>CM057458.1:1203297500-1205697500 GCA_016271365.2 Neoceratodus forsteri | reverse complement strand
GGGCTGGAAGGATGCTGGGGTGCTTGGGTGCATAGGGAGGGGTATCTGCAGCAAGAAGAGGGAGGTGGTATTGCCACTGTATTGCTCGCTGATGAGACCCCACCTGGAGTACTGTGTCCGGTTTTGGAGGCCACGTCTCAGAGGAGACATGGACGGGGGAGGCAGTCTGGAGGAGGGCAACTAAAGTGGTGCAGGGGTTGCACGAGAAGTCCTACAAGGAGAGACAGAGGGATCTTTACATGTTCACTCTTTAAGCAAGGACAGGAGAGGGGACATGAGAGAGACCTACAAGTATCTCATAGGCATAACTAGGGTGCAGGAGGGGAGTCTCTTTCAAGTGAAAAAGAGCACCAGGACCAGGTGGCATGCAATAAAGCTTGGGGGGGGGGGGTTAGTTTAAGAGGGATGTGAGGAAGTACTGCATCACTGAAAGGGTGGTAGACGCCTTGAACAGACTACGAACATACGAAATTTGCCAGCAGATAAAGGCCTAGAGGTCTATCAAGTCTGCTCGAATGTGCAGCTAGCACCCCTTATTCTGCAGCTGCCCCTCCCTTCCACCCTTCCCCTTCATTAACCCTCCCCCTTGTCCTGTCCCATCCTCATTTGAAGCAGTCCACTGTTCTACTGCATACCACTTCAGCAGGTAACGCATTCCACCCAGCCACCACCCTCTCTGTAAAAAAGTGTCTCCTCATCTCCCTCCTGAACCTTCCTCACTCCAGTCTCATATCATGGCCCCTGGTGGCCCTCCCCTCCCTTACTACCAGTGGAAGTGGTTCAGGCAAAAATAGTATGGGAGCTTCAAACATGTGTGGGATAGACGTAGGATTGTATTAGTAAATCGGGAGGAGGGAGGGTTGCTGGAGACCAGTTAGGGTCTGCGGAGACAGATTAAGCAGGGAACCTCTGGGCAGACTGAGTGGGCAAGTGGTCCTTTTCTGTTGACAGATTCTGTTTTTGAGCTTGTATGTTAGAAGAGTAATTATGTGACCCCTCCACTCATTTGCATATGGTCCCCTTAGACTTACTATAGGCCACTTGCATATGGTGACATGAAAGTCCCTAGTACTCCAATTGATGTCCTCGCTAGTTTTTATATGTAGAATCTCTATACCTTGGATAAGAGTCGGATGCCTCGCTCTGGTTTTATTACACTCCATCCTTAGAGATACACTGAGGAACTGCCTTTAAGAAAGTTGGTCAAGACTTCAAAACTTTCTCTCTTTGGTTGGCACTCTTACAAAACTCTGTCCATCTTTGGGGAGGTGGTTATTGAGTCTCGGAGAAAGCTCTGTCGTTAGGGAGTTGGTTATTCAAATTGTGAAGAAGTTCTCTGGCAGGAGTTGATAATTAAAGAGAACATTCCCTCAGCCTTCTTTCCCCATATACCTGTGTAGTTTGTAGGCATGAACAATGATTGCCTGTATTGTGCCCCCCCTTCAAAGATTTCAATGGAAATGAAGTTACTTGAAGGGGAACTGTCAGCATTCCCCTGGCTAAAACACGGGACCTATAGGTCCCGATTAGGTAAATCGCAGTGGTGGTAATTTTTTAAAATATCTTACAAAGCTTTATTTGTGATTTATCTGTTTTGAGCTTGCGACGTTCCACCCACCATTACTATTCCAGAATCCCCCGCAGCAATCCCTTTGATAATGCAACTGATGGGCTAAGCCGGAAGGGGGGACTCCTATGTGACAGTACAGTTGCTAGGAAATACCAAAAGATACACAGCATATGTTTGCGAGTCTAGCTCCAGTACCGATCGACCGAGGAAAGCGCTTTCTCGGGGCACTCTGGAATAGTAATGGTGGGCAGAGCATCGCAGGATCAACCAGATAAATTACAAACAAAAACCTTGTAAGTTATTTTAAAAAATACCTCTGTTGCGTTACCTAATCAGGACCTGTAGGGCCTGTGTTTTTGCCTAAGGAATGCTGACAGTTCTTCTTTAAGACTGGTGTGAAAATGTGCATGACTCCATTGCAGAGGTCACGACCTGATTCATGCAAAGCATCATGGGATGTGATAATGCTTTAGAGCACAAGCCTGCAGTTCTGTTGTAACAAGCAGTGCTCTTGATGTCCTCTGCAGTCCCTGTGTTTTTGTCTTCTGTTGTCCATCAGCCTTGTTTGTGAGCCAACACAGGAAAAGAACCATGAGAACAGGGAGACTGCACACTCTGTCTGCAAAATAAGAACCTGCAACACGGAACTGTTCAACAAAGCAGAACTAAAACTTTGAAAACACAAATCTTCTCTAAAAATAATTTTCTAACTCGGATAAACACTTTAAGCTACAGATAACAGCAGAGCACTTAACTGTACCTTGACAAGTTTGATGGCTAGCAGAAGACAAGAACATAGGTATTACTGCAGAGGACAGCAACAGCACTGACTGATACGGTAGAACTAATGCAGGCTTTAGCGCTAACGAATCATAAAATCCCAGGATGCCATACATGTCAGTCATGACTTTTGCAGTGGAGTCAAGCAGGTTTTCACACCAGACCTAATTGCCTTCAGTTATATTTAAATCCTGATGAAATGGGGTGCAGTACAGGCAATCAATGTTCATGCCTACAAGCTACACAGGGTAAACAGAAAAAAAGGCTGAGGGGACCTTCCCTTTAAGACTTGGGGATGTTCTCTCCATGTTTAGGGACTGAGTTATTTACATTTAAGGGTTGTTCATGTTTGGATGATGCTGTGACCTCTCCACTCTGCCTTCAGTGATTAGTAATTTGTATTCAGAGAACTCGCGCTTGTTTGAGGAAGGCTTATCCTGTTTCATTAAACAATTTTAATAAAGGCTGACTAGGAAGAGCTTCAAATGAAAGCCATAGAAGGCAGTCAGTAAAAGCTTTCCCTCCCTACTGCACCTTTTTAAGGAATCTGTTTTCCAGCTGCACTGCCACTTGTAAAGTGGGAGTCAGGCGAGTTCAGCAAATCTGGGGGCCAAAAATGTGCTGGGTGCCTTTGTCCTACATTATCCAACACTTTTTATTACTGGTGTTACAAATGCAAGCCTTGAACTATCCAAGGTCAGTACTGAAGTACAAATTTTTATTTCTTTATTTTTGTCATATTTGGGGGCTTCAGTAGGAGGTTTAATGCAAGGCGGGGTGGGAGGGTGACAGTCTGGCCTGTGATCTTTTCAGCCCTGCCATGGTCTTGCCCCCAGGAATCCAGTGCTGTGGAAAGCTTTCTTGAAAGTGATGATAATGAACCCGCAGACAGCACATGGCCATTCATGCAACTGGAAGGCTGTAATTAAGAGGTGAAAGCCTGTTTTCAAAAATAGGTTTTCATTTGGTATAAAAAATATGTACAGATAGAAACAATTCCAACTTCCTACACACCCCCATTACATACATTTGTTTGTATGCTAAGTGTGTTTGTTCCTGTCTATACTTTTATAATTGTATAATTGGTGGGGAGGTGGGGTTCAGTTTACGTTTGATTGCAAAGTTGCAGTAAATAATTCTGTTGTCGTAAATAATTCTGTTGTCCAGTTCAGACATGTCCAAAGCTGAAGGCTATGAATCCCTGTATGTTTTTTTATGAGAACATGTAATTACTGTTGTATGTATAAACAAGACTTGAAAATTAAAATTAAAAAAATTGTATGTCAGGCAATAAGAATTTGCAGTAAACAAGTCTTAATTATTCTTTGCAGCAGTTGTAGTGGTTAACACTTCTATTTTATTAAACCGTGTATCAAAATGGAGCCTTAACATGGGCTAAAAGCCAATCACCTGATTAAAAATAGTCTGTACTATTTATTTATTTGTTGACCGGGTGGGTACACTAATCCCAGGGACCATTTTCAGGTGCGACCCGGGCCAATCAGATGGCACATCCATTACAAAGTACAGTTACAATACACTCACAATTGGAGAAGTAGTAACAACAAGTAAACAGTACAGAATTGGCAATACAGTGGAGATATGGTCTACATACGTGTGACAAGTGGTCAAATTCTCTTCGAGTGGTGGAATTCAAGCATGCATGGGACAGACATAAGGCAATTCTAGGGGGTGGGGGTAGGAAGAAGTAGGCTGCTGATTAACTAGGATCTGCAGCTTATCCATTAGGTAGGGAAATGGGCAGACTGGGTGGGCCAAGCGGTCCTTATCTGCCGTCAAAATCAATGTTTCTATGAGTCCATAGCAATGGGCAGTAGTGCATAGCAACAGGCAATAGTTTATTTAAGCAATAAGGCACTCCAGGGGTTGTGTTATGGTGGGATAACTGCCCACCTCGGAGTGGATTGACGCACGATGCATAGCAGAGGGCTTCCACCACCCGAGAAGGGCCATTAGCCCACCATAATACACCCCCTGGAGTGCCTTATTACAATTATGAAATGAGTCATTTTCAATAAATGTCATGCATTTTTAAACATAATACTTTCAGCTGGGCTGTTGTGCTGGGATAACGGCCCAGCTGAAAGTAGCTCTTGGTCAATCAGAATTCAGCATTCTTTCTACTCCTTTCATAATAACTACTAATGTAGTGGCACATCTCATGTGATCTCCACAACTATTTAGTGCCGCAGTGCCTCAGCTGCCAAAGAATATGCAGGGCGGCCAGCCTTCAACATGGCCGTCACTCCCATGGCAGTTTGCAAATGCCCATGAGTTCTCAGGTGATATTCCTGTTGGGAAGCCGGGCTAGTGTTTGCTTTTTGCACAGCTGTTATCAGAGGTTGAAACTAAGTTTTTCAGCCACTAGCTGGAAGGGCTAGTGACTGGAAAAATCTACCGTCCCAACAGACTTTTCACTAGCCCAGCAGAAATGACCAAAATGCTGCATTCAGATAAGGGAATGAAGCCCAGCCTCACAGCGACACAACAGATAAGCTATTTCAACAATTTATTCCATTAAAAATAGCCCTGTAAGCTGGCCCAGTGGAGCTGAGGGTTGAGGTGCTGGATGCCACACTGGCGACCCGGGTTTGGGAACGAGCCTGGATTGCTGGGGTAGGCAGGAGAGGGGAAGGATTGAGTGTCTGGAGGATAGCTCTCCTTCCTCGAGGGGGATCCAGGGACTATGCCTGGCACTGCGGCGACCTCTGGTGGAGACCGGAGGTACCGCAACGGGTCAGGGCCAATGCAGAGGGTTGTGGAGCCACGGCAAGACGTTTCCCAGGCGTCATTGCACGTCGGGACTCCATCAGGGAGGGGGAGGGCGTAACGAGGGAGGAAAAACCCCCTCCACCGCTGATAGGTGATGGCGCTTCCCCTCGCTTTCCACATTCCTGGAGTGTTTTTTTTTTTTTACCAATTATTTTACTAGGTGAGACACACTAAGCTGAAAGCTTGTTTGCAGGTGCAACCTGGGAGCACAAGGAAGTTAAGTGACTTGCTCAGGGTCACACAGTATGCACCTAGGGGGCTGTGGGATTCAAACCCAGGTCTTCAGATTTACAGCTCACAGCCTTAACCCACTGTGCCATACTGCCTCCTTGATCAACTGCTGTAAGTCTGTCCCTAGGGGGAACCTGACCATAACAAAAGAGTTTGATAACTGTTCAGAGGTTTGAGGTTGGCCGAGAGTACCCTCCGCTTCTTCCCCCCTCTCCAGCCCAGTGGCTCAAAACTATAAGATAGAGCACCCTGGGCGGGGGCGACCCTTCCCCGGAGGGCAGACCTGGGGGATGCCTGTCACTGGAGAGAGGAGCAGTGACAGGTACAGGAGGCAACACAGGGAGGTAGAGAATGCATCAGGGAAGTCGCCGGAGAGAGTTCAGCGATGGTGAGTAAGACGTAGAGTTCAGGAAAAAAAAAAAAAAAAAAATAGCCCTGAAACTTGGGACCCTAAAAGTGCAGTGTGTCTAGCTCATTATTATGTTCAAACCTTTGAACAGTTATCAAACTCTTTTGTTATGGTCAGGTTCCCCCTAGGGACAGACTTACAGCAGTTGATCAAGTACTAAAGGATCTCCCTCCTCCTCTAGCAATTTCCAGCATAGCATTCACCTAGCACTGATTTTCTCTTTCATCAGTCTTCTATAGATGTTACTGTTTCCATGCCTTGAGCTTCTTGCAGGTATACTACCATTCTGCTCTCTTGTCCCAACATTGCTCCTGTCAGAGTAGGTCCAAGAAGGTCCTTCTGACCCATCCTACTTCCTCTACCGATTGCCAACCCAGTCTCTTTCTCTCTCTGTGACTCTAGACTGACCTCTGCCTCACCATAGTCCTCACTCCTCCAGCCTGACCTGACATCCCGAGACTTAACCATGTAGTGGCCACTCTCTCCGACTGCTTACTGCTGCACTCCTGTGGTTGTCATCCTGCAGCATGCCAAAATTTCCACATCAGTGACTAATCTGAGTCAGGAGAGCAGAAAGTGGGAAGGGGGAGTGAAAGTTAGGAGAGTTGGGGGGACGCAGAGCAGTCCGGGTCAGCGTTATGCAGGGGATAAACACAAGGCAGTATAGCACAGTGGGTTAAAGCTCTGAGCTGCAAATCTGGTGACATCCAGCAGACCAGACCTGGGTTTGAATCCCACAGCTTCCACTTGCATACTGTGTGACCCTGAGCAAGTCACTTAACTTTCATGTGCTCCCAGGTCGCACCTGTAAAAAAAGCTTTAAGCTTAGTGTGCTACTCCTGGTTAAACAACTAAAAAAAAAAAAAAAAAAACAGGCACCAAGTGGCACTTTAAATTGCTAATTTCACCCACCCAATGGAAACTCTGCTCGCATTTGGTAGGCTAATGCCAATTTCAAACCTGTTTTATTGTTTAATTTATTAGCATTTATTGTACTGTACCCCCACCAAGTTCCACCTTGGAGCAGGCTGCTACCAACTCTGTATATTTTTCCCCGGTGAAACTGTAGAGCAAAAAATAAATAAGTGGGTGGCAAGAACTGCCAACATACAGTCTGCTTACATGGCTGTATGGAAAAGACCAGAGGGGCTTAGTTTAAAAAAGGGCTTCTGGTGTGGGAGCAAAGAATTGTCCACGACTGCTGAAAAAGTAAAGCACCACACTTGCGGCTCAATATTGAAAGCCTTACTGCTGTATTCAATGTGCCTTTGACTACAGTCACTGCTATCCTTACTGTTTTCTGCCATTTCTGAGTGCTGCTGCTGGGTCCTAGTTCTGCCTTGTAACATGACAGCAATCAACAAGTAAGAATAACGGCAGCCAATTGGAGGAAATGCAGCAGGTGACCAAAGTTGGAGTAGGGATTAATTAGTGGTAATGCCCGCCCCAACAGTGCAATAATCCCCGCCTCAAATAGCAGTACTTGACATCTCCACCACAGAATGCACTGTGTCCAAGTTGGAGAAAGAAATGCAGCACAGCAGTAAAATGTCACAAAAAGCTACGGCACCTGGAAACCTGACGCGCAGGACTCGGAGAGTCACACCAGCAACCCATGGAATGGAACATAAAAACACATCTTCAAAGCAACAAGCAGTAAGCGAGGAAATGCAGAAGTTCTAAAATAAACATAAAAATATTAATGTTTAAAGTTAAAATGTTTCTAGTTGTTAGTGATCTGTGGAAGTGGCATGCGACTTGGTAGAAAAACGGCAACAATCCCATAATGCAATTCATCTGTCATGTTACAAGCACATTAAGCCACTCCGAAGTTGGCTTCTAATGGGGAATTAATGCATGGTTGGGTGGTTGTAGGCACTCAAACCCCCCCCAACCAAGCACTAATTCCCCAGTAGAAGTCTCCTTTGTCGAGTCTTAATGCTTACTTATTCTACTCTACTGCCTTCAGCGTTGGTGATCCTCATGGCTTCAGTGCGTAGTTTAGCTTAGTTGAAGCTAAACTTTTTTTTAAATCTGTTTATGTCCCCTGTTCTCCAACAGCCCCCCTCTGCTCGACCCAGCCTCAGCCCATCACCATGGCATCCCCTAGATCTTACCAGAGCCTCCCCGTGATCCCCCAGAGCTTTCCACCTCTGGCGGGGCAGCAGGGCCCTTCTTCATCTCTGCTGCAGAAGGATCTGGTGTGGGAGATTGAATCTAGGTAGCCAGTTGCGGGGCCTGCAAGCTAGTCGGTTTCATCCTGCTGCTTGGGGTATTTCTGCTTTTTTTTCTCCTGGGTTCCCCAAGATGCCGTTGTCAAGGGGCTCCAAGCACATACATGCAAGCATGTGTTGTGTGACACCTACCATCCTCCTGCCGACAAGCGCTCCAACTGCACTGCCACCTGTGGTCACCCAGGTGGCAGTATAGCAACCGAGCCAGCTGCCCTCCCTTCCTGGAGGAGGAGAGCTCTGGGAGGCTCAATCCTCCTACCCTTGGCCAATCCATTGTGGCCTGAGCTTGTTCCTGAACTTGGGTCACCAGCGAGAGACTGATAAGGCATGAGTCACCTCAGCCCTCTGCATCACTGGCTAAGTTGAAGCTAATCTTAACAGTGAAACTTAGGTCTCATAAGCGAGACTCCATCCCAGACAGTGAGACCTGATGGTGCTGGGACCATATAACTCAAAGCCAAATTTAACAAAGCAGATATTGACCCCATGTCAGGATAAAGTGGGAAATATTGACCCTCAGGATGAACTATTGATGTTCAGTACTCATATTGCCCATGGCCATCAACTTCGGGCAATATAACCATTGTTCGTCAATTGGTCATCCTTCTGGGTCAGTATTTTCCCACCATATCGCTCAGCTTTGGTCAATATCTGTATATATTTTTGTTTACAATCTGCTTTCTTGGACTAGTTGGCTCATATGTGATGCATCTTAAACATTTTTGGTGGGGGGGCTGCTTCTACTTAGTTTACAAACTTTGTACCTAATGAAGGTTGACTCTTCCACTCAAAGTGCAAGGTAACAGATTGGCTCCTCCACTCCAGGGGTGGGGAAATAGGATAGAGTGGTTTGATGAATAGAAGCCTTGTGAGGTTAAAGGGGACTAGAAACACTGCAGTATTTATGGTTCATATCTGCTTACCCTCATTTGTCTTTCTGTACAGCTCTCTTGTTATTTTTCTGTCTCCCTTGTCTTTAAAACTAGCTCTTCATGTATCCTTTTTATTGTATTATTATATGTGATCCAACCAGTGATGACATTAATTAGAATGAGCTAGTGGCTCCTATGCTGATATTACTGCTACTTGAATGGGATGCTGCTTCTAAGCAGACTGAATGCATTGAGGTGGTGGTGTGTTGCTCCATTTTTCATTAATATAGCGGTACATGCCTGTAGTGATATTGGTATAATCATGTCACTGTTTGGTACTCCTATAATGGCACATTAATGGGGACTTTATAAAGAGCTGATGTTAAAGACAAGCGAGAGGGATAAAATTAAAGGAGATACAAAACATGAACAGTGGGTATGCAAATACAAATTGGGGATACTGCAATGTTTCCCTTCCTCTTTGAGTGACTTGTTCAAGGTCATTCATTGTGTGTGTGGCTCTGGGGTAATGTGAACCTACAACAGACTGAATGAGATTGGAGGGGGGAAGATTCAAGAGGGAGATGAGGAGACATTTTTTCACAGAAAGAGTGGTGGACAAATGGAACACCTTACCAGACGAGATAGTGCTTGTAACACGGTGGGCAGTTTCAAGATGGGTTGGGGCAGGGTAAGGGTAAGGGATCCTAGGAAAGGGGGCAGAAGGGGCAGCTGCGAGATGAGGGGCTAGCTGCACACTTGAGCAGACTCGATAGATCATGAGACCTATTTCTGTTGGCAATTTCATATGTTTGTATGTAACTCCTGGTACACAATTCTACGCTGTACGTACAGTAGTAATTTAGTATTGTGGTTGACTGAAGGAGCTTGGGTCCATCTTGTCTGCGCCTCCTGCTGTACAGTGGTGTCCATACCCAGTGTTTGAAAATGGACACACATCCAAATGTTTCACATGGAATGCTACCCCTGTACTCTTACTGCGAAACCTTCAATGCCATTCTGTTGAGTATTACTCCGTACTTCTCATTGCAAGTATCTCTCACGCACTCATAAGTTTTCACATTGCAAGGAGCAGCATTTTTACTTATTTATTTATTTATTTAAAAGTTGATAACCGGAAAAGGCACACTGTGCCTAGGCTCAATTCCCGGTACGACCCGGGGCAGGGGACAGGATACAAAATTATATGATACAAGCGATATACAAGACAATATACAGTAATTGCAGCACGTACATAATAATGGCATACAGCATATACATAAGTATGGCATTACATGACCCAAGACAGCGTTTAGTAGGTACCTATACGTAGGTGTGATATTTGGGCTATTGCTAGTAGTGTGGACTGCTCCATGGCCTTTCAAGCTGGATACTTAAGTAGTGGGCACATGGGGATGAGAAGTGTGTAGGGTACATTGTTTTAGGTGTTTAGGTGTTTTTTGTTGTTTTTTTGTTTACAGAAAATTGTGGTGATGACTTATGTGTTTGATTTGCATTTGTTTTTCACTGGCACTACTATCTCAGTTGGGAAGGAATTAATTCTGCCCGTTACTCAGTTACCTCATTATTTTGGAGCCGCCTCAGCCTGACCACCATGGGTGTTGTCACCAGCACTGCCAAGCATAAAAGGCAGCAGCAGGAGTGACCTCAGATAAGTCGAGCTGCAGACTGCTGCCTTATCCTGTGTGTATGCGTGGCTCTCCCTCTCTCTGGTACAGGTAAGCCATGGTTTGGAAGATCCTTCACTGTAGAACTACTTTCTTTAGACCTGTTTCTGCTGTTCTAAGAGTTGTTTTGTATGGCCTGTGTATGCAGAAATGTTAGTTTGCTCAGATGCTGCTTGTGTAGAGTTGGATTTTTTTGTTTGGCAGAGTGGGTGGTAGGGTTGTATTTAAAGGTAACTTTTAATTTGGTGGGGGTGGTTAAGACTGCAGTATGTATTCGACTTCAGAGATTATGTTGGTATAATGATTATCATGTCCAGGTTTTTAACTGGAAATTAAAACTTTCTAGAAGTTCTTGCCAGCCCGTTTATTTGCAGTACATGAAGTTGTGGAATTGAGAGATCTTCTTTGCATTCCTGAAATAGCGTCAACAGCCTGGTGGTACCTGCTTATTCTAATACAGTCATAGTATGGTGCCTTGAACCAAGGAATGCGTAGTCTAACTAAAATCACAAAAAGCCTTATTTGGCATGCTCTGCTTAAAACATCAGTCATTTATGAAGGGGCCTGCTTTTACCTGGACCCACTGAGCTAGTTTGGACAACCTATGTGTCCGACTAATCCTGTTGTTTATAATTACTATTTTAGTTTGAGGGGAGAATTCCTGTGATATAAGTAAGGAGTGACATGCAACATGGTGTGCTGTATCTCTCTAATAGCCACATACTATTGATGAGCTGATGCATGAGGTGCAGCCGAGGATTTTTAATCACTTGGGAAGTGCGGTCAGCGTGGCACATGCCACACACTGGAGTGTGTGATGCCATTCATAATATGCATAGAAGAAAGGGGATCAGGACCCTAGTTTAGAAGAAGGTGCTTGAGGACCTTCGTGGAAGTGGAGAGCTTTTTCTCTAGATATTTTTATTTGTTGGAGTTCCGTGGTGGTTTTCTTCTTCAGTTGACATTAGTTTGGAACCTTCACAGAACATTTGCAGGAAGACAGTGTGATCTAGTGGTTATAGTACTCAACTGTGAAATGTGAGAACATGGGTTCACATCCCTTAATAGCAGATACTAACTCCGTGTGCAACCTTACCTTCTAGTGCTTCAGTCCACCCAGCTGTAAAGCTAGTTAGAAACAGGACCCCACTGAAGATGAAATACTGCATCTCAGCTGGTTTTTTCTTGGTAATTCTTTTTTTTTTCTCTTTTCTTCCAGTGACCTCCTTTAGTGGATACCTGTGCTTGTTAATGCAACTACTCCATCCAGGAGTCTAGTCAGCTGATATCACACCTTGTTGGTTTGCTCCCCATCTCCCCCCACCACCAGGCCCTTTAACTTCTCTGTTGGCACTCTTCTCCTTGCCATCTGTGCAGCTTCATGGAGGAGACTCCCGCTGTCATTCCCTGCCGACAGACCCTTGCTGTTTCCTGCAGCATTCCAAAAGGATCCGTTTTCATTCCTGATGTTAGCCCTGGTATACATGCTGCCCTAGGGGGAGACTGTGAGACAGTACATCTTGGGTGTTCACTGCTGTGCAGATGATACTCGGCTGTATCTCTACTTTGCACCAAATTGAGGGGACCCTTGCTGTGATAAATCAAAGTTTATCTGATTTCAGCGACTGGATGGCTGCTAGAAAGATGAGCCCTAATCGGGAAAGAAGAAGCAGCTGGTTACTGAACCACAATTTTAGAAGTCAGCAGTGAAGAGGGTTGTCCTCACTCTCACCCTACCATCTTTGGGTGGTACCGCCCTCAAGCCATGTATATTTCCAGAACTCTGGTTGGGGGATATAATGCACAAGTGGAACATTATGTAGCAGCTGCTGTCCATTGTGTGTTTTTTTTTCCCTCCTTTTTTTTTTTTTGTTTCCATTTCAGAACTATTGCCCTGCCGAAGTCTTTTTATATATGATGACCTGGTGACTAATCTGTTTTTGTGACTTCCTGCCTTTACTACTGTAATGCTTTGTGTCCCGGTCTTTTAGGAGCTTTGGTTTGCAGTCTGCAGTTGTTGCTGAATGTTGCAGCGAGGTTAATATCTGATACAAATAATTTTGATCATATCATACCATAACTATACTTAAGCAATATACCTTGAGAGGGTGTTAGTGATACCAGGATTTACCCATGCCCTGGGGTGTTGTTCGGTCATGAGGCGTAGCTGGTGACCAACAACACCCAGATAGTAATCCTGGCATCTAACACCCTCAAGTGGATATTGCTATTATACAAGTGTTAATATTTTGTGTTTAGTAACTTTTTTATTTTTAGTAATTTTTTTTTTTTTTTATATTTTAAATAGGAGAAATGGTGAAAGTGTTACTACGTCAGAGAAAATAGTCCATTTGGTGGAGATTCGGGAGTTTGTTTTTCTAAGATGGTGATCATTTCTTCTAGCTCCGTTTCGTCTATTAAGGCGAATGTAGTATCCATTTGTATTTTTTTTATTTTTTTGTTGTTGTTCTAGTAGTGGTGTTTTTGTGTTCCGAGGCACGATTGTTAGCCAGCGGTGAGTGTGGTGGTGGTGGGTGGAGCAGAGATGGAGTCTAAGTGATTTTTGCGTGTGATAGCTCGAGCAGTTGCATGGTACCTGTTCTCATGGGGCAGCATGACAAGTTAGATTTCTTTTTATTTAGTTTTTTTTAGATCAGATCAGTGTATACTATACATTCATTCTTGAGTAGTTCTTAGCTATTTAACAGTGTAATTTTGTATACTGGAAAACCAGAGTGGAATTGGAAGAAAAATATGAAAGAGATGTGAGTTTAGTGGCGATCGCAACTAATGTGTTCATTTCTTTGTGCACTTGGACCGATACCCATACCCGATTCAGTATGGAATAGGATAGGGACAGTTCCTCCATAATATGGAGTCGGCATGTGTTCGCGCGACCCTATTCCAGTGAAGGTCTGAGCGCTGTGTGTGTGGCTCTGTGACAGAAAGCAGCACAGGGGTGATCTGTGAGGAGCCGTCGATGTGTCTCAAAGTTGACAGCAGGCAGGACTCAATGAGAAGAAATGGGATGGAGACGCAGGGAATGAGGAATGAGGATGGAGGGGAGCAAGTTACTTTTTTTTCCCCCGTAGGTGAGTTTTGGGGAGGTAATGAATTTGAAGCTGTTTGCTGGTTGAAATGAGAGTTGACGCACTGGAGTTGGGGATGGCTGTTCAGCGGGTATTGCTGTGTTTGCGACTTTCCGGCTGGCGATGCTCGGATTAATCTTAAATAAGTTACTGATGTGGCTGAATGGTGGCTGGTACCTCTTCCCATGGGGTGATCGTAGGTTTTACAATGGGAGAGGGGTGCCAGTCAGCCAATCAGGATGGAGAATTTAAGGTCTGCTATTGTGCCCATTGTATAATTAAGCAATGAAACGACAGGGTGGTATATGGTGGGATATCGTCACTCGGGTGTTTGGGCACGAGGCCGCAGGGCCGAAAAGCGCCCAACGACCCGGTATCTGACGATATCCCACGATATACCACACCCTGAGTGCATTATTGCTATTATGAACTGGATTAACTGATATTTTATGCCTTTAATGCAAAAAGTAAAGTTTTTAAATATTTTAATATTGTTTTTATATGAGAGTAGGTAGACATTTAAAAAAAAAAAGTTCAGGTGTTTCATGTTTTGGCCAGTAGGTGGTGCTGTTGCAGGAGGATTTTGTTACAGGCTTAATTGTTGTGGTATTGACCCCCGCCGGAAGTTTAGTTTACTGGCGTAGGTTAATATTATTTTTTTTTGTTGAGGAAGTGAAAATGAGTGGTGCCCTACTGATGAAATCGAGAAGGTAAGGTCAAGCCTGAGGAGGCGGGTTGCAGCTTTTGCCGTTTGGCGCGAGCAGCGTGTGACAGGAGCCAGCGGTAGTGGTGCTACCAGATATATAAGCAGTTGCGGTAATGAAAGGAGATTTTTTTCAGTGTTTGTAGCGCTGGCCTGGCCTCGGGCGACCTGTATGGGGGCACCAGAGGATGTGTTTTTTTTTTGTTTTTTTTTGCCTGTTAGTTGTAGTGGAGGTCTGACTTGCTTCGCTTGTGGGGAAGTGGAGAAGATTGCGCTGGGAGTGAGCAGGCTGGTGGCCGGAGGTTTTCCAAAGCTGTGATGATGTAGCCCGATATCATCACGGCTTCGAAACCCTCTCGGCCAATCAGGTTGCTCGAATTACGATCGCCGGTTCATAATGAGTTTTCTGCACTGGCTACTGTTTAGATGGTGCATAGGTGTAGTATCTCCATCAAGATTTGTTTGATGGTGTTCAGAGTCTTGCATGAGTTGGGTCCTGACTACATAAAAGACCTCCTACACCATATACACTGAATTGGCTCCTCCACTCCACTGAGAATCTCTGAGACATTTCCTGTGCTTGCCTGAAGTCCATGGGGGTGGGGGTGGGGTGGGGGTTAAGGCCTTTTGAGGTCACCACCCTGTGACTGTGGAAATAGCTGCCATTTCAGTTACATTAGAGCATTAGTTCTCACATTTTGTGATAATGAGGACCCCCCACCCCGGCTATGAAAAAGATTTTGAGCCTCTTTCAAATTTGGAAAAACATTTTGGGCCTCCCCACAGAAAAAAAATAACTCCTCCTTTGCACAGCGAACCAGGAATAAAGTGAAACTAAAAAAGGTGACTGAGTACATTCTCTTTTTATTCAACTTATTGCTCCCCACCCCTGACCCGGCACCCCAGATTATACTTGTCACTCCTTTTTTCTGACTCTTAGGCCCTTGTTACTCTGTTTCCTCTCTGTCTGGAACAACCAAATCTAGCCACTTCATCTCTCCCTCCCTTACCCTGTTGTTAAGCAACTTCTTGTACCCTTACCTCAGGTCACACCTGAAAACATGCATCGATCACTGTGTCTTTTCCAGTCACTAATTTACGTATAAATACCTACTATAGAAATGAGCATGACTCAGTGTACCTTTCCAAGTCACTAATTTGCATATAAATACCTATTGTAGAAGCAAGCCTTGACTCAGCATGCCTTCCCCAGGCATTAATTTACATATAAATACATACCTATAAACAAGTTTTGGCTCAATGGGGACTTCCTAGTCACACAAATTTGTGCATAAGTAAAGAATCTCACCTGCAATTATCCATATTTAATTTGTTTTATCCTTTCACACAAAACAGCCAAAACTTAAAATGTAAATACTGCACATTCTCAGACTTGACTGGGCCTCTCCTGGAACAATTTGGGGCCTCCTTTGGGAGGCGGGCCTCACCATTTGAGAACCACTGCATTAGAGCTTCTAGATGGAAGTTTTAAAAGGGTTCTAAAAAGTCATTTGTTCTTCCAGGGTTTTGATGGCACCTTTTAAATCGCGACTTGTTATTGAAAGGTTTTCATTTTTGTACAAGTTTGTTCTGGGACACCTGCTGTGTGTGTTTTATTTGTATTTTTTTGTACAGTCCCTGGTGGATTGGGATGAGATGCTTTGGGATGAGGCACTTTAGAAGTAAAATTGATTGACTGATCCATTGATTGATTGATTGACTTACCTTCTCTCACCCTCAAAGGGGCATGACCAGCTCCTTCCCCGGGGGCTTTGAACCTATGAAGGTTAAAGGAAATTTCCAACTTTAAGTATTCGGCTTTATAGCCCATTGCCTTATATCAGCAATAATTCATCCAAGCGTATTTTAGAATACTTCCAGCACCTCAGTTCAGGAGGGGATGAGATCGCAATTTGGGTCAAACTGATAGACAGGCATCAGTTCAACCAGAGTTATGATCCCTTTCCTCCTGAACTGGGGTGCTGGAAAAATTCTAAAATAATACTTAGATGAATTATTGCCAAATATAAGGTAACGGGATATAAAGCCCAAAACCTAAATAAAATATGTTTGAAATTTACTTTACCTGGGTGCAGTGTAATAGGTCAGCTCCATCACTCTAGGGTGTGGCAATAGGCCAGAGTGGTCCTGCGTGGCATGTTGTCAGGCAGCTGCATTATCTGCTTAACTCCACCCATTTTTTTCCCGCACTGTACACCCTGCATGCTGTCAGCACCATTGCCCACTCTGTGGATACTTTGACTTTGCCAGCAGCTCAAACTTCCTTCAACCTTGCATCCTCAAGGCCACTTCAAAAAGTGCTGCTGTAGGTGGCACTATGCAAATGAGTGTTCTGCTCTCCTTGGAGTCGTGAGTGCACCCAGAGTTCCACTGGTCCAGAGCCGGGAGTTGTGCTTGCTATGCAAACATGAGTACTCTACATGGTAGCACAGTGCTGGTAGAATTGGAGAATCATGGCCCGGTGGTGCTAAGGGCTGAGGCTCTGGATGCTTACCTCAGGTCACGCTGGTGACCTAGGTTTGAGAACGAGCCAGGGTCATCGGAGAGCTGGCTCGGAGGTAGGGAGCAGGATTGAGCAGCTGAAAAGCAGTTCTCCTCACCCGAGGAGGACTCTGTCGCCTGCCGTACGTAGTTCCACAGCCCCTGGATGGAGGTCTGCGGGCAGTGGAGATGAGCTGGCAGCAAGCAGAGGGAGGGCCTCCCGGTACTGCAGGGTGTACGTTCCTCCACACGCGCACATGCGGCCAGGACAGGGTTGGGAGAAACCGGGGTGAAAGACTAAAAATAAAAAAATAAAAAATTAGAGGATCACACAAGTATGTCAGATTGAACTCTTTTGCAGTAAAACAAAATGAATTTATTTTTTCCCCTTCTGTAAGTTTTATATAGTTGTTTTTTTACTGCTGAGCTTGACAGCAGCATCTGGCTAAAAAAAAAAAAAAAAAAACCCTTGCTCATCATTAATGTTGTTAAGCCTGGAACTGCAGTTAAATTGTTCATGGAGGTAGACGATGACATCTCGACTCATTAGCTTGGTGTAAGAATATGCAGTGTCAGATCTACGGTGCAGCTTTATGCTTCTATCTATACTTTGAGAAACATATATGATGGGCCGGCTGAGTGGCGCATCTTGCTGAGGCAAGGGGTCTTGCTGCCCTTGCACCTGCAACCCGGATTGGCAATAAACGGGGGTTACTCAAAGGCAAGCCAGGGAGAAGGAAGATCGAGCATCCCGTGATGGCTCTTCTCCTTTGGGGGGGGGGACCGTGTATGCCGCTGCTTGATCACTGTCTAATGGAGGCTAGGTGGTAGACCAGCTGTAGTTTACCTGGTTGACAGGGTGCAGGACGCTGAGGCGTACTGCATCTTTACGCAGTCTGTGCATGCCATAGTATACATGCTGGTCCGGAAGAAAAGCTGTGGGGAAAACAGCTTGGGCAGGCAGGATGGTGGCAGCATACCCAGCAGGCTCCACACCACAAAAGGCACCCACCCACTGAGGTTCAAGAGTTGGACGTAAATCCTGGGTTGGGTGAGTGATGGGGCTGGGGGTAGCTGCTGGATACGGCTGCCCAAGTGTCTGGGGGGGAATAGAGAATAGAAAAAAACATGCACTTTAAAAGGCTGTTTAATATGCAAATAGTGATCAATGATTCTGATATGAAAATTTGACTTGTGCCTGGTACTAGTGTGTCGAAGGTGTGGCAAATGTGTGAAATGGAGGTTGCTTCAATGCAAGGGTTCCCATAGGTTATAAGTATTATTGCATCCAGACTGGATTTTTTTTTATTTGCTCAGTTACTTTAATTGGATCTTCTTGAGTACCGTTACTTCCCAAAAGGTGCAGAGATTTTACGTATCTTTTTTTTGGTTCCATTTATTGCAACTGACCTACCACTGCAGCCTGGTCTTTGAAGAGCCTCATAACCTGGGTTGTCTGCTACACTTGGCAGTCACTCTTCCCTTATTTTGAATCACTTAAGGCTCCCTCTAGTCTTGCATGGAGAGAGGTGCCATCCCACGTTACACTATCATCTTATTTCTAGGAAGAAAAGTAACTGAGTTTGGGAAAAGAATGCTGCAGATATTATCTTGGTGTCCTGCTAGTATAAACAGGTGATCAGTAATTTTTACAATTTGTTAACCCAGGATAACCCAACTGAGATGAAACGTCTCGGTTTCAGTGGGGTCCAGCTTCTACCCAGTTTTACAGCTTGGGGAGGGGGCGCTGAAGCACATGCATGTCAAGAGACTTGCCCAATGTCACACTGTGGATAAGTGATTATGGTGGGATTTGTGCTTCAGTCTTCTGGTTTCCAAGCCTATGCTAAAACCATTACAACACACGCTACTTCCTTGAGCAGTGGCCTGGACCCTGTATTGCCATATCCCTGAAAACCCAGTTAAAAAAGGAGACAGGACCTGAACAGCAAATGGTGAAAAACGGGATATCCTGGAGAATAACATGTTCAGCATACTTGACCATCCTCCTCTGTTGGTAGCTCGCCTGCCTGGTGACTAAGCATCACCTAGTCATTGCTCTGATTGCTCATGACTGAAAACTTGAGTCACTGAGGGTGGGAAAATCAAATGGCAGCATTCTGGCAATCTGCCATTAAGCTAAGCAAAGTAATTATAAATCGTCACTGCTGAGTCTGCCAGTTAGCACTGACGACTCATTTGCACGTGAAGACCTTGAATACCCATAAGAGAAGTACTCTTGTGTGTAAAAAAAAAAAAAAAAAAAAAAAAAATGTAGAATAGGTCATCTTTCAAAAGGGAAGAGATGCATATAGATATATAGCTATATTAATATATAGATATATAAATATATTGCGCTATATAATCTGTATATATTCTATGTATTCGATTAGAAGCCACCCTCAAATATAAGGTGCAGTCCATAGTGAAACATTTGAATAAAAGCTGGCCCACAGTAGAAACAACAGCCTATATTCATGTTTGATAAAGCACCTAAAATGGGACTCATGCAGTGGATTGACAGTTTCTTACCAGCTGCTTTTGTGTTATCTGTCTGTGATTTATCTCAGTAAATATGTTCATTATTATATTTCTTATGATCTTAGAATGTTTATGTGTATTTCTCTATGACTTAGACCAATAAGACAATACATCATCAAATCCAGGGTGTGTTAAAAGTTGGACTTTCCAATACAGCCACCCAGGAATACAAGCTGTAGGCAAAAATACAAAGTTCTTGTCAAAGATAATACAGTAGTCTAGGTATAGAAGCATGGAAGAACACTTTTTAGAGTGTCTCCTCTTGAATCCTTAGGTTGCCATAAATGCTCATCTTAGTTTTGCGTTTCTCCCACAAGAATGTGCAAAAAGGCATTCTTACAACGATAAGAGTGCTCCTCAATGCTTCTGTAAAGATATAGTCCAACATTTTTGTTAAAACCCTATCTGATTCTTACATATCTTGGATGTAAGAATTTATACAGCGTTGCAATCCAGTACTTTAGCTATGATCCCACCCCCGTCATTTGGTCCCTAAATGATTATGCACTATCCTGAATAAATAAATTACTCAAATAAAAGCCACATTTTTAGGGTAATCTTTCCGTACCCGAGATGGTGCCCTTTAGGCAGGGAAACTCATATTTTTATTGTTTTCGAAATAGTAAAATGTAATAGTTGTACGATGGAGTAAAGCATATTGCCAGTTAATTTACAGTGTTTTGCTTGAGGGGGCAGGGTATGGTTTGCAGTGTACAAACCAGTGTACAGAAAAGCAAAGGTGTAAGGTAGTTCTGCAGCCACCAGCCAGCAAGGCTAGTGACTGGGAAGGTGAACTGGCCCCATGGATATTCCACTGACCCAGCTGCTGTGCTTACTGAGATGTTACCTTCTCCAGTACAAGCCAGCATGGATAGTTAAAGGAAATTATTACTGGCCCGATTTTATATATAAAAAAATAAATAAATAATAAAAATCAGCCAGCATTTGGCCTGTGGATCAGTCCCAATTACAGCCCGGTAAAAGGCAGCATAACAGGGTTAAGCAGGTGATGGTGTTTTGGGGTGGGTCAGTCAGCCATGTTATCAGCCACCAAATAAATCCAGATTAAGGCACATTAATTTGATAAGTCAAGATGATGGTACCGGCTAATCATCGCCTACTTTGAAACTATCCCTGATTTTTCGTGTTTTTGTTTTTTATCTACAGGTTTTATTCACATCCTATTTTAAAAGATGAAGCGGTGTCTACTTTCACTGTTGTCCTTTCTCACAGTAAGTATGAAATCACCAAAGTATGGGTAAAGGTCTATGATACTGCATTAACACCATAATACATGGGATTCCACTGGAGTTCAAGTTGCATTGGAGCTAGGCCCCAGGGGAAATGGAACCTGTCTAGGATTCTGATGAAGGTCAGTGGATGGCATATAGCTCAGCAGTGAAGCAGGGCCTCGTCAGTTTCACACAGCTATAGATGTTGGGCAGGGTTTTGGGATTATGGTTGCTTTCTGTAGAATCCCTCACCATAGCCAAAAAGACTGAAGCATTTGTACAGGCAAACTGAAACTATTATGGCTGGAGTGTCTGTAGTGGATTAGTATGCAAGAATACTCACATGCGCTGGAGTTCTTCCACTAGGAAGAGCAGTTTCTTTTTTATGACTTGCATGAATAATAGCGCAGAGGTGTTTTATGTGGTGCACATGCAATGATGTAAAAGTTTAATTATGAGTGATACATTAGTATTAGAAAATCTCTGCAAATGAAAAGATTAAAAATAGAAGCACATGAGAAATTGCTAAAATGCAAAATGACTCAAAGATATTTAGTATCGGTTCTCTTTATCTGTTTCTACTCCTCCACTGGCAGGTGGATCTGACCACCTTCTGAACAAGTTCCACTGTCCTGTTGTGGTAGAAGAGGCATACCCCATAGTTTTCCTGTCCTATTCCAGTAAGGATGGTGGCACGTAGTCTGGAGTCCAGGCTACCACGTGGATGAGCAGGCCAACCAAGCATCCAGCAACATCCTCCCTTCCCCACAGTGCGGCTTCTGCATCACCACCACCACCACTGCCGTCAGTTTTAGGGCAGTATCAGAGAAAGGTGGTGTTTCCAACCTTCATGGAGGAGGAGGAGAGGGTGGTGGTTGCCCATGCTTTTTCTAGGGCATTCCCAACCGGGCTTTGCACATTCAGTTCTATATAGACTCATGCTGAGGGGAAGGATGAAAGGAAATGCTTGATGCGTTAAAGTGATTTTTCAGCGTTCTTAACATCAGCTACTACTCGCGTATTCTGGTAGCTGATGCTGGTGATTGTCACCCCAGCTGCTTTTAATGGTTTTATTATGTCATTTTATTTGTGGAAGAGATTATAATTTAGCTCAAAGCCGCTGGCCAGCCAATCCCTTCCACTTCCCAATAGCACTGACATGCCCCTGCGCTCAGGCACGTAATGACATGTGACCAGGTAGAGCGCGGGGACATGCCCCATTGAAGTGAATGGGACTCCATTTCCATGCCATTTCTATGCATAAGAATGGCCAGATGAAGATTAATGATGGCTGCTGCATGACTATCACGATCTTTGTTAGTCAAGTGGTGGCCTTCATTAATCTCCAACTGGCCATTTTATCATAAAAATATACGTGAAATGGAGTCACCATCCAGTAAGCGTCACATATCATTACCGTGCCTGAGCGAGGGGCGCAACAGTGTTATCAGGAAATGGAAGGGATCGCTAGGCCACCGGCTTAGACAGATTATGATCCCTTCCACAAATAAAATGACTTACAATAAAGCCATTAATAGCAGCTGGAAAGACTACGGCAGACATCAGCTACCAGAATACGTGAGTGAGGGGTAAATCTTGGAAAATCCCTTCAAAGTCCTTTGACTGAAGTAGATTGGCCTGTCTGTGCAGTGGTAGAGCTACCACTTACAACACTGGTGACCCTGGTCTGGGAACAAGCTCAGATCACTGGGGCCAGCCGGAGGGAGGTTGGTTTGAGTGTCTCACGGGCAAAACGGCTGTGGCTGGGAAGATGACAGACTTTGCAGGCACGCACACCTGTTGAGGGGGGCGTAGGCAAACCCAAGGGCCTTGCCATAGGGGCAATCCATGGGTGCTTAGAGGGGACTAGGGTAAGTTCCTGAGAAAGCACGTGATGGGGCTTGGGGGCTGGCTGATTGGGGCAGGCCTGGCTTTGTGCCAGGAGGATAAAAAAAAAAAAATCCTTGAAAACGACAACAAAAAAAGTCCTTTAGCTGAAACAGTATATTCTCTGTTACTCGTCTAGGTAGAATTATTTGGGTCAGCTAGACAGATGCAAACAGTTGCCATGAAAATGTTTGCTAATCTTTAACTGCATGACATAACTGTCCGTGGGCGTTCCTATGGATTTATTTTTTCCAGGGTCCTGTGAAGGTTCTTATTGCTGTATATGTTGCTAGAGAAACTACTTCTGTTCAGAAAGGTGCGCTATAATTAGAATGCCCTTTTAGAAAGCGATGGACTGCCAGTGGATTATTAATACAGTGCATCCCTCATAAGAACATTAATATTTCATTCCCATAGTGTTATCCTCACCCCTAGATTGATATTGAAGTCCCAGCTTTTAATGTGTACAAACACTGCACCCAGACATCTCAGTTTTACAGCTGTGCCAGTCAACTCAGAAAATTACTGTTTAGTGTAAATGCTTGATTGTGGGTGAGGGTAGACCGCAGCATAAAGCTCACCATCAGCATTATGGGCCCTTCACCTTTGACGTAGCATGTTCCTCACTTGTGGAAGCCTTAGAATGGTTTGATGCCCCACAGCGTTGCACACCTGTGGCTCCCCTTACAGTGGGGCACCTCCATAAATCCTCAGGATCCAGGGGGGGATTGCCAGGCGTGCGGGGCTGGGCCATGAGTGGAGAGGAGACGAGGCAATGAGTCTCATCCTGCCAATGCTCTGCCAGTGCTCTAATCACACACAGTTTTCTCCCTTTTCTAGAACACCTACTATCCTCTCCTATTAAGTCCACCAGCCATGCCTGACTTGGGGTGGGAAGGGTGGCGCATTGCACAGTTACCTGTGACACCCAAGCCCTTTTCCAAGGCCCAGCAGGAGGTGCTTGTGCGCAGTGGCACAGATTGAGCCACCTCTGGCAAGAGTGCTACCTTAGTAGCTTGTTCACTGTGCATCGTACTTTCACACGTTGGGTTCTGACCTGGTACCTGATTAAGATAATAACTGCAGTACACCAAGGAGTCCAAAGAGGACTATATGTACTTATTCGCAGCCTATACTGGGTCAGGTATACAAGCGTGCTTGAAAGGTAGTATCTGTTCTGGCAAAGCCATGTCAATCTGGCTGGTACAAGGATTGGTATAGCAGTGATGCCTTTCACTGGGAATGAAGCTTGAGGAGTACATGTATGGTTTGGCAAGATGCCCCAAAAAAAAGAAAACCCAGCTTGCTCTGTAAGCAAAGATGGATTGAGGCAGTAGAGGTCACTCTGGGATTCCCAGCTGGATTGCCTGTGACATTTGGCAATTCTCTGATCTTAAAGGGAATACTCAGCTCCCCAGGAGAAATACTGTGGGACCTTGAGGTTGATTTAGCAATTTGCAGTGCAGTTGGCACCAGTAGAATAAGCATGATCCTGAACTCTGTAACATTAGTTTTCAGTTTTGATAGAGGTGCCAGCACATAGATGTCCCCAGCCGCATAGTCTGTCATTAGCGACATCAGGGGACTGGCTGCGGTGGACTCTGGGATATAGAGTACGGAGCTATGGTGGGAGGGTGTTGCAGGATCAACCAAATAATAAATTATGCAACGACTAACTGAGTGACTTAAAAAATTATTTAACTTTGCCAATTGCTAAATGGGAACCTCAAGGTCCCATGGTATTTCTTCAGGGGAGCTGTGTATTCGCCTTTAACAAAAACTATGTACTACTACTGTGCCTCCTAAATCTTTATTGCTGTTGCTGTCCCCGGGACCCCCTTGTGGCAGAGATAGTGCATCTCAAGGGGTCCTATCCCGGCAGGCAAAACCTCAGAAATAAAATCAACCAACCCAGAGATGCTGCTCTTGCTGCAGAATTTCACCCGTGTGATGTCCCATTGATTCTGAAGTCTGGGTCAAAATTTTGTGACTTGGAGCTTCTTCCCTTGGTCCAAGTTCCAATCCTTTCCAGAGCTTGCAGAAGTATTAATCATCTGCCACTCCCTTGTATTCTCAAATTTACTGAACACTTGAGAGATTGGATATTTTTTATTGGTAATTGGTCTAAGACCAACACATGGCAAGATTTACTTGTCCCAGAAACAGATTTGCCGTGCCCCCCCCCCAAAAAAAAACATAGGATAGTTAAAAGTTTAAAATAAGGCCAGCCTGGTGGCGCCAAGGGCCGAGGCGCTGGACGCCTTACCTTGCACTGTGCCGGCGACCCGGGTTCAGGAATGCCCTCGGGTCGTTGGGGTGCTGCCATGGGGGGAGGGTGGGAGCAGGATTCAGCGTAGGCTCTCCTCTCCCGGGAAGAGGGGGTCGTCCGCCCGTAGTCCCACCATCACTGGATGGAGGTCCGGTCATAGGCGCAGGCTGCAACGGTGAGACCGTTAGGGTGGGGGGCATCTCGCAAGACGTGCGTATGCATGCCTCCACATGCGTGCATCACGCAGACGTGCGGGAGTGGGACTAAAATGAAAAAAGCCAAAAGTATGTACGGAAAAAAAAAGTTTAAAATAATATTACCTTTCAAGATAGAATTTAAAGAAAGTTTTGCACAGTAAATGCAAAAAAATTCCTGCTTTTGTTTTTTTATTTCACAACTTATTTACCCATGCTAGCCCAGCCGAGATGCAGCATCATATTTTCAGTGAGGTCCTGCCTCTACCCATTTTTACAGCTGGGTGGACTACAGCACTGAGAGGTTAAGTAGCTTACTGAAGTTGACACGGTACATTTCTGGCTCTGGTGGGATTGGAAGCTGTGAACTCATGGTTCCTAAGCTGGAGCTCTAACCACTAGACTACACTGCCTCATATTGATATTTTAATATTATACATACATTACGTACACAATACAAGGAAAAAAATAAAACTACTTGAAGTAAGCAATACAAGTTTTTTGGTTGACTTGTATGACCTACATTTGTAGTTTTAAGATTATAGCATTTTTTTTATTTATTTTTTTTTTAATAAATTTGATTGCTGCCTGTGTCAGAGTTCAGACTGAGTTCCTCTGACTATTCAGTTTCCACTGCCTCATAAGAACGTATTGTTAGTGGACTAAACAGCAGGTCCCAGACTCTGGCTCAGTGAAATTTTCAGTTCAGTCACTTTAAAAAAGACACACAGTCAAGCTGGACAGATAGTTGTGGTCATAGCTATTACACGGTCTTGCTTGAAAAAGTTGTATACTTAAAGGAAGTTACATTTTGCATCAAATGCCTGTATTGTGAGCTGGCTGCTTGGCACAGCAACAGCAGTGGTGGCCTGTGCTGCCAACAACAAGATTAGAGTTCATGAGTAGACTTGGATGCCTGTGGATGATGGAAGCTTTGTCATGGAGGTGACCTTCTCGGCCTCCGCACAGGCTGTGCAGGCCACCAAAAGCTTCTACTGCTGCCAGCTGGCTGAAGAACAGCAATGGTGTCAGCTGTGATGACTAGTACTCCGCTCACCCTTCAGCCGAAGAAGTGGTACTGTTGTATGACCCTGATGGAAGGAGCTGAATGTATGTATTCTTGCCCTGTCTGCAAACATGTGTAGCAGTATAGACCATGATTAGCATGTGTTAGCAGCAGCTTCTGTTCAGATTCATTGAAAGCCTCTAGCTGTAGGGTGACACACCCAGCAATGTCGAAATTACACTATATACAAGCTCTGAAAGCTATAAGGGCACCTGGGATCTGTGCTTTTCAACAGTGCCCTCTTTCCCATTACAAGTCAACGATCCAAAAGCTACAGGGGTTCTCATCAGTGTTATGGGAGCTGAGCCCTGAAAGCCTCTCTGTGCTTTTCATACGGGCCCCCCAGCAAGGTCAACAGTTGGATAAGCTTCCAGCTTCTAGTTTGTTCTCATGGCGTTTTCTAGCGCAGTTACTGTAACATTTGTCCCAGGTATGGGTACATTGTGATGTAATCCGGCCATTTTACAAAGCCCTGGTCAGTCTTCACCTGGACTACAGTGTGCAGTTATAGGCTTCTCAATACAAAAAGGAGAAGGAGGATGCCGATCGGGTGAAATACAGGGACACCGAAATGATCAAGACTTTGGGGGGCAAGAGCTGTGTGCGAGGAGAGCTTGGTGGCCCTTCGCATGTTAACCCTGGAGAAAAGGAGGCTGAGACGGGACATCAACTCCGCCTTCCACATTCACAAGGGTATTGGCAAGCCTGAACAGAGAGAAGTTTGGTCTCCTGTCCTCCAGCAGGACACAAGGACATGCTCTAAATGAAGACAGTACAGATTTTCAAGTTAAGTGTAGACTGCTTCTGCTTACTAAGTGAATCACAGGGTACCATTAGTAGTAGTGGGTATGAAAATTCCTATAAATGAGTACATGTTTGCACAGTATATGCATTCAACATGGGGGGGTGCAGACATGAAGTCCCTAGAGTTCCTTCCAACCTTAAATTACTGTTGCTCTGGGGGAAAGGGTGATTAGGTCACACAGAAATTAACTCATCGGGAACTACGTTTAAAACCAAATGTAAACCAAAATAAATGGATTTCTTTTTTGATGTTACTAAAACACTGGTGCTCTGCTCACTTGTATTGAACATGCTCCCTGTGGTGTTTATAAAAAAAAAAAAAAAGTTATAGTATAGTACCCCGTTGTGTATGTTACACATGCATTGTGAAATGCTAGACCTTGAGCATCAGTTTTGAACACAAACTTTAATTTTGCTTAAGATCCTATCCCCCCCTCCCCTTCAGCTCTGCAACTTTTGATTAAAAGGTCCACAGTCAACTTGGGGGAGATTGTAGAAGTTGTCAGTGCCCCTTTTCTGTGTCTTTTTCCTGTTATATAAATCTGTTTTGGACACACATAGCTTTACAGTGTCCATTAGAGGGAAGTACAGTTTAAAGTTGTTTTTTTTTTTTTTCATGGTTTTCTCTGCTGTTTTTTACTTTGTTTTATCCTTTTTGTTTGGCTGTATTTATATCCCGTGTTATTGAAATGTGCCGTTTAGGCCTCATAAAAGTAGCAGAATGTGGACCTACTGCTGTGCTGTGATCTGGACACATCTTGGGTTGGACATTAAAGTGCAAATATGAAACACAGAAAACCACAACAGATACAGGCACAGCAGCCCATCCAGTCTGCCCAAGGCCATCTAATTTTGGGACTGTGCTCCTGTGTGAGAAACCTGATACACTGTGTCAGCTTCTCAGAATGTAGCACCTGTATTGATCCTAAACTATTTTTGTCTTAAGGCAAACTTGAGAATTTTATAATGAAATAGATCGTATAAGGCTGGCCTACATAGGCTTTCATAGTGGGATTAATCCTTTACAGCAGTGCTACAGACGTGGTTATTTTCTCAGTTTCTATTTGAGAGGGCCTGTCTGAGTAGAATATAAAGAGCTGGCTATCCCTGTGGCATGGTGGGCTAATTTGTCTTACCACTTGCCACAGCGGCAACCCGGCTTTGAGAACAGACCAGGGATGCTTAGGGGTCAGCTGAGTTAGGATGGACCTAGCATCCTAAGGACTGCTCTACCCTTTGAGGAAGGGGATCCTGTGCCTTGTTAGCTGGCAGAGGCTGGGTGGCAGCGACAGGGGAGCGGTTGCATGGAGGGGGGATTGGCAGATGCATTGTGCTATTAAACGCCAACATCCCTGGAACTGGAGGCAGGTGGAAGCATGATCTGGCTACCTGGCTTCTCCAGCGTGCCTTGCATGACCATGTGTGTCAGGCCACCCACAGTGGTGGATAACCGGTAACACCACTAGACAGGCCGGTGACTGGGCTGGGGGGAATCACTGATCGAGGGATGGGAAAAATGGAGCAGAAAGTACTGACTGAAGAAAAACAAATAATATGAAGAGCTAAATATCTGTGAAATCTCAAACTGTAATGTTATCGTGCACTTGCTTGTGTTTTCAGCTGCCGAGCTGGCACGTAGTCCTCATGTTGCAGTGTGGAGAACAGGAGTATGAGAACAGTGAAGGTCTCTGTGTCCCCTGTCTGCAGTGTCCACCGGGACAGGGGCCTGATAGGGTAAGCAAGTTCTCATCTTCTTCCTTTTGAATCTGTGACTAACTATACTAATATTCATGCAGCACATATGGTCTCTGCATTTAGTTTTGGAGGAAAACTTGCCTGAGAACCAGGGATCCTTGCGGAGGCCTTTTCTGCCATTCGCACCAGTATCTGATCCAGACAAAAGGACACTTGTTCCAGTTATGAATCATTTCTACCAGAAACTCTTCAGTCTTGATGGCTACATCAGATACTGCCATGGGGGTTCTAGTCACGACGGAAATGAGTTAGTGACCTCAGTTCTCAGTGGGTGGCACTCCATGTCAGAAAACTGTTTGATGCAAATTGGTGGTATTTTCTCAAAGGAGTAGAGAGATAGCGACATATATCTGCATGCAGTGCTGCTAAATGCCACCACCATTGCCGGGAGGGTGCTTCATCCTGATCAGGATTTATCTGCATGGACAGAGTAGTTCATTGGAGTCCAGAATAAGCCAGACTTGCAGATGTAGATGGCTTCAGTTGCTTGTCCTGCAGATTTTCTGCAAGCACTGCACTCCTCTCCCTTTTGAATTTTCTTCTGGTGGGAGTAGCACAGCAAAAGTGTTTCTGTGTACACAGATTTCTGTTTTTGAAACAGGAAGCCAGTCTCAGCTTTCCTAAGCAGCATTCATAAGTATTTTTGGGGTGTCTAAAGATACTGACGTAGCATAAATGTTGCTGTTTCATTCTTATTTTTTCCTGCTCTGTTTCAACCCCCTTACTAGACAGCCCTCATCTGGCTGTACACCTCAGCCCCCTCACCCTGATGTCTGTTGGGACTACCTGCCAGCTAGTCTCCCACCAGGACTTTCTTCCCCTAATGGGGTTGACGGGAGTCCTCCCAACCCCCTTCGGGAACAGGATCCAGTTCCTCCTCTGGCAAGCCTATCTGGTTGGGTGTGAGGCCTGTAGGCCCTGCTTCCCGTAGTCTTTTTCTCCTTTTTTGTTTTGGTTCCTTGGAGAGGCATGGTGTGCAGTGATGCCATGACGTGTGCTGCGGGTTCCTACGCACCACACATCAGAGTGTGCCACACCCCCTTGCCATTCTAGGCAGTCCCAGGTGCCTTTCCCCTCTCTTCGCTAGAGGCCTGGCAGTCACCAAGCTCTGCAACCCCCCCCTCCCCACCAAGGAGGAGAGCAGCCTCCAAACATTTGATCCTACTCCCCCAACTGCCGGAACTCCGCCTTAAGTTCACTTCCAAACATGGGTCATCAAAACCACAACCAGTAGGTCTTCTGCTGTGCCGGCAGGCCAGCCTGTTTCCGTCTCATTCAGTATGTTAATATCATTGCCAAGACCACTTTTCAGTGGTCTCATGTGCATTCTTAGGGTATGAGAACTGCCAGCTGAAGGTGAACAGCTCAGATACCCAAGGATACAAATGAGACCACTCTTACAACCATAAGAGTGGTGTCAGTGGTGGTATTAATATATTATCAATTGAGCTTGATCAATGATGTATACATTTTTTTTTAAATCCTTACTGAACGTGCTCTTTTCCAAGACAGTTCCATGTGAGATACTGGTCACAGAATAAGAGTCTCGAACACAGACAGAAGGAACACTCCAACTGGTTGGGAGAGCTCCCCTTGACCTATAATAATAAAGTATCAAGTGAAAAAGCGGCTCCAGGCTCTCGGGCACTATATAACAGATGGTACCTACCTTAGGTCAGAAGTCCTTTACATCCAAGGAATCCACATTTAAAAGCAAAGCAGTAGTATTACAGGTTGCCAAGGCAATGCCAAGGCTTCCCTACATCAGCATGGTTATGCTGACCTGTTGTGAAAAATCTTCCTTTTCCTTGGGGCTTCGTAGATGTCGCACTAAACTGCTCAGTGTGATTTATGTTGCTGACAGTTGATAACGTGGTACTTGATTTCTGGTAGGGGGTTGACACAAGGCTGTCATTGAGGACGTCTTACCAATGGTATTTTTAATTTTTTTGGGGAGAACTATATGCTAAAGGAACCCATTGTGACGTGTGCTTTGATACTGCATCTAATGCATATTGTAACCGTAATTGCGACTAGCCAGTTAGGTGAAAAGTTTTTTTTTGATCTCTACCATGTAAAAGCATCAAGTTAATGAGTCTTTTTCTTTGTTGCTATTATGTAGATATGTGGCCATGGGAAAGGCGCAGGGATGGAGTGTCGGGCTTGCTCCCCTGGCACGTTCTCGGACAGCTATGGAATGGGGTCATGTGTGCTACACATCCTGTGTGCTAAGCTCAAACGAGTGTTTGAGACTCACGGTACAGCTACTGCCAACAGCCAGTGTGGAGAGTGTTTACCAGGGTAAGTTCATTTAAATTGCCCAGCTTTAATTCCTCACTCCTTTCAGAGATGGGTCTTAACATACAGTGCACCTGTATTGTCTAGGAAAATGGGGGAGGAGGCCAGCTGGCACATTCTTCACCTTCTGGAACCACAATTAGGGCACACAACCATAACTGGGCACGCATAACTGAACTGGGTGGTCTCTGATGAAGGGCCGACTTAAGAATCGCTTGAAATACATGAACAGGTATAGGCTACAGAATATCTTTTCCAGAGGGTGCCAAAGAGACTTTCAGTGCCATGATGTCCACTATGGTAGTTTTAAAGGACAAGGTGAATGTTTCCCCATAATTTTCTTTTTTAGGTTCTACAACCCTGCTGGAGAATCCATCGGTGTTTCGGAATGTCTGCCATGCACTGCTGCTCCAAAAGACACCATCAGATGTTCAGGTGGGTCGAAGAGAATGGACCTCCAAATTTAGGTAGTTGTAGCTGGTGTTTCCCTAACAAGGAGCAGCATTATAAATCTATAGGTTCCAGGGAAGTTTCCGAGGATTATAGGCAGACTGGGTGGACCTCTGGTCTTTTTCTGCTGTCAGGGTCCATGTTTCTATGTTTCTTACATGCTTTTAGCCAGTCAGCGTACAGAGCCACTTATCCTGCATGCAGTAATCTCCCATGTAGGAATGTGAGAAGTGACCCGTTTATTTCAGAGCTGGTGGGAGGACAGAATTTATTTAACTTGAAATAAAATAAAAAAACTATAAATCAACTCTAGCTAACGCATTTGATTGATAGTAAGTTAATAGTGCCTCGGGTGAATGACTCCTTTCGTGAGGTTTGTGCAGCCAGTACCACACAGCTTTACTTTGCAGTCCTTTCAACCAGGCTTCATGCTCAAAGTCTCTTATACCATAAGAGAACACCCAGCAGCGGCGGCCCTATTAACTTTTACAGCGTTTATTATTGTTTCTGTTTGAAAGGGACCCAGACAGTTAAAAATGTGCTGTTAAACTGGTAGTAGATGACAAGGTGCTTAAGGAAGAGGGCTACAATGTTCATTGTTTAAGTGCATGGTGGTCTACACCAAGAAAGTTGAAGTCCAAGACTTGGACATTCCAGATGCCAAAAATGGCAAATACACATTTTAACATAAACTCTGAGATTCAGATTTTTTTTTTAATCAATATATTGGGCAATATTTAGCGAAGTCGGTTTAGGCTACAGAATGCAGCACTGCACTGTGAAATTGGTGCTGTAAGGTTTGAATTCTGTCAGCTACTAGCTCACTGTATGGGACTGAGCAAGTGACTTGGCGTCTTCATACTTTTATCCACTAAGTATTAAAACTGGGCAGAAGCAGGACACCACTGATGAGATGTTGTCCCTCAGCCAAGTTATGCAGGGTAAATATATTATGAAAAATAATGAAGCAATAATCCACGACAGGACATGTGCCATGCTGAGATAATGTCATGCTCCGGGTGGTTGGACATGAGGTCGCAGGATGAATGCATCCAGCACCTGAGAAGTGACGTCATCCCCACAACATACTCCCTTGAGTGCATTATTGCAGTTATAAAATGGCTTGCTTGTGTAAAAAAGTCAAAGAATACATTTTTAAACTACTGTACATAAACCACTAGTGTACTGCAGTGACCTGTTTCTTCTTATATCCAAAGTATTATTTGCTTTTCCCTTTTGCTAATGAGATTTTCTACTTGACAGGACTTGTTTGATGTGTCAGTGCTCTGCCTGGAGGCTACCACAGGTAGTTTTAGTCCTCCTCGTACATCATCAGCCCTATGACACTGCACTGTCTGTGACATCACAAGAGACCAAGAAGAGCCAATCACCTGCTGTAAGACTGGTCACTTGTGATGTCACAATAAGCAAGGTCACAATACTGATGTGCTATGATGAGGAATAGAACTAGAAATACCAGCATCCCAGTGAAGTACTGCTCTTTACATCACACCTAATACTATTCGGTAGAAAACCTATCAAGGAGCACATGGAAAAAGGAAAAATACTTCAGAAACGAGAAATAACAAGTGACTACTTTTGAAAATTAATAACTTTTTTTTTGCTTCTGTTCTGTGCTACTAGCTCTTTAAATGCATGCAGAACATAGCTATAATGAACATTTCAGCCATACAGTATACCTTCTATAGGAAGTAGAAAATAGGCTACGTTAGTGGAGAGAGAGAAAGGGAATGCTGGGATATATAGGGAATACATATTGGATTGTAGTGGAATAACAGAAGACCCATGACTCATGAGTGGTTAAGCTTCACGTTTGTCATGAAGGTCTTTTTACTCGTGTGGATATAAATGTTTTATTCCACTGTGATCCAATATGTATTTGATGCATACCATGTCAGCAGAAATGAGATATGGATATGGACACACAGTACAAATGCCCACACATATCCTAAACAGATATGTGTGCAGTCATACCCACACACACAGTATGTGCATATCATGCATACATGAATGACAATATATCAGAGGTGTGAAGAGACAGGAGTAAGTTCAGTTATGAAACATTAGGTGACTGAAAGATGAGTTAGTGGAAATTAAGTCTGGGTGGGTTAATGCACTCCCTCTCTTCTGCCTCCCTCCGTCCTGAACCTTCCTTGGACATTCTGTAGCCTCACCGTCTCTCTTAGCCTCCTTATTCTCACCTAATGGATAATGTAACTGTCCATAGCTTGTACAGCACTTTGGGATACAGTGCGCATGAAAGGTGATGTATAAAACTAAATAACTTTCCTTTTCAGATTGGTCAAAATCTTACATCTTTAAAATAAGATTGTCACTATTGGGGAAAATGTTGGAAACCTAACATTTAGACACCATAAAACTTTTACAGTGTCTCTGAATTTCTGTTCCTTCTATTCTTCATTACTAGGTTCCTTTACATGGAAACTGGATCCTTGCCCCGTACAGCTGATGTACTGCTTTTATGCAGTAATGCCTAAACAGGCAGGGATTTCCAGGGGATGCTATGTATATATTGTTTGACCAGAAGGTGGACTGGGTCGCAGGTGTCAGTTGTGAGCAGTGCCTTGGCTTTGGAATGGAAAAATGCCTCGTGGGGGGTGCAGGGGGAGTTGATGGGCCGAAGGCACAATTAAATGCCTGATGGTAAGGGCATTATTATAATTATAAACCTAATTGTTTTAATTTGGGGTGGTGGCGGCGTTTTAAAAAAAGAAAGCAAAACAAAACCAACACACATACGCAGTGTTCTAGCTGTACTGGGCATTTTCTAAGAGAATAATGCCCGGTACAGCAACAAATCAGAAACCATACTGGCCTCATGAATAATTAATTAGGTTTATAGTTCTGTTTAATCCTGTGCTAAAATCTCGATCCTCTTTACGACGACATAGTTATTTCCCAGTCGGTCAACTGTGATGTTACAAACAGGTTTTTATGACAGCAAAGGATTAAACGGCAAAAGCAGATGTAGTCAAGGAGACAAGTATCATGTTTCTTTATAGATTAACCCTGTACTGGACTATAAAGTGAAGAGAAATGCAAATAATATGTAAAATATAAGCTGAATTGGTCTAAATATTATTTTTCAAAGTTTTCTGGGATTGGATAGTTCTTATATCTATCTCATGTTTTGAATAAGGAATCAAATGCGGAGGGAGCAGAACTTTACTTCCAAAGTAGAAACCAAAGAAATGATCAGGAGTGATGAACGATACATGCCTACGTTCAGTCTAGTTCTTAATCAGACATCTAGCTGCACCCCCACAAATATGCAACTCCTCCCCATGCATGGTCCCAGCATCATTCTTGAGATTTTTACAGCTACAGTAAGCTAGGGCACATAACTAAGATTTTTTTTGTTTGCCTGATATAAACTAGCATTGAACCAAAAGAAATGTGTCCTAGAAAGACCACTGCTGATGCTGTAAGCTGAGGAGCCATTGTCTGGAAAGGCTGGATTCAGGAAGTCTATTTTTACTAAATCGATCATCATAAGGTTAAAGCACCACACTGTAAGTGCAGTGTAGCTAATTCAGTCATGACATTGAGATGAGGCCAAGCTGAGATTTTCTAATATGTGATTTTAGCCAGCTTTTTGTTTACTTTAGTAATTTATTTTTGATAACCCAAGATGAACTTAAAAATTCCACAAATGTAAGTAATTAATGCCTTATACCCCCCAAAGGCCATTGAACAAAACTAGATTGACATATTTTATTTTTGTAAGTGCTTCGTATCTCGTTACTGGCAGCAAGCCGAGTGGCAAATGCCAGTCACGCTATGCAAATGAATTGCAAAACATGCGCTACGGTAGTTGGGATTCCTTGGGGTTTCCACTGTTTTTAGGATTCTGAAAAACTTTCTTAAATATATTTAGAGATCATGTAGCGTATGTTTGATTTGTGTTCTGTGATCATCGCCTTCATTCTTTAGTACTGAAGACATATGTATTAAACCAGAATCTTCATTATCCAGATTTCATCTCATCCTACTACTTTTTCCTCATAATTTATTTTTACAGCAGCAGATTAATGTCGTAAACTAAGGATTATGAGGGAAAAGCAGGAATATGAGAGTCCGTAGGACAAAATCCTGTTTTCATGCAGATGTTCTCCATAATAAAGAAGGGGGGGGGTGGGCAGTAAGTACAGGAAATAAAGGAAAACAGAAGCTGAACTGTGTCCAGATATTATACTTTGAAATGTTTCTTGGATATTGGAGAATCACTGTCAAGTATGTTTTGCGCCTCATTTGCATGGCATCAGTGACAAGATATGGAGCAATTATAAAAAATAATCAGAATGCATGTTTTAGGCTGAGCACACATGTGGCTACAAGAGGGAACACAATGATGTTAAGGGGGAGAAGTTTCAAGAGGGAGGTAAGGAAGCATTTTTTTACATAAAGGGTAGTGGATAGATGCAACAGGTTGCCTGTTTTTTTTCATTTATTTATTTGAAAACAGGTAACCAGGAAAGGCACACTGAGCCAAAGCTCATTTCCATGTGTAACCTGGAGGAAGGGGAAGGGGATAACATAGTTACAAAGAAACCTAAACCAGACTGGTGATGAAGTTACAGCAACGATGACATAAAGTGCATAAAGCGAGTTTTACTATGCAAATCGTTGCATTGCACATGCACTATGCAATTGCAATGAATTTTACTATGCAAATTAATGCAATTAGTGGCAGACATTTGTTGCAAAGTGCAGTTTTGCCAAGTCACGTAGTACAAATCTGTGCAATTGTGTAAATGCTATGTGTAGCATGTTGCCAGTGAATTCACCACAATTCACGGGCGAACTGTAAATTAGCAACACACCTTCCCAGAGGTCACCATGTGTGCACGCAGCTCCCCCAACAGAGGAGCAAGCTCCCGTAACTACCTTCAGGGCATTGCAGTGGTGGAATTCTCCGCCAGCTTCTCCCCAACAGGGGCACACTACTGTTGGTAGCACCTCTTCCAGCTTGCCACCCGAGTTCACGCCCGAATCTGTATTGCTGGCACAACAGTGCAATGCACTGCTGTTGTGCCATCAGGCAGTTCCCCGAGATATTGATTTGACAAAAAGAAACCTGCTAAGTCAGTTTTCTGTGGTGGAGACTGGGGAACCTTAGGTATTGATGATTGTATTTGTGGAGTTTTCTTTTAAGGCTGCAGGTGTACTTCAGTCCAAAGGTACATCTTAGAGGACTGGAGCACAAGGAGGCAAACTTGCTCCAGGTCACATAGGGAGCTGATAACCATACCATCATCATAAACCCATCTGGTGACTGGGACCCTGGACCACCATTTTTTAGTTGCCCAAAAGCTCCGCAGCGGAAACTATTTCAGGTGTGCTGACTCAGTACCCCGAACCTAGTGTGCATTTGTCACCTGATAACTGGATTTACTTTTTGTTGCACACTGGCTTGTACTTCTGCAAAATGCAAGTCCTTGACCTGGAACCATTCATGGGAAGAGCTGAGGCAGGGGGCAGAGGCATGGTCTACAGTAATAGTGTAGGTAGGGAGAAATGGACAGACTGGATAGGCCAAGCAGTTCTTCTCTGTCATCAAATTCTGTTTCTCTATTTCTGACAGGCTTTTTGAGTGCATTTCAGACTTGTAGAGTTAAGTTGCGGTGCCACATATCAAATTGAGGCTAACATTTGGAGAGTTGGAGCCTGATAATACCTATAATGCCCTATTCTGACAGTGGTTTTCAGAGTTTATATGGAGAGAGGTGGGCAAGGTCCAGTGAACAGGGACTGGTGGGAGTGGGGCAGAATGAAGTGGGTCTCAAAATTCCTATACTTTAGGTGCACCAAGAAAGGCACTTTTGGTATCACTAACTTTTTCATAGTGCCTGTCCACTGGGGCAACTATACTGCCATAGGCTGCACTTTTTTTTTTGTTTTTGTTAATTAAGGTGTTTCTGTCCTGTGTGATGCTGACCCCCTTCAGCCTCCGCCTCCCCCAATGATGGTACACTTCTCCCCCAGGACTTAGCAGACATTCAGACCCCCCACATATTACCTTCCCCCCCACTGTGGTGAGACCAGGAGCGGATGGGCCATTCTTCCCCCTCCCAGTGACCCAATCCAGCAATGCCACGCCTGGGTGATGGTGCAAAATCTGGAAAGGGGCAAGGGGACATTGATTTTCCTTCCTCCATTTTCTCCACCTGGTGACCGGTGGCATAGAGTGACACAGACATGGATGCATGTAGAGACGTGCACACACCACACATTGGCCTCCAACCACCCCATGTTCTGGCTGCAGCCGTTGCCTCACAACCATGCCTTCACATGGTGGCAGTACAGGAGTGATGCAGCACAGCCCTTCTTCCCCAGGAGAGGAGGGCTGTCAGGGACACACACTGCTCTTCCCCTCCTCCCCCGGCTGACCCCTAGCACCTGAGTTCGCAGCCGGCTTGATGGGAGGTGTGGAATCTGGTGCCTCAGCCCTCCATGCCACTGGATTGGCTAAGGCTGCACTTTCTTACCTCCCATCTCCCTAAAGCAGAAGCACAACGTGGCGCATCCTATGCGGAGCTATCATCTTCTGTCACATTAAGTCTGTCTTGTAGCATGGTTTTGCAAATGCACAACCATCTGTTAGGAATTTTTTTCTGCAAATGCTGGGGCATGTACATAATCGTGCTGCAGGATACCTAATGTGAGAGGAAACAGTCACTCAAAGTGATCGCATGATGCTCTGACTGTACTGGTGAAGGTATTGGTGTGATTGACTGCCAGCTAAAATCCTTCCCCCAGTGAAGTGTTCATGTGTGAGTAAACTGTCTTCCAGATAATTTTGTTGGGGCTCGAGGGAGCACACACTCTCATTAGCCGTCAGTATTTGTTTGTTTGTTTAATTAATTAATCTAAAAGTTTCACCAGGAAAGACATACTGAGCAGACATGCTCGTTTCCAGATGTGTCCTGGGGAGAGTGGAAATAGGATACACAGCAAGTACAGCAGCAAAAGTCAAATACAGTAAATAATGAAAATAGAATAAACATACAGCAGTAAGAACAAAAATAGGTAATAATACATACATATATATAAAGAACAATAATAACCAAAAAGGTGCTAGTATACTAACAAAAACAATATACTCAGATTACATAATTGATAATAGGGTAGGTAATTAATTGCAGAATGAGTGTATAGGCAAGATGTGGTGAGGGTAAAAATTAAACAATTATATACAACTACAGGAAGGGGGGAATTGGACCTTGAGGAGGGAGTTGAGGATATGCAGGGAGGCAGCATGATGGATGGGAGATGAGAGGGTGTTCCAAATTTTGGGAAATGGTGTGAGAAAGCAGCCTAATCAACTGAGGTGGACCTGGGCGGGGTGGTTAAAGTGCGGTGGTCATGGTTTCTGAGTGAGTGAGTGAGAAGAAGAAAGTTTGAGGAAAATGGAAGAGGAGACTATGTCTGCCTAGCTCCTTGCTGTTATCCCTCCTCGAGTATGGCTTCATTGTCTACACGCCCTTACCACATCCCACCTCTTCTCTAAACTCAGGACCACTTATAATAGCATTGTACGCTTCGTCACAGGCCTCCCGTGGAATGCCCACCACTGGGTCCTTTACGATCCTCTTAACTGGCTCACTCGTGAGGGTAGGTTCCATTTTAAAATACTCTCTTTCTTACACAAGATGAACCTTAACCTACTGCAACCCAGTGTCATGTCTCTGTTCCCTAAATCTGTCCCCAAGTGCAGTACAAGAGGGGCCACGCATCACATTTTCGTCATCCTGTTCTGTCGTACCTCTCATGCTCAGAATTCGATTACCTACAATTCTTACAACAATTTGCCCCTTGAAATTCTTTCCTGTAGCTCAATCAGTTCCTTCAGCTGCACCCTCAAGGAAAACCTCCTCAAATCTATCACTTGTGTGTGCCCTGGGCATCCTCCCCTCTGAATGTACTAAAATATTTTGCTATTGTCCCTCTCATCAAATATTTTGTGTTATTTTTCCCTCCTTTCTAACTCCCCCCTTCCTCTCCCTTCCCCCGTTTCTGCCCTTATGTCTTCCCCAGCCCCCAGTGCCTGCCTCAAATACACCCTGCTTGGGTGTTTTCCCAAGCGTGTTCCTTGTGACTGTTTGCCTCTGTATGAAATGTTTCCCCTGTATATAAACCTGCTATAATCAAGTGTATTATTTAAGTGTATATACAGTATGATTCCTCACCTCACTGTATGATGTTTTAACTTATTCATTCTGTATTTTTGTGTCCAGTTGTTTAGTAAAAATATCTGTACAACTGGACAGTTGTGAAAACTGGCATTTTTGCTCACATACCCTCCAGTACAAAATAGAAATTGATTGAGAGATAAGGATGGAGGGAGTGAAACCAGAATTTGGCAAGAAAGTTAGTACAGTGGATATGGCACCTGTAGGATAGGGAAGGAAGAGAGAGAGAGAGAGATTGGTAGAGGGTGCAGTGATGGGTACAGGAAGGACAGTTAAGAGCAAAACGTCAGAAAGACTAAAAAAGATAGTCCAGTCTGAGTAGGGAAGATTTGGAATCAGCACTGTAGACGACATCACCGTAATCAAAAACAGGCGAGTTAATTTTCTGAACAAGGACATGGCACACCGGCAGAGCAATACAACCATGATTTCTGTACAAAGCACCCAGTTTAGGGTGCAGCTTTTTGTGAATGACATCAATATGTTCAGAAAAGGTGTGGTACAAAGGAAGGGAGTTTAACCTAGAGTGTCGTTGCCTAGTGCCAAAGGTAGTGGAGACACTTTTCTTGGCATTTAAAAATAACTGGTTAGAGTGAAACCAGAGCTGTACTTTATCAAAATCATGCTGGAGCTTTGAGGCTACAACAGAAGGGGAAGGGCCCGATGCAAATCGAACTGTATCTTCAGCATACACATGGATGGGAGCATGCGGTGACTTTGTTTATTATCATAAATTATTATTCTTATTAAAAGCCCTTTTAAGGACGTGGGACATAAAACATGTGTCCTTTTAAGAACTGTGAGCTGCAAATATTTTACTTAGGAGCCCTAAGAGCAGAATTGACAGCTGTTTAAGGCGTGTGTGTGTGTGTGTGTGTGTGTGTGGTGCAGTTGTCTATGCGATTATGTCAACAGTTACCACAGTTATCCAGAAATTGGTTTGCTAGGATACAGTTAGCAAAGGGCATTAGTAAAACATTTAAAATACGTTTAATATAGAGATATGGTGACATCCATTTTGTGGACAGAAAGGGTGCTGTGATGATGTCATTACCTCACCAGTCTTAAGTGTTTTATTGCAACAGGTTAAGTGAGTTGGGATGTGTTGACAAGGGTCCTATAAATGAATACAACCGTGGATTTTATGTTTGGCAGAGTGTGACAAGAGAATCCAGTGCTTTTCTTTACAATTTGGCAGGATCCCTGTCTGTAGGAGCAGTTTATTTTAACCTTCTTCACTGTGCACTGTTCAAGCTGGTGAGGCAGTGACATCATCATAGCACCCTTCCTGTCCACAAAATGTGTACCTTATCACAATTGTAAAAGCATTTTTCTGTTTTACTGAAGGCGTTTTCTAAATATAACCCTGTAGTTTACATACAGGATTCTTATATGCACCTTTGTAATGTTAGGGCTGGGTGCCATGTTCTTATGGGATTTTGGTCAGGAGCAGGACACATTTGTTTTAGAAGCCTATTTTATGGGCTGGGGCTACACAAGTCCTTTAAGGACTAGGCATCCTTGGGTACAAGGGGCATATTTACCAACTGATAAAACAGAAATGTTGCAGTACAAATGTGGGATATGTGAATAAGTTCATGGACAGGTATATTTAATACATGCTTGTCACAATAGGTAGGCAGTGCTTTTCATGAATGTCATGCCCTGGCATGGGTTATCTATCTTGAGCGAAGGAGGCAGCCATATGGACTTTCTTGTCTGTGTTGAGATTAGCCCTCTTGCTGTGCTATTGATAAACAAATCCCATTTCCCCACCTTCTTCCCATTTCCTTTTAGAATTCTGCCTTTTAATTATCTAGTTCATTTTTGAATACGATACCAGATTCAGTATATTGAGCTGTTTGTAGAAAAACATTTTATATTCCACAAACCCTCTGAGCGGAAACTGTCTTCTAATTTTCTATGTTGGGAGCCCATGCATTGTGATTGTGTTCCCTTGTTCTTCTTTAGCTCTCAGTTTGAATAGCCTGTGCTTCACCTCACCAGTCCTCATCAAATTCCATAGTTGTTGTCAGTTGAAGTGAGTACAGCCCTAGTTTCTCCCGTCTTTCCCTGTAACCTAAGCCCACATCCTACCTATGTATGTTTATGAATTATTTGTGCAGTAAGATGTTACCTGCTGGCAAAAATAGACTTTTTTATAACAGCCTGCTGCCCTAAGGTGTTCTGTGGCAAATTGTACTGACAAGTCATGGTTAACATTTCTTGACAGAATTCCCAGAAACCGCTTATTAGTTATGTTTACTTATTTTGCCCATCTGTCCATGTAAGTTAGTATGTTTGCACAGTGTATGTGTTTATCACTGCTTATGAAGTGGGGGGAACGGGGTGCATGATGGACCTATAGTCCCTTCTAACCGTAAATTACTATGTTGTTAAATGGCATGGACTCGAGCTGTTAGGAATAGCCAGGTTTTAATTAGGTGCTGTCTGTGTTTTGCAGAGGCACAAACTGTGGGCTAGTCCATTAATATTTATCAATTCCTATAGAGTTCAGAGCGAGACTGTCATACCTTGGGGGGCTGATGAATCTAAAATCTATGCAGCACACACATTGTAGATAATACACTAATCTGCAGGCCTCTTACAGCCTGGGATGTATAAACTGCAGGATAATCCATGCTTATGTGTGGTTCTGAGAGGTGATCATTTCATACTTATAATACCACAAATGTAAATAAAAAAGACCAGAACTTTAGAGTAGAAGAACTGAAGCAAGGGATACCCTGGAATAGCACTGACAATAAACCAAATTTCAAAGAAATACCAAATTACACATAGCCCACTAATACAAAGCATCAGGTGAAGGATATGCAAATCACCATGAAAGAAAGAAGGCTGGCTTCACTTAACCAGGATTGAATGGTGCTTGAAGGCCTCACAAAAACAGTCTGCTGAGGCTGAAAACAGCAGACTGACCTGTGTTTCGACATTGTTAGGACTCATCAGTGTGCCACATCTGGATTTCAGTCTGGCAAGAGGTGGAACCAGCCATGCGATCTCAGTTGTTTGGGTCATGGTGAAACACGTGTCTGTATCTGCTATTTTCGGCCCAAGTTTTTTATGGTGACTGGCAAATGCTTCCCATGATGCTTTACATTAGCAGGGTATGTGTAATTTGGTATTTCTCACAAGCTCCAGACATTTCTTCTTTAGAGTAGGAGTACGGTATTTGTATTCAAACAGGTAAGCTTTCTGAGATAGGCACACATGTATATACACAGTCACTCACTCACTCACACACTCTCCCGGTCTCTCTCTCTCCCTCATGGTTCACTTCACCTTCTGATTAGAAACTATTTGTTTACAATTATAATTACCCAGGATTGCCCAACTGAGATGTAACATCTTGTTGGTGGGCTGCTTGTTCCCAGTTGTACAGCTGGCAGGGACAGCAGAGCAGGATATCAAAACACACGTTAAAGATATTTTTTACTTAACATTTCGGTACTCTATCCACACTGCGTAACTCATTTGCTCCCGGTGGCCATTTTGGGTCCATCCCAGCAATGGAAGGTTCCGACACCATATGGCATCAGTGGGAACAGAGGAGTTTTAATAGACTTTTTCCATGCAAGTACACAAAACAAGTACTATTAGGATCCTTAAAAACTAAATTCATAATCTCCTGGCCACTTGGCTGCCAAACAGATATTATATTTTTGAACCTTACAGTGTTTATTTGCCTCTGATAGTTGTCCTGGGATGGGGTTAGATCTTTTGGCCCCAGTAAAAAAAAAAAATAATAATTGGGAATATCGCTGCTTTCACTGTTAATTTTCATAGTACAGATATATTCTAATGTAATTTTCCATGGCTATGTAGGGGATGTTTCTGAACAAAAATAGCTACAGAATTTGTCTGAAAAAGAGGACTCCCCTCTCGGTCACATCCAGAATACAATGATTGATTAAAAACATCCACCTAGATTTGTCCACATTGGAACCAAAATTAGTTGTAGCCAGAAAAGAAGGACAAGATGTAAACCAATAAACAAGATTTCTTTCAAATGTTTTACTTCATCATTGTCATGCTTTTAAGCTGTGGCCTCTGTAATATTTCCTGACAGCATTTTGCTGGTTCACCCCTGGCTTTATCAAGGGAAAGTGGTCCATTTTATGCAGCTCTCAGTGGCATATTACAAAGCTTCAATGTGTTTTATAAGATGCATGACTCGTGCGTATGGTGCTGCTCGCTCTGTGAGAGGGAAATATATTACAGTGGCTGCAGTCTGAAAGCATGACACTGAAGAAATGAAAAGAAATTTGTTTTCGGAAGAAATCTTTTTCACTGGTTTGAATCTTGTCCATACTTTCGGGCTACTACAGAATTTGTCTGCCAGCAGTCTTTGCACTGGCAGTATCTAATGTGTTGGGCTGTTAAGTGCTTTGAGATGCTCCTATTATGAATGGCACTATACAAACCTCAATTAGTATTTTCTGTAGTTTCATGCTACCATGTTTCATGTGGAGTAACACCACCAGTTTCTATCTGTGGACCATGTACAGGTGCACCTGCTCTATACATCAACATTTCCTGCAAGGTGACAGAGTACTGTGCACATTAGAAGGTATTGCACTAGTAATCTAAACAAAGGAATATCAGTGCACTAGGCCCAGTGGCACTGCTGTGGAAGCAGTATAGCATAGTGGTTAGCACTGAGCTGCAGACCTGGAGAACTGGGTTTGAATCCCACAGCCACTACTTGCATACTGTGTGACCATGAGCAAGTCAGTTAACATCCCTGTACTCCCAGGATGCACCTGAAACAAGCTTTGGTTTAGTGTTTTTATTGGTGGGTCTTTTTTGGCCAAAGATTATAAAATAAATAAAAATTAAAAATTGCTCTCCAGCACAGTAAGTGTGTATGTATCTTGTCTTATGAACACGTAGCTTCATAATCTCATAGACAGGAAGACGGTCAACGCGGCAGACATCCTGTGTGATGTCTGTCCTTGTGTTTCAACCCTTACAATGTGCAGTACCTGAATCAGAGCTGCAGGATAATGATTCCTTAGTTACAAATAGAATAATAGATACCTAAGTGTGTATTACCAGGCAGTAATCTCATCGAGAGATTTTGGGGACTTAAGCTCTCGGGGTTCCTAAAGTCCCCAAAACCTCGAGACGAGATTGCACAACAACAACTCACATAGGTATTTTTTTTAAATATATGGATCCAGTTTCTTTTGTAAGGGCGGTCGACTGCTGTGGTAAGACTCTGTTCCGACGACTGCCGCACTGTCTCGCTCCTCTCACCTACTGCACTGTCTTGCTCTCTAACCAATCCCACTGCAGGCACTGACTCCTCTGTCGAGGGGGAAAAACTTTTGGGTAGGCAGACTTACCTTTCTCCCCCAGAACGCATGGGATCAACTGGATAGTTCCATTTTCCATAAAATTAAAATAAAAAAAAAAGAAATATCTCGGTCGTGATTTTGTCTTGCTAAGCGAGAGATGGCCACCATGTTATTCAAAATGTTCCTCCCGCCTAGAAAGAGAAAGTGGCCAATCATGATCCACGTTTTCAGACAATAGTGTTTGATTGACACTGGCAACTTAGCATGCTGTGGGAGAGCTTGCACTTGCGCTGTTCCATTTTTATGATAATACTATCGTTCAGAGCTCCGAACGATACTATTACGGACTCAGAACGATAGTATTATCAGCTGCCAAGTATGGTGGTATCACTTCAGGGATCATGCTATTATGAGGATTTATTTGTATGCTTTTCAGCCCTATTATTTCAACAATCTGTATATTAAATTAGTTTACATGATATGTGCTGTACCATTTTAGATGTGAATTTGAATCTGGCTCTGGGCAACTTGCAGCCACCAGGCACACTGGCGACCTGGGTTTTGTGTTCTGAGCCTGGGATGTCAGGAGTGGACAATCAGTGCTGCACATCCATGTGAATGCTCACCTCATGTGGTGCAGATCCTGCGGCCTAATTCCCCCTCCAGAGATCCAGGGTGCTAAGGGGTTTCAGCACAAGGCAGAACACAAAGGGGAGGAGTGCCAGCATTATATCTGCATGATGGGAGTGACGTGTAGCTCTGCCCACCTGCCAGTATGGGAGGGGAGAACTGGTGGAAAACAGGGTGAAGTCAGGCGGGCAGATAAAACTGCTGCCTCTCCTTGTCCTAATAGGCTGCCAGCTGACTCTTGTCTCCTCAACCAACCTTGTTTCCTGGCCATAGATAGTCAGGCTATAAAGGAGAGAAAAAAAGGATGAGTGAAAAAAAAAAAAAAAAAAGATGCACATTCATAGACACCTTTTTTAAATGCTAGAGTATATTTCACTTTTCAAATTTGCTTCTGGAGTAAAGTCTGTAACTTGTGCCAGCTGAAACTAATCTGATTTGTGCCCTCTGAAGGAACTTCTTATATAGCTACTTTAGAATAAAATATGCAGGAAACAGGATCTCGCAGAACACTAGTTGAAAAAAGTCAAAGACCTTATGTGGTACTGCCTCTCAGGTTTCACAGGAGGACAGCAGCAGTCTCCTTCCTGTGGAACCTGTTTATGGCTCTTTCAGTCTGTTGGCCAAAGCCTTCTGTGAGTAACAGAGGCTGTGCAGGTTTGCTTTTAACAAAGTATTGGCTGATGTCCTAGGGTGCTCGTCCTCTCTTGCTGGCTCGAGATACAGGTTTAATTTTTCAGTGATCTGTAAGCAGCATTGTCTGGGGGTATGTTGAGATTAGCCGTACGTGTATCATACAGACTAAGACTAATGAGAACCGTTGGTGTCCCTCATCTCAGTCTCTGAAAATACTTCAGAATGTACTTTCATACACATTATGTTTCTGTCATTACAATTCACTAGAAAATACAGTTTCTGAATTGTCAGTGTTTCTTTCCTTTCCAGGGTTTAGAACCCATCTTAGTAGCCTGTCCAAAAAGTATGTCTGAAAAACATTGACCATCCCCTACTGACCTCCTAGTACGTTTGTTTATGAAATAATATTGCTTAGTATGACAGCAGACTGATGTTACAACTACAGCGATTATGAGGTCAGTTGGGGACAAGTTTTTTGTTTTGTTTTTTTGAAGACACTAAAATAAGTACTGCATTAGCAGAACTGTTTAGTATATTAATAACATGAAAAAAAATAGAAAGCACTAAATAATTGTGACTCTACTGTAGCAGTTTTAAAGCACGTATTGTAGTGCATACCTGCTCTTTATACACTTTGCTGATGTTATTTGAACATTTCCTAAAATACAGAGTTTTAAGCTGAATGTGTCTGGGTTTATGAAGCTGCGATTTTGTTTTTCTTTTGAGCCTTTCACCTCTGTCCCTGCAGCCCAGGTCAGCAGTGGAGTCACAGGCTCTTATCTGATGGCAGTGTGTGTTGCACCTTTGCCAGGCCTAATATGTTACACCTCGCTATCTCCAGGATACCCCTTAAAATACAAAAAAAAGCTGTTCTAGTTCAGCAGCCCTCTCCTATATATAAACCAACAAATCGATCTAAACAGGCCTTGCTGGTGTGGTGCTGCGGGTTATCAGAAATCTATACTGTATTAGCACCCACGTGTCCTGTGCATACTGTGGCTGCTGTGTGCACAGCTGAAAGGCTGGCCTCGGGGAGCGGGGGAGACTATTGTTCAAAAAGCTGCTGGCTTTATTGTCATGAGATGGCATTTCGCAAATAACAGAAATGAGTTACAACAGTTTATGAACTAAAACTACAGCCATAAATATTCTAGGGATGTCAGAAAAACACTGCAGTTCAAAAAATAAATAAAAATTGTTGCAGTATTTTCCTTGTATTAGATACTGCTGCTGTAAGGACGAGGGATCTTATGACACTGTAGCCTCCAGCTCCAGTTTAACCAGAATAGAATGGGACATATTTAAATCTATTTTCTACCTCCCCTGTGGTTGTGGTAATTACGGGGGGTGGGGTGTTGACACATATAGTGTCACCAGAAAGAACATAAAATACAATATTTTGTAACATACACTAACCTTCTAAGCTGTTTGTTCCCAAAGTATTAATTTGAGCGGTGTGGGGGGTGTAAGCTTCTCCATCCACTCTTCAGTAATGCAAACTGAAGGGTGGGTCTTCTTGTACACCAAAATCTGCTTGGGAGCATTTCAGAACTTGAGATCAGCATCTGTTCATAAAACCATTCATTATGTAGTCTGCAAAAGTGTAATTAATGGCTGACAAAGTCACAAATGTTTATGCTCCCCATAGGCTTTGAGGGTTTTGTTTCACGGGTGCAAAGAAGCAAACGGGAGATTCCACCTACCTCCAACAGCACCCGGGATGGAAAAAGTGAAGAGAATACCGTGGAGTATGCAGTGTTTGCTGTCATCCCCATCTTCTGTTTGACAGGATTGCTGGGAATCCTTTTCTGTAACTTCCTGACGAAGAAGGGCTACAGCTGTACCTCGGAAAAGGAAGCAGACGAAGAAGCAGCAAAGGCTGGTAAGCACACAGACGTTTTAATGGCGTGTTTGACAGTGACTGGGACAGTGAGCTGGCATCATGGCAGATCGTCAGATTTTATTCTCTTTGAAAGATTAAGACTAAGTAACTGCAGTGGGTGATAACAGTGCAAAAGTTAATGCGCATTGTCCAGGATGCTTCCCAAGGCAAGATTTGAACCTGGGGCCCTCAAGCTCAGAGGGGAGAGTGTCTCTGGCGAAGCCAATTTGCCATATATTATACAGTTCAAGTCTGCTATCTGTAGTGTCCAGCACTCTCATTATATGCCCCTCTCATACACTCTTTTTCAGACTGCTGTAATTGAAGGTGCGTACATTCCAGGATTTAGTTGTATAAATAATTCTGCTGTAGACTATACAGGAGTTGAACTGAGGACAGATAGGTAGAGTTGTGCTGCGGCAAACATAAAAAGACAGATCAGCTGTTCAGTGCAGTGTCTCAAGGGTTTTGCCTACACCTTCTGTTATGATATAATTGAAACTGGCTGCATAGTGTTGCAGTCTCCACTGTCCAGAGGTCATCTCGTGTACAGCAGTGGAATCAATCCATTGCTGTTAATTTTCCCCATTGCTGCAGTTCTCTATGATAGGGTGGAAGCTGACTTTGAAACCCCCTTGCCTGTAGTGTATTCTCAGCAGTGCTGCTGTTTTATGTGCTGATTCATATGGAAGAGCATCTAATTTCAGAGAAAGAGAAGAACAACTCAGCTCTGGTTCTAGGAGTGCAGATATAATTAATCTTATTCTATCTTGTTGGGTCGGGTTAAGCAATGGATGGTTCTGACGCCATATGGTGCTACCCGTAAGAATGGTTTAGAAAATGGGTAGAGAGATTTCCCAGCCTCCGACTGGCTAAGACCCCTGGCAAGGGGTACATTTATGTACCAACAGAGACTGGGGAAAAAAAGTAGTCTCAGTGCCAGCCTGCCCTTCCATGAAAAATATCAATGAACCAACAGAATTTTAAAAAACGTTCATTCACCATTTTTTTTTTCTCTTGCTTAACAAGAGCTTGGCTGCTGCCCCCCCCCCTCCCCATAGCTTTTTCTGTGTAATTCAACACAACAAAACCTGTTCTTGTCACCAGCAACCCACTGAAACCTCTGCACACTCTTTATACATTGCCCTCCAACTGAAACCACTGCAGTGTCGCGCTACACTACCCTCCCTCCAAAACTGCTACAGACTCGCTGCATTGTCGGCTGGCTTCCTGCCAACATTTATGATCTGCCCTGCTCCTGATCTCTTTAGCAAAACAAATTACTTGCTGGCAAGACAGAAAGCATTTTTTTTTTCTGCAGATTTTAATTTTTGCACAGACCTGCTCCTGATTGGTTCCCCCCTTGCTCGCCACTGGGGCCCTGGTCAGGAATTCAAACTCCATCAACCTTCAGTCTGCCGCTTTCACTTTCCTGACCCAATCTCAAAGCTGTCCCATGTCTCATACATCTGCCCACCACGCTCACTGTTTGCCAACTGCATTGACAGCCACCTCGCTCTATAAAGTGACAAAACTTCTAAAACAAATGCTACCATTTAAGAGATAAAACTCTTGTCTTCCTAACAGTCCTGCTAGCAACAGGTACCTTCTACCAGCAGCACCCTCTACTGGCACCTGTACTACTGAAGGGATTGCTTTGCCACAACCACCTTAAACGTGTCATTTTATTAGGTTTCTTTTAACTTTCTCAGTGTTTTATTTTTACTGTTTATTTCCTTATTGCCCATTTTCTAAGCACAATAATACCTGGCAAGGTGGGCGGCATGGGCTATACTGGACCTTCCAAGGGCTATAGGACCCTCTGCCTGTGGCAGCAGGTCTCATTACGTGCCTGGGGCAGTCCAGTATAGCCCAACACCGCCTACACCATCAAGTATGATTGCTTGTTTGCTGAAATTATGGTGCAGTTTTTTGTTGGGTTTTTTTGCTACTAAGAAACACTGACATTGAGATTAGGGGAAGGAACCAGAGGTAAGGCATGGAGGCACTACAGAACTCCACTGTGGCCAACATATCACTGAGCCTACAGCTTACATCAGGTGTGTGTCTTTCCAGCAGGTGAAAGCAAAGCACTGTCTGTTCTGATGCCTCCAGATTCCATGATGGTCTTCTGCCACAGCCTCGGGTGTTTTTTTTGTTTGTTTTTTTTTTTTTGCCGAGGACAGCACAGCTAAAATGCAACACCTCATTTTTATTAAGGTTCTTTTTTTACCCATTTATACAGCTGAGTTGACTGAAGCATAGAAAGGTACAGTGACTTGCCTTGGGCCACATTTTAATTGGGAACCAGCAGATTACATGTTAACCCTTAGGCTGCTAACAGAATTGGAACGTATAGGAATTTTGGACTGATATATCAGTCTACGGCCCTGCAAGGGTTAAAACCCTGCTAGAACCAAATATTCACTGTGTGACCGTGGGCAAGTCACTTAACCTCTCAGTGTTGCTGTCCTTCCAGCTGTGAAAATGGATAAAGCAGGATCCCACTGGAAATTAGATGCTACACCTTTACTGGGATGCCCTGGGTAAACACAATTAAAAAAATAAATAAATGACAGTTCAGATCTCACCACTGCCTCTTAAATGTCTAATCTAGTATTTTAATGACTAACTGTTGTCTGATCCCACTTATGCTGTGACCCTGCCTTCTCTCAGTACATTGGTTCATACTGTGGTCTGTAAAGCAGAAAAAGTTTACTAGCCCATGCAGACTGCTCCTCCATTGTTTCAGTGGTAATAATGTAATGTATTTGTAGAGGCCAAATGGTTTTCTAAGTTCTTTTTAAATGCCGTCTTTTTCTTGCTTATAATTGTGCTACATGGTAAATCATTCCATATCCCCCTACCCTCTGTGTTACAAAAAACACTTTTCACTTTTAAATCCTCCTCTTCTGTATTGACATTCATTTTGTACTTTCCAGTCTCTCCTCATAGGTCAGCTCATTCATGTCTTTAATTTATTTGTTTACTGACCTCTGCACTTTTTCTAATGTTTTCATGTGCAGTTGCTGATATGGAGCCCAAAACCTGGTCCCGCAGTCCAGCAAGGGCTGAATATATGCTCTGTATATTGGTGTAGTAACCTCTGGCTTTCTACTGTTAATTAGTCTTTTAGTATTCCACCATACCCTGTTAGCTTTTGTTACCATCAGTTTGTATTGTACGCCTCAGTCAGAACTGTTTATTAATATTCCAAAATCTGTTTCAGCTGCCAGTTTTTTATATTTTGCACTGAAGTTGATATATATGGTGGCTATTCTTTCTGCCAAGGTGCATGACTGCATATTTATCCAGGTTGAAACCCATGCCCCATTTCTCTGCCCATTCACAAATTTTGTCCAGATCTGAGTGGATGATCTCTGTTTGGCTTGCTGTTGTACATACACCACCAGTCTTGATGTCAACATATTTCTCAGTCCAGCAGATTGTATTTGTAGCACGATCTGAGATAAATATTTCAAATACTGTTGGGCCCAAGATGGATCCCTGCGGCACCACACTAGACACCATACCCTCTGCAGAGAGGTAACCATTTAGTTTTACTCTTTGGCACTAGCTTGAATAGATGGCAGACCAGAAGCAGTACTGCACTTAACTTCCAGTTTCGCTTGCTTCTAGTCAATGGTCAAAAATCTTATTCCATCACCTTTTGAGAGTGTCTGGACTATTTTTTATTTATTTTAATTTGTTAACCGGGTAGTAGCACTGAACCAAGAGTCCTTTTTCAGGATCAAACGGGTCTAATTATGCAGCACAAAGGTATACAACATTCAACAGTAACATTAATTTACAGTTACAAGTACATAAATCGAATGGATACAGTTTTAGTCGCTTTTTAAAAACTTGAAAAGGACAGTTAATACGTAAAGTTTCAGGTAAGCTATTCCAAAATCGAAGATCAGCTGCAGTAAAAGCACATAAACCAGCTCTAGTTTTATAGGATCCTGCAGTTACAACAACTACACTGACTGACCTCAAACTAGGCAACATATCCCTGATTGAAAGAAGATCAGAGAATGGGGAAAGGGTAGAGTAATTTTTTTTTTTATTTAAACTAAACAACCAAAACAATATTGTATACATTGCACCAGGGATAGCCAACCAAGCTACAAGTATAAATAACAGTGGTGAGTACGTCAAGGAGCTAGTAAAACAAAACGTCAAATGTTGTTGTAAACAACAGAAAGATTTTGTACCTCCTTAGAACCCAGATTTAAAAAAAAAAAAAAAGCTCGCTACATAATCAAAATTAGGTAGGAGAGAACCAACAGCAATGGCTTTGCGGGATTCAAAAGAAAATGCACTTTTCAACTTGTACAGGACTCCGTTTTTTTTTGTTTTTTTTTAATATTACGACAGACGAGCTTGCTGTGGTCAGAAAAGGTAAGCAAGGGATCCAAAATAACTTCCAAGTATTTAAACAGGGATACTTGCTCGATTTTAAATTACCTTGATTGTCATAAAGCACAATAGCAGGGCAGTTATTTAGCATGGAATGTGACCCAAAAATCATAGATCTAGGGGGTTTTTGGGGTTGGGGTTTTTTTTTTTTTAGTTAAGAATCAGTAAATTTTTAGAAAACCAGTTATGAACAGAGAAAAAGTCAATCTGAAGATATTTAGCTAGCTTGGAGAATTCCTTGGCAAAAAAAAAAGAGAATAAGATCATCAGCATAAAGTAGTGAATGACAGTTCATAATTACACTTGGAAGGGAGTTAACAGAGTAAACATAAGTGGGCTAAAACTGATCCCTGAGGTACACCCCTATCAATTTTATTAACTGTAGGCAACACAGAGGAAACCCCGACAAACTGAATGATCCATTAAATAGTCTTACACCCAAGAAACAATGTTAGATGAAAAACTAAGGATTTTAACGTTGGACAAAGTGATTTGTGATCAATAAGATTGAAGATCTTGGTCAGGTCCACGAACATGGCCCAAGTGAGGAAGCCAATATCCATACCACTTATGAGCAAGTTCGTGAACTTGACCAAGGCAGTCCCAGTACCAAATTATTTCGAAATCCATGCTACTGTGGACAGAGAATATTAATTAATTTGTTTGGCTACAATTTTTTCTAAAAGTTTACTAATAGGATTCAAGATCGAAGTAGGACAAAATATTCAACAAGGGCAGCATGGGTTTTCCTAGGCACAGGCACGATCCTAGCACACTGCCAAGCAGTAGGAAATTGCTGAGAGATAAATTAAATATTACACACAAAGGAGAAGCAGTATAAGGAGCAACTAATTTAAGAAAACTGTCCATCCATGCACCACAATCAGAACTGTTATCAGGAACAGAGGGAAGTAATTTGTAGAGCTCACTAGTAGTGACTTGCTTGAAGGCCAATTATGTGCAAGGTTTACCTCAGAAGAAGAGAGGGGGTAAACAGGAAAGGTGAATAAACTATAATCAGAAGATTCTGAATTAAGGGAATTTGCTATTTCAAAGGGTCTGTAATCTGTTTATCATTAAACTTCAGAAATCGAACTGTTCCTTTGTCTTGAGTGTTAATCAAGGAGTTGACATTGTTCCAAAAACGAGATTCAGACCAGTCAACTTACAACTTTTTTTTTGTGATATTCAGTTTTGGCAGATCTGATCATGAATTTAACTCCATTTCTAAATTGTCTATACTGGGACAACAGGTTAGAAGAAGGAGAGGACTTAGACGCTGCCCAAGCCATTTCCCTTTGTTTTGTCATTTTCTTTATATTTTCAGAAATCCATTTATTAGGGGAACTCCTGACTTCCTAGCAGAATTTGTCTGCTTTGTTCCACTATGTTGTTCCCAAGGGTGTTTTTGGGGTTGTTTTGGGGTGGTTGTTTGGGGGTGTGATCTGCACTCCTCTATTATATTGCAGTATTTTCTTGCTTGACACAGAACGTGAGTGCCAGAAGGAGAAGACACTCTAACTAGAGGAAAGGGGAAATTGTTTAACCAAGAAAGACATACTAAGCCAGGGCTTGTTTCCAGGTGGACCTGGGAGCATAAGGAAGTTAAGTGACTTGCTCAGGGTGTCACAGGATGCAAGTGGGAGCTGATGAAATTTGAACCCAGGTCTCCAGGTTTGCAGTTCAGTGCTCTTAACCACTACACTATATTACCTAGAGCCTGCAATAATGTCCTTCAATTAAAAAAAAAAAAAAAAAGACACACACATTGATTGCACACACAGTGCAGGAATTGTTAACACCAGGACAGAAGCTTGCAGCACAAGACCTCTATAATTGCAATCCGTGCACTCTAGGAGCGTGTCTTTTAGCCTCTTGTAGTTGTGGTAACCTATAGTAAAGCCAGAGGTCAGCAGACTAGGACAGTGCAGGGTGGAGTTTGGAGGTACCAGGTCTTGGTCCTGCTTGTACGTTTCTGGATCTGGAAACTGCTGGGGCAGGAATTTGCATGGGGGTGGTAGAGCAGGATATTAACTCTCCTGTTTTAGTGAAAAAAATTCAATATTAACATACCTGGGTTTTAGGGCTGAGGACCTCTCAACTTTAACAGTCTCCTGTGATACTGGCGAAAGTCCTTTATATTAGAAAAAGGGTCTGAGCTGGAATAACTTGGCTTGGAATATGATTAAACATTTAACCGAGATACTGTCCCTTTCCCTTGATGTTTGAAAGTACATGTATGGGTGGAGCCCTTGGCTACTCTGCTATTACCTTATGTACCCTAAAGCAAAGTCCCTGAAATCTGTGGTCAGAGGAATTGAGAGTACATGTTATGAAGTCCCCATGGCAGAACCTCTTTCTGCTACTAGAAATGGTCTTGGTCAGCTTGTTCAATGGCTCGGCAGCACAGAATCGAGACACAGTATGGGAGAAGTAAGAATGAGAAAGGCAACTGTTCTCTCACTAATTGAGAGGTCACAGAGCAGGCACATCACAGAGACGGTACTGTCACTCTCCAGCAGAGCGTGCACGTGTATGTTTTCTTCACCCATATCCCCATGCAAGCTATGAACAGGGTCTCTGAGGAGACTGGAGGTCAAGACCAATGACAATGCTACAGCTATAGTTGGCAAAAGGGGGGTATCTGAGATGTTAGGAGGGGAGTGGGACTAATATCAGTTAAACAGGGTAATTTTCCTGGTTAGTTGATAGTTGTTGCTGAAACATAGAAGCATAGACATTGTCAGCAGAAAAAGGCCCTGCAGGCTAATGAGTCTGCCCAGGAGATCCGAACTAGTAAAAAAAAAAAACCTTGGTATTCGCCCATATCTGTTCCTTGTGCTGAAGTCCCCATCTAAAGGGTCTGGCTTGACTTGGTGAGTGAAAGTTGCACAGCAGGAGTTGAAAGTTCCCACCATTGCACTAACTGATCAGCCTGACAAAACGTTTGCTTTGATCACAACTTGTTTAGCATGACCTTGGCTCTCAGTTGCTTATAGAGGTCGAGCCAAGCTAGAACCATGCACTAGGTTTAAAGCAACTTGGCTTGCCCACCTCTACAAGTTAAGCAATAACATTTGACATCCAGGTCCACCAGTAGACAGTTTTCAACCACATGAAGGAGTGAAGAGTACATTACAGAGCTCTGATCTTTCCGTTTGGTCATTCATCATTAGGTAATGTGTTCAGAAAATCAGATATTGGGGGTATTCTTAACTGTTGAACGTTTTTAGGTATAAAATGAAACTGAAAAGTGAAAACTGTGTGTTCAAACCTTAGGAAATCTTACTGTATTCTGACTTCTGCAGTATGGTCTCACCATAGGACTGCCCCAGAGCCGAAATTATTTATAGAATATATGCTAATGATGGAATGCTAGGCTTGAGCTCGGTTTTCAAACCACTGTCCTGGTAAACAGTTCTAAGCTGTCAGATTCTTTACTCCGCTTGCCTCAGTAAGACGTCTCCAGAGAGCTCTCCTTCATCGTTTGAAGAACTTTATTTTCTCGGTTTTTACCTAGTACTCTTTAGTTTATATTGTATTTCGATCACTGTCCTTGGTTTTCAGGTAGAATTTGTTTAGATTTTAGTGTTTGTGGGGTAAGTAGTCAGTTCTCTCTCTTTGGTTCATTAACCGAGGGGAAACAGACATTCTCCCATACATTTTTCATTAGTTTGTAGTTCATTAATTTGAATTGTACCTACTAGTCGGTTGTTTGGTTTAATTTTAACCGGGGTAACTCCTGGATTTTTCATCGGTTAGCGTGACCGACCAAAAAACAAAAAAAGCAAATATATAAGAGTTAGTTCTTTGTTTCCTTCTGGGTTATGTCTCAGAAAACCAAGAAGAGAACAGGACCTACAGGTTTCCAGCACTGTACCGAGTGCGGGGAACCTTTAGCTAAAGCTGATCCACACTGAATTTGTTTACTCTGCCTTAGGCTGGAACACCTTAAGACAGATTGTGAGATCTGCAAGAACTTTCCACAGTCTATGGTCAAGAGACATTTAAAGAGACTGCAGGAAAGGATGGCTGACAAGGCTGCTGACCCAGCCATTGTGGTTAAGAACAAAAAAAAAGAAAAACATCAGGAACTACAAATAAAAAAAGTGGTGGTTCCTTCTGCAGAAGAGATCGCCAACGTGATCAGGATTATTCAGTCACTACAAACCCCGGTTCCTGTTGAGAAGCAACCACTACACATAACGGTCCAGACTCGCTGTTCAACTCAGGCCCCCAGTTTAACAGACCTTGGTGGGGACTGATTTGAAGAAGAGGACGAAGAGGATGAGGGTTTTGGGGAACCCATTGATCCGGACAGTTCCCCTGATCCTCACAGACCTAACTCCCCTGACAAGGGAGCAGAGGATTTTATGTCCTACCACTCATTTATTGAGCGAATAGCACAGACCCTCGACCTCCCAATCCAAGAATCCACAGAGAATGAGGAGGAAGAGGATTATAGGGAGATGATGGATGTGCCAGCATCAGAAAGGTTACTGCTGCCACTCCACAAGTCCCTCAGAAAGCAGACTCTTAAACTTTTGCAGACACCCACTTCAGTGCCCCCTACAGATAAAAAGGCGGACAAGAAGTATTGGGTTGGCAAGACTGGTGCTGAATTTCTTTTTGGGCACTCCAGTCATGAAGGTGTGGTGTAGGCTGCAGCTTGTGACAAAGCTGGCATCCCCCTGGCCTCTCACCCTCCGGAGAAAGACTAGGAGGGTAGATTCAATTGCAAAAAAGTGTACCTAGGGTCTTCCTAGGCTGTTAGGCAGCCACAAACATGTCTTACATGGCCAGGTATCAGAAAAATATTTGGCCTACTCTGCTAGAGATTTCTAAAGCAGTTCCTTCTCCCATGGCTGCTGACCTGGAAGAGACTGCAAAGAGATGAATTGAGGCTGCAAAAACGCAGTTTAGAATGGCATTGGACTATAATAATACTGCATCCAGGCAAATGGCAGCATCAGTGTCACTTAGGAGGTTTGCCTGGCTCAGAACTGCTAATCTGATGTAGGACACACAAACCAAAGCCATGGATTTTCCCTGTGACCATATGTCTTTGTTTGGAGAGCAAGCAGAGGCATATATGAAAAAGATGGATGCATATAAGGCTGCTTATAAAAGTGTAGCAGCAAAAGAGAGAGCATCTACACCACAGAAGCACCAGGCTAGAGGTGGCAGGGGCAGAGCTCACTACGGGCCTTTTTTCCAGCCTCAAGCTTTTCCACAGTATCAGCAACAAAGGGGATACTTTAAAGGCAGAGGCAGAAGGGGCAGTGGCAGTACCAGCCCCAGTGTGCAGTCAGAAGTCCAGACAAAGCAGATACCCTGAGGTGCCTGCTCGGGTCGCCTCCCCAGTACCTGTAGGGGCGGGCTGGCCCACTACCTCCAGGAGTGGAAAAATATCACCACAGACAAATGGGTCCTGGAAGTAGTGGGCCAGGATCTTGTCCTCAGCTTCAAGATTGTACCAAAGCTGAGGTCTAGGGCCTTCAAGCCCTCTTCCCTAGCAGAAACAACTTTGCCTGAGGAGGAGATTTTAAGCCTTCTGTCACAAAAAGTAAGAGAATTAGTTCCCTCAGACCAAAAGGGAAATGGCTTTTACTCAAGGTACTTCCTCCCAATAAAGAAAACGGGGGAATGGCAACCCATTCTGGATCTCAGACACCTAAATAAACATTTGTCAAAATGAAAATTCAACATGGTAACTCTCACTACCGTTTTACCAATCCTAAGGCAGGGAGACTGGCTAGCGTCCCTAGACCTAAAGGATGCTTACTTCCACATCCCAATAAGGAGGTCACACAGGAAGCACCTCAGGTTCAGACTTCCATCAGGCCATTACCAATTCAGGGCAATGCCCTTCGGACTAACATCTACTCCAAGGGTGTGCACAAAATGCCTAGCTCTGGTCGTGGCACTCCTAAGGCGACAAGGGGTATCAGTATTCCCTCACCTGGACGACTGGCTGATAGTAGGTCAGTCATATCAGCATGTGAAAGAGGCATTGGCACTCACACAGGATACCCTGCATTCACTGGGGTTCCTGGTGAACCAGAAAAAGTCTGTTCTGAAACCGGTTCAGTTACTCAGATTTATAGGAGCAGAACTGGGTGCAAGAAATGGAAAGGCTTTCCTCCCTCAAGACAGAGTGGACAACCCTCATTCAGGTAGCCAGTGCCTTCAAGCTACATGTCCCAAGGCCAGCAAGGCATTTCCTGCAACCGCTAGGCCACATGGCAGCGTCCACAGCAACTGTGTCAGGAGCCAGGTTCCAAATGAGGGATATTCAGTTCCATCTGAGTTCATTGGCTTCAAAAAAGAGATTCTTTGTCAAAGCTAGTACCTGTCACAGTAACATTTCTCCAAGCTCTACAGTGGTGGCAAGATGAGGCCAACCTCAGGAAAGGGGTTCCATTCTTGCAGCAAGCCCCCTCACTGGTACTGAACACAGATGCATCCCTCCCGGGGTGGGGGACACATCTGGAGGATCACACAGCACATGGCACATGGACAAAGCAGGAATCACTCCTGCACATCAACTTGTTGGAGCTCAGGGCAGTTTTCCTGGGTATCCAGTCATTCGCCAGTCAAGTAAAGGGCAAGGTGGTTCAGGACAGAACAGACAATACAACCACCATGTATTACATAAACAAACAAGGGGGCACAAGGTCGACTCCTCTGTGCATGGCGGTAATGAAAATCTGGACCTTGGCATACTCCCTGGAAATTTCCCTCTCAGCTGTCCATCTTCCAGGAAAGGACAATGTTCTGGCAGATGCTCTCAGCAGAATCAACCAGAACGACCACAAGTGGTCACTGTACAAGCAGGTCCTGGAGGCCATCTTCAAGAGATGGGGCACTCCAGAAATGGACTTATCTGCAGCTCCAAGCAATCATCAGATACCACAGTTCTGCTGCAGACCCCCATCAAGGGCACAATCCCTCTAGATGCACTTCTGCTGGATTGGACAGGGAGGTTTCTGTATGCATTCCCTCCCTTCCCCCTGCTGTTAAGGGTGCTGAAAAAACTCAGAGCCCAGCCAGCAACAATGATTCTCATTGCCCCAGACTGGGCCAGACAGCCCTGGTACTCCATGATTCTATCAATGTCAGTAACCAAACCAGTCAGTCTTCCTAGGAGGCACAACCTATTGTCATCCTCTCAGGGCAGGATGATCTGTCCCAGCTTGCAATCCCTCAGGCTCAAGGCTTCACTCTTGAGGACTTAGAGTATGCAGAGCTGCACCTGTCAGAAGGGGTTATGGAAATTCTTAGAGTATCCAGAAAGCCAGCCACTAGGGAAAACCTATTCTTCCAAATGGAAGAGATTTTCCATCTGGTGCCAGGGCCGGGGTGTGGACCACAACCAGGCCAGTCTGTCAATAGTCCTGGACTACATTGCCCATCTCCATTCTACGGGCTTAAGGTGCCTCTACTCTGACAGTGCACCTGGCAGCTGTCTCGGCTTATTTATCTGTGGTTAAGAGCCTCTTCCCTAGCTTCAAACCCAGTGTTTACAAAGTTTAAGGGATTGCTACATTTGCATCCTCCACACAGGGAACCAGCTCCCATGTAGGACCTGAATATTTCCATTGCCCAACTCATGCAGCCCTCCTTCGAACCCATGTCTTCGGCAGACCTCAATTATGTGACTTGGAAAACAGTATTCCTGGTAGCCATAACTTCTGCCAGAAGGATTAGTGAGCTTCAGGCCTTGTCTACAGAGCCTGGGTACATTGCTGTCCATAGAGACAGTCATCTTTAGGACTAATAGAAAATTCTTGCCCAAAGTGATATCAGAGCTCCACCTGAATCAGTCCATTACATTACCTGTCTTTTTTTTTTTTTACTGATCATTCCACCTCAGATGAGCGTAGGCTGCACAGTCTGGATGTAAAAAGGGCAATCAGCTACTACCTTGACCGCACAAAAGGTCATAGATAGGATCAAACTCGGCTCTTCCTCACCTATGGGGAAGTGGATAAAGGAAAACCAGCCACTAAAAGATCCATTGCAAGACGGATTGTAGCTTGCATTCAGTTTTGCTACAGTAAGCTGGGTAAGCAGCCATCACCAGGCCTCAGGGCCCATTCGACCAGGGGTTCAGCGGCTTCTTTAGCAGCTGCTAGAGACATTCCCTTAGTGGACATCTATAAGGCAGATACCTGGAAGACAGTCCACACATTTACCAAGCATTATTGTTTGGACGTTCAGGCCAGAGGGGATGCCAGGTTTGGTACAGCAGTCCTGCAGAGTCTGTTCCCTAAATAAGTTCTAGGCCCACCTCTAAAGATACTGCTTGGGTAGTCTGCATAAGTCAGAATACAGTAAGATTTCCTGGGGTTTGAAGAAAAAATTACTTACCACAGTAATCTTGTTTCTTCCAAGGGAATCTTATTGTATTCTGAGCTCCCCTTCTTCCTCCCCTACTAAGAACCTATGGTCACTGCACTCCAGCTGTAATAGGAAAGTTGCAAACCTGTGGGTATGGTGTTTCCTCTTGGGCATCTGTGACTTGAGTCTTAGTGGTGCCACATTGATTCATTTTGGGGGGGGTGGATAACTAATAACAGGGGGGACTGTTGTTAGTATTAGCATAGTTAGGTAGTTCTTTGTGCATACTTCGTAAGAATCTGACGGTTCAGAACTGTTTATCAGGGACAGTGGTTTGAAAACCGAGCTCAAGCCTAGCATTCCATCATTTGCATAGGTTCTATTAACCAGTTCGGCTCCAGGGCAGTCCTATGGTGAGACCATACTGCATAAGTCCGAATACAGTAAGATTCCCTTGGAAGAAACAAGATTACTATGGTAATTTTTTCTAAATGATCAATAAGTAAAGCATTGGTCACATGGCTGTCAGATACTCTGTTTGCTATGGCCATCCTCCTAAGTAGAAGGGGACTTTGTACTTGATCATAAAGCCCCATATTTTAAGATTTTTAAAGTGCTCATGCAAGTTGTGCTTGACCCCATCCCCACCTTAAATTAATTTTCAAGTGTAACATGAAGAACGTGCAGGCATTTTGCAAGCAGTTGTAACCCCATGAATTTACTAAAAATAAACCCTTGGAGTTGCAAGGTGTTATTTATACACCAGACATGTTTAGCCAGTGTACAGAATTCCAGCTGTCATGGGTGGAGGGGGTCTTCTACTGAAAAGGACATTCTGTTTTCATCAGCTTCTGGGATGTGGTTTCCTGCTATCATCTCTGCTTGTGTGCGCAGCCTTGTAGCCTGTCATCAGCATTTTCGGATAAACAAGAGATGTAACAATTTATTGCATTTTCACCAGCATTCTCACCAATAGTGGTGAAACCTCCTATGTTTCGTTTTAAACTGTTGAGCTGTTAGGGCTACAAGGTCTGTGCAAGTAGTGCATATTCCAAACAATAGGGTTGCCTCCTAGTGTAGTCTAGTGAATAGAGAGCAGAACTGTAAATCTGTAGACCAAGGTTTGAATTCCACCAGCGTCACTTTCTGTTTGACTCTGCGTCCATATCCCTCTCCCTTCACCCTAGTGGAAGATGCTCACTGTTTAGGCTCATATACACTACCTGCAGGGTAGCATTGCAGTCTCCTCCACTCCACTGTCACTCTGCCCACTGCACACCTGACAACCGTTTACACAGGTGCTTGTCTACACTGGTTTAGTCTCTGGCAATGTTGCATGCAGCATTTCCGCCACAGCGGTGGTGGAGCGGAGGAGACCACAGGTACAGTCCCAGCACCAAATAACCAAGTTCTGATACCCAGTGACAGCATTATGTCATCTATCTTCTATAACATTTAAAGTGCAATGCAATTTTGATTTTTCAAGTCCTGCAAATTACCTCCGTGCCTGCCTCAACAACTGATATTGTGTCATTGGTAACATATTCAAAGATTTGACACTAAAAGCACCGTCTCCTGGAAATAACTGGCTGCAATTTGTTTTCTCGTTCTCATCTTACTGACAGAAGACAACAAAACACAGCAGTGAGCTACCCTCATATATAAGTTAGAACAAGTTGAGCTACACTAGTTAACTTACATCATTATGTAACGTTCATTGAATCTCAGAATAAAAACCCTGCTGCATACTCAGCATTAGCCGTTTCCCTCTCATCCTGTCCCCCTGCATAGACTGGGCTTGCTTCCTCGCAGGTCAGCCACTGTCAAAGCCTGCACTTCCCAACAGGCAGTCTCTCCTTCATGCCTATGTCTTAGAATTTTAGTTACAGTAGCAGCTGAACATCAACTCGGACAAGTTCTGCGGGTTTTACCCCCTGTTCAGTTGTGAGTTATTTGTGAATGAAGCTCCAGCGGAGCAGTGGGTGCATTATCTGTAGAGGTCAGATTACCAAGACTGATAGTGCCAACCAACATAATGGTTGCTGTGGTGCTGGTATTTAAAAGCATTAAAGCTGTCTGCACCAGCCTGGGGACAGTGCAGCATAGCATGGTGTGTCATGGGGCTGCAGATGCCAGGAAAAAAACACTCCTGCACCAGTACAGCTCCCGACCAAAATACTGATTGCTTTGTGCCACAATGGAGCCACTTGCAACACTCCCCATGGTATCTACTCTGTCTAAGCTGCACTGAAGCAAGGCATCTGCACCTCTTGTAGTGGTACAGATTATGCAATGTAAATGGGCCTTTTATGGATTGTTCTGGGGATGCAGTCTTGTATGAACAGCGCTGAATGTAACCAAATTCCTTCCAAACAGAAATGCAGAATGTTGGTCAATGAATTATGGCAGCATTTCCTGAACGAAAGAGTGTGGGTGAACATGAGTATAAAGGGCGTGCCACTTATTGATGATGGCCACAAACTCACTGGGGCAACTCACTTGAGTGGTAGTAGCGGTGCTTATTATTTCAGGAACCATTACAACAGGAACACAAAACACTTCAATAAACACTGAATCTACAGATCAGAAAAAAAGACAGCACAATAAATAAATAAATCCTGAGGCAAGTCTCTTACTTGACCTGCGTGTGCTGCTGTCCACCTAGCTGTATCATGCAGCAGTGTCACAACACACTAAAAATGAGAAGTTGCATCTCCATTGAGCAGCCCTGAATAAACAAGTTCGTTAAGTGCCAGACTTTACCATTATTACTGGCAGTAATTTTGTACGAAGAATGCTGGGAGAGTAGCGGCTGTTTTAGGTTGCAGGCACGCTTCATAGTCTGTGCAGGCAGTTTAGAGTATTCAGCTTATGTGCATGTGGTCCGCTACAGCTCACGGAAACCTTTGAGATAGCCAGAAACTGATTTGTATCTCCCTGAATTGGATTGGAAGGTTGCTACTGTTATTCCAATCCATAAAGGAGGGTCAAGGCAAAATGTCTGTAATTCAAACAACATGAAGTCTTGCTGTATTCTGACTTTTTGCAGTTAGCCCCAGCACTTGAACTGCTCCAGAGAGGGAAGAGTTAACTCTATGCCAGGGCATAGAACATTGAGCTCGAGCTCGGTTCAGACCTCTGTCTGCTGCACTTTGAAGTGTAACTGTCAGATTCTTTACTCCGCCTAACTGAATAGTCACTCCGGAGATCTCTCCTTCATCATCGGTTCGGTATAGTAAAAACGTCGGTTTTAAACAGCTATTTCTTATTTTATTTCGGTTAAAATCTTTTTCAATCGGTTCTCCTGAACTGATTGTTATTTTCTCTAAAGTTTATTTTTGTTTCTGAATTTAGTGTGAGGTACCGGTCCTTTTCGGTTCTAAAAAAAAAAAAAACGTATTTAGACAGTTTTTTCAAATACCCATGACACAGTTAGGAACCCCTAAGGGGGTCTTGCCTGGCTTTTGCCGAGTAAAGGGTAAGTTTTTAGGATGGCTTTGTCTGAAAAATCCAAAAGAAAAACCAGGCCAACTGGGTTTCAACACTGCAGTAAGTGTGGGGAGGCCTTTGCTAAGGCTGATCCCCACACCACCTGTGTTTACTGTCTGGGTTTTGACACCGTTGATTCAGACTGCCAGATTTGCAAAAATTTTCCTAAGGCCACCGTAGATAAAAGATTGGGCAGGCTTAGGGAAAAGGAGGCCAAGAAGTCCGCTGACCTGGATGGCCAGCCTGGTTCGGTTCCAACCAAACCTCAGGGAGTGCCCATTGACCTGGGCGAGACTCCCTCAGGCAAAAGGCGAGCCGATCCTGAAGGGTTGGTTCCAGCAAAAAGAAAGAAAAAAGAGAAACTGGCCGGTTCGGATCCAGAACCGCATTGTTCAGCCGCCGAGGAAATTGCCAGGGTGATTAGTATAATTGAATCGCTCCGTCTGGTTCTGGCCGATCCGGCGCCTCCCGGTAGGCAGGCGTTCGGTCGGTTCCTCCGGTTCCGGACTATTCCCCAGATGATTATTATGAACCAGATCTGGAGGGGGATGATGATGATTGATGAGGAGGAGCAAGAGGAGAAGTAGGAGGAGGAATTGGAGTTGGGTCTGGATGAGCCCATAGAACCGGACATCTCCCCAGACAGACCTTCTGTGTTTCCCCTCATTGGCTTTCTGAGTCCCCTTCCCACATTGTTTTACAAAAAAGTGGCAGAAACCCTCCAGTTCCCCCTGGTTGAAGCTGTTGAGGAGCAAGAGGAGCCTGACTATGTGGAGATGATGGACATCCCAGAGTCCAAGAGATTGTCTATTCCCCTCCATAAATCTTTTGGGGAAACTGACACAAAAATTACTTAAAACTCCAAATTCTTTACCTCCTGTGGACAGACAAATGGACAAGAGGTATATGTCATCAGGCCCAGGTATGGAGTATATGTACCAGCAATGCAGCCATGTTGGGGTTGTGCAGGCTGCAGCCTGTGATAAGGCTAATATACCTTTGGCTTCACACACCCCAGATAAAGACTCTTGGAAGGTGGATGCTATGGCCAAGAAACAGTACTTTGCATCCTCCCTGGGACTCAGGCAGGCAAACTATATGACCTACACAGCCAGATACCAGAAGTCCAGATGGGATACTGTTCTGGAACTGGCTAAACAGGCTTCCCCCAAGCTTGCCAGGGAGCTGGAGGAGGTGGTTGCTGATGGGATTGAGGCATCAAAAATCCAGTTTCATGCTGCTGTGGACTCCAATTATGTGTCATCACGAGTCATGGCTACATCTGTGGCTCTTTGGAGACTGGCTTGGCTCAGATGTACTAGCCTATCACAGGACACCCAGGAGAAGGCCATGGATTTCCCTGTCATGGAGAATTCTCTGTTTGGGGAGCAGACAGAGAATTATATGAAGAAAATGGACGAATACAGGACCACCTACAGGCGTACACAGGCCAAGGAAAGGCAGACAACTCCTCAGAAGCAGCAATCTAGGGGCAGGGGCAGGCCTTTTCACAGGCCTTTCTACTGGCACAGGCCTCCTCTCCTTTTCCACAGAGGGGGTTATTCAGAGGGAGAGGCAGAAGGGGCATGAGCAGGGCAGCATCCTCCTCTTAGTCTAAGGCTTCTGCTAAGCAGATACACTGATGTGTCATTACGGGTTGACTCCCCAATTCCTGCAGGAGGCAGCCTGGCTTACTACTTCCAGGCCTGGAAGTCTGTTACCTCAGACAAGTAGGTCCTGGAGGTAGTAAGCCAGGGACTGGCCCTCAGCTTCAAAAAATGTCCAAAGCTGAGGGTCAGGTCTTTTCCACTTGCAAACATCTCCGAAACCATTGCCCTAGAAGCAGAGGTTTAATCTCTGCTGGCTCTCAGAGCCATAGAGAGAGTTCCTACATCTCACAGGGCCAAAGGTCTATGCTCCAGATACTTCCTTACTCCAAAAAAGACAGGGGAGTGGTGGCCCATCCTAGATTTAAGATACTTAAACAAGCACCTAGTAAAGCCAAAATTCAGAATGGTGACACTGGGAATAATTCTTCCCTCTCTAAGGCCAGGGGATTGGCTAGCCTCCCTGGACCTCAAGGATACCTATTTTCACATTCCCATCAGGTGCTCCCATAAAAAGTACCTCAGGTTCGAACTGTCTTCAGGCCATTATCAGTTCAGAGCAATGCCCTTCGGCCTATCATCAGCACCAAGAGTGTTCACAAAATGCCTAGCAGTAGTAGTGGCCTTTCTAAGGAGACAAAACATTTCCATATTCCCATACCTGGATGACTGGCTCATTGTGGGTCAGTCTCCAGACCAAGTCGAGTCAAACCTGCAAGTTCTCACATCCCTAGGATCCCTCCTTAATCTTCCAAAATCAGTTCTCGAACCAGTGCAGCTGTTGACCTTCATAGGGGTTGAGTTGGATACTATCAAAGCAAGAGCCTTTCTCCCTCTGGCAAGGGTAAACGCTCTTATAGACCTGGCTTCTTCTTTTCACCTTCTGGTGTCTCAACCAGCAAGGCATTTTCTTCAACTCCTGGGCCACATGGCAGCTTCCACTGTAGTGGTTCAAGGAGACAGATTTCAGATGAGGGACATCCAGTTCCATTTGAGGGCTTTTAGGTCTCAGAAAACATATTCTCTGACTAAACTAATTCCAGTGATTCAGACTCTGATCCAGACTCTCCAGTGGTGGTTGGATCAGGACAACCATAGGCAAGGGGTCCCATTCATCACTCAGTCTCATTCTTTGGTTTTAATTACAGATGCTTCTCTCCTGGAGTGGGGAGCTCACTTGGGAGCCCTCACAGCACAGGGAGTGTGGTTCCTTCAGGAGTCTCTTCTCCACATCAGTCTTCTGGAGCTCAGGGCAGTGTACCTGGCTCTACAAACCTTCTCAGACTCCGTACAGAACAAGGTAGTTCAGGTCAGGACAGATAACACCACCACCGTGTGGTACATCAACAAGCACGGAGGCACTCTGTCTATGGCCTTGTGCACGGAAGATATGAAATTATAATCCCTGGCTTATTCTCTACAGATGTCTCTGGTAGCAGTCCACCTTCCAGGGAAGGATAATGTGCTAGCAGATGCATTGAGTAGGATTTCTCAGGGCCATCACGATTGGTCCCTGAATCCCTAGTGTTTAAAAGTGATCTTTTCAAGGTGGGGCACTACAGAGATAAATCTCTTTGCAGCCCCAGACAATAACCAACTTCCTCTCTACTGTTGCAGACCCCCAGTCTTGGGTTCAGTCCCCCTGGATGCTCTACTTCTGGATTGGGAAGGGAAATTTCTGTATGCCTTTCCCTCCTTTCCTCTACTATTCAAAGTTCTGGTCAAGATAAGGTCACAATCTTGCAAGGTGATCTTGATTGCTCCAGACAGCGTTGGTATCCCCTGTTGCTGTCCCTAACAGTCCATCTTCCCCTATCTCTTCCCAGGAATCACAACCTGTTAACCTCCTCTCAGGGGAGGATTTGGTACCTCAACCGTCAGTCTCTCAATCTTAAGGCATGGCTCTTGAAGAGCTAGAATATGCAAATTTGCATTTATCTCAAGCGGTTCTGGACATTCTCAAAGCCTCTCGAAAATCTGCCACCAGAAAAACTTATAACTCCAAATGGAAAAGATTCAGCATTTAGTGTTCCAATAAGCACATATCCCCAAATACTGCTGACTTGTCTACAGTTCTGGATTACATGGTTCATCTTAATGGCTTAGGCCTCAGACCAGCTACCCTCAAAGTACACTTGTCAGCTGTTTCTAAATTTCTGTCAGTGGGAAAGCCCTCCTCACTGGCTTCAAACAACATGAAGTCTTGCTGTATTCTATCTGCAGTTAGTTCCAGTCTTTAAACTGCCCTGGAGAACAAAGGGTTAACTTTCTATGCAGTGCATAGAATGCTGAGCTCGAGGTCAGTTGAGGTCTCTGTCTGCAGCCCTTTGAAACCCAACCATTAGATTCTTTACTCCACCTCACTGAACAGTTGCTCTGGAGATTTCTCCTTCAGCTCGGTTCAAAAGTCGGTTAAAGTGTCGGTTTTAAGCCGAAATTAGTCTGAATTTAATCCGCATAGTCGGTTCAGGCTCTGTCTGCGGTACCGTGAGTACTAGATAGTAGTTTCTGATTATTGTGTGGAAATTGTAAGTCTGTTCGATCGGTTTGGCTGAACCGATCCCTTATTTTGATTTTCTGTACTTTACTTTAGTGTGTGGTTACCAGTCCTTATCGGTTCTAAAAAAAAAAAAAACGTATTTTAGACGTTTTTTTCCAACACCCGTGACACAGGAACCGATAAGGGAGTCTTGCCTGGCGGTTGCGGAAAAAAGGGTAAGTTTGAGTAGGTTGGCCATGTCTGAGAAACCCCAGAAAAAAAAACGGGCACACTGTGTTTCAACACTGCAGTAAATGTGGGGAAGTCTTTGCCAAGGCCGACCCCCACACCACCTGTGTTTATTGTCTGGGGTTTGAACACCTCGATACAGACTGCCAAATTTGTAAACATTTTCCTAAAACTACCTTAGAAAAGAGATTAGGTAGACTTAGGGAAAAGGAAGCCGAGATGTCCGCTGACCCGGATGGCCAGCCCGGTTCGGTTCTGACCGAACCAGAAGGAGTGCCCTCTGACCAGGGCAACACTTTTTCGGGCAAGAGAAGAACCGATCCTTAGGGATCAGTTCCTACAAAAAGAAAAAGAAAAGACAAGTCAGCCAGTTCGGATCCAGAGGTTCATGTTCCGACCGCTGATGAGATTGCCCGAATGATTCGGATTGTTGAATCGCTTCGCCCGGTTCCATTCGATCCGGCTCCGGTAGCTAGGGGCTCGGTTCGGTCGAGTCCACCGGTTCAGGAATATGCCCCAGAAGATTTTTATGAACCAGAATTTGAGGAGGAGGGGGATTTTGAACAAGATGATTATGACGGAGCAGAAAGTCTGGATGTGCCCATTGAACCGGACATCTCCATAGACAGACCTTCTGGTGTTTCTCCTCCTAGACTCTGAGTCCCTTCCCCACTATTTGTTTTACAGGAAAGTGGCTGAAACTCTTCAGCTTCCTATGGAGGAAGCCACAGAGGATCAAGAGGAGCCTGATTCTGTAAAGATGATGGACATCCCAGAGTCCAGGAGGCTGTCTATTCCCTTGCACAAATCTTTTGGGAAACGGACTAAAAAAATTTGAAAGTCTCCTAATTCTGTACCTCCTGTTGATAGAAGGATGGATAAGAGGTACACCTTATCAGGCTCAGACACTGAGTTTTTCTACCAATGATGCAGCCATGTTGGGGTTGTGCAGGCTGCAGCCTGTGACAGGGCTAATGTCCCCTTGGCTTCACACACCCCCAGATAAAGACTCCGGGAGGATGGAAGCCTTGGCAATACATGGCATCCTCTTTGGGACTCAGGCAGGCTAATTATATGGCCTATGCAGCCAGGCACCAGAAGTCCAGGTGGGACACTGTACTGGCATTGGCTAAACAGGCCTCCCCCCAGCTGGACAAGGAGCTGGAGGAGGTGGCTGGGGATGGGATTGAGGCATCTAAGTACAGTTCATGCTGCTGTGGACTCCAGTGATGTGTCATCAAGAGTCATGGCTATATCTGTTGCTCTTCGGAGAATGGCTTGGCTCAGATGTACTAGCCTCTCATAGGACACCCAGGCTAATGCCATGGATTTCCCTGTGGAAGGTAATTCTCTGTTTGGGGAGCAGACAGAGAATTACATGAAGAAAATGGAGGAATATAGGACCACTTGTAAGAGTGAACAGGCCAAGGAGAGGCAGGCAACTCCTCAAAGGCAGCATTCTAAGGGCAGGGGCAAGCCTTTTCATAGGCCTTTCTACCAAGCACAGGTCTCTCTTCCCTTTTCACAGAGGGGCTTCTTCAGAGGGAGAGGCAGAAGGGAGATGAGCAGGACTGCATCCACTCCTCAGCCTAAGGCCCCCTGCCAAGCAGACACCCTGATGGGTCTGCCCGGGTCGACTGTCCTATCTCTGTAGGGGGCAGGCTGGCTTACTTTGTCCAGGACTGGGTGTCTGTTACTTTAGACAAGTGGGTCCTGGAAGTGATAAGCCAAGGACTGGTTCTCGGCTTCAAAAAATTTCCGAAGATGAGAGCCAGATCTTTTCCATCTGCAAGTCTCTCCGAAACCCTTACCCTAGAGGCAGAGGTTTCATCTCTTCTGGCCCTAGGAGCCATAGAGAGAGTTCCTACCCTACACTGGGGAAAAGGTCTGTACTCCAGGTACTTCCTTACCCCCAAAAAGACAGGGGAGTGGCAACCCATCCTAGATTTAAGATACCTGAACAAACCTTTTTTAAAACCAAAGTTCAAGATGGTGACTCTGGGAATAATTCTTCCCTCTCTAAGGCCAGGGGACTAGCTAGCCTCCCTGGACCTCAAAGATGCCTACTTCCACATTCCCATCAGGTGCTCCCACAGAAAGTACCTCAGGTTCAAGTTGCCCTCAGGCCATTATCAGTTCAAAGCAATGCCCTTCAGTCTAACATTAGCTCCAATGGTTTTTACAAAGTGCCTGGCAGTAGTAGTGGCCTTTTTAAGAAGGCAGAACATTTCCATCTTTCCATATCTGGCCGACTGGCTCATAGTGGGTCAGTCTCCAGACCAAGTCAGGTCAGACCTGCAAGTGACCCAGCAAGTGCTATCTTCCCTGGGGTTTCTTCTCAGCCTTCCCAAGTCAGTCCTCGAACCAGTGCAGCTCCTTACCTTTATAGGGGCAGAGCTAGTTACTGTCAAAGCAAGGGCCTTTCTTCCCTTGGAAAGGGTAAGAATTCTTATGAAACTGGCTTCTTCCTTCAGCCTTCAGGTGTCTCGACCAGTAAGGCACTTCCTTCAGCTCTTGGGCCACATGGCAGCTTCTACAGCAGTGGTCCAAGGGGCAGGATTTCAGTTGAGGGACATTCAGTTCCATCTGAGGGCTTTTTGGTCCCAAAAGAAGAACCCTCTTACCAAACTGATTCCAGTGACTCGGATGCTGATCCAAGCCCACCAATGGTGGCAGGATCAGGACAATTTAATGCAAGGGGTCCCATTTATCACTCAGTCTCATTCGGTGGTCCTTACCACGGATGCTTCCCTATCGGGGTGGAGAGCTCATCTGGGAGCTCTCACAGCCCAGGGACTGTGGTCCTCTCAGGACTCCCTTCTTCATATCAATCTTCTGGAACTCAGGGCAGTTTTTCTGGCCCTGCAAGCCTTTTCTCAGACTGTGCAGAACAAGGTGGTACAGATCAGAACAGACAATACCACAACCATGTGGTACATCAACAAGCAGGGAGGCACTCAGTCTATGGCCTTGTGCATGGAAACCATGAAATTGTGGTCCCTGGCTTATTCCTTGCAGGCCTCTCTGATAGCAGTCCACCTTCCAAGAAAGGACAATGTGCTGGCAGATGCACCGAGCAGGATCTCCCAGGGCCATCACAAATGGTCCCTGGACCCCCTGGTGTTTGAAAGTGATTTTTTCAAAGTGGAGCACTCTAGAGATAGATCTCTTTGCAGCCCCAGACAATCACCGACTTCCTCTGTTTTGTTGCAGACCCCCAGTCTTGGGTTCAGTCCCTCTGGATGCGCTGATTCTGAACTGGGAAGGGAAATTTCTGTATGCCTTCCCTCCCTTTCCTCTTCTGTTCAAAGTTCTAGTCAAAATAAGGTCACAACCTTGCAAGGTGATTCTGACTGCTCCAGACTGGGCCAGACAGCCTTGGTACCCCCTGTTGCTGTCTCTAGCAGTCCATCTTCCCCTGTCTCTTCCCAGGAATTACCACCTGTTAACTTCCTCTCGGGGGAGGATTTGGCATCCCAATCTTCGATCTCTCAATCTCAATACATAGCTCTTGAAGAGTTAGAGTATGCAGATTTGCATCTGTCTCAGGAGGTTCTGGATATTATCAAAGCTTCTCGAAAACCCTCCACCAGAAAGGCTTATAACTCCAAATGAAAAAGATTCGGCATTTGGTGTTCCAAGAATATTTCCCCAGACACTGCTGAATTGCCTACAGTTCTGGATTATATGGTCCATCTTAATGGCCTAGGCCTCAGACCAGCTACTCTCAAGGTACACTTGTCAGCTGTTTTTGCTTTTCTGTCAGTGGGGAAGTCTTCCTCAGTATCATCTCATCCTGTGTTCTGTAAATTTCTCAAGGGATTGCTTCATACCAATCCTCCCTTCAGGGATCCTGCCTCCGCCTGGGACTTGAACGTTTGCATTGCTCAACTAATGCAACCGCCCTTTGAGCCTATGTCCTCAGCAGAGCTTAAATACTTGACTTGGAAAACTGTGTTTTTGGTAGCCATTACCTCTGCCAGACGTATCAGTGAACTGCAAGCCCTGTCAGTGGAACCTGATTTTTATCTCTTTCCATAGAGATAATGTGGTCCTTAGAACCAATAGGAGGTTCTTGCCCAAAGTGGTTTCAGACTTCCACTTGAATCAGTCCATGTCTCTCCCTGTCTTCTTCACTGATCATTCTTCCTCAGGAGAGAGGAGGCTACACAGTCTGGATGTTAAAAGAGCCCTTAGCTACTACATAGAGCGTACCAAGGGTCACAGGTTTGATTCCCTCCAGTTATTCCTCACTTATGGAGAAGTGGGAAAGGGCAAACCTGCCACCAAAAGAACTATTGCCAGGTGGATTGTGTCTTGTATACAATTCTGCTATGAGAAACTGGGAAAGATTCCACCCTCAGGCCTGAGGGCTCACTCTACAAGAGGTACAGCTGCTTCCCTGGCTGCTGCCAGGGATATCCCTCTGTTAGAAATTTGTCAAGCAGCCACCTGGAAAACAGTCCATACCTTTACCAAGCATTACTCTCTGGATATCCAGGCTAGGAGTGATGCTCAGTTTGGCACAGCAGTACTTCAGAGCCTATTCCCAAAGTAGGTTCTCTCCCTCCTCCATGGAGGTACTGCTTGGTAGTCTGCAGATAGTCAGAATACAGCAATATTTCATGTTGTTTGAAGAAACAATTACTCACCTTAGTAATTGTGTTTCTTCTCATGGAGTCTTGCTGTATTCTGACCTCCTTCCCTGCCTCCCCTCCAGAACCTGGGGAAAGGGTGATTCTCTGCATCTCAGTGATATCTTCATCCACCAGTGGGTAGGGTGTTTTTCCTTGGGCATCAGTGACTTGAGTTTTCTACTTGCCCCTCTTTATTGTTATGTTTGCTCCTACGGGTGCTTAGGTCTGGTTAGACTTTTTTCCTATATCTTCTAATAGTAAGCTTCATAAGAATCTGATCAGTTACTAGAACGAACCGAGGATAGCGGTTTGAAAACCGAGTTCAAGCTCAACGTTCTATGCATTTGCATGGAGTTTAACTCTTTGTTCTCTGGGGCAGCTGAACCGGTCAGTCATACTGCATTTGTCAGAATACAGCAAGACTCCATTAGAAGAAACAACATTACTATGGTGAGTAATTTTTTCTTCCAGACTGCACAGGGGGACCTCTTTTGATTTTAAATCTGGTGGATTGGTTAAATCAATACTGATTATTTATAAAACCATGAGTTCCTTTCACACGTATAATGAAAATGCAAACAGTGTGTTAGAAACTGGTAGTGCATGGACTTTATACAGGCAAACACAGCAGTTCTGATTATTATTATTATTAACTGACCTTCACACCCTGTTTGTTAACTTATAATGTCTCGGAAGGATTGGGCCCTCACTACCTCCATAATCTCCTTCGCCCTTTTAGAGGTTGACTGACTTACTACTCCAAGGTCTCATTTGAAATCCCCTGGGTTCTGCTGTTGGTGCCCCAGTTCCATAACACTTGCTTCTGGCGTCTGTGTGTATGTGTGAGCATGTATCTCTCTCACCTCCAATTTTTCATCCCTTGAGTGGTTCAGAAGAGATCTGAAAGTCCACCTGTTTGAGATGGCTTATGCAGAATATTAAATTGGTTTAATAAATTATTTCCTGGCTCGTGATTCACTGTTGCTGTCTGCTGGTGAAGCTTTGATTCTTTGTACTGATGCTTAGATGTTGTTTAATATGCTGTGTTCTATTGTCATGTCCTGCTGTCTGAGGTTAATTGATAGGGAACTATGTGATATAAAAATTGCCTTGCTCAGGGTCTTATCACACCATGATGGGACAGTTGCATTTACGTCTTATCTCTTTTCAGTAGGAAGTGTTGGGAAGGACACTGGGGTAGTTCCCTGCTCTTTATGAAAACTGCCACCGCCAGCTTCCCAGACAACCACCAGACATGGGCAGAAGGTGCCCGGTTTTTAGTGTCTTATCCAAGGTATAGCCCCTGCAACAGGGAGATGCCCTCCCTCTCGGAACTACATTGCAGTGTCAGTATTTGGTGAGAGCTTGGTGTCCCAGTGTGGGACTTCAATCCATAAGACCTTCTAGCCCTGTAGTGAGAGTTGTTGCTTAGTCACAGTGATGCAAGTTACTAAAGCCAATGATGGGGACTGGCAAATGAAGACTTAATATAGTGAGCAGTCTTTAAACAAACAAAAAAACAGCCAGTCCTCCTACTGCTTACTGTCTGGTTTATATGCTGGTAATTGTGGTTCCTTCATAGAAATTACAGGCTAAAGAAAAGCAGAATTTAATTTTCCCAGGGTTTAGCAAGACAGCAGTCACCATATCACATAATGGTGTAGTGTGTCCTGAAGATGCCCCTGTACTGTGTAGGTTGAACATAAAAGTTTCCTAGATGTTTACCGAAGCATTCATGAGAATGCGTGGTAGGATGCACTTTTGATTGGATTGCTTCCTGCAGAGTGGTGGAGTGGGAATGGTTACATGTCCTTACCATTTGCAGATCTCCTAATTAGTGGTTTCTAGCCTAACCTGGATACAGGCTGAGCTCAGTAGATAGACTGTTGGTGTTGGGTCAAGCATCAGGGTCTCGATTGGCTCTTTCAATTACTTGAAACTGAAAGGTAAGGTTAGACTAAGTTTTGAAAATGTATCAACTTTGCAGTAGGCCTCAGTGGTATGGAAAGTTGATCCAGGAAAGGCTAATGGGGAGGACCTCCTGTTTTGAAATTACAGAGCTATAAATACTTGTTAAATAAATCCATATTCTGTTCTGTTCTAAGCCCTTATTATCTAAGTAGCTTAAGTTTGCTCTTCTGAGAATCATGGGAGTAACGTCACGATGCATTAACAATAATTCTTCTTCTCAGTTTCTCCGAAGAGGATTGAACTGGCTGATCCCTGGCAGGTCCTGTTATGCAGACAAAAAAACTCTGCTGCATATACAGCACATAACTTGTCTATTGTATTCATTTGTTTTAAAAGATTTGCCAAGAAGGACACACTGAGCTGAAATAGCTGGATTCCAAATGTATCCTGGGGGAAGGGGAAGAGGAGAGTATAACAGTAAGTTACAACAATAATAGAGTATATGTAGAATAAATAATGGGTACGGGTGGTATACAAGGATATGTACCCATCAAGGGGGATAATTAGGGCTAGGACAAGTGGCTTTATTACCCTAATTAGCCTTTGAGATGGGTATACTTCTGAGTGTGCCACCCTTACCCATTGTTCTAACCTCAGGAATCACTCACTGTGATTAAACAAATGCAATCAGCCTTCAATGGTATACTGCTATGGAGAGAGAGAGAGAATTTATGCAAATTATGGAACTCTAATTGGCTTGTGCCAATTTCAAACTGCTGCCCCTAGTAAGTGCTGCATTCTAGTCCTTCAGGTTCTTACGAAGCCTAACAGAGTAAAGACCCTCTGTCTATCTGATACTAAAGATTAACCCCCCTCCCTTTTTTTTTTTAGTCACCCCCCATAAAACATCAAAATCCCTCAAACGAGAAAAACAGATACCAGCTGGTAAAAGACTGTAACATCAGGTGTGGATAACGTGTCCCTAAGGCCAGCAGGGATGCAGAAACTAAGTTGCTCCCTTTAATAGGTTCAGGTAGGGGAGACTGGGTGGGAGCTTTAATCATAATGAGTGATCCCCTGGAAGAAACAAGATTACTATGGTGAGTGATTTTTTTTTTTTTTTTTTTCTTCCAACCCCAGGAATCGCTCATTATGATTAAATAAATGCAGACTACCAAGCAGTACCTTTGGAGGCTGGACAGATAACTTGTTTGGGGAATAGGTTCTGCAGCACTGCTGTGTCAAATCTGGCATCATTTCTGGACTGTGTGTCCAAACTACAGTGCTTGGTTAAAGTGTGAACAGTTTTCCATGTAGTTGCTTTGCCGAGTTCTAGCAGTGGGATGTCTCTTGCAGCTGCCCCTGATGCAGCTGTACCCCTGATAGAATGTGCCCTGAGACCTTTTGCAGCAAGAAGGTAATGGTGTGTAGTGAGTGCAGGTGAGAGTTTGGGGGATTCTAACCCCAGGAATTCTTCAATATGATTAACTCTAGCAGTTAGCCTCCTGTGTTGAACTGCCCCGGAGAGGAATGGCATGTATGCAAATGATGGAACATCTATTGGCTCGTGCCACCATTCAAACCTGCTACCCTTACCAAGTGCCGCGTTGATAACATTCAGATTTCATTCTCCGCCTGCCTTGTTAGATGCCTCAGAGACTGCTCCTCAGCGTGACTGAGAAAAACATTTATATTCGTCAATTTTAAGTATAAACAATTTATTTCTACTTTGCTTCTGCTGCCTTTACTTATTTTTTTATTGTTCATGCTAGGAACTGATGGGTTTGTTTTATTCTAATTGCTCTTTTACACTGAAATGACTTACTAGAACTTGGGTTCTTCTGCACCTTGTTAGCTGGTTTGGCTAGCTTCCTAATGATGTGTTAATTGTGCTATTAGTGTTGTCCCATAGGGTTTAATAATGTGTAGGTATACACTTTTTATTAGTGTAGCTATATATTTGTAATTGTCTGATTAGTGTAAGTATATAGTTTTAATTGATGATTTAGTTACTGGTATACAGGGAAATTAAAAAAAATATATTTTTGTATGGGGAAAATTCCCCTTCCATGTGTTATAATCAGAACTGTACAAGATAACAATAAATAGTTATTTATTTATTGAAATGTTTCACCTGGAGGGCACACTGAACAACAAGTTGCTCGTCTCGCGGTGTGACCTGGGGAAGGGGAGGTTACATAAGGATAAGAAACAGATTATACAATTTATGAAGAACAGTTATAAATTACAGAATGTAGGAACAGGCAGACAAAAATGCAACTGTAAGGGCGAAATACAGGCAATTACAATTTGTAAAAATTATAATACAACAGTAGAGGACCACAGAATACAGTACAATATAACATGCAAAACTATAATGCAACAGAACAATCGTAGTGCAATAATGTACCAGAAGCAGGCTCGAGATACTACACAAGTGCTGTAGGAGCAGAAAGAAGGGAGTAGCTAATAAACGATGAGGAGGCGAAGAGGAGGGGCAGGAAGGAGGGGAAAGGAGGGGAAGTGGGAGTGGGGGGGAGGCAGTCACCAGTTACATCAGGATGGTGAGGAAACCCTGCAAGGGGATCTGGGGCAGGAGGGGTAGGGGAGGCAGCCAAACCCTGGTTCCTCTTTAGGATGCTGAGAACCCTGCATGGGGGTAAGGTGTTGTAGGCTGGAGCTAGGAATAAGGTAGTTAAGGAGAGTTAAAGCAGGAACAGCTGGGGGAGAGGAAATTGTGGAGTACAGTGTTAAGGGAATAGGTGGAAAAGGAGTGTTGTATTTCAGGGGAGGGAGTTCCAGATTTTAGGAACATGATGGGCGAAACTAGTCTGGCCAATGAGAGTGGGATGGCGTGGGACCACCAGGGTGCGTGTATCACTAGATCTGAGAGAATGAGATGGTGGTGGAGGGGTGGAGAGAGAGGATGAGAGGTAGGGAGGAAAGGAGTTCTCCAAGTCAGAATTTGGAGGTTTTAAAGAGTGTCTCCAGTTTATTCAGGGAAGATTTGGGAGAAGCACCATAGACTACATCACAGTAGTCTAAGATGGGATGTATAATCTTCTTGACAAGTTCATGCCTCGCAGTCAGCAGGATGCAACTACGCTTTCTGTAAAGGGCACCAAGCTTGGGGTGTAGTTTCTTCAGGGTGGCGTCAATATGCACAGAGAAATTGAGGTGTTGTTCCAGCTAAACCCCCAGATATCTAAATGAGGATGTATCCTCAAGGGTTGTCCCATCGAGGGTGTGGAAGGAGGGCAAGCCAGTGAGGCTAGAGGGTCTCTGCCTGGTGCCAAAATACTAATATAGCAGCACAAACAAATTGTTCAATAAAATGCAGATGGCAAAGAAAAAAACCTGTAGTGTGAACAAGGCACTAGTAGGTTGATCAAGAAGTGCAAGTGGAGACCAAACGTATAGGATACGTGGGGCACTGCTGAGTACAGCTGGTAGGGGGAGAACGATAGAAATAAGGGGGCGATGGATGAGGACTGACTTGTGACTTGAGCAGGAGCACAGAGAAAGGAGTTGGAGGTGGCAAAAATAAAGCCCATGCCAGGGTTAGGGGGCATCTGCAGGCATGAGAAGAGAATTCACGGAGGAGTGATTTAAATGAGTGGAAGGAAGAAGCAGGTGAAGGGAAGGGGGAGGTGACCCCACAGTTATGGGAGGTGGAAGGAGAAAGCAACTTTGCCTATAGATGGTTTTACTGAGGGGAGTACCAGTGAGCGAGAGCCTGAGTTACTAAGGGAGTAGGGGGTAGGAGGGAGGGAGGGAAGTTGGAGGGAAATGGACTCAAATCAGCATTTAGAGATGAAGGTAGTGCAATATCTAAGGCACCTGACATCAAGGGACAGTAAGGAGAGGGAGGAATAAAGTGAGCAGTGGTGGGTTCTGGGTGACAGTCAAGGGCAAAGTGGAAGAAGGGATCTAGTGTGGCTAAGGTGGACCTGAGAGCAGCACTGTAAATGTCACCATAATTGAAGATAGGGAGAATCATCTTTGAAATGATCTCTGTGCAGGCAGTAAATGGGATATATGCTTTAGTCCTTTAAAGAGCATCCAGTCTGAGGTGTAGTTTCTGGTGGATGGTGTCCACATGAACTGTGAAATCAAGGTGATGATCCAACCAGACCTTGAGGTATTTAAAGGAGGAAACCTCCTCTATTGCAACACCATCAAGGGTGTGGAGAGCCTAACAAGTCTCTGCCTTGTGCCTTTAATCATGGAGACAGTTTTTTGGCACTGATGGACAGCTGGTTTGCCCTGAACCAGTGCTGATGTTGAAGTCCAGTTGGAGCAGGGACACGAGGTCAGAGGCAGAGGGAGCCAGAGGCATAGAAAACCATGTTATATGTATACTTGTGAATAGGCACAGAAGTGCAGGCAGATTGGAAGTTGTTCAGGAAAATGGAGAACAGAATAGGGCCTAGGACAGACCGTTGGGGAAATTACAGCAGATAGGGAGTTGAGGGGACATGGCATGACCAGTACAGACAGCTTGAGACCTATTCTCAAGGACATAGGAGTGGAACCACTCACTCATCTGAGGAAGCAGAGAGCCCCACTGCCTTAAGCTTGTCCAGAAGGATGGGATGAGCAACAGTGTTGAAGGCTTTGGCCATGCAGGCAGAAATGCCTGTGGTGACCAGACCGCGATCCATGCCTGACACTGGAGATGGTGAGCCACAGGAGGGTGGTGGTGGAGGTGGACTGGGTCTTCTTAAAGCTGAACTGGTAGGGAGTGAAGTAGGAGGAGAAGTCCAGGAAAGGGGGAGATTTGGGAGAGAACCAGGTGTTCCTGGAGTTTAGCCAGAGTGGGGAGGAGAGAAGTAGGCAGTAGTTAGCAGGGAGGAGGGGTCACCCACTTTGGGACAAGTTTCCATACATCAGGGATGGAGGCTAGAAAAAAGATGAGGTTCAGGAGGAGGATGATAGGGAGAGCAGTGGCAGGAGGAGAGGGACTAAAGTCTGGGGTTAAGGTCATCAGGGCGACCTCCTTTGCATGGGTTAAGAGCAAGGAAGGCTTTGAGGGTAGTAGTGGGGTGGTGGGGGGAAGGAGAAGGGAAGGGGGGACGAGGCAAAAGGAGAGAGGGGAGGGGAGGGGAGGCTGGGGAAGTAGGGAGTGGACACAGGAGGTAAAAAAAAAGGCCAATTGAATGCTGTTTACATTTTGTTCATTTCTTAGCTTATCAAGAGAATAAACAACATTTTCCTAGGTTTCTTTTAGTGGTATTAAGAGCTAGTTTGTATTATATGCCATGGCACAATATTAAAATGGCATTGTAGATAGTTTTCTGCATTAGGTTACATTCTAATTAGGCAATACCTTGCACTAGGGTTCTTCTAAAATATTTTTGAACAAAGACTGAAGCACATAGACCACTGGGAGAGAAAGAGCCCTATGGCCATTCGATTACCTCCCCTACCTACTCATAGGATTTTGCAAGTTTCGTACCTAGTACAGACCTTTTCCAGGTATTTCACTGTATGCATTAAGTAGATTGCATTAAAGATTTGCTATTCCATCTAGATTTCATTTGCACTATTTTTGCCCAGGGTAGCACAGCTGAGATATAATATCTTGTTTTCAGTGAGGTTTTTGCTTTTACCCCAGTTTTTAATACAGTCAGGTAGGCTGAGGCCTTGGTTAATTGATTTGCTCAGGGTCACACAGCATACGAATGGCTCGGATGGGTTTTGAACCGAATCTCCTGGTTCAAAAGACAATGCTCCAACTGCTACACCATGAAGCGTCAGTGTTGGTAAACAGAGTTTTTGCTAGAGCAAGTCACTGGCTCTTGCTGAGGTTTTCTGAAACACAAATGTCACATTTTGGGACTGGACTCTTGTTTTTTTCCATTTTTCCTGATTGTGCCCCATCTCTTGCAGCATCAACCTTGTCGGTGTTTACTTGAGTGTCTTAGTTACTTGAGTTTATCACATATTACTGTATCTCAACACCAAGGTTGAACAGTACAAACATCCCAAGCAGAACAGGTCATTTTGATTATACAGACTCCGCTGTAATCCGAATGGACTGACATACAGTAGGAAAGTGCTCTGCGTCACCTTTTCTTCCATTTTTTATTTTTGCAACTTTCTTCCCCTTGGGTTAACTCCTTTTTTCACCAGTTTTTGCTGTGGTCAAGAGGTGTGTTTCTTGATTAGCGTCTCCACCACCACCACCACCGTCTGATGTTGCTATTCCATCCCAAGGGATGGGGGGGGGGTGTTAAGTTAGATTGGTGGAAACAGAATCATTCTCTTTAGACAGGGCAGTCTGAAACAGGGGAGAGGAGTATCCATAAAATGCCTCTTGACAATGTACAGGTCTGTTGCTAGCCTGTATAACATGGGAGAGATTTTATATAAAAATACAGTAGCTGCCATCTGGAGCTGTGTTGTAGATCTTCCCAGCTGGTTTATAATTTCAAAATGTCAAGCTTTGAACCCATTCCAGGCACCCAGACTTCAGGAAGCCGACACAACCATTTTAAGGCTGTCAAGAATATGTTTGCTCTGAGTGTTTAACTGAAATAAGATTATCTGTTTATCTGATCCTTAAATCAAACTAGAGATCATGCTATCTAGTGGTAAGAGTACAGAATTGTGAACCTGAGTGTTCAGCTTCAAAGTCCACCATAGCGTTTTACCCCGGTGCTAGACCTTGAGCAAATCATTACTTGAGCTCCTTGAGCCACTGTCCTCCCATATGTGATATTTGGTTGAATCAGGACACCAGACGAAAATTAAATTTCAGCAGTTGATATTATTATTTATTAACATTCTACAAATCTTAGTGAACTGAACTGTGCTTTAAATGTTGACTTTGTTATTTTATCTAGTTGGCTGTTGGCAAGTAAACTTGTTATGAACATACTGTAAGTAAAACTGTAACACTATGGCTATGTTGCTTGGTACAAAACAGAAATGAACTTACACAGGTGGAGAACTTAGTTTTTTTTTGTTTGTTTTTTTACTTTCGATTTATACTCCCCCTGCTCCCCGAGCCCCACACCATCAGGAGTCGCCTATGGTATCTGCCCCCTCTCCCACTTACCTGGAGCCCGTGGGTGGCCCCCCATGGAGCCTTGGTTCTACCCTCCAAGCAGAACGAGGTTGGGCCTGTACACCCCAAGCTTCTTGTTTCATTGGGCCATGCCAAGCGGGGTAGGCAAGGAGAGTTGTGGAGTCTGTGTTGGATGCTACGTCTTCCCAGTGCTCAGGATAAACAGAACACTTTAAATAACAATATTTGCTGGTTTGCATGACAGTCAACTTGATCGATACACCAGTGGATTTATGTAACAAACTTAATTGGCCAACTCCAGAAAAACAAAAGAACGTTTGATGAAGGGTTTTTTATGTTCAGCATTAGTTGCTCTGACAAACCGTGGTGTCTTAAGCAATGGTTTATTGCTTCTGACATGGTTTGGATTGTGTCTCTCAGATCTATCGAACTTGAATATATAATGACAGTTCCATTTGTTAAGTCTCAACAGGGGCAAAGAGCATTTGCCTGTTTTGACCCTACTATTTGAACACTTTCCCAGTGGATGTACGCAGGTCGATAACCAAAGCTCAGTTTAAAACAAAGTGAAAAAAATTTTTACTCTCACAATCATTGTGTGCTTGCTCGAAGTAAGTTTTTAATTGACTGTTACGTTTATTTGTATTGATTTTTTTTTGTTTAAATAGTTGTACATAATTGGTACATAATGTTTAGTATGATTAATTACTATAAGTTGCATGTTTGTGGTTCACACAACATTGAAGTCTTGCTGTATTCTGACATTATGCAGTTAGCCCCAGCACTTGAACTGCTCCAGAGAGGAAAGAGTTAACTCTATGCCAGAGCATAGAACGTTGAGCTCGAGCTCGGTTCAAACCTCTGTCTGCTGCACTTTCAAGTGTAACTGTCAAATTCTTTACTCCGCCTAACTGAACAGTCGCTCCAGAGAAGTCTCCTTCGCTTGTCGGTTCGGTCTCAGTTAAAGGTCGGTTTTAAACTGCAGATTTTATTGTTTTTTCGGTTCAGATCCTTGTCTGCAGTACAGTAAGTGTTGTAGATAGTGGACATTAGTTTTATTTTCTGTGTGGAAATTGTAAAAACTTTTCAATCGGTCCGGCTGGAACTGATTGTTTTTTCTTTCTTTATTCTGTAAAGTCTTTGGTATTTGTATTAGTGTGAGGTACCGGTCCTTATCAGTTTCAAAAAAACGTATTTTTTAACTTTTTTTCCACAGCCCGTAACGTGGTTGGTAACTGATAAGGGGGTCTTGCCTGGCTTTAAAGCCGCTAAAGGGTAAGCAGATAGGATGGCTACATCTGAGAAACCCAAAAGAAAAACTGGGCCCACTGGGTGTCAGCACTGTAGTGAGTGTGGGGATGCCTTTGCTAAGGCAGACCCTCACACCACATGTACGTATTGTCTGGGGTTGACCACCTCGATTCAGACTGCCGAATATGCAAGAATTTCCCGAAGGCCACCTTGGACAAGAGGTTGGGTAGGCTTAGGGAAAAGGAGGCCGAGAAGTCCGCTGATCTGAATGGCCAGCCCAGTTCGGTTCCGACCGAACCTGAGGGAGTGCCCACTGACCTGGACGACACTTCCTCGGGCAAAAGGGGAGACGATCCTGAGGGGTCAGTTCCGTCTAAAAGAAAAAAGAAATCTGCGGTTCGGATCCAGAACCGTCATATCCAACTGCCTAAGAAATTGCCAGGGCGATTAGCATAGTAGAATTGCACCGTTCGGTTCCAGACGATCTGGCGCCTCCGGGTAGGCACTCGGTTTGGTCGGTTCCTCCGGTTCCGGAATGTTTTCTGGATGATTACTATGAACTGGATTTGGAGGGGAAGAAGGGTTTGATGATGATGATGATGATGATGATGATGATGTGGTGGAAGGCCTGGACGAGCCCATTGAACCGGGCATCTCCCCAGCTAGGCCTTCCAATGTTTCCCCTTCCAGGCTTTCTGAGTCCCCTTCCCACTATTTGTTTTACAAAAAAGTGGCAGAGACCCTCCAGCTCCCTCTGGTCGAAGCTGTTGAGGAACAAGAAAAGCCCGACTATGTAGAGATGATGGACATCCCAGAGTCCAAAAGGTTGTCTATTCCCCTCCATAAATCTTTTGGGAAACAGACACAAAAAATCCTTCAGACACCAAATTCATTACCTCCTGTGGACAAGAGAATGGACGGGAGGTATATGCTGTCGGGCTCAGGTACAGAGTACTTGTTCCAACAATGCAGCCATGTTGGGGTTGTGCAGGCTGCAGCCTGTGACAAGGGTAATATACCTTTGGCTTCACACCCCCCAGATAAAGACTCTAGGAAGGTGGATGCTATGGCCAAGAAACAGTACTTGGCATCCTCCTTGGGACTCTGGCAGGCAAACTATATGGCCTACACAGCCAGATACCAGACATCCAGGTAGGATACTGTTCTGGAGCTGGCTAAACAGGCTTCCCCCCAGCTAGCCAGAGAGCTGGAGGAGGTGGCTGCTGATGGGATTGAGGCATCCAAAGTCCAATTTCATGCTGCTGTGGACTCTAATGATGTTTCATCACGAGTCATGGCTACATCTGTGTCTCTTAAGGAGATTTGCTTGGCTCAGATGTACTAGCCTCTCACAGGACACCCAGGCTAAGGCCATGGATTTCCCTGTGGTGGGTAATTCTTTGTTTGGAGAGCAGACAGAGAATTGCATGAAAAAGATGGATGAGTATAGGACCACCTACAGGAGTGCACAGGCCAAGGATAGGCAGGCAGCACCTCAGAAGCAGCAATCCAGGAGCAGGCCTTTTTACAGGCCTTTCTACCAGGCACAGGCCTCCTCTCCTTTTCTTCAGAGGGAGAGGTAGAAGGGGGATGAGCAGGGCTGCATCCTCCTCTCAGTCCAAGGCTTCTGCCAAGCAGACACCCTGATGTGTCAGCCCGGGTCGACTCCCCCTTTCCAGTAGGAGGCAGGCTGGCTTACTATTTCCAGGCCTGGAAGTCTGTTACCTCGGACAAGTGGGTCCTGGAGGTAGTAAGGCAGGGACTAGCTCTCGGCTTCAAAAAATTTCCAAAGCTAAGGGCCAGGTTTTTTCCACCTGCAAACATCTCAGAAACCATTGGCCTAGAGGCAGAGGTTTCCTCTCTGCTGGCTCTGAGAGCCATAGATAGAGTTCCTACTACACACAGGGGCAAGAGTCTGTACTCCAGATACTTCCTTACCCCGAAAAAGACAGGGGAGTGGTGGCCCATCCTGGATCTAAGATACTTAAACAAGCACTTAGCCAAGCCAAAATTCAATATGGTGACTCTGGGAATAATTCTTCCCTCTCTGAGGCCAGGGCATTGGTTAGCCTCACTGGACCTCAAGGATGCCTGTTTTCACATTTCCATCAGGTGCTCCCACAGAAAGTACCTCAGGTTCGAACTGCCTTCAGGCCATTATCAGTTCATAGCAATGCCCTTCGGACTAACATCAGCACCAAGGGTGTTCACAAAATGCCTAGCAGTAGTAGAGGCCTTTCTAAGGAGACAAAACATTTCCATATTTCCATACCTGGACGACTGGCTCATTGTGGGGCAGTCTCCAGACCAAGTCAAGTCAAACCTGCAAGTGACCCAACAATTGCTCACTTCTCTGGGATTCCTCCTCACTCTCCCAAACTCAGTTCTCGAACCAGTGCAACTCCTGACCTTCATAGGGGTAGAGTTGGACACTGTCCAAGCAAGGGCTTTTCTTCCTCTGGCAAGGGTAAAGGCCCTTACAGATCTGGCTTCTTCTTTTCACCTTCTGGTGTCTCGACCAGCAAGGCATTTTCTTCAACTCCTGGGCCACATGGCAGCTTCCACTGCAGTGGTACAAGGGGCCAGATATCAGATTAGGGACATTCAGTTCCACTTGAGAGCTTTTTGGTCTCAGGAAAAAGATCCTCTATCCAAACTGATTCCAGTGACTCTGATCCAGGCTCTCCAATGGTGGTTGGATCAGGACAACCTCAGACAAGGAATCCCACTCATCACCCAGACTCATTCTGTGGTACTAACCACAGATGCTTCTCTCCTGGGGTGGGGAGCTCACTTGGGAGGTCTCATAGCACAGGGAGTGTGGTCCCCTCAGGAGTCTCTACTTCATATCAGTCTTGTGGAGCTCAGGGCAGTGTACCTGGCTCTACAAGCTTTCTCGGACTCAGTACAGAACAAGAGTGGTTTAGGTCAGGACAGACATCACCACCGTGTGGTACATCAACAAGCAGGGAGGCACTCAGTCTATGGTCTTGTGCATGGAAGCCATGAAATTATGGTCCTTGGCTTATTCTCTACAGACATCTCTGGTAGCAGTCCACCTTCCAGGGAAGGACAATGTGCTAGCAGATGCTCTGAGCAGGATATCTCAGGGCCATCACGAATGGTCCCTGGATCTGCTAGTTTTAAAGTGATTTTTTCAAGATGGGGCACTACAGAGATATACCTCTTTGTAGCCCCAGACAATCACCAACGTCCTCTCTTCTGTTGCAGACCCACAGTCTTGGGCTTAGTCCCCCTGGATGTGCTACTTCTGGATTGGGAGGGGAAATTTCTGTATGCCTTTCCTCCCTTTTTCAAGATTCTGGTCAAGATAAGGTCACAATCTTGCAAAGTGATCCTGATTGCTCCAGACTGGGCCAGGCAGCCTTGGTATCCTCTGTTGCTGTCCCTAGCAGTCCATCTTCCCCTATCTCTTCCCAAGAATCACAATCTGTTAACCTCCTCTCAGGGAAGGAATTGGTACCCCAACCTTCGGTCTCTCAACTTCAAGGTGTGGCTCTTGAAGAGTTAGAATATGCAAGCCTGCATCTGTCTCACGGGGTTCTGGATATTCTCAAAACCTCTAGAAAACCTGCCACCAGAAAAATGTAGAATTCCAAATGGAAAAGATGTAGCATTTGGTCTTCCAATAAGCGGATATATCCAGATACTGCTGATTTGACTACAGTTCTGGAGATATGGTTCATCTTAATTGCTTAGGCCAGCTACCTTGAAAGTACACTTGGCAGCTGTTTCTGCATTTCTGTCAGTGGGGAAGGCTTCCTCACTGGCATCTCATCCTGTTTTTTGTAAATTCTTTATAAAGGATTGCTCCATACCAGTCCTCCTTTTAAGGATCGTACTCCTGCTTAGGATCTTAATGTTTGCATTGCTCGACTTATGCAATCCCCTTTTGAGCCTTTGGCCTCAGCAGAACTTAAGTACTTGAATTGGAAAGCTGTGTTCCTGGTAGCTATTACCTCTGCCAGGCGTATCAGTGAATTTTAAGCTCTGTCAGTGGAGCCTGATTTTATCTCATTCCATAGAGATAAGGTGGTCCTTAGAACTAACAGGAGGTTCTTACCCAAAGTGGTTTCAGATTTTCATCTGAACCAGTCCATGTCTCTTCCCGTCTTCTTCGCTGATCATTCTTCTTCTTCAGGGGAGAAAAGGTTACACAGCTTGGATGTTAAGAGGGCACTTAGCCACTACATTGAGTGCACTAAGGCACTTAGGTTTGACTGTCCTCAGTTGTTTCTCACTTATGGTGACGTGGGAAAGGGCAAACCTGCTACTAAGAGGACTATTGCCTGGTAGATTGTCTCTTGTATACAATTCTGCTATGAGAAGCTAGGCAAAATACCCCCTTCAGGCCTGAGGGCTCATTCGACTAGCGGTACAGCTGCCAGAGATATACCATCATTAGAAATATGCAAGGCAGTCACCTGGAAAACAGTTCATACATTCTCCAAGCATTACGCCCTGGATATCCAGGCTAGGAGTGATGCTAGGTTTGGTACAGCAGTACTGCAGAGCCTATTTCCAAAATAGGTTTGTCCCTCCTCCATGGAGGTACAGCTTGGTAGTCTCCATAATGTCAGAATACAGCAAGACTTGATGTTGTTTGAAGAAAACATTACTCACCTTAGTAATTGTGTTTCTTCTAATGGGGTCTTGCTCTATTCTGACGACCTCCCCCTCTCAGAACGTGGTTTTTGAGAAGTGGACTGGCAGGTACAGTGCTACACCTCAGGGGTGCACTTAGTGCTTCCCCCCTGTATAGGGAGGGGGAGTGGGTTATGTTTATATATATTTTTTTATAGTTATGTTGTTCACTACCTAGTTTTTGTTTTGGAGTTTTCTACTTGAGTCTTTTGGGGACCCAAAACATTTGGTTGCCTTTTGGCTAGTAGATTTACAATTTCCACCTAGCAGGTGTAATTAGTATTATCTCGTAAGAATCTGATGGTTACGCTTGAAAGTGCAGCAGACAGAGGTTTGAACCGAGCTCGAGCTCAACATTCTGTGCTCTGGCATAGAGTTAACTCTTTCCGCTCTGGAGCAGTTCAAGTGCTGGGGCTAACTGCATAATGTCAGAATACAGCAAGACTCCATTAGAAGAAACACAGTTACTAAGGTGAATAATTATTTATTTTTGTATTACCTTAAATATTCTACTGAGTCGCACCTGAAAACAGGCCCTCAGCCTAGAACATTTTACCTGAATTTCAAAACCTTAAACAGATAAGTGTTGCATATCAGCTGTGCTATCCTTTGATTTACAAAAAAAAAAAAAAAAAAAAAAAGATAAAAAATCTACACTAGTGGGTACCATATTGCAGGTCTTGTGTAGAATGCAGTTTTGATATTTTGTTTTCATGTGAGTCACACTTGTCAGTAGATTTTGTTAGCTGATCATAGATTCTGGCTACATATAGTCTTGCTTTCCTCTCCAGGCAATAATAACACCTTTGGGCCGGAAGATAACAACGAGGACACTATTGGTGTTTTGGTGCGACTCATTACTGAAAAAAGAGGTAGGTGTTGCTTCTGGGGGGAGGGGGTGTTAAAGGCAAAATCTTGCTTGTGATAGAACTCTGGCAGTCAAAAGCTGAATTCTGAATCTGAAGTCACATTAGCTGCCCACCAGTTATAATCCATTTGGCATCATGCAAAGATGTGTGCATCTTCTGGGATCCTTTTGTAAACTAGGTGTTGCACTTAAATGAGTTCTAGCCCACAGTGACATTTTGTTTTTTAGTATGTTCTCTCTATCCGCCTTTCATTGCCTCTGACATGTCACTCCTTCAGAACTTGCCTAGGATGGGCTTTGCTGCCCATCTGACTCACTGCCTGCTATTAGAATCTGCCACCAGGCACCCTTGATTCACTACTGCCCCTGCAATATCAATCTCGGCTCTGACAGGGACTCCTTGCTGCAGCCAGGGAGAGTAAATGTCGGGTTGGAAGTAGCCATGGGGGGTTGCTATGGGGCCAGATGGTGCGGGAGGAGCCCCCTGGAGACATCTGGCATTTGTGCTGGCTGTTTTGCCCTGTGTTGGATACTGTCCACCTCCCAGTGAATGCACACAGTAGTTTTTGGTTGAGGGGATACACTCAGCTCTGTATAGACACCTCTGCTTCCAAGGGCATCTCCGCCAGGAGTCACTACAGTAGCAGTACTGCACCTCCCCCCTCAGAGGAGACTGCCCAAAGGATGCTTTAAAATGCTGTCTGCAGGCCAACACTGCTAACATCCTGGGCCTGATTTGTGAATACAGGTTGCTGGTGTGCCTGCAGCCCCCCATCATTTGGCACCACTGTGAAATGTTCAATAAAAGTACATCTTCACAGTTTAGATGCATGTTCACCCTCTGTTCTATGGAGTATTGGAACATGGTGTATGAATGTGGTGGGGCTGTCGGTGTTCACTGCTTACAGAGTTCTCCTTTGTGTGGGCTTTCTCCAAAGAGGTCTTGTCCTTCATACTGGAGGTTAAGAGATGTTTCCTGGAAGCATCTGAGCAAGATGAAGGAGCCGACAGCCCTGGTATTAAAAATCTTGGCTTTTAGAGAACCACAGAGCAAGCTGAAAATGAAAATTACGTACCTACCGTAATTCCTGATCTTCTTGGACGAGTCTCCACCACTCATTCACACTAGTGGGATTAGCGCCGGAGGCACTAGGACCCATCGGGAGCAAACTTTTTGCTGGAGGGTCGGCGCGAGAGACGGCGCCACGAGGCATGGCGCCGCGAGCAGCGGCTCGAGCGGCAATGACCATCTCGGCGACGACCCTCCAACCGCCTCAGTACCTTTTTTACCAAGGAGGTGCAGCGCAACTAACGTAAAGAGTAAATCTAACCTTAAAAAACGGACATAAGATAGTCCGTACGACCCGTGTAAGAAGGGTCAGCAAAGAAGTCCTCACGGCCTAAAGATTTGAGGGAGTGAAGACCAACACAGCGGTGAGCTCGGGGGATGGAGGGTGGGCGTGTGAATGAGTGGTGGAGACTCGTCCAAAGATCAAGAATTACGGTAGGTACGTAATTTTCATATCTTCCTGGACATAAGTCTCCACCACTCATTCACACTAGTGGGAGAATACCAAGCTGATAATCCCCCAAAAGGGCGGCAGGAGAGCCAGAGCTCACGCGTCTAAGATAGAAGCCCATTAAGGATAGTTCTGCCGAATGCGGAATGTCGCCTGGCATGAACATCCAGTGCATAATGCTTAACGAAGGTATGCACTGAGCTCCAGGTGGCGGCGTTGCAGATATCCGCAATTGGAACATTGCGAATCTCCGCTAAAGATGCCGCGACCGCCCTAGTAGAGTGAGCGTACACTCTACCCTCCAATTTAACTTGAGCCATGGAGTAGCAATGTCGAAGGCATGCCACTAACCATGATGAGATGCATCTAATAGCGACGGGTTGACCCAGCCGGGTGTCGCTGAAAGAAACAAACAGTTGCTGAGTCTTGCGAAAATTCTTGGTTCTATCTAAATAGAACCGCAAGGCTCTCTTAACATCCAAGGAATGAAGAGATCGTTCCCCTTCATTTTGGAAATTAGCGAAGTAAGAGGGAAGTACCAGAGGTTGGTTTAGATGGAATTCTGACACAACCTTGGGAAGAAATTTAGGATGAGTACGGAGAACTACCTTGTCTTTATGGAATACAGTATACGGAGGGTCCGTCACCAAGGCATGAATCTCCGAGACCCTGCGGGCTGAGGTAATGGCCACCAGGAAGGCAGTCTTCCAGGTAAGAAATTTTAGCTCACAGGTAGCTAGGGGCTCAAAAGGCTTCTGAGTGAGCATGTCCAGCACCAGGTTAATGTCCCAGGTTGCAACTGGACGCTTAACAGGGGGTCTGGTATGAAGAATCCCCTTAAGAAATCTCTTCACCATAGGAAGCTGAGCCAGAGTCAAGGAAGAAACCGGCTTATGGAATGCTGAGATGGCACTAAGGTGAACTTTAACTGTGGAGTACTGGAGACCTGAGTTTGATAGGTCCAAAAGATACTCTAGAACCTTGTCAGGAGGACAGGAAAAGGATTCAAGAGGACTTTGCACACCAGAGAGAAAAGCGTTTCCATTTGGGCGTCGTTTTCGAGGTGGCTGGCTTCACGCAGCCAGAAGGATGTCGAGACTCTCGAGGGCGTTGAATCGATTCACTTCTACCTCTTCAGAGCCCGCATGAAGGTGAAGTGATTTCAGGTTGGATGGACCAACGAACCCTGAGTCAAAAGGTTGATTTGCAAGGGAAGTGGTCTCGGAGGCTGCCAACATACTGTTGAGCAGAGGAAACCATAGTTGCCAAGGCCAAGAGGAGCAATGAGAATCATTTTGGTCCCCTGAGACTCGAACTTGAGGAGAACTCTCTGGATTAGAGGAGGCGGTGGAAGGCGTAAGAAAGCGTTTTGTCCACCGCAGCCTGAGCATCCTGACAGAAAATGCCAGGCCCTGGATTTCTGGAGCAGAAGGAGGCAGTTTTGCGTAGAGTGGGGATGCAAAAGGTCCAGGTCTGGAGTCCCCACTCTTGAATAGTGATCGAACTACGGCTGGATCGAGAGACCACTCGTGAGGTCTGCCTCCGTTCTGCTGAGGTGATCTGCTAGATCGTTTGTATACCTGGCAGATAAACCGCCTGAATCAGAGACTTGTGCTCCAAGCACCACTCCCACACCCTCATTGCTTCCCTGCAAAGGTAAGAATGAGCACCGCCTTGCTTGTTGATGTAATACATCACAGCTTTGTTGTCCGTTTGAAGGAGAATGTTCTTGTGACAAGGATATCCTTCAGAGCTCGGATCGCGTAGAGGACCGCTCTCATCTCCAGGACATTTATGTGGAGAAGAGTTTCGAACTGAGTCCATACACCTTGAGTGTGGAGGGAGCGACAGTGAGCTCCCCATCCCATTAGCGATGCGTCTGTGGTGATGGAGATCTGATGATCCGGGGGAGCAAAGGGGAACCCTTCCAGGAGATTGCTCTCTTGAGTCCACCAGGTGAGAGACCTTCGAAGGGGCTCCGTCACCTTGATGGGATAAGACTGGGGGTGAGAGGTCGGAGACCACTGAGTGGAGAGCATCCATTGGGTGGTTCTCATGTGCAACCGGGCCAGGAGTACAGTGAACACCGAGGACGCCATGAGACCCAACATGCGTTGCATCGAGAGAGCTGTAACCGATCGGTTCTCCCCGATGTAACGGGCCATCCGAAGGATGTCGAGTCTTCTGTCCTCTGGAAGGAAAGCCTTTGCGGAAGAGGTGTCTAGAAGCGTCCCTATGAAAAGGAGCCTCTGGGAGGGCTGCAGTTGTGATTTTTTCAAATTCAGTAGAATTCCCATGGACGTAAGAAGACGAGAAGTCGTTTGCACGGCTTCCAAGGTCCCTTGGCTGGAAGGGCTTGCTAGAAGCCAATCGTCCAGGTGAGGAAACACTCTGAGTCCGATCTTCCTGAGATGCTGTGAGAACTGCACAACACTTTGTAAAGACTACGCGCCGAGGATGCTAAAGGCAGGACTCTGAACTGATAATGCTGACCCAGAGCTACAAACCTGAGGAACTTGCGGTGGATGGGGATATGCTGGTAAGCGTCCTGCATATCCAGGGAGGCCAGCCAGTCGTGCTGATGCAGCAAGGGTAACAGGGTACCTAGGGAAATCATTTTGAATTTCTCCCTGGGGAGAAATTTGTTTAACTTTCTGAGGTCTAGAATGAGGCATTCCCCAGATTTCTTTGGAACCGGGAGTAATGGGAGTAGAACCTGTGCTTCGCATGAATCTGGAGCACCAGTTCTATGCCCTGTTGCTTAGAGCCCTGGATCTCGGCGGTGAGGAGGTCTGACTGAGAGGCCGACAACCTGGGTTGTCGTCTGGGAGGACAATTCGGGGGTTCAAAAATTGAGAGAATAACCTCATGAATTATCAAAGGACCCATTTGTCGAAGTTATGGACTTCCACTGGTTGTAGAAGTACATCAGGCGACCTCCACGGAGGAAAGTTCCACCTCGGGCAATGTGGATGGAACTTGGGCCAGCAATTCATAATGTGGCGCTGGGGCTTTAGGCCCCTAAGCTCTGCTACACTTTCTTTTGAGGTTGGGCAGGTTGGCTTTTATGGAGCTTCCCCTGCCTCTGCCTCGAAAGGACTAGCGACTATAAGAGACGCGTCTGTTCACATGCCCCGAGAGGGAGCAGGCAGAGGTCTGGCCAACAATGGCCGACCCTAGTCTTCTGAGTGGCCTCTAGGCTTGTTCCACCTGAGGGCCGAAAGAAAGGAGCCATCAAGGGCGGCGCCATTACCTGCTGCTGAGCATCATTAGTGAAGCCAGAAGTACGCAGCCAGGAATGGCGCCAGTACAAATACCTGCGGCTGCTGGCGAAAGCAGTGTCGAAAGCATCCATAGCGGCTTTGACCTGTTGGTTATTGGACTCAATACCTCTAGTAACGGTCAGAAGAAGCTCTGACTTGGAGTCGAATACGGAAGAGCTTCAACCATTCTTTTCAAAGAGTGCCACAGGATATACTCATACTGAGAAAAATAGCCTTGATAACTGGCAATAGCTTAGAGTGGAGGCAGCAAGGGCTCTCTTACCTAATGTATCAATCTTACGAGACTCTTTGTTAATAGGTCGAGCTGTAGTAGTTTGAGGAAGAACGACCTTATCATTCTCTGCCAGGACTACAATAGGATCTGCAAAGGCTTGGGATGCCAAAATGGGGCGATCCTTGGGAGCTGAATACTTCTTATCAATGGATTTAGCCACTGAGGGAATAAGAGCAGGATTATTCCATACCATTTGAGACAGCGTCTCGAAGGAAAGCTGGATCGGAGGAGTCAAATCCATAGGGATCTCCGAAGCATGAAGGTACTGGAGTCTTAATATCTTCCCAGGATCGATGTCTGTAGTCTGGAGAGAAAGAGTGGATCTCAGGTTCTTCAACAGAGACTTAAAGGACAGGTCCTCGACCACAGGCTCTGTAGAAAAGAAAGATCCTGTTTCCTCCACTTCATCACCCAACCGAAGGTCTGGGTCAGGCTCAACATCATCTCCTGATGGTCCAGGAAGGACTGTTTGGACAGGAAAGGAGTGAAAATTAGGAGAGGAGGAAATAGCAGAGAAACAAGGAGAGTCCCCGAGGGCCCCCGGCGCCGAGAAGGCAAAACGGGTTAAAGCAGCACAGCAGGGGCATGGCGCCCGAAGAGCCTGTGACACCATAAGTCGCGCCGCCAGACCAAGTGAAGCCACAGACCCAGCGGTGCCTTGAGACCTACTGTTGCCGGGACAACGCCGCAAGGCTGTGACACACCAGCAGGCGCCGACAAGCCAACAGACCCAGCGGAGCGCCGGAATGCCGGAACCCTGGAAGCTAGAGAAGGAAAAAACAGGAGATAAGGGCATCGGTGTGGCCCCTGCGCCGCAACCATGTGAGGGGACACCTAGCGGAGTCACCGGCACCGAAGAAGGCGCCGCGCGACTAGGAAGGTCCAACCGCCCTACCCGATCGCTGGAGGAGCCCGGGGGCTCCGTGGCAACCGAGCCAGGCAGGAGAACCAACCTCCAAGCCCATCGCTCCATAAGAGCGGCCCACTGATGAAACTGCTCATCTGGAGCCCTACCTATAGGCGGGGAGGGGCTCCGATGTCGAGGACGATGGTCACCAGCAGTTGGCGACTCCGAAGAAGGAGAACGGCAACTAGCTACGATAACCGACCGTCGACGCGCAGACATACCAGAGGGCGACCTCGAGTGATGCCTTCTCTTTTTTGACCTGTGGGCGAAGAAGAGCTCGGCGAGACGGTGCGAGAATGCGACCGTTTATTTTATGCCGACGGGGACCGCCCATCCCCGGGCATCGGACTGACCGTTAGCCGGAACCCGCTGAGGAGAAGGAGGCTGACGGACCCAGCCCGGCTGACTGAACAGCTTTCATCACGAAGTCTCCTACCATCACCTGACCTGCTCATGGTCGACTCCGTCCAGAAGGCGAGACTTCTTCAAGTAAGTTAAATTTAAAATATTAGAAAAATTTAACGAAAATAGAATAAAATATTAAGCGATACTACTATCGTGATAATGTTACCAAAACAATAAACTGAAAACTATCGCTAGTTTGAAGTTTTGACTCCCGACAATGACAACGTTGTCACTGAAGCGCACTTTCGGCCGGCGGAAAAAAGGAACTGAAGGCGGTTGGAGGTGCGTCGCCGAGATGGTCATTGCTCTCGAGCCGCTGCTCGCGGCGCCATGCCTCACGGCGCCGTCTCTCGCGCCGACCCTCCAGCAAAAAGTTTGCTCCCGATGGGTCCTAGTGCCTCCGGCGCTAATCCCACTAGTGTGAATGAGTGGTGGAGACTTATGTCCAGGAAGATCTTACATTACCTGAACATTGCTTACCTTGCTGCTCTTCTCTCTCTGATTGAATGTCACTTTGCATGTAGATTGTTGACTGGTTGAGGTTTTTGCTGCTGCCATCTGGTGGGATCACTGCTGTAAATGATTGACTAAATGGTAAATATCCTACCTATTACATAAATGCTCACAGCAACTTGGTTTCTAAATCATGCACTGCTACTCCCTACAGTGGTGGGGTGGCTGTTGTGCCTGTGCGTGCGTGTGCATGTGCTTCTATCACCCTAGGGGCTGCTACTGTGTTAGGAACAACCCTCTGCCCCACCCTAACACTCTGTGGTATACTGTAGTAACTGCAGTGTTCAAATTCTAACCCAGTTCGAGCCGGGTTAAAACACATAACCTTTTGAATACTGTGCAGGATTATGAATGCTCTGCTCCTAGTGTCTCCCTTGATCATATATGTCTAACAGCTATTTTTAACTGTTGTTTTTTTTTAACTAAATACAGAAAATGCTGCTGCTTTGGAGGAACTTCTGAAAGAGCATCAAAATAAAGAAGAACTTGCTGCTAGTTTATTTGCTGCTAACAAGTAAGAGATTTCATTCATTTGTTTTAACAGGAAATGCTCCATTGAGCAAGGCTCATTTGCAAGAAGTCCTGGTTAGGACAGTACATTGCAGGACAAATCACAGCAATTACAAGGATGCAAGACAAAGAACAGAAAAAAATAAATAAGCAATAAATAGTCTGATAAATCAAAGATATGCAGCAAAAGAAAAAAAGTAAAAGAATATATATGAAACAGAATGTAAGATAGCAAGGTTGTTACAGTTTAGATGGCTGTAAACCAGCAATCAGTTTGCACTTAATAACAACAGAGGGCCTAGCCTGGATATTTGGTCATCCCTGCTTGTGAAGCCTTGGTGGTTGACATAATTGCCCTAGAGTCCCTTTCAATCTTAAATTACTATGTTAGTGTTTTTGCTACAGGGCTGACACAGTAGTAGTGACGTGCATTGCTGCACCACAGAACAGTATTGTCTCATCAGCACTATGGGCAAGAGGTTTTGCGGTGTGTGTGTGATGGGTGGAAGGGAAGTGTCCTACTAACTACTGTAAGTGAAGAGTGGCCTGCATGTCTGGGATCATGTTTGACATATATTGGCAGGCAGCGAGGACAGTGGCACAACTAATGCTCTGTAGCATAGGAAGGGATTGTTGTGGAGCAGCAATATCATAGGATAAAGCAGTTAAATCAAAATCTGGACAAACCATGAGAATGAGTGCTCGAAAACCAAAAATGGCGGGTGCAGTCAAAACGCAGGAAACCAAGTAGCAGATGACTCGAAACTGGGGGCGGTGGTGGATGGGGAGATGGGGAGGGTGGCCCTGCAGGGGGACCTGGAGGCTCTGGAAAGATGGTCTAGAAAGTGGAAGCTGAGGTTTAATGCAGGGAAATGCAAGGTACTCCACCTGGGGGCCAGAAACCCAGGCCAAGTGTACACCCTGGGGGGGGGGAAATACTACAAGTCTCAATGGCTGAGAGGGACCTGGGGTGGTGGTGGATGTCAAGATGAACAACTCTGAGACTTGTAGGAGGGCGCAGCCAAGGCCAACAGGATGCTGGGATGCATCGCTGGGATCACCTCCAGAAGGAGGAGTGATACTCCTGTATAACTGCTTGGTGAGGCCGCACCTGGGTACTGCGTGCAGTTTGGAGGCCGCACTAGAGGGACATTAACCTCCTGGAGAGGGTCCAGAGGAGGGCAACCAAAATGATTTGGGGCTTGGGGACAGGACCTATGAGGAGAGGCTCGAAGAGCTAAATATGTACACTTTGGAAGAGAGAAGGGACCAGGGGGACATGATAGAGGTCTTCAGGTACATGAAGAGGGTAAATAGGGGAGGAACAGTGAGGGTGCTTCGAAGGAAGGAGGAGGGGCCACTAGAGGGCATGGGTGGAAGCTGGAGGGAAGATTCAGGGAGAAGGAGGAGGTGCTACTTCACTGAGAGGGTGGTAGAACCATGGAATGCACTACCTGAGGGGCTGGTGGAGGCAGAGACAGTGGAGGGGTTCAAGAGGGGGTGGGACAGGTACAGGGGAAGGGTTCAGGAAGCAAAATCCAATGCAGCAAGAATATCCGGAACTGGGAAGGGAGAAGCCAGAGAAGGCGAGGGGGACAGCAAGGTCAGCACCCAGGGTGGGGGCTGACCAAACGAGCAGACACGAAAGACCATTAGGCCTATTCTGCTGGCATTTTAGTATGTTAGTATGTATGTTAGTAAGTACAACGGAAAGACTACACTCAGGGACAGAGATGCACGGTGCTCAAAAATTCAAGCACCTATTGTTTGCTGTTCAAAATAAAAAACTACTCTGGAGTCAGAAAAAAAAAAAAAGCTGAATTTATTATCCCACAATGAGAGGCATGGCTGGCAAATAATTGGCTGGTGGTATAGCCTAGAGGGTAGAGGAACGAGGTGTGAACAAGCTTGATACATCCAGCAGACCAGACCTGAGTTTGATTCTCACAACCTCCACTTGCATACTGTGCGACTCTAAGCAGCTCACTTAACCGCCCAGTGCTCCCAGGCCGTCCCTGAAAACAGGCACTTGTGCCTAGTGGGCCTTACTCGGTTACCAAAGACTAAAATAAAAAAATAAATAAAAAATCACCAGCGCTTCGATTCAAAACAGGTCTTCTCCAGAATACAGTTTTACAGTTTGCTATTTTGAATTAACAGCAAACACTAGGTGTTTACATTTTGAGCACCATGCACCTCTGTCCCTGAGTGCAGTCTTTCTGTTGTAAATTAAAATCTAACCACTTAAATGACTACTCTAGATAATGCAAAAAATGGCTTGATGTATACTACCCCCCCCAAAGTCTGATTTCATACTACAACTAGAACATGTAATTCCATAACAGCCTGCAACCTGGAATGAAAAAAGATTACCATAGCTGAAACAACTTCTCTGTCTCTTCTACCCTAAAGCACAGAGCTGTGATACGGTTGTGCCAACCGAGTGTTGTCAACTTGCCAGTTGGTAGTGCCAACCTGGATGTATGGAGCATGTTAGCTGTCATTTCCATCCTTTGCAACCGTCTGTAGTATGATGGAGAACATGCCAGGGGTTGCAAAATATGTGACCGTTCTAAAATGGCAACATGTAAACTTCAAGGAAGACCTGGAAATTTTGACCATTTGCTTCCCGACCCCCTCCCACTGTTTAGTGGCCTCCTTGCCAGCAGCACCGCTTGACCATGAGAGACATAGACTAGTAGGCTCTTTCAAACCAGATATGAAGTCCCACTTTTAAGCCAGTGGCGGGGGTTGGGGGGTGCTCCACAGGTCCTAACAGTGAGAGATCAGAAAGAGCTCAGAATATCGTGAAGTAAGAACAAAAAGACGGGAGCTGTATCAGTTTGTGGGCTACAAATAACAAGGTTAAAAGCACACTGAAAAACTGAAAATTGTAGTTAAAACTGATGTGTTGAAATAACATAATAAATCCTGTTTTCATGAACAGAAGTATTTCAGGTGTCATCTGGATGTGTTAAGATCCTGCTTATTCACTGCCAGGAAATACACTTCCTGATCAGTTGGAATTCTCATTGGAGTGATTTGTTTATTTTCCGTAACTTTTCTGTGATGTGTCATGTTCTCCAGTGCTCCTGGGTATCTAAACCAGGAGCTGTGAGTCTAAATATACTTCAAGCGATGACATCAGAGCCTTTGGCCTTCAGGTTATCCCTGCAGAAGTGCACAGGAAGGCTAGTTAGAGCCGACAAGCTGGGAGAAGAGAATGGAAATCTCATGTGCTGAGCTGAACTACGTCCAGCCACAAGAACTGCATAGACAGAAGCTCAGCTGCTTTTTAGCAGCCAATTTCTGCTGGTCTCTAGGGTGCACAGTGCACCAAGCCTCTCTGTTTTGAGGGTTTGCAATGTATTATAGGTACATAGGGCCATCCCAGTTATGCTGCGGCAGGGCATCGCATGGCAACCTGGGAGACTAGACTAAGGGTCCGATGCATTGAATAGGTGATGCGCTCGGCTTCCAGGGAACAAGGGCATAATCTATGAATCCTGCTTGTTGACCACAGCATTGGCATTATCCACCCTCCCACCTGGAAGAAGGGTGCATTCGTGGCAACCCTGCACATCGGGGGATAGATAGATAGATAGATAGATAGATAGATAGATAGATAGATAGATAGATGTGTGTGTGTGTGTGTGTGTGTGTGTGTGTGTGTGTGTGTGTGTGTGTGAAATATATATATATATTTATACAATGGGGGTGAGGCATATTCCAGTGAGATAAATCAAGTTATTTTCACCGCAGTGAAATAAATCCTGATGACATCACCGGAATTAAAATAAATGCTGTTTATTACACCCCCGGAAACTTTTTGCAACAATGAGGCCCCCGTTGTATAAATAGGATACATGATGTGCACTCGTGTGATATGGGAAACATGTTCAGTCCTGTACAGTGAATTCTGAAACCTCACTCGTGGCTTCGCCACTCGTGAGTATTCAGAGGTCACTCCAGAGGAGTTAAAATATTTTCCATATCACACTCGTGCCCATCATGTATCCCATATATGTGTGTGTGTGTGTGTGTGTGTGTGTGTGTGTGTGTGTGTAGGCATGTATGTATGTGTATGTATATATATGTGTGTGTGTGTGTGTGTGTGTGTGTATATGTATATGTATATGTATATATATATATATATATATATATATATATATATATATATATATATATTCATGTAAAAAACACTGTTTACTGCATCAGTTAGGGTTGTTCCACAGCGACAAAGCGGGAATTCGGTGTTGGGTTGATAACCATTCACTCACACACACACACACACACACACACACACACACACACACACTTGCAAGTAGGGGAGAGGAGGATAATTAGAAGAGAATGGCTCTGTATGGGGAGGTGGGACAGGACGTGGAACACCACAAAACAGGGATTACTTTACAGCACAGAGTTAAACTCCATCCTTAATGTACTGTTTTAAATGTTTTTCTTCTTTTTTTAAATCTCCTATAAAAATGCCACAGTGCCCATTTTCTAAGCACAATAATACTCTATAGGGTAGGCGGTATGGGCAATACCGGACCTTCCAGGGGCTATAAGGCCCTCCGCCTGTGGCGTTGGGCCTCATTACACCCCTGGGCGGTCCGGTATTGCCCAGTACTGCCCACCCTGTCGGGTATTATTGCTTTCTTAGACGGTGCAATATCACCTTTATATATGATGAATATTATACAAATGACATGATGCTAACATCAGTAGTGTGTGTGAAAATAGCATGACATTTTCACAATAGCTACATCAAAAGTATTATCAGTGCTAATGACATAATAATAGGCCTGTGCAGGACTGTAACAGAAAAATATTAACATCTTCACCCAAAAAGACCATTTAAAAAGGTGTAACTCTTACAACTGATGTTGTATAAATCAAACTCGCACTGACTTGACTAAAAATACTCAGTTTGTCTCTACTTGTGAAGGGGACAAGACTTTCATTACTCACTTGTGACGTAGCCACATGTGAGTTGTGGTCTGGCCCCTTCACACTTGGAGATGATCTGCATATTTTTAGTCAGACCATTGTTTATCCCCTAGTTACATACACAGTGTATGTGAGAGGTAAAAAGTGTGTGTGTGTGTAATACTCATCAGTTCCCCATAGTCTGCCTTTAGAAGGCGATGAAGCCTAGTAGTTTAGGAGCAGAGTGCTGATTCTTGTTGCTGTTTTTGTTTTGATCTAGATGGTGCAATATTTAGACTTTAGACTTGTCGATGGCTGGAAGAGTTCTGTAATGACTATAATTAACTTGAGCATCTAGTATAACATTTTCCATCCCAAGCAGGGGCCTGTGAAGGTCATTAGGAAGTGCTGCCTTAACTGATCATCCCCCACCTTTTGTCCTTTTATTTGAGATAATTACTGTTTCCAAATTGCCTGGCAGAGAGAAAGCCTTTTATGACTTGCGCCTCTAAGAAGTAGACCTCTCTGAACCCACTAGAAATGGGTCTCCCCCTATGAAATCCATTATCCCACTTGGCCCAGTGGCATGGAAGACTGAGGCATTGATTGACTTGCCTCCTGCCACGTGGGTGACCTGTGTTCGGGAATGAACATGAATTGCCGGGGATCAGCGGGGTGGGAGAGGATCGAGCATCCCAGAGACCGCTCTCGTCTCCCGGGGAGAGGTGGCCAGCTGACTTGGCCCTTTACTGCCATCAGATGGAGGCCCGATGGTGGTGCATGCATGAGCAACTTGAAGGGAGGAGCTGCCATCCCTCAGACTGTGCATGCCTCCATGGGCATGTCCTGATGTGCTGTCATATCAGGGGAACCACAGAGAACACGGAAAAGGGTTGATGTGGACTACATGAAGCCCTGCCCGCCTGCCTCCGCCCTGTACTGTTGGTCGATTGTCCCACCCCATCTGGATGTGGGGAGAGGACAGTTCTCCCCTTCCCAGCCCCACCAAGGGAGGAAATCCATGGGAGATCTCTGGCATGGTGGTCTGGTGCGGCAGGTGCCAGGCAAGAGAAGGCAGGGACAGGGTGGAGAGCCTGCCCATGGGAGAAAAACTTGTGTATCAAAAATAAAGATAGCCCTTGTCCCCTTCTCTGTTTTCTGCCTCCAGTTATTGCATTATTAACTGCATCTTGGTTACCATGCCGATTATGGCATCTGTCACAGGAGGTGGGCTGCAGTGGACTGCTGTCAGCCTTTCTTGGGTGGAGTCTTGCCATGGCAAACCTGACTCCTGCATCATCTGCGCGCTCCATGCTGCAAGATCAGGTTAAACAACCTTTATGGGCTTTTCTGTGACTTTAGAGTACTGTTGACATGCCCTGCACATTATTACTACTGTTTTTCATCTTTTAAACTCAGTTGTAAGGTAAGCTGATATAAATAACCCCTGACGAAATGGAGTTAGTCAATGAAGTGCTAAGGTTGCCAGTCCTGCTCCGTGTCTTTTTAGGTGCTTTTGCACACAGGTTTATGTAATGGAATAACTGTTACGGAAACAGTACTCTGTTACATCCCTTGTGTGTAAATTGCATCTGTTTTGGTCCCTAGGCGAACGTTCGTCCAAACCACAATCTTTGCTTATTGCGGTTTGCACCGTTGTGTACCATTTTGTCGTGCTGTGTAAAACAGCCATTCCGGTACAAAGGCAGAAAACAACATTTGTAGAGCGAAACTCTGGGGGAGACGAAACAAATGGAGACAAATGTTGCTGGAATGTCGCAGTGTGTGTAGAAAGGAACCTGAACGCAACAGAGTACAAAGGCGCCACACAAGTAACGCTGATTCCGTTTTACAAATCTGTGTGTAAAAGCGCCTTTAGTCTTTTGGTTGTGGGAAGTGAGTGCACACTTTTCCAATTCACAATGTATTTAAACCATCTAAACCGTTTTGCAGACATACATCAATCTATGTCAATTTCATAGTAATTGGGCATAAATACATTATTATTGGGTATATCTTGTCTGTTGTGCACTGAGTTTTGTGGTATCAGTGGTAAGTTTAGTTACCTGTAACATCTGCTTTAAAGAGCTGCTGAGAGAAGAGAGAGCTTTAAAAAAAACATACTGTGTGGACACACTTCAACTTTTTTCCGATTAGCTCACCATTTCTGCTCCCCATTTATTACTGAGGTCAAGTACTTGGAAATAGGATTGTGTTTTTTGCAAGCTGATCAGCTTCTATTGCTTTAGCCTCACCTGATGTCGGAATACTCTGTTACATCACAGTTATTGCCATGACAGCAGACTGTGACATCTCAACGAGAGAGTTATCACTTCAAGTGAGGATCCAGTTGTATGTGCAGATGAACTCTGAGGGATCAACATCCTGTCCCCATGCACATTTCTTTAGTACTAATTGGGAGGAGATTCCCGTAGAAGATATGTGAAGTACAAGCTAAACTGCGTCTACATATTACACTTTCCCAAGTTTTCCCAGACGTGTCAGCAGCTCTTTAAAGGAGTGTTTTTCTCCTTGTGGGTCGAATCTGATAAAAGCCAAGCTGTCTGAGACATGATTATGTATTGGTGATTTGGGCTAGGGGATATAGTTTCCATGTGACTTGGTAGATAATGTGAGTTTACTCATCTTCCCCTGATCCATTTACATCGTCTTGTTCTACCTGTCGCCATCCCAACAACCTGGGCTGCCACTGCTGTCCTGTCCTCTGGCTGGCAAGTAGGGCAAGTGACTACTTGCACAGCTGATGCCAGTGATGCTGCTTAGTCAGCTGGCAAATGGTGTCAACGGTGGCTGGCAGTATAGCCTAGAGGTTAGCATAATGAGCAATTAATGAGTTTGGTATATCCAGCAGGCCTTGGTTTGATTCCCACAGCCTCCACTTGCATACTGTGTGACCCTCAGCAAGTCAGTTAACCACCTCAGTGCTCCCGGATCACCCCTGAAAGCAGGCACTGGTGCCTTGTGGACCTTACTGGTGTAAAAAAAAAAGTCTGGCCTGCATCAATCCTTTTGTGGAACTGAGCTTCTCTCCTCCTTGTGGGATTCTTGCAGGCTGACATGAATTCCAGTCTCCCAGGTGGCAGTCTATGCTTTGGTGTTCGTCTCTAGGGACCTGGGCTTAAGTCTCCAGCCCAGTCCAAGCTTAATTCCTGGGTGTAGTGAGCTTGACTCCATTCTTTGTCCTTTCCAGGCTGCCTGGTAATTATCCACACTGTCAAAGGCATGGTGCAGAACTTGGAGTAGTTGGCAGCCTTTACTCAAGATGGAGGGGCGGGCTGTGATTAAAAGAGCCGACTGCAGCCTTTACTCAAAGTGGGGCCTGTGTTAAAAGAGCATGCAAACTGATCCCAGTGTAGCAACCTAGGACCAAACAAGCATTCAGACTGGTCCCGACATAGCAAGATGGAGACGCACAGAGGTGCAGCATGGAAAAGTTCAAGACTAACAGGTTAAATGTACCTGAACTTTTGAATAAAACATGAGAATGCTAGAATCAGTTCCTCTGAGTTTACAGGTTGTTGTTATATTTGTCTAAAGGAAAGACAAATGTGGTATTTACTGTAAACTTGTCTCAGGGTTTGGCAGTTTTCCTAAAGCCTGTCTTTGGTGCCAGCCATTCACCTGCAGACTTTGCTTCACCTCTCATCCCATTTTGTGAAACGGGAGTGGTGTGGCAATGTCATTGCACAATATGTCAGCCCGCAGATTGATTTGTATACACAGCATTACTTCCTCGTTGCTCTACCCAGCCAAATAACAAAACCTTAGTAGTTCCTAGTAATTTCACGTACTTTGTAGATGTTTCTCGGTAAAAGAAATAGTTCCTATTCCTCACTGTTGTCCTCTATAACACTGCCCTTGCAATAGAATCCCACACTGAGGCTGGCTGTGGACCAAGCAAGATTTGGAAAGGAGGGTGCAGGCTGTCTGGTAATTGTACACCTTGAGTGGTATTTTTGGTGGCTGTGAAGGCAGCTACTTGTGCTCTCCTCCCTTACCAGCTACTGAAAAGGGGGAAGCCAGGATTATCTCACTCACATACTGGTGGTGGACAAAACGACCTAAAGGAGGGGAGAATATGGTGGACAAAATAATAATAATACAAAAAAAGTTTTGGATTGCAGTAGCATGGAACAATTACTACAGTTAAAATCCCATTTTGCCTCAATAAATACTGCACAGCTTGCCCAAAAGGCATGGAAGTGATGCACTGAACTGGTCTCTGGAAGATGGGGGTTACTGTGCGAGCCCTGAACTCCCAGACCAGAGCTGTCAAGGGGCCAGGTGTGTGTCATGGAGGCGCGGCACTCTGCACTTGGCACCAAGGGGGAGAGTACGAGTTGGCTGCCCTGCATCTGTGCATGCTCTGCTGACCCACCTCTGAGTGGCATTGGTTGCGAATTCAGCCGCATGTCCATCCTCCTGACCACAGAAGGTTGCAGCTGTGGTGGACCACCATTAGGTTGGGGGAGGGGAAACCACAGGAGGAAAAAGAATAATCATACTGTAAATGAAGTCATTAAACTCTCTTTTATATGTAGCAAGATTTACTCTCTGGCTCAGCGCATTACTATTGAATCAGTCACTTTGGAAGGTCTTCGTTTGGTTGGACTGGACTTCAGACTAACTGTTCTTTTCTAGGTGGACTAAATCACACGGTAAACTTTTTTGCCATAAAAAGCAGCTTGTGTGCTGGAGGCTTTGGTTCAGGTTCTGGCAGTATGATGATGTTATTTTATATGATTGGGTTTCCCCCATTATTTCCCTTTTTCTCCACACCATGCCCCAACAATCAGGTCTGCCATGCCTGCTCCCTTCCTTACATTGGGAGGGCAAGCAATCGACTGCTTTCACAGGCAGTTCAAATACCACTTCTTGGTCAGCTGACAGTAGGTGTGTGAATACCAGGTAGCCAGTGTCCTCCTTCCTTGAAAGCTGAGTGCCACATCTCCACTAGGCAGATATACAGGAGTTAAACTTGATTGTCATTTTGTCTGCACTGTTCCTTGGCCAAAGATCGGAGTGCTTTTTCCTTAGCCCAGCAAGAGAGTTGAGAACAATCACGAATTTGAAAAAGAGGTTTCAGAGTAAATTAAGTATTCAAACAACATGAAGTCTTGCTATATTATAGACATTAGCAGTTTGTTCCAGCTCTAGAACTGCCCCGGAGTGAAATGGTTAAAACCATTCCAGAATAGAATTTTGGCACGAGAGCAGCTTTATCTGTGTCATTTCAAACTTGAACTGTCAGATTCTTTACTCCGCCTCAGTGAACAGTCGCTCCGGAGAGTTCTCCTTCTGCTTGGTTCATTTCTCGGTTTAAAAAGTGTTTTCTCGGTTGGATTTAACCGAGAATAGTTTTATTTTAACCGCAAAACCGTTCGGTTCAAGCTCTATCTGTGGTAACCGTAAGTAAATGAAGGTTTTGTCTGTGTGGAACTTGTAAGTTATCGGTTCGGTTTTGAACCAATCAGTGGGTTTAAAACTCATTTAAAACTAAAAGTTACTATTTTAGAGTCGGTTTCCGGTTCTTATCGGTTCTAAAAAAGCGGATTTATTACGTTTTCCAATACCATTGACACGGTTAGGAACGATAAAGTTATCTTACCTGGCACTGCCGTTAAAAGGCAAGATTTTGGTTAGGCTGGCATTATGTCTGAGAAACCCAAAGAAAAACCAGGCCCACTGGGTTTCAACACTGTGATGGTTGTGGGGAAGTCTTTGCCAAGGCTGACCCACACACCACATGTGTTTATTGTCTGGGGTTTGACCACCTCCAGTCAGACTGCCAGGTATGTAAGAATTTCCCTGCAGCCACCCTGGAAAAAAGATTGGGCAGGCTCAGGGAACGAGAGGCCAAAAAGTCCGCTGACCCGGATGGCCAGCCCGGTTCGGTGCCAACCGAACCAGAGGGAGTGCCCTCTGACCAGGGCCAGACTTCCTCGGGCAAAACAAAAGCTGGTTCTGAGGAACCAATTCCAGTAAAGAAAACAAGAAAATCAGCAGGTCTGGAGTCCAAAATTCCTTCTCCAACAGCTGCAGAGATAGCAAAAGCCATACAAATTGTCAAGTCACTGTCTCAGGGTCCGTCCGAACCACCACTATCTGGTAAAAGGTCGGTTCGTCCAGTCCCAGTGGTTCAGGATTATGATATTGAGGAATTTTATGAACCAGAGGAGGGGAGGAGGATATGAACAGTATGAATGTGGCTGGGAAGGTCTGGGTGTGCCCATTGAACGGACATCTCCCCAGACAGACCTTTAGAATCTCCCTATGCTGTCTGAGTCCCCATCTCATTTTATGTTTTATAAAAGTTGCTGAAACCCTCCAGCTTCCTTTAGAAGAGGCTGTGGATGAGCAAGAGGAGCCTGATTTTGTAGAAATGATGGATATTCCAGAGTCTAGGAGATTGTCTATTCCTTTACATAAGTCTTTTAGGAAACAAACAATTAAAATTTTAAAAGCTCCTAATTCTGTGCCTCCTGTAGATAAAAAGATGGACAGAAGGTATACATTGTCAGGCCCTGATACAGAATTCCTTTCTCAGCAATGCAGTCATGTTGGGGTAGTTCAGGCTGCTGCCTGTGATAAAACTAATATTCCCTTGGCTTCACATCCTCCTGACAAGGATTCCAGGAAGATTGATGCCATGGCAAAAAAAAAAAAAGTATATGGCAGCCTCTCTGGGACTCAGGCAAGCAAATTATATGGCTTATGTAACTAGGTATCAGAAATCTAGATGGGATACTGTTATGCAATTGGCCAAAGAGGCCATGGCCAGCTGGCTAGTGAACTAGAACAGGTGGCTGCTGATGGCATTGAAGCCTCTAAGGTTCAGTTTCATGCTGCTGTGGATGTTAATGATGTTTCCTCTAGGGTCATGGCCACATCTGTAGCTTTTCAGTAGGTTGGCCTGGCTCAGGTGTACTAGTTTGTCACAGGATACCCAGAGTAAGGCTATGGATTTTCCTGTGGTGGAAATTCTCTGTTTGGAGAGCAGACAGAGAATTACATGAAGAAGATGGATGAATATAGGACTACTTACAAGAGTGCCCAGGCTAAGGAGGCAAGCCACTCCTCAAAGGCATGCCCCCAGGGGTAGGGGTAGGCCTTTTCACAGGCCTTTCTCTACCAGACTCAGGCCTCCTCTGCCTTTGCTCAGAGGGCTTCTTCAGAGCAGGGGCAGGCGAGGGGTGGGCAGACCTGCTCCCACCCCCAGCCTAAAGCTCCTACGAAACAGGCACCCCTGGCCGGAGGTGCCAGGGCAGTCTCCTGTACCAGTGGGGGCAGGCTGACACTTCAGTCAGAATTGGGCTTCTTTAACCTCAGACAAGTGGGTTCTGGAAGTAGTAAGCCAGGGTCTGGTTCTCAGCTTCAAAAGTTTCCTAAGTTGAGAAGCAGACTTTTTCTACCTGCAAGTGCTTCAGAGACCCTCGCTCTGGAAACAGAGGTCTCATCCCTGTTAGCTCTCAGAGCAGTAGAATGGTTCCTCCTGCATCAGGGCAGGGGTCTGTATTCAGATACTTCCTTACCCCAAAAGACAGGAGAATGGCGGCCCATTTAGATCTCAGATATCTGAACAAGCATCTTTTGAAACCAAAGTTCAAAATGGTAACTCTGGCAATGATTTTACCTTCCCTAAGGCCAGGGGACTGGCTAGCCTCCTGGACCTCAAGGATGCCTATTTCCATGTCCTAATCAGAAGATCCCATCGAAAGTACCTCAGATTGAACTGCCCTCAGGTCATTACCAGTTCAGAGCAATGCCCTTGGCCTTACCTCTGCTCAAGGGTATTCACAAAGTGTCTAGCAGTGGCAGTGGCCCATTAAGGAGGCAGAGGATTGCTGTTTTCCTGTCTAGACGACTGGCTCATTGTAGGCCAGTCCCCAGAACAGGTAAAATCTCACCTGCAGGTCACCCAGCAGCTTCTCACCTCCCTGGGTTTTCTGCTAAACCTACCAAAGTCGGTTCTGGAACCAGTCCAGGTACTCACCTTTATAGGGGCAGAATTGGACACAAAGCTAGCCAGAGCCTTTCTTCCCCCAGAAAGGGTAAGGAATTTAGTGGCTCTGGCCTCTTCCTTCACTCTGCAGGTCTCTCGACCAGCAAGACACTTCTGCAGCTCCTGGGGCACATGGCTGCATCCACAGCTGTTGTGCAGGGAGCCAGATTTCAGATGAGAGACATTCAGTTTCACTTGAGAACCTTTTTGGTCTCAGAGAAGAGACCCCTTTCCAAGTTGGTCCCAGTGGCCTTGAACCTTGATCCTAGCTCTCCAGTGGTGGCAGGATCAGAGCAATTTAAGAGCAGGGTCCCCTTCATTTCCCCTTCTCACGACTTGGCTCTCACTACAGATGCTTCCCTTCTGGGTTGGGGGCCCACATGGGCACCTTCCACTCAGGGAGTTTGGTCCCCCAGGAATCTCTGCTCCACATCAATTTGCTGGAACTCAGAGCTGTCTTTTTAGCTCTTCAAGCTTTTTCTGCATCTGTCCATGACAAGGTGATACAAGTCAGAACAGACAACACCACAACAATGTGGTACATCAACAAACGGGGGGCACTCGGTCTTCGGCCTTGCTCACCGAGGCAATGAAGTTGTGGTCTCTGGCCTATTCCCTGAACACTTCCCTCATAGCAGTTCATCTTCCAGGGAAGGACAATGTCCTAGCAGATGCCCTCAGCAGGATTTCAGGCCATCACGAATGGTCCCTGGATCTTCAAGTGCTGGGGATAGTTTTGCCAGGTGGGGCATCCCTCAGATAGATCTTTTTGCAGCCCCAGACAATCACAAACTTCCTCTGTTCTGTTGCAGGCCTCCAGTGCTGGGCTCAGTTCCCCTGGATGCCCTTCTTCTGGATTGGGAGGGGAAGTTCCTCTATGCTTCCCCCCCTTTCCTCTCCTATTCAAAGTACTAGTCAAAATCAGATCTCAGCCTTGCAGGGTGATTCTGATTGCCCCGGATTGGGCCAGGCAGCCCTGGTACCCACTCCTTCTGTCTCTGACAGTCCATCTTCCCCTGTGCCTCCCCAGGAATCACAATCTGTTGACTTGTGCCCAGGGAAGGGTTTGGTATCCGGACCTCAAATCCCTCAACCTCAAGGCCTGGCTCTTGAGGAGTTAGAGTTTGCTGATTTACACCTCTCTCAGGGTGTTCTTGAGATCCTAAAGGCTTCCAGAAAGCCTTCCACTAGGCTACTTATAGTTCTAAATGGAAAAGGTTTTCCATTTGGTGTGCTGGGAAAAATATTTCCCAGAATCTGCTGAATTGCCCTTTTTGTTAGATTACATGGTACATCTTAATTCCTTGGGTCTCAGACCAGCTACCCTGAGAGTTCATTTGGCAGCTCGTCTGCTTTTGTGTCAGCAGGAAGTCATCCCTCTTTCCTCTCATCCTGTGTTTTCCAAGTTTTTTAAGGGGTTACTCCATACTAATCCTCCCTTTCGGGAACCGGCCCCTGCTTGGGACCTTAATGTTTGCATTGCCCAGTTAATGCAACCCCCTTTTGAACCTCATTCTTCTGCAGAGCTCAAGTACCTAACTTGGAAAACTGTTTTTCTAGTGGCTATCACTTCTGCCAGACGCATAAGTGAATTGCAAGACTTGTCAGTGGAGACTGACTTTATTTCTTTCCACAGGCATAAGGTAGTCCTTAGGACTAATAGGAAGTTTTTGCCTAAGGTGGTTTCGGATTTCCATCTTAATCAATCTATCTCCCTTCCAGTATTTTTCACTGATCACTCCTCTTCGGGTGAGAGGAGGTTGCACAGCCTGGATGTTAAGAAGGTGGATTGTCTCTTGTATCCAATTTTGTTATCAGAAAGTGGGCAGAGCCCCCCAGTTTGAGGGCTCATTCTACCAGGGGTACAGCTGCGTCTCTAGCTGCTGCCAGAGATATCCCTTTATTAGAGATTTGCCAGGCTGCTACTTGGAAAACGGTACACACTTTTACCAAGCATTACTCCCTGGATGTCCAGGCCAGGAGAGATGCTCGGTTTGGCACAGCTGTTCTTCAGAGCCTATTCCCTAAGTAGGTTCTGCCCTCCTCCATGGAGGTACTGCTGTGTATTCTGCTAATGTCTATAATATAGCAAGACTTCATGTTGTTTGAAGAAAAACTACTCACCTTAGTAATGTTATTTCTTCTAATGGAGTCTTGCTATATTATAGACCTCCCCAACCTGCACTCTCAGAACCTCTACTTGGTGGGTGCGGGCAACTTAGTGGGGACTACTTATGTCCTGTTAGCATTTTGTCCCCTTTGGGACTTTGGGGTGTTGTGTATGCAGCGTGTGTACACATGTGTGTTTTATTATACTTATGTTCCATTTTCATATTATTAGAATGGAGTTAGTATTTCTGGTCCCCTGACTTGAGTCTTGGGTTTGGGACCATCAATGGTTGTTATTATTTAGGTAGCCATTTGGCTAGTGTAGGTTACAGCTTCCACACAGACCTTAGTGAGTTTGGCTCGTAAAGATCTGACAGTTCAAGTTTGAAATGACACAGATAGAGCTGCTCTCGTGCCAAAATTCTATTTTGGAATGGTTTTAACCATTTCACTCCGGGGCAGTTCTAGAGCTGGAACAAACTGCTAATGTCTATAATATAGCAAGACTCCATTAGAAGAAACAACATTACTAAGGTGAGTAATTTTTTCATCCTTGATGCTTCATTATGCTTTTGACTCTTCGTTGCATAGAGACAGTAGTGGAAATCATTTTCTTGGAAAAGCTAAGCCTTTTGGCTTGTCACTGAAAATTCAAATGTAAACCGGCCCGGCGGCGCTTCTGAGCACCTTACCTCATGCTATGCCAGCGACCCGAATTTGGGAGCAGGCTTGGATTGCCAGGGGACGGAGGGCCAGGAGAGGATGTAGCAGCTGCCAAGCAACAGTCCTCTCCTGCATTGGGATGGCTAGCTGACTTGGCTCTTGGCTGCCACCAGGTGGAGGCCTTGTGGCAGTGCTGACATACGAACGATGGACGAGTTCGTCATGGGGTGGGGGAGAGGTGAAGGTCCCGGGGCGCATGTGCACCTTTGCTTGCACGTGGAGAAAATTGGAAAAAGGGACCCAGGGGTTAGCTGGCACACCGCACACCTCTCTGGACCTACATCACCACCTCTGCACCTTCTGGGTGTCTGATCTGGGGGTCCTGGCCCTTTCCTCTCCTCCAGCCCTGCCACAGGGGGCAATGCATGGGGGATCTGCACTAAGATAAGTCCAGGGGAGGTGGCAGCTGGTCTGGGGGAGGTGGGAACAGAACAGCCAGGAACCTGAGGTGTGAAAAGCTATAAGGAAAAAAAATTCCAGTTCAGTGATGCATCAAAAAGATAACTCCCTGGTCACCCCTTTAAAATTTTATTTTTTAATTTTTTATTTAGTTTTTGTTGACCGGGTAAGTGCACTAGACAAATCCTGCCTATTTTCAGGCACGACCCGGGGGAGGGGGATACAGATGAATGCCAACTGACCTTGAACCAGATTAAGCTGTCGGTGGTATATTTTTAGTGAACGAGGGAAATTTGGCCAGGACACCGAGGAAATTCCCCTACTCTTTTCGATAAGTGCCATGGGATCTTTAACATCCACTTGAACTACCACCAATCCAGGCAGATGGGACCTCGGTTTAACGTCTCATCCGAAAGACGGCACCTCAGAAGTGCAGCACCCCTCTCATGCTGCAGTACAGTGTCAGTACTGGGATATTAACCCAAGTGCCAGATGTGGGAACTGAACCCACAACCCTCTGATCTCCCGGCCTCAGAGGCGAGTGTGCTACCTATTGAGCCACTGACACTGATGTCAGTGAAAATAACAGGCATGAATTATATTTAGAACAATTATGTTAAAATTTTAGTGTTTTACATTTTACTTTCTCGTGTTGATCTACTAAATATATTTTTTTAAATGGAGTTGATAGAAAACAAGCTTTATCCTGACCTGTGACATAGCTGACCTCGGGGTAACATGTTATCTAGCAGTCAGCTGCATCGCAGTCATGTCATTGTGAATATTCCAAGTATAATTACATCACGAATTTACAGAATGGGCACACACAAGGCTTACTGTTAAGTGCTTTATTGAAATAAAGTGCATTTGCAAGATAATATACCAAACCAGCTTGACACTGAGAGAACCAGCACCCCATTTATTTCTGCTCTGACGCTTCAACGGCTTTCTAATGAAGCATCAGAGCGACACAACCATTGTGGTGTTGGTCTTCTCAGTGTCAAGCTGGCATGGTATGTTGTCTTGCAAGTATACTTTATTTCTATAAAGCATTTTATAGTAAGCATTGTGTTTGCCATACTGTTTGTAACTTTTTGCTGTCAGTAGGGGTTAGTTTACACAACCTTTGTGTGGTGGTACCTCTGCAGATTGAAACGTAACACTCTTTTGTTCTGTTTTTCTTGTTTGTTTTTCAATAATAATTATCTACATGGGGACTTCTTAACTAACGGGGGAGCAAATTGGCAAAGCTTGATGACATCCAAATGGAGCTGTGCTGCATTCTAATCTGTGCAAGGAAGGCAAACTCAGCGGTTAAAGCTGTCCAAAAACAGATAATTTAAAAGTTTTTAATTTTGAAAATATGAGGTTTAAACTGGACATGCAATGACCTGACTCATGATATGTCATTTCAAACAACATGAAGTCTTGCTGTATTCTGACATATGCAGTTAGCCCCAGCACTTGAACTGCTCGGGAGAGGAAAGAGTTAACTCTATGCCAGAGCATAAAACATTGGGCTCGAGCTCAGTTCAAACCTCTCTCTTCATCACTTCAAAGTGTAACCATCAGATTCTTTACTCCGCCTTACTGAATAGTCGCACCGGAGATTGCTCTTTCGCTTGTCGGTTCGGTCCTAGTAAAACGTCGGTTTTATACCATTTTTGTCTTTATTTTTCAGTTCAGATCCCTGTCTGTGGTACAATAAGTGTTGTAGGTAGTGTACTTTAGTTTAATTACTGTTTATTTCTGTGTGGAAATTGTAGTCTGTCAATCAGTCCGGTTAGGAACCGATTGTGTTCTTTTAGTTTATTCTTTAAATTTTTTTAGTGTGAGTGTTTAGTGGAGGGGGGGAAGATTCAGGGGAGAAAGGAGGAGGTGCTACTTCACTGAGAGGGTGGTGGAGCCATGGAATGTGCTGCCTAGGGGGGTGGTGGAGGCAGAGACGGTGGAGGGGTTCAAGAAGGGGTGGGATAGGTATACAGGGGAAGGGTTCTGGAAGCCAAATCCAATGCAGCGAGAATATCCGGAACTGGGAAGGGAGAAGCCAGAGAAGGCGAGGGGGGCAGCAAGGTCAGCTCCCAGGGTGGGGGCTGACCAAACGAGCAGACACGAAAGACCGTTAGGCCTATTCTGCTGGCATTTCAGTATGTTAGGTACTGGTCCCTATTGATTAAAAAAAAAAAAAAAAATGTAATTATAGACTTTTTTTACACAGCCAGTAACACGGTTGGTAGCTGATAAGGGGGTCTTGTCTGGCTTTTAAGCTGCTAAAGGGTAAGTGGTTAGGATGGCTAAGTCTGAAAAACCCAAGAAAAAAAACGGGCCCACTGGGTTTCAACACTGTAGTGAGTGTGGGAATGCCTTTGCTAAGGCAGACCCTCATACCACCTGTGTTTGTTGCCTGGAGTTCGACCACCTCGATTCAGACTGCCAAATCTGCAAAAAAGTTTTCTGAAGGCCACCCTGGACAAGAGATTGGGTAGGCTTAGGGTAAAGGAGGTAGAGAAGTCCGCTGATCCGGATGGCCAGCCCGGTTCGGTTCTGACCGAACCTGAAGGAGTGCCCACTGTCCTGGGCGATACTTCCTCAGGCAAAAGGAGAGCAAATTCTGAGGGGTTGGTTCTGCCAAAGAGAAAGAAAAAACGTCTGGTTCGGATTCGGAACTGTTACATCCAACCACTGAAGAGATAGCCAGAGTGATTAGTATTGTGGAATCGCTCCGTTCGGTTCCGTCCGATCCAGAGCTTCCTGGTAGGCACTCTGTTCGGTCGGTTCCTCCGGTTCCGGAATATTGTCTGGATGATTATTATGAACTGGATTTGGAAGGGGAAGAAGAGGATGACGATGACGATGATGATGATGGTGGTGGTGGTCTGGATGAGCCCATTGAACCGGACCTCTCCCCAGACGGGCCTTCTATTGTTTTCCCTCCAAGGCTTTCTGAGTCCTCATCCTACTATTTGTTTTACAAAAAAGTGGCAGAGAGCCTCCAGCTCCCTCTGATTGAAGCTGTTGAGGAACAAGAAGAGCCTGACTTTGTAGAAATGATGGACATCCCAGAGTCCAAGAGGCTGTCTATTCTCCTCCATAAATCTTTTGGAAAATGGACACAAAAAATTCTCCAAGCACCAAATTCTTTACCTCCTGTGGACAAGAGAATGGACAGGAGGTATATGCTGTCAGGCTCAGGTACGGAGTTCTTACTCCAACAATGCAGCCATGTTGGGGTCATGCATGCCTGTGACAAGGCTAATATACACTTGGCTTCACACACCCCAGATAAAGATTCTAGGAAGGTGGATGCTATGGCCAAGAAACAGTACTTGGCATCCTCCTTGGAACTCAGGTAGGCAAACTATATGGCCTCCACAGTCGGATACCAGAAGTCCAGATGGTATACTGTTCTGGAACTGGCTAAACTAGCATTCCCCCTAGCTAGCCAAGGAGCTGGAGGAGGTGGCTGCTGATGCGATTGAGGCATCTAAGATCCAGTTTCATGCTGCTGTGGACTCAAATGATGTGTCATAACGAGTCATGGCTATATCTGTGTCTCCTCGGAGATTTGCTTGGCTCAGATGTACTAGCCTCTCACAGGACACTCAGGCTAAGGCCATGGATTTCCCTGTGTTGGGTAATTCGCTGTTTGGGGAGCAGACAGAGAATTACATTAAAAAGATGGATGAGTACAGGACCACCTACAGGAGTGCACAGGCCAAGGAAAGGCAGGCAACTCCTCAGAAGCAGCAGTCTAGGGGCAGGGGCCGGCCTTTTCAGAGGCCTCCTTTCCTTTTCCTCAGAGGGGGTTCTTCAGAGGGAGAGGCAGAAGGGGGATGAGCAGGGCTGCATCCTCCTCCCAGTCTAAGGCTCCTGCCAAGCAGGCACCCTGATTTGTCAGCCCGGGTCATCTCCCGTATTCCAGTAGGAGACAGGCTGGCTTACTACTTCCAGGCCTGGAAATCTGTTACCTCAGACAAGTGGGTCCTGGAGGTAGTAAGCCAGGGACTGGCCCTCAGCTTCAAAAAAATTTCCAAAACTGAGGGTCAAATCTTTTCCACCTGCAAACATCTCCGAAACCATTGCCCTAGAGGCAGAGGTTTCCTCTCTGCTGGCTCTCAGAGCCATAGAGTTCCTACTCCACACAGGGGCAAGGGTCTGTACTCCAGATACTTCCTTACCCCAAAAAAGACAGGGGAGTGGCGGCCCATCCTAGATCTAAGATACCTAAATAATCACCTTGTCAAGCCAAGATTAAAAATGGTGACTTTGGGAGTAATTCTTCCCTCTCTGAGGCCAGGGGATTGGTTGGCCTCCCTGGACCTCAAGGATGCCTATTTTCACATTCCCATCAGGTGCTCCCACAGAAAGTACCTCAGGTTCGGATTGCCTTCAGGTCATTATCAGTTCAGAGCAATGCCCTTCGGGCTAACATCAGCTCCAAGGATGTTCACAGAATGCCTAGCAGTAGTAGTGGCCTTTCTCAGGAGACAAAACATCTCCATTTTTCCATACCTGGATGACTGGCTCATTATGGGACAGTCCCCAGACCAAGTCAAGTCAGACCTGCAAGTGACACAACAATTGCTCACTTTTCTGGGGTTTCTCCTCAATCTACCAAAATCTGTTCTCGACCCAGTACAACTGCTGACCTTCATAGGGATAGAGTTGGATACTGTCCAAGCAAGGGCTTTTCTTCCTCTGGCAAGAGTAAAGGCTCTTACAGACTTGGCTTCTTTCTTCCGCCTTCTGGTGTCTCAACCAACAAGACATTTTCTTCAGCTTCTAGGCCACATGGCAGCTTCCACTGCAGTGGTACAGGGAGCCAGATTTCAGATGAGGGACATTCAGTTTCATCTGAGGTCCATTTGGTCCCAGAAAAAAGATCCTCTAACCAAATTGATTCCAAGTGACTCAGACTCTGATCCATGCCCTCCAATGGTGGTTGGATCAGGACAATCTCAGGCAAGGAGTCCCATTCATCAGTCAAACTCATTCAGTGGTACTAACCACAGATGCTTCTCTTCTGGGCTGGGGGGCTCACTTAGGTACACTTGCAGCACAGGGAGTGTGGTCTCCTCAGGAGTCTCTTCTTCATATCAATCTTCTGGAGCTCAGGGCAGTATTCCTGGCTCTCCAAACTTTCTCAGACTCAGTAAGGAGCAAGGTGGTTCAGGTCAGGACGGACAATACCAGCACCACGTGGTACATCAACAAGCAGGGAGGCACTCGGTCTACGGCCCTGTGCACGGAAGCCATGAAAATCTGGTCTCTAATTTATGCCCTGCAGGCATCTCTGACAGCAGTCCATCTACCAGGGAAGGACAGTGTGCTAGCAGATGCCCTGAGCAGGATCTCTCGGGGCCATCACGAATGGGCCTTGTACCCCTTCATTTTGAAAGTAGTCTTCTTAAGGTGGGGCACTCCAGAGATGGATCTCTTTGCAGCCCCGGGCAATCATCAACTTCCCTTCTTCTGTTGCAGACCTCCAGTCATGGGCACAGTTCCCCTGGATGCTCTGGTTCTGGATTTTTTTTTTTAGGGGAGGGGGGCAAATTCTTTATGCCTTTCCTCCCTTTCCCCTGTTATTCAAGATCCTGGTCAAGATCAGGTCACAACCGTGCAAGGTGATCCTGATTGCACCAGACTGGGCCAGACAGCCTTGGTATCCTCTGTTGATGTCCCTAGCAGTCCATCTTCCCCCATCTCTTCCCAAGAGGCACAACCTGTTAACCTCCTCTCAGGGGAGAATCTGGTACCCTGATCTTCAGTCTCTCAACCTCAAGGCTTGGCTCTTGGAAGAGTTAGAGTATGCAAGTCTACACACCTGTCTCGGGGGGTTTGGATGTAAAGCCTCTAGAAACCTGCCACCAGAAAACTAATAATTCTAAATGGAAGAGATTCAGCATCTGGTGCTCCAGTAAGGATGTCTTACCAGATACTGCTGATCTGGCTACTGTTCTGGATTATATGGTTCATCTCTGTGGCCTAGGTCTCAGGCCAGCCACTCTGAAAGTGCACTTAGCTGCTGTCTCTGCTTTTCTTTCAGTAGAGAAGGCTTCCTCCCTGGCATCTCACCCTGTTTTCTGTAAGTTCTTAAAAGGTTTGCTTCACACCAACCCTCCTAATCCCTCCTTTAAGGACCCTACCCCTGCTTGGGATCTTAATGTTTGCATTGCTCAGCTTATGCAATTCCCTTTTGAGCCATTGGCTTCAGCAGAACTTAAGTACTTGACTTGGAAAACTGTGTTCTTGGTAGCTATCACATCTGCCAGGCGTATTAGTGAGCTACAAGCTCTGTCAGTGAAGTCAGATTTTATCTCATTCCATAGAGATAAGGTGGGCCTTAGAACCAATAGGAGGTTCTTACCCAAGGTGGTCTCAGATTTTCATCTGAACCAGTCCATGTCTCTCCCTGTGTTCTTCACTGATCACTCTTCTTCAGGAGAAAGAAGGTTACACAGTTTGGATGTTAGGAGGGCACTTAGTTAAAACATTGAGCATACTAAGGCACTTAGGTTTGACTGTTCTCAGCTGTTTCTCACTTATGGTGACGTGGGAAAGGGTAAACCTGCTACTAAGAGAACTAGTGCCAGGTGGATTGTCTCTTGTATACAATTCTGCTATGAAAAGCTAGGCAAGATACCCCCCCTCAGGCCTGAGGGCTCATTCGACTAGGGGTACAGCTGCTTCTCTAGCTGCGGCCAGAGATGTACCTTTGTTAGAAATATGCAAAGCAGCCACCTGGAAAACAGTCCATACATTTTCCAAGCATTACTCTCTGGATATCCAGGCTAGGAGTGATGCTAGGTTTGGTACAGCAGTACTGCAGAGCTTATTCCCAAAATAGGTTTGGTACCCTCCTCCTGGGGGGTACTGCTTGGTAGTTTGCATATGTCAGAATACAGCAACACTTCATGATGTTTGAAGAAAAAATTACTCACCTTAGTAATTGTGTTTCTTCTAATGGAGTCTTGCTGTATTCTGACCTCCCTCCCTGCCTCCCCTCTCAGAACCTGTTTTTGGAAAGTGGGCTGGCAGGTACAGTGTTGCACTTCAGGGGTGTACTTGGCACTCCTCCCTTTTAGAAGGGGGAGTGGGTTTTTACTTAGTTGTTTTGTAGTTATACTTTGGTCTACTATCTGGTTATTTTTCTTTTGGGGGGGTCTTGACTTGAGTCTTTTGGGGACCCAAAAATGTGTTGCCTATTGGCTATTCTATTTACAGTTTCCACCTAGGAGGTGTAGTTAGTTAGTATTAGCTCATAAGAATCTGACGGTTACACTTTGAAGTGCTGCAGACAGAGGTTTGAACCGAGCTCGAGTCCAACATAGAAACATAGAATTTGATGACAGATAAGGACCGCTTGGTCCACCTAGTCTGCCCATTTCCCTACCTGATGGATAAGCTGCAGATTCTAGTTAATCAACAGCTTACTTCCTCCACCCCAGAATTACCTTATGCCTGTCCCATGCATTCTTGAATTTCCACTGTTCTTGACTCCACAACCTCCTCAGGAAGGCTGTTCCATGCATCCACAACCCTCTCTGTAAAAAAATACTTTCTAACATTACCTCTGAGCCGTCCCTCTATCTTCAAATTGTGCCTCCTTGTTCTTGCACATCTCTTCTTCTGAAAGATACTACCCTCTTGTACTTTAATTCCCTTGAGATACTTGAAAGTTTCTATCATGTCCCCCCTCTCCCTCCTTTCCTCAAGGGTATACATATTAAGCTGCTTTAGTCTCTTCTCGTATGTCTTCTGGTGCAGACCCTGCACCATTTTGGTTGCCCTCCTCTGAACAGCCTCCACTCTGTCTATGTCTTCGCGGAGATGGGGTCTCCAGAATTGCACACAGTACTCCAGATGGGGTCTCACTAACTGTCTGTACAGAGGGATAACAACTTCCTATTTTCTACTGTTGATGCCTCTCCCTATGCATCCCAGTATCCCCCCAGACCTCCTTACTGCCTTCTCACATTGCAGCATTCTATGCTCTGGCATAGAGTTGACTCTTTCCTCTCTGGAGCAGTTCAAGTGCTGGGGCTAACTGCATATGTCCGAATACAGCAAGACTCCATTAGAAGAAACACAATTACTAAGGTGAGTAATTTTTTCTTTTCATCACTTGTGAGTGGGCAGGATTTTAAAACTCATGGCTTTACCACTCATGGGTAATGGTTGTGCCCTCTCACTCATGAAGATTTTTTGCTGTTGTTGTTTTACAGTATATATTACACAAGGATAGCCCAGCATCTTGTTTCCAGTGAACCCTAATTCTACCAGTTTCCTCAGCTGGGTGGACTGGAGCATTGGGAGGTTGTGACTTGCCCAAAGTCACAGTGAGTTTTTACTCTCATTGGGTTGAACATGTTATCTTCTGGTTCCTAAGCAGGTGCTCAACCCACTGGACCCCCACTACCTGTTAAAGATGCATGGCATATTCAGATTCAGGCCATTGTGTATCCTCTATGCATATTTCACAGTGTCTTTCAAAAAACATCTGACTCTCCCTAACCGACTTTTCAAATTTCTGTTTCTGTCTATCCCTGTCTATTGTCATGGTAAGCAGTTGGATGTCCGAAATATAGACACTATGAGGTCACTTGGAGACTGTCTAATGCAATTTTATTTATTTATCTTTTTAATTTCTCATTTACCCCCTACTGCCTGCCGGCCCCCACCATTCAGGGCATCCAGGAAGTCATCCTCCTGCCTCTCGGTCACACGGACCTACCTCTCAATGGAGCTTCGGGTTTTTCCCCCCGAGCGGGGATGAGGTGGGGTCCCTTCACCCCGACATTCTTCATTTCGTTGGGCCAAGGAGGTGGCCCAGTGAGTGGGGCATATTGGAGGAACGCTCCGGGAAGCCCGTCTTCCTGGAGCCGGCAGGTGTTTTTCCTTTTTTCCTCCCTCACCTACAGCATGCGACCCCTGATGTCATGGCGCAAGATGCTGACATCCACGATGTGCACCGGCCACCCATCCCCTACAATTGAGGCTTGCAGTACTCCGAGCCTCCACTCAGAGTCAGGCAAGTACGCGGGCATTGGCCTCTTTCCTCCATGGAGAAGGTGAGCTGTTGTGGGACGCTCAAGCCTATCTCCCCCCGGCTGACCCACCAGCGACCTGAGTCTGCTCCCGAACCTGGGTCGCTAGTGTGGTGCGAGGTGTGGCGTCCAGCGCCTCAACCCTCAGTGCCACCGGGCTGGCCGTCAAATGCTTTTTATACAGACTTTCTGAATAGGCTACCAGTGTGGGTTGCAAACCATGGAGAGGAAAACAGAAAATTCAGACAAATCTGTTCTCTAGTTAAATAAGAATGGAATTCAAAGAGCTAGTAGTGCTAAACAATTGGCAGGAAATGTTAGTAATTTTTAAAAGTAGTCCCTTATTTTTGTTTCTGAATTTTGTTCCTTTTTCTATGAGCTCATTAGATTGTTTTCTGCCTTATGGTATTGGGTGTGATGTGAAAAGCAACGCTATACCTGGAAGCAGACACATCTAGTTCTGTTCATACCACTTCATCATCAGCATGTTACGCCACTCGCTGTTACATCACAAGCCCCATGTGTCACCAGTTACTAATCAAGCAGCAGGAGATCGACTCTTCTTGCTTACTAGTGATGTTACAGTCAGCGAGGTCACAATGTTGATGAATGTATAGGGAAGAATAAAACAGACTGTCAGCCTCCAGGTAGAGTACTGTTCCATGTATCACAACCTAGCACTGTCAGGTAGAAAATCTTCCGATTACCAACACAGAAAAGAAAAAAAATGCTTAAAAGATCTGATAACTGACTACTTCTGCAAGTTATATTAATTCCAGGCTGTACACTAGCTCTGTAACCTGCAGTTCTGTGTTTACAGTAGAAGCTGTGTTTCAAACATTGTTGTTTCACATTCTCTTATTGATCCTTCTCAAGTGGCCTTTTAGTTTACCAGTGGGGGTTTCTGATTCATAAACAGCTGGTAAGGACCACTGTAGTACAAGTTCTTTATAAGGTTTTATATTAGTGCCACAATATATATGTGCTCTTTCATAGAACTCTGGCTCAAAGGGACATAAACTACACTACATAGTTCTATTTTTTTTTCTTATGACCAGTGTATAAAATTCGAAACATCCACTGAGTTCACTAAAGAGCTGTAAAAATGGAACAATAACGGAATGTAAATCAGTATTTAAAAAAAAAAAAAAAAGCTTCTTTGGGGGAAAATAAGTACAGTATCCATGCAGTTCTCCTTTAGCTTAACTAAGTGCAGTGCTGTTTACTAAGGTATATACTGACGTGCAGAGCTGTTCTTTAAACAACCTGGCTGCTAAGTGATGCAAGAGTGGCTGGAACTATTTATATTTCTGGTGCAGTGCTGATCTGGAACTGAACCAAGAGAGGAAACTGCAAAGCAGACACTATTAAATTATGCTGTACACAGTCACCCAGGGGGTTCATAACACATGTGTGCTACTGCAACTGCGTGAATCCCACTGTTGGGAACACCTACATTTGACTTTTTGTTTTGTGGTGGTGGTGGTAGTGGTAGATCTGTGTTTTGGAGCCCTGATCCTCACAGGTGAAGGACTGGTGATAATGGAAGACTGGGGTCTACTGTTAACCCACAGGACAGGCAGCAATGCAGTGCTGGCTTCACATTGCACTCACTGTGCATGACCGTCTCAGCCAGATGTCATGGAGTCACAGTTTTGTTCTGCCTCCATTCTCTAGCCTTCCTGTTTTGTTTTTTTTTTTTTGTTTTTTTTAATGCAGTAATGCAACACAGAAGATGACTGTACCAGACTGTACCAAGTGGCAGTTCTGGTGGCCACAGTCCATAGGAGTCATCCTTGTGAGTGCTGCTTACCTCTTCTATGGCTCTGATCTCAGGTCCATCCTCGTGGGTGTACTGGAGGGACTGGTAGCCAGTCAGATGTGGCTAGGCTTGTCTTCATGCTGGTGCACCATTCCCATAGTGTTTTCCCTCTTTAAGACCCTCCTTCCCTCTTCCTATCCCTCTGGAGCCATTACATTGACACCTAACCTGATGATGGGTGGTGTCTGACATTTGTGGTCATGTCAGTGTCCCCCAAGGAGGAGATCAAGCAGCTAGATGAGATAACTTTCTCCCCAGAGTTCACAGCATGTCCAAGACTCCAGAGACCCTGGGCTGAGAGTCGAGACCTTGATGAGAACCTGTCTCCCCCACACTATATCACTACCACCAGCACCCGATGCCAGGTAGCTACTTTTTATTCATTTATTAAAACATTCATTCACAGTATCCTTTTTTGTTTTATTAAGTAAGGCCTGGTTTGCCTTTCCCTAACGATTGTTGCTTTCTTTTTCTCTTTACAGGTTACAAGCACTGCCGCCACTGACACGGCTACCACACATCTGCAGACATCACAACCACCTGCACACAGTTCAGGCCCCTGCAGTGGGCACTTGCTGCACCCGCTGCTCCCAGAAGAAGTGGCCGGAGATACTACTGTGTCCTGAAGTGGCTGCTGCCACAGCTACAGCCATAAAACCAGTGAAACCGGTGACCAAATCCACCAGACCAGGCGAGGTCACCCTTCTTTCAGTTGGCAGGTTAGGAGCATCATTACTGTACTTTATAAATGGAAATCAAAGGAATTGCAGATGATCTCTTGGGTGGGGACTTGTCACTGGAACAAACATATCTGATGCAGCACAATACAACAAACATTGAGTTTAGGCAACGTGTGGTTTAAGAACTATCTAGAGGTTTATTTTGTTTTAGAAAATGGGCTTAAAAATCTAACAAACCTGATTGGCTGGCAGGGGTACATTAACTTACAGGTAGAGCCCGTTGCATAACAAGTACCAGCCCAAGTGCCTCTTTACCTGTTCAAAAATCCTTGAGCCCACCATGCCTGCCCATTAGTTGAAAGCACCCCATTCAATTTGAAAATGCTGCCATTTTTTAGTCCCACTTAGCGAGAGATACTGACCCCTACGCTCCCTAGTTCACTGCCAGCTGCCAGAGGAAACCACACATCAACCTCCACTTAGCTAATTTCTCCCTTTGCCTTTTTCTTTCTTTTTTTATTTACAGTGCCCTCATGTCCCATGCCCTATGACTGATAGCAGGACTCTCTTACACCTGACTGCGCTCTCGCTCGTCCCTCCTCCAACTGTCCACCCATTCACTCCCAAAAATGAATTTACCTGAGATTCAGTGGTAGCACAGACTGCCCTAACGTGAAGTGGCTCACCTTTCCTTACTGCTGCACTCCCCTCCCAAGAGGAAAGCGCAAAGAGCGAGTCATCCGCAGCATGCACAAATCGAAAACTCATTCCCTCTCACACTTGTTTTCATTGCTGTTTTTTTTTAACAGTACCTTCCGTTGTCTCCCAAACATCCGATCGGCAATGCTGCTGATTGATCCACACCATAGCACCTCCAGACACCGCTCTGCTGAAGGTACTGCCCCTTTTCAAATTGGCGCAGTCCAATTCCAACTAGAGTTTACTATCCTATTCAGCAATTAATGTAGGGGAAAACGTCTCCTTTCCATCGCTCAAATCAGGCAGAGCCATTTGTGCTCTCACCCCCCCCCCTTAGCTGCCAACTCAGACACCATCAAGTCACAGTCTGTCTAAAGCAGAAAACCAAAAGATAATTAGATCAGTCAAAAAGAAACCGTTCTTCTGCTAGTTTGGGGGGGGGGGGCAACAGAAGAGAATGGCTGACAGACAAACACAGACCTGTCCCTTGCAAGGCAAGGAAAACACCAGGGAGTGAAACAGGCAGTATACACTGGAGTACCATCTAGTGGCCAAAACAGAAAGAGGACTTTTTTTTTGTAAACATATACCTACACCCAGCAAAATTAAAGAAAAAACATTGTAAATATTATTGTTTAATCTTCATCTTTTATTTAAGAGTCCATTTTCTAAGCACAATAATACCCTCCAGGGTGGGCGGTATTGGGTAGTACCCCATACCGCCCACCCTGATCCTTCCTGATGCAAATGGTCAGCAAAACAGCCAGGTTAGGGAATATCCTTGACCTCGTGCTGGCAAATGGGGAGTTTATGAGGGAACTGAGGGTGGAAGAACCGCTGGCGGAGAGTGACCACCACTCAGTATGGTTCACATTGGAAATGGGTAAGGAAGGAGTGGAATCCGGCACAAGGGTGCTGGACTTCAGGAAGGCCAACTTTGGGAGGATGGGGGAAGTGGTAAAAGAGTACCTGGCCAGAATTCAACCTAGTATGAGCACTAACCAGAGGTGGGCGCTCTTAAAGCTGGGGATAGTGGAGGCAACCAGAACCTGCAGCAAGGCGCAGAGCAAGAAGTCTAGGGCAAAGAAACCTAGCTGGGTGAGCAAAGAGATAATGAAAAAGGTAAGGAGGAAGAGAGCTGCCTTTAGGAAGTACAAAAAAAATGGAGGGGGAGGACGAGGAGTGCCTGAAGGAATCAAAGGAGGTGACAAAGACAGCAAGGGCAACCAAGGCTTCTACGGAGCTCAGGCTGGCACAGGGCATTAAGAAGGGGGAGAAGGACTTCTTCAGGTACATCAAGGAGAAAAGGAGTTTGTAAGGATCATATAGTAAGGATTAGGAAGGGGGTGGTGGAAGCAGGGGGTGATAAGGCAGAAGCACTAAACGATTACCTCTGCTTGGTATTTACTAAGGAGAAGGGGGGTAATACCCAAGAGGGGAGGGAGGGCAGAAACAGGGGGAGGGGTGACAGATGGGGAAATCACGGAGGGCATGGTTCTGGAGGGTTTGAGGGCACTGAGGGTAGACAAGGCACCAGGCCCAGATGGCATCCACCTCAGGGTACTGAAGGAGCTGGCAGAGGTCCTGGTGGGGCCTTTGGCAGACCTATTCAGAGCCTCACCACACTCAGGGTGTGTACCTCAGGATTGGAGGATGGCTCATGTGGTGACCCTCCATAACAGCGGCCCCAAGGATGAACCGGGGAACTACAGATCGGTGAGCCTCAAATCTATCATGGGTAAGCTGATGGAGACTATCCTGAAGGAGAGGCTGATGGCCCTCCTGGAGGTCAAAGGGCTACAGGACAGCAAACAGCATTGCTTCATAAGTGGCAGATCCTGCCAAACCAACCTAGTGGAGTTCAATGACTGGGTAAATAGGCAATTGAATAGGGGCCATGCAGTGGATGTCCTGTACCTGGACTTCAGTAAGGCATTCAACTCGGTGCCACATGGTAGGCCAGAAGTAAGTTAGTAGGCAAGGGGCGTTGCAAAGCTGGTGAGATGGGTAGGAAACTGGCCTTCAGGGAGGCAACAGTGGGGTGTGGTGGGTGGGGAGCTCCCATCCCCAGGGGTAGTGACGAGCGGTGTTCTGCAGGGCTTGGTGTTGGGACCAGTGTTGTTTGGGATATTCATTGCAGACATATCATTGGGCATCAAGAGCAGGACCAGTCTGTTTGCTGATGACACCAAGATGGGAGCGGTGGTGGATGACCTAGGGGGGTGGCAGGGGTTGCAGGATGAGCTGGCAAAGCTGGAAACCTGGTTGGACACCTGGCAATTGTGTTTCAATGCCAAAAAGTGCAAGGTGATACATTTTGGGGTGAAAAACCCAAGGAGGAGTTACCAGCTGGAGGGAGTGCAGCTAGTCGAGATAGAGGAGGAGGAGAAGGATCTGGGGGTGCTTGTTATGGGGTCAATGAACAACTCTGCACAATGTAGGAAGGCAGCTGCAAAGGCCAACAAAATGCTGGGTTGCATTGCAAGGGGTATATCCTCGAGGAGTGGGGAGGTGATTCTGCCACTGTATAGATTATTAGTTAGACCACACCTGGAGTACTGCATGCAGTACTGGTGCCCATATCTGAAGAGGGACATAAAGTTACTGGAGGGGGTGCAGCACAGGGCGACAAAGATGATCAAGGGGCAGGGGGACTTAACATACAAAAGGAGGCTGAGGGAGTTGAACATGTACTTGCTGGATGAGAGGAGAGACAGGGGGGATATGATTAAAACCTTCAAGTACATGAAAGGAATAAACAAGACCGGTACGGAGGGGCTGTTCAAAGTAAGGGAGGGGAGGGACACCTGAGACCAAGATATGAGACAGGAGGGAGGAAGGTTCAGGAGGGAGATGAGGAGACACTTTTTTACGGAGAGGGTGGTAGCTGGGTGGAATATGTTACCAGTGGAAGTGGTATCCAGTAGAACAGTAGACTGCTTGAAAAGGGGCTGGGACAGGGCAAGGGAGAGGGTCAAGGGAGGGGAATGGTGGGAGGAAGGGGCAGCTGCAGAATAAGGTGTGCTAACTGCACATTCGAGCAGACTTGGTAGACCACTAGGCCTTTATCTGCTGGCAAATTTCATATGTTTGTAATACCAGACCTTCCAGGGGCTATAAGGCCCTGTGCCTGCAGCATCGGGCCTCATTACGCCCTTGGGCAGTCCAGTATTGCCCAGTACCGCCCACCCTGTCAAGTATTATTGCTTACTTAATAGTTGTATGATTACAAAATCTGGCGTGTAGAGACTGAGGTAAATGCACAAGACTGCATCGAGTAAAAGCGGGACAATGACTTGGTTGAACAATTATGATCTTGCAAGAATCAGTCTTCACCATGCATTACTGGTGGGTCTATGCTGGAGGCATGATGACCCCGCTGGAGCATTTGCCTTTAAAAGCTTCAGAGGTAGGAAACTGACATTGTGGCTTACACCGCCCATAAGACTAACGTATGAAGGAATGCAGGAGCTGGACTCTAGAAGTGGGGTGTGGCATGGCTGATGGAGACCCCACGGGTGCGTAATACCTGTGCTGGGCATCCCTAGGGGCTGGAGAGGGGGCAGAGGGGCAGAGCCAGACATCTCTCGACACCTCCAGAAATGGCCTAGGCTGTGGAGATATGACTGTATTCCCCAAGGAAGGATAACGCAAGTCATGGAGGATTGTGGCCAGTAAATATGGGACAGTCACAGCTCCCTCGTAATCTCCTAAAGGAACTGCTGGTATTAGATGTACTCAGCAAGGGAGGGTAGGTGGAGGGAAGAGCCCTCTTACTCAGAGAAGGAAGACGAAGATGAGGAGGAGTTGGACTGGGGTGTCACGGTGGTGCCAGGGTCTTAGGCTGGAAGATAGCCTGGTCCAGTGCCCTCATGTAAGTGGGGAAGGCACTTGCTGAAGCCCTGAATTGCTCCTAGGTCAGTGGCCCTGTAGGGCCGGAAATACTCGAGAGAGCTGGAGGGGTAGGCAGAGGAGGAGGAGGGGGGAGAGGCGAGTTGTGACAGACCAGGCCTGCTCCTCTCCCAGGGCTATGAGAGCAAACAGGGGACCTCACCGGGGGGTAGGGGCTATGCAACTCATCCACTTGTGAGTACCCAACTGTAGAGGGGTAGTCTCGGTGGTGACCTTGGAGAACCCCCAGATGGGGAGATCAGAGCTGTAGCAGTCCCACAGGGCGGCCCCTATCTCCACCTACCACCGGCCCAGATGGTTCTGGGGGGCTGAAGCACCCGAGTCAACACTGCAACTCTTGCCAGAGCCACCGGCCCTCTAGACATGGAGCACAGCGCCGACTGGGACCTACCAGCCCCCGCCTCACTGGAATGAAACCTGCCCCTTGGGCTAGGCCTTAGGACATCCTAAGCAGAAAGTACCCAAGACAAGGGGGAGCCAGCGCCGCAAGCAACCGTGAACCCCCCCCCCTTCATCACTGCAAAGGGTGCCAGAGTCCGATTCAGTGCCAGGAGCAGTGCACAACCTGACACCAAGAGTCATGCCGGAATGCAGCCCAGCTCTGACTTCTTCCCCAGTGCCAGAATCGACACTGGGACTGTCCCCAGTGCCACGCGAAAGGGGCAGCACCGTGGCCAGTTCCGGACCAAGAAATGCCCAGGGATGCCACTGTGGACACTAAAGGCCTAGAACTAGGTCCAGAACAGTTTGCTTCCTTACCAGAGGCCGGGATCTAGGCAGGATCATCCCAGCCCTCATCAGACTGCTCAGAGGATGAAATCTGGAAGATCTCCAGCAGGCCAGAGACCTTCCCTCTTGCTGCACTGTGGCCCCAAGGGAGTCACCTGCCTAGTCCCAGCATATAGCTGCGACTTCATCACTGGGAGCATCTGGACCCTCTGGGGGTACCGGCCCGGGAGGGGTGTGCAACTGACGCCTGGGAGGGAGCTGGCTGTCCCACAGTCCTTCCCCCAGGCTTCCCATCTCACAAGACGAGGACATGAGGAGGCCTGGTCTCTCTCGGTACGTGTAGTATGAGGAAGGGGCTCAGGGGAAGAGCCCAGGGACCTTACTTGGAGTCCTGAGTGTGTTGCCTGCCTCCAAAAGTGGGAGGCAGTAAGACCCACCTTATCGCATGGATGTGTAGCATTCAGAGGTCAGTGGAGAAGCAGGCATTGCAGTGGTCACCAAACAGGAAAGGGACCTGGGAGTAATTGTATCTGATGACCGCAAGGTAGCGGACCAGTGCATCCAGGCAGTGGGTAGGACCAATAGGATGTTGGGGTGCATAGGGAGGTGTAACACCAGCAGAAGGAGGTAGGTGTTGTTGCAACTGTATAGATCGCTGGTGAGACCCCACCTGGATTACTGTGTCCAGTTCTGGAGACCACATCTCGGGAAGGACATAAACAGAAAATGGAGGCAGTCCAGAGGAGGGCACCTTAACTGTTGCAGGGTCTGCATCAGAAGCCCTATGAGGAGAGACTGAAGGACCTCAGTATGTACACCTTGGAACAGAGAAGGGGGGGGGGTATGATAGAGACATATAAATACCTCAGGGGAGTAAATAAGGTGCAGGAGGGAAGAATCCTTTCGAGGAAGAGGTGACCAAGAACAAGGGAACATATAATGAAGCTGGAAGGGGGTAAATTCAAGAGAGATGTGATGAAGTACTTCTCCACTGAAAGAGTGGTGGATGTCTGGGACAGTCCTCCAGATGATGGGGGGCGAAACAGTGGTGGGCTTCAAGCATGCATTGGATAGGCACAACGGAATCTTAGTGGGAAGCAAAGGGGGGGCAGGGAACAAGTAGTGTCTGTGGTGACGGTATAAGCAAGGAAAAAATGAGTAGACTTGGTAGGGCAAGCGGTCCTTATCTGCTATCAAATGTTATGTTTCTATATCACTGCTGTCTCACGTAGTACTCTAAAGATAGTAGTACTGTCTTGCAAGTTGATATGTCACGATGAAATACTGAGCTGATCAGAGTGCAGCTTTAACAATGCTTATGACATCACAGTAGCCATAGGCAGCACTGAAGCCAGCACATGTGAGATGCTTTGAGGGGCACAGTTAAACATTTGCACTGTGTTTCCTTTTGTAATTTTTGATCATTCTATCAGAAAACCACCTGAACACCTGTTATGCTAGTCAAATATGACATGGGTGAGGGAGAGAGAAGCTTTGAGCAACACAGTTTACATGCTGAACTTTTTTTTGTAACTTTTTATCATATCTATCACAAAACCACCTAAACACCAGTTGTATGAATCAAATATGACATGGGAGAGAGTGAAGTATTAGAAATACCTTCACTTGAGACGGCCCACCAGCGCAGCAGTAGCGCTACCGCTCACGACACCAGGGACCCGAGTTCGGGAGCGGGCTTGGGTTGTCAGAGGGCCGCCCGGGGGGAGGAGGCTTGAGCATCCCAGGGATCACTTGTCTCCTCCGAGGGGTGGGGGAGTCATGGTCCGGTGCATAACCGACCTCTAGCAGCAGCGGCACGTAGGGTGTGGAGTGTGACGGACGCTGTTGTATGCCTTGGCAGCAGTGCACGTAATGTCTCCAGGAGGGTATACACCAGAAAAGACCTCGACATGCGCGACACCAACAACAGGGTCAGACAGGCCCTCGCCAACGGCGCAGCATGACTTGAGAAGGGAACCCGATGAAATTGAAGGTACTGGAATCAGGAGGGGTGGCTAAGGAAGCCATCTGCCTACTCCCACTCTATCCCTGCCTTGGGGGGTAAACTATGGCGCTGGGGGGTCCCTCCAAGCCTGTTGTGCTGAGTGATTAGTCGGGTGACAGTGCCAGGTTCTGAGGGGGATAAAACAACTAGAAAAAAAATAAATACTTTTACTTGATATACTGTACTTGACCTCTTCTGACATCACTTGTGGCTTCATCACTCATGAGGTCAGGAGGTCAAGTATAGCTTGTGAAGATATTTCTAGTGTCTCTCTCTCACCCATGTCATATCCTATAAATAAATATATAATTTATTTTAAAGCAGCCTTTCCTCTTGCCCAGACAGAGGAACCAACCAGAAGCCTTTAGTGGTACCCTGACATTTCTGCAAGTCAGGCAAGAGTGGAGAGATGCAACTTTTCCCCGTAATCATGGCTTACACTATACACAAAATTGCGTGTATAGAAGTTTGGAAATTAGATTTGAAAGCAAGCAGGTAGTTAGTGTGTTCAGAGGTTAAAAAGGCAGTTCAGGAGTTGGTAGTTGATTGTTCCATGCTCAGTTCCTGAGGTGTTGAATTTTGATATTGCCAGGTTCCGAGTTGCCCGTATTCCTGAGCAGAAACAAAATTCTACTGAGGAGGAAAGCCACCCAGAGTCGGGTGACAGAGATTCCAAAGATGTAACTCAAAATGCCCCTGTTGAAGAAAACTCACTGCTCAGAAGTGCTCCAAAGTCCAAGTGGTTGAAACCATCTGAGGTTAAACTAAAGGTAAGAGATATGGAACCCCAAAATCTTTATCATTAAAGAACTGTTGTACTGTCTGGAATTAATATTAACTTTAATAAGTGGTCAGCTCTTACTTTTTTTATATTCTAAGGTACTTTTTCTTCTCCCTTTGGATAATTAGAAGATACTTTAGTGATAGTAATGGGGTGTGATATGTGGAACAACACTCTGCTTGGAGGCTGACTTACCAAGTTCTGTTCCTCTTCTTCAAACAACATGAAGTCTTGCTATATTATGACATATGTAGTATAACCCCAGGTTAGAACTGCTCCGGAGGTGAAAGAGTTAACTTCCTTGCAGGGCATGGAATCTTGAGCGCGAGCTCGGTTGAACACTCTGTCTGTTGAAGCTCAAACTTAAACTGTCAGATTCTTTACTCCGCCACTGAACAGTCGGAGATTCTCCTGCTGCTCTCGGCTTGTTTGTCGGTTTTAAAGTGTAATTCTGGTTTATTTTATCAAATTTTAACCGCAATCGCCGGTTCAAGCTCTGTCTGTGGTATTGTACGTAATAGATAGGCTTACTTTTTATTTTTCTTCTGTGTGGAACTTGTAATCGTCTTTTTCGGTTCGGTTTGAACCGATCAGAGGGGTTTAAAATTACTTTCTAGCCCTTTAGAGTGCGGTTCCTGGTTCTTATCGGTTCTAAAACGGATTTTATTACGTTTTTTTCCACGACCCGTGACACGGTTGGGAACCGATAAGAGAGTCTTGCTTGGTGGATTGCCATTAACAGGCAAGTTTTGGTTAGGCTGGCACTATGTCTGAGAAACCCAAAAGAAAAACCGGACCCACTGGGTTTCAGCACTGTGGCCTCTGTGGGGAAGCCTTTGCCAAGGCTGACCCACACACCATATGTGTATGTAACCCCTAGATGGCGCTATCCCAGGGGCTACTACCCTTGCCTGATTTGCCACTAACAGGTTGAGGGGCCTGGATCCAATGGCGGGTGCCTCCACCCAGAGGTCAGGGTTTGCAATAGTTAAACTAACTTGGTCACAGCCCTCTGGGACACTGCAACCCCCCTTTCTTCCCACTAGTGGCCCACACAATATATCAGAATTACCTTCACAGTATACACTTACCCCCAGGTCTGGTTCCAGCACTGGGACCTCCTGTGAAATGAGATACAGTGCAACAATCACAGTACAGTACTTTAACATAGACAAATACCTCAGGCAGTATAACTTTGCTGAAACAAGCAGCTCTGATTTATTTAGGGGGATATAACAAGGACAGGGGGAAATCAGGTTAATTAGCTTATCACTCTAATAATCTACTTCATGGCTCGTGCACAGGCCTATCCCTATCAGTTACTGTCCCTGGGTACCCAAACCCTAGTGGCTAGTCCAAACCGTGGCAGCTGGTAGGGCCCTTTCACACAGAGAAAAGGAGAATTAAACAGTCAGCAGTACAGTAATTCCATTTGGATTTAATGTGGCAATCAACAGGGAGCGAATTCTGAATTAGTACTCACGACCTCCAAATAAGATAGGGTCCTTCAATGTCAGCAGGGCTCACTTGAGGTACACAAACCTCTTACACATCCATATAAAAGAAAGCACTATACCAGGCAGGCTGCATCTGTATCCCGATCGCAATTACTGCACAATACCCGGAGAACACACAGCAGATTCAGTTCCTGACAGACCGAGTGCAATTTTCAGCAATTCTCCAGTCTTCTACAGGGTGAGCCTGGTTTCTACTCTTCAGAGATCCTTTGATTCTCTTCACAGGACGGATTCAGTCCTAACAAGCTGCAGACCGGAACTCTGGGCCTTACACACGCTTTTGACTAAAACTGCACACTGAAAAGCACAGGGCCTTCCTTCTTCACTGCCAAAGCTCAACTGAAACTCCAACCGACAAAACCGGCACTTCCTTTGAGTTCCTCCCAGTTCTTGACTGGATTGGCTGTCACCACAATAGACTGCTGCTGTTGGTCCAAAAGGCACTGAAGTCTAAACTACATCTCCCAGAGTCACTGCCCATACAATCCTCTTGTGGCTGGCTCAGATTATGAGTCCAAGTTCTGATTCGTCCAAGGCACCATTTTAGAGCTAGCTTACCCCACACTGATTGGTCCAGTTCAGCAGTTCAAAACTAGAATGGGAACTAGCAGACACAGTTCTGACTGCAAAGAAAGCAGGTTAGACAAACTGTAATTTCATTATTACTCTAAATAATTTCTGGCAACAGTTACATCTTTCAGATAGGTTCCCTTTGCACTCCTAGTGACTGCAAAATGAAGTGAATTGGCAGCAGCTTGAGTGGTACTCAATCAAAGAAACACACAGTCCCCCATACAACTAATTATGTCTGCAAGCAGACAGCTCTTAAAGAGACAGTACCAGAGGTTCTAAAAACACTCACTGATAAATGGCTTAAATGCCAAACACCATTCAGGCTTGGAGCATTCAAGCAAGCTCCTGGAAGTCTTTTGGGAACCCCCATTTGCAGGGGGGTTACATGTATATTGTCTGGGGTTTGACCACCTTAATGCAGACTGCCAGATTTGTAAAAATTTTCCTGCTGCCACTGTGGAAAAAAGAGTTGGTAGGCTCAGGGAAAGGGAGGCCAAAAAGTCCGCTGACCCGGATGGCCAGCCTAGTTCGGTTCCAACCGAACCTGAGGGAGTGCCCTCTGACCAGGGCGATGCTTCCTCGGGCAATCGAAGAGCCAGCTCTGAGGAGCCGGTTCCAACTAAAAGGGCTAGAAGGTCAGCTAGTTTGGGGCCAAAAGTTCTTTCTCCAACCGCTGAGGAAATAGCCAAAGCTATTCAGATTGTCCAGTCTCTTTCCCAGTCCCGTCTCGAACTGGCACTATTGCAAGCGCCTGTCTGGTCGGTTCCCTCGGTTCAAGATTATGATTTTGAAGATTTTATGAACCAGGAAGGGAGGAGGGGCACGAGGAGAGTGAGTGTGATTTTGACAGTCTGGATGTGCCCATTGAACCGACATCTCTCCAGACAGACCTTCAGGAGTATCCTCCCAGGCTATCTGAGTCCCCTCTCATTTTTGTTTTACAAGAAAGTTGCTGACACTCTGCAACTCCCTGTTGAGGAAGCTGTTGATGATCAAGAAGAGCCTGATTTTGTGGAAATAATGGATATTCCAGAGTCTAGGAGACTGTCTATTCCCTTGCATAAATCTTTTAGGAAACAGACAGTAAAAATTCTGAAAACTCCTCATTCTATCCTCCCTGTGGATAAAAGGATGGACAAGAGGTATGCTTTATCAGGCTCTGATACAGAGTTTCTATCTCAGCAGTGCAGCCATGTGGGGGTAGTGCAGGCTGCAGCCTGTGACAAGGCTAATATTCCTCTAGCCTCTCACCCTCCTGAAAAGGATTCCAGGAGGATGGATGCCATGGCAAAAAGCAGTACATGGCAGCATCTTGGAACTCAGACAGGCAAATTATATGGCTTACGTAGCTAGGTACCAGAAATCCAGGTGGGATACTGTCCTGGCTCCTAGCAAAACAGGCCCCTGAACAGCTTGCCAGGGAGCTGGAGCAGGTGGCTGTGGATGGTATTGAGGCATCCAAGGTGCAGTTTCATGCTGCTGTAGACTATAATGATGTTTCATCTAGAGTTATGGCTACATCTGTGTCTCTTCACAGAATGGCCTGGCTCAGATGTACTGCCCTGTCACAGGATACCCAGTCTAAGGCTATGGATTTTCCTGTTGTGGGAAATTCTCTGTTTGGGGAGCAGACAGACAATTATATGAAGAAATTGGATGAGTATAGGACCACCTATAGGAGTGCACAGGCCAAAGAAAGGCAAGTCACTCCTCAGAGGCAGCATGTCAGGGGCAGGGGCAGGCCTTTTCCTAGGCCATTTTACCAAGCCCAGGCCTCCTCTTCTGCTTATGCCCAGAGGGGGTTCTTTAGAGGAAGGGGCAGAAGGGGTTCTAGTAAGCCTGCTTCTACCCCTCAACCCAAAGCCCCTGCAAAACAGGCTCCCTGATGGGGCAGCCAGGGCCGATTCTCCACTCACCGGTAGGGGAGGTTGGCTTACTTTGTCCAGGACTTGAAGTCTTTAACATCAGACAAGTGGGTCCTGGAGGTAGTAGTCAGGGACTGGTTCCTCAGCTTCAAAAAAATTCAAGATGAGAGCCAGATCTTTTCCACCTGCAAACCCATCCAAGGCACTTGCCCTGGAAGCAGAAGTTTCTGCCCTTCTGGCTCTCAGAGCCGTGGAAAGGGTTCTACCCATACACCAGGGCAAATGGTTGTACTCCAGGTACTTCCTTACCCCAAAAAAGACAGGAGAATGGCGGCCCATTCTGAATCTCAGGTATCTAAACAAGCACCTTTTAAAACCAAAGTTCAAAATGGTGACCCTGGGGATTATTTTACCCTCTCTAAGGCCAGGGGACTGACTAGCCTCCTGGACCTCAAGGATGCCTACTTCCATGTTCTCATCAGAAGCTCCCATCGAAAGTACCTCAGATTTGAACTGCCCTCAGGCCATTACCAGTTCAGAGCAGTGCCCTTTGGCCTCTCCTCGGCTCCACGGGTGTTCACAAAATGCCTGGCAGTAGCAGTTGCTCATTTAAGAAGGCAAAAGATTGCCATCTTCCCTTATCTGGACGACTGGCTCATTGTAGGCCAGTCTCCAGAACAGGTCAAACTTCATTTGCAAGTAACCCAGCAGCTGCTTATATCTCTAGGTTTCCTTCTCAATCTTCCAAAGTCAGTTCTGGAGCCTGTCCAGCCTCTCACCTTCATAGGCGCAGAACTGAACACAAAAGAAGCCAGACCCTTCCTTCCTCTGGAGAGAGCAAGGACCCTGGTGTCTCTGGCCTCCTCTTTCACCCTGCAGGTCTCTACCAGCAAGGCATTTCCTACAGCTCCTGGGGCACATGGCTGCTTCTACAGCAGTAGTGCAGGGAGCGAGATTTCAGATGAGGACATTCAGTTCCATTTGAGAGCCTTTGTCTCAAAGGACGGATCCCCTAACCAAATTGATTCCAGTGACTCGAACCCTGATCCAGGCCCTTCAGTGGTGGCAGGATCAGAACAATCTGAGACAGGGGGTTCCCTTCACCCCCCAGTCTCATTCCTTGACCCTTACTACAGATGCATCCCTCCTGGGGTGGGGAGCGCACATGGGCGACCTTTCCACCCAAGGGCTGTGGTCCCCTCAGGAATCCCTGCTCCACATCAATTTGCTGGAGCTCAGAGCAGTTTTTCTAGCACTTCAGGTCTTCTCCACATCTGTCCAGAACAAGGTAGTTCAGGTCAGAACAGACAATACCACTACAATGTGGTACATCAACAAGCAAGGGGGCACTCAGTCTACGGCCTTGTGCACCAAAGCAATGAAGTTGTGATCTCTGGCTTACTCTCTGAACGCCTCCCTTATGGCAGTTCACCTCCCAGGCAAGGACAATGTCCTAGCGGATGCTCTCAGCAGGATTTCCCAGGGCCATCACGAATGGGCACTGGATCCCCTGGTACTGGAGGTAATATTTGCCAGATGGGGCACTCCGCAAATAGATCTCTTTTCAGCCCCAGACAATCACCAACTTCCCCTTTTTTGCTGCAGGCCCCCAGTGTTGGGCTCAGTCCCTCTGGATGCCTTCCTTCTCAGTTGGGAAGGGAAGTTTCTCTATGCTTTTCCCCCCTTCCTCTTCTTTTCAAAGTGCTAGTCAGAATCAGATCTCAATCCTGCAAGATGATCCTGATTGCTCCAGATTGGGCCAGGCAGCCCTGGTACCCACTCCTCATGTCCTTAGCAGTCCACCCTCCCCAGGAATCACAACCTGTTAACCTGTGCCCAGGGGAGAGTTTGGTATCCGAACCTCAAATCTCTCAATCTCAAGGCTTGGCTCTTGAAGAGTTAGTTGCTGACCTACACCTTTCTCAAGGTGTATTGGATATCTTGAAGGCCTCTAGGAAGCCTTCCACCAGGGCTACCTATAATTCAAAATGGAAAAGATTTTCCATATGGTGTGCTGGTAAACATATTTCCCCAGAATCTGCTGGTGTGCCCACGATCCTGGATTATTTGGTGCATTTGAATTCCTTGTGGCTGAGACCAGCTACCCTAAAAGTGCTCTTGGCAGTTGTATCTGTCTTCTTGTCAGCAGGTAAGCCCTCTTATTTATCAGCTCACCCTGTGTTCTCCAAGTTTTTTAAAGGGTTGCTTCACACCAATCCCCCGTTCAGGGGTCCTGCCCCTGCTTGGGATCTTAATATTTGCATCGCTCTGCTTATGCAACCCCCTTTTGAGCCATTGTCTTCAGCAGAGCTGAAGTACTTGACTTGGAAAACTGTGTTTCTGGTAGCCATCACCTCTGCCAGGCACATAAGTGAGCTACAAGCCTTGTCAGTGGAGCCTGATTTCATCTACTTTCATAGAGATAAGGTAGTCCTCAGGACTAACAGGAAGTTTTTGCCTAAGGTGGTTTCAGACTTTCACCTTAATCAATCCATGTCTCCCTGTGTACTTCACTGACCATTCCTCCTCTGGTGAGAGGAGATTGCACAGTTTAGATGTCAAAAGAGCCCTTAGTTACTATATAGAACGTATCAAGGGTCACAGGTTTGAATCCTCCACTGTTCCTCACCTGTGGTTGGTTGAAGGAAACTGCCACTAAAAGATCCATGGCCAGGTGGATTGTCTCTTGTGTCCAAATTCCTGTTACTTAAAAACTGTAAGGTTCCTCCCTCAGGCCTGAGGGCTCACTCTACCAGAGGTACTGCTTGCATCTCTGGCTGCTGCCAGGGACATTCCTATCCTAGAGATATGTCAAGCAGCTACCTGGAAAACAGTTCACACTTTTACTAAGCATTACTCCTTGGATATCCAGGCCAGGAGTGCTGCTCGATTTAACAGGCAGCGTGCTTCAGAGCCTATTTCCCAAGTAGGTTATGTCCCTCCTCCATGGAGGTACTGCTGTGTAGTCTGATATATGTATAATATAGCAAGACTTCATGTTGTTTGAAGAAAAATTACTCACCTTAGTAATGTTGTTTCTTCTAATGGAGTCTGCTATATTATGACCTCCCAGCCTGCCCCTCTCAGAACCTCTGTTTTTGGGATGTGGGTGGGCAGTGCAATGTTGGCACTTCTTTGATGCCCACTTCATTTCACCCTTCTAGGGTGCTTAGGTGTTATGCTTAAGTTTCTTCTTGAATCCCGACTTGAGTCTTTGTTTTAGGATCAAGATCAAAAAGGTGTTTTTGTAGTTAGTAGCCAGTGGCTAGTGTAGGTTTACGGCTTCCACACAGAACCTTAGTGAGTTTTTGCTCATAAAGATCTGACAGTTTAAGTTTGAGCTTCAACAGACAGAGTGTTCAACCGAGCTCGTGCTCAAGATTCCATGCCCTGCATGGAAGTTAACTCTTTCACCTCAGGAGCAGTTGTAACCTGGGGTTTTACTGCATATGTCATAATATAGCAAGACTCCATTAGAAGAAACAACATTACTAAGGTGAGTAATTTTTTCATATAGTACCTCATCAGCATTGTCAGGGCTCTCGGTAGGATTTTTTGTTTGGGGGTCCTGGACTTTCTGAAAAAAAAATGGGTGTCCTCCACTAAAACTTGGGAGTCCCCCTGAAATTTTTGGGGGTCCCCATTAAAATTAATACAGCAAGTCTGATCAAGTCCCAGGGCTGCGCTCATCCAGCACACGCTAGATGGCTGAGAGAAGGAAGATAAAGCTTGCAGGGAGACAAAGAAGAGGGGGAGTAAACTATGGCCACTATAAATGGCAGTGAATGCACATAAGTATTACCATTACCTCAGTGGGTACCAGATGGAGGTTTGGCCAGTGGCCATCTCAGGTAACTGGCTCAGGCAAGGAAAAAGGGGTAAATAAATAGTTCTGTACACAGAGGGGTAAGGAAAGGGTGGCCATAGTACCAGAGGGCATGCAGTGTGCAGATAACCATGCATTGCTTTATGTCCAGACTAGATAAACTCTTAAGACATTTCTGGTTATTGTTACTACAACAGGAAGACTGACTATACAGAAAAATGGTCTTTCTCCATTTCACTCGAGTTGTGCACCTACATAAATTGTATAGTAGTTGAAGAATATGTGAAAAGCAAAGGTACAATAATTCCACTTCCAGTCGTATGTTATGGCTTCTGTAGCATTGACAAAGTGAGGGCCAGGTAGACCTTCTACAATTAAACAATGGAGACTGGACCAGGATATGTGGGCATTAGAAATCTGAATGTCTTTGTGCTACATTGACACTTCTGTTGCTAACTAATACAGGTGCACACCTTTCAATACACAGAGCTTCACCTGAAGCATAAGTTTTATTTTTGAGCTTAAAATCCTATTTGGGGACACCTACAGTAGGTAAAACACAAGTCTTGAAATGCTCCTGACTAAGTGGGACAGGCTTGAAAGAAGATGTGACGGTTGTGTTGACAAGCAGAGTTATGACTGGGGTAAGATAAGAGAAAAATAACATTTCTTGTTTACTGTACAAGCACATCAAGGACTTGTTAACAGAAACAAATTCAAATTTTAAAAACTTCTAGCCGGCTCCATGGCACGGAGTTTGTAGCATCGCTCTGGCACACTGGTGAAATGGTATGCCCTGAAATCATCCATTCCAGCAGAGCTCTCTTGTGCAGTGCTGAGAGGAGGAGTGCATCGGAGCTCCACAGCAAGTGATTCAGAGCTGAAATCTTAGCCGAGAGCAGAAGAGAAGGGGTGTAAAGTATGTAATGTGCATTCTCTTCTGCTCTCAGCTCTGATTTCAGCTCTGAATCACTCGCTGTGGAGCTCCGACATGCCCCTCCTACCAACACTGCACAACAGAGCTGCTGGAAGGAGTGATTTCAAGGGCATGCTGTTTTTAAAGCAGCAGCCATGAGACTCCTGGGCCTTGTATTGTGAGAGTCTCCGGGACTTGCTGCCGAAATTTCGGAGCGTCCTGAGGCCCAAAATGTGTTTAAAGGATGCAGGTACCTGCATTACTGAGAGTCCTGATTGTTAACTTGCTGATTGACTCGTCCTAAGAAGCTGTGATGTCACATTCACCAGCTGCCAGATTGGTTAGTGAGGTCATAATGCTGATGAGGTGTTAAGAGGAGTAGAACTAGATATTTCAGTCTCTAGGTAAAGCACTGATCTTCACATAAAACCTAATAAAAACGCACTAATGAGCAAACAGAAATCAAGGGCGTGTTGGCAGAAGGACAACTCTGAGAGAGAGAGAGAGAGAGAGAGAGTGTCTGTATGTGTGTACACATGTATGCAGGGGCACAGGTGGGGCATGCGGTACATCATTGATAGAGTAGCTAATAAGTAACATGTAAGTGGTAATAATAAATAACATTTAGAAAGAGAATCTGATTAATCTCCTCTATTTGATGTTAAGGTACGACCAGGTTTGGGTCACTGTCCAGTAATCTAACACTAGAGAGTTCATAAGGTAGGAAGCGAAGCAGAGTACCATTATGCTCCTAAAGCAGCCAGGCAGTTCTGCATATTTATTTATTTAATTTATTTGAATTTTGGTAAACGGGTAGGCCCACTGAGACGAATGTCCCTTTTTTCAGGGGCAACCAGGGGAAAAGGGGTCACAGAAGGAGGAAACAGCGAATACAATAAATAGTAATACAAGACAAGTGTACACAGACACCAGTACATAGGATTGCTAATAAACAACAGCACTTGAGCAAAGTAACGGATACATGCAGGCAGTGATGTTACAAAACATCTTTCTAAGGCCGGTAAAGGGATATCAGATTATACCTGTATTACATTATATACAAATAGACATGCAGCATGGCAAAGGAAAGGTTACATCTGGAGAGGGAGGAGGTGAGGGGAGGAAATAGTGTGTCAGGGTGAGGAGGGGCAAGTGAAGAGAGGGAGTAGAGGAGGGGGAGGAATCACGTGTAGAAAAAAGGAGATTAGGAGCGGTTACAGTTACATATAGGAGGAGGAAAGAAAATTTCTTAAACTGGGAGGATATCGTCTTGAGATTGCTACTGTATAATAAAAAAAAGAAAACTTGGTGGGCCTTTCCTACCTGCCTCAGCAGTGCACGACATGGGTATAATTTTTGGAAATGGCAGCAGGCTCACTCAGAGCAGCTGCTCCTGTCCTACCTGCCTCAGCTATGCCCACCATGAGTATAAGTTTCAGAGTGGCTGCACCTGTCCAACCTGCCTCAGCAAAGCCTGCCATGGGAGCCATTTTTGGAAATAGCAGCAGGCTCACTGACAGTGGCTGTGCCTGTCTTACCTGCCTCAGCAATACCTGGCATGGTTATAATTTTTGGAAACAGCAGCAGGCTTACTCAGAGCAGCTGTGTCTGTCCTACCTGCCTCAGCAATGCCTGCCATGGGCATAATTTTTGGAAATAGCAGCAAAAAAAAAAACATTTTTTTGGGGGTCCTTGTAAATAGTCCCGAGGAAAAGGGTGAGGGAGGTTCCCGAACAGCGACCTAGGCAGACAGAAGCAAAGCAGATGGGGATCATGTTGGGAGTGGTGCAGTGCAATGGCTGTGGAGCAGCAGTCTTCAGAAGGACGTTCTGGGAACTGCGGTGCTGCCCCATCTGCAGGCACCTCTCCGGGCTGAGGGCAGAGATTGCCAGCCTCCAGGCTGAGTTGGCTAGGTTGCAGGGAATCTCCTCCCCCACCCAGGGGCCACCAAGTCTACACCCACTACTTCAAAGGAGAACCAGCAATTGGCTGCCGGCCCGGTGGCACTGAGGGTTGAGGCGCTGGATGCCACACCTCATGCCACGCCGCCAGGGGCTGGCAGAGGAGAGGGAGGACTGAGCGTCCGACAACTGCTCTCCTCTCTCTGAAGTGGGTAGTGGGGCTTGCATCGCCCCGTAGCAGCGACTGGCGGAGGCCAGCCGCACTACAAGTGGCATGCAACAGTGTGGGGAGAGGTGCAGCGCCAGCACTGACGCGTGACGCCATTGCAATGCCTGTCTCTCTCCACTGGGGAGAAATGTGGAAAACCGAGGGGCGGAGTCTGTGGGTGCAGAGTGATAATGGCTGGCCCACTGTAAGAGCTGGAGCCTGTGGTGGCCCGCACACCACTGGGTCCGGGATGCTGGGCCAGGCCGGAGGATTGTGTAGGCCGCCTGCCAAGGAGAATAAACAATAGTATGATTAAAAAAAAAAAAAAAAAAAAAAAAGAACCAGCAAAATAAGTGTGTGGACTACAGTGGGCTCAGGGAGGATGAGGCGGGTGGATCAGGATCGCATCCCCCACCCAGTGCAACTAAGAAACTCCTACACGGTTCTGGAGGAGCAGGAGGATCCCACTGTGACACCCGAAGTTGTGACCTTGGAGGACGAGCAGGTTTTACTGAAGAGAATCCCACAGGTGGGTAGAAGAGGACCCCAAAGGAAGAAGCAGCTTCTCCAAGTGGGGAACTCCATATTCCAGGGAATGGAATTGGGGACAGGAACAGGGGAGGAAAGGGAGGTAAGGTGTCTACCAGGAAGCACAGCTCGGAGGGATGGAGAGAAGATCCATGGAACTGCTAAAGCAGTAGCAAGGCAGGGGAAGCTTGATGTCATTGTCCATCTGGGGACAAATGACCTGGCTGGAGACAAGGCAGGGCTAGCAAGGGTGCAGGAGGAGTTCAGAAAGTTGGGGAGGGGCCTTGCACAGGTAGCAAGCTCTGTGATCTTGAGGGTGCTGCCTGTCCATGGCAAGAGGGAAGCTAGGAACCTCCACACCAAGGACTTCAACTCTTGGCTAGAGAGCTGGTGCAGAGAAAAAGGTTTTGGCTTCATTGGGAACTGGGGACCGTGCCGGGTCATAATGTTGTACGCTTAATAGTGTACGGTATTATGGCTAAACCTGACCTATGCGCTTCAGTTGGACACCCCCGGAGTTGAATCTTAGCAGCCCCCCGTAGAATAGGGGTGTGGGGGTGGAGCCCTCAGAACAATAAAATATAAGAAATCGTGCAATGCGATTGTGCCACACAGCATTCTGCCATGCAACATAATGACCCCGTGCCACTGGGGACCCACCTGGAGGAATGTGACCCTGTACAAGTGGGACGGCCTACACCTCTCCAGTGAGGGGACCACTGTCCTACGTGAACAGTTTAAATGCTTCATTGGCAAGCATTTAAACTAGCAAGGGGGTGTGGCAGAAAGATGAAGGGGGAACCAAACTGCCCACCCCCACAGGATATGGAAGTCAACATGGAGGACCATAACATTATGGTATCACCAGAGGAAACGAAACCCATAGAAGGGGGAACAGCAGAGGACAGAAGAAAGGGGATTGAATACGGGAAGGACAAACCGAGGAGGCAAAAAGGCAACAGGGGTTGATAAAAGGACAAATGGCAGGACATGGAAGGCCATGTATACCAATGCCCGTAGCCTAGGGAATAAAATCCCAGACCTGGTGGTTTTGATAACAGAGGCTGACCTGGACATTGTAGCTATTAATGAAATGTGGTATACTGGAAACCATGACTGGTATGTAGCAGTATCGGGTTATTCTCTGTTTAGAAGAGACAGGGAGGGGATGGTTCTTTACATCAAGGAGGGTATTAGGGCGACTGAGGTACAGGGAATGCAGGAGAGGTAATTTGGGTCACCCTTGAAACAAGCAGCATCACTGCTATTCGCACAGGCGTCGCATACAGATCTCCAGCACAGGGGGATGAGGTGGATAGGGTTCTAGTAGAATCCATCCACATGATGGCAGCTAAAAGGGAGGTGCTGCTGGTAGGTGATTTCAGTCTGCCAGATGTGGATTGGAGCATCCCAGCGGCTGCCTCAGCCGGGAGCAGGGACATCCTGTACTCTGTACAAGGGGCAGGCTTCAGGCAGCTAGTGCTAGAGCCCACCAGGGAGGGTGCAATTTTGGACCTGTTGCTCACCAATGGGGACAGAATTGAGGAAGTCAGGGTGGGTGAACACCTGGATCCAGTGATCATCACACAGTGTGGTTTAGCATGAGTACAGTGGTGGAGTGAAGCCACACAAAGGTGAGGGTCCTGGATTTCAGGAGGACGGACTTTACTGAGATGGGGATATGTCTCAAGCATGCCCTGGCAGGGAGTGACAAAAGAGGAGAAGTGGAGGAGCTGTGGGCCCATCTGACAGGAGCCATAATGGAGGCAACAAACCTTTGCATTAGGCAACTAAACAAGGGCAAAAGAAAGAGAAAGCCACTATGGTTTTCAAAGGTAGTGGCCGGGAAGGTAAGGGTGAAAAAGATGGCTTTCAAGAAATACAGGGAAACACAGCGTGAGGAGGACAGGATAATGTATCTGGGTAATGTATCTGGATAAACAGAGGGAGGCAAGGAAAGCAGTTGGGAGCACAAAGGCACAAACGGAGGAAAAAATAGCACAGGAGGTAAAGAAAGGAGACAAGACTTTCTATAGGTGCATTAGTGAAAGAAAAACCAGGGGTGGGATAGTAAGGCTTAAAGGGGAAGAAGGCGAGTGTGTGGAAGGGGACCTGGAAAAAGCATCAGTACTGAGCAAATATTTTTTTTCTGTATTCACAGAAGAAGGTGAGGGACCACAGTTAGGCAAAATGAACAGATATGGGAGGGAGAGGGACACCAGTCCATTTACAGGAGAGAGTCCTAAAGGAGCTCACAAAACTGAATGTGGACAAGGCAATGGGACCAGATGGGATACAGCCTAGAATATTATGGGAACTATGGGAGGTGCTGGCGCCACCACTGGCAACACTGTTCAGTGAGTCACTCGATACAGGAGTGGTTCTGGAGGACTGGAGGAAGGCAGATGATGTCCTTCTTCACAAAAAGTGGCAGTAGGGAGGAGGCTGGAAACTATAGACTAGTCAGCCGCACCTCAATAGTGGGGAAGATTATGAAATCACTACTTAAACAAGGATCTTGGAACATCTTGAAGCCAGCGGCGCACAGGATCTGAGACAGCATAGATTCATAGCGGGAAGGTCAGGTCAAACAAAGCTGATTGATTTCTTTGACTGGGTGACTAAGGTCGTGGATGTCGCCTACCTGGATTTCAGTAAGGCCTTCAATACCCACATAGAAGACTTATGAACAAGCTGGGCAGCCTGAGAGTGGGTCACAAGGTGGTAAACTGGGTTAGGAACTGATTAAGTGATAGAAGACAGAGGGTCTTGGTAAATGGTGCTCAAATTTGAGGAAAGGAGGGTGACCTGCAGGGTGCCACAGGGATCCGTCCTGGGCTCAGTCCTGTTTAATGTCTTCATAAGTGATATTGCGGAAGGGCTGGAGGGAAGGGTGTGCCTCTTTACGGATGACACTAAGATCTGCAACAGGGTGGACACTCCGGGAAGGGTGGAAAAAATGAGAGACCTAGATAAACTGGAAGAATGGTCCAGAGTGTGGCAACTGAGATTTAATGCGAAAAAGTGTAAAATCATGCATTTGGGGTGCAAGAACTCAGGGGAGGATTACATGATTGGGGGGGGGGAGACTGATGGTCACCAAACAGGAAAGGGATTTGGGGGTAATCATATCTGATGACCTAAAGGTGTCCCAATAATGTGCCAAGGCTGTGGGAAGAGCCAGTGGGATGCTGAGGTGCATAGGGAGAGGTATCACAAGCAGAAGGAAGGAGGTGGTGATGCCACTCTGCAGATCATTAGTGAGGCCTCAGTTGGAATATAATGTCCAGTTCTGGAGGCCACATCTCCATAAGGATATAGACAGGGTGGAGGTAGTTCAAAGAAGGGCAACAAATATGGTGCAGGGCTTGCACCAAAAGTCATATGAGGAGAGACTGGGATACCTCAATATGTATACTTTGGAGGTGAGAGGAGATATGATAGAAACCTACAGATATCTAAAAGGCATAAATAGGGTACCGGAGGGTAGCATCTTTCAGAAAAGATGTCCAGGAATGAGGAGGCATGACACGAGGTTGAAAGGAGTAGACTAAGGGGTAGCGTGAGGAAGTATTTCTTCACAGAAAGGGTGGTGGATGCATGGAATAGACTCCTAGCAGAGGTGGTGGGGGCAAACACAGTGGAGGGATTCAAGCATGCATGGGATAGGCATAGGGGAACCCTAGCAATAGGAACGAGGAGGTAAAGCCGGAGATCAGGTAGGGTCTGCGGTTTTTACACTAGGCAGAGAAAATGGGCAGACTAGATTGGCCTAGCGGTCCTTATCTGCTGTCAGTTTCTATGTTTCCTAGGTTTAGATTAAAGAGCAACTGATACGATCCTGGCAACCCATACAACAGAGTTGCCTGCCATGAGGACCTATTTTAGCCATATTTTGGCTTTTTTTAATGATTTATAAAAAGTTATTAGCTCCATAGAGCCCATCTCATAACTGCATTGTATGAGCCAGGTGGCCACCGAGTGCTGCAGCACTGCCCCTAAAAAGAGCCATAATTATGGCGTGAAGTAGGGAATGTGGCCACAGGCGCTCTATGGAGAATGTAATGGGATCAGGACGGGGCACCTAAATGTACCTAGATTATCTTTACTGGCAGGTATGCATGTATGGGGCTATAATATGTTATACATTAGCCCCATACATGTATACCTGCCAGCAAAGATAATTTGGCTAAATATAGGCGCCCCCCCCCCACCCCAATCCTATTACATTTTTATAGAGTGCCTGCAGCCCCATTCTCTACTTCACATCATAATTATGCTATTTTTGGAAGGGGGGCTGTGGCGCTTGACAGTCGCTCGGCTCGTACATGGAAGTTACAAGCTGGGCTGTATGGAGCTAATAATGTTTTTTAGAAATCATAAAAAAAAAGCTGAAATATAGCTAAAATAGCTCCTAGGGCAGGCAACTCCATGTTATGGGTTGCTGCCTAGAGCCAAACATGGTGTCAGCTGCTCTTTAACTGAGGCATCCCAATCCCTGGTGTACCTTAAAGCAGCAATGCAATGAAAAATGTTTTTCCAAAAAAGGTAGTTTCAGCTATAATTAATAAAAATATTGGCATTCTGTCAAATCTAGTTTTCTATATACTGCCCTACGCCATGCAACAGAAGGTTTTTTTTCCTCAATCTTAACCCTTGCCAGGTCTACAAAAGCTATTTCGATACCTTTTTTAATTTATTTTACAATTTTTGGCCAGGAAGGACACACTAAGCCAATGTTTATTTGCAGGTGCATCCTGGAAGCACAGGAAGTCAAGTGACTTGCTCATAGCTACACAGTATGCAAGTAGAGGCTGTGGGATTCAAACCCAGTTCGCCAGGTTTGCAGTCCATTGCCATGCTATACTGCCTCCACAGCAGTGGCAGTCATCTTTTTTTTCTTGAGAAAAAAAACTACATAAAAACATTTATAAACACTCAGATTTTAATGGGAATATATTATTTTACCAGCAAATAAAACTGGAAGATGCCTGGAATCTTTTACAGTGAAAAAAAAAAAAGTGCCAAATCAAATGTTTTGCACTGCTGCTGTAAGTCTAATATAAACTATTTTTTTTAATGTTTTTTGTAGTGTAAATTGTAATTGTTTTATTCCACATGAGGGTTTCTGACTGTTAACATAACTCCTTAGAACAGAAGTTGGACCATTAGAAAACTCAGTTTTCAACATTTGTTTTATAATGACTTGTAATCTTAGGAGTATATGCTTCAACTCTGACTTTAGAAATAGATGCACATTAATGACCGCTTTCTCTCCTTTGACGAGGGAGGAAGGTTCTCTCTTCCACGAGGAGAGTCATGTATCAGATATCTAGTAGGCAGGTCTTCTCTCCTCCAGGAGGAAAGCCATGTATTGGGTGTCCGCTACGTGGCTCTCGAGTTGCAGCATCATTTTCAATGTGGGCTCTGGCCAGCTTCGTGTTGCAAGCCCATGTCCTAATATTGGAAATGGTGTATGGAAGTGTTGCAAGAGAGAGGTCATTGTGCTGGGAATGCAGCCACAGGAATGCAGCCATGTTCACTGGAGGGGGTGGGTAGAGTGTGAATGATGGTTTTACAATCATCACGTTCAAAAGCACCTGGGAAAAATGGATGTTTTTCATTTCAGGAAAAGATATTTTTCGTTAACATGGAAGACAATAACCTCATTTTTTGAAGGTAAAAAGGTATTTTGTAATTTGCAGATTGGGGATGCGGTTCTTCTTGATGCTGCTAATTAGTGAAAGGTCAAGTGGTTTAATTGCTCAATAATGCTTAGGGAAACATGACCAACTAACTCATCAGGTGCTCTCCCCTGTCGTATGGGACTTGCAAAAAGGTTCAGGCAAAGCAGTTTTCTGGCCAGTGAGGTTTCTCAGCTCTCAGTATATTGACGTGAGCATGCTCAGTGTAGCAGAATGAATTTGACACTGCAAGGTCCCTTGAAAGAGCATTACAATCATAAGTTACAGTGCTAGTTACATTTTTAAGCTGGGCAAAATTGTGTGTTGACTTCTAATTAGCCATTTGACTTAATTCACGGTCTTTTCATCTGCCGACACTGTCGTCATTTAGGTCTTTTGGGGAAGCTACTGCATCTGAAGAGGTTTATAAAGCCAAGAGTGACAAATTTTTTTTGGGGGGGGGGGGTAAAATAGATGAAATTTGGCAATAGTATGAATGAAATAGAAATGGGGGAGTTAGTTACCTAGCATTATCCCTCCCTGTCTTATTAATCCACATAGAATTTCTTTCTTTCATTCATTTTTGTTTTATTTTATCTTTAACCAGGAAGTGAACTGGGCACAGCCCTTTTTCAGTCATGCCTGACATAAAACAATTAACAAGAAAAGCATACAATAGTACAAAATTCGGACATTTAAACAATTAACATAAGCATTTAACATTATCACTATACAACTTCTTGTATGTATGCACGCTTAATTGTCTTGCACTTCTCTGATGTGGAACCTTTGTAAAGGAGTCTCTGACTCAAATGTTTGTAATTCTGATACTTTCAATAAATAAAATAAAGTACATAACATTTTGTGCAGATGTAACCACTGTGACAAACCAATCATGGTGCTATTTATGGAGGACAGTTCATCTTATGTTCCGGCTCGTCTTTGTAGCGGACTGCAGTATATGCTTAGAAGTTAACAGCTGTGAGGACTGAAGTGGGGGAAGTAATGGGACTTATTTATTGTCCTGCAGTGAGTTGGGGTATGCTGGAGTTTAAACGTCCAGCTTAGACCTTTGAATTGACCACTAGTGGCAGTGTTGGCGTCAAATGTGAACGGGACATAGATTATCAGTTCATAATTTAATTCTAGTGACTGCCCTTCCCCCACTTTAAGTGTTTTCCTCCTGAGCATGCTCCATTGAAGTATTACAGAGCTGTACTGCCTAGTTAATACTATTAGAGAGCTGTACTGCCTAGTTAATACTATTGGAGAGCTGTACTGCCTAGTTAATACTATTGGAGAGCCGTACTGCCTAGTTAATACTATTACAGAGCCGTACTGCCTAGTTAATACTATTGGAGAGCCGTACTGCCTAGTTAATACTATTACAGAGCTGCATTGCCTAGTTAATACTATTACAGAGCTGCATTGCCTAGTTAATACTTATTAGAGAGCTGTACTGCCTAGTTAATACTGTTAGAGAGCCGTGTACTGCTCAGTTAATACTATTGGAGAGCTGTACTGCTCAGTTAATACTATTACAGAGCTGTACTGCCTAGTTAATACTATTACAGAGCCGCATTGCCTAGGTTAATACTATTGAGAGCCAGACTGCCTAGTTAATACTATTACAGAGCCGTACTGCCTAGTTAATACTATTACAGAGCCATACTGCCTAGTTAATACTATTACAGAGCCGTACTGCCTAGTTAATACTATTAGAGCCGTACTGCCTAGTTAATACTATTGGAGAGCTGTACTGCCTAGTTAATACTATTAGAGAGCTGTACTGCCTAGTTAATACTATTAGAGAGCTGTACTGCCTAGTTAATACTATTGGAGAGCTGTACTGCCTAGTTAATACTATTACAGAGTCAGCATTGCCTAGTTAATACTATTACAGAGCCGCATTGCCTAGTTAATACTATTAGAGAGCTGTACTGCCTAGTTAATACTATTAGAGAGCTGTACTGCCTAGTTAATACTATTGGAGAGCTGTACTGCCTAGTTAATACTATTGGAGAGCTGTACTGCCTAGTTAATACTATTACAGAGCTGTACTGCCTAGTTAATACTATTACAGAGCCGTACTGCCTAGTTAATACTATTACAGAGCCGTACTGCCTAGTTAATACTATTACATAGCTGTACTGCCTAGTTAATACTATTAGAGCCGTACTGCCTAGTTAATACTATTGGAGAGCTGTACTGCCTAGTTAATACTATTGGAGAGCTGTACTGCCTAGTTAATACTATTACAGAGCTGTACTGCCTAGTTAATACTATTAGAGAGCTGTACTGCCTAGTTAATACTATTAGAGAGCTGTACTGCCTAGTTAATACTATTAGAGAGCTGTACTGCCTAGTTAATACTATTGGAGAGCTGTACTGCCTAGTTTATGTGGGTTAACATTGCTTAATTAACACCTCTGAGATTATGCTGCCTTCTGCTTAATAACCTAGATAATAATACAGGCTTGTGTTGCTTTGGAGGTGCACAGACTTGGTGACTGTTGGCCTAGCTCTGGAAACATCACATTCAAATTACCAAATGTTTGAGCTTAAGTCACATTTTGTTTTGAGAGGCCTAGTTTCTAGTAGCTTTTTCAAAATGCTGGCATTATACATAACTCATCAGTTCCTATGTGTGTTGTTTTTAAGGGTTGGCACACATTGTTCAGCAGAGGCAGTATTCGTTGTCTATAATGCCTTCTGCCTTGGGGAGGGTGCGTGGTGCCTGCTGTTACATGAGTCTCCACTGGTATCCCAAGGGTAGGGAGTCATGTAGGCAGGAAAACATGACTCAGGAAATGAAGGATATCTTGCCACCAACAAGATGCTGACATCACTTATTTATTTGAGAAATTGGTGATCTGGAAAGGCACACTGAGTCGTGGCTCGTTTCCAGGTGTGACCTGGTGGAAGGGAGAAGGGGATACAAAATGCACAGTACAGTCCCTCTTTTGCAGTTACAGTAAAGTGCATTCAGAGACATGATTTAATACGGTAGCTAAGTACAATAATAAGTGAAAAATAAGCAAAACAAAGCATGAGCAACAAATGAACGTATCAGCAACACTTATACCTAGGTATGAGGTAATTGCAAAGGCAATTGTGATGAAAGGGGAGAAGCAGGAGCAGGGGGAGAGGGAAGGAGTTTCATCTGGTGCTTGAGGGAGACTGGCAAGGCAGTGGAGCAGAGGGAAGTTGGTTCCAGAGAGGTAAGAAGCAATAGGAAAAGGCCGATTACCCAGCAGAGGAACAGGGATGAGGTATGGTAAAGGTATGAGGATCCCTGGAGTAGAGGGAGCAGGAGGCAGATGGGATAGGGGAGAGGAAGGATGAGAGTTAAGAGGTAAGGGACCCAAACCAGAATTTTTAGACGAATGAGGCACAAGGGATTTGGCAACATAAAGGTATAGAGAGAGAGAGAATGAATAATTTAATTTAATCTTTGTTGTTTTACCAGGAGAGACACACTAAGCTGAAAGTTTTTTTTACAGGTGCAACCTGGGAGCACAAGGAAGTTAAGTGACTTGCTCAAGGTCACACATTATGCAAGTGGGGCCTGTGGGATTCAAACCCAGGTCTCCAGGTTTGCAGCTCAGAGCCTTAAACCACGGCGCTATACTATATGGAGAAGTATAGTACGCAATGATTAGTATGAAGAAAGGAGTTGGTGGCAAAGCAGCAGAAGGAGTTGGAGAGGATGTCCAGTCTGGTCAGGGAAGTGGAGGGACTGGTTCCATAGATCTTGTCCACATAGTCGAAGACCGGAAGCACCATTTTGGTAACAAGCTCACTTCAGACCTGCAGGGATAGACCATCTTTATTGCAGTATAAGGCACCAAGTTTGGGGTGGAGCTTTGCATGGGATGGCATCAGCTTTAACTGAGAAATCAAGCTTGCTGTCCAGCCACACACCAGGGTACTTTAAGGATTGGACCACTCCAAGAGGGCTGCCATCCATGGAGGAGGAGATGGGCAGGATTGGGAGTCTGACCAATTTCTGACTGGTGCCAAAGGTCTTGAACACCGTTTTGTTTCTTTTTTGTGTGTGTTGACTTAGAGATTGTTTGATTGGAACCACTGCAGAACGTTGTGGAAGTCTTGCTGGAGCAGACCTTCCTTTGCATAGGTGGAGGGACCGCAGGTGTAGATGACTCTGTCATCTGTATACATGTGAATATGCAGGTTGGCACAGGCCAAGGAGAAGTCATTAAGGAGATGGAGAAGAGAATGGGACCCAAGCTGGAGCTCTGTGGGACTCCCACCTACATGGGAAGAGGAGGAGACTAGGTGATATCAACCTATACTGAATATACATGGCCCATGAGGTAGGAAAGACACCAGTCAACTGCAGGAGCTGAGAGGCCAGCAGATCTTAGTTTATCCAGGAGGAGTGAGTGGGACCCAAAGTCAGTGGCCTTGGATAGATCAATGAATATGGCAGCTGTGATGTGCCCCTGGTCCATCCCTGAGAAAATAAAATCAGTTACATGCAGCAGGGAGGAGACAGTGGAGTGTTGCTTCTGAAAGCCAGACAGGAATGGGAAGAGGAAAGTGGTGAATGATAGGAACTCAGAGAGTCTAGTGTAGACAAGCTTCTCTTGCAGCTTGGCAATACATAAGGGAAGTGGTATCCACTGTCCATTCTTCTGATGGTGCCCATCAGTAAGAGTATGATGGGTGGACTAGTCTCAACCCTTTTCTTGTTCACTAGAAAAGTCTTCTGTCTTGGATTGTGCTCCAGTGGAGTGGGGTTGGATCATATGGGTGGATGAAGAATATTTGAAAATAACTGTTTTGCGCAAGGTATTCATGTTACTATGCTTTCCTGAAGACCCACCCAGATCTGGTGCCTGGACAACTTGGGTCCCTGCACCTTCACCCCATTCAGGAATGTTCCAGCTGGTTCAGCTTGGAGAGGAGTATATCTGTAACAGTAGAAGATGACACACAGTAGGTCTCTCGGGCCACTTATGACCACTCCAGCATGTGTGGCATCCAGGGTTTGTGGACAGCGGAAGGCAAGCCAGGACTACTGGGTAAGAAAGTAAATTAGAAAGTAAAAAAACAACAAGCAAATCCATGGAAATCACTGGAATCTGAGAGCCCCCTCTCCATGAGATGGCACTAGATCAGGATTTGCCTGTGATTCCATTCTGCATCAGACTGAATTCCCACGGCAGTGATGCAACAGGGTGTTTGGAGTTCTCCCGCCACCACTGCCAAGTGTGACGGTCAGTTCTGTTTAGTTTCAAAACATTTTGTTCATGCAGTAAGTCATCTGAAAATACAGTACTATCTTGGAAATACAAATTCAGAGGAAGAAATAAAAAAAAAAAAAATCAAGAGTAGAGAAGTCTTGCTAAGAACCATTTGATCAGATAGCTTTGATTCTTTTTCTTTTAATCTTGTCCTTTCTTTCTCACCTTTCTTTGCTGTTTCTTCCTAACATTACTTTTTCTCCTTTAACTTTACCATTTAATCATCATCACTGTAGTTAGCTCTTTATTCTTTCCTTAAACTGTTATCCTAAGCTGGCCCCTAGGTGCAGTAGTAGCGCTACAGTTTATGACAAGGGGCGAACTGAGTTGGAGGCAGGATTGAGTGTTCCCAGCACAGCTTGCTTCCTTCAGGGTGGGTGGCATCTGTGTCCTGCACCACAGTCACTACCTGCTGGAGGCTTGGTGGCATCGCAGCCGAGAGCAGAGCAACAGGGCAGGGATGGAAACACATTGCATGCATTGGCATGCATGTGTGCATCATTGCAGACCAGCTCCCTTAGGGGTGAAAAGCGGAGGAAAAACTGCCCTAGTCCACCTGAGGAGATGTCAGCACCCCACCAGGCTACTGTACTACTGACCTGGGACTTGACACACCACTGCCATGGTCCTGGGTAAGTTGTACCCAAGAAAGTACAGCAAAAAGTATGTGACGGGGCAGGGATTGGTGAAAAGAAGGGCATGGGGGATAAAAACCTGCATTAATTAAAAAAAAAAAAAAAAAAGAGCTATCATGTTGTTTCTTCCCTCTTAAAGTCTTAACTGGCATGGATTTTTTTGGGGGGGAGGTGTCAAAGTAGAATGTACTGGGTGAGAAGAAATGCTGGAGTACAGTGAACAGATCCATCTTCAAGGACATTTCCCTCCATAGAGTCACATCTTTAGAACTGTAAGCTGTTGCGGTCAGGGCCCCTTAGAAAGTTTTGCCAGCTGGGGCCACCCACATTGACTTAGGTTGGCGTCACCTGTATAATATGGGTAACCCCTATAGCTCCTCAGTCTATTTCTTGCCATCAACCACTCACCGGAGCATGGTAAACATCTACATCAATTTTAGTCAGTGTTGCTTCTATTTCTTTATTTTGCTTCCTTGCTTAATATTATTACATGCCATCATCACTTCCGCTGAAAAAGCCTCTGCTTTTTCGCCCCCACTGGTGCAACATGCAAATATTTTGTGATGATGCTTACACACTTTGTGTTTTCTGCCCAGGCCTCTTTCATGATGTGAAGAACTGTGCCATTTGTCAAGGCCTCAACCAGGCCACAAGGAGACGTCACTGGAAGACTTTAGAGACTTTCCTGCAGAAAATGGATAATGTCAAGTGGCCGTCTTCACTGTTTACCCCGGGGTCCCCAACTCACTTCACCAGCTCCATTTCAATAGCTGGCCTTGCTGTCTCCATTGTGGATAAAACCCCATTCAATGAAGTAAAAGTCCAGACATGTTGTTCCCCTCCTGAAAAGGGAGATTTCTGTATGCCTTTCCCCCAATACCTCTGATTCACTGGGTATTGATCGAGCTTTAGGAAGAGAGGACCATACTGATACTAGTGCTGCCCTTCTTTTTCAGATAAAGTGAATTTGCTCTGCTCTGGCAGATTGCAGTGGAACAGCCTGTTCTGCTTCCTGTATGAGTGGATCTGCTGTCATACAACCAGGACTATTGGCTGCACTTTCAGTCCCTGCAGCCTCTTGCCTGATTCCTGAAGACATAAAAAAATGCTCCACTCTGTGGTTCCTGGGCTGTTTTGGATGTTCTAGTAGTGACTCGTAAGATATCTGTCCAGTACACTTATGCCTTACTGAAGTGGAAATGTTGCAGTATTTGGTGTGCCTCTTGCTTCCTGGACCAATTTACGTGTACGGTGCAGCCTGTCTTGGACTACCTTCTGCCCCTAATAGACATTCGCTTCCAGTACTCTTCTGTGAAGGTGTGCCTTTTGTCCATTTTGCCTTTCATGTCTTCATGGGGGCAAGACTGTGGCCCAGTTTGAGGTGTCCCACAGGTTCCCCAAAGGGCTCCTGCATCTGCGACCCCCAATCCATTGGCTGGTTCTGGTGTGGGACCTTAACTTGGTTCCGGAGCCTCTTGAACGGTTTCCTTTTGAACATGTTGCCACTAAGAAAAAGCATTTCTTTTCATGGAAAATGCTTTTTCTGGTGGTGATTAACTCCACTCACTGGGTTTCTGAGCTGCAAGTTTGGTTGCAGATCCACCACATCTTGTGTTTCACCAGGACTGGGTCTTCAAGTTAAGCTCCTCCCACCACCTGGGCAGTATATCTGGCTCTGCCCTGTGACGTCCAATCTTTCTTTCTGCTGGAAAGGACAGGTCTCCTCCTTCGCGGCTCTAACAGCATTCAAGGATTATTGTGTGTGTTTAGTGTTGTGGTGGATAACCTTCTACTGGTTGATTACATCTTCTTCACTTGTTCCAGCTCTTTCTTCAACTTTAATCTCAGCATGGAAGAAAGGAGGCAATGCAGATTTAAGTTCTGCCTGCAGTGTTGACAGAAAATGTCGAGGTGTTCTGCCTCTAATTTCTGGGAATACAGCACAATGTGGAGGGTTGTGGCCTTTGCCAGGTGATGCTTCCAGCATCACTGGAAGAATGGTGGGCCATACTCATCCTCGGACAACCCTCAGAGCATGATCCCAAGGATCAACTTAAGGGCTGCAAAAAGGCCTCACTACCTACTGGTTTGGCTTCCCAGCTTGTGGCCATAGAGGGGGCAGTCGCAGCCATGGTGAGTTCTTGATCGTTCGTGGCACTGCACTTGGCTGAGGTCAGTGTCGGAGTGTCCTTCCTGGAGGATTTACTTGAGCTGTATCGAGCCCTCTAGACATTCAGGAAGAGCCCTTTTCACTGGGGCTAAAAGCATAATTGCTGCCAGCGCAGGTTGTGGGATCAGGAGAGATCGCGATCCTCCTGCAACTCCCCCGACCACTCGATGTTGATCAAGCTACCTTCAGTCAAGGGCCTGGTCAAGAGCTCCTCAGTGCCTCTTTCGGGCTTGTCAACCATGATGCTGATTGAGCAGGCTTTTGAGATTTTTATTGAGCTTGTTAACTGGTTGTCTGCGGAGCTAGATAAGGAGCTGATCTCCCAAACCCCAGTACACCCAGTCCTCACTCAGGAGGGTGTGGCCCAGTCGATGTTCCTAACTGGTCACTCCAGAGCCAACCTCAGCCAGTGGTCATGCCTGAATGTAGCTCAGCATGTGGTGAATCACCAGAGGACCCATCTCGACATCAACCTCTGGGTCGACAGTCAAGGTCAATACGCCATTCCTGCTGTCGATCCCGCTGGACTAGGAGACACTGCCATCAGTGTGTCACCACCACGAGATGTGATGGCGCTACAAGGTGTTCCAGACTACTATGGGATGGGGTTAGAGCCCTTTCCTCAGTTGATTGGTACAGCATTAGAAGCATAAACATGCACTTCATATTTTTTAATATTTTCCAGCACCTGTGACAGGCAGATAGGAGTCACCCATGGCTTAGCCCGTTTGTCATGTCATTAGAAGGCTGGCAGCGGGAGACTTTGGGACAGTAATGGCCAGTGTGTGGTGGTGGCGGGGGGGGGTTCGCAAGATCAGCCAGATAAACATAGAGATTTTGGCAGTGTAAGGTATTTAAAAAATGTACAGCTCATGTGTTTTAGCGAATCGGAACCTATACGTCCCATGTTTTTAGTTGTGGAATGCTGAGAGTTCCCCTGTAAAGCAGCAGAGCTTGGTATAGTGAACTTTTTGGCCTGTGCCTTTTTATTCTGTTTGAGTGCTCCTGTTCCCTGTCTTGTAAAATACCATTTCCTCCCTTTTCCTTGTTTGAATCTGCGTTTGTACTTTTTTTACATTTGAAATAATAAAATTGCTTCTTTTAATATGGATAACCCTAGAGTTTTATGTTTATTCTCCACTTTTTTTGAACAATCATTGTCTCATAAAGTTAGGGAGCAGTGTCTGTTGTGTTGCTCTGCAGAAGGATTCTGTGCACTCGAGTCAAAACGGGACAGAAAAACACAAACTACAAAATGGCTGTTATTCTGCCATTCATTTTACTTTCCCGAGTATGAAAGGAAAAAATGGAACCCCTGTTGCATCCTAGTTCACCTTGTTCACAAGGAAAGTAATGTTAAAGATTAACATTCTAGCACAATAAAAAGCTTAAAAACTGCTCAATTATGTGAGGGAGCAAGGTCACATGAACCATGCTGGTGGTCCAGTGAGGTTCAGGTAGCGGTCAGAGAAAAGAAGGCGGCCTACAAAAAATATAACACAACAAGAGGGGATAGGGAAAAGGAAATGTACCATCTTGCATCTAGAAAAGTCCCCCGGATGGTGAGGGGACAAAGTCCAGTAAAGAGCAGCAGCTGGCACAGGGGATACATGGAGGGGAAAAGGTTTTTTTCCGCTACATTGGGGAGCAGAGAAAAACTAAGGGCCATCTCGGCAGATTGAGATCAGAAGGAGGGTGGGTGGAAGAGGCGAGGGACCAGGCAGAGGTATTAAACGAGTACTTTGCGTCTGTGCTCACTAGGGAGGGGGATGGGATATCTACAAAGCAAGGCACGATGGGGATAGAAGCGGTAGTAAGTGGGATCAGGGGAGCAACAGAAATGGAGCAAGAGGGAATGAGAAGGTACCACAGGGGTGTCACATCAGGATAAGGACAAAAAGGCCAGTAACGCGGAGAGGACGGATGATGCTATCTCCACCGAAAGGGTGTGGGTAGCCCTCAAGGCCCTAAAGAAAGATAAATCTCCTGGGCCGGATGGCATTCATCCGAGAGTACTGTGGGAATTGGTGACATACTGGCTGCACTTGGCGGAGCTCTTCAACAGGTCACTTGAGACGGGAAGGGTACCAGGATTAAGCAGAGGCATGCCAATCCATAAAGGGGTGTCGAGGGAAGTACCAGGTATCTATAGACCCATCAGTTTGACCTCAGTGGTGGGAAAATTAATGGAGAGTATACTAAAGGAATGATTGGGGGTGTACTTGGAGGAGGTGGGAGGTCTGGATAGTCAGCAACATGGGTTTGTGCCAGGTAGATCATGTCAAACCAATCTTGTGGAGTTCTACAGAATGAGTAACATCAGAACTGGACAGGGAAAGCCTGTGGATGTATTATTCTTGGACTTCAGCAAGGCGTTGACTCTGTCCCCACAATGGTATGGTGGAGAAACTGACGGGGTTGGGAGTAGGCCCTTGATGGTCAGATGGATTGAAAACTGGCTAGCTGGATGCACCCAGAGACTAGTGGTCGGTGGGGAGCTCTCGAACCCTAGAGAGGTCGCTAGTGGGCTACCGCAGGGCTTGGTCCTGGGTCCGATCCTATTTAATGCATACATATCGGACTTCAGGGAGGGTATAGGGTGTGAAATGAGTCTCTTCGCTGATGACTCCAAGATGGGAGCAGTAGTTGAGGGGGAAGAGGGGAGGTTGGCACTGCAAGGGGACCTGGACACCCTGAAAAGCTGGGCTCACACATGGAAATTAAATTTCAATATCACCAAGTGCAAGGTGTTGCATCTTGGTCGGAAACCTAAACACAGGTACACCCTGGGAGGGGCGTTGGAGGCCTCAATAGGAAAAAGACCTATGGGTCATGGTGGATGCATGTATGAATAACTCTGAGCAGTGCAGGAGGAGCTAGCAAGGCAAACAGGATGTTGGGATGCATTGTAAGGGGTCACTCTAGGAGCAGGAAGTGATTCTGCTGCTTGTACAATGGACTGGTTAGACCACACCTTGAGTACTGTGTACAGTACTGGAGACCACACTCTGAAGAGGGACATACAGCTCCTGGAGAGGGCACAGAGGAGGGCAACTAAGATGATACGAGGGCTAGGGATTTAACGATGAGGACAGACTTGAGGAGCTCTGCCTGTTTTCATTGAGGAGAGGAGAGAGAGGGGGTCATGATGAGGTCTTCAAGTACCTCAAGGAATAAATAGGTAAACATGGAGGGATCTTTAGACTAAAGCAGGGAGGTATCACCAGAGGGCATGGTTGGAAGGTGGAAGGGTGAGGGGAAAAGAGGAGGAGGTTTTCACTGAGAGGTGGTGGACCCTTGAATGTGCTGCCTGGAGAGCTGGTTCAGAGATCCACAGTAGAGGGCTTCAAGAGAGGGTGGGACAGACACAGAAAGCGGATGTATCAGATGATGGCCTGGCCCAGGGGGGTGGGGATGGATGATAGGGGTGTCTGGAACACAAGGGGGGGGGCCTCGGCACCCTACTAGGGATCTGAGGTTCGAGAAGACTCGACAGACCGTAAGGCCTAATCTGCTGGCAATTAGTATGTTAGTATGTTTTATCTTTAGTGTGTTCTAGTTTTTTTTTTTTTTTTTTAATTTTGCCTGTTGTTGGGCTACTAAATATTGCAGATAATGCAGTACTTGTTTCACTGAGTCTTTCCAAATGTATTTGACACTCCCCTGTTAATCTCACAATTGCTGTTCGTGACATCATGGTCTGTTGCCATAGTGAGCACTATGATGTCAAACAAAAGCACACTGAGGTTAAGTAGGGAGAGGCAAATGCTTTTTATATAGACTTTTTGGATGCACTACAAAGATGTGCTGTAAACCTTGAAAAGAATCATTGAAAATGAAATTAAAAAAATTCTCTAATCAATTGTATTAGCCGAAACATCATATTTATTAAAGTACGTGCTGAAGTGCAGAGTTGCTCTATAAATAATAGGTGTTTAAAACAACTAAGAATAATGATGGAAAATGGGGGATAGCATTATTAAAAGGAGAGATTTTGATTATTTCAGATATAAAAAAAATAATAAAGTAGACTCAAAATGGAGAATGAAAGGCAGCTTGTAAGACTGGGGAACGGGGCACTCTAAAATTAAATAAAAAGGTACATAGGTCAGATGTTTTCACTGTAATGCACACTGCTGCCTCGTTGAGCTTTGACTTTTAAAGTTGAGTGTCGACTCCTTTAGCAGTTTCAGTGGTGGCTGTAATGATTACAGGATCTCTGATCTGTTATAGTAGGATTTTGGCCAGGAACACACTGAACTTTCCATGACTCTGTTTGAGGTGGGGCTTTTTTTATTTTACTATTTTGGTCTATCCTCATGTAGTGCTGGATTTCCCCAAGCCTGCATAATCTCTTGTCTGGCTCTGTTATTTTAACACCCCAACCCCCTCTTTGTTCTTAGTCTGAAACACTGACGCTGAGTCTGGGCAGTAGGGAGTCTGAGGATTTAATAAGCACCTTCATGAAGATCAGTTTTTCCCCTAATAACTCCTGTTGCCCCCTCTCTGAATAACAGATGTGCCACAGCATAAACCCTGTGCTATGAAGACAGACAGTTAGGATCTGGTGATAGTGACACAAACTGCAAGCCCCCCAAAGAGACTTAAAAGAGTATAGTCTTTGACATTGAGCCCAGCCAGTGTGAGGTGCAAGAGTTTCAGTGCCATTCTCGAACCCAGGTCTCCCATTTGGGAAACTCTAATAACTGGGAGCTACCCCTGTGGGAGGGGCCTTTTATGTGTAGCTCTGTTACCTAATCAGGCAGTGAAGTACTGTACGTGCTTTGCACTACTGCTGGTTACATAGTGCTGTAATGCATTTATTTAGGTACTCACTGAGTGGTGTAGTAACTAGATTCTCTAAGTAAGACCATGTGGTGAAGTTAGGATGACGAGGTGACATTTCAAAATTAACATCTTTGAGGATTTTTTAAAAAGGGGACAAGCTCGCCTGAAGCATTAAACAACAAGCATTTGTCAATGCCGAATGTTGTCTTGCTGGTATTGTCATTGGTAGTGCAGGAGTTAGAGAGATGCATAATAGAAATGGCAGTGAAGTAGTGAACTGACACCAACCCCACCCCCACCCTGCAGAGACTGACAGGCATTGGGGTGTGCCTTTGGGTTGTCGGCCATAACGCTCACGGCATTTCACCTCACCCAACCCTGCAGACACCAAGTGTTGCACCTTGCAGACACCGACAAGTGTCACAGTGTGCCTTGGGGTCTTTGTGCCTTACACTCACCCCATTCCATAAGGAAATACGCCTAGATGGGTGTAGTATAGGAGGATGGGGTGAGCTTTGGGGCCGAAGAGTCCAAGGCGCACCTCGATGACTGTTAGTGGCTGCAGGGTGGGGGCGGAATGGTGTGAGCATTACAGCCAACAATCCCAGTCACACCCCTAATGCCTGTCAGTCTCTAAAGGGTGGGGCGTTATGGTTGGAAACCTTAATGCCCCGGATGTTTGTTGGTATTTTCACTCCAAATGTTCAGCATGGGCTTTTTCTGACCCCACTTCATGAACTGTGGCAGTATCAGTTCATTAGCTGAAAGGTGATTTTGCACAGTGACTGCGCCATTTGGCACCAAAGGTGCAAAAACACATTTTGGGCAGGATTGTGAAAAATGACAGCTATCCTGTTCATGAGGAGGTGTAAAAAAAAAAAAATAAATAAATTGTAATGCTGAAAATCTGAAGTGGAAATATGAAGAACTGGTGGTCACGAGTGTGCATAGAAACTGCACAACACCCACCGGTAACACAATTATTTTGGGATTTTTTTAATCAAATTTTCAACATAGGCATTTTGGGACCTCTGCTCATGAACAGTGTCACTTCGATTTTGTTACTCTGTCCCAAACATTGATTTCCCACAGCGACCGCGCCATTGTGCACCACACGTTCAAAAACACATTTCGAGCAGGATGTGAAAAATGACAGCAGTATTGTTCATAAGGAGTTGAAAATCTGGAGTGAAAATATGAAAAATTGGTGGTCACGAGCGTGCGTAAAAACTGTGCAACGCATGCCCATAACGCAATTATTTTGGAGATTTTTTTTAACCACATTTTCAACATGGGCATTTTGGGACCTCCGCTCATTAGCAGTGTCACTGTGATTTTGTTAATCTGTCCCGAACATTGATTTCCCACAGTGACCGCGCCATTGTGCGTCACATATGCGAAAACACATTTTGGGCATGATGTGAAAAATGACAGCTGTACTGTTCATAAGGAGGTGTGAAAAAATGGCAAAGTTGAAAATCTGGAGTGAAAATATTAGAAATTGCTGAAGTTATGAGCATGTGTGGAAACTGGACAATGCACGCTCGTAACACATTGTTTGGAATTTTTTCACCAAATGTGCAGCATAGGCTTTTTGGGACCCCACCTCATGAACAGTGGCACTGTCGTTTTGTTAATCGGTCCCGAAAGGTGATTCCGCCGCAGTAACCGTGGAAATGATCTTTTGGAAACCAAATAACGAAATGACAGTGCATGTGTTCATGAGATGGGGTCCCAAGAACCCCATGTAGAAATTTGAAGCCAAATTCAAAAAAGTGGTCACGATATCCACTCTAAGTTGACCCCCTCCCCCAATTAATGCCATTATACAGCTTACTGTGATTTTCTTCAGTTCGTGGTCGGCTTTTTGAAGAGTTCAGATGTCTCCACTCCACCAAAGATTGCCACACCGGACCTCCAGAGATGAGCATGGGGTGAGGGGTGCGGGTTGGGGAGGAGGGGCATTCTGTCGAGGGACCGTTTACTTGTTTACAGGGACAAAAAAAACATTGAAGTGTTTTTTGTTTTTCTTACAGGTTTTACTAAAACATACATTTGAGGCACACTGGGTGGGCTCCCAGTATGCCACATGTTTTTTTTTTTTGGGGGGGGGGGGGGACTGAAGTCAACGGGGATTGGGCACCCCATCGGCAAACAAATTAAACTGGGGGGCATCATGCCGACGGGGATTGGGCACACCCATCAGCAAACAAATTGAACTGGGGAGGGGGCATGCTGACAGGGGGATTGGGCACCCCCAAGGTTGGCTTTCTGGGGATTGTGTGGCAGATGGCAGCAGCCACCTCCATGTTTATTGAAATGTTTCGCCAACAGAGGCACACAAGGGAGGCGTGTCATCCATGCCGCTGCATGACAAGCTTGTCTCTGATTGCAGCTGCACATTTCTTTAAAGTTGGTGGCACTTTGCATATACTGGTGTCAGCGCTAGCATGCTGGCTAATTGGAGAATGAGGGCTGCACCTTCTAAAGCGTGCCCTGCATTCGCCAACACTGACACACCTCTGCATTTTTCCTACTGCCACAAAATGTTGCTTGTGCATGCACGTGACAGCATTAAAAGGAAAGACTTCTGCGGGTCTTGGGGAATTAAGTGGCAGAGCACCATGCAGTAACACCAGAAGCTTTGGGGGGAGGCTTAATCCCAGATACTACAGCCTTTAACTACAGTATGTTGAACTGCATTCTAACTGGAAAAAGGTTCCAAAGTGCAATCATTTTATAGAAGTGTCAAGTTCTGCTTTTTCTTTTTAAAACTAGCACCTTTCCATTTAGTCTGCTACTCAGCTGTTGTTTCACAGTGACGCCGTAATCATTCTTAAGATATTAGGTTTTGCCACAGTGTCCATTCTGCACCCTCCTATGCCACAATAAAGTCGTACCTGATACAGTGATAGATCATGCCAGCCATACATGGACTGTATTTAAAACTGTGGTGTAACATTTGGTTTATATTTGTATTTAAATGGCAAATATTAAGAGTGCTTCTGAATGACAGTCACAGCTGACATCATTAAAAGGACAAGTAAGGCACGGAAACCAATTGGCAGCTGAGTTGCAAGCTTTAAACAGAAGGCTACTATTTAAAAAAAAAAAAAATGTCACCTTTTCATCATAAAAAGAGTAATTATATGTGGAACATTGGTTTCTGAATAAATTTTCACAGATTGTGATATAAATTGATATGTGTTTTGCCCAGCATACTTAGTTCACCCTTTCTTGTGAAGCGAGGAGGGGGTGCAAAATGATGTCCTGGTGACCCTTCTGGCCTTAAGTTACTATGCAGTTATGTAATGAGAGAGAAATGTCACCTAAAGGAGTGTTAGTTCACTGTGGCCTCTGTTCATAAATGTAGGCCATTATTCCTTACTCGATGCAATGTGGTTTAGTTTTAATTTTTATTTCGCATAAAACCCTTTAGGCGGTGCCTATTTTCAAAGGGCTTAGGGTCAAGTACAACAAAAACTAATATACAGTGGCAGACACAGGTAAACAATGCTGTATGTTTGGTGTTAGTCCAGTAGTTGACGTTGATATAAAGGTTTACAATACATGGTAAGATGCAGCAGATGATTTAGCAGTAGCAGTTACATAATACAGGTGGAGTGAGCGAGGAAATCAGCTGGGTTTCAAACACTTCAGCCAAGCTGTGGTCTCTTAAAGTGTCAGGCAAGTCATTCCATTGTTTCGCAAACTGGTACAAGAAACAGTTATGACATAAGGTGGTTCTCCTGTGGGGAAGCAGTAAGGTGTGTCACACCACACCCCTGGTACCGTATTTATTATGAACATTATTGAACATAGACTTTAAACCAGGGGACAGCAAGCCTCGCAGCACTTTATTGCCTAAGACCAAGGTGCATTAGAGCACTCTCAACTGAGGTTTAACCAGTTCAGGCTGCTGTACAGTACACAGCTGTGGGTGTCATTTTTGAAGCCTGGTGCAAAGCGGCAGGCCCCACCAAACAGTCTCCTGACCTGGGACAATGCACTTGTCACTCGCAGATCCGTAGACCATGACCCACAGTCAGTGAGTAATGCTAGTGATGAGGCACTGTACCAAGAATTTCTTTATCTCTGTCAGGAAGTTGCTCCTATGCCCATAGGGGAATCCTAGTCTTGTGTTGACAGCCTTGACTGGGTAAGCCACATGATCATTGAATGACAGGGTGCTGTGGAGGAGGACAATGCCTAGATAACGAAAGGTTTGTATTTGTTCTAGGGTGGTCTCAGATGAGGAGGTAATGGATAAAATAAGGGAGGTGTCGATCTTGTTACATGTGTGAAACAACATATATTTAGTCTTTTTCTCATTCATTACAAGTAGGTTTGAGGTTAGCAGTTAGCAGTGACAAAAAGTACCACAATTCCTTATCACCCGAATAAATATTTAGAAACCTCTTGTCTTGGCTACCCCCCCCCCTTTAAAAAACAACCATAGGTCTACGTTAGCCTACACACAGCTGTGGGTTCTGAAACTTCTATGGCTAGTGAGGATTTGCGATATCCCTCACTCTCATTCTCTTGATGGAGACTCACCCTGTCTATGCAGTATGGAAAATGAGTTTGGGACGCTCCTATCATAATGTGGAAATTTTATGTAGTCTTTCTAACTTGTTTTTGAATGGGGTTGTATCCTGTTTTTACGTCCTGTCATGAGAATTTCTGTTAGATAAGCAAATTCAATCACTTGCCCATGTTCAGAATGAATTTACTGCAAGTGGGCAGATATGCCCCTGAGAATAAAATACTGTCGATACACTTGTTGCACGCCCATGCATTCGTGATCGACTTTGATGGAGGGAAAAGGGGTGACCACAAAGAGAAGTGGGCCTTTTTTGATTATTATATACTTAGGTTTTGGAGTTGGGGTTCATATGTTGGGACTTTAAGAATGAGCTTGCTCAGCATTGCTAAGCATGGGTGGCTCCAGGCCAGAGCCAGACGGAACACATGCCCTGGTACAAGTCAGCTGTGCCCCAGCAATGTTACATTGCTAAAAACGTATTTCAGATTTCAGTGCAGCTAGTGCATGTGCCCAGACATGAGCCCTGTATATTCTACCTGTGTCTTAGTCATCTAGCTCAAGGAGCCACCACTGTTACTAAGCATACAAAAGAGTAAACTCCACTGCAGCATGCAAGCAATTGATATTACAGTTACCTGCAATATCTATCTTTGAGGAAGAGCACAAAAAGGAAGCTGTAGAGAAGTGGCACATTTTATAATTGATCATCTTATTTTTTACTCTCTTCCTTGATCCTCAACGCCCTTCAGTGCGTTCCCCCTCCCCCCATACAGCCTTACCACCTGCGTTCTCTGGGACAGACCTCTACAGACTGAATACAGCCTAGTAGGGTGGCAAGCCAAGTTGATGGTGTGGAGCCTGTGGAGGACAGACGTCATTCTGTCAGTTGATCTTTCTGTTCTTGTTTTCCCTCTCTCAGAACTGCAGCACAACATGCCTCTGACACATGCACGCAGCAGGTACACACAGTGACTGGCTGCATGTCCTCCCCCCCTTGTTTTGCTGCAGCATTCATGCCGGGCCCCCTAGGGTCAGTAGGAGGCATTAGCATAGCAGGTTACAGTCAGCCACACTTAAGAGGAGGCGAGTGTCCACTGGGATGCTCTAGTCTATTCTACCCCACAGCCCGAGCTTGCTCCTGAACCCCGGGAGCCACCAGCACAGGTGACAGCTTTGCCACTGTGCCAGTGAGCTGGCAGTGATAGTTTTACATAAGCAGTAAGTCATGCCAGGTAGTGCATTACCATGAGGTATTCCCACACTCCTGCACACCTAACCATGGTTTGCCTTGGGAGCGGGATTACCAGTAGGTCTCACACACCCCTGCCTTACTGCTAATATGTAACATGTTAAGCAACTCGGTGGCATTTTATAGTTTTAAAATAGAAGAATCCTAATGTTTTCCCCTCTGCATGTGCCCCTGCATCAAGCAACTTCAGGGCTCACATTGAAAAACTTATGTTTTTTGCATGGATCCCTGCCAATCAGAACCCTGTGTTTCAGTGGCTCAGCAGGTTGCTCATTTGTCTCTGAGGCCGGAAGATCAGAAGACTGTGGGTTCTATCCCCACACCAGGCACTTCAGTTAAATCCCAGTACTGACACTGTAGTGCAGCATGAAGGGGGTGCTGTACTCCGAGGTGCCATCTTTCGGATGAGACATTAAACCAAGGTCCCATCTGCCTATTCTGGTGGTAGTTCAGGTAGATTTTAAAGATCCTATGACACTTCTCGAAAAAGAGTAGGGGAATTGTTATTAAAACCTAAAAGTAAATAAAGATAAATAGTGTTACAGCACACAAAATCATATATAGACAAAAAATGGAAAACTAGAACCAAAATTTAAAGTTTGCAAGCATTCACCCTACATGAAATTTCAGTATTGTACCCCTAAATTACAAAAAAAAAATTCTATAAACCATCCTATGAAGAACTAAACTTAATGTCTCAATACATGTTAAAAGTCACATGAGAAATGCACAAATCATAATCATAAAGAACGAATGAAAAAAAAAAAAAGTTTTCAGCATTTACCCTATCCACCCAAAAAAAAAACCCTGAAAAGTAGGAAGAATGTTGCTATGTTAGAAACACAAGTTTACAAACAGTGTTAAATGCGCACATAAAGTATACCATATAAATCCTACATAAGAACATTGCAGTTAGGGCTAATGTGCCTGGCTGAACCAAACACTGACATGGTTGCCCTGGATAAAATATAAAGCTCTTATCCCTTCCAATGAACATACAGTTAGGTAAATGTTGGAGTTCATTGTCTTCATACAGTAATTTAACCTTTATTCTCCACCCCCATTCCCAAAACCCTTCACTGCCAAAATTGAATCCGGGGTACAATTCTTTTCAAGTCAGTATAATATATCAGCAGTGTTTACTCCCTCATTACGAAATAAGACAGTGATGACCCGAAATGATTGCTTAGTGAGTGGAATAACCTGGAACGGAGTCCCAAAGGAATTCGTTTTTAAAGAGGCTTATTTCCCCCAGAATCTTTCCAGCAGTTCTGGGGTGCGAAAACTCACATCGATTGTGAACTCCCCTGGGGTGTGTATGACGGCATATACGACCGCAGGTGTAAAACCAAGGGACATTTTCAACAATGTTTTCCTAACATAGAAACGGTCAGGTGGGGACTCCATTCCACCCAAATACCTGAACCGTACAGCATTGTCTCTTGCTAGCTCTGTAGGTTTCCTGAACAAGCTAGCATACGTTGGGACTGACTTGCCCTGAGGGGTCTCCTCAGGACTGGGTGGAGTATTAGATATAGGGGGATCTGGTTCCACTATCTGAGCCCCGCCAGATTCCTCCAAAACAGTTTGTTGATTTGAAGGAGAAATGTTACCCGAAACTGCACTCTGCAGTTCTGGCATCTCACTGACTCCCATTTCATTTGCTGTCCCATTGAAATCCCGTCGAGTATTATCCATTTCCCCTTGCCTTCTACTTGCCTCTGGGTGCGTGTCTGCAATCCATATGCCAGCAGCATTTTGTTTCCAGCTGGCCCCCCTCAACGCTCGCTCCAGGGACCAACTGCTGACGTTGTCATTCTGTGTTGGATGTGCATTCTGTAGCCCTTTAGCAGACACTGCTTTCTGGGGTTTAATCGTTGAAATAAAAACCTTTATGGTTTCAACAACTGGACCTGGCGAGCCTTCAGGGGGATGTTTTCTTTATTTTTTCTTCTTCCTGGAGCTTCAGGTGAGCATGTTCTGTTGCGAGTTGTTTTTTGACAGAGCAAAGTTCTTTTTGCAAAATTGCTCACTTCTCAGTTAGCGACAACTCGTTTGCAGTCAAGCACCCGGAGGTATCCATGTATACTTCGGCAATTTCCTGGTCTTGTTCCGATGAATCCATAGCGGTGTCGACAGCACCTGAAGCTATAGCAGAATCACAACTTGCATCTCCCACTGCTACTCCTGTACTTGAGTCTCCCATAGCAGTACCAGCGGTTCCCCCTACAGATCATCAAGGGAATTTCTCCAGTGTCCTTGACAAATTTATCCTATTCACTAAAAATACCACCAACAGCCTAAAGGGGCACTGTCAGCTTTTTCCAGTCATTTGTGGTCTTATCTAAGCAGTGTACATTCTGTCACAGACCCATCCTACATTCGTTACAAAATGCATCCAGTGATATAAAAAAGAAGGTTGTGTACCTGTTTTGCTACATTTTCACAAAACTCAACATTTCCTTGGTCTGAAATAAAAGCTCCCGCCACCGGAAGCATCGGCAGGTTGAGAACGCGCGTCAGGCACGAGCGCAGCTCTGAGATGCAATTTTTTAGCATGCCACTTAATAAAAAGGTTTCCCCAGTAAATGAATAAACACGGAGTGATTTCTGGAGGCTAAAAACAAAAAACGAGCACTGTGAGCATTGTGGTTTACTTTTTTAATCGCGGCCTGAAGGGTGTAAATAAATAAATGTTCAGTTTTAGAATAAGGTTTACTACATTTCAGATTGGCATGGATATTTAAAGACAGTACACCTGGGCTACAAAATCCACCTATCCTTCAACCCCATTCTTTATCTCATTTTACTTACAGCACCTCTGTGTGTGTGTGTTGGGGGTGGGGGTGTAGAACACCTTTATTTCCTTCTTCATTCATAACTTAAAGTGAATTTTTAATGCTTGGAAAAGATTCTCGCTTGACAGTACTAGAACTGAAGTCCTGTGTTCATCCACATGAGCAGAACGGCCTGAGCGCTTTCGAATTATGCCTTCCCGCTCTACCCAAGCCCTGCCCTAGAGAGATTACCTGTAGTAGACAAAAAAACAGAACACCCAGCTTCAAGCTGAGAGCTACAGGGCTTGGCAGTACATGGTGCTAACCTCAGAAGCGTGCAAAAGCACTGCAAATATGGAGAAACTGCACAGTGGCAGCAACAGCCATAGAGCACAGTAAGTATAAACAGCCAAAGTTCTTATCACACAGGTATATTTATTTTGACAAATAATTTTCTTTCAGGTGGTTTTGGTTAATGGCTTTCCTTCCATCTGTCCACTGATGGACCTCGTCGCGGTAAAGCTGCATCTAGTAGCTTCACGCAGATTTACCATGTAACAGGGTGCAAAGTCTGCATGAGTTCAAAATATACCAAAAAATACTAATGTGCAGTCTTTGATGGAAGCATTAAAGTGCTTGCTAATGTGTAATTTTGTACTCTTTGCTAGTACTATTCTCCAAGACCCAAAGCTTATTCTAGGCATCCACCATTTCATGCATGAAGACATTGTCACACATGATGTCAAGACATCAGCTGTGGGCAGTAAACTGATGATGGATACCTAGAACTGACTTGGTTCTGGGGCAGGACTGCAGGTGAACTACAGAAGTATGCAGTAGCATACCCCTTCAGTGGTGCTATCAAAGACTGAACTTTAGTAATGTTGATGAATTTTGCACCCATGCTGGTTTTACACACTGCCACCCAGTTTATCTGTTGGTAGTTCCTATATGTGGATTTACCACCATGAGGTATACTGTATCACTCACTGGACCCAAGGTGAGGAACACCATTGTCGGAAGCCACCTGTAAGAACCCGATTTGTCAAAATAAACATACTGGTCTCGTAAGTACTTTGGCTGTTCGTACAGTATTTTCCTGTGCTCACTGGTCATTGTTGACACCATGCAGTTTCTCCATATTTGCAGACCAACTGGCATAGCTGAGAGGGTAGATCAGATACCCATTCAATCCTTGCATTTCATGTGATACTGCCAACAAGGGTGCTAGTATGGGAGCCTGTTGTGAGGTTGGCTTTCTGATATTGACATCTCTCCACCAGAAACTGGACTGCTACTATCACAGCTCATTTTCCATAGCCACTTCCTTCTAATGGCTGTTCACAACCTGAGTCACATCAGTTAACAAGTGACTTAAGGTGAAAGTCCCCATAACCTACTGCCACTTGATGAAGCCTTCCAGTCCCAAAGTTGGTACATTTTATAGGGGGTGATCCATGCAAATCTCTTTTAAACATGGTACTGGGCTTACCTGTAGGTGGCAGTAGTCTGGAGATATCCTTTACAAAGTCTGCCCTATACTGATTCAAGGCTTCAGCCATTTTATGAAACCTTGAGACAGCAATTGATGTTGTGGTTAGGTAAGCTGCACGCCTACAACACAGATTCTCCATGCATGACATCCCCAACTGTCTCAAGGTTCCTTGAAATGGCTGCTACCTTTTATCAATAAAGGACATGTAGTGGTGGATGTCTCCAGACTGCTGCTACCTCCTGGCAAACCCAACACCTTGCTTCAAAGACCTTTTCATTCCCTTTCAAACTACTAGGGACACTGTTCGTGAACAGATTAATGCAAACGACTCATCATTAATCTGAAGAGCATTTCTTTGTGACTGTGTGATCACAGGTATATCCCAGCACTGTAGAGCTTCCATCTCTCTTTCTCTGTCTCCTTCACTCTCTCTCCAAAATAGGAGGTTCGTTTCCCAGACAGAGCTGATCTCATTATGCCAGAAGGGTGTAAACAAAAAAAAAAATAAAAAAAAAAAATTGTGATGCACCATCCTCCTTTACAAAAGGCACAACACAATGGAATAAACAAAAGCTGGTGAAGATAAGAGAAACACTGTTTTTCTGTGTGCCAGGTCACATTAATGCCCCTTCCCCCAATTAATTCAGTAACCATCACCTGCTGGTTTCAATGTGGATGACACTGTTTGGTAAACCATAATTGAAATACGGTTCATTGTAGATTCATTATTGCCCATGGCAACTAACCCTACATGCTGTCCACTCCACCCTTAGAATGTTTTGTGCATTACACAGCTGAGAGGGTGACATTCGGAAGATATAAGGAGTTGCAGAGGGAGGAGGATGGGAGGTATAACAGGAGAAACAGAGAGCAGCAGTAAGGAGCATGAAGTCACAAACTGAAGAGAGACTAGCCCAAGCAGTAACAAAGGGGACAAGATATTTTTTTAGGTTTGTAAGTGAAAAGAGGAAGACCAGATGGGGGAATGAAAGGTTAAAAAGAGATGGGGTGACAATGCAGAGTGGAACCTGGAAAATGCAGACATACTGAACAAATACTTTTGTTTGGTGTTCACAGTGGGTGGAGAAGTGGAGGGGCCATAAAAAAGTAACAGGAACTCTGAAGGGAGGGAAGGAGGGAGGGAGGTGGACACTAGTCCGTTTTCAGAGGAGAGAGTCCTAAAGAGATTCGCTACTCAAAGTGGACAAAGCAATAGGACCAGACTCTGTACAGCCTAGGGTATTGAAGGAGCGCAGGGAAGTACTGGCTGCACCTCTGACAGTCCTGTTTAACAGCGCTCTTGAAACAGGAGTTACTCCAGAGGACTGTGGATGTAGTGCCACTTCATAAAAGTTGTAGAAGAGAGGAGGCTGTCAATTATAGATCAGTCTGCCTCACATTGGTGGTGGAAAAGCTAATGGAATCCCTGCTAAAGTAGAGGATAGTGGAATATCTTGAGTCTAATGGGTTTCAAAACCTGAGACGGCATGGAGTCACAGGTGGGAGGCCATGTTAAATGAATCTGATAGATTTCTTTCATCGGGTGATCAAGGAATTAGATCAGGGTGCAGCAGTGGATGTGGCCTACCTAGATTTCAGTAAGGCATTCAACACTCTTCTACATAGAAGACTATTAAGCAAGCTGAGTAGCTTAGGAGTGTGTCAAAAGGTGGTAAACTGGGTAAGAAATTGGTTAGGGGATAGGCAGCAGAGGGTGGTGGTAAATGGACTCACTCCAAGGAGGGGGAATGTGATCAGCAGAGTGCCTCAGGGATCAGTGCTGGGACTGGTCCTTTTTGCTGAGGAGAGGGACTAAAATTTGCAATACGATGGACACTCCAGGGGTGTGTGTGGAAAGGATGAGAAGAGACCTGAGAAAACTCAAGGAGTGATCAAGGGTATGGCAGCTGGGTTCCAGTACGAAAAAGTGTGAAATAATGCACTTGGGGCACAAAAACCCAGGAGCAGAGTACACACTAGGGGGGAGTGCTATTGATGACTACCAAGCAGGAGAGAAACCTGGGGGTAATAATCTCTGATGACCTAAAGGTGGCCAGGCAGTACGATAAAGCAGTTGGGAGGGCTAGTGGGATGCTGGGGTGCATAGGGAGAGGTATCACCATCAGAAGGAGGGAGGTGGTGCTGCCTCTGTATAGACTGCTGGTAATACTTCACTTAGAATATTGTGTACAGGTCTGAGGCCACATCTACTGAAGGACAGAGACAGAGTGGAGGTGGTCCAGAGGAGGGCAACTAAAATGGTGCAGCATCTGCATCAAAAGCCCTACAAGGAGAGACTAAAGGACCTCAATTTGTACACCCTGGAAGATCTCATGGGAGTAAATAAGGTACAGGAGGACAGTATTTTGCAGGAAAAAAATATGCACGAGAACAAGTGGACATGCTATGAAGCTGAAGGGGGTTTGATTGATTTATTTATTTTATTTAGCTTTTGTTTACCCGGTTAGCACACTAGACAGTCACGTGCCTATTTTCAGGTGCGACCCGGGAAAGTTACAGAGATGCAAGCAATAACAGTACAGAGGCTAGCATCAAGCTACACAAATGTACAGTCAGAATACAAGCAAGAAGGACCAGGCAAAACAAAGTACAAAGGCTTGGGTCCAACTGTCAGGCAAGGTACAGACAAGTATAGGCAATCATCTACAGTCAGGTAACAGGCAGAGAACGATTTTAGTGCAGTTCAGTATGAGGCAGGATAACCCAGGGAGGGCAGCCAGGAAAAATTAGAGCCAGTGTCGGCATCGACAATATTTGTGAATATTGCTTGTTTGTTATTTATTTTTGGAATAAGTGCACGCCCGCAGCCAGGTATTCTTTTTTTTTTTTTTTTTAATTTCAGGCACTTCACAGAGGGAGGGACTACAGGGGACAGAGGCAGCTTGAGGCTTGTTTTAGGTAATCCCAAAGGGAGGACCTGAAACAACTGTGGGTGGGGGCAGTTCTTGCGTGAGGAGGTAGGAGGTTCCATGTTTTTGGGGCAAGAGCTGCAAATGCTCAATCTCCCGCAAGGGAGTGAGTCTTCGGAACCATCATCGCCTGGGATTCAGAGGGCCTCAACTAGTAGCCAGAGGGGGACAGGCTGGAGGAGGTCAGCAAGTGCTGGAGGAGTAGATGATCGGATGATGTTATCCATAAAGTTGCCCATAATGAATGAGTGATGGTTGCTTGGGGAAAGCCAACCCAGTCTAGAGTAAAGTAGACACCGATGGGTGAGACGAGAGGCTGATAGGGCGAACCGACATATGTTGTTATACGAGGTGTCCCATTTGGAGAGCCAGGCTTTGGGGGCATCGTGAAGGAGGTAAGCCCATAACAAAGCGAGGGAGGAAGACCCTTTCCTTGGCAAGTCTGGCAGCTGGGGTGAGGCAACTTTTGTTCTGTCACAAGTCCTAGTTTGCAGTTGGTTGCCTTACAGGAGTTAAGTATGTGCAGGTTGAGATCCATTTGTGGGTCAAGAGTCACCCCCAGGTACTTAAACGATTCCACCACCTTCAAAGGGGTGCCGTCCGTGCCATCTACTCTGAGCACGGCCGGGCACGCTCTCACCTTGGGAAGGGAGCCGAATAACATTTAGGAGAGATGTAAGGAAGTACTACTTCATAGAAAGGGTGGTGGATTCATGGAACAGCCTACCAGCTTAGATGGTGGGAGTGAAAACAGTGGTGGGGTTCCAGTATGCATGAGAATCTTGATGGAAAGGAAGGGGAGGAGGGAGAAAGAGGCGGAGATCAAGTGGGGTCTAAGATGATACTGTAAGTAGGGAAAAATGGGCAGACTGAGTGAGCCAAGCGGCCCTTATCTGCCGACAAATTCTGTGATTGTGTGAGAGCCTTCAGTAGCCTTAAAAACTGGGAGTCTAACATTGAGGTTCCAGGAACTGTGTGCTGATTAGAATGGAAGCTGAAAGGTCTCTGTTGAGAATCTGGTGTGGTGAGTAGGAAGTGCCTCAGCTTGGTGATGGTATTTTATTGAAGATACTGTCAGAGTTTAGAGTAAAAGTCTTGTATTGCATTTGGTAGAAAAAATATCCCAGCTGTTACTAGCAGACAGTAATAAGTAGGGCTGTACCATTGTTACGGAAATTATGGATACCATGTTTTGTTAAACTTTTATGAAAACCCTGTGATTTTTTGGCATTTTCCTTAACAGCCAGTGTTTCCTTTAGCAGCACCTCTAGTTCTGTGCTGCACTGCAGTCCTAATTTCTGTGGCAGGGCTCCTGGGCTGCTGTGGCAGTATGTATTTACTGTTGCGGCATTAATTACTTGTTTCTGTGGCAGGATGCAGTTCTGCCATTGGCAGAAATCTGGTTAATGATGTTGATGAAATTACATGCAGAGGAGAGACTTCAAGATAAGTGAGCTGGGGAAGGGAGTCGGTAATTATGGAAAAACTGAGAAGAAATCCATAACCAGAGTGACACAGTAACTGTACATATAAACATATTGTAAATCATGATGAAGATTTCAGTTTTTAATCGTAGCTTAAAGGAGCACTCTCGACCAGTCGAACACTCCTTTTCTCTGTGTGTGAGGCACACTTATTCTGTGAAGAGAGTCTCAACGCGCAGCTGCTCTGGAAACTGGCACGTTTAGGGAATGTTTTGGTTTTTATTTTAATATATTATTGATCGATTTTCAATCAATATTTGAATACTGCTGCTAAGATATTGTTGTAAGAGTGGTCTCACTTACATTCTTGGCGTATCGGAACCACTTACTTTTGGTTTGCGGTTCTCCTACCCTAGGAATGCACATGAGACCACTCTTAAAACCATGAGTATGATCTCAGTAGTGGTATCAACTTACACAAACTGGAAGAGGAACCCTGTTTGGGAAATGGACTATGGCAACTGTTTGCATGAGAGATCATCTTATGATTATATGAGTACCTGGAATGTTTAGAAGTAATGCTGATTGGCTAAAAACTGTGTCATGATTTTTAATGAAAAAAACAACTTAAATCCTTTAGCCTGAGGGATATCGACATAAAAAACTCCATGATAGACAACCATGATGGCATGACATGATAAAATGGTAACTACTCATGTGCAAACACACTTCAAGTAAAAAAAAAAATGTATCTAAATTTTTGTTACTTTAAAAACAAGTGGTGAATAACCTGACATGTGCATCCTGTTTATTCAGAGGAGCTAAGGTTAAAAACTTTCAAAATGATTGCTTCATCACAAAACTCATGGAGCAACCCCACTAGCTTAGGCCATGTCTGTTCCTGTGATTACTTAATTAAGGCATTTTCTTTTTAATTTCTTTTGCAGACAGTCAACGGAGGTGTTATCTGACTGACGAAGTATTGAAGAAAGTAGACACTTAAGATTCCAACTGAACTTGGTGCGAGGGAGGCACAGGAGATGGGGGCAGTTGTGACTGTGAAGCCAAAAATAGACATGTAACTTGAAGGAAAGCACAGTAACCCGTGAACTGACTGAACCCCACATAGGCAGGGATTCTGCAAGACTGGATCTCTCACCTTTTAAAAGCTATTTTTATGAACAAAATGTTTCTTATTTTTGCCTGCAATGTTGAAGTCACTAAATGTTCTTTGTTTAAAATGATTTGAATATTTTTTTAAGACAGTATTGTAAAAAAAATGAAACTGTAAATTCTGTATATATTGTAAATGTTTTGAGCCAAGTACCTTATTTAAAATGAGCATGTCTCAGTACTCCCAGTGCATCAAGGTAGAGTACAATGCAAGGATAAAGCACAAATTGAAAATAATGTGAACACATGACATTTGTTGTGTCTGTCTTCTGATCTTGATTAGTTTGAACACAGAGCCCATTTGTACAGTTGCCCATGCAAGGGGATTTTGTCCTTGTATGGGTGATTCTTACAAGACTCGGAACCAGAAGTGAAGGCCTAATCCCAATCCGGGCTGCTACGCGAATATATTTGATAGGCAACCATTGTTTACTGTTTGCCTTTTTGTGCACTATAGTCTGCTGAACACCTGGGCTTTGCCTGTTTCACCTCCCTTTGGTGATGTTTACCATATTGTACCCAGCAGCCATTAAAACAAGACCCAACAAAGACCTTTCTGAAGCATGGTGTTGTCCATACTTTACTGTTTCCTTGCTGGTAACAGATCTTCACTGTAGTGTGGCCACTGTCGAGGCTTCACTTTGTAGCCCTGCCTCTCAGCTGTAGGCTGCAATCTCCAAAGATACTGCAGTAATTCCCATGTATGGCCCTTGTATTATTCTGGATAAACAGTCCACTAGAAATCTTTCTTTCCACAGGACCAACAGAGAACACCCTAAATTAAGCTCTTCTATTCATAATGCAAGAGGATTATTCTCTAGCTGAGTTTCGTTGACCAAGATAACTGCCCATACCTACATTCTGCACTTGACATACATTACCAGTAGAAATATCAGTAGTTGTATTGCTGACATAGATAGTCACATTCAAGATTTTAAAAAACATCTAAGGCTGTGTGTCTCTTGTACTCTCAGGTACAGTAGTGTGATTTACTGCAAAAGTTGTATCTCAAAAAAAGGTTACATGCTGAGAAAGATGGAAACCGTAACATTCACCATAGTTTTGCAAGTTCTTTCTGCATCCATAAATAGTTATTATACAATGGCAAGAACATTTCCAGGGCTCTGATTGGTCAGTGTATGCCTGAGACAGTGATGTTATTACACAATAACATCACTGTATTGATTTTTTGGATGATTGTTTGGAGCTACTTTTAAGAAACAGAGATATATTGCTACACTAAAAATCTACTAAAACTTTTTTTAAATATTTTTATTTTGTGTAACATCGAGCCATTGTATAATTGCAATAAGGCACTCCAAGGTGTGTGTTATCGTAATAACGCTATTCCTGATGGTGGAAGCACTCTGTTCATTTCGTTTTGCTTCAACCTACTCCTGGGGTGATATTATTACATGATAACACACACCTTGTCATGCCTTATTGCTTAAATAATTACTTACTGTGTCACATAGGGCCCGTGCCCATTTCTGAGATTTCTGTCAACCCACTCACTCGAGTTTATATGGAGACTGACATTACTTACTTGTTAGTGGTATCCTATGGCTAGACAACTGATCTAGATTCATTCCCTAGCACAGTTTTGCGTGGTCATGGAGGTTTGTAAGAGTCAGGAGACCTAATTGTAAATGGAATGGAAAGAAACCTGGCAGTTTTGTACCTGAAATGTGGACGTGGGAAAAGAATTTCAAGAAGGTAGTCGGCCCAGAAATGGTTTACTGGATAAAATGTGAAAATACATTTGCTGTTGAGGTGGAATTTAAATTGCAGTCACTAGCAAGTTCTTGTAGCCACTAGGTTCTCAGCTTTTCAAACCACCAAGTTAGACACTAAGGAATTAGTACTGTTAATTATTTATTTATTTTTAATTTTGCAGCACATTTCTTTGGTAATGCTTTCTGAGGCAAGTTTTGATGTCTGTGTGTGAACCATTTGTAAAACTTTTTTTCCCCTCAACTATCCTGTTTTATTTTAGTACAGTTTTAGTTATTTTGTCAATTCTTCTTGAAGGACATGGGCAGGAGTTTTGTAGGGTATCTTGGGACACAAGAGTTAATTGCATCCGTTTCTAGATGCCACAAGGCTTAGGTCCAAAAATCAGGATTTTCAGTCCTTGTATCTAAGGGATGCCCCTTGTTAGACCTTTACTGTGGCATAGCTTGCATCCATTTTGACGTTACTTGCTTACAGATTTGGACACAAGTGGCCACAGAATGCTTCCAGTTGCTGCAATATTGGCAACTGTTAGAAAATTGGACACATATGCGTCTGAAGGACAAGACACACTAGTAGCACTGAAGTCCTCCGATACACTTGAGTCTGCAGGCCATACAAAGTTGGACCCCATATCTCTGCAAGGTGTAGTATATCAGGAAAATCAAGATGTGCTTTCAAGACAGTTTTGCATGTTTCTCCCTCCCTACAATTGTGGTTCTTAAAGTAGAATTTTGTAAGACCACATACGGATAACCCTCTCAGGGCTCTTAACCTCTGTCACCATGAGGAAAACTTTGAAAAAGTATTAGTAGGACAAAATTCATCTTATGATATTTCAGTAATATAATGCATTTTCCTGCCCCATTATTCTTTATTACAAAAGATATTTAGATGAAAACAGGATTCTCTCACACTTAGTCTTCATTTGCTCTGTCTGCTCATCTACAAATGACATCATGATCCTCTGCTTGCCAAACTACAGCTGGTTGCTGTAGAAATGATTATGATGCCACCTGTAGAAGTGCAGTGAGAGCAGATGAAGCAACAGTGATCCTGCGTTTATGTACATTTTATAAGTAACAATTCACAAGAGGAACTTGAGATGAAATGTAAGCTAAATTGTGTCGGTTTAATATATATTTTCAGAATTGTCCATGTTGCTGGAGGGTCTTGTCCCCACTGGCATTCTATATTGTCCTATGGGAGTGCTAGCAGACCCCTAGATAGACCCTGCATTGTTGAGTTTTTATTTCCCATAGTTGTCTTGCTTTGCACTTCTCTTCTGATCCTGCAAAACATACATTATAGCTGGGCTGCTGAGCTCTGCAGTTGTCTTCTGTCTCTTGCTTCAAAAGTAATATCCAATTACAATTGATAAGGTGACTCTGAGATAGGACATAACCCAAAATAACTAGAACAGGGGCCAGAACTCCTTCTCAGAGATACTAGGACCTTTCCGTCTGAGTGAGGATAAAGAGCCTTGAAATAGGAAATTCTGGTACAAGAGTCGTGTGTACATTGTACAACAGTAGCTCTTCTTATTGAATGACTGCTGGTATAACTCCCCACCACCACAGTTGCAGGTTAGGATCTTATCATACAGGATCAAAAGTAAATGGGGGGGGGCACAAAGAGGGTTGAAGAATGTGAATTCTTGCCTGCGTGACTTTTGCAGGTCTGCAGATGTGAAACTAAGGTTGCTAGGCAACAAAATGTGTTTTGTTTTAAGAAATAGCCAGTTTCCAGCTAAAATTAGAACATCTCATTTACATTTCCAAGTTCTTCCCATTCCATGCATCAACATGTTTCTTTATTTTCTTAAATCTACACTCTTGCTGAGCACACAGTTGCTTTTATTCCCCCCACCCCCAAAAGCTTTTTCTCACCATGAGTCTGCCCACCGGCACCTAGAAGCCCCATCACTGACCTACTTGCAGACTTGCCAGTTATTCATTACTTACCCAGGACCACAGTGTGATGAATTGCCAGTTATGTTGGTTGTGTGAGAGCCAGCAGAGGGTGCTGGCATGAGATAGCTCAGCTTTTTCCCTCCAATCTCAGATTTTCTCCCTAGGGGTGCTGGCATGCAATGACACAAACATGCAGACATGGTACGTTAGCATGCTAGGCGTCCCGCAGTGACCCCTCTTCTTCTTGTGCTCTGGCCTGTGCTACCACCTAGCCTCCACCAGTTGGCAGTCATGAGGAGGGAACAGTGTTGCCCCATCCTTCTTCCCTTGCCTACCCATGGTGATCAGCGCTGTAGTAAGGGGTAGTGCTACCACATTGCTACTGGCCCAGCTTCCACCATTTCATTTGTAACCCAGTTGAGTTTGTGTACTGATGTTTGCACATCAGAGCAACACTGCCCTGAGGTGGCCATCATGTGGACTTTGTAGAAAGATTATGGCAGCAGGGCAGAGAAAGATAGTGGTCATATTTTTCTTCTTCCAAGAGGGAAAACATTAACCTAAACCTGAAAAAAGATGCATCACAGGTGGAACACAAATAAAACATTTTCATTCACTTTGTTGTACTGCTGCTCCAGGGGTCGGATTTTCAAAACCCACAAATCTACTGCAAAATGAACATGGGCCATCATTTGACAGGTTTCATTTTGTGGCATTTTTTTGTTTGTTTTTTGCATACTCTCAGTTTTTGTCATTTATATAGTTGTTTGCCTGTAAGTTCAAGAAAGCTGTTACAAATATAATAGATTTTCATCAATTTATTCTGTTAAATCTGCCATAGAAACATAGAAGTTGTCGGCAGAAGGAGACCGCTAGGTCCATCTAGTGTGCCCATTTATTTTAGACCTATTTTGATTCTAGTTGCCCTTTGTAGTCAGGGCTCCCTTGTGTCTATCTCATGCATTCTTTACTCCCTCCCCACAGTGTTGATGATGGAACAATTGTCCCTGTCAAATGACACATCTGTAACATAATTAACTGACAACTGAAAGAGTGTAGGCTTATCCAAGAATGCCTTGCATGCCTCCTTTTCAACATCTGACAGAAAATACACTACTTTTTGTGAGATAAAGTCTGTGGGACGCCCATGGCTACCAAAAAACTGCACACATAAAAATATTGGGATAGTAAGACCTCTGAAGCCTGGAAGCTGTCTCTCATTCAAGTAGTGAGATATTGGGAACCAGTATCTGCAGTGCTATACTTTTATCATGCAGTAAAAATCAGAAAGCCAGAGCTTAGCACAAATTATTGTTTTATGCAATAAAACATCTACTGGCCATAGTTCCACTCTTGTTTTCCAAAGCTGCCTAGATATTTTGGTTTATTCTAAAACTGATTACTCCATGATCACGTCAAAACTCTGCTTTAGACCACAGAATTAAATTTTTTTTTTCTGGGTGAGTTTGAGTAATCGGTAGCCCCCATCCCTCAGTGTACTTACCACCCGACTGTCCCCTATCCCTTAAGAAACCAGGAATTTAGATTTTTAGTAGTCCGTTTTCTTTACAGCCGCTTCAGTCTGGATGATCACTTTTCAGACAGATTAACAGTCTGCAAGTGTTTTTATTTTTAAGGGATCCTGTATAGGATTACATCATCATCATGAGTGGGATATGTAGGCAGGATTATTTTGGGCTCTGCTGCTAACCCCCAGAGTTCAAACTTGAAACCATAGAAAACTACGAAAACTATACTGAACTTCTGTTTTGTTCTGTTTTTTATTGAAGTTGCAATGCTACAAATGTGTTAATTCAAACTCGAATCTTTTCGGCATGTTAAATTTGCTTTCTATTCGTCTCTGCTTTGCAGGTTCAGTAGACTTCATATTTCCACTTAAGTTTGTCGATGCTCATTTGATAGCCATGTTGGTTCTATTTATTTGGTTACTTTTGTGACTTGGGAGTAAGTTATCTAAATTATTGAATAATAAATTATACATGGAAATAAAACCTTGCTAGCCTAATTTGTCTTTTTCATGCAACAACCTATGTGTGTGAATAAAATGGCTTCTTTCCCCTTTTGTGGTTTGGAGGGTGGGGACTGTTCAGTGTCTGACTACTAAATTTATTTATTTGAAAATTGGTAACTGAGAGAGCCACACTGAGTCGAGGCTTGTCTCCAGGCGTGACCCAGGGGTAGGGAACAATTGAATAATAACAGCACAACACATAGTGGCAAAACATTTGAACAACATTTGGAAAAACAATCAGTACAAAATTTGAATACAAAAGAAAACATGCATGTGTGCAGAGAATAAAGTGCGGTACAACTCAAAAGAATACCTTGCAAGTGCATATTCAGAAGTGGCAGCAGTAGTTGGTGAACAAGAACAACACTGACAACAGGCAGTTGACCTGAGGGGTGAGTTATTGCCCAACCCTATAATGGAGAGAGAGAGAAAACTATAGTGGTGTGGAAGTGGGAACCAAGGCTGGAGCGGGGCCCCAGCTGGCTGCTTACAAGGCGGGTTAGGCGCAGCTATAGACGTGTCAGAATGAAGAGTAACAGGAACAGGTAGGGAAGGGTTGAAGTTTCAACTGGTGTCTGAGGGAGCCAGGGTATGGAGAGAGGTGGAAGGAGGAAGGGAGTTTGTTACAGAGTGAAGAAAGTCGATTGGAGAAGGCAGATTGCCTGGCAGAGGAGCGGGGCAGAGGAGTGGCAAAAGTGTGATGATCCCTGGAACAGAGGGAACAGGAAGCGCGGTGGGGGGTTGGAAAAGGAGAGGTAAGAGGAAAAGGAATCAAACCAATATTTGGGTATGAAGGAGGTACATGTCAGTGAGCCTGGCAATGAGGGCAGTGGGAGAATGGACAGGGATGAATACAGTGAACAATGGTGGGTGCGATTGAGGGAGTTTGTAGCAAAATGATAAAAGGAGTTATAGAGGGTGTCCAGTCTGGCAAGTGAAGTGGAAAGGGCAGGGGCATAAAAATGTAATCAAAGACAGTGCACCATTTTGGTAGCAAGCTCCCTGTGGACATGCAGAAATAAGCAGATCTTCCGTGAATCAATCTTTACCATTTATTTAGCCCATGTGGGTCTGTGCTGGAGGCACTAGCACACCACAGGAGCCAAACATTTTTTAGCTTACAGCTTGGGGCCAATGGCGGTAACAGCACTGCTGACAAAGCTCACATATGACATGGCACTCATGGACTTGCCAGTAACCATCGGCTCCCTGCTCACCTTAGTTCTGTTTTTCCCGCCCTCGTGGCAACACCATAGGAGATTCAGCTTTGAGCTGTTAACTGCATCATACCTCTTCACTGCCATTTTTTTTTGCTCAATGCCATCCCTTTTCAGCCATTTTTCAATGCCGCTGTTTCCTCCTTTCTATCTCATAGTGCCAAGCCACTTTTTTCACTTGTTCTGTAATTTTTTCTTTTCAGTCATGTCCGACTCCAAGGTGCAAAAGAAAAAGGATATAAAGAAGAACAAAGACGCACCCCCCCCCCCCAGTGCATTGGTGCCCCTTTGGGAGACCTGTGTGGAGCTGACCATGATATGGACTTACTGCAACACCTGCTTCTTGATGGACTCCGGCACCCTAGAGATCTGTGTGATGAAGTGGGGTCGTCAGCCAGCCCCCACTTTGGGAGGCAGGCTATGCACTCAGGACTCCAAGATAAGGTCCCTGGGCTCTTCCCCTGAGCCCCTCTCAGGTACTACACATACTAAGGGAGACCATGGTTCTCCTAGTCTTCGCCCCGTCCAGATGGGGAACCTGATGGAGGGGTCAGGTGGAAAGTCAGCCTCCCACAGGGGGCTGAGTATCCCTCCCAGTCTGTAGCCCCTTTTGGGGAAGCAGATGCCCCCTGTGGTGAGGTCAAAACTAGACACTGGGCCTACACCAGCGGGCACCTTGGCATTGCAGCCCAGTGACACCTTGGCTCTTCACACTAAGGCAAGTGCCAGTGAGTGAGGCAATGCCAGCTGCAAGGCCAGGCTCCTTTCTGACACTGCTTGTGGCACCATGAGAAGGAAGACCTCTGGAGACTGGTCTTCTAGGCGTCCTGTAGAGGTCTTCTGGGTCTCTTTCCTTAAGCAGTTGGATGACCTGGAGTTTGGGGACTGGGAGAGCCTTGTCTGCTTGCAGGACTCCGGCGATGAAGGGAGTCTTCCTGGGCCTGGTTTTAGAGCTTAGTTGGGGTCAGCATCATCTGCGGGGTCCTCCTCTGCCTGGTGCCGCTCGTAGCGCCGCTACCCAGTCATCTCCCAGTGTCGCTTACAGTGCTGGGGAGGGTGTCAGTGCCGGCTGCATCACTGGGCTGGAGGTTGGTGGTGTCTGCAGTGCCAAGGAGGGTTCTGGTGCCATTCGTGGTGCCAGTTCTCCCTCTCCCTTGGAGTCTGATGCGGGGCCTATTCAAAGGCCTAGCCCAAGGAACAGGGCACTGTCTGGTGAGGTGGGTGTTGGGTGGTCCCGATCAGTAGCTCAGGCCTTGCCCAGAGTAAGTGGCAGCTGGCAGGAGTTGCAGCACCAACTCTGAGACCCTGGCCTTACCAGAACCATCAGGCCTTGTATTTGGTGGGGATCGGGGCCACCTGTGGACCTTCTGGCTCCGCCTCTCCCCGGAGATCCCCCAATGGCACCAGTACTGACTGCTCCACGGCTATTTGTGGATTTAGTCTGCCAGGCCCTCCCCAGGTGAAGTCGCCTGAGTATTTGCATAGCCCTGGCAGAGGACCTGATAAAACAAACAAACCACACCCAGCAAGCAAGAAAATAAAGAGGTTTACATAGCTATATTAACCACGGTGAACAACTTTATTAAGCCATGGCTTAACAAAGTTGTTCACCATGGTTAATATGGCTATGTAAGTGTAAGACATATGCACATTTTTGTAACATGGATATACATATGGTATCTACAGGTTCGGGGAAGGATGAGGTTACCTGGCACGAGAGACCTAGGTTTGGCTACTCTGCACAGGGGCACCCAAGTAAATCCAACTACAGGAAGCAATAACTGTAATGTCCAGAACCAGAATTGGGATTTTTCAGTGTGGCTTTATTTATTAACTCACTGAACATAAACAAAGCTCTGTATGGTCCCCCCAAAGGGCTACGTAACTGTAATGCAGATTAGAGGTTTAACACAGCGGTCCATTTGAGGAATGAACACAATACAACAGTTGTCTGGCTTTGGACCCACCAGGCACTCAGCCCGGACTTTGCATTCGTATTGGATACACAGCCTGACTGGCCCGGCTCCCCTGCCAGCCACTCGACTGACTGTCCACTTGGCGAATGAACCCAAACTCTACTTGGAAAGACATCCCATCAAACAAGGAGGCTCCCAAACTGTGGCTCCCCACACCACTTGAAGTCTGCGACTCCTAGAGAGATTTTGTTTTCATACTTCCAATTGAAACTCCCATCAAACAGGGAGACTCCATCCAACAAGGAGTAATTTTCCCATCCTGTGGCTCCCCACACCACTTAGAGTCTGGCACTCCTAGAGAGATTTTAGTTGCGACTCCAATGCCTGGTACCCACCCATCACCGGCCAAGCGCATGAGGCAAGTAGCAAAAAACACAGAAGAATCCGTAGAGGTGGACCTGGTTACATAAAGATGGGGGTTTTCCCACCTCCAGCTCCCACAGCCCATACCCGCCATTTCTCTGGACACACAGAACTTTAGACTTTAAAATGTACATTGACGGTGGATGACCTGAAGCACCTCTCTACAATGAACTTTAACACTTTAAACAGATGACTGCTCTATTTGTTTGTTCTAGTTGACATAGTCCTCCCAAATAGCAGTCCCATCACTTGAAATCCAACTGAAGAAAAGTGTGTTGTTTGCTCTCCAATGGGGCCAAACACTCACCCATTCGTTGCAGGTGCCCTACAGGCGAAGAAATGTAACCTTTGCTGTTATACATGAACAGACTGAACTTAAATTAAAACAGGCAGCTTTCTTCCCAAGGTGGAGAAGGGATTGCCCTGGAACCCACAAAGAATTTTTCCTCACCCCCCCCCAGAGGGAGGGGGGTAAACAGACAACTACTGGTGTTCTTCTTGTTTGCTTAAGGACAAACTGAAGACTCACTTTGAATTCCCAAGATTCTAAGAACTCTCTGAGCTGAAGATTCCAAATGTGGCTCATGCAGCTGTAACAATTCTATATAATGATGTCATCTCTCCAGTCTCAGTTGTGACTGAGGACAGAGTGAGACGGTGTGAAACCCATTTAACTGGAGTTTCACAAGCTGCCTTCCCTGCCTACCACTAGGTCTTACTGGGATTCTAGTAAGCCCGGGTAACAAAGGGGTTACATAAGTCACTTTATTTTCTTGCTTGCTGAGTGTGGTTTGTTTTATTACATTGTCATGTGGTTAGCAACTTTGAATTCGCACCACCCATTTGTGCTCTGTGTCATGCTACAGTTTGTCATCTGGCAGAGAACCTTGGCTGGCTATTCACGACCCTCCTCCTCTGCTTCCTCCTCCTCCTCTTCTCCTGGGCATTCTGGGTTCTTCAGGTCCACTATCCTAGAAGAAATTCAGAGCATCAGTAACTGCATTTCCCCAATACCCCCGGTCACTAGAACAGACCATTTCTAGGGACATGGATATGTTGTTCAATCCACACTTCTTGGCAGGTACCGTGCCGCTTTAAATGTTGCCGGAAGGTCTTCAAGCTGGCTCCTCCCACCACCCAGGTGGTAAAACTCTCGGCTCCGCCCCATGACGCCAGATCTTCCTTACCACTTGGAAGCTCAGGTTCCCTCTTTAGCGCTCTGCATTTAGACTGGATCCAAACTCTTCGGTTTACCCAAAAATAATTCTAAAGTTTACAAGACTTTGGTCTGTTTCTTCCCCCGCGGCTGCGATGGATAAATCGACTCCCGGTTTTCGGTGGTGCCCATGCAGGCAGAAAATGTCTCGGACGGATCCGCACTCCACGTGCGTATATTTCCTCGGGCTGGACCACGATCCACAGGCCTGCGAGTTATGCAAGTCCTTCTCGGCCAATGTCCTTGAAGACCGTGCTGCCAGACTCCAACTTGGGTGCCCCGAGAGGCAAATTCCGCTGGTGAAGTCAAAGGAGGCCCGTTGGTCGGTCTCCGCGGTGGCGGGCTCGGCTGAGCAACTGGAGCAGATGATCGCCCTCGAGGAGAAGGCGGCCCATGCCGCTTCTTTGTCCTCCTCAGTCGCAGCATTTATCCCGCTCTCCTTGGGCTCCTCCTGCACAGCTTCTTTTAAGGAGCTTTGTCAGTCCCTCCCCATGAAAGGTGAGGGTCCATCGGGACACTCCTCTCGGTCCAAGGAGGACTCGAAGGGTGAGTCCCACCGTCGGTGTTCGTGGGAGCGGGAGAGGTCCCCTTCCCTGGACAACCGACACTCTACTTCGGTCGAGGTTGTGGCTAAGGCTGCTGGCTTCACGGTGTCCCGTCACAGGTCAGCCGCCGAGACACCCGCTTTCGATCGCCGGTCAAGATTTTTCTCGATTCCGTGCCAGACGGGTTGTCGACTGGAGAAGCCGACAACCCTTCTTCACCGTTCCCCGGTGGAAACCGAGGACTTGCCTGTGCCTCCTGTGCCGGAGTCCCTGGTTAAGGTTCCCGAGCCGAGGGAGGAGCGGGTTTCCCCTGCTCCATCCCAAACCCGCCGTCGGAAAAAACGACGGTCTCGGTCTTGGACCTCCTCTTGGTCCAGCCGATCCCGCCGTCACCGGCGGTCTCGGTCTTGGCACCGAGGGAAGCGACGGCGCTGCTCGTCCTCGTCTTCTTCCTCCTCGGAGGAAAGACTTCGGCGCAAGTTGCGTTGACGCTACGAGGACTTAATGTGGCAGCAGCTCCTCCTGACCGGGAACAAGCCGACACCGTCGCCTTCCTCGGCCATTAAGTGGCTGTCACCTGAAAGGCCGAAACAACCCCTCGTGGTTGTTGAGGAGCCCAAACCGGCACCAGTTGTTTGGCCTAAACCAGCTGCACCACCTATTGTGGTGGAACCCCCACCTCCACAACCTAAATCTGGGGCTCCGACCAAGGATTCTTGGTCGGGTCAGGGGTTGCCCCATCGGTTGTCAGTCAGCCTCACTCCTGACCATCCTCGGCAGGTGCAGGGTGGCTCAGGCCCTAGGCAGCTGTTCGCAGACTCCTAGGAGTCTGATGACGACTCTTCCCTGTTCTCCAGGCCCCTTGACCTGGAGTCCACTGGGGGACAGTCAGTGAACGAGAGCCCATCCTCGTTCATGGGTCTGCTTCAGCTCATCTCAGTCTACTGGGATGCAGCTCGAACCCGTGTCCAAGCGGGCCAAGTATCCCCTCATGGAGATACTGGACTGAGGGGATTCTCCCATGGAGGCCTTTCCGGTGGCTGAAGCCATTGTTGGCCCAGTCTTGGAGTTATGGCAGCGGCAGGCTTCTTGTCCTGCTCCTTCGGCCAGGAAGTACTCAGTCCCAACCGGGTCACTGTCCAGTTTTTCGGAGCATCCCTCTGCGGAGGGGCTTGTTACCGATAGTGTTTTCCGGCATTCCGGGAACACCAGGGACGTGGACAAACATCCCGACAAAGAGTCCAAAAAGTTGGACTATGCCGGGCATAAGGTGTACGTTGCATCCTCCCTAGGACTCCGTCAGGCCAGCTCGGCCATACTGATGGCGCACTTCTCCCACGCCCTTATGGGCTCCCTAGATGAGATGATCCCTCATCTCCCGGCTGACCTCCAGACTACGGTCAAGCAGGTGCGGGATCAGGGAAGGGTGGTGGCGAAACAGCAGCTCCAAACTGCTCTGGATATTGGAGACTCTTGTGCCCGGTCAGTAGCGGCCGCAGTGGCCATGTGCCGCAGAGCTTGGCTGCGGATCTTCACCTTCACGGCAGATATCCAGCACAAGCTCGCAGACGTCCCCTTCCTGGGTACCGACTTGTTCGGGCCCTGGGTGGAAGGCTATCTCCAGAGGATCGAGAAGTCCAATGCCACCTTGGACTCGGTCACGTCCGCCCAGAAGGACAAAGGCTGCCAGCAGCAGCGTAAGCCCTTTCGGCCTTCTGCCCCGCTGCACGTCCAGCCCAGCATCACCAGCATCAGGGCCAGCAGGCTCGCACTTGGCACCCCAAAGCCAAGCCTGCAGCTTCCTCCAGCAGGAAGCTGGGAGGAAAAGGCCCGGGAGGCCCCTCTGCCAGTCCCTCCTCCAAGCCTGCCCAGTGACGGGTTGAGGGGTGTCGCCCCCAGCCTCGTCACTTCCCCCTGGGTTCCCCCCCGTGGGGAGACGGCTCTGCCACTTTCTTTCCGCTGGCCGCTGTCACCACGGGCCGCTGGGTGTTGGAAGTGGTAGGAAAGGGTCTGCCTCTGGAGTTCGAGCAGGCCCCACCTTCCGAGCCGTCGCCCCACGGGGGGCTACGGGGTCCGCAGCCTCTTTGTCGGCCCGTCGAGCCGACATTGTCCTGCTTCTCCAGAAGGAGGTGATTAGGGAGGTGGCGGATCCTCCACCAGACCCAGGGTATTTCCTGGTCTTGAAATGGACGGGGGGCTGGCGCCCCATTCTAGACCTGCACGACCTGAACAGGTTCCTAAGGTCTCGAACCTTCAGGATGGTCACTCTGGCTCAGATCATTCCATCCTTGGAACGAGGTGTGTGGTTTTGTTCTCTGGACCTCCAGGATGCGTTCTTTCACGTCCCAATCCGTCCGTCCCATCAGCGATTCCTCTGCTTCAGAGCAGAGGGGTCCCTTTATGAGTTCTGGGCCATGCCCTTCGGCCTCTCTCCAGCTCCCAGGGTCTTCACCAAATGTATAGCAGTGGTGACAGCATTCCTGCGGTGCCGAAGGGTCCGGGTGTACCATTACCTGGACGACTGGCTGATTGCGACCCCCTCCAGACTGGAGGTGGAGCGGTCCAGGGATCTGGCCCTCCAGGTTTGCTGTCAGGTTGGCCTCTTCATCAACGAGGCCAAGTCGGAACTCGTGCCAAAACAGGTGATTCAATTTATCGGAGCAGAGCTCGACTCTCTTCGAGCCAGAGCATGGCTCCCAGTGGACAGGACCGAGGTTCTTTCCTCCTTTGCCCAATCATTTCAGATTGGGCAGTTGCGCCCTGCCCAGGACTTCCTGCGCCTCCTGAGCCTCATGGCGGCCTGCACCAGCATGGTCTGTTGGTCCCGTTGGCACATGCATCCCCTACAATGGGGACTGGCCAGCCAATGGTCACAGCACTCCGGTCCTTTGGTTCAGCAAGTGGCAGTGACCCAGGAGATGTGGAACGCTCTCCAGTGGTGGATCGTTCCAGCTCATTTGCAGGAGGGCATCCCATTTGTCCGCCCTGAGCCGACAGTCTCTCTATTGACTGCCTCTTTGATGGGTTGGGGTGCCCATCTGGGGGAGCACAGAGCGCATGGCCTCTGGTCCCCTCGGGAGTCCCGATGCCACATCAACCTGCTGGAGCTTCGGGTGGTCCATCTAGCCCTCACCGCCTGCGCTCCGTTTGTACGGGGTCAAGTGGTCCAGGTCCAGACAGACAATACCACGACCATGTGCTACCTAAACCGCCAGGGTGGGACACGCTCCTTGCCCCTGTGCAAGGAAGCTCTCTGCACTTGGTCCCTCGTGCGCAGTCTGGAGGTGGATCTCCTAGCCATCCATGTTGCAGAAGCCTCCAACACTCTGGCCGATGCCCTAAGCCAGATAGGGGCTGCATCTCACAAGTGGTCTCTCCTGCCAGAGGTAGTACAAGATCTGTTCTCCCACTGGGGTATGCCTCAGGTGAACCTGTTTGCCTCCAGGAAGAATGCGAAGCTAAGGCTGTTTCATGCCCGCCCCCCTCAGCAAGGCTCGCTGCAGAGGGATGCCTTCTTGAGGCCGTGGACCCCAGGCCTCTTCTACGCCTTTCCCCCATTTCCCTTGATCCACAAGGTGCTTCTCAAGGCGAGGAGGGACAAGGCACAGGTGATTCTGGTAGCCCCAGACTGGCCCCACCAGTTCTGGTATCCAGATCTCCTCAGCCTCAGCTCCAGGCTCCCGAAGTGGCTCCCAGTCCACCCGGACCTGATCTCAGTCAACCAGGGGAAGGTTCTCCACCCGGACCTTCAGTCTCTGCACCTGATGGCCTGGTTCCTGAGTGGCTAGAGTTCCATGCCTTGGGTCTTTCCGACGAGGTCCTCAACCTTGTTGAGGCTTCCCGTAAGGAGTCGACCAGGAAATGCTATGCCTTCAAATGGAAGAGCTTCTCCATTTGGTGTCAGGAGGGCAAGGGTTGGACCCTTCCTCTTTTCCTTGGCAAGCATTCTGGACTACCTGGTCCCTTTCTCAGCTAGGGCTTCGGTCGGCGACCCTTAAGGTGCACCTGGCAGCCATCTCTGCTACTGGCGCGAGGCCGAAGCAGCCGGTGGTGCAGGAGAAGGTGGTCACGGCTTCCAAAGGCCTTGATCACATATCTCCTTCGTACGAGAACCTCCACCTCCATGGGATCTACTGCTGGTGGCTAAGCTCATGGGCAAGCCATTCGAACTGATGCACAGGTGTGACATCTCTCACCTGTCATGGAAGACCGCCGTCTTGGTGGCTATCATGTCAGCCAGAAGGATGGGAGAGCTCCAGGCGCTTCTATCGAGTCTCCTTATCTGGTCTTCCACAGGGACAAGGTTATCCTGCGCCCCACCGGAGTTCCTTCCGAAGGTGGTATCAGAAGTTTCACCTTAACCAGGTGTTGACTCTGCGGTGTTCTACCCCAATCACACCTTGGAGGCCAAATATAGGCTCCATACTTTGGACCCTAGGAGAGCGCTCTCATTATAAGGAGCGAACGTCTGAAGTTCGGGGAGAGGTTCACCAGCTGTTTGTCACCTACGCTGAAGCCGCACCTGGCAGACCAGCAGCCAAGTGGACAATAGGCAGGTGGGTCACCTCCTGCATAGATCTCTTCTATAGGTTGGCTGGCATGGAGCCTCCCAAAGGGATAAGAGCTCATTCTACCCACCATACCGCTGCTTCGGTGGCTGCTTCCAGGGACGTCCCTATCCAGGAAATCTGCAGGGCTGCTACTTGGAAGTCAGCACACCCCTTTATTACCCACTACCACATCGACCTTGAGTCACGCCGGGATGCTGGTTTTGGGACCTCGGTTCTCCAGTCCTTGTTTCCTAAGTAGGGGGTGTGCGCCTTGCCTCCCTCCTGCTGGAGAACTGCTAGGAGTCTGCCAAGAAGTGTGGATTGAACAACATATCCATGTCCCTAGAAATACAAGGAGTTCTAGGAATGGTATATGTTCATCCACACAACCCACCCGGCCTCCCCGGCTTCGACGTACAGCCTGGTTTCCAGCGGGCTAGATCTGGCGTCATGGGGCGGAGCCGAGAGTTTTACCACCCGGGTGGGTGGGAGGAGCCAGCTTGAAGACCTTCCGGCAACATTTAAAGCGGCAAGGTACCTGCCAAGAAGTGTGGATGAACAACATATACCATTCCTAGAACTCCTGTTACAAGTGAGTAACCTGTATTTTTTAGCCTCAGACCCCTGTATCACCACCCCTTGACTCCAGCTCTTCCTCATCTCCAACTTCCTTCTCTGAGGAAGAGGGCACTTACTTGCGCACCTCCTCCTATGCTGACTTCACTCGGTAGCAGCCATTCCTCATGGAGATGATGAGGGAGCTTGGAATTGGCCATTTCACAGGTTGCAGTCTTGTAAACCTGGTGCTGTCATTCCTTGAGGATTACAACCGTAACTCAACAGTCATCTCTCCATGGTCTCAGCCATTTATGGAGGCTTCCAGGGATGTCTGGCTCCATCTCTCTGACCCCTGTCCAGCCCTGAGGGACATCCAGCACAGGTATTGTGCACCTATGGGTCCCCAGGTGCTATGCCATATCCTTCCTCTAGGATCCAGCTCTTGGGCACCCCCACTGAGCATCAGCACCCAGTGTGTGACTGCCCCCCAAAATCAGACTCTGCAGAGTTTGATGCCTGGGGCCATAGGTTTTTTTGGTGGCATGCACCTTGTTGTGCATCTCTGCACATCAGGCAACCTATAGTAGGTGCCTATGATCGATGCTGGGTCAGATCCTAGTGGTCTTGCTAGATTGCAAGGCAACCAGACAGGCCATTTGCCTTTCTGCTCAGGGCCTGGAGCTAGCGAGGCACCAAGCAAGGGCATCTTATGGCACCAACATGGTAGCTTCCAGGTTGGCAGGAACTGTAGTCTACATTAGGTGCTTGGTATGGCTTCATCTTTCCTGGTTGTCACCCTTGGCCTGGCGTAGGGTGATTGCCTTGCAGTTTCAAGAGACCCACTTTTTCTCCTACAGAGTCAGGTGTGCATTTGCGGAGTGCATTCCTGCTTCCAGGCCATGGAAGTCTCCACCTGACCCTGACCACTCTCAGGCCTCGCCAGGCCCATAAGAGGTCCCTGCCTTCCAATGGTATCCCTCACAGGAGGCTGAAGGAACAGTCAATCTCGCTTCAAGTGGGAGCTCTTGCAGCAGGTAATGCCATTAGGATTAAGGCCGCCATGCATTAGGACCCCACGGAAACATTTTCTAGCTAGCAGTCTGTGGCAGTGGACCACCCCCGATGTCAGCTCCACCCCGACGTCAGACGTGGTATAAAGGGGGCAGTCCTCTGGTGCCACCTCAGTTCTTTTATTGCTGTCAACCTGCGAACATCGGATCTACAGACATCATAGTTGCAGTCGACCACCTTTTTTCTCACGCATCATGCAGTTTTTTCTCGTATAATAACCTTTCTCAACAGTTTTTCCATCAAGTTTAATGTGTCTATCAACACAGCGGTAAAAATCTAAGTGTGCGTGCAGGAAGCAGATCCCGGTGAAAGACAGTCATTCTGCCTGCCTGAGCTGCCTAGGCCCAGACCACTGGCCGGACGAGTGCCCATATTGCCTCAAATTCAACAACAACACCAGGATTTGCCACGCCAACACCTTAAAGGCCTGTCTCCTCGAGCAGAAAGTAGCCGTCATGCAGAAGGCCCCATCGGAACACAGTTCATCCTCTTAAACCAAACAGTCTCCCCCTAAGGAGAAGAGATTGGGAGGAAAACACCACCACCGGGAGAAGGAGAGAGCCAGATCGGAGTCCCACCCAAAGTCGCCTCACCGGGTGTCTACTACTGTACTTCCACCTCCGGCGGGAGGTCAGAATCTGTCCCCACAGGTACCAAAGCAGCTTCTTGGGACACACATAGGAAGTCGACCACCTCTACTCAGGCAAAAGGTAGGGAGTCTTTTTCAACGGGACAGACGTCCACCCAGATCCCCTTGGCCCACTGACCCCATAAACATGGGTCAGCCCATGAGGGACAGGCATCGACTCCAGGCAAATCCACAGAGTCCACCGCCCAAAAGCCTTCTGGGACGTCCAAGAAACACAAGAAGCCAAACAAACCAGTGAAACACTGGGAGGTTGTCAGGTACCAGATGCCTCTCCCTCCCGAACACGGGGCATCGTCTGCTTCCCAGATGACCAGGCATTCCAACTGTGCGTTGGAAAAAGAGCAAGCGCCCCCGGCAAAATAAAGGCCATCGGACCCTAAGGACTGGCCATCAGCCCTGAAGGATTGGCTGTTGGTCCCTGCGACCAATTTCCCAGATGGGGGGGACCAGACGCACAGCAGCCTTCAAAAGAACTGGACATCAGGCCACCAGACATCAAGGATCTGATGCCTGATGTACCCGTTGACAAAGTGCCCAAGGACCGGTCACCACCAACCTCAGACCAGACGCCCGGACCCTCTGGCGCTTCCAACCAGATGCCCCCACCACTAGTCGTTCCAGTAGCTGAGGTGGGAGCACTTTTTAATGCATGGTGGAATACCATCAAATGGGATCTTCTCCCCAGACCCAGGGATCCATCCCCAGTACGCCCTCCTCCTAGAGACCTCACTCCTGAGCGGTCTTTACCACTGAAGGAGCTCCAGCCACAAGATAAAGAGGACAGGCGGATGCCTGGGTCAGATGGCCACAAAAGACATCCATCATCCATCCCATCCTCCAGTGGACACCCGCTGTCATCTTCAGAGGACGATGCAGTGGACTTATCTTCAGATTATTCCTCAGAGGATGAGTTCCCTGTTTCATCTCCAAATCCGAGGGACTTGCCAAGGTCACCCCCAGATGACCCATCCTTTTTGGACATTATGTGCCATATTCAAGTGCTTTACCAATGGGACACTGAGGAATTAGACCCTGAATGGCACGGATTGGCCAAATTCTTGGGAGCCACAGATCCTAAGCCATTGGCCATACCCCCCCCTTTGGTTGAACCATTTCAGGATGTGACCAAGTCCACATGGAGACACCCGGCCACTACGACTGCAGTTCCTCGTAAGGCTGATTGACTTTGCAAGACACCCAAAGGGGAGCCTTTTCTGGGCGAACACCCAAAGGCAGACTCAAAGGTCCTGACAGCTGCCCATGGCAGGGCACAACAACCACGTCACGTGAGTGCCCAGCCACTGGACCCAGAATCTAAAAAATTGGACCAGATGGGACACAAGGTGTACTCCTCTGCAACTTGCACCGTTAGGTCACTCAACTTCCTGTCCCACACGGTCACCCACTAAAAATCCCTGTGAGCAAAGGCAATGGACCTGACCAAGGCACAGCCAGATTCGGAGGGTACAACAGAACTCCTTGCTGCGATTCAGTCTGGCAGGGACATAGATAAGCACATCCTCAGGAGTTCTTATGACTCCACGGATACAGCAGCAAGAACAGCAGCCACCGGCATTTGCATGCAGAAGTATGCTTGGCTCAGGGTTTTGGGCTTCCAACAGGATCTTCAGGATGCTATCCTGGATGCTCCTTTCCAAGGACCAGTGCTGTTAGGTCAGGACACTGAAAAGCTGATCACCGGACTTCAAGATTCAGGTAAAGCTGTATCTGAAGTCCTCAGAATGTACTGGTTGGAGCCACGATCCACACGCCGCCGTCCCTTTGGGAAAAATCAGGGACAGCAAGGAAGGCACCAGACACAACATAAGGGTGGCTTCAAAAGAAAAGGCCACCCTGTCCCTTCAGGCACCCAGGGCCCCAAAAACCCCAAGGTGCCAAGACCTCCCCTGCCTACACCCTCCAATACAGCATGACACCCTACCAACCCCCGCCACAACAGCCTGTGCAGGGGGAGGCGGTAGGAAGGAGATTGTCCCTCTACCTATCTGGATGGTCCAGTATAACATCAGGCCAATGGATCCTCCAGATAGTAGATAGGGGATACTCTCTAGAGTTCACCCAGCTTTCACTGGACAACCCACCAGTGCCCTGTCACTGCTCACCCTCCCATGCACTTTTTCTGAGGGCAGAGATACAGACCTTACTGGACAAAAGAGTCATACAGGAGGTTCCTTTTGCTCAAAGAGGAAAGGGATTTTATTCCCATTTCTTCCTTGTCCCAAAAAAGACAGGAGACCTCTGTCCTATTCTGGACCTGGGTCATCTGAATACCTTTATCGAATACAAACTGTTCAGAATGGTGACCCTGGTGAGCCTGTTACCAATGCTCCACCAAGGAGACTGGCTCTGCTCTCTACACATGCAGGATGCCTACGTGCACATCAAGATCCTGCCATCCCACAGGACATATTTAGGCTTCACCTCCCAAGGAAGATGCTACCAATTCAGGGCACTGCCATTTGGCCTATCCTTGGCACTGAGGGTTTTTCCCCAGGTGCCTAACAGTGGTAGCGGTGGCCCTCAGGAGCTGGGGTCACTTCTTATACCCCTACCTGGACGATTGGCTTCTTACTGCACAAACAGAAGGCCAGTTGAACAGGACCTTGGAGGAGACTTTTAGCCTATTCCAGACTCTGGGCATCACCCTAAACCTGCCCAAGTCACATCCATGGCCAGCTCAAAGGCTGCAATACACTGGAGCAGTCCTAGACACAGTCTAAGGGAGAGCTTTTCTGCCCACCGACAGAGCAACAAAGTCGCTCACAGGGTACAGAACTCAGACTTGGTTCCAGCAAGAGTGGTTCTACAACTGCTAGGTCACATGGCAGCAGCTATTGTTACAGTTCCACTCTCGCGTCTGAACATGAGGATCCTGCAATGGCACCTCAAGGTTCAATAGGAATCAAGGCATGGACGAGCTGGAAGAGCCCATTCAGATCCCCAGCACAGTCCGACAGTCTATGACCTGGTAGCTCATCCTGGCCCACCTGAGCATAGGGGTTCCCTTTCAGTGATCCAGTCCACTGCAGACTCTCACCCACCAATGCATCAGGACTGGGATGGGGAGCTCATCTTGCTTCACACCAGACAAGGGGCTCCTGGAACTCAACGGAATGAGCTCTTCACATAAACATTCTGGAAATGAGAGCCGTTCTGTATGCCCTTCAAGCTTTCCAAGTGGTACTCCATCCTGGACCTCTGCTGGTCCAGTCAGACAATACTCCAGTAGTCTTCTATCTCAACAAGCAAGGGGGTACACATTCTTATCCCCTATGCAGAGAGGCGATGAGAGTTTGGTCCTGGGCGGTGGATCACAAGCTGGAAATCACAGCAGTCAATGTTCCGGGCATCCACAATGTCCTCGCAGACAGCTAAAGTCGCTCTCTATCTCAGAACCACGAGTGAGAACTACAGCAAGAAGTTGTAGACGACCTCTTTGAAAGGTGGAGTCAGCCAGAACTGGACCTCTTTGTGTCCCCACACAATGTCAAACTGCCCAGTTTCTGCTTGCTAGATCCAGAACCTGGTGTTTTCTGGCAAGACGCATTGTCCCTCTCTTGGACAAGGAGGTTTCTGTATGCTTTCCCTCCCTTCCTTCCCTCTTCTTCAGAGGGTCCTGCTCAAGTTGCAGGTAGAAGAGGCCAGGATGATACTGTTGGCGCCATTCTGGCCTCAACAGATTTGGTTCCCGCTGTTTCAACAGCTGGCATTGGAACCACCAGTTCCATTGCCCCTCTCCACTCACTTGCTCTCCCAAGAGCAAGGGACATTGTCCATCCGACCCTCCAGTCCCTGCACTTGCATGCTTGGCTCCTGTGGACGTAGCTAGGGATAGGTTTGGAGTATCCCTTAGAGTGGTAGAGGTGCTCGTGGCAGTGAGAAAACCTTCTACCAGGGTGACCTACGCCATGAAATGGAAGCATTTCTGCTTATTGGTGATTCCCCACTCTCTAGATCCCCTAGGTTGTTCGGTGGAATCTGTGCTGGAGTATCTTCTCCACCTGTCGGACTTGGGTCTCGGTTACTCATCCATAAAGGTGCATCTCTGTGCTCTGTCAGCTTACCACGCACCAATAAATGGGAAGACTGGCACAACTGGACATCTGTAAGACCTTCCTGAGAGGTATCTTGCATATTAAACCCCCCAGGAGAGACCCAGTGCCACCCTGGGATCTCCTGTATGTTTTAGAAAAGCTCACCTTGCCACCTTTTAAACCAGCTGGAAGCTGTGAGCTCAGCCTTCTCTCTTAGAAGGTGTTATTTTTAGTTGCCATTACCTCAGCCCAGAGGATTTCTGAGCTGCAGGCTCTGATGTGTAAAGAGCCTCATCTTGTTTTTCACAGGGACAGAGTAGCCCTGCATACAAAACCAAAGTTTTTACCAAAGGTAGTGGCTGAGTTCATGTTGAACCAGGACGTCCAACTACCAGTTTATTACCCAGAGTACTCGAACCATGGGGAGGCATTGTTACATATTCTAGCTGTACATATAATTTTGCATTAATATCTGGCCAGGACTAGGTCCGCCAGAAAGACAGAACAGTTGTTTGTCTCCTTTGCCCACAGGAAACTTGGAGCACCAGTCACAACAAACTCTAAGTGGCTCGTGCACTGCATCACTTTTTGCTACCAGCACCACAACAAACCACTACCAGGACCGGTGAGGGGTCACTCCACCAGAGGGGTGGTAACATCTTTTGCTTCCCTTCGAAATGTATCATCAGCGGACCTCTGTGTGGCTGCTACTTGGAGTTCAGTGCATACTTTTGTGAGGCACTACAGTCTGGAGATTGCTTTGAGAAGGAGAGCAGATTTCAGCCTAGCAGCCCTTCAGGGACTTATCTCCTAGTTTCCCACAGTTTTTTATTGTCATCCACCCTTTCGATCTGGGTCTCTTCTTGGGAATTGCTTGGGACTCAGTCTTAATGATATTACCTGCTGCAAGAGCTCCCCCTTGAAGTGAGATAATACAGTTACCTAAGAACTTACTGTAACAGTAGATCTTTGAGAGGAGCTCTTGCTGCAGGTGGCTTTCCCACCCACCTGCCTCCAGGGACAAACATTACATCATCTCTTTGGGGATGAGAGATCCTCCTCAGTTCTCCATCTGTATTTTCAGCAGGGTCTCTGGCGGGAGAACTGAGGTGGCACCAGGGGACCACCCTCTTTATACCACGTCTGACTTCGGGGTAGAGCTGACGTTGGGGGTGGTCCCCCACCACAGACTGCTAGCTAGAAAATTTTTCTGTGGGGTCCTAACGCCTGGTGTCCTTAGTCCTAATGGTATTACCTGCTGCAAGAGCTCCTCTCAAAGATCTACTGTTAGGTAAAGTTCTTACGAAACTGTACTTTTCCCTCAGTGTGAGCCAGCACCACGCTTTATGGGTGGCAAGCTTGGTACTCCAACCCATGCATGGTAGTAAATGGTGAAGACTGATTCTTTGAAGGTATGAAAATTACATACTCGCCATAATTGTACATCTGCTAGAATATCTTCATCATTTATTACCACAGCCCATCCACCATTCCCTGTTCAACATGAGCCAGGCCTCTGGGCAGCTCACCCTCTCTTTTCTGTCTTCTCTCTTTCTCCTCTGTTCCTCCCATGGGCATTTTTTTTTAAGGAGGGGAGAGGGACAGGGATCCAGGCCTTTTTACCTCAACCCTTCTCTCCTACAAAAAAAAAAAGTGAAAAAAATCATATTCAGCAACAAAACAAAAAAAATACCTTTATTGTTTTCCGTTGTCCCCCCCTCAAAAAAAACACTTGTATCTAACATGGTTGAGGTCAGACTACTGTTTTTCGTTTCTCCTTCCATCCCTTTCCTGCAAAACCCATTACCTAGACCCAGACTTCTTCCTTCTCTGGTAGTCAGGTTTTATTGTTTTGTTTCTTGTATCCTATATCCTTTTTCTATCCCTTGGGCAACCTTGCCCCTCTTCTTTTCTTTTCTCCCACTTTGTTTCTCTCCTGGTGGCAGAACTGAGGTGAGCAGGGGCTGGCATCTGTTACTGGCCAATCCACGAGTGCCACGTCATACATGAGCCTCATGGGTGGCTACCATCACCAACGTCAGCCCCCTAGCTGTAAGCTAAAGCAGTTTTTGGCTCCCGTGAGGTCCTAGTGCCTCCAGCACAGACCCATACGGGGCAATAAATGATGAAGATATTCTAGAAGATGGGCGAGCACATAATTTTCTTTTTTTGTCGCGGTACAAGGCACCGAGCTTGGGAAGGTAGTTCTGCATGGATGGCATCAATGTGGGCTCAGAAGTCAAGCTTACTGTCTAGCCACACTCCAAGGTACTTGAAGGACTGAACTGCTTCATGAGGCGTGCCATCCTGAATGGTAAAAACAAGGGGGGGCAGTGAGTGTGGCCAGTTTCTAATTGGTAGCAAAGGTCATGGACACTGTTTTTGTAGTATTGACTCTGAGTTGGTTGGGTTGGAACCAGTGCAGAATGTTACTGAAGTCCTGCTGGAGCAGGTCTTCCACAGCTGGGGTGAGGGACCGGAGTTGAAGTTGACTGTGTCATCTACATGTATGTGGATATATGACTTGGCACAGGTAGAGGGGAGATGATTCAGGAAGATAGAGAAAGGATGGGATCCAGGATAGAGCACTGTGGGACCCCAGCCTGGATAGGAAGTGAAGGTGACAGGGAACACCAACCTGTACTGATTGTGATCCACCCTTAAGGAAGGAACAGAACCAAGCAACAGCAGAAGCTGAGAGGCCAGCAGAACTTAGGAGTGGGTGGGATACTGACTTGAAGGTATTGGCCAGTTCATGAATACAGCGGCCGTAATGTGCCCCTGATCCATCCCAGAGAAGATAAAATAAGTGACTTGCAGCAGGAAGGAGATGGTGGAATGGTGCTTCTGGAAACCCAACTGGAATGCTAAGAGGAAGTTGGATGATTAAAGGAAGTCAAGGAGTCTAGAGAGGACCACTTTCTCTTTCAGCTTAAAGAGGAGGGGGAGGAGGGAGATGAGACAGAAGCTGCCAGGGGAGGAGAGGTCACCCTCTTTGTGAAGTGGAATAACTTTGGCTAACTTCCAGGATTGAGGAACAGCACTGAGGGAAAAGAATAGATTGAACAGGTGGTAGGAGCTGAGAGGTGGAGGAGCTTGGGGTCCAGACCAACAGGGCTGGACTTTGATGGGTTGAGGGAGGAAAGGGCAAGCAGAGTTTCCTGGATGATAACAGGGGGAAGTGGAAACCCAATGAGGGTTGAGAGACAGAGCAGGAGGGGAAGAAGAGTAGCCAGGAGGAGGAGAAGAAGAAGGGAGGGCTCAGGTTGTGAAGAACTTGAACTTATCATTGGAACAGAGGTAGGGTCAGACACAGGTAAAGCATTTACCATGAGGATTGGGGAAGTGGACTGGGTATGGGTGTCGAAAAGGGAGTGGATAACTTTCCACAATTCTGCTGAGGAGGTAAGGTTTTTCTGAAGGTTGGCCTTGAAACAGTGTGATTTTGCAGCCTGGACAGCCTTCATACCATTGTTTCTCAGAGCCCAGTAAGAGCTGAGGTCAGGAGAAGAGTGCAATGATTTCTAGAGGGGCCCGTGCGAGGTTTCGGAACTTATGCAGATCAATAATTTTGCTGGTGATCCGGGGGTGGTGGTGGTAAGCTTTTACTTTGGATTTCCTGAGGGGGACATGCTTGTACCAGATGAATGAGAATTTGGAGTGTATTAGTGTGAGGGCCATGTAAATATATGAGGCAGAGACGATGGCTGAGCAGTCTATTGCAGTAAGGTTGCTCAGTATAGCCAGAACCAGATGTATTTTGGCGAGAAGGCAGGACATCGGATTTTTCTGAAACAGATTGTCATGCAGTGGTTGCTAATGAATCCAGCAAAATATCTGCTGCAACAGTGCAGGTGGGGTGGGGAAGTTAGAACCCAGTCCAAAAGGGTATGAATGACAGAGTGTGAATTGAGCTGGGTGGGTTCTGAAGTAGGCAAACAAGTTGAAGACAGTGCTCTCAGCAAATCCTGGTGCAGTTAATTAAGAACTATGAGGAATAGTAGGAAAAAAAAATGCATTCTCAGGCCAGGCGATGCTGCAGTTTAATATTTATTGCTGTACATTTTACGATGCATATGATTTTTACATCACCATATATGCTGTGGATGCTGGAACCAGGACCCTAAACCCCAGTGCTTTGAGCCTAAATCAGCCTCTTCATCATGGGAAGGTTATCCTGGGACAAATTAAGAGACAGTCCTGTGAATGGTAGATTTGGAGTATGGGGAAAGCCAATTTACATTGAAATCCTCGAGGAGGATGAGTTCACCTGTGGAGGAATGAGAGACAATGGATGAAAGAGACAACCAGGGATGAGTGTGAGATCATAGGAGAGGCATAGATAACTCCAATGGAAATTGGCATTGATGAGGAGAATGAGAGCCTGACTAGGAGCAATTTGTGGGAGGAGGGGAGGGTATGACCTCCCTCATAGCCATAATACATGAGAGGCTCTAACGGATGTAGATGGCAACCACTTCTCCATGTTTTCCCTTTTTCTGCCTGAAAATGTGGTAATCTGGAAGGAACAGGCTTCAGTCAGGAATCCTGGAGGAGAGCCAGGACTTGGATATACAGAAGACATCAGGAGAGTGTAACTGAAGCCAGATGGAGAGAAGGTCGAGTTTAGGTAGAAGGTTCCTGCCATTCAGATGGAAGACATGAAGACTCTTCGCACAGTAGCAGAGAGAGTGAGGGAGGAAGGGGAGGGACCAGGCCTGGGCTCCATGTCACCAGACAGCAGGAGGAGCAGGAGAATAACAAGAAGGATGAATGGGGCTTCCTATCATTGGAGCGTGTTGGAGAGCAGGGGGGAAGAGTGGCAGTGAGGGGAGAGAAGAGCACAGTGGAGAAACTCCAGGTTGAAGGAAGGGGATGGTAGAAGACCAAGTTGGATAGGGAGGGAGGAAGGAGAGGAGAAGGGTAGGGAGAAAGAGAGAAGGGTGGAGGGGGGGGGAAGGGAGGGTAGGAGAGCTGGATGGTGGAGAAGGGACAGAGAGGGAATGGAACAGGTAGAGTGCAAGGAACGTTGCAGCCAGGAGTAGTGAGGCAAAAGCAAAATCGCAAACAGTAACTACTGTAGTTAAACAGTGCACCATAACAGGCAAATAATAGCTAGGCAGATTAGTAAATTAGTTGTGTTAGACGAGCGATCAGCAGCAATTGCTAAAACCTGCTAACAGACCTGGGGTCGGATTTTCAAAGCCTTCATAACTCCTGCAGTTGCGGGGAAAAACTGGCACAAGTGGGTCTCTGCTTGCAGAGCTGCAGTTTTTCCCACAGCTATGGTATTTCCAAAAGTGGAGCCAGTTTGCAACTGGCTCCACTATTTACGGCAGCATGTGGCCATTTTATCGGCTTAGCTGCGGGAAAATGGTATGCCTAGTGGGACCAGACTTAACATCCTCTGCAGCTGTGCAGGTTGAAAATATAAATATATAATACCATATCTACTATGCTGCCTGTGTGCTCAGGAGTTCCCCAGGGATCTATCCTGGGTCCCCTGCTATTCAGCATCTACCTCAACCCTGCCGTGGCAACCTTCTCCTCTACGCAGGCAATGCTGTTCTTTACACCGCACATCCTGATCCTCTCTCTCTCTCTCCAGCGTACCTTACAAAACTCCTTTGCTCAGATTGAACACTGGTTTGCTGAACACAGATTGGTGGTCAACATTAAAATAACTAAGATGATGCTCTATGCCCACCGCCAAAACAGATCAAAGGATTTCCCTCTGGAAATACTCTCCACCTCGCTTATCCTACTGGAACAGGTCCAAAAGTATAAGTATCTAGGTATTACATTTGAGTCTTTCCTCTTGTTCCACGAACATATAAAAATCCTCACCTCCATCACCAACACCCGCATTGGTCTCTTGTACAGACATAAAGACTGCCTGCCACCTGAAGCACTTCACCTATCCATTACCTCCTCAGTCTTATCGCTGGTGGACTATGGCCTCTCAATCTGTGCTGCCGCTGACCCTACGGCGCTTCATCAAATACAAGTAGTCAGCAATAAGACTTGCAGGCTCCTCTCTGGTGCTGACAGAAATACACATACCTGCACCCTATATGCGCTCACCAATATCCTCTCCCTTGAGGAAAGACTATTATACCAGACCTGTCTCTTCACAAAAAAAATCCACCTGGTTTAACCCCAATAGGTGTCATGGCTTCTCTTCAGGCAGCCACCATCTCAGCGTCCACACGGGCTGCTCCAAAAACTATCTGGAAGCTGCCTAGGGTCAGGACCACCCTAGCCCAGTGATCCTTCCCCCTTAGAGATCCATCCCGATACAATGCTCTCCCACCGGTCATCACATAAATCACCAATCTAGGTCCTTTTAAAGCTGCCTTAAGGGCCCATATCCTCTCCTCACGTCAATGCCAGTGTAGCCGGTAACCTGTGGATCCTGCATCACACCGCTAGGCCACGCACCTGCCCTTGGCCTGGCAGTGGAGAGCCCTCACTATTTCTAGCCTACAGGCTCCTCACCTCCCTTGGTTACCATATAGTTGCACTGGACTATGAATGCATTGTATTATGTATAAGACAAGGCCTTCCTGAGGTGCTCACTACCAACTCATATCATGCATTGCTTTAGTTACCAACTGTATAGGTCTTAACTGCTCATTAGGTAAATATGTCGATAGCTCTGCCCTGTTTTAGCTACCAAATGTATAAGCATTAACCAGTGCTCATTGTACTTATACTCTGTATGATTGCTCACCCACATTTATTCTATGTATGTACTGTATGAACATCTATGGTTTTTTTTTTTTTATTATTCCTTCGAGCTGCCAGCCGCCTGTTGTATTTCAGCCCAGTCACGGGCCACGGACTTCCACTCCCCGAATTAGCTTTGAGCCCCCCGATACCCGTGGCTTGCCCCCCACGGCTGGGCTGCGTCACTCTCCTGCATGCACGCAGACATTCGGACTAGGTCGGGGCTGGCCGAGGCTAATTGGCTTCGTGGCGAGCTTCATTAGCAGCAACCGGTGGCTCCTTTTTCCCGTTTTTCTTGGGGAGGCGGGGTGCAATGGCATGGCGTGCCCGCCTCCCTGGTATCTCGGCGGTGATGGTGATGCGACTCCTGGCCTCCGCCAGGGTCGCCAATGCTCAGGCGCTTCCCCTCCCTCCCCAGAGAGGCAGTCTCTGGGATGCTCCATCCTTCTCTCCCCAACCGACCCTCCAGCGACCCTGGTCCGTTCCCGAACCCGGGTCGCCGGCGTCGCATGCGGAAATCCAACCGCTGCGCCGACACGCCGGCCTGAATGTCTATGGTTTAAAAGTTACCTTCATGACCAATCTCAATGAGTTAAAATTGGTAACATCCTCTTGGATAGGAGACCTGTACTATCTGGAGTGCCACAAGGGTCCATCTTGGGTCCACTTTTATTAAGCATTTTCCTCAACGATCTCCCTTACTCCTGTCAGTGTTTCATCCTGCTATACATTAACAATGCTGTATTGTTTACTAGTGACTCTGACCCTAAGACTCTTGAGTCCAGGATTCAGAGCAATTTCTTAGTCATAGAAAGCTAGTTCCATAGCCACAAGTTAGTCATGAACTACAAAAATACTAAAACCATGCTGTTCTCCAGTTCCCAAAATAAGCATAGCACCTACCCTCTCCATCACTAATGCAGAAGGTTCTCCCCTGGAGCTAATTCAGCTCTTTAAATACTTGGGGATAACAGCTGACAGTGTGATGACCTATGCTCAGCATATGGACAACATTGCGAAGGCCGTTAACTCACGCATTGGGCTGCTGTACAGGCACAAGCAATGTTTTAACCCAGAGGCCCTTAAGTTAGCTATCTACAGCTTGCTAGTCTCCCATATTGATTATGGCCTAGTAAGATATGGGTCAGCCACTGAAACAACTCTTCACCACGTCACAGTGGCTTTTAACAAGGCGTGTTGGCTCATTACCAGCTCTTCACGTTTGACCCACACATGCGACTTGTACACAGGCTAATTGGCTCTAATTCAAAGGTAGACTCGGGTATCAAACTTGTCTACTGCCCAAAAAAGTAATCCTAGTCAAATTGCCACCTGGGGTGCAAGAGTTTCTTACCCCTGCTGACAACCGTCATCTTACCAGGAGCTCAAACAGCTAGATCTTTAATATCCCCCACTGTCAAACCTCGCTGGGTCAAAGGTCCTTTCCATACTGAGCCCCTCTCTGGATGAACACCCTACCCCCAGACATCTCATCTACTACCACCCTGGGCTCTTTCAAGTGAAAACTTAGGCAGCAGCTAGCTTCAGATGCCAGTTGTGGATGCTTCCAATACCCCTTTCCCTCAAGTGACCAGCACTTAGCCTGTCACCTCCTTCAAGTGACCTGCATTTATCCTTACCGTTTACCTCGTAACAACCTATCCTCTCACTCTTCGCCTGGTTCCCCCCCCTTCTGCCTCCCCTCCTCCCCCTCTTCATGCTATACCTCTCCCTCCCCCACCCCCAGCCAGCCCACTGTTTCTGCCCCTCAGTCACTCCATAGCTCTGATCCATACCCTCTCAACCTTGACAAGGCCCTTGGCTGACGCTTCCTATCCCCTTGTCGATTCATAGTCTGCATTGGTACATTTCTCCCACCCCCATTTTGTGTTTCTGCTCAGCAGTTATAGCCTCCCTTTTGTACCTCTGCCCTTCATTTGTGTAAACATTTTGTGTAACATTGCTTGCACTGTACTTTTCCACCTGTGCTGTTATTCTCTGTTATGCATTTTGTACTGTTTGAAGTATTCCTGTGCCTTTGATTCTCTGTAAAGCATTGTTACTAATTTTTGTTTTAATCATCTGACGTGGAACCTATATAATGAACTTGTTCTCAAAGGTTTAATCTGAGATCACAATAAAGTAATAAATAAAAAAGAAACAATAAACATGCAGAGGGCAGATAAGTACCAAGCAATATACAGCTGTAAATGAAAGTACTGAACACTAGCTGAGATACATGTGTTATACCCCTGCTATAAATCCAGACACACATGATGTCACATCACTGTCATCCCCGGTGGTTAAAATAGATACACTTAGCAGCTGCAAGATGGATTGCAGTAAGGGATGGCAAGCAATGATGACAATAAAATAGCATAAAAGTGTCTGTGCAGTAAAAAGTGCACAGCAGAAAATGTAAACACATGGCAACCACTGCAACGTACAGAGACAATAGAAGCCCCACCTAAAGACACATGCACCCACTTAAGATGCAGAGGCCTGAGCACTGGCCAATAGAGCAGTACAACCCACATGACCTCATATAATCCATACGTTACCCATATAGCAGCAGATGTCCTCACCTGGAGTACTGTGTGCAGTTTTGGGGTCCGCATCTATAGAAGGACAGGAACAGAGTGGAGGAAGTGCAGAGGAGGGGAACCAAGATGTTCTAAGGGCAGCAGGAGAGGACAAACAAGGAGACACTGGCAGATGTGAACATGCACATGCTTCAGGATAGAAGGAGGAGAGAGGGGAGACCAGCAGATGTAATTCTGTGGGATCTTAGTAGGGCGTTCGACACTGTGCCACAGTGGGCAATTATCAACAAATTATTGAAGCAGGGTGTGGATAATTACATAGTAAGGTGGATAGGTAACTGGCTGAACAATAGAACCCAGAGGGTCACAGTGAATCGGTACCTATCAGGAGCGGTGAGGGCTACAAGTGGGGTACCGCAGGGCTCGGTACTAACCCGGTATTATTCCAACTGTTCATTGCTAATCTAAGTAATAACATCAAAAATAAAATCACAGAATATGCAGATGGTTCAAAATTAGGTGGCCGCTGTGAAACACCTGAAGAGATTAAATCAGTACGAGCTGATTTGGACCTATTACTGAATGGGCCTTCAGATGGGGAATGTCATTTAACATGGACAAATGTTGTGTGCTACATCTGGTAGGAACCACTTGTCATGGCAGTACACACTAAGTAATTCAACACTAAAAGCCTCTAACACTGAAAGAGACCTTGGTATACTAATGAATAATGACTTAGACTTCGGAACACAGTGTACTAACGCTGTATCAAAGGCAAACTGAGTAATAGGTGCCATTAAAATAATCATAAAGAGCCATAAATCTGAGGTTGTGCTACCGCTATACAAATCATATGTCCATCCACAACTTGACTTGTGCAGCCAGCTATGGAATCCCCATAACAGGACAGATATAAACAGAGTTGGAATGGTACAAAGAAAGTTAACCAAGGTTATAAAAGAAGTCAGGGATCTTCCATACACTGAAAGAGTGAATAGCTTACAGTTATATACTCTGGAAGACAGAAGAAAATTAGACCTATTCGTTATTTTATGACATGATTAAAGATACTTATCTTATGGATGAAATAAACATACCATTTAAGAATCCAAATTTAAGAACCAGAGGGCATGTGCTGCTGGTGACAGGTGGAAGATTTAGGGGAAACAAATGGAAGTATTTTTTTACTGAAAGGGTGGTGAACATATGAAATGGGCTGCCTGAAAACATTATTATCAGCAAAACTAGACATATTAAAAATAGGCTAGACAGGGTTTTGGCTGATGGTGGTAAATTAACATTTTACAGTGATTCATAGGCGCTATCATGGCCTACAGCCCCTTCTATGTCTTCTACAATAGTGACAAACTTACAAATACCTCCACATGGTAAATTAAGTTATAGTGGAGAATTGTTCAGACTGACTGGGAACACAAACACTACGGGGCAACTTTCCATGACACTGGTGGGGGTAGGGGGGCAAGTTTAAGAGGGATACCAGGAAATACTTTTTCATGGAGAGGGTGGTGAAAGAGTAGAACAGGGTGGTCAAGGAGGTGGTCTGCAAAATTGGCAGTGGGGAGATCAAAAAAAGGTAGGACAGATGCAAGGGTATGGTAAAAACCAGACAAGAAGGGGGGGGGGCAGGGGATAATGAAGATCCTCTAAGGGGCTCTCATTCAACAGTCAAAATGGACAGATATGAGCGGCCAATGGGTCTTTTTTGCCGACAGAGTCTAAGTTTATGCCATGGCTATGAGAATAAACAATTTTCCATAAAAAAAAAAACATTTATTTTGCAGCATGACACTACTGGAGTGAAAATTACAATTTGTTTACACCCCAGGAGTGCCATAACCATTTATTTTCAACTCAGAAGCATCATAAGGAGCCCTGCATGTCTCCAGGTTCCAACATTTATCAGCATATTTGTTGGGACCCGATTAGAATCCTAACACCCACCACCCCTTGAGATGTACATCACTTTTTAAAAGTAACACACTCAAATCAGCTGTTTAAGTGCCGTTTAAAGAAATTAATTCTGTCAGTGTTGTGTGTAATTTATGCATGAACTCATGCATCATGGCTACCAGAAGAAGAGAATTAAAATAGAAACAGAGACCATGATGGCAGAAAAAGACCAGAGATCCATCCAGTCTGCCTATAATCCCTGGAACCTTCCCTGGAACCTACTGTTCCTCCAGGGTAATCCTCCCCATCCTATTTCCAATCTCCTCCCTGGTCTTGTTACCTCAGGCAACCACTATTCACTTTATTCTTTCCCGTGCCTGCTTGAATCTCCTGACTATGTTTGCACCCACCACCTCGGCTGACAGACTGTTCCAAGGTTCCACCACCCTTTCTGTAAAGAAGTACTTCCTCACATCCCTCCTGTGAATTTCCACTTGTGATCACATGACCTCGAGTTGACATTCAGGGTAAATAATTCATTCCAGTTTAACTTGTTAATTTCTTTAAGGATCTTGAAGGTCTCCAGCATAGCTCACTTCTGGTTTCTGGTGAGTACAGTGCCTTGAGCTGCTCCTCATAGGATCTGCCCTGGCCCGGAATCATTTTTGTTACTCTGTGCTGCACTGTTTCCAGCCTATCCCTGCCCTTTCTGAAGTGAGGGCTCCAGAACTGGATGTAGTACTCCAGGTGAGGCCTCACCAGGGATCTGTATAGAGGAAATAATCCTCTTTTTTAGAAACTTAGAAGCTGTCAGCAGACAAGGACCTCCTGGCCCACATAGTCTGCCCCCAAATCCCTACCTACTGTGCTACCATAGACCCTAAGTGATCTCCAGCCTTACCCCCCAGCACTGTTACTAAGGTCCCCCTGTGTCTGTCCCATGCATGTTTGAAACCTGTTACCACTTCGATGCCCACCACCTCTGCTGGGAGGCTGTTTCAGGTGTCCGCTACCTTTTCCGAGAAGAAACATTTCCTCATAGACAGAAAAGTTTAAGAGAATAGGACAGAGTGAAAAGAATAAATGTTTTATTTTAATTTTATGTTGACATTCTCATCCTGCCACATCCTCCTGCACCTTATTCTGTGATCAGTACCCCTCCCAATACTTCCCAGCATCCTGTTAGCTGTGCTATAGCCTAACCTAATTGCAACATTTAAACTAATTGTTGAAAAGTAGTGTGCAAGCCGAGTGTATAGTGAGTGAGAGCCCCCTTCCCCCAAACATTGAATTAGCGTACGCGTAAGAAGTAATACTGTGTATAAAATAAAATTGTCCAACTTTATTTTCATACTGATTATGAACAACCCTTGATGGCAAAAACTAACAAGGATTTATATACCTGTTTGTGGCATTATCTTTGTGTAGAGCCTGAAAAACAGTCCTACCAGCATCAATTTCCTGTGCCGCCATCCACTCAGAGACATAGTTCAATGGGCATCTGATGTATCGAGGACTAGTGACAAAAATCAGAAAATCAGCCTGTGGGAACTGCAAGAGGAGAGCACCAGGCATCTGAATGCACATGTATTCCCAAGATCATCGAATAGCATCTGGTCTGCACTGATGTGCTGTCAGCGTCATGTCACCATGCACTTGGTGCATCGATTCTTATCAATGAAGAAAAAAATCCAACACAGAGCTGAGAACTGAAAGTTTTGTAACAAAAATGATAAAAAGTTCAAGTAAATCTGCCACTGTTTTTAAAGAGCTACTGACGCCTCAAAGAAAACATTAAAAAAATAATAATTTTGTACAATTCAGCTTGCATTCCATATATATTCCATATAGTTCTTTTCCCCATTATGTATTACTCAGTAAATTTGCATGACTACATGATCTTTATCTCTTAGAGTTCGTTTAGAGTTTATCTGCCACTATAGCTTACGCTGTGCTTCAAGTCATAATCCTCTGTTGTGACATCACAATGTGTTGCTGTGAGAGTAAGTGTGATGTCACAAGCAGTGCACTATGACCTTTGGTAGGGAGAAGGCAACAGAAATAGATGAACTCTTCAGGAACAAAGATTTTGTTTTAATGCAAATGGCCTCAGTAATAATGGGGAGGAGGAATAAAGAACTAACATGAAGTACAAGTTGAACTGTGTGTAAATATTATGGTTTAAGTTGTCCTGAAGGTGTCAGCTGCTCTTTAATTCTCATAACGATGGCATAAACAGCATATGCCATGGGCAGACTAGAAATAAATTATTTCTTTCCTTTCTGAGGGGTTACCCTCTATAGATCTCACTCATGGCTTCACCATTCGTGAAGTCAGTAGAGGTCAAAACCTGAGGAAAAAAATATATTTTTGTTTCTAGGCAGTCCATGGCATATCCCCTATTAGCATGACATGGAAACATGGATTGTGTTGACAGAAAATACTCATAGGGTCCATCCAGTCTACCCATTTCCCTGTTTTGTTCCACGCCTGGCCTAACACCAGGCACCATTTAGAGAACTGATGTTTCTAGTGGCTTGTTCTGTGGCATTCCATGCTGTCACTGGACTAGTCATTTACTGTTGGGTTATAAATGCTCACCAGCTAGGGGCCAACACTCCAAATCTTTGACATCATCATGGATTCCCTGACTCCCTCATTGCAAGTGTAACTACCCAGTCCCCTGGGGTTACTTGAATCCCATCAGTGTCAGTGCTGGGTAGGGAAGGCAGTGGGTGAATAATGAGTTAAATGGGTTTTTCACCTACTCACGCTCATGTTTACTTGGTTTCAGTTGAGATGAGACAGATGAGGTAATTTAGAACTCTCGCAGCAGCATACGCCACAGCTGGCTGTGAGTGGGGAGTTTTAGAATCTTGAGTCAGTGAGTGAAGAGTTGTCTGTGTAGTGAGTCAGTGGAGGAGTGAGAGCTGCAGCTATGGGCTCTGAGAGGAGAGCCTGCTTTCTCACCCTAGTCCTGGTATCCTCCAGCCTGCCTGTGGTGCATATTATGTTGGCAAGACAGAACGATGTTTTAAGATCAGAATTATGGAGCATGTCCATGCAATTGAGAAAAATGATTTGAGTTATGCCACTGCTATGCACATTTTTAAAAATAAGGCAGCACTTACTTTGCATGCATTTAAGTATTTGGGTATTGAAAAAGTCTTACATGATTCAAGGGGAGGTAATTATCGCAACAAAATTTTGAGGAAGGAAAATGAATGGATTTTGACTTAATGCCTATAAAGCTCCTGGAATTAATACACATTTAGAACTGAGACCCTATCTGGAGTGTAGATAATATTTTATTTTAATTTAAGTATTTATCTAATGTAGAGTTAATGTTTTTACACACGCCTCTATTTCTTTAAATGTATGCTTCTGTGATTTTAGTGGTGATGGTGTTCATTCAACAACCAATGAATTATTAGTTATTATTGTGATGTAATTAATTGATAGTACTATATAAGCTGGTGTTTGTGGTCAGCCTTTTAACTTTTGATAAAGGACTTGCTGTCCGAGACGCGTCAAGTGGCTGTTCCTTTTTGGTGTAATAAATAATTTTCTTTAGCTCTGGATCCGTTCCATTATTGGGATTCGTGTGTGCTTCAGCTTTTTTGGTAATTGTCCCTGTCAAGAGAAGTGGTGGAAACCGTTGTCTACAGCAGGATCTCCTGATTTTTATCCCCAGAGGGGTGACATGGACTGCCAGGGAATGGATCCTAGGGGCAATCCCCTTTTTATCCAGGACAATTTGAAGTTTCCTGTAATTTTCTAACGTGAGTAAGATCTGACTTTGTGCTGCAAAAGAAAATACCTGTGCTTTGGTGTTTCTCTGACTAAAAGGGAAAAGTACACCTGTTTGTTCACAAGTTTGAGACTTTCTCAGTTTAAAGTTGGCTGACAATTGTGGGGTCCAAATGCATGACTGATTCACATTTTTCAGGATTTTAGTTCTCACACTAGCTGTGTAGTGTTTCTTAAGTGCTGGATGCGAAAGTTAATTCAATGGTGCGTTTACCCAAGTGTGTTCAAGATGTTTAAGATGTAACTCTGAAAGAATGGCTGGATATGGATTTGGGAGCAAAGGGTGGGCAGCCCCCCATCTCAAGTAACCAGTTCAGGACTACAGGTTCCGTAAGGGTGCCTGGTTACTTTGGACATAGTGGTCAATGTCTGAAGAGAACATTACCCCCTGGTGTGGGTTGTGCTAGTAATTAGCCAATGTATGCTCAGTTTTGGCCAGTGCCACTAGAAGTATTTTCAGTTTTGGCCAGTGCCACTGAAAGAAGTTTAACAGTCCTATGCCATATGGGAAATGTGTGTTCAGTTGTGGCCAGTGCCACTAGAAGAAATGTTCAGTTGTGGTCAGTGCCACTGAGAGAGTGTTTGAAAGTCCTATGCCATATGGGAATGCCAGTGCAAGAAGTACAATGTCCTATGAAATAAGGGAATACATAGAGTTTCTGTCAGATACAGTCATTTTGTTGTTCTGCAAATTCCTTGTGCCACAATGTGTCAACCTTGGGGATCCACCCTTGCTTTATAGAACATCTTTTGGAAGAAAGTCACACTCTAAAACCCAACTCTGATTTGGACATTTACGTTCTAGGATCGTGGATATGTTGTGCATCCACACTTATTGGCATGTCCTTTTCCCCTTTAAGGATCGTCGGAAGTCTTCAAGCTGGCTCCTTCCACCCACCTGGGTGGTATAACCCTCGGCTCTGCCCCATGATGCCAGATCTTCCTTTCTGCTGGAAGATTCAGGTTGCCTCCTTCATGCTCCCGCATTTTGTAGGCCCTGGCTTCAAAACCTTCGGTTATTCCGAAAATTAGTCTAGTTCGCATTAGCAATCGCAACTATTTACCTTCAATTATGGAAGACAAGTCCTCCCTCAGACTTCACCAGTGTTCGTGCAGACAGAAAATGTCACACACCGATCCCCATACTGCGTGCGTCTATTGCCTGGGTGTCGACCATGACACCTCGAAGTGCAATTTTTGTCTTTGCATTTCACCCTAACATTCTCGACGACTGTCTCGCATGCCTGAAGTTGGGGAGGCCAGAAAAACGGAACCGTATGGTGAAATCAAAGGAGGCTCGGTGGGCAGTTTCCGTGGCCGTGGGATCTGCCGAACAATTGGAGTGCATGCAAGCCTTCAAGGAGGAAGCGGCTTGGGCCGCGGAATCTTCCTCTCGGAGCTTCTTTGTTCTGCTCAACCTGGGCTCCACCTTCTCAGGTTCTTTCCAAGAGTTGTGCCAGTCTCTCCTGACTAAGGGGGACGGTCCTGCGGGCACGCACTCCTCTCGGTCCCATAAGCGGGAAAAGGACCCAGGATCGGGAGAAATCTCAGTCCCAGGAACCGGCAGTCTCGAATTTGGTCTAAATTGCCGTCTGGCTAGTCGACCGAGGTGTCGATCGACGAGGTTGAAATAATCATCGACCCGATCGACCCATTATATCCGACTCCAGTCGATGATTCTCTCAATCGGACTCCAGTCCTTTCTTTCCCCTATGAGGAGACCCAACCCACTGGGAATCCTGTAGAGGAAATGGTCCCTGACCCTGGGAAATCACCAGTCCTGCCAGTGTCTCCCGAGTGACAGAGTCAGCCTGTCCGATCTCGATCGAGGTCCAGGACCCCCTCGACCGAAAGGCCAAGGAAGAGCCACAAGCGCTCTAAAAAGAGGCAATGCCATTGGTCATCCTCATCATCCTCGAATGAGGAGAGGCTCTGGCGGAAACTCTGTTGGCACTACGAGGACCTCATGTGGCAACAGCTGATTCTGACTGGGCACAAGCTGACTCCAGCTTCTCCCCCCAGCCATTACTTGGCTTTCACCTCCCAGGCCGAAGCCGACTCCTTCAGAGCTGATTAAGTCAGTTCCCCCACCCATGGATCTGGTGAAACCTCTTGTTTGGCCAAAACCAGTCTCTCCATCGATAGTGGTGGAACCACCGCCCAAGCAGCCTGTAGGAGGGTCTCCTTCTAAGGAAGATAGACAGGACACCGGGCTTCCCTGGCGTCTTTCAGTCACTGTCACCCCGGACTGCCCTTGGCGAGTCGAAGGTGACCTGTGCGGTCGACCATTGTATCCAGATTCCTCAGATTTGGATGTGACTGGCCCACATTCTCATCCCAGGGATGATGAATCGGCCAGTGGGATAGAGACGGAGGAAGGTCCCTCGTCCTTTCGGAGCATTCTTTGCCTCATCTCTGAGTCTACAGGGATGCCCCTGGAACCTATCCAGAAAAAGGCAGTGTACACTCTCACGGACATCCTCAAGAGAGGGGATACTCCGACGGAGGCCATTCCTGTGGCTGAGGTCATAGTTGGCCTGTCCTTAGAACTTTGGCAGCACCCTGCCTCCTCTCCAGCTCTGTCTGCCCGCATGGCCCACAAGGCTGTGGTGCCCATGTGGTCCCTTGCGGGGTTCACAGAGCACCCTTTGGCCAAGATCCTAATGATCGCCTCTGTATTCAGGCATACTGGCAGGTCTGCCAACACTGACCGACCTCCAGAAAAAGAATCAAAAACTCATGGATCATTCAGCTCGAAAGGTCTATGTGGCCTCATCTTTAGGCCTTAGTCGGGCAAGTTCAGCCGTCATCATGGCGCACTTCTCCCATGCCCTCTTGGGGTCTTTGGATGAAGTCCTCCCACACCTCCCCATGGACATGCAGACCACGGACAAGCAGGGCCATGATCGGGGCTGGGCTGTTGCCAAACAGCAGCTTCAGACAGCCCTGGACATTGGGGATTCTTGTGCTCGCTCGATGGCAGCCGCAGTTGTCTCTCATCGCAGGGCTTGGCTGAGACTCTCCTCCTTTCCGGGAGATACTCAGCAGAAACTAGCTGATGTGCCTTTCCTGGGCACCAACCTTTTCGGCCCAGGTGTGGCTGGTCACCTTCAGCGTATTGAGCAGTCCAATGCCACCTTGGATGCTACTTCTGCTAAAGGTTCTTTGGGCAAGAAATAGCAGAAGAAGAAGAAGCCTTTTCAGCACTCTTCTCCTGTGGCACAGCAACCCTCCTTTCAAGGAGGGCAGCAGCAACAGCAGCAGATGGTTCAAGCTTGGCATCCCCGGCCCATAAAGGAGGCTGAGGTTCAGGTCCTGGATCCTCCTCCTCCAAGCCTGCTCAGTGACTGGGCGGGGGCTGCCTTCCCCTCTCCCATCACGCCAGCTCTGGATCCTCCCGTGTAGGGGTGGCTCCACCACTTCCTTTCCACCTGTTCCGCTATCACTACAGACAGGTGGACTACATATAGGTGGGATCTCGAGGTGGTAGGTCAAGGACTGCCTCTGGAATTCAAGCAGTACCCTCCAAGCTGAGAACACACCCCTTGGGAGGAAAGAGTATCCGTCCAGACTCAGTCGGCTCTCCAAGATGACATTGCTCAGCTCCTCCTCAAGGAGGCAGTAGCTCCAGTGGCAGATCCTCCAGCAGACCCAGGCTTTGTCTCCAGGTGCTTCCTGGTGCCCAAGCAGATGGGGGGGCTGATGCCCCATTCTAGATCTGCATGACCTGTATCAATACCTCAGGCCATGCACCTTTTGGATGGTCACTCTGTCCCAGATCATACCATCCTTGGAGTGAAACGTGGTTCTGTTCACTGGATCTGCAGGACACATTCTTTCATGCCCCAATCTGTCCATCTCATCGGTGATTCCTTTGTTTCAGAGCTAAAGGGACGCTATATGAGTTCCGAGCCATACCGCTCAGCCTGTCATCGGCCCCACGGGTCTTCACCAAATGCATTGTAGTGGTGGCAGACCATCTCAGGCGTCGGGGAGTCAGGATTTATCCCTATCTCAATGATTGGCTTTTAGCAGGTCCCACCCAACAGGAGGTGGAGAGGTCCAGGGATCTGGCCCTCTAGACCTGCTCCCAACTCAGCCTCCTGATCAACAAGACCAAGTCAGAACTCATACCTTCCCAGGTGATGTGCTTCATCAGGGCAGAGCTCAACTCTCGTCAAGCCAGAGCTTGGCTCCAGGCGGACAGGGTGGAGAGTCTCTCCTCCTTTGCCCAATCATTTCTGGTTGGGCAATTGCGCACTGCCCGGGACTTTCTGTGCCTTCTGGGTTACATGGTGGCATGCACCTCAGTGGTCCATTGGGCCCAGTTGTGCATGTGCCCCTCCAATGGGAGCTGGCTGCTCAGTGGACTCAGCGCCAAGGTAATTTCGAACAGCTGATCACTGTAACCCAGAAGATGTGGGATGCTCTCCAGTGGTGGACCGCCCCAGTCCAGTTGCAGGAAGGGATCCCATTTGTCCGCCCCGAGCTGATGGCCATCCTCATGACCGACACCTCTCTCATGGGCTGGGGAGCCCACACAGGGGGACAAAAGGGTCCATGGGTTCTGGACCCCCGAGGAGTCCTGATACCACATCAACCTGTTGGAGCTCAGAGCAGTCAGACTGGCACTGTCAGCTTTTGCTCCTCAGCTCCGGGGTCAAGTGGTTCAAGTCCAGACGGACAATACCACAACCATGTACTACCTCAAAAAAACGGGTAGCATGCACTCCCATCTGCTTTGCAGACAGGTGCTCCACATCTGAACCTTCATCACCCATTTGGAGGCAGATCTCCTAGCCATCCAAGTGGCAGGAGCCTCAAACCATCTGGCAGATGCTCTCAGCTGCTTAGGCGAGACATCCCACAAGTGGTCTCTCCATCCAGAGATAGCTTACAGCCTGTTCTCCCACTGGGGAAAACTGATGGTGGACCTGTTTGCCTCCAGGGAAAACACCAAGCTGAGGCTGTTTCATGCATGCACCCCTCAGCAGGGCTTGCTGCAGGGGGATGCGTTCTCAAGGCTGTGGATCCCAGGCCTCCTCTGCATCTTCCCTCCATTTCCCCTTGATCCACAAGGTGCTCCTCAAGGTGAGGAGGGACTAGGTGAAGGTGATTCTGGTAGCCCCAGACTGGCCGTGCCAGTTCTGGTATCCAGATCTCCTCAGCCTCAGCTACTGGCCCACGGAGTGTCTCCCAGCATGCCTGGACCTGATCTCTCTCAATCAGGGGAAGGTATACCATCCAGATCTTCAATCCCTGTACCTCACAGCCTGGTACCTGAGCGGCTAGAGTTACAGGCTTTGGGTCTCTCCGAGGATGTCCTCACCATGGTGGAGGCATCCAGAAAGGAATCAACCAGGAAATGTTATGCCTTCAAATGGGAAAGGTTTTCCATTTGGTGTCAGGGCAAGGGCCTAGACCCTCTGTCCTGTCCAGTGGCTAACATTCTCGACTACCTTTGGTCTCTATCCAAAGGGGGTCTTCGGTAATCGACCCTTAGGGTGCACCTGGCAGCCATCTCTGCTTACCATGCATGGGTCGGTCAGCTGATGTTGGTGCAGGAGACAGTGGTTGGGTGCTTTTTTTAAAGGCCTGGATCACATATTCCCTCTGGTGCATGAATCTCCACCTCCTTGGGATCTACTGCTGGTACTGGCAAAGCTCATGGGCAAGCCATTCGAAACAATGCACAAGTGTAAACTCTCACACTTGTCATGGAAGATGGCCTTCATGGTGGCTATCATGTCTGCCAGAAGGACAGGGGAGCTCCAGGCGCTTTTGGTGGACTCCCCTTATCTGGTCTTCCACAGGGACAAGGTTGTCCTATGTCCCCACCCGAAATTCCTTCCAAAGGTGGTGTCAGAGTTTCACCTTAATCAGGTGTTAACTCTGCCGGTGTACTACCCTAATTACACCTCGGAGGCTGAGTACAGGCTCCAAACTTTGGACCTGAGATGTGCTGTATCCTACTATAAGGAGAGGACAGCAGAAATTCGAGGAGAGGTTCGCCAGCTGTTCGTCACCTATGCTGAAGCCACTTCTGGCAGACCTGCAGCAAAACAGACCATTGCAAGGTGGATTACATCTTGCATAGGTCTGTGCTATGAGTTGGTGGGCATGGAGCCTCCTAGAGGGATAAGAGCTCATTCTACCCACCATACCGCTGCATCGATGGCTGCTTCCAGGGACATCCCTATCCAGGAAATCTGCCGGGCTGCTACCTGGAAGTCAGCAAACACCTTCATTACCCATTATCACATCGACCTTGAGTCATGCCAGGATGCTGGTTTTGGGGCCTCAGTTCTCCAATCTCTATTTCCCAAGTGAGTATCAGTGGGGGTGTGCACCTTGCCTCCCTCCTCCCAGAGAACTCCTAGGAGTCTGCCAATAAGTGTGGATGAACAACATATCCACGATCCTAGAAAAACAGGTTACTCACCTATAACAGTAGTTCTAAGAGTGGTATATGTTGTTCATCCACATGGACCCACCCATCCTCCCCGGCTGCGGACGCACAACACCTGGCTTCCAGCGGGCTAAGATCTGGTGTCATGGGCCGGAGCCAAGGGTTATACCACCCGGGTGGGTGGGAGGAGCCAGCTTGAAGACTTCAGCCATTCCTTAAAGGGGAAAGGGACATGCCAATAAGTGTGGATGAACAACATATACCACTCTTAGAACTACTGTTACAGGTGAGTAACCTATTTTTATTGCTTCCTGCATGTGGAGTTACTGGGTACCCCTCCAGTAGTATAGGTCAAGCATAGCTCTAGCAAAAAGTTCTCTCCTCAGGACCTGGTTGTTTGCAAATACCTTAGTAGGTTATAGTTTTGCTTTTGTACACCCCCACCTCTTTTGACCTCTAGAAGTAATGAGCATGGCATACATACCCAAAGTTAAGGATGGTACCATTTCTAATTATGTGTGCCCAGTCAAGGGTACCAGGCGTAGCTAACTGTGTAAAGTAATGGGGAAGGGGGAGCGACACAAAAAATGGGGGCTCATCTGATGTTGTTTAGAGGGTATATCTAGCATCTTTCTGTCTGGTAGCAGTGTAGCCCAAACAGAAAGGAAGCTTTGGACAAGAGGATTTTTGTTCGGAAGAGTGCCATCCAAATGTGCTGCTTGTGTGCCTTCTAGAGCAGTAAAGAACAGAGTGCTGCTGTGTGTTTTCATCTGTGACAATGGACAGTAAAGCACTGAAGTGTGTGTCCTAGTCTCTGCATCAGAACATGCTTAAGGAACTTTTAAATTGCAATTTTCAAATGCCAAAAGTAGTGTGGACTTTAAGAAACAGACTCAGATATGCGCTCTGAAAGTTTTATGTGTTTTGTGTGCAAATTGGGGGGAGTTGCTAAAGAAATTGTCCAGAAACTGTGGAAAAAATGGTCAAAATGGCATTTCCACTGCTGAAATTGTGGCCAAGAAAAAAAAAGTTACAGTTTGTAGTTTAAATTTGCTCCTGCTCAATGATCTCCACAAAGGAAGAGTAAGCGAGGAGAGAGAGGCTCATTTGCATGGCATCGAGTGACTGATGCGACTGCATCCAGTCTCGCCCATTGGCCAGCGTCTGTGCACTACAGAGTATTCGAGTAAGAAAGAGAAAGTGGCGTGCAAGCTGGTTAGACCATGATCAAACATTGTGGGGCTTGTTAGCATTTTAAACTGTAGTAAACAGACTAGTACTGTGTAGTTTCAGGCTCAACCCATTGTTTGACTGACTGGAGAGTGAGCGAGGCATTCGTGGCTACGATTGGTGGGATTGCCAGCCTGTTTCTCCCCAGAGGCCTTCCTAGGATCGACACCAGGCTGAAAATTTCCATCGGAGGGAACCAGCTACTGAATTTAGTAAGTAAACCAATTAACTGTGCAAACTGTGTGTGATTATCAAGCCAGCTGAATCTGTATGCAAGCAGTGTGATTTTTGTGCAAAGAAGGACTGTGCGTTGTTAGAGCAAGTGCAACAAACAAAAATTCTGAGCATAGACTGTGAGCAGTGATAATGGTTTCAGCAATAGTAAATTTTCTAAGCAAAAGGGACTGTGAGTTGTATAGGGAGAATGCAGCAAAACAGGCAATCTGGTGCAAAGAAAGACTGTGGGGCTTACAAGTGACTTAGAGCATGTGTAAATAGTTTTCCTGAATTAAATGCTGATTGCAAAGTCAAGTTTAAAATCATATGAATATGCTGAAATGTACCAGCAGAGCAACTGATTGCAGTTTTAAGTAAATTCAGTTGCCAGAAAAGGTCGGAACACAAGTTGATCAGACTTTGATGCATGAGAAAAGTTACCGATGTCATTACAGGGCGGAGTCAGCAATGTAAACACAGCAGCAGAGAGCCATTTTGTGAGACAGTATGTGACTAGTGAGCAATTCAGTAACAACAAGTTTGTGTGTTTGATTTCAGACATGGCTTTGGAAACTCCCCGATATCCGGTTCATGCCCAAGCTATGATCGCCGAGGAGGTGGCAGTACTAAGAGAAATAGAGAATGCTATCTATGGTAAAAGGTTGCCTCCAGATGTAGCAATCCCTAGCTATCCAGTGAGACTATGCATTGTGTGTCTAAAGGCTGGAAGGGATATGTTTCTCATACCCCACTGCTCGGATTGCCTTGTGAAGTATGGAATGAGCAGGGATGCAGCATCAAAGAGGGCATCAAGTATTCAATTGTCTCCCATGTGGACCCTAGTAGGGGCTCCTGCCTGCAGCAGCACACAGCACCAGGTTAAACCTGTTGGGGAAAGTTCCACAGAGTGTGTTACAGAAGGAAAATGTAAAATTGATGTTGATCCACTGCAAGGGCAGCAACAAAGACAGGTTTCCATGCCTGTGTCCCAGATGGACAGTGCAACAGAGGGATCCGTGGACCCATGGAAGCAGGGTCCGAGCCCTAGACTAGTGAGGGGAGGATGAATTGCAAGAGACACTGAATTTGGAGGTGTTTACCTCCGCACCCAGTGAGGAGTGGAATGTCTCAGGAGTGAGGACATTTGCTCATTCTTGGGCTCAGATAATGCATGAGAAAGAGGAGGATGAAGAAATGTATTTTCATGTTGATGGCTCCAGTGAGTCACCTCAAACTCTTGCCTCAGAGGAGCCAGAAACAGTTGGAGAAAGTTCTACTAACTTGTCCACAGAGATAGTAGTGGACAAGTTCTTTCGTTCTTTGACTATGAGACACTGGCTCCACCAGGACTGGCCACTCCCAAGCTGGGCCATGGACCACAGACTAGTAAGGAGTAGCAAGGAGAAGAGACTGATACATAGGAGGGCTGATGCCAATAATGGGAAGTCCTTTCCTACCTTTCCTCACCGAGTCTGGGAGGAAATTGAACAGAACAGGCAATTCTGGTTGTTGGAAGAGGCAAGCAAGAATTTGTACTCTGGTACAGCAGAATGTGTAAGGGATAAAGTCGTAAGTGATCGCCTTAAACTCTGGAGAATTGGCAGGACTCTGTTTATGGACACTGCGAATTGTGGATTGGGCTGGGAATGAGACATTTTGACAGTATCAACTCTGAACGTCCAGACGGGGTCATAGTCCTTGCTCCACACCCTGAGTGGTACTATCCTTAATGGTGCCACTCCCTGTGAATATGCCCAGCATGCCTAAAGGAAGTGAGCAGTGGCAGGCCAGTGCCTGTCATCTGAAGCAGCAGTATCTATGGAGTAAGATGCAGCTCTTCTGGTGTTCCAGGATTCTTCAGGCATATCCTGATTAATCAGTCCAGCAGTTTTCCTGTTTCATCATTTGTTATCCAGAGGACATCATCCCAGCAGTATCCGAAGATGCCATCTGGTCTGAAGGGAGAAGGTCCTCAGCTTGTAGAAGTAAGGTGATCCTTTGTTTTGTTCTTCAAGGAGCTGGTAAGACAAAACTTTTTATTTACCTCATGTGACTTTGCACAACACATCCTACATTTGAAGACTATCCACAGAACTCTAATTTTCATCAAAGACTCTCCCCATGGATTGCAGTGCTATACAGGCCCAGTCCTGTCCAAGAATTGTTCTTCAGCAGGCTTCAGCCTAGGACAGACTCTTTTATGGACAATGCCTATGGGCAGCAGTAATCTTGTCACTAGTTTTGAACATTGTAGGGCATCCCATCCCCAAATGTGTTGTATAAATGTCTTTTTTCCATTTTCTTTTCTTTTATACTTTTATAGAAAAATACTTTGAGGAGGTCTTTAGTGTTTAGGTGGAGGTTTAAGCACTGTGTGGAATGCAGAATGTGTTTTTGTGTTTTTCCTCTCTTGCAGATGTTCCTAAAGAAGAGAAGAAGAGGATGTTGGAGCTCATCCGAGTTCCTCTTTTCATAATGTTTTTAAAATTGTTCATGGTTAACAGGGTGTTAACATGTTTTACTTCACAGGTGTGAAATTGTGGGGCAATGTAATGCAATGTAATGTATGTTTCCGTTGTTTGTTCACCGGTACCCTGGGAAGTTGGGGGGAAAGGTTCCCCAGTAGGCAGTTTAGTCAGATAGATTTTCCCTAGAGGGCTAGGGGGATAGACAGGATGGGGTCCTGATCTGCAGTAGGGGACCCTCAGTCCTGGTCTATTAAGGCATGCTTCAAGCAGTCTTCTTGGAGCCACTGAGTATCCATAGATAGATTGTAGGATAGGGGCTGAAGTTTCATCAGCTGGCCTCTGTTCCTTTAGTGTTACCTGCCTGTGCCTGGCACATGGTAGGGGAGAAGTAGCGCTACCTACCCATAGGCAACACAGAGGGTAGGATGGCCTGGTGCCGGGTGGAGATATGACTGCAGACAGTCATTTGCCTGGCAGGAGTGAGTGTAACCACCCAATCCCCTGGGGTTACTAGAATCCCATCAGTGTCAGTGCTAGGTAGGGAAAGGCAGCTGGTGAATAACTACTTAAATGGGTTTTTCACCTACTCATGCTCTTGTTTACTTGGCTTCAGCTGAGATGAGAGAGAGGAGGTCATTTAGAACTCTCGCAGCAGCATAAGCCACAGCTGACTGTGAGTGGGGAGTTTTAGAATCTTGAGTCAGTGAGTGAAGAGTTGTCGGTGTAGTGAGTCAGTGGAGGAGTGAGAGCTGCAGCTATGGGCTCTGAGAGGAGAGTCTGCTTTCTCACCCTAGTCCTGGTATTCTCCAGCCTGCCAAAAGAAGTGGTGCAAACTGTTGTCTACAGCAGGATCTCCTGATTTTCATCTTCAGAGATGTGAAAAGGACTGCCAGGGAATGGATCCTAAGGGCAATCCCCTTTTTGATCCAGGACAATTTGAAGCTGCCTGTAATGTTATAACCATGAGTAAGATGTGACTTTGTGCTGCAAAAGAAAGTACCTGTGCCTTGGTGTTTCTCTGACTAAAAGGGAAAGGTACACCTGTTTGTTCACAAGTTTGAGACTATTCCTCAGTTTAAAGTTGGTTGACAATTGTGGGGTCCAAATGCATGACTGAGTCACATTGTTCAGGATTTTAGTTCTCACACTACCTGTGTAGTGCTTCTTAAATGCTGGATGCAAAAGTTCATTCAATGATGCATTTACCCAAGTGTGTTCAAGATGTTTAAGGTGTAACTCTGAAAGAATGACTGGTATGGATTTGGGAGCAAAGGGTGGGCAGACCCCCATCTGGAGTAACCAGTTCAGGACTGCAGGTTTTGTAAGGGCGCCTGGTTACTTTGGACATAGTGGTCAATGTCTGAAGAGAATTTTACCCCCTGGAGTGGGTTGTACTAGTAATTAGCCAATGTATGCTCAGTTGTGGCCAGTGCCACTAGAAGTATTTTCAATTGCGGCCAGTTCCACTGGAAGAAGTTTAACAGTCATATGCCATATGGGAAATGTGTGTTCAGTTGTGGCCAGTGCCACTAGAAGAAATGTTCAGTTGTGGCCAAGGCCACTAGAAGAAATGTTTAGTTGTGGTCAGTGCCACTGAGAGAGTGTTTAAGAGTCCTATGCCATATAGGATTGCTAGTGCAAGAAGTAAAATGTCCCATGAAATACAGTATGGGAATACATAGAGTTTCTGTCAGATACAGTCATTTTGTTGTTCTGCAAATTCCTTGTGCCATGATGTGTAAACCTTGGGGATCCACCCTTGCTTTACAGAACATCTTTTGGAATAAAGTCACACTCTAGAACCCCAACTCTGGTTTGGACATTTACGTCATTGCTTCCTGTGTGTGGATTTACTGGGTACACCTTCAGAATTATAGGTCTAGCATAGCCCTAGCAAAAAGTTCTCTCCTCAGGACCTGGTTGTTTGTAAATACCTTAATAGGTCATAGTTTTGCTTTTGTACACCCCCACCTCTTTTGACCTCTAGACGTAATGAGCCTGGTATATGAACCCAAAGCTAGGGATGGTACCATTTCTAATTGTGTGCGCCCAGTCAAGGGTACAAGGGGTAGCTAACTGTGTAAAGTAGTGGGGGTGGGGGTTACACAGGTCAGCTAACTTAGATGTTCAGCCTTAATGTGCTGGCCAAGGGGCAGGCGGCACAGCCAGGAACTCTCCAGTTTGAAGATGACTTTCTTCAAAACCTTTATTTTCTTTCTGTAGTAACTCTTAGCAGAGAATCTTGTTTGTTTTTACAGACAGAAATTCTAAATTGAAACAATGCCTGTTCTTTATTTGCTTAATTGGCCTCCTTTAACACTGAATTCCTTTAGATTCTGCCTGAGTTCTGCTCAAAATTCTTCAAAGGGTGTAAGATAAATGTTAAAGGCCTTGTTGCTGTTGTGGCCTACATTTAATGTATGGGGGCATGTGTGATTTTGTATTTCTTTGAAACTTGGCTTCCTGGCCAAATGCCCTTTGGGGTAACCATTGCCTCAGTGCTTGCACACAGAGGTTCTTTGTCTTTTAGATTGTTTTTTGTTTTAATTGGGTTCACCACAACATAACCCAGATTGACCATCTTAGGGTAGCTGGTTCATTCCACTGGGGTGTCAAACAGATGAGGCATTCTGATGAGTCCTGGTAGGATGACACAAGTGTCTATGTTTTCTGTTGGCACCCTTTGCAAACTGTGTGAGAGGCCTTTCGGCACCATGCATTTCTGCTTAAAGTTGAACCAGCATAATATTCTGTGGTGATTTGCATATGCAGCCCATGATGCTTTGCATTGTGGGGGTATGTGTGATTTTGTGTTTCTTTGAAACTTGGCTTCCCAGCCAAATGCCCTTTGGGGTAACCATTGACTCAGTGCTTGCACAGAGAGGTTCTTTGTCTTTTACATTTAATGTAGTCTGGTACCTAGGTAAGCCTTTTTATTTTTACAACTTTTTTTTCCAGTTTCTTAGCCTTCTCTGCATTATCCACTTATATCCTCTATGTAAGATTGCTCAGGGAGGGTTCCTTTCCTATTACTGAGAGTTTTGGGTACTCATCTGGGGTCCTTTGGTATTTTTTAATGTAATTTTTTTTTTTTTACTTTTTCTGATCATCACCACCATGTTTGTGTTGCGTTGTGGTATTTTTTTCTAATTTGCATCATTCTGGTTAAGAATTAATACAGCTGCACAAAGGTTTTGATGCATGTGTGCGAGGATTGACACAAGTGCACAGCACTGATGCAGATACATGAAACTGACACAAGCATGTAAAATATTTGATGCAATGGGTGAGGGGTTGGAAACCTGTCACACATACTTTGGTCATGTCACAAGATCACCCCTTTCTGGCAAAAAAGTTGTAAACTTCTATAGAATCACCCTGCAATCTACCACTCCAGCTTCCCCTCTCTTCAGGCTACTAGGGATTCCCCAGGATGAGGTGGACCATCCCACACCCCAGCACTTCTGGCTAGTGGCAGTCACAGTAGAGACTGAAAGGCTGATTCTTCAGAAATGGAGGTCCATGTAGCTCCTGTCATTTGAGCACTGGAAAGCCTCAGTGGGCAGACTGGCCAACTTTGAAAGGCTATCTCACTTTCTAGAGGCACCCTGGCCAAATATGACAATATGTGGGCACCTTTCAAGGCAGTCATGATGACCCTGCACCAAGCCAGACCACCTGACTTGTGTAGGAGCCATGGTATCCACCCACCCTCCACCTGGCCACTAGAATCCCTGAACCTGTATCCTATAGGCATATACCCTTCCTTAGCCACAGGTGTACCTCTCTCCTCATTGGAAATAGCACCACTATAGCTACAGGCTTTGCTAGTCTTCACCATATTTAGTATAGATAACATTTTGATAGAGACAATACATGTTTTTATGTCTCATCTGTTTTCATTTTATTATTTTGTTGGATATGCACTCAACAACCCTATGTACTGGATCACAACATGTTATATCACCACACCCTGTGTTAACCTAAAATGTGCTAACTATGCAGTGTTGTATTCAATGTGTTTTTATCCATTTCTTGGTCCTGTACTAGTTCATAATACCTGGTATGTAATGAACGTCATTGAAATTCAATAAAAAGGATTAACTAAAAAAAAATTGATGCATGTTTCTAAAGCCTCTGAAGTAGATCTCTTGATAGCTTTGGCATTAAAGCTATTCCTAGCAGGCACCATGGCATTCTGCAGGCCCTTTTCAGTAAATAAAAAACAACATGTCAAAAAACTTTGACACAGTCTCCCTATGGTATATTCTGTCCATTCTATACTAGCAAGACCAATGCTTATTTTTTGTCACCCCTGTCCCCAAACTGCTGGGTGCCCAGCTAAAGGTACATCCCCAGAGAATTGCACAGATTCCTTCATCTCAACAAGCTTTTCTACAAGGAGGACCAAGTGACAAAAATGCAAAAGAATTTTCCTTCTCTTACACCTGAATCGTAGCATACCCCTCCCTGTAGGGGATCGGGACAGTCACATCAAGCTATATTTGGACATCTGTCACAGAACTTGGGCAGAAAGGATGATTCTTCAGATCTGAATGCATCCCCATTCCTGTCCAGGCAAGGCAGCATCCCTCAGCTAGACAGTGTGGAAGTCTGTCAAGGCAATATGAATCCTACTGATCCTCAGGATCCAAAGGTCCCTCAGGATTCTCAAGAGGAGAATGGTGAATGGGTAGAGGAAAATCAGTCTTCCTCTATCTCACCTCTGTTTAATCCAAAGCTAATTTTTTTCCTGGACGAGGTGACCTATAGGATTCTGCAGCTACTGGAGATGCAATCTACCACTGCACTGAATGTCAATCACAGCTTGTTTATACAGGAAGCACTCATAAGTACTGCCCTGAATTTGAACATGTGATGCTAATAGTTAAAGCCATAGAGGATAATGCAAACAAGAAAAAGCAGTTCTTACTATATAGATTCATTTCACTATTCACACGTAGGCAGTCTTCCACTGAGCATGCTCAGTTGCCAGAACAGGCTTCAAGCTTGACCCCTCCAACCATGTGATCCTCTGGCTCCTCCCCATTTTGCACTCTGATCTTTTCTTCCTCTGGAAGGAACAGGTCTTCACCCCCAGAGCTCCCACTACTGATTAAGGATCTTGCTATTTTTCAAGCAATTTCTTTGTGACTTTTCTTAAAGGTTTTTCTTTAGCCTTCAACTCATTTTTTTCAACTGACCCTGTTGCTCCTGCTCAATTGATGTATTCTGCCATTGAACACAGAAGAAAGACAGGGTTTAAGAGGTGTATTCTGTGCAAGTCCAAGATTGCCTTGACAGACTGCCATGATGCCCACATTTATTAATTTGGCTTGACTCATGACATGGTGCATTGTGCTTGGTGTCAGGACATGCATGCTTTGTGTTTGAGGAGCTGAAGCTGTGCATTCATTAAGATAAGCCTCAGGATGCAAGATATCTGCAGCTGTGGGCTTGGCAGCACAACTCTGTTAGTAGCTGTGCCAGCCATGCCACAGCAACCTGTGCAGGTGGAAACCCCCACTCCTGCAGTCACAGGAGGGTGCTCTCATGAATTACTTATGTCCTGAGTCCAGACTCCCACATCTCTTCTGGGTAGTTGTCACCCCATCATAGAGGACAGTCCATACCCCCGTCAACAATAGACACTCATTTTCCTGAAATCAGATTCAGAGATGTCCATTCCGTCAACCCCTGTAGACAGGATATTGACCCTTTCATAGCACGGTCCTTGTTTGGGAACCAGGCATCATATTTGTCCATTTGGACCACATGTCCATGACTCTAAATAATCCCTTGAAGGAGATCCAGAAGAGGGAGACCCTATCCACTAATGAATATCCTTGAGCAGGATTCCTTTCTGGGGAGGGCCTTACTTATCATCCAAATCATAGTTGACCCAGGGCTCTGTATCTGGCAACACCCAACCCCCTGTTGTCCTTGCTGTATGAGGTCCCCCTGGGTGGATGGTTTGACTTCTCAGAACATCCATCCATCGCTAGAGGGGTTAGCTGCAGATGTAGTGTTCCACAAGATGAAGGTGCTGGATGAGTCAGAGAAGCTACCAGAAAAGGTGTCCAAGATGAGGGATTTCTTTAGCTGAATCATCTGTGCAGCTTCATTCCTTGCTATTTACCAAGCATGTTGTGTGTCTTTGATGGCCAGGTATGGTCATGAACTCTTCCAGAGGCTGTTGGAAATAATAGAACTGTTCTGAGGAGAGCTAGTCAGACCTGTGGAAGGTCCATGATTTGGGGATCTTTTTAGCCAAACACAAGTTACAGGTGGCCCTAGACTCATCAGACATTCTTGCATGTTTGGTGGGCTGCGGAGGTGTCTAACAACTGGTGGGCTTGAGTGTAGGTTTTGGTGTTCATGCCAGAAATCTGGCATGGTATGACAGGCTTATCCTTTACATGGATGGACCTGTTCAGGCCAGGAGTAGTGGATCATCTTGCATAGATTGAGAAGTCCAACATAACCCTATATTCAGTAACCTTAGTCACCCACTGCAAGCAGCAGCCCAAGTCAAAGCTGCAAGGTTCCTTTCGAGGCTCTTTCAGGGTGCACCTGTGCAACAGTGTCAGTAACAGAGGCAGAAATTCCAACAATACCACCCAACCAAGTTTTCTAACAAGCCAGGAGGGCAAGGTAAGTGCAAGGGTGGTGGCGGCACTGCCTCTGGAGGCCAGTACTTCAGGGCTGTCTCTGATGGTATGAAGTAGTGGGCTGAGGGGAGCCTCATCCTTTGGTTGTCCCAGATCCTGCTGCAGCTCCTGGTCATGGGCTGACTTCACGCTACTGCCACAATGATTTGCTATTACATCAGACAAGTGGGTTCTCAAATTGGCGGGTTTGGGTTGTTTCAGGAATTCAAGATTTTACCCCTCGTCAGCCTTGGGCATCACTGGAGAACTTGCTGTTACTGGATACTCTCCTTACACTGCAAAACAAGGCCACCGAACTCCTTAAGCCGCATGTGATTGAGCTTGATCCAGACACCCAGGACCTGCAGGGGTTCGCATTTTGATAATTCTTGGTACTAAAACCAGCAAGAGTCTAACACCCCATTCTTGATCTGTGAGTACTAAACAAGTGCATTCACAGTTGGAAGTTTCACATAGTGACTCTGCACCAGATGATCCCATCCCTGGAGCTGGTGACTTATTTCTGCTTAATGATCTCCAGGTCATGTACTACTGTATCCCAGTTCATCCATCTCATCATCAGTTCCTCTGCTTCTGAGTGTATGGGACATTACCATTTCAGAGCCATGTCCATTGGATTGTTTCATTTTCATTTTATTTTTTTCATTTTTAATTTTTAACTAGGTACTGGACTGGACACTGCCCTTTTTCAGCCACGCCTGACATTTATACAATAACAAAACATACAAAACTTACAACCATAAAGATGAAAATACAAATACACAATACAATACTTTACAAATACAATAATTTCACATACAAGTACACACTGTCTCGTTTTTTAAATATGTAAAAAGCCATTTCCTAAAGTGCATTAAATTATGTGTTGAATTATGTACCTCCTTATTAAGATGCATATATTTATTCAAAAGATGGGGTGCATACTAAGAAAACGCCCTCCTAGTGATTTGCAACTTATATCTCGGAACCTCAGAATCCTGTGCCCCACTACTTCTTGTTATTTGTTCCCTCTTCAGTAATTCCAGTGCCCCATAAAGTACTTTGGGATCATTAGCCCTGATTACCCTAAATGCAAAATTCCCCAAATGATATCTAATTCTCATTTCTGGTGGCAATACTCCCATTTTCTCATAAAGCACACAATGATGTGTTCGTTTTGGCACCCTTAGTGCAAACCTACAGATGTTATTAAACAGAGTCTTATAGTTTGTCTCAAACACCCTATTACTATTAAAAAACAGTACACTCCCATACTCCAATGTAGGCATCAGAACTTGCTTAGCTGTGACTGTCCGGGCTTCTTCAGTCAATGCATTTACAGTATATTCCTATACAGATACCCTATTTTTTGATGGTCTCTTTCCTACGTTTTCAATATGTGGGACTAAACTCAGGCAGGGATCCAGATAAACACCCAAATATTTTGAAATAGTAACTGTAGAAAGGCTTATCCCGTTTTGACCAATTATCTGTAATTTATTTTCCTTTTGCAATTTCTGTTGAGTTCCAAATAACTATATTTGTTTTTTTTTCTCTCATTTAAGGTCAATTTATTGTCCCTTAGCCATTGAGCCAGCATGTTATATTTTCGTTACAGGGACATCTGAATAATACTGCTCGTATGTGCAGAATCCCATATAACAGTGTCAACAGCATAAATAATGCTGTTTTAGTTGAAAATAAAGTAGGTATATCATTCATATATACTGTAAATAATAATGGCCCTAACACCGACCCTTGGAGCACCCCTGTCTCAACTTTCATAATCTCTGAGGTTATATCCCCAATCTTAACTTTCTGTCCTCGCTCACACAAATAGCGCCAACACCACTCCCTCTCCAATCCAATAACTCCTAGGTTGCCAAGCTCATATAAAAGCAACATATGGTCCACTGTATCAAAGGTGCCAGCTAGGTCAACGTATACTGCGCCCATGGCACAACCGTCCTCACAAGCCATGAGCACAGCATTCGAGAACCCAGAAAGCACCATTGCAGTGGACCTTCCTCCCCTAAACCCATGTTGCTGATCAATAATCAGACTATGCCCTTCCAAATGATCAAGCAATTGCCAAAATACACACTTCTCTAGCAGTTTACTAACTACTGCTAGGAGTGATATAGGCCTATAATTTGTCATTTCCAACCTATCCCCCCCCTTTATAAATTGGAACAACCCCAGATACTTTCCATTTCAGGGGTACTAACCCTTTTTTAATGACAAATTAAAAAGTTCAGTTACAGGAGCCACTATGTATCAAGCTGATGGTTTCAATATCTTTGGATGTTGTCAGTTCTTCGAGGGTCATCAGTGCCCTGAGTGTTTATCAAGTACCAGTCAGTTGTGGCGGCCTTCCTCAGCCTCATGTGCATCAAGGTGTTCCCATGTCTCAGTGACTGACTTATCATGGGGAGCTCATTATAGGAAGTAGAGCAGTCCAGAGATCTTCCCATCTGGACATTCTGTGACTTGATTCTGCTGGTCAATCTGACAAAGTCCTTGCTCATTGTGAAGCAGTAAATACTCTTCACTGGAATGGAACTGGACTTTCTCCAAGCCAAGGTTAGCCTTCCCCCCAGACATAGTGGAGGGACATGTCCTCATTTACCCACTCATTTCAAGTTGGGCTATCACACCTGGCCTGGGACTTCCATGGACTTTTGGGTTTTATGGTCATTACCAAGTCCCACAGTACACTAGGCCCACTGGTGCTTGTCTCCTGTTCTGTGAAAGGGTTCCACCCTCAGAATGCACCAGACGGTAGTACGTCCGTCATTAGGGTGCCAGTTGGCAAATTCACCGATCGTTGTTTATGCGGTGTGCTGTACCCCCCACACACCCCCAACTTAGGATTCCAACTCCAGGGTGGTGGATCTTGGGGAGGGGGTGGCGAATATCATATTTTGGCAGCCTAATGACGGGTGCGTTAATGCCGGCACCCCTGAATGGATTCAGTGCTGTGGAAATTGGAGCATCAGTGGTCCAAGTTCCACACAACCCTGAACCATCCATTTCTGGTGACCCAGCTGATGCTGGACACCATCAGTTGGTGGCTGTTTCATTGAACCTCCTATAGGGCACCACATTTGTCCAGGAATATCTCTCACTCACCTTGATGACCAATGCATCCCTGGTGGGGTGGGGCATGCTTCTGCTGGACTGCCAAGTTCAAGGGTTCTGCTTGCCAACCATGATGAGGCACTACATCAGTCTGCTGAAGTTCCATACTGGCAGTGTGCCCTACTGATTCAGGGCTGTGCTGTCCAGGTTAACATGGACAACACGGCTACCAGTTTTTTCCTGAACAACCAGAGTGCCATGCATTCCTGTTCCCTGGGTATGGAAGTGCTTCAGACATGGTCTTTGGTTCAGGCCCTGAAAGCTGTCCATTTTGTGGGGCCAACAATCAACCTGGTAAATGCCCTCAGTTGTATGGGAGGGATGTCGCATTTATTTATTTTTTTATTTATTTATTGAACATTTCGGAATTACAACCTTTGAGTCAAGGACTCCTTTGCAAAGGCTCCACGTCATTCAGGACAGGACATAACAACACAACAGAGTGTTCAAAAATTCACAAAACCAGGGAACATTACAATACGACAGAGATTAACATCATAGCATATGTTAAAAGGTATTCGTCAGTTGGAAAGCGGAGGTTTACACAATAGAGGCCGGCTGGTCAGAAGCTTCCAACAGGACATTACCATGTTCAACAATACAGGATAGGGTTAGAGCCAGGGCTCAGAGAAAAGAAATCTGGTGGTTGAGATGATCGAGCCGGGGAGGTGGCCCCTGTGGTCAGCCAGTCCAGGGGAAAGAAGGGGAACATTTGCAGGTCACAGAGTTGAGGAGAAAAACTTGGTCCCAGTTTTGAATTGACTTAGGTGGGGGCAAGTAGGATGGAAGACGGTATGTTGTTAAGCCAGAGGGGAGCACGATACCGAAAGATCTTTGTCCTAGCGAGGTCCTACAGTGGGGACTTTGAAGGTGGTCCCGCCAGTCGCTCCCGGTGCTCCTATTGGGGGGCCGAGGATGAGGCGTGTAATCCGTAGGTGTGCGTTTATAGGATCTTTTGGCTTGGAGACAGGTGTGATATTTAAGCCTCCCTTCAAAGGTTAGCCAGCCCACTTGAGAATAGAGCAAGCAGGTATGTGTCTGTCTAGTGCTGCTAGTGACCAAACGGCAGGCTTTATTGAGTGCTGTACTGATGCTGTTTTGTGCCGATTGGTCAGCACAGTAAATAGTTATTCCATAATCAACCAACGAGAGGACTGAGCTAGTAACCGCTAGCCTTAGGGCCTGTGGGGGGAGGCAATGTTTATGTCTGTAGAGGATGCCAAGATGGATATTGACTGAGGTGGAGAGAAGCTTAATATGTTGATGGTATGTAAGGGATGTGTCAAGAGTGATGCCAAGATATTTAAAGCAGGAGACCTGTTCAATGTGGGTACCCTGTATGTTTGTTAGAGAGAGCTGGGCGGTATTGAGGGGGTTTTGGCGATGGGCAAACATCATGGATTTTGTTTTATCATAGTTAAGTATGAGACGGTATTCAGTGAACCAGCACTCCAGCTCCCTAAAACAGCCTTGAAGAGTATTTTGGAGATGGGTGAGGTTGGTATGTTTCCAATAAAGCATGGCATCATCAGCATAAAGCAGAAGCTTTCCACTACAGGCTTGGGGGAGTGAGTTTAGAAAGAGAGTGAACAATAGGGGGCCAAGTATCGACCCTTGAGGGACAACAGCAAGGACCGGTTGTTTGGGGGAGAGTGTTCCTCTAATTTTTACCTGCTGTGTTCTGTCAGTCAGATAGTTTTTGAACCAGGAGATAGTATCAGGTGCAATATTGAGGGATGCAAGGGCATGCAGAAGAAGCTCATGATTGACAGTGTCAAATGCCTTAGTCAAATCAACGAGATTGCCCCAACTGCTGCCCCTGATCAAGTGCTTCATGAATGTAAGACGTGAATTTAGTAGTGCTGTGGTAGTACTGTGCCCTTTCTGAAACCATGTTGCTCATGGCAGAGGAGTCCATATCTGTCAAGGTATTCTGTGAGTTGGTCAGATACAATTCTTTCTAGTGCTTTTGAGAGGGAAGGGAGGATCGTAATGGGCCTATAGTTGCTAGGGTTTGTTGGATCACCTTTTTTTAGGATAGGTGTGATAATACCTCTCTTCCATAGAGTAGGGATTTGGCCACGGCACAGTGAGAAGTTGAGGAGTTTGGTGAGATGCGGTAGTGTCTCAGTAAGGGTAAGTCTAAGGATTTTAAGATCAAGGGAGTCACTACTAAAACGCACGTTTTGCAGGGCTTTTGAGAGGTAGCGTTTAGCCTCGTTGCAGGAGATTGTCGCAGCCTGAGCGGAGGGTGTGTAGGAGAACAAGGTGTAATAGTAGCTGTGTGGGAAATGGGGTCAAAGAAATTTGGAGGAAGGACATAACTAAGGTCAGAGAAGGTGTTGTTCAGGGTATCAGCTATGGCGGTGGGGTCATGTGAGAGGGTGCCCTGAACTAGGAGCTGGGTAGGGTCGGGGTTGGTGTTTTTCCCACACAGTTCCTTAACATTGTTCCAGAAAGATTTCCCAGAGCTCCATGTGGTAGTGAAGGCTTGTTGATAGTATGTGGCCTTGGCTTGCCGGATAGCCTTTGTACATTTATTTCTTGCTTCTCTGTAGAGCTGTCTATCATGTGGTAGCTGAGATGATAGTGCCCTGTGCCAGAGGTTATCCCTATGGTGCATCATATGAAGGAGGGACTGGGTAATCCAGGGGGTGTTCCAGGATTTTAATACCTTCTTTGAGAAGGGGGCAAATAAGTCACAGGCCGCATTGAAAATGGTAATAAATGCAGTGAGCGCTGCGTCCAAGGATTGGACAGTATAAACAGGCTCCCAATTACAGGTGGAGAAGTACACCCTGAGACGGGAGAGGGCACCTTTTTTGAGGTGCCTTTGGGTGGAAATTTTAGGTCTACTGGGAGTGGTTTTGTTTGACCACCAACATGCGACCGGGGAGTGGTCACTAAGTACATCTGGGAGCACGCTGACTTTGGTGAGGTGGTTTGGGTGGTTTGTAAAGATAAGGTCTATAAGTGAGGAGGAGCCTGACTGAGGGTCCAGCCTAGTGGGTGACGTTACTACTTGGGTAAGGTCATATGCACATGTTGTGTCTTTGAAAGCAGCCGACGTAGAGGATAGCCAGTTCACATTAAAGTCACCCATAATAATTAGTTCACTTTTTGGGGGAAGATATGTGATTGCAGAAAGAATAGAATCAAATGCTGGTTTCTGGTTAGTTGGTGGAATGTAGACTGCCATAATGTAAAGGGGTTTAACAGGGGTACCAAGGGCAACTTTGTTGGTAATGGCCTGGGCACCGTAGTCAGGCAAGGGAAGTGGGACTAAGAGAGGCTTGAGGGATGTTTTAGCATATATGGCACATCCCCAACCCCCTTTAGCCTACCGTATCAGTTTTGAAAATGGTATAGTCTCTGAGTGAGACTGAGGCATCAGGGTCATTTTTTGAGAGCCAGGTTTCTGATAAGGTAAGAATATCCACGTGGTGTTGAGCTAGCCATCTTTGCAGCAGGGTAAATTTTTTTGGTAGGCTGCAGATATTGAGGGAGGCCAGAAATAGGCCACTATGTGTGTCTTTTTTATTGCCACTGGACCCCGGTGGGCCTGGGTTGGGATGGACATTCCCGGATAAAAGTAGGAGGAGAAGGAGCGTTTGCCTGAGGGTGAATTTCCTCAATAGTTTAGTTGCATTACAAGAAGGACCTGGATTATATAGCAATTTGGCGGGGCTAGTAGGTATGTGGAGGGTGGACACAAGCTGGGCTAGGATAGCTAGGGATACTAGGTGGTATGGGGTAGGAAAAGGGGGTGCGCAGGTGGGGGAGGCTGTTGGGGCAATCCAGATGCCATTTGTGGTGCAGCTAAAGCTAGGTGTACAGTTTCTGCTGTTAAGGATTGGGTAGGGGAGTTGTAGACGATCTGACTCAGCTGCATTACCAGTGGGATGCATAGTGGGGCACTTCATAGGATCCCAGTTGGTTCTTAGCACCACGGGGGCAAGCAGGGCATGTGAAAAAATAAAGATTAGTTGTAGGATACAGGAGGTGGAGTTCATTATGTTGGAAAACGAAAGCCTGATAAATGGAAGTCAAAGGAGTGAGCCCTCTGGTGGTGCAGTAGTATAATCTGCAAATGGTAAAGTGGGCTGATTGGTTTCGCACCACGCGTGGTCTATAGCTATATAACTAGATGCAGACCAAGGGTGGTGGTGGGGGTGGTGGGGAGCCGGCGCGCAGTGCCGGTGGGGATAAAAATCTGCAGCAGTCTTTTCTTTTGGGAGGCAAGGCAGGCTGAGAAGTGATGGGCTGCAAATCCGCGATTGATTACCTGGGTGAGGTGAATTTCGGCTGGGAAAGGGCTGCAGTGGCAACCGGCGGGCTTCCAGGAGGGAGGGCAGCTGGAGGGGACCCTCATGACCTCACAATCCTTCTGCTGGGTGAGGTGAATTTCAGCTGGGAAAGGGCTGCAGTGGCGACCGGCGGGCTTCCAGGAGGGAGGGCAGCTGGAGGGGACCCTCGCGACCTCGCAATCCTTCTGCTGGGTGAGGTGAATTTCAGCTGGGGGCTGCAGTGGTGACCGGCGGGCTTCCAGGAGGGAGGGCAGCTGGAGGGAACCCTCGCGACCTCGCAATCCTTCTGCTGGGTGAGGTGAATTTCGGCTGGGAAAGGGCTGCAGTGGCGACCGGCGGGCTCCCAGGAGGGAGGGCAGCTGGAGGGGACCCTCGTGACCTTGTGACCTCGCAATCCTTCTGCATGAGGGGTCCATGTACCCTGAGGTGGTGCCCTCAGTGTTTACTCTGTGGGGGAATACCCTCAGTGAATCTGTTCACCTCCTGGGAAAACAGGAAGTTGAGACAGCTCTGTCACTCTCCCCCACCCCAGCAGGGCATTCAGCTTAGGGATGCATTTTCCACATCCTGGGCTCAGAGCCTTCTGAATGCCTTCCTAGTTCCCTTGGTCCACAAGGCAGTTCCCAGTATATGGAGGGACACAGCACTGCTGATCCTGGTAGCTCTGGACTGGCTAGGGCAGTTTTGTTGTGCAGATCTTGGTCTCAGCAGCAGACTCTGTGCCTGACTACCTGGTTCCTGGTTGCTTCTATGGTTCCAGGTCCTTGGGCTTTCTGAGGCTGTCCTTCAAGTGCTGGAGACATCTTGGAGTGAGTCATCCTTAAAGACATGCACTTGCGAGCGGACAAGGTTTTCACACTGGTACCAGGAGCAGGAGCTGAGTAGTCTCTCTTGCCCCATTTGCCTGTATCGATAATTACCTTTGGTGCCTGTGTCAGGAAGGGCTACAAGCCACATCCTTTATGGTGCATCTGGGTACCATTTCATGATACCGTGCTGAGGTAGAGGTGCTGATGCTGATGGCACAGGACAAAGTGGGCATTCCTTTCTTTATAGGGTAGGGCCACCTGTCCCCTACAGTGATGCAGCCACTGTCTCCATGGGACTTACCACTGGTGTTTGAATCCAGTGAATCACAGGATCCAAGGTAGCATGAATTCACAGTGGGAAGGTCTTGTCAAACAAATCTGATAGATTTCTTTCACTGGGTGACAAGGGAGGTAGATAGGGGAGGGGCAGTGGATATGGCCTACCTAGATTTCAGCAAGGCCTTCGACACTGTCCCACATAGGAGAGTGATAAATAAGTTGAGCAGCCTGGGAGTGGGCCCCAAGGTGGTAGACTGGATCAGAAACTGATTGAGTGACAGGATGCAGAGGGTGGTGGTAAATGACGTTCAATCTGAGGGAAGGGGGGTGACCAGTGGGGTGCCACAGAGATCTGTGCTGGGGCCAGTCCTCTAATGTCTTCACAAGTGACATTGCAGAGGGGCTGGAGGGGAAGATATGCCTCTTTGCAGATGACACTAAGATCTATAACAGGGCTGACACTCCGGGGGTGTGTGGAAAAAATGAGAAAGGACCTAAACATGCTTGAGGAGTGGTCAAGAGCGTAGCAGCTAAGATTTAATGCAATGAAGTGCAAAATCATGCCCTTGGAGCACAGAAATCCAAGGGAGGAGTACAAGATGGGGGAGAAGTACAGACGGCCATGAGTCAAGAAAGGGACCTGGGAGTAATCGTATCTGATGCCCTAAAGGTAACCAAACAATGTGAGAAGGCTGTGGGGAGAGCCAGTGAGATGCTAGGGTGCATAGGGAAAGGTATCGCCAGCAGAAAAAATGAGGTGGTTATGTCACTGTACAGATCACTAGTGAGATTTCTTCTGGAGTACTGTGTCCAGTTCTGGAGGCCGCATCCCCGGAATGACTTAGACAAAATAGAGGCAGTCCAGAGAAGGGCAACAAAAATGGTGCAAGGACTGCACCAAAAGTCATATCAAGAAAGACTAGAGAACCTCAATGTGTATTCCCTGGAGGAGAGGAGAGAGGGGGGGGGGGGATATGATAGAGACATTCATGTACATCAGGGGCACAAACAAGGTATTGAAGGGTAGCATCTTTCAGAAAAGAAGGTGTACAAGAACAAGGGGGCATGATATGAGGCTAGAAGGGGGTAGGCTCAGGGGCAGTGTGAGGAAGTACTTTTTCACAGAAAGAGTAAGGGATGCTTGGAGCAGCCTCCCTGCAGAGGTGGTGGGGCCAAAAACAGTAGGGGAATTCAAGAATGCATAGGATAGACATAAGAGAACTCTAGCAATAGGGAAGAGAAGGTAAGTCATAGATCAATTAGGGTCTGTGGTAAAGCATTAGGTAGGGAAAAGGGACAGACTAGGTGGGCCGCATGGTCCTTATCTGCCGTCACCTTCTGTGTATCTGTGGTGCTGTCACAACTGATAGGCAAAGTATTTGAGCCTATGAACACATGTGATCTCTCACATCTGTTGTGAAAAACCATGCATGTGGTCACCATCACCATGGCAAGATGAGTGAGAAAGCTTCAAGTGCTGTCAGTAGAGTCTCCATATCTGGTCTTCCACAAGGACAATGTTGTCCTATGCCCTCATGTGAAGTTTCTGTAAAAGGTAGTCTCCAAGATTCACTTTAATCAGGCACTCATTCTACCAACCTTCTTTCTGAAGCCACACTAGCATTTGGTTCACATCCACACGACCCACCTGACCTCCCCTGGCAAGGCTTCACTTCGGATTCTTGTTCCAGCATGCAGATCTGAATGCAAAGTGGGCATAGTCAGAGGACCTCATGGTTTATTTGGGTGGAAAGAGTAGCCAAGTATGAAGACTATTCAGGTGACTAAGCATGCTCAGTAGGAGACTGCTCAAGTGTGGATATGAAATGAATACTAGTAGTAGAACTACGGTTACAGATGAATAATCTCTGTTTTTCCAAGTCATTGACAAAATGCAATCTATTTCTTGATGCAGCAGTACAAAAAAATGGAAGGTTCCTCCCATTATGGATGCATCAAGGTATCCCGTCATAATGACGACTCAAAATGAGTGACTCATTTTTAGCGACTGTGACAGGAACAATCATGAGGGAAGAGCGAGGGTACAGGGAGTCGCAAAAGATGGCAACTTGCTGGGGGGGTATAGCGTGGGAGGATGAATGGATGGGATATGAGGTGTTGCTGAGCAGGCAAGTTCCAAGTGGCTCATGTGGTGCAGTGGCTAGGGTTACAAGCACTGATGCTGGTGACGTGAGTTCGGAACTGGTGGTGCACTACTACTTTTAGTGTGTGGGGTGGGTGCTGTTTCAGAGTGAATTTTTTTTTTCTGTCCCCCCCCAAGTTTGCTACCTCCAGACACTGTTCTCCCCCTCCTGATAGGCGGCCCCTCCCAAGGTGTGTCCCCCCCGAGTTTCTCCCTTCCCTGACATGCACCCCTCTGGAGTTGGTTATAATAATATAGGGGGTGTGGGAGGGCTTAATCCTCCTGTATTAAACATTAGGTTATGTTGTCCCCCTATGGCACTGTATAGTGCCCTCACTTTGTTCGTTGTTGGCGTAGCGAGCTGTTCTGTGAGTTGCAGTTCGGTGTTTGCCGTTATGACATAGAACCATGCATCAATCTCTTCTGCAGTTAAACAGACATGTATTCCAGTAAAAGGCATGGCAGCACTCAGAGACCCTTATGATAAGCATCTAGAAGCAACCAGTAAAGAGGGCATACTTTGCATCAGCTTTTGGTTTGTGAGGTGAGCCAGTCTTTGCATTTGAAGCACAAGCAATGTGCTAATGGTCAACAGCTGTAGCAGACGAAGTTCTGGAAGATTCTCCGGACAGCAAACTCCTTCCTTTAGTTAGTTCATATGGTGGCTTCCTTTTTAGGGGACTCCAACTTAGTGGGCCTTTCACAGGTGGTATGTTGTTTGGCCCACAGCTGGAAGAGATTTTTAAAGGTGACAGGAAACAGTAATGCTAAGAGTTTTAAGTATATGTGGTCCGTCTGTTACGGCCCCACTAGCAACTTTACAAACAGAAATAGTTTTTTGTACTTAGTTTTTTTTTTTTTTTAAATAATCAGTAGTTTTGTTGTGCTCCATTCAGCTCAGCCATCCCACCAGTAGCAGGTCTAGCCACTATTGGTTACCAGGGCACAAGTGGGGCACTACAGATGGCAGGGCACTGATACATTGTTACTATGGGGGAAGCCCTACACTATATGGGCACCATCCAGGGCACAGCATTCGTTTACCAGGGCACGTGCCCTAGTGTAGAGCCACCACAGCATCCTGCCCCCATTTCAGCCACTGAATGACTGCACCACATGTGTCAGGGTTTGCTCTGGCTTTGGACATCAGTAACTGGAATTCCCTGATGGCTGTCAGTGGCACGCTGTGCTATGTATTAAAAAGCATGGCTCAGAGTGCTCCTACAATGGATCCTAGATTGAGATTGTTAGCTTCATTAAGTACCTGGGTGTCTTTCTAGACCAGGACATTACTTTTAAGATCCATATAGAAAACCTCACAAAAATCTTACACCCAAAAATTGGTCTCCTATACTGACTTACCCCTTTCCCCACCAAAGAATCACAGTTATGAATCACTAACTCCACCCTCCTGCCCACCCTCCTGTATGGCTGTCCAATCCTTCAATCTGTCAGATGCACAGAGCTAGAAGAGCTCAAAACACTATATCACACCATAGGATGTTTTGCTATAGGGGCTTCTCCCAAGGAGCATCACTGCAGAGTGCTCCAATCACTAAGTTGGCTTTCCCTCAATGGGAGGCTGGAGTACTCCTCTCTATGCTTAGCATTGAAGCTGAAAAGTAACAAAGCTCCTCCTAGCCTCAAAGACCTAATAACTACCAAACCTGACAGGAGGCCCCTTAGATCCTCCGACTGGATGCTCCCCCAGGTCCCGAAAGTAAGGATTACGTCAGGCAAAAGGTCTTTCGCTACCTTGATCCCTATCATATGGAACACCCTTCCTATTAATATTCAAGAGTGCTCCTAACTTAAGGGATTTAAGGAAGGTCTAAAGGTGTACCTCCTAGAAGAAAGCCTCTGTAACTGTTACCGTTGATTGGCTCCCCCTCTCATTGATCTATGTTGCTGAACTGTAACACAATGTAATATGTCTCAACAACACCATTTCTCAGTTATGACCAGGATACTCTAACTATGCTCCTAAGTCCAAATGGTACTCCATTGAGTATATGATCCCCAACTTTAGGTGTAATATCTATTCTATATCTTGTGCAATGTTTTAATTTATAAATGGTTTATGTATGTGTATTGACTGCAATAATTTCTCTGTATTTAACTTGTCCACTCCACTGTACTGTAGTGTCCAACAAATGTTTCTCTGTATTCAATTTTGTCAAAAATTACAAGAAGCCTCTTTGTAATTAATTTGGGATCACCCCTGAAAAAGGGACTCCTGTAGCCCCAGTGGGTTTACCCAGTCAACAAAATTCAATAAATAAACAAACAAATAAATAAATAAATAAATATTCCCTCTTCTATGCTATCAGGCCAATTAATTACAGAGTTTCGAATAATATTTGACACAGAAATACTGCATTTTTGAGACAAAGCAGGGAGGCTATTGGCTGTCTGTCACATGCTTGTGCATATAACCTTCTAAATAAATATAATGAAACCATAATTTTGTCTCCTTCATTTCTGTCAGTGTGTTGGTGACTCAGGTGTCAGTATTTGAGGCTTGTGGCTAGTGTGTGCTGGCAAACTTATAAAAATGGTTTATTGTGTAGGTCCCATTTGTAAAAGTTCTTCAGAGTGGAAAATCATTTTTTAATTTTCCAAATTCTATGAAGCTGAGGACTGCTTGGATCTGTGCTTGCAGATGGGAGCTGTGTTGGGATCCTGGGGAGCATGGGGTGATCTGTGAGGGGCACTTTGAACTCACTGATTTTACAATACTTCCTGATATAGCCAGGCATTGTGGCTATGAAAGAATGGACCTAAAGAAGGAAGCAATTCCATGATGGATTGAAGGTCCATCATCTCATGTCCCCATAAATAAACACAATAGTTTTTTGCTGTCCAGCGAATTCATGAGGTACATTATCATTTTAAGTATGTTGTGAGCATGCTAACAGTAAAATTATGCAGACACTGCAGATGATCCTGACTGGGCACCTACTACCACCCCCATCACCTTAAAATTTGTTGCATCTTCCCAGTGGCAAAATGTACCATAAAAGCAGATCACAATCACTATTATACTATGGAACATGGCTTGCCCCCATGACACCACAACCAGCAGTTATCATAGCAGTACGCCATGTGACCCCATGATGTGATACTCTGGGAATGTCACCCCCACAGCATATTTGTTATTGTTTACATGAAATGTATAATAGGCTGTTAAATATTTTGGTATACAGTTTTTTTATATGAATGTCACATTGATATACCATTTTTATTACTTTATTTTACAGATATTGGAAATTGCATCCTTTACTGTTATTGAGTCTCTATGTGAAGATGATGCCACATTTGCTTCAGTGTGTTCAGAATCCATACAATGCGAAATCACCACATGCAGTGATGTTGATAGTGCAATGGACAGTACAGAGGAGACTTTTTTTTTATTTATACTTTGCAGCCTGACCTGACATACCCCCCTTGGGTGGACTCAGTCCCATCTCCAGTATCCCTGCCACTTACCCCTGAGGAAGACTCATGAGGAGTCGAAGAGCTGGGTGGTTAGAAGAAGTACAGTTGTGTTTGGTCTTCAATAAACTTATTTTGTTATACTTTTGATATTTTTGGACTTATTGTAGCCTTATTGAAGAACCCAAGTGACACCATACCTTGGTCTGTTCACTTACCATAAGTAACTTTCAGTTCCACAAGCTTGCCCACTTGTGATGGGGTCCAACTTAGTTGGTACCAATCCTCGGTTTCCTCCAGTGCCGCAGAGGTTCCCTGGATGTCATGAGATGGACAGTGGTTGGGTTTGGGGCCTGAGTGCACTAGAGGCTCCTAGTGTGTGGGCCATTTTTCTCACTCAAGCCCATCCACAAGACATCAGCATGCTAGGAGGCCCAAGAATGCACATACTATGGGTGCCTCATAGGCTTCAGATGACATCCTCCTCCACATCCACTGCCCGACTGCACTGGAACCTGTGGTCACCCAGGTGCCAGTCTTGCAGGGGTAGCAGCAGCCCTCCCTACCTGGAGGAAGAAAGCGCCCTCTGGGATGGTTGATCTTCTTTCCCACAACCAGCTTCTGACAGTTCAAGTTCATTTCCAAACTTGCTCACCAGCTTTGTGAGTGATAGCATTACGGCTGCAACAATGGGCTAGCATATAAAAGAGTCTTAAATTGTGAGGGACTGTGACATGGAGATGGTTGTGAGAGTGGTCTCACGTGCATTCATAGGGTATGATAACCCCAAACCTAAGGTGAGCAGTTCTGATGAGCTAAGAATGTATGTGAGGTCCCTCTTACAACCATAAGAGTGGTCTCAGTGGCAATAAATAGAAACACAGTAGCATCTGTATATTAGGGCTGCTTTGAGGTTTCATTAAAAATTGCCATTTTCAAAGCCTTGTAGCTCAGCTGAATTAGACCCTAGGACTGCGAAATTTGGTGAACACATTCTCAGTCCTACGGTCTCTTAATCCTCCACGTTTTAAGAAGATTGCAGTTATAATTTTTGAGATATTAAGAGGAGAAATAAAAAGATAGTTTTGCCTGATTTGCTACCTCAATTTTTGCACTCAGCTCAAAACCGAGAAAGAGTTCAGGTATGAAACTTATAGGTTTTGTAGGTTTCATATCAAAACAGGCCCTTTTGGGTTGTTTGTTAAAAAATATTAATTGTTTTTTAAGAACATTGCAATTATTTGGCTGCTCATGTATGTTGAAAAAAATCTCAGAGAAAAACAACTAGAACTACTCAGTTATCTTTTTTCTGTGTTAAGGTTCTACATCAACAAAAACTTTAAGCTAATGTGACTGTAAAATATTTAAACTAGAGAGTAAGAGTTAAATGTTTGTGAGGGAAGGGTGCTAGGAGGTACACAATTTAATTTGTTGCTAAAATACTCTAATTGCTAATTAGTTATAATTAATTAAAAATAGAAATGATCGCAAAGGAATAGCTTACGTTTGTTTTTAAATCTATGCAAAGTGCAAATATTTTTAAGTATGTTAGTAGGGTGGTTTTCCTACTCTGCATGAATTTTCTAAAGTGTTTGTGAGGGATGCTGAACCTGTAAGAACAATAATAAAATTTGAAGCAGTATAAAAAAAAAAAAAAGCTTTTAAAATACTGACAATACAGGTTTTTAAAATGCTCACTTAACTTTTCATAGGGACCAGCTATATGCTTAAATTTATAATAATTTGACTACTTGCCGGTTTTGTTCTGTTTTGTTTATGAGTCAAAATTTGCAAACTCATGTTTTGTTGTTATGTTGATTTGCATATTTAGTCCTGGTGTGTCCTTCCCTTTGATTGCTATTAGGATTTTTTTTTCTCAATTTGCCGACTAGTTTTATGGTGTCTCCTACTAGTTACATGGCCTCTGGGGAATCTCCATTTTATCATGATTTATTGCTCTTCTTTTTCTTACAGTGCCTCCTGTCCCCCATGATGGTGATGTGTCCAGGACCACAGATTCAGCAAGTACTGGTTTACAGTCAATTTTGAAGCAATACAGCTGTGATTTTAAGTCACTTTCCTTATCCAGGAGGCACTGAAGGCTACATTTACAGATTAACAATCACTTGAGGTCTAATTGAGTGGGCGTTCTGTAAGAAAACAGCCGATGTCTTTACTAATTATAGCACTGATGACCTTGGGTGATTTCTGTGCTTTTTATGGCTGGTTGTAGTTTGATGAAATTAAAAGCCTTAAAAGCAAAACATTTACTCCTGCTGACTAGACCTAGACAAACATAGAAAACAAAAATACTGAATCAGAGTTATTTAGCTGAGGCCAGAACATTAGGCTCTTATCTTCAGATAATTGCTGCAGTACTTTCCCTCACTGAATCAGTGGTCCCAGATGCATCACTGTCACATGACACAGGAGGCACTGTAGGGCAAAGAAGGACAATAAACCATTCTAACATGGAAATCCACAGAGACCATAAAACTAACAAGCAAATTTAGAAAAAACTCCCTAACAGCAGACAAAGGGAAGCACACACTAGGACTAAACACAGAAATCATCTCTGCACTCTGCACAACATGTCTTTTTGCAAACTTTGATGGCAATACTCCTTTAAAGGAGATAGGAAATTAATCTGGAAATAAAAAACCGTATGTTCTCTCTCATTTTGTGGTCTGGTGTGATAAATTATGTGAAAATTCATAGCAGACAGCAGCAGATTTGTTGCATTTCTTTGGATACGCTGTTTGGGTAACTGATTTCTGACAACCACTGAATGAGTAAGTGCAGCATGTCTTGTGAGTTCCAACTCATTTGGATAATGACGTCTGCTTCCACATGCAGTGCAGAGTTTGCTGTGCTGCAGCTTCAAACTGTCATTTTCATACTCGATCCTATTCCGCATGAATGATTACACTATTTATAGAGTGCATTCTTTTCTTTTGTGAGTACAGATAATGTTGAAATGTGAAATGTCATTTATTTATTTGTTATTCTCTGGTTTGCCAACATTTGGCAGTGTTGGTCCATGCTCTGTATCCTTGCAGGATTGCACTGAAACTTAAGCTGTTTCGTTATGTTTTTATTTATGTAGTATGTGCCTGTATTTTGGTCTCTACTTGATGTCTCTTAGCATAATCAAGTTGTCTTGTCATGTCAATTAGCCTCTCATAAGCAGCACTGCTTCTGATATAGTCATACTTGTGAAACCCCCAACCCAAAACACATGCTCACAGTCTAAATGCCACAAAACATGAAATACACAGAGAAATGAAATGAGCTTTTCGTATGGCTGAATACATCTGATCTCCTTATAAATGTAACACCCCCCCAAAATGGAGGGGGCTTATGTGACTTTTTTCTTTGCCCTAGACTGGACTATTGCTCCAGTGGAACTCAAACCAAGACGTTAATGGGTTAAGAGTCCAGCATCATTAAGCAGGTGAAACAAGAGATACTTAATTAGTTATGCCTGATTCCCCAGCTAGCACCAGGGGCCATAAAATGGACAGCCTGATAAAACACAGAGGCAGTTTTACTATCTTAAAGGAGGAATAGGTGCTTTTAATTAAAATAGAAAATGGCATCAGTACTCTTTTGTTAGAATGTCTGACATCATTCTCCTTGGCCCACACTTTTTATTGCACTTGGAGGGCCAGAAAGATGCAATAATAAAAGAAGTTAAGCCATCCTGGAGCTGAAAAAAGAGTGAGACCCAAAAGAAAGTGACCTTGCATCCAGGTGTGGATTCGATTTGTTATTCTCTCCATCCAAGCACTGCAAGCCCGGCAACTTAATTCCCACCCCTTGCACCTCCTCAATCCTTGTGACCAGGGTGGGACAAATCAGTTGGTCAGGTGGCCAATGGCTAATAAAACAGTTGGTTTTGCTTCCACATTTTGATACTTACTAGCCAGCTGGGTACCTCCCCAAGAAGTGATTTTTTGGAGCCCTAGAAAATGATGGGCACAAAAATATTGAAGGAGCTAACACATTTTTTTAAACTTAGTAAATTTTATTAACACATTTACAGAAAGAACCAACGATAAAAATACAAGGCATTTCAATGATTTTGAATCCTACTAGCTGAACTGACCACCAACTCAGAAACTGATTTCTCCCACCATGATGGTGACACAAGGCCAAGCTGTAAGTATAGCACGTCCTACAAGGCTGTGCTGGGGATTCGTTTATTCAGCTACAACAAGACCCTGCATAAAACAGTATACACGTCCCAAACGTATAACTTGCTTTGACTATTTCTAAGTACACTATAGGTGCTTTTACACACAGGTATATGTAACAGAATAACTGTTACGGAAACAGTATTCCGTTACATCCCTTGTGTGTAAATTGCATCTGTTTCGGTCCCTAGGAGAACGTTCGTCCAAACCGCAATCTCTGCTTATTGCAGTTTGCACCGTTGTGTACCGTTTTGTCGTGCTGTGTAAAACAGCCATTCCGGCATAAAAGGCAGAAACAGCATTTGTAGAGCAAAACTCTGGGGGAGCCGAAACAAATGGAGACAAATGTTGCCGGAATACTCGCAGTGTGTAGAAAGGAACCTGAATGCAACAGAGTACAACGGCACCACACAGGTAACGCTGATTCCGTTTTAAAAACCTGTGTGTAAAAGCGCCTTAAGTGTCTTAAAGAAAACAACTCACAACTATGTAATGTGTGTAGTACTTTCACATTTTTAACAGTTCTGCTACTTTTGAAGGGTGTACAATATTGTGTGCCAAGTAAGGCACAAGCTATAATATGTGAACATCTTCACAGGTATGTACTCCAGAAGTATTCTAATTACAGTTCTACAATGCACTTGAAACACCATACCTGTATGGCATGATTCCAGACATGTACTTTGCCCCTCAGGCATGAGGGTGGGGGGAGTTGTGGGGATTAGGGTTGCCATATACACATTTTAATATGTTAACCCTTTATGAGGTACCATACCATTGATGTATGACCTTGCACCTGTAGACTGTCTTTGGGTAATAAGGATAGGAGACATGGCAGGGTGGGTGGGAGTTAAACATAGAACCCTAATACTGTAGCACATTTCCAGACTTTTGGGGCATTGTTATTACAACCCTAATAGTTTGTTTTCAACCTTTGTGCAGTTTGCGTTTCATGGAGTAGCAAACCTAATAAGCACTAACATAGTTTTTTTGCCATATATTATTATATTATTGATCGAGATTGAGCAAAAAGATATAAATGTTTTGAAACCCTTACTAGAAGGTGTCTGCTTCCAGGGCATCACAATTTGAGTCCATGTCCAGCATTTCATCATCAGTTACAGAACCAACCACAGATGACATTGAACATCTCTACTGTTTTGAAACATTAGCCAGTTTCAACATACCTATGCCTCGTGTAGCATTACGCTCAGTGCAGGGTATTTAACAGACGATTAACAGAAACCCTGGTCAAAATGTTCTTGTAACTTTATGATATTATCAATTTCTATCTATCATTGTCAGTTTTTTTTTTTTTGTTAACAGGTTAGGGTCAAATCAACACAGACAAACAAGAATACAATGAGCAAGGCAGTACAAATCAGGCCAAAAGTATGTTCAGCTGGAATGCAATGTGATATCGACATGGTTGATGTTTCAAAACAGTAGAGATGTTCAATGTCATCTGTGATTGGTTCTGTAACTAATGATGAAATGTCAGACATCGGACACTAACTCAAATTGTGATGACGACAAGTATTATAACAATGATCCTGACTGGACATTATCTTACTCAGATATAGATGACAACAGACTCACTGATCATTCAGAACAGACAGTGAGGTAATTCCATTACTGGTTTTGTGTTTAACTTCTTTTGTGAGCATTATACATAGTTCATGATTTTTATTTGTATTTTATGTGACACTCTAGAGTGTGACCCATTATCAAGACGGCAGAGGAAATTTATTGTCTTTGAATCCTGTTTGGCAACACTGCTATCATTTCATTCTGTATGCCTTTCACAGTGCACTGAATGTGAAAAATACAACTGGCTCTTTCATTTCTGTAGAATGTGTTTGCCGCATGGGCCACAGAATTATTTGGTATAGCCAGCCTAGAGAGAGAATGATGGCATTAGGCAACCTTAAAATTGCATTTGGAACTTTTTCTGTGGCCTTCTTCCAAAGCAAGCACAGTCTTTATTCAAAGCTGTAAATATATAGTTTGTCATTATACTTTCAAAAACATGCAAAGATCATATTTGAGTCCAGCAGTGCACTGTGTGTGGCAACAAACACAGAGTGCTACATTTACCACTTTACAATGGCCCCTTATACCTGATGGTGATGAACAATGCTGTAGCCTGAGACATGGTGCAAAGTATAAGAGCTACAGTCTATGGACCTTTCAACAAACAAGGTTTTACATATTGATCTCATTCAGGTATGCAGTATAAAGTGCAACCGTGTTACAGTGATTTAATGTAAAGTTATCATAATGATTCATTATTTATTTGTGGCCTACATTATCCTGTAGAGCAATGAAGTGGCCAATTCCAATGCCATGGAGCTGGAGGGGCTAAAACGTTGTTTGATTTATTTTTAGTCTAAGTTCATTAACATAGCGATACTAATTTGGGACCAACACACTTCAGCCCAATTTTTTTGCTGGAAGATAGGCCACAGTATTAACACTGGTTTGATGTGTGGCACATTGCTAAAGATAATGTAAATTGTTGTGTATACTATCTATTTTTGCAATAATTAGTGTGTATTTATATGTATTACAGTAGTGGTAGTACAGTGGTGTATGGTATTTTTACATCACGCAACACTAGCAACACAGGTTTGTTAACAGTCATGACTTGTGTGCTTTTCGTTGAGATGAGCATGATTGAGCAGTCCATGGGACACCTTGCTAAGGTAGCACAGAGTTCTTTCAGTCTTAATTTTGCTCTCACATTGTCTGTGAAAATAGGTTGTGGTATAATGCACAGCTGCACAGTACTGGGTTGTATGACCAAGTGTGCTGTGTGTGCATGTGGAAGTATGCACCATTGTGCATGTGTGATTCTGTACAGGACCATGTCATGTTTATTTATTTATTTAAGAGTTTAACCAGGAAGGCACACTCAGCAGAGTACAGCTCGAGTTCAGATGCGTTCTGGGGGGAAGGGGAGGGGGGAGTACAAGGTATACACTAAAATACAAGTAATAAACAGTAGTAGTTGGACAACAATAATAGACAGACAAATGAGCATGTACAGACTGTGTAGAGCAAGAAAAGAAAAAATTTAAATAGAGGTTTAGGTGCAGTACAATACAACAGTGTGCATAAGAACAGTGCAGATAAACAATGCAATACAAATGAGCAATTACAGTACAGAGCTATTACCGCCACCTCATTTTGCACTGCAGTGGAGGAGGGGACTTGGGGGCAGCTTTTAATAGTTGTATATGCAAGTGGAGGAGAAGTGGTCAGTGACGTGAGCAAAGAGATACCGGGTGCAGGGGGCATTCTGAATGTCTGCTGGGAGGGAGTTCCATAGCTTAGGCATACGGTAATTGAAGGCAGACTGGCCTGCGGTGGTGGACATGTATGGGATAAAGAAAAGTCTAGTGTCAGTGGGTCTGAGTGAGTCAACTGGCAAAGGAGAGGTGTAAAGAGCCAAGAATAGGTAGGGGGGCAGGGATAGGGACCAGAACTTAGCAGTGACATGAACGCAGTGTGCAAGGTGGTGGTTCTGCAGTGAGGGGAAGCCCAGTGACCTACAGAGAACACAATGATGGGTGGAGTAGGGACAGTTAAGGGCAAAATAACAGAAGACATGGAGGAGTAAGTCTAGTCTGGCCAGGGTGGACTTGGGGGTGTCACTGTAGACCACATTCCCGTAGTTGATAACTGGCGGAATCATTTTCTGTACCATAGCATGGCAAGCCGGCAATGGGATGCATCCATGGTTACGGTAGAGGGCACCCAGTCTGGGGTAAAGTTTTTTGTGGATGGCAACAATATGCACAGTAGTCTAGGTGTTGGTTGAGCCATACACTGAGATACTTAAAGGAGGAGCTGACCTCCAGAGCAGTCCCATTGAGGGTGTGGAAGGTGGGGGTGGAGGGGAGCTGTAAAAGTCTCTGCCTTGTGCCGAAGGTCATGGAGACGGTTTTCTTGGCATTGAGATAAAGCTGATTTGAACGAAAACAGAGCTGGATATTGTTGAAGTCCAACTGGAGTCTGGTCGCCACGTCTGTGGATGAGGTACCTGATGCATACAGTACCATGTCATCAGCATACTGTACATGTGAATGAATGTATTTGGGCAGGCAGAGGGCAGGTCATTGAGGAAGACAGAGAACAGGAGTGGCCCCAAGACTGAACCTTGCAGCACACCTGATGTGATGGAGAGGGGGACAGATGTTGAGCTACCGATTCTGACTGATTGTGACTGGTCTACCAGATAGGAGCAGAACCGTTCTGTATCCAGGTCACAGAGCCCTGTGTAGGACAGCTTGATCAGAAGAGGAGTGTGGGAGACAGTGTCAAAGGCTTTTGCCAGGTCGACAAAAATAGCTGAGGTGATGTGCCCATTGTCCCTGGAGGAGAGTATGGAGTCGATGAGCCTCAGCAAGGAGGTGATGGTGTAATGGGACTTCCTGAAGCCAGACTGGTAAGGGTGTGAGGAAGGATGAGGAATCAAGGAAGGAGGATAGTTGGGAGAGAACAAGGTGTTCCTGGAGCTTAGCCAGAATGGAGAGGAGGGAAATGGGGCAGTAGTTGCCAGGGGCTGAGGTATCACCACCTTTGGGAAGTGGGATGACTGTGGCATGTTTCCACTCAGATGGGATGGATGCTAGAGAGAAAGTTAAGTTGCAGAGAGCAGCCAGTGGAGTGGCGATGGCCGGGGCTGATAGTTACAACATTTTTGCATCCAGGCCAGAGGGGCATTTGTCTTTGGATGGATTTAGGGCCAGCAGAGCATTTAAAACCTCAAGCAGGGTGACAGGGTGGAAGGAGAAGGAGAAGGAGAAGGAGAAGGAGGAGGTGGGGGGGCTTGAGCGGGAGAGGGCAGAAGAGGCGAGGGGAGGAGGAGGAGGAGGAGGATGGGGACGTGGGGAGAGAGGCAAAACAAGGCAAATTTATTTGTATGGCGCCCAATCCTGGAGGCTCTGGGTGCACCACAATACATATTGGGACCAGACATCATAATAAATTTCAGCACTCATTAAACGCCAAGCCGAAGAGGTGTGCTTTCAGCCTCTGCTTAAAAGCCTCCACCAAGGGGGGCATCCCGGACTGTGGGTGGTAAAGAGTTCCACAGGAACGGCCTGGAGATACTGAAAGCATGATCCTCAGAAGTCTTAAGCCATACCCTGGGAACTGTCAGGAGGCCCCTTGAGGTGGTACAGAAGGAGCAGAAAGAGGTCACAGGTGTGAGGAGTTCAGCCAGATAGCCAGGGCCCAGTTCATTTAGGGTCTTATAGTGAGAAGCCCCACCTTGAAAAGGACCCTCCACCTGACCAGCAGCCAGTGCAGAGCATGCAGGACAGGGGTCACATGACTGAGCCTGCAAAGGCCAGTCAGTAACTGAGCCACCACATTCTGCACTAGCCACAGCTTGTGAAGGGTCCCTCCCATGACCCGAAGTAAAGAGCATTGTAGTAGTCGAGTCTGGAGGAGACAAAAGCATGTACCAGCATCGGCAGGTCCTCAGGCGGAACGAGGGGCTTAATCCGGGCAATGTTCCGTAAATGGTAAAAACCACTACTGGTAACAAATGACACCTGATCTTCAAAAGTCAGCCTGCTGTCAAGGATCATGCCCAGATTCTGCACCCTTGTGGAAACTGTCAATTGAGCAGATCCCAGCAGAAGACCGGAAACCGCCCTGGACAGCAATCCATCACGCCCGCAACCTGGCTCGATCACCAGTACCTCCATCTTAGTCGGGTTGAGTCTCAGCCAGCTGGAGGCCATCCAGTCATTGATTTTAGCCAGATGGATGTTAAGCACATCCACAGTTCCTGATATTCCAGGAGCAAATGACAAATACAGTTGGGTATCATCCGCATTGTAGTGAAACTCCACACTGTATTGTTGAATGATCTCACCCAGGACAACAGTGATGAGGTGCAGCTATTGAAAAAGGTGTTGAATGCAGAGGCCACAGCTGGAGGGTCAGTAACAGTGGAACCGCCAATGTTTAAGGTGGGAGTAGGTGGGTGGAGGGAGGGAGAAGAGTGATTTGACCACCCTCCAGAATGTTGCAGGGTGGCTTAAATTAGAATGCAAGGCTGTTTTGAAGTAATTGGCTTTAGCCTGGCAGATTATCCTATTGTATGCATTACGGAAAGTATAGTACTTTAGGTGGTCATGTGGAGAGCCAAAGACCTTGAAGGATTTCCAAGCTAGGTTCCTTGCTCTGAGGTTGGCAGAGATATCTGCTGTAATCCAGGGGAGGTGGACACCACGCACTCTTGACCATCTGAGAGGGACATAGCGATCCCAGACAGCCAGGAATCTTGATTTGAATCCATCCAGGGCAGAGTCCAGGGAGGTGGCCTGGTGGATGGGTGACCAGTCAGCAGTATCCAGGTCATGGAGAAGAGAGGGAAGGTTGAGGGATTTGCAGGACCTAGTCAGGAGGATGTGGGGGGCTGCCTTAGGTCTGAAAATTTTCCTTACCACATACGTCATATGATGGTCACTTAGGGTATTGGGTAAGAGCCGCGAAGTAAGTATGCAGTGTGGATGGGAGCTGAGGGATCAATCAAGGACTGAGTGGCTTAGTGATTTGTGGTTCAGGCGAGTGAGCTCAGTGATTATTTGGGATAAGTTTAAGGCGGTTACCAGGTTGTGAAGTTTGGCATTCTTATTGGAGAGCCAGTTCAAGTTGAAATCACCAAGTATGTGTAGCTCACCCTAGGTGGTCTTAATCTTTAAGGTGCCAAGATGTTCCATGGTGTCAGGCGTCAGGAGAACAATAGGAGCCTGCAATGAAGAGGAGAGCTGTGTGGGGGAGAGAAAGTTTTACCATAACTGAGTTGATGGTCTTTGTGGACATAGGGCATAGGTGACTTGGGAGAAATGGAGTGCAGACTCGACATACATGTCAATGCCGCCACTTCTTTTAGCTCCAGGTCAGTCGTGGCAAATGATGGAATACCCTGGACTAGTGATTTCAGTGTCACTATTGTGGGGTTTTAGCAAGGCCTCAGAGATAAGCAGAACATCTGGCTGAAGGGAAAGGATGGTAGGCTGCAGCAGAGTGAGTTTGGGCAGAAGGCTACATATATTGAGGTGGACCAGTTTCAGACCTCTAGGGAGTTGTGCGATGGGGGCGGGGGCGCGAACATGGAAAGAGATAGGACCAGGATTTAGCTCGATGTTCCCGGATGTAAGAAGCAGGAGAGAGATCAGAAGTTTGGTTATGGGCCGTGCCCACAGGAGCTTACAAGGAATGGCTGCTGCCGGCTTAGTGAGCACAGCAGGAAACTGGGTCTGTGTATATAGGGGTATTTGGCTTGCATGGAAAGAGGATGGGAGGACGGGAGTCCCAGCGACTAGGTGAGGTAGGTGAGGTGGGTGGTGGGGGGTTGACCTGTAGATGAGGTGATTGTGTGAGATGGGATGTCAGTTGGGGTACAGGCAGTAGGCAGACAATTCTCCATTGCAGGGTTAGAGGAGGATAGAAGAGACACCAGGGGGCCAGTAGAGAAATAATTGTTAGAACACACAGCATGGTGGAGCAGTATATGGGAGAATCAAAGTGGTAGCTGAGGTAGGGAATGATGTATACAGAATGAAGCAGCCCCAGAAGAAGGAGACGATAACCTGCTAATGGAAGAATTAGCTGATTGATTCTGTATGATGTGACACACGATGCGACCTACAGTATATAACTAAGAGTTCAGCAAGGGTGGTGGGGTAGCCAATGCAAAGCATCAGCAGGGCATCCACTAGCCGTTGCTGTTCACTGCACACTGCCACGTCTCCCTTCTGTACCTGGACTTCAGGCTGAGTTCCGGCGGGCTGGAGGGGGTCCTTGCAGCTCTGGGGAGGGCCTGTCCTGCCCTCATGACTGTCCACCCATGGGAGGAGCCTGTGCTGTGAAGAGAGAACAGAGGAGGTGGAATAAAGGTATGCAGTAGGAAGGGTCCAGCTAATGAGGGGGTGTCAGGCTGGTGAGGGGGGGACCGGAATACTGAGCCAACAACCTGCACAATTATGTAGCATTGCTTGTGCTCCAATTTAGTTTCTACTGCAAAATTAACAGCCTGCACAATTTTGTAACCTTGCTAGTGCTCTGATTTAGTTGGATTATGCTTGAACTTACATGCCATTCAATACAGAAACACATGAATGGATGTGAGCTTTTTATTTGTTGCATTGACAAGGGTGGCTATGAAGTTAGGGGAAACAAGGAAGTTAAAAAAACTGCAAAGAACTAGTTTATTGGATTTGATCAACAAGCAATCACTTTATTGGTGTGCTTCCTCCATTTCAGGTGATAGGCAACTCAGTGTTAATCAATAGATGTGTTCTGAACTATGTCTCAAATGTCCATGAAGGACCCAATGATTTGTTTGAAAAACGTGAGCGTGGCATAATTGAAGGGTGGGCTTGGAATGGAAAAGTTAGAGTAAGCTTTTTGATTACAATACGTAAGAAATGCTTGTCTGTGGGCACAGAGGTTGTGCAACTGCTGACGATGCAAATGATATGTGATAGGGAACTACCTTGGTTTGATAGTGTCGTGCATTGGAGGTTGGGGGACTAATGTCACAGGGTATGCTGTTCATCTCCATGGAGGGTGTAATTTCCCCTCTGTTGCAGTACTGTAACCAGTGTGACCACATGTGGGAGTGCAGCTGGAGGAGCACAGCAAGGGGAGAGGGTGGTGAGGTACATTATTGTGCGAGCACTCTGGCCTGCTTGGTATCATGTCAGAAGAGCGAACCAAATTGAGTGACTCAGTTTGGTCAAAAGGAGGTACAGTGACAGAAAGGATTTAGTGAGGGTTGGAAATAGCAATGGTGGTGGGGAATAAGGGTGACAAAAGGGAATAGCGATGGAGGAGGGAGGGAATGAGGGAGGGACCAGGGAGGGAACAAAGGAGGGACTAGGGAAGATGAGTGAGGAAGTGGAGCCTGCTGCTGCTGAGCTACCTGCCTAGCACGGTAAATGTGGTATCTCACACCTTTTTGCAGCTTGGTTCTTTTAAAACTACTTAAGAAGACAGGCATACTGGGGAGTTTAAAGGTTGATTATGCATCACATTCTCATATGCTAATGCAGCTCTCAGGGGACAATGAGATTTCAACAACCACAAAATGGACCCTCCCAGGAGAGTGACAGGGCCTAGTATGAAGTGTGAAAACTAACAGAAGCAATTGCATACATCTTTAACAGCTACATGAAAAAAGTTGTCTGTTGACATGGAAGCAAATGACATTTAGAAGATATGAGGGTGCAGTTTTCCTTTAACAACAGGGTAAGAAAGGGAGAGATGAAGTGGCTAGGTTTGGTTGTTCCAGATAGAGAGGAAACAGAGTAACAAGGGCCCAAGAGTCATAAAAAAGGAGTGACAAGTATAGCTTGGGGTGCCGGGTCAGGGGTGGGGAGCAATAAGTTGAATAAAAAGAGAATACACTCAGTCAACTTTATTAGTTTCACTTTATTCCTGGTGTACTGTGCAAAGTAGGATTTATTTTTTTCTGTGGGGAGGCCCAAGATTTGTTTCCAAATTTGAGGGAGGCTCAAAATGTTTTTCATGTTTTGGAGGAGGCTCACTATCACAAAGTGTGAGAACTAATGCTTTAGGAAGCTTAAAGCAGCAGTACTACCCAACCAGGAAGTGAGCCGTTACAGCCGTTGTAGCGCCACAGGAAATATGGCGGCTGCTATCTAGTCAATGGAGTGGGGGGGGGGGGGCAGAAATGTAAACAAACACAAAGGATAACTGAGCAGATTATGGGGTGATAGTACATTGCTGGCAGGAAAGAGTACCAGGTACATGCTAAGCAGAGCGTAGGGGATGAACAGTCGAAAACACGCAGATTTTTTTTGCATAGTACTGCTGCTTTAACTGTGAAACATTGATTTGTTTTTTTGTGTGTGTGTGCACCTTCACATGGATAAAATCTGTTTGACACTAATCTATTTATTGCCTTTGGTTTCATTGCTGGTCCTAGCATGTGGCCGGTTTTGTTGTTTTCTTCCTGACATGAAATTACTTGCCCCAGCGGTACAAGAACTTTCATATCACATCTCAAAAATATTTAACTTCTCTCTGCATTACTCTCAGTTCCTGCAGAAGTGAAAATCAACTCTGGTCACAGCAGCCATCAAAAGTGGTGACTGCTCTTGTCTAGCCAGTTACAGGCCAATTTCTATTCTCTCCCCACATCCAAGGCTCTAGAAGAATAGTCTCTGACCAACTAGTCACCTACCTCAAAAAATATAGTGTCCAGTGTGTTCGGCAGCATGACTTTTGGAAGCTACACAGCACCAGTATGGCACTGTTGGAATATACCAGCACTGTCCACAAGGCATTTGATAGTAGTGAGCTGATCAGGGCTATCTGTATCAGCCTTACTAAAGCTTCTGACCTGGTCAGCCATAAGCTCCTACTAAACAAATTAACTGACTTGGAACTGTCACAGAGTACAGTGGACTGGTTCCATAGTTACCTCACAATCCGCACTCAGTGAGTGAAGACTGAAGGCTCCTTGTCTGACATTAGGGAAGTATCTATTGGTGTCCCTAGAGGCTCCATCCTGGGCCCACTCCTATTTGGCCTCCGTATAAACAAATTGCCTGATGCCTGTCAAATGACCAACATTTTACTCTACGCTGACGTTGCTATTTATACAAAGAACTCTGACCTTGACTGCCTCACTACCACACTTCAAACTAACTTCAACACCTTGGAAAACTGGATCTTAAACAACAAATTGGTCCCAAACTACAAAAAGCACAAAGACTGTGTTATTCTCTAGCCTCCCACAGAAAAGGAAAGCCCTACCCTTTGTCATCCAGAACAGTCTGGGACAAAATCTTGAGCAGGTGGAGACCTTTAAATACCATGGATTGACCCTGGATTACACCCTATGATATGCCCCCCACGTTGATAATCTAGTGATCATAATCAACGGAAGACTAGGTGCTCTGTACCAGAACCAGAACAACCTAACTGTGGAAACTAAAAGCCTTATAGTCACTTGTAAATTATAGCCTCCCTGGTTATGCAGCTGCCTGGGACATGGTGCTAAACAAAGCACAGCTGATCTGTAATAAGGCATGTCACTTTGTTCTCGGCACACCCTAACTTTCAAACTCAGTGTCCCTTTATACAGATAAAGTGATTGTGTTGCAAAATGTCCACCTTTATTTACATAGTTTTTGTATGTAATTTTGCTACTGCCTTGTTTATGTACCTGACTCGATTACATTACAATGGAATTTACAGTACTTGTATTGTCCTATTTTTATGCTTGTTCATTCCTGATGTTGAGCCTTTGTAAATGACCACTTGTGCTCAAAGATGACCTGATAATAATAAATAGAATAATAGATAGGGTAATGTACATTACAAGGCAGTAATTCCATTGAGAGGTTCCCATATCCCCCAGAATCCTGAGATGGAATTGCTGCCATGTAATGTACACTACCCTATTTGTTATTTTTTTAAATATATGTGTAACCCACAGGGGGCGCTACCCTTAGGGCTACTACCCCTGTCTGCCCCCACAGAGGCAGGTTGAGGGGCCCAGATCCGTTGACGGGTGCCTCCACCCAGAGGTCGGGGTTAGCAAAGTTAAAACTACCACGGTTACAGCCCTCTGAGCTACTGCAACCCCCCTTTCATCCCACTAGTGACTCACACTGGGTACCAACAATTCTGTTCACCAGTACACTTACCCCACGGAAAATATATTCCAGCTCCCTTCGGGAACCCCCTGTAAAGTAAGGCACAGTTATGTTGCAATCACCAGGCAGCAGTTCACCATTAATGTACACAATAGCCAGGATGTAGCTGTACAAAAAGCAATCTGATTTATTCAGGGGGAAAACAACAAGGACAGGGGGAATCAAGTTGATTAGCTTATCACTATACTTATCTACCTAGGCTCTGTGCACAGGCCTAACCCTACAGCTTATTATCCCAGGGTACCCAAGCCCTAGCGGCTAGTCCACACGTGGCAGCTGGTTGGGGCCCTTAGCACACAAACATAACAGTCCTGAGCAGGTCAAAGTAAGAGGAAAGTTCAGTTAAGTAATCCGAAGTTAAATGGTGCACTGAAACCACTGCATAGACACACTACAGGGAGCGATCCTGAATTAGTACTCACAACCCCAGCAAACGACGATCCCTTCACCGCTACCAGGATGGAGCCTGACTTTCACCAGTCTTCTTACACATTTATATGGTAAACAACACCAGAGGGGTACCACACCAGGCAGCTGCTTCCAATGCTCCCACAAACTCACAGCCACTGAGATACTGCAACGGCAGATTCCACTTTTCTTCGGACCGAGCGCAATTCAGCAACCTTCTCCAGTCCTCCTACAGGTCGAGCCTGGTGGGTAGCTGTACAAAGCACAGCCTCCTCTGACCGCCCGCCGATGGATTTAGTCCGCTGGAGCCGAAAACACAAATGGCCGCTTCAGGCCTTCATGCGCTTCCCGCGCGAACACTCTCCAGCGCAGAAGCACACAGCTCCTCTCCCTTCACCAACCACAACGCATCTGCCCTCCAGCAACAAGGGGCTCTTCTTTCAGCTCGGGCGCTTCCCGCTTCCATTGGCTGGCGAGACCTGCCAGTCACTTTCTTTAGCTCTCAGTGGTGCGAAAAAGCGCCATAGCCCATAATACCTCTCTCAAATACAAACAGTTCCCCTATTGGTCAGCCAGCTCTGTAGGGTCCCAAAGTACTGATTGGTCCAATTCACTAGTTCTGGACCAAAATGGAGGAGGCAATCGAAACCTTCTGTGCTGCAAAACAAGGCAGGTTAGAACACTACATTGTCATTACTATTTCCCAGTATTTAAAGCCAACATTCACATCCCCTTGTAGAGCTCCCCCTGCACCACTAGCGATGGCAGCAACAGAGCGAAAAATCAGTAGCCCGGCCGGGACTCAAGCATAGCAACACTCAAACCCCCTCCCTGATCAATTATGACTGCAAACCAAAGCAGCCCTTAAAGAGACAGTATACGGAGGCCTTTAAAGCGCCACTGGCTCCCCATTTAAACGCTTTAGCCGAACTCTAACCAGGCACAGAGCATTTATCCAAGCTCCGGGAAGCTTAGAACCCCCACTTGAAAGGGGGTTACACCTTCCCTAGCCTGGAAAAGCTGACGTCCGCGTCAAGCAACTACCCCTGTGGCCATTTAGGCAAACACTCCAATTAACACTACATCACATTTTAAATCACATACAGAAATATCACATTAACAATATATTATGATTCATACACATTGTACACATAACTCTAGTTTCCCTTTTGTTTTCAAATCAGGTTACTAATTCCTGCTTAGGGCACCGGGACTGGGGAAGCCCCTCTTTTCTATTCACTGGTGCATCACCCTGAGCAGAAACACTACACTCAAAGGGTAATACTAACAATCTAGAGTTATCCCCCAAAGCTAACTTAGGCAAAGAACTTGGGGACACATATACCCCCTTGTGAAACACATTTAAGGGCAGGTCCACTGGCTGACCCAGGAATTCATAGCTCAACTTGATTACTGGCCGTATCTGTTGGCCAGATCGTCTAGGGGTCTCAAGGGATTCTGAACCAGGCCCTGACTCCACTTCCATGTCAGGGAAATTAGCAATGGGAATCCCTTCAAAGGGATCAGGCTCGATATGCATAGTACTATTAGGGGCTTGACCTTCTATCCCTGAACCCACCCCACTGGGCTCATCCAGGGGCTGTTTAGGTACTAAAGGGGAACCATCAGGGCATTCCAAATATCCTTCCGATTCTGACATATCGCTGCCTTGTTCCCCCGTCTCACTCTCTTCTTCTGAAAAGTCAGATAACTCAGCCAGGCCAGACAGTTCAGCCAAGCCTAAGGACTCAGCCCCTTGAGTTTGTCTGCTACCCCATTCATCTTCTGGAGGCATTTCCTCCGGGGACAAAGTAGACGGCTCAATCAACACAGATGAGCCAGCTTCAGTTCCTGAGTTAATAAGGGGATTGCCCCGAAACAATTGACTTAGTTCATAAGAGGGATAGTATTCAACATCATCTTCGCTGTCTTCTGGCACTGAGTGTTGACCATCTCCTTCTGCAAGGGGGGGGTTGGGCAAGGCTCCCTTGATGGACTTGTTGAAGACTCCACGGGCTTGGTTCCTCTCTTAGTAACAGATCTAGTCATGGGCCTGGATGGAGAGGTAGAGGAAGGGTCAGCTTCAATCAAGATCTGCCCAATTGGCAGCAGATGATTTCTGTGTATGGTTTTCACATCTTTCGAATTGTTTTCAGGCCGCACTTTATACACAGGTAGGTCTGCCAGCTGTCCCACAACAATATGAGGGAGGTGATGCCATCTGTCGGCAATTTTATGTTTGTCATGCAGTCCCAGATTTCTCAACAACACTCTATCCCCTTCTCTCAACTCTACTGTTTTCACTTTTTTGTCATATCTCTCCTTGTTAGCCAGATTTTGTTTAGCAGCCATGGTCTGGGCCAGTTGGTAGGCATGATTTAATTGGGCCTTTAATTTCTGTACGTACTGTAGATGGTTTTCTGCTCACACCCCATCAGGGGAAACCCCAAAACACACATCCACTGGCAATCTAGCCTCTCTTCCAAACATCAGTCGATAGGGGGAAAACCCTGTGGCATCACTTTCAGTACAATTATAGGCATGAACTAAAGTGCTGATCTGTTGGCTCCATCTCAATTTATCTTTTGATTGTAAGGTGCCCAGCATGTCAAGCAATGTACGATTAAACCTTTCAGGCTGAAGGTCTCCCTGCGGATGATAGGGGGTGGTTTGTGATTTTCGTACCCCCCACAAAGATAGCATCTATTTAATCAAGCGACTCTCAAAGTCCCTTCCCTGATCAGAATGAATCCACTGCGGAGCCCCATAGTGGATGAAAAAATTCTCAACAAGTATCTTAGCCACTGTAGTTGCTTTCTGATCCTTGGTCGGAAAAGCCTGTGCATACCGGGTGAAATGATCAGTGACCACCAATATGTTGCTAACACTTTTCAGATCAGACTCTAAACTCAGGAAATCAATACAGACCAGTTCCATAGGAGCACTAGTAGTAATGTTCACCAGTGGAGCAGCTCTCTGGGGTAACGCTTTCCTTTGCAAACAACGACCACAGGTCTTGACATACTGTTCCACGTCCACTCATCTTCGCCAATAGAATTGAGCCCGCATAGTCAAGTGTTCGATCTATGCCCAGGTGCCCCATTTGATTATGCAATGACCAAAACTATCTCTAAAACCACTGGCAGCACCAGTTGTTGTCGGTGAACCCGACCCTCCTTATTCACAGTCTCTATATAGTAGTTGGTTGATCAGCTTTAACTTGGGCCCTCTTTATACAACAAAGCAGTCCGTATGTCAGTGGAGCGAGTTTGGATACATCCCTTCCTGCCCAGAAACCCCTACAGCCGTTCTTATCATAGGATCACAGGATTGAGCCTGTTGGAGATCATCATTGTTGAGTTGCGGCAGGAAGCTGGTGTCCAAGGCAGAGAAATGACAGTAAGCAGCAGGTATACAGTTTTCTGGCGGCCGCAGACAATCTACCACACAGTCCACCATATCAGGAGATGCCTGTTCCTCTTTGTCAAATTTCTGGCAGAGGGCTGTTATGTCAGGTTCAGACAACCGGACCCATTCAGTCTGGGATGCAGGCCTCCGAGAGAGAGCATCCGCATCTATATGGTTTAGGCCCACCCGGTATTCTACAGCATAATCATAAGTGGCCAAGGCAGAGAGCCACCTATGTCCAGTAGCATCCAATTTGGCAGAGGTCTGTACATAGGTCAGAGGGTTGTTATCAGTCTTTACTAATATCTTGGCACCATACAAATAGTCATGAAACTGATCAACAATGGCCCACTTTAGAGCCAAAAACTCTAGTTTGTGCACAGGGTAATTTTTCTCTGAAGGCGTCAGACTTCTACTGGCAAATGCTACAGGCCAATGCTCTCAGCCCATTCGAGTGCTCCTGGTATAACACAGCCCCCAATCCTTGTAGACTGGCATCAGTATGAAGAGTGTAGGGCTTGACTGGGTCAGCATAGGCCAGTACTGGAGCGTGAGTAAGTTGATATATGATGTTGTGAAAAGCTTCCTCACACTCAGCAGTCCATCGATCCCAGAACATATCGTTTGGCCGAAAGTACTTCTTTTCCAGGTCAGTGTACACACCCTTCTTATATTTTTTGTGAGTAGGCGGATACCCCTGAGTGAGATTAAGGAGGGGGCGAATTACTCGTGAATAGTCTCTGACAAACCGCCTATAGTATCCACAAAACCCCAGGAATTGTTGCAGCTCTTTTAAATTCCTGGGTTGAGGCCAAGTGGTCAACGCCTCCACCTTGCCAGGGTCAGTCTCTATGCCCTCGGTGGACACTATATGGCCCACATATTTCACGGAAGTCTGGAAGAATTGACACTTGTCAATAGACAATTTAAGGCTGAAATCCTCCAACCGATCCAGGACTTTGAATAATCGTTGCTCGTGTTCTTCCAATGATCGGCCAAACACTATAACGTCATCTAAATAGACCAAACACTCAACTAGATTCATGTCCCCCACAGCTTGTTCCATCAAGCGCTGGAAAGTGGCTGGAGCACCCGAAATTCCTTGAGGCATCCGAATAAACTCATAGAAGCCTAAGGGACAAATGAAAGCTGTCTTCTCCCAGTTGTCTGGGGCCATCGGGATCTGGTAGTATCCGCTCCGAAGGTCCAATACAGAGAACCACTTACTACCATTCAAACAATCCAAGGCGTCTTGTATGCGTGGCATGGTATATTGATCCGGAATGGTCCCACCTATTCAAAGTACAATAGTCTACACACATCCAAACTGCCCCATTCTTTTTCCTTACTACTATGATGGGGGAGGGGGGGAGGCATAAGGGCTCCTAGACTCTTGGATTACGCCAGCAGCCAACATTTCTTGCAGATGCTGCCTTACATCATCTATGTCAGCAGGAGCCAGATGTCGGGATCTCTCTCTGAAAGGTCTTTCGTCGTGCAGTCGAACGTGATGCTCAGCCCCTTGTACACATCCTACATCCCACTCCTTCAGGGAAAAAACCTGGTCCCTCTTGGCAAGCCTCTCACTGACCCTTCGTTTCCAGTCGGCGGACAACGGGGAATCACCGAAGTCAAACAGATCAGGAGTAACTCTATCACCCGTCCGGGAACTCTTTCTATTTGGTAATACAGCAGTATCTGCACAATGAACGCTAGCCAGGGTACACCCTCTTCTTATTCGAATCTCTTTATTAGACACCTTGTGCACTTGAACCATCACCCTCTTAACATAAGCATGGGCCCTAGCTGGCAGAATGCTGGGTTTGAGCAACAACCCCTCAGGTAATCCTCCTTCCACAGGCGCATCCAGCATCAACAACTTATTCTTGACATCGGTCTTTAGTCGTACCTCTCCATGCAAAACACATTGTGCATTTGGGGCAAGTACCACGGGGGCCGGATCCTTTTTCCACACCACCCCCACAGGGCCTTCGGGTTCCTCCAAACTACCCATCTTCTGAGTGGCCCTGACCTTTTGAATCACAGCAGATACGCTCAAAGCTTGCCCAGTCTGGAATGCTCGCTTCTCTGAGCACAATTGGGCCAGTCGTCCAAACATGTGTGCATTTGTCCCAATCAACAAGGGCACCCCATCATACAGTCCTGTGGGTGGGCAAACTAAAACTAAGGTTTCCACTTGCTCATCTATTTCATTCACAGTTGCAGGGAAAGATAACCAGACAAGGATGTACCCCAAATACGGATAGGCCTTGTTGCTCAACCCCCATACATGTAGACCAGTTAGAGGCTGCAGGGGCACTTCAGATAAGTGCGCTTGGTACCAGTCCTGAAACGTGATGGTCACCTGGGAGCCACTGTCCAGTACAGCTCGAGTGGGAATTCCATTTACCCGCACCCGGGTCTCCATAGACGGCCCAACCACATCAGACCAGTTGGGGGTAGCAACGTTGGTAGCCCCTTGGGCATGGGCCTGAGTCACAAAACTTTTCTTGGGGGCCCAAGACTGGGTCTGGTGGTGTCGAGCAATCAGTCTGCTGTTAACTTTCCTTAAATTCTCCGGCCTCTGGCAGTCAGGCTGGAAATGCCCATCTTCCCCACAATGATAACAAAACTTAGGGTCCCGGGATCACTATTCTGAGAGGGGCCCTGAGGGGAGGGAGGAAGCTCTCTAGGGCTAGGGTTCGGGGCTCTACATGACTCAGGGGCCCCGGGCCGAGTAGGGTACACAGTAGACTGCTTTAAGTCCCTCATCAATTCCCATAAATTCCTGATCTCAGCCCTCAACTCACCCTCCACGTAGGGGTCAGAGGAAACAACCCACATCCCCACAGTACCTGGGAAATCTGGGGACCCCTCGGACCCTCCAGGCGAGCCAGTCTCCTCAGGGGTATTAGACTCAGGGGTCCCACTAGGGTTCACTGCCCCCACACAGGGTTCCCACCCCTCTTCGTCAGTCTCCACTTCCCAAATTTCCCTCATCAATTGACAATATTCAGGCGGGGTGGCCCACGATCATACAACTGAGTTTCAGCAGCGTTACACTAGAGAATCTGGCAGACTTTAAAACATGTTCTAACTGAACCTGATTCAGGGCTGTAGCAGTGATTCCCCCTTTTCTATAAGCCTTCTGCAAGGCCCTCTCCACTCTAGTAACAAAAGCGGACAGTTTTTCATTTCTCCACTGCTTAGCAGACCTGAATTTCCATAATAAATCTTCACCAGTCTCTGTACTCCCAAAAACCCCTTCCAAAGCAGAGAGATACTCTGCAGTGGTGGCTTCCGGACTGGTGGTCCGGAAGAACCGAATGGCTTCTAAGGCAGGACCCCGCAAACTCTCCATCAGCTTCTTCCTTTTCTCCCCCTCAGAGCATTGCCACTCCTGAACCAAAGGGGTGGCATAGTCCATCCAGGCCTCCAGGTCATCTTCCCCGGAAGGCACTGGTACCATGCCAGAGAAAAGTTTTAATTTATGGTAGGAATCTAGCTGTATAGAGGGGACTGCCAAGGGCAGAGAAGCCAACACTGAACTCTTGGGCGGGCAAGGGGATGTGCCCGGGGAACCCCGAGGGGTAGTATCACTGGACAGATCCAAGGCTTGTAGCAACTCCTGGGTAGTCCTCCCCTCCACAGCTAACAATTTAAGCAGTTTATCTTTAAAACTGTTCATTTGAGGAGACCCCCCAGGAGTGACTGACCCACTTCGGATATGGATTAGCCTCCACCCTTGGGATGCACCCTTCGGGTAAAGTACAGGAGGTACCTTCTCAGGGTCGATGGCCACACTGCATAGGAGTAGCACCTGCAATGTCTGGTCAAGCAAATCAGCCATACGCCCTTTCACTTCAACCTTACCCAAACACTTTACTCGTTCTGCAACAGAGACAATATCAGCAGCTGAGGTACCCAAGGGCACATCTAACAATAATACAATCTTCTGGGAATCTAGCACTTCTGCTTCACCCCAACCCATTAGTTTGTGTACCATGGTTTTGATGGGTCCCAGCTTAATTTTTTCCAACATATCCCCTTCCATTTTTTCCATCTTTGGGGTATCTCCTCACTGAGCCACTAGGGGATGCTAATCCCAGCGGTGCCTCCAATTTGTAACCCACAGGGGGCACTACCCTTAGGGCTACTACCCCTGTCTGCCCCCACAGAGGCAGGTTGAGGGGCCCAGATCCGTTGACGGGTGCCTCCACCCAGAGGTCGGGGTTAGCACAGTTAAGACTGCCATGGTTACAGCCCTCTGAGCTACTGCAACCCCCCTTTTGTCCCACTAGTGACTCACACTGGGTACCAACAATTCTGTTCACCAGTACACTTACCCCACGGAAAATATATTCCAGCTCCCTTCGGGGACCCCCTGTAAAGTAAGGCACAGTTATGTTGCAATCACCAGGCAGCAGTTCACCATTAATGTACACAATAGCCAGGATGTAACTGTACAAAAAGCAATCTGATTTATTCAGGAGGAAAACAACAAGGACAGGGGGAAAGTTGATTAGCTTATCACTATACTTATCTACCTAGGGCTCTGTGCACAGGCCTAACCCTGCAACTTATTATCCCGAGATTCCGAAGCCCTAGCAGCTAGTCCACACATGGCAGCTGGTTGGGACCATCCTTCCCACCAAACATAACAGTCCTGAGCAGGTCAAAGTAAGAGGAAAGTTCAGTTAAGTAATCTGAAGTTAAATGGTGCACTGAAACCACTGCATAGACACACTACAGGGAGCGACCCTCAATTAGTACTCACAACCCCAGCAAATGAGCATTCCTTCACCCCTACCAGGATGGAGCCTGACTTTCACCAGTCTTCTACACATTTATATGGTAAACAACAACAGAGGGTACCACACCAGGCAGCTGCTTCCAATGCTCCCACAAACTCACAGCCACTGAGATACTGCGGCAGCTTCCACTTTTCTTCGGACCCGGCGCAATTCAGCAATCTTCTCAGTCCTCCTACAGGTCGAGCCTGGTGGGTAGCTGTACAAAGCATAGCCTCCTCCTGACCGCCCGCCGACGGATTTAGTCCGCTGGACGAAAACACAAACGGGTCAGCCGACCTTCACGCCTTGCCATGAAAGTACCCCCAGCGCAGAAGCACACAGCTCCTCTCCCTTCACCAACCACAACGCATCTGCCCTCCAGCAACAAGGGGCTCTTCTTTCAGTTCGGGCGCTACCCGTTTCCATTGGCTGGCGAGACCTGCCAGTCACTTTCTTTAGCTCTCAGTGGTGCGAAAAAGCTCCATAGCCCATAATACCTCTCTCAAATACAAACAGTTCCCCTATTGGTCAGCCAGCTCTGTAGGGTCCCAAGGTACTGATTGGTCCAATTTACTAGTTCTGGACCAAAATGGAGGAGGCAATCGAAACCTTCTGTGCTGTAAAACAAGGCAGGTTAGAACACTACATTGTCATTACTATTTTCCAGTATTTAAAGCCAACATTCACATCCCCTTGTAAAGCTCCCCCTGCACCACTAGCGATGGCAGCAACGGAGCGAAAAATCAGCAGCCTGGGCGGGACTCGAGCATAGCAACACTCAAACCCCTTCCCTGATCAATTATGACTGCAAACCAAAGCAGCCCTTAAAGAGACAGTATACGGAGGCCTTTTAAAGCGCTCACTGGCTCCCCATTTAAACGGCTTTAACGCCGAACTCTAACCAGCACAGAGCATTTATCCAAGCTCCGGGGAAGCTTTAGGAACCCCCATTTGCAAGGGGATTACATATGGATTCAACTTTTTTTATGCATTTTGTGATGGGCGGTCGGCTGCTACAGTGAAGGACTCTCTCTGTCCTGGCCAACCGCTGCGCTGTCTCAAGCTGTCTCGCTTCTATCCCCCACAAGCATGGCATACCAGAAAAGCTTTAGCTTTTTAGCTTCTTGTATTGCAGTCCTAACTTTTGTATTTGAGGGAATGCAGGATCAACCCGATAATTCCATTTTCAAAGAATAAAAAGAAAAGAAAAAAGGGGGAAGTGTGGAGGGGGGCAATAGACTCCACTAAGCAAGAGACAGTCGCCATGTTTTTGAAAATGTTTTGCCAGCCCATGGAGAAAAAAAAGACCAATCAGGAGTTGCCTTGAGGATGCTGTTGTTTGATAGACAGTGGTAGCATATTACTAGGATTTTTTTGTATGCTTTGCCGTGGTATTATTTTTGAGATCCATGTATTAAAAATAAACAAAGAAAGACTGGAAGGGCCAAGTATTGTATTATTTACATTTATAAATATTGGAGGTCTAGAGAAGATTAAGATTATAATACTCAAGGAGAGGAGGCAAAGAGGCCAAGATTTCTTTCCAAGATACATCAAAGATATCAGTATTATTAAAAGCATGGATAGTTGTACATTCATTTATTAGGGCATGCTTGAATGTGGCAGTCTATTTAGGCATATTTAAATGTGGTAAATGGAGGGTATTCCAGTTTGCCAACATTTTTCTCTTTGTTGCCATTGTTACAAGGACAGGGATTATTTTGGTATACTTTTGACAGAGAGAGTCGAGAAATATTAAGCAGCAGGACTGCTGGTTCAAATTGAATTTCCTTTTGTAAGATCTTAACTATTTCTTTATTGGTGACATTCCACCATTGATTAATTATCATTCATTCTCAAAGTGATCTGCTATAATTCTTGATTACAGTTATGCCAATATCATAGATTATACTCAGAGAAAAAACTACAGATTTTTTGGTGGGGCAATATACACCCCAGTCTAGAATTTTGAACTATATATTGTTTTATTTTTGGCATTTATATGAAATTTATTTGAAATTATCCTTTTTTCTGCCATTTTGTGAATGAGCAAGGGTTGAGCTGCTCATTTGGGGTTTATTTAATGTGCAGAGTATGGGGAGGGGGTCAGAGTGGAGATTAGGGTTGCTATATACCAATTGTTAATATGTCAATCCTGTGTGAAGTACCGTACCACTGATGCATGACCCAGTACCTGTAGACAGTCCTTGGGTCTTGAGGGTAGGAGATGTAGGAGACATGGGAGGGTGGGAGGGTGGGAGTTAGACATAAGAACTCTAATAGCACATTTGCAAACTTTGCGGGCACTATGTTCGAAACCCCAGTAGTTTATTTCCTACCTTTATGTGTTTTGCGTTTTGAACGGTAACAACTCTAATGAACATTAACATAGTTTCCCCATATTACAGAAGCACATTAGCACCCAATAGTTAGGGTTGAGTAGGCTATTTAATGTTAAGCTCCAATTTTTCACCTTAATAACTTTGATGTTGTTTGATAAATAGCACAACATTTGGCATGCATGGTCAGGTTGTCAGAGTCTCAAGATTTGAAAAGGTTTGTGATGGCATCTTGTATAGTTTTCAAGATACGGAGCACCAAAAAATGAAAAAAAAAAAAGCTATACTTAACATTGCATATTTTTGCTCTCACCTACAGCCTAGACAGTGTAGAATTTTGTTCATGAAATTTTCAGGTCTGAAGGAGCCTGTGCCAAGGGTGTGCCTTCAAAAGGTTTAGTGAAAAAATATTATACCATGTTAGAATTATAACAGTTTTTGAGTTAATGTTCAAGTTTGACAGGCTGAAAAACAAATCTATCACAAGTGCTTGCTTTCATGATTTACCTCTCGTGCTGAAAAAAATACAAATTGTGTTGGCTGCCATTTTTTTCCTCTTTTCAAATTCACAAACACTGAAAATGCTTTAAAACTGCCTGTTTTTAAAAACAAACACCTGACTTGATTCTGCTGTTAGTTTTTTTTTTAAATGCCACAAATACCTTTTCTGGGCATCCCAAAATCCAGGATGACCAACTTGGTGAGAGGAGCCATTCACTCACATTCTCTGTATGAGAACGGCAGGACTTTCTTGAGTTCTACAGCCACAGCTTGAAGTCGTGCTGCAGGCTGCAGTGAGGGCAGTGAGCCAGTGATCCCCTCTTCTGGCTGCCTGTCTTTGTTTCTCTCGTTCTCCATCTGTATCTGTCCATCTGTCTATCTATAGTGACCAGGGTGCCTTCTTTCTTCCCCCATACGCTTCAGGTGGCCGCACCTCCCAATGTTTATTATTATAATTTTTTTGGGGTAATATATAAGTGGACCAGGGTCCCCACCTTCAGTATCACTTCAGTGGACTCTATTCTCATCCAGGTCATCTGTCTCCATTTACCCAACAGACTGTCAGCTGAAATGAAAAAAAAAAAAGTATCTCAATTGTTTTAATCTGCAAACAAGAAAATGGTCCCTGACTGATCAGACCCCCCACCCTGACCTCCCACTCAGCACCCACCACCCCACATCCATACACTAACTCACTCACTCACTCACCTGAACATGTCCCACTGTGAAGAGCCACTCTCCAATCAAAGACATGTCTTCCTGCTGGAACTGTCTACTGCAATATGAGTAACTAAGCTAAGTGTGGATCAGTGTAGTTCAATGGGTTTTTTAACTTTGATGCACAACTCTGTCATTTTTGCATATGTTGACCCCAAATTTTCAACATGGCCTTTTTGGGAGCCCGTGGAATTATGCAGATCAAGCCCAAAAAGGCAATGTTGCGATTGCTTTGTGAAATCACCTTTTGGGTGGGAATTGACAGTTTTCGCAGCCCTTGTTCACGAGATGGGGTCATAAGAAGGCTATTCTAAAAATTTGGTGTACAGATATGATAACAGACTCAGGTTTTGTGTGAACATTGCAATATTTCTACAATAAATATTTAAACTAGATACACTGGGGGAGAGACAGGGCATACCTAACTCTCTTAACTATAATAAAACTCATAAGACCAAATGTGCTAACTACAAAATCAATTTTTTTTCTATTTTAACGCCAGAAGTCTTAATAACAAATTAGATAAGTTAAAAAATAAAGGCATCTCAGGAGCATATAGATATTATAGCTATCACTGAGACATGGGGTGATGCTAAAGCTTCTTGGGATCCCACATTGCCTGGATATGCACTGCATATGCTTAATAGGAGTACACATAAAGGAGAAGGGATTGCTTCATTTGTAAATAACAACTTAAAAAACAGAGATATATCTAATAAAACAAAACAGTCTGATATTTCTACAGACTCCATTTGGATCAAACTTTTGTTAAATAACTCAGAAACTATATTAGGTATATGTTAGGTATATGTTACCGTCCACCCAATTCCACATCTGAATATTCTGATGCTATTTTTAAAGAAATTGAGATTGCTAGTGAGCTTGGTAATATTATTTGCATGAGGGACTTCAGTACTGGGGATATCTCTTGGAGAGCTCTTACAGCATCATCAAGCTGTGGCAAAAAACTTCTGGCCACATGCCTACAGCACAGCTTAAATCAATGTGTACTAAAACCAACCAGAGGTGAGGACATTTTAGTCCTGGTACTCCACAGTGATCCATTAGAGATAAAAAAATGTTTCCATTCAAAACCCAGTTGGAAACAGTGACCACAACTCTATTTATTTTTCATTAGTGTCTAATCAAACTTATAGCTATAGTTCTACTAAGACATATCTTCACAATGCTGCTGATTCTGACCTAATAAACTCAGTACTGGTTCCATAAACTGTGATAACATTTTTTCAACAAAAACAACAGAAGAGGCTTGGGAATTTCTACTTTACTCTATTATTTCACTGAGGGAAAAATACATTCCTTTTAGACTTATAAACAGAGGTCATACTTAAGCTTTCAAAAACAGCCAATATTTATTCACATATCTGGACTGAATAGTACGGTATGGGCTGCACACCCGTTGGCTCATGCTGTGAACCAATGGGCATGCAGCCCTACTGAGCTGTCAGTTGGCAGGCGGCGGGGCAGCAGGCAGGTGGGGTGCTGCCGCCCACTGGCTGATGGGGGAGGGGGTGGGGCAGTGGGGCTTAGTGGACGGGTGTTTGATGAGGTACTGATGCCCGCAATCGGGCAGCGATCGGTCCACTGGACCACCAGGGATATTGGACTTGGGGGGGTTCGATTACAGATGCCCACGATCGGGCTCAGTGCAGTCCACTGGACCATCAGGGATATTGGACTTGAGGGGGGTTCGGTTACAGATGCCCTCCATGGGGCATGGGGGGGCGCCACCAGGTGCGGCAGGAACTCAGGTGGCCACCCACAGGTGGCAGCTGCTGTGTTGCACCCTGCAATGTGGCAGCTCACCTGTGGATGGCCATCACTTGTTTCTTTTTTTCCTGGCGTAACTTTGTGCAGGCGCAGGTAGGGGTTGCGCATGCATGACTCTGCATGTCCCGGGCTGAATATCAGGCTTTGCAGGTTATGCATGGGCACGCCCCCCCCTACCTGTGCCTGCATTCATTACTGATGCGCTCCGGCGCATCGGGATTTGTGCGGTGCACTTTTCCCTTTTAAATATCATGCCAGGGTGCATCAGTGGGTTGTGCATGGCACAACACTGTTGCGCCATGCGCAACCCTTTTGAATATCTGGGCCAGTGTATTTAAAATCATAGAGCTTCCATTTTACTTCTTTTAATGAAGAATACATTGTTTCTGTTTGATTTCACTCTCTGCTTTGAGTGCCACACAGGTCATTGTAATGTCATGAGGCATTTTCAAGCTGCTCTCTCATTTGTTAAGATCTCCTTTGTAACCAACCTAAAGGGAGGATAAATGGCAATGACCCACCTAGAATGATGATAAATGATTTATCATCATTTTAGTTCTTTAGGCAATGGAAATCAATCATTTTCTGGAAGGTTTCCTTGTCACATAAATTTATATATAGATGTGTGTGTGTGTGTGTGTGTGTGTGTATTATAGGGGTGCGGACGTACCCCTATAGTCAGGGTTGAGTAGGCAGTGCAATGTTAAATCTCAAATTTTGCACTTTAATAACTTCACAACCATTCAACAGATTTGCATGAAAATTTGCATTCTTCATCACTCAGGGTAGATTTTTGCATGTGGCAAGTTATGTTCCACTGAGATGTGCAGTTTCCAAGTTCCAGAGATGCGAAAAATGCACTTTTCGCTTATTGTATTGGTTGGGTGTTTTTTGAACTTGCCTATAGCCCAGATGGTTTGGAATCTTGGTCTGGAATTTTCAGGGCAGAAAGGGACTAGCCCACAGATGTGCCTTTTGCTAGTCTGGTCAAAAAATAATAATCCCTTTTTCAAAGTTATTTAATTTTTACATTTTGAAAAAAATGTGTCTGACCATGCTCAGTAAGCACTTTGGGATAGCTGTACGAACCAAAAAACTAATCCTGTTTCATATTGGAATATTCCTTTTTCATTTGCCACCATCTTGTTTCCATTTTTAAAAAAAATTTCAAAAACTATGAAACTGGCATCACTGAGAAACACCAACACATCTGTCTGGGTGATTGGGACCCCCTTAGGTGTAATCTACATTTCACAGTGGCAGACATGCCCTATAAATTTTTTTTTTACTATTAGGAATTTATTTTCATGACCGCATGATGTGAAAAAAAGAATCCTTTTTCATATCACAAGTCATGAAAAAACATCATTTTTTGTGAAGGGAGAATCTTTAGATTCAGTTCTGCTGCTGTCTCCGATACTCTCACGTATTTCCCTGGTGTTTAGTGGCAGCCCCTACCCATCCCCTGTCTTCCTTTTTTCCCCCTGGTGTCTAGTGGCACCCCCCCACCCACCAATTGTCTTCCCCCTTATGAAAATATTTTCCCTGGTGTCTAGTGGCACCCCACACCCGCAGATTGCTGTCCCCTTTGCTTAAAGATATTCCCTGGTATCTAGCGGTACCTAAAAGAATTCTAAAAGAATTAAGGGAGGAACTAGTGAAACCACTGGCTACTCTTTTTAATAAATCATGGGAGGATAGTGTGGTACCCGAGGACTGGAGGAAGGTGGATGTGATTCCCCTTCACAAAAGTGGGACCAAGACAGAGGCAGGAAACTACAGACCTGTCAGTCTGACCTCTGTGGTAGGGAAAGTGATGGAGTCACTTCTGAAGGAAAGAATAGTTGAGTACCTAGAGGCCAGTGGAGCACAAGACCCAAGGCAGTATGGGTTCACAGAGGGAAGGTCATGTCAGACAAATCTAATGATTTCTTTGACTGGGTGACCAAAGTAGTAGACCAGGGAGGGGCTGTGGACATGGCCTACCTAGACTTTAGCAAGGCATTTGACACAGTCCCACACAAAAGATTAATAGTCAAATTAACCAGCCTGGGAGTGGGTCCCAGGGTGGTAGCCTGGGTAAAACATTGGCTGCACAACAGGACACAGAAGGTAATTGTAAATGGAGTCCACTCTGAAGAAAGAGGGCTACTAGTGGGGTACCGCAGGGTTCAGTATTGGGTCCAGTCCTTTTTAATGTCTTCATCAGTGACATTGCAGAGGGACTGGAAGGAAAAGTATGCCTTTTTGCAGATGACACAAAGATCTGCAACAGGGTTGATACACAAGGAGGCATGGTAAGGATGAAAAGGGACTTGGCAAGGTTGGAGGAATGGTCAGAAGTATGGCAGCTAGGATTCAATGCAAAGAAGTGCAAAATAATGCACCTGGGAAACAAGAACCCAGGAGAAGAATACACAATGGGTGGGAGGTAGTAACAACAAAAAAAGGAAAGGACCTGGGGTAATTATATCAGATGACCTTAAGGTTAGCAAGCAATGTGAGAAGGCAGTAGGAGGGCTGGAGGTATACTGGGATGTATAGGGAGAGGCATCAGCAGCAGAAAACAGGAAGTTGTTATCCCTCTGTACAGACAGTTGGTGAGACCCCTTCTGGAGTACTGTGTCCAGTTCTGGAGACCCCATCTCCATAAGGACATAGACAGGATAGAGGTAGTCCAGAGAAGGCGCAACAAATGGTGCAGGGTCTGCAAGAGAAGCCGTATGAGGAGAGACTAAAGGAGCTTAATATGTATACCCTTGAGGAAAGAAGGGAGAGGGGACATGATAGAAACTTTTAAGTACCTCAGTGGAATCAACAAAGTCCAAGAGGGTAGCATCTTTCAGAAAAAGAGACGTGCAAGAACAAGGGGACACAATTTAAAGATAGAAGGAGGGCGGTTCAGGGGCAATGTGAGGAAGTATTATTTCACAGAGAGGATAGTGGATGCATGGAACAGCTTCCTGAGGAGGTTGTGGGGTCTAAAACTGTGGGAGAATTCAAGAATGCATGGGACAGACATAAGGCAATTCTTGTGGGGGGTAGGAAGAAATAGGCTGTTGGTTAACTAGGATCTGTGGCCTGTCCTGTAGGTAGGGAAATGGGCAGACTAGATGGGCCAAGTGGTCCTTATCTGCCGTCAAAGTCTATGTTTCTATGTTACCCCTTCACCTGCCAACTCTATCCAACTACCGGAAATAAAGAAAATCATCCTCAATGGGTTTCCTTTTTTGTGCATAAAATATTCCCTTGCCAATCAGCCCCCCACTCAGCACCCACCACACCACACACCCCCAGTACATCCACACACACACACCCACACTCACCTGAACAGGTCCCAGGTCCAAGATCCACTCTCCAATTGAAGACATGCCTTGCTGCTGGAACCAGTAACTACAATATGAGAAACTAAGGTAAATGCAGTTCAATGAATTTCAATGGGAAGGGGGGTTTCAACTTATATTCATAACTCAGCCATTTATGGACACTTTGACCCCAAATTTTTGACATAGCCTGTTGGGGACTCCACCTTATGAACATTATGACAGTCATTATGCAACTCCCACCTGGAAGGTGATTTTACAGTCGCTTAGCAAATTCACCTTACGGGTGGGATTTGAACATTTTTCCTGCCCTTGTTCATGAGGAGGGGTCATAGGAAGGCTATGTTGAAAATTGGGGGGGTCGAAATATGTAAAAATAGCACAGTTATGACCATTTGTTGCAATTTTGCTATGCAAGCTTGTAACTTTGAAAATTTGGAGTTTTTTTACACTAAATTTTCAACATAGACATCTTATTACCCCACCTCATGTACATATGTCACATCTAGCTTTTTTCAAATCCTGGCCAAAATGTGTTTCTAGGGACATGGATATGTTGTTCAATCCACACTTCATGGCAGGATCCTTGCCACTTTAAATCTTGCCAGAAGGTCTTCAAGCTGGCTCCTGCCACCCACCCGGGTGGTAAAACTCTCGGCTCTGCCCCATGACGCCAGATGTTCCTTACCACTTGGAAGCTCAGGTTCCCTCCTTAGCACTCTGCGTTTTAGGCCTGGATCCAGACTCTTTGGTTAAACCAGAACTTATTCTCAAATTTTCTAGACTTCGGTAATTTCTTCCTTCGCGGCTGCAATGGATAAGTCTACTCCCGGATTTCGGCGGTGCCCATGTGGGCAGAAGATGTCTCAGACCGATCCGCACTCCACGTGCATTTATTGCCTTGGTCTTGAGCACGATCCGCAGGCCTGCGAATTGCGCTAGTCCTTCTCGGCCAATGTCCTCGAAGACTATGCTGCCAGACTCCAACTTGGGAGCCCCGAGAGACGTATTCCTCCAGTAAAGTCAAAGGAGGCCTGTTGGGTGGTGTCCACGGCAGTGGGCTCGGCTGAGCAACTTGAGCAGATGATCGCCCTCCAGGAGGAGGCGGCATAGGCTGCATCTTCATCCTCCTCGGTCACGGCATTTATCCCGCTCTCCTTGGGCTCCTCCTCCTACACTGCTTCTTTTAAGAAGCTTTGTCATTCCCTCTCTACAAAAGGTGAGGGTCCATCGGGACATTCCTCTTGGTCCAAGAAGAAGGACTCGAAGGGTAAGTCCCACCGTCAGTGTTTTCGGGAGCGGGAGAGGTCCCCTTCCCCGGACAGTCAACACTCGACTTTGGTCGAGGTTGTGGCTAAGGTCACTGGCTTCACGGTATCCCTATCAGGTCAGCTGGCTGAGACACCCATCAATGCGTTCGAGATTTTTCTCGACTCGTCGGACGGGCTGTCGACTGGAGAAGCTGACAACCCTTCTTCACCGGTTCCCCCAGTGGAAACTGAGGACTTGCCTGTGCCTCCTGTGCCAGAGTCCCCGGTTAAGGTTCCCGAACAGAGGGAGGAACGGGTTTCCCCCGCTCCCTCCCAGACCCACCATCGGAAATACCAACGGTCTCAGTCTCGGTCTCAGACCTCTTCTCGGTCCAGCTGATCCGGCCGACACCGGCGGTCTCAATCTCAGCACCGAGGAAAGCAGCAATGCTGCTTGTCCTCGTCTTCTTCCTCCTCAGAGGAAAGATTTTGGTGCAAATTGCGTCGACGCTACGAGGACTTGATATGGCAGCAGCTCATTCTGACCGGGAACAAGCCGACCCCATCGCCTTCCCCGGCCATTAAGTGGCTGTCACCGGAATGGCCGAAACAACCCCTTGCGGTTGTTGAGGAGCCCAAACTGGCTCTGGTTGGTTGGCCGAAACCAGCTGCGCCACCCATTGTGGTGGAACCCCCGCCTCCACAACCTAAATCTGGGGCTCCAACCAAGGATTCTCGGTCGGGTCAGGGGTTGCCCCATTGGTTGTCGGTCACCCTCACTCCCGATTGTCCTCGGCAAGTGGAGGGTGGCTCAGGCCCTAGGCAGCAGTTCACAGACTCCTCAGAGTCTGATGATGACTCTTCCCTGTTCTCCAGACCCTTGACCTGGAGCCACTGGGGGACAGTCGGTGGACGAGAGCCCATCCTCATTCATGGGTTTGCTTCGGCTCATCTCAGAATCTACTGGGATGAAGCTTGAACCCATGTCTAAGCAGGCCAAGTATCCCCTCATGGAGATACTGGACTGAGGGGATTCTCCATGGAAGCCTTTCCAGTGGCTGAAACCATTGTTGGCCCAGCTTTGGAGTTATGGCAGTGGCTGGCTTCTCGTCCTGCTCCTTCGGCCAGGATGGCCAGGAAGTACACAGTCCCCACCGATTCACTATCCGGTTTTACGGAGCACCCCTCTGCAGAAGGGCTTGTGACCGATAGTGTTCTCCAGTGTTCCGGGAACACTAGGGATGTGGACAAGCCTCCCAACAAAGAGTCCAAGAAGCTGGACTACGCCGGGCATAAAGTGTATGCTGCATCTTCCCTAGGCCTTCATCAGGCCAGTTCGGCCATACTGATGGCACACTTTTCCCACGCCCTTATGGGCTCCCTGGATGAGGTGATCCCTCATCTCCCGGCTGAGCTCCAGACTACGGTCAAGCAGGTGCGGGATCAGGGAAGGGTGGTAGCGAAGCAGCAGCTCCAAACTGCTCTTGATATTGGAGACTATTGTGCCCAGTCAGTAGCGGATGCAGTGGCCATGCACCGCAGAGCTTGGCTGCGGATCTCCACCTTCACGGCAGATACCCAGCACAAGCTGGCAGACATCCCTTTCCTGGGTACCGACTTGTTCGGTCCCAGGGTGGAGGGCCATTTGCAGAGGATCGAGAAGTCCAATGCCACCTTGGACTCGGTCATGTCTGCCCAGAAGGACAAAGGCCACCAGCAGCAGCACAAGCCCTTTTGGCCTTCTTCCCCTGCGACACGTCCGGCCCAGCAACACCAGCATCAGGGCCAGAAGGCTCGCACTTGGCACCCCAAAGCCAAGCCTGCAGCTTCCTCCAGCAGAAAGCCTGGAGGAAAAGGCCTGGGAGGTCCCTCGGCCGGTCCCTCCTCCAAGCCTGCCCAGTGACGGATTGAGGGGCGTCGCCCTCAGTCTCGTCGCTCCCCCGTTCCCCATGGGGACAGCCCACCACTTCCTTTCCACCTGGTCCGCTATCATCATGGACGCTGGGTGTTGGAACTGGTAGGAAAGGGTCTGCCTCTGGAATTCGAGCAGGCCCCGCCCTTCCGAGCCATCGCCCCACAGGGGGCTACGGGGTCTGCAGCCTCTCTGTCGGCCCGTCGAGCCGACATTGCCCTGCTCCTCCAGAAGGAGGTGATCAGGGAGGTGGTGGATCCTCCACCAGACCCAGGGTTTGTGTCCAGGTATTTCCTGGTCCCAAAACGGACGGGGTCTGCCGCCCCATTCTAGACCTGCACGACCTGAACAGGTTCCTAAGGTCTCAAACCTTCAGGATGGTCACTCTGGCTCAGATCATTCCATCCTTGGTACAAGGCATGTGGTTTTGTTCTCTGGACCTCCAGGATGCATTCTTTCACATCCCAATCCATCCGTCCCACCAGCGATTCCTCCGGTTCAGAGCAGAGGGGTCCATTTACGAGCTCCTGGCCATGCCCTTCAGCCTCTCTCCAGCTCCCAAGGTCTTCACCAAATGCATGGCACTGGTGACAGTATTCCTGCGGTGCCAAAGGGTCAAGGTGTACCCTTACTTGGATGACTGGCTGATTGCAGCCTCCTCCAGACCGGAGGTGGAGCATTCCAGGGATCTGGCCCTCCAGGTTTGCTCTCAGGTTGGCCTCCTCATCAACGGGGCCAAATCAGAACTTGTGCCAAAGCAGGTGATTCAATTCATCGGGGCAGAGCTCGACTCTTTTTGAGCCAGAGCACGGCTCCTGGTGGACAGGGCCGAGGTTCTTTCCTCCTTTGCCCAGTCATTTCAGGTTGGGCAATTGCACCCTACCCGGGACTTCCTGCACCTCCTGGGCCTCATGGCAGCCTGCACTAGCGTGGTCCATTGGGCCCGTTGGCACATGCGTCCCCTACAATGGGGACTGGCCAGTCAATGGTCACAGCGCTCTGGTCCTTTGGACCAGCCAGTGGCAGTGACCCAGGATATGTGGAATGCTCTCCAGTGGTGGATCGTTCCAGCTCATCTGCAGGAGGGCATCCCCTTTGTCTGCCCCGAGCCGATGGTCACTCTATCGACCGACGCCTCTGTGATGGGTTGGGGTGCCCATCTAGGGGAGCACAGAGCACATGGTCTCTGGTCCCCTTGGGAGTCCCGATGCTACATCAACCTGCTGGAGCTTCGAGTTGTCCGACTAGCCCTCACCACCTTCACTCCATTTGTATGGGGTCAAGTGGTCCAGGTCTAGACGGACAACACCACGACTATGTACTACATAAACTGCCAGGGCGGGACGTGCTCCTTGCCCCTGTGCAAGGAAGCTCTCCACACTTGGTCCCTTGTGAACAGACTGGAGGTGGATCCCCTAGCCATCCATGTGGTGGGAGTCTCCAACACTCTGGCCGATGCCCTAAGCCGGATAGGCATTGCATCTCACGAGTGGTCTCTCCTGCCGGAGGTAGTACACGATCTGTTCTCCCACTGGGGCACACCTCAGGTGGACCTGTTTGCCTCCAGAGAGAATGCGAAGCTGAGGCTGTTTCATGCCCGCCCCCCCCCTCAGCAGGGCTCACTGCAGGGGGATGCCTTCTCAAGGCCGTGGACCCCGGGCCTCTTTTATGCCTTTCCCCCATTTCCTTTGATCTACAAGGTGCTTCTCAAGGTGAGGAGGGACAAGGCACAGGTGATTCTGGTAGCCCCAGACTGGCCCCGCCAGTTCTGGTTTCCAGATCTCCTCAGCCTGAGCTCCAGGCTCCCAAAGTGGCTCCCAGCCCACCTGGACCTGATCTCAGTCAACCAGGGGAAGGTTCTTCACCCGGACCTTTAATCCCTGCACCTGACAGCCTGGCTCCTGAGCGGCTAGAGTTCCAGGCCTTGGGTCTTTTCCAACGACGTCCTCAATGTTGTTGAGGCATCCCATAAGGAGTCAACCAAGAAATGCTATGCCTTCAAATGGAAGAGATTCTCCATTTGGTGTCAGGATAAGGGGTTGGACCCCTCCTCCTGCTCCTTGGCCAGCATTCTGGACTACCTGTGGTCCCTTTCTCAGCTAGGGCTTCAGTCAACGACCCTAAAGGTACACCTGGCAGCTATCTCTGCTTACCGGGCGCAGGCCGGGAAGCAGTCGGTGGCACAGGAGAAAGTGGTCGGGTGCTTTTTCAAAGGCCTTGATCATATATCCCCTCCGGTGCGAGAACCTCCACATCCATGGAATCTACTGCTGGTATTGGCTAAGCTCATGGGCAAGCCATTCAAACTGATGTACAGGTGTGACATCTCTCACCTGTCATGGAAGACCGCCTTCTTGGTGGCTATCACGTCAGCCAGAAGGATGGGAGAGCTCCAGGCACTTTCCATTGAGTCTCCTTATCTGGTCTTCCACAGGGACAAGGTTGTCCTGAGCCCCCCACCCGAAGTTCCTTCCGAAGGTGGTGTCGGAGTTGCACCTTAACCAGGTGTTGACTCTGCCGGTGTTCTACCCCAAGCACACCTCGGAGGCCGAATATAGGCTCCATACTTTGGACCCTAGGAGAGCGCTCTCTTATTATAAGGAACAAACAGCTGAAGTTCGGGGAGAGGTTCGCCAGCTGTTTGTCACCTATGCCGAAGCCGCACCTGGCAGACCTGCAGCCAAGCGGACGATAAGCAGGTTGGTCACCTCCTGCATAGATCTCTGCTACTGGTTGGCGGGCATGGAGCCTCCCAAAGGGATAAGAGCTCAATCTACCTGCCATACCGCTGCATCGGTGGCTGCTTCCAGGACGTCCCTATCCAGGAAATCTGCAGGGCTGCTACCTGGGAAGTCAGCACACACCTTCATTATCCATTACCACATTGACCTTGAGTCATGCCGGGATGCTGGTTTTGGGACCTCGGTTCTCCAGTCCTTGTTTCCTAAATAGGGGGTGTGCGCCTTGCCTCCCTGCTCCCGGAGAACTGCTAGGAGTCTGCCATGAAGTGTGGATTGAACAACATATCCATGTCCCTAGAAATACAGGTTACTCACCTGTAACAGGAGTTCTAGGAATGGTATATGTTGTTCATCCACACAACCCACCCAACCTCCCCGGCTTCGACGCACAACCCGGCTTCCCAGCGGGCTAGATCTGGCGTCATGGGGCGGAGCCGAGAGTTTTACCACCCGGGTGGTAGAAGGAGCCAGCTTGAAGACCTTCCGGCAAGATTTAAAGCGGCAAGGAACCTGCCATGAAGTGTGCATGAACAACATATACCATTCCTAGAACTCCTGTTACAGGCGAGTAACCTGTATTTTCACACCTGTGGCACAGAATGGAGTTGCAGTTGTGCAGAATTACGTTTTGGCAGGGATTCAAAAAATGTTCTGTACCAGGTACATGAGGTGGGGTAATAAGCTGGCTATGCTAGCAATTTGGTCACTGTTGTCCTATAAATGGAAGCACCAGACCCTTCCACAACGACGTACAAACACACATCTATGGAGGTACGGAAGCGCAAGTCCTGAAGGGCACTGCGCTTCCACAGGCAAATAAGGATATGAATACTCTATCTCAAAAACTATAGATGGGTGGGGGCACAGGGCCACATGCAAATAAGGCTCCAATTACACTATCTCAAGAAGTAAGGAAATTCTTTATAAAAAACTAGGTTAATGCAGCAGTTAGGGTTGAGGATAAAGCAACAAAAGTATGTAAATATGATGCTGGGGCTTCCAACCCTAACACACCATCCCACCCTGCACACACCAACAGGCATCAGGGTCTGCCTTTGGGTCATCAGCCATAACACTCACTCCATTCTCCTATACTGTACCCTTCTCAGCTTATTTACTTATGGAATCGGGTGAGTCTTATAGCTGACAACCCCAAAACACACTCTGACCGCTGTTGGTGTGTGCAGGGTGCGGATGGGGTGTTAGGGTTGGAAACCCTAACATCATATTTCCATGCTTTTGTCACTTTATATAACTATATGTCCATATCCAGGGTTACTGGGCATGTGTATGACTGCACACTCTTGGTCTGCATGGGTATACACTATTTACAAAAAAATGTTGTCTCCTCTTGTCTTGTCTGGGTACAACCTCTTCCTCTCTACCCCAGTAGGGTATTATACCTATGTGTTGCTGTATGTAATATTCATCTCGCTGTTGACAATCCCTGAAATGGATTTGCAGTCTGGCAGCACATTCCTAACACACTTGCCATTACCACCTGACAAAAATTTCTGTGTTGTTGCATGGTGCTACAACCATGTGGTTTCTTTCTCTGCCAGTGCCCTTGTGTCCAAAGGGACAGACCGTGTCATGTGTGAAACATTGTCAATTCAAGGTTAAACCAGAGTTCTCTGTTACTGGTATACCTGGTTTTACAAGGGAAACATACTAAGATATATCGAGACATGCTGCCCTCGGTTACCCCCAAATATCCTAGACCGATAACACCTACAAGGCACAGAAATTCTATTTTCCTTATATAGGCATTGGACTTCATGCCTAGTTTCTTACTCACCAGCCCTGTTTTTCCTATTAGAGCTTCCTTTTTATGTTTTCTTGTGCATATGCAAAGCAAACATATTGTTACAATACTGGTTTTTTTTTGCCTAGCTGGGACCACCCATGATGACAGCTGTTCACTCCACCAATAACATGTGAGTGGCCCCATACCACCTTAGTTTTGTGCCCACCCTCAAGCACTTGTCAGATCAAGGAAAACACCACTGTCAATTACAATCATTGAAGTAACTATTTCACTTAATTTTATATAGCTGTTATATGCTATAATTGGCTACTTTGAAGAACACCCACCATTTTGCTTCAATTGTGTGGCATGAAGCTATTTAGAAATAATGTTCACACTCTGTTTTTGCTGACTGGGTCTTTTAGATAATGTGAAATCCTACACTATTTTCCAGGGCTTTAAATAGGCCACAAGACGATGACACTGGAAGGCTTTGGAAATGTTGCTTCAAAAAATGGAATGTGCCAATCTAACAGCATTGGCATCTACCTCAATATCTCCATCTTGCTCCACTGGATCTGCTGCTGTAGTCCCCCAAAATACTCCTTGATGGGTGGCTATGTTCTCATCTTCTCAGGGAAAATGCCATGAAGCAGAAGTCAAAAATGCCCAGTTCGATGGAACATCACCAAAAAAGTCTCTCTCTCTCTCTCTCTCTCTCGATAACCGCTGACTCCCCATGAGGGTAAGTCTCAGACTGTATTGTATGTCTCCATTGCCAGCTCGACCATTGTTCAGACACCAAGGTCCACTGCAGGCTCTGGTTTAGCCACAGGGAGTCATGAATGAGCATGATCCCATCATTGCTTTGAACATTAACTGTGCCATCTGGTGTAGTTGTTACTAGTGCTGTTTGGCTGGCTACTCTCTCCAACCTATTTCAAAGACTCTTGCTTTCTCTACTATTGATGACTACTTAAACAGCACAATCTTCACCATTGCTCCTGTCAATGCTGGTTATATGTGCCCCTGGGACTTTGGTTTTTCATTCCGTTTATCCTCCTGGAGGATGCTTCTACTGTATGGCTGCCTGGCTCAGGCTCAGTACGCTACTGACTGTCCTTCCCAAGGTGGATAAATAGCATCCGTCTCCTTCTGTCGAAGCTTTTGATACCAACCAGTCTGAAACTGACTCAAGTGGTCATTATGGCCATTTATGGCAGGTCTAGAGCCACCCATCACATTAGCTCTTTACCTCCTGACAAAGAATCTAGAAAACTGGACATTATTGGCAAACTGACTTTGCTTTCTGCCACACTAGACCTTTCTATTACCAATTACCAGTCTAATATGATTGAATATCAAAACAGATTGTGGAAGTCCTTATCTACTCTGAAGATTAACAGTGTCGCACACAGCATAGAGGCCTGCAAGAATTTAATGCATTCTGCATACAATGCCTCTGATGCCTCTTCTCATGCAGCTGCTTCTGGCATCTAATAGCTCCCCTGTCTTGTGCATCCTCCCAGCTCTTGTCATTACCTACCCCCTGAACATTTATTGGTCCTGCTGACTGAAGTGAGTACACTCTTGGTTGAAAGGGCAGTTCTAACTACTCAGATTCTGTTCATTATCTACACTTAGGCAGTCTTGCACAGAGCATTTCAGTCACCAGAACAGCATTCTAGCTTGACTCTCCTACCAGTCAACCATGATGTCCTCTGGCTCCACCCCCTCTGCATTCAGATCCTTTTTTTCACCTGGAAGGAACAGGTCTGTTCCTTCACAGCTCTTGCTAGTGAATTAGGATTCTGCTAGTTTTCAGTCTTTTAGTGATTTTTCTGAAAGTTTCCTTCAGTTTCTGGTACCATTACCATTAGCTTGCTGCTCCAAAAGTTGTGATTCTTCATGGACTGGAACAAGAAGCTGAGATTTAAAAGGTGCATTTTGCGCAGGCACCCAATATTTACAACTGATGGACACATTGCTCTTGGTGTCCGGCTATGCACTCACTGGCACTCATGTGCCATCTGTGGGTGCTGCAGGACAAACTAGTGAAACTGCATGTGCTCTCCATGATTGCAGGGTCAGCAGGAAGCTGCAAGTCCAAGAGATGGAGGGGCCTGTGGATGTGATGTGAGGATGCTCCAGTTCTGGGCCATCTTTCTGTGGAAGAGGAGTACATGCTGGATCTCCTGACTCTACAGCAGGATGAAGAGTTTAAAACCTTTCTTCTGTCTCTCCACTGTCTCCACTGAAGGTGAAACCTCATCTCAACACTTATAGCACAAGAAGAGTCTGCACTGGCCATGGAATTGCTGTCAGTCGAGAGACCATTTGCACTCTCCCTGGTTGGAGGGTCCATGTAGTTAGTTGCCTTTGAGGGATGTCAAATTGCCCATGGAGCCTGTTGGTCTGCCCGTGGAGATTCAGTTGTAGCAGTAAACTGTATTGACACTGGTCTGACTTACTACCAGGTTCCTGTTAACTGCAGGAATTCCACGGGAAATGAACAGTTTGAGTAGCTGCAGCCCCTCAATGCTAAGTTCAGCTCCAAAGTACTAGTTGGGGACTGGGGTGCATTCTTGCAATAAAACACAGAAGCACTTATGTGTTTTTCATTAGTTGTCTTCTTTTATTTTTTCAAACTTTCTTCTCAGGCAAATAAATTCTACGTTTTGCCTATTTCAAATAGGCTTCTTCAGAACACTGGTCTGGTCAATCTAGCAATCGATTCCGTTGAGGATGAGTCTATTGAGGGAGATTCCTCTTCAACTCAGAACCCAGTACTGACTGTGACCCAGGTAGGGTGAGTCAGGTCTGACGGAGCTCTCAATCGGGTCCGCCTTGATTAAGCAACTGCTGGTTGTCCCAACCCTGGCACCACTCTCTGTTCAGCTGGTACCTATGGTCACTCCATTTGGGTATCTGGATCCAGAGGCTCTGGTGCCACATTGATCCCCAGGCTGACATTCAAGATTCCAGTCATGCTCTTGATCTTATTCTCTGCATTGATGCTAGGACCACCATTGGCGGTCATTTCATTTTTCTTCCTCCTCCTCATCTGGTTCTCAGTGTTGAGCTTGTTGCATGTGGGAGAGGGCTGCCTGGCAACAATATGCCTACAGAGTGCATGCCTGCTTAAGGTTGACCATCAATGCTGATAGACCCAACTAGGCCTTTGCCGCATCTCACGGCACTGACTCCGGTTGTGTTAATTTGCAGCTGCCCCTCAGGTTTTGCTGGCCATGCCACAGCCACCAATACAAGTGGAGCCTCCACCTCTACAACCAGTGTTGGGCACTCCAGCCAAGGACTCTAGACTTGAGTCCTAACTTTATATTTCCTGACAATGATGGTAACCCTGTTAGAGAAGGTCATCCACAAACCATGCCAGTGTTCTTCTCTCTTGACTCTGATTCAGATGCATTGTCCCTTCCATCTGCTCCATGGCAGCAGAATAGCAGCCAGCCAATGGACAGACCACCTGCAGAAGACCAGTCTTCCATCACTGGCCTCATGGAACACATGTCTGTAGCTCTGGACACTTCACTGGAGCAGGTTCAGAAGAAGGAGAACTACCCACTGATGGACATTCTCAAACAAGACTTCTCATCTGGAGTAGCCTTCCATATTATCACTGCCATTCTAGGCTGGCACTCAGAATATGCCAGCCCTCAGCTTTGTGCCAGGCTTCTCTGCACTGTATGGGCCTCAAGTATGCAGTATGAAGTTATCCTAGGCAGAGTGTCCAGATACTCAGAACATCCACTGCCAGAGAGGTTGGTGGCAGATGTAGAGTTCTGCATGGCAAAGATTCAGGGTGTGTCAGACAAGCCACCAGACTGGGAGTCCAAGAGGCAGAACTACCTTGGCTGAAAGGTCTGTGCAGCTGCATCCTGGGCATATGCCAGACCAGCTATGTGGCTTTGATGGCTCAGTAAAGTCACAAGCTCTTCTAGATACTCTATAACTTATACCACCTGCTTCCTGAAGAAAGTCAGGCAGCTCTACAGAAGGTTTGTGATCTGTGCTCGTGGTGGCCAAGCATCAGTTGCAGGTGACCCTGGACTCAGCAAATTTCTCAGTAAAAGCAGTGGCAGTGGTGGTGTCCATACTCCAATGTGCCTGGTTGTGGGCTTCACAGAGCAACTCCAAACAGCCCAAGCCAAGGTCACAAGGCTCCAATTCCTTTCATGGATCCTATTGTGACATGCATGGACAGCAGTAGCAGCAGAGGAAGCACTTTCAGCAATACTGCCCAACCAAGCCCTCCAGTAAGAATGGGAGGCTTGGGCAGTGTAAGAGAGGGGGCGGTGGTTCCTCAGGTGGCCAGTCTATAAGGGCTGCTGTCAAGAGCAACAAATGACAGGTTGTGGGGCCCTGTCTTCTCATAGAAACATAGAATTTCATGGTAGATAAGGACCACTTAGCCCAACTAGTCTGCTCATTTGTCCCTATCTACTGTATTTCTGCAAATTCTACTTGATCTCTCTGGCTCTACTCCCCTTCCCCCCGCTTTACCACTAAGGTTCTTTTATGCCTATCCCATGTATTCTTGAACCCCACTACCGTTTTTGCCCCCACCACCTCCACTGGGAGGATGTTCCAGGCATTCACCACTCTTTCTGTGAAGAAGTACTTCCTCACGTCTTCCCTGAGTCTACCCTGTCCAGCTTCATAGCATGACCCCTTGTTCTTGAGCATGTTTTCTTCTGAAAAATGGTTCTGTCTTGTACGTTATTTATACCCGTGAAGTATTTGAAAGTCTCCATCATATGTCCCTCCCTCCTTTCCTCCAGGGTGTACATATTGAGGTCCTTCAGTCTCTCCTCACAGGGATTTTGATGCAGACCCTGCACCATTTTAGTTGCCCTCCTCTGGACTGCTTCCACTCTGTCTATGTTCTTCCAGAGATGAGGTTTCCAGAACTGGACACAGTACTCTAGATGAAGTATCACCAGTGATCTATACAGGGGGTACCACCACCTCCCTTTTTCTGCTGGTGATACCTCTCCCTATGCACCCCTGCATTCCACTAGCTCTCCCAACTGCCTTGTCACACTGCTTGGCCACCTTTAGGTCATCAGATATGATTAGCCCAGGTGTCTTTCCTGATTGGTGGTCGTTAATACCACTCCCCCCATTTTGTACTCCACCCTTGGGTTTATGTGCCCTGAGTGCATGATTTTGCACTTTTTCGCATTGAAACTTAGCTGCCATACTCTTGACCACTCCTCTAACTTTCTCAGATCACTACTCATTTTTTCCACTCCTCCTGGAGTGTCTAACCTATTGCAGATTTTAGTGTAATCCACAAAAAAAGGTAGCCCTTCCCATCCAGCCCCTCTGCAATGTCATCAATAAAGACATTAAAGAGGACGGTCCTGATACTGATCCCTGTGGCACCCCACTGGTCACCCTCCCTTCATTGGCGTGAACCCCATTTACCACCATCCTCTGTCACCTATCCCCTGAGCAATTTCTTACCCAGTTTACCACCTTTGGACCCATTCCTAAGCTGCTCAGCTTGCTTATGAGTCTCATATGTGGACCACTGTCGAAGGCCTTACTGAAATCTAGAAAGCCACATCGCCGCTCCACCCTGATCCACCTCCCTGCCTTCAATGCTGCTGTTACTTTTCTGTGGCCCATTGCCTTTCTCCTCCTCTGTAAACACTGAACAAAAGTATTTGTTCAGGATGTCTGCTTTTTCCTTGTCCCCCTCCATTACCCCCTTTTCCTTCTTAGCCTTACAATCCATCACCTGGTCTTCCTTTTTTCATTTACACATCTGAAAAATTGTCTTGTCCCTTTTTGTTCCTGCCCGGGCTATTCTCTCCTCCGTTTGCACCTTTATACTCCTGATTTTTTTCCCTGCCTCCCTGTTTCTCCTCATACACCTCCCTATCCTCCTCCCTCTGTGTCATCTTAAACCTCCTGGATGCAAACTTTTTTTGCCCTTACATTCCCTGCCACCTATTTTGAGAGCCGTAGAGGTCTCTTTTTCCTCTTGCATTTGCTCATTTGCCTGATGCAGAGGTTTGTTGCCTTCACTGTGTCCCCTTTTAGCTTTGCCCACTGTTCCTCCACTCCACCCAAGTCCTACCGCCCCCCAGCCAGGGCATCCTTCACTATGCCCCCTTTTAGCTTTGCTCTTTGTTTCTCCACTCCACCCAAGTCCTACCTCCCCCAGGCAACCCTGAGGCATTCACACATTTTTTTTTAAATCAACCCCCCTGAAGACTATGACCCTCACCCTTCTGTGGTTTGATTCTGCCACAGTTCTTATATTGAACGGGTGATCACTGGTCCCCAGGTGGCCTCCCACCGTGACATCTGCAGCACTGTTCCCGTTAGTGAGTACAAGGTCCAGTATTGCCCCGTCACCAGTGGGCTCACTTACTAGTTGCCTGAGCAATGCCTCCTGCAGGAAGTCCAGGATGTCCCTGCTCCTAACTGAAGCTGCAGCTGGGAGGTTCCAATCTTCCCCCTTATTTGCCATCTTTTGGATGGATTCCACCAGAACCTTATTCAAATCCAATCCTCCCCCCCAATGCTGAAGGTATGCAGATCACTTCAATGGGAATAGTGGCTCCATTCCCTGTCTCTGGGGTGACCCACAATACCTCCACCACTCCCTGTAGTTCCTGTATCTCTGTCACTTTTATGCTTTCCCTCACACAAAGCACCACTCCTCTTCCTTTCTTTTCCACTCTGCCTCTCTGTCTTGAACCGTGCTGCACTTTCTGATCTGGGGATAACTCTCCAACTTACTGCCATAGTGGTCCACTATTACTTCAGACAAGTGGGAACTGGAAGTGGAGGGATTGGCACTGTGTCTGAAAATTGAGATTCTGTCCCCCCCCATTGGTCCCAAACACCATTGGAGGACATGTTTTCACTGGAGTCCGTCCATGCACTATGGATTGAAGTTCTTTGGCTGTTTGGGTGGCATGTGATAGAGCTCGTTCTAGAAAGTCAAGCTCAGCAGGGGTTTGTTGCCATCCTTGCTCAATCTGTGAGTTCTGAACAAGTTTATTTGCTTTAGAAAGTTTTGCATGGTGACTTCACCAGGTCATTCAATCCCTCGAGCCAGAGGCTTGGTTCTTCTCCCTAGACATCCAGGATGTGCACTTCACATCCCTATTCATCCATCACACACACTGACCCTTAGGTTTCAGGTGGGCAGATTCCTGTATCAGTGCAGAGCCATGCTGTTTGACCAGTTGTTTGCACCCAGGGTCTTTCTAATGCACAGAGGCATCATGGAATTTCCTTACCTTGATGACCGGCTCACCATGGGGAGCTCATTGCTGGATGTGGAGCATTCCAGATATTTGTCCAGATTTTCCAGATCTTTAGCTTGATGGTCAATCTAGCCAAATCTGAGCTCCTCACGACACAGTTGATTCTGTTCATTGGAGCGGAGTTAGACTCCCTCTAAGCCAGAATTCATTTATCCCCTAACGGAGTAGAGGACCTTCCTCTATTGCCCAGTCATTTTGGGTTTGGCAGTCATACCTGGCACAGATTTCCTCCATCTTCTGGGATTTCTGCTGAGACTGGTTCTAACTCTAGTCCTCTTATCCCCCCTCTATGTGGCCTGTGCTCCACACTCTGGTAGTAGCCCCCCTCCTCCACAGAGAATAGTGAACAAAATTAATCGTTCAGCATATCAGCCTTTTTCCCATCTTCCTCCATCCATAGAAACATAGACTTTGACAGCAGATAAGGACTACTTGGCCCACCCAGTCTACCCATTTCCCTACCTATTGGATAAGCTGCAGATTCTAGTTAACCAACAGCCTACTTCTTCCCACCCACACTATAATTGCCTTATGTCTGTCCCATGCATGTTTGAATTCCCCCACTGTTTTAGACCCCACAACCTCCTCAGGAAGGCGGTTCCATGCATCCACCACTCTCTTCCTTCTAATAATACCCTTCTTAGTTTTCCTTTTTCCCAAATGCACCTAAAGAAAGTTTTATCCCCCCCCCTTGTTCCCCTCCACCAGTCTCAGCTCTATCTCTGCTTTACTTTTATTTGAACATTATTCTGACCTTTTTCAGCTTTTTTATGTAATCCTTTCAGTTGTCCTCACTCTGCTCCCCTTGTATTTTTGGATTGCTACCCTTTCTCCCCTTACTCCTCTCCTACCGCTCTGGAAAAGCAGATTGCCTTTTTGTCCTTTTTTTCTTCCTGAGCTGTCTCATGCATTAATCTGTCATCTCATCTACAACCCTCTTTATGACAGCTCATTTGTTTCAGCCTCTTCCTCTGCCTTTATGCCTAACAGCTTATCATTCAGCATTTCCAGCATCTTAACAAGGTCTGATGCTGTGAAGTTCATGGCCACAGTTTTAAACTGGAATGATGTGTTCCTGTGGTTACACTGAACCACACTGTATTGTGGTCACTGGACCACATCGGTTCCCTTACCTCAATTTGTTTTGACTGTTGCAGTGTTTTACAGAACCAGATCAAGGGTGGACCCATCTCTAGTCAGTTCCCTGTTCTACTGCACAAGAAATTAGTCTTGCATCACACCCACCAGCACCTGACATCTGTCACTGCTGGCTGCTGAGATTGTCATATCCATATCCAGCATATTTACGTTGCCCACTAGCACCACCTCCCCTTTGTCTGATACTGTTCTGATCTCCTCCCCCATTTTCCTGTCTCCTTCCTCCTGACTTAGCACTCTGTAGATGGACACTCATGTTTTTATTTTTTAATTTTTTTTATCATGAAAGGCACAATTAACAATTTAGCCAAATAAACATAGGGGGTTAGCATGTATAATATCCTAATAGACAGGTGACATTAAATCATAAGGGCAGCAAATAAGAAATCAGAAAAAGCAACTAAGCTCTATTAATTGTTGAGTAGGACACATTAGACAGTATACATGTATTATTTGTAACAAGTTGTACAGAAAATCAGCCTATACCCAGCTTGCGAGATGAAGCTAAGAGTAGTTATACAGCCTTATAGCTTTCCTAAAGGGAGTCCAAATTAGCTCGAAAGTGTCTGATGTATCCCTGGCACAGTAATGAATTCTTTCTAACTTGTATGAGCTCGGTTGATCTGGCTTGCATTACAGAGACTTGGCTGGGGGATGATGCAGGTCCAGTGTTCGAGGTGTCGGTCCCCGCTGGGTACTCTGTAGTGCACTGCTGGAGGAGGGAACACAGGAGTGGGAGTGTGGCCATCTGCTTTAGCTCCAGCTTGAACTTCTTCGTGCACCCAGTGGATTCTACCTCATTGTATGGCTGTGCATGGGTGTCCAGGGTGTCCAGGAGGTCCAGGTGCAGGTTGCAGGATTCTCCCCATGTACCATCCTCCTGGTTGTGGGGAGAATTCTTACAGGAAGTCATGGACTTCATCACCAATAGGGTTTTGGAGTCACCCAGATGGTTGATTCTGGGTGACTTTAACACTTGGGTTGACAATGAACTCTCGCATTTTGGTCATGACTTCCTCCAGAAAATGACATCACTAGGCCTCACACAAGTGGTTACTTCTGTGACTTACCACCACGGTCATGCTTTGGACTTGGTATTCTCAATGGGGCTTGAGGTTACTGACCTCAGGATTGATCTAGTCGCTTCATCTGATCACAGCATGGTGGAGTTCTCATTTGGGGCACCCCCTGATAGTCCTTCACATGTTGAGATGGTCCACTGTCTCCCATTGAGGGGACTGTCCCCAGAGGGACTTTTGGCAGTAGTGGACTTTTCTGGTGTGAATACTGCATGTGCGGTTGGTGCAGGCAAGGCGGTGACAGCATATGATAGTGCTGTCTCCAAGGCGCTCGATGCCATCACACCAGTCTGTATATTACCCAGTTCTTCTCGTTTGAGACCATGTAGTTTGAAAGGGCTCTCAAGGAGATGAAGGCCAAGGGTTGGAAGTTGGAGCATTGCTGGTGGAGGACCCAGTTCAAGGAGGATAAACTGGCTTTGAGAGTTCACTACAGTGAATATCAAAAGGCAATCAACCATAAATAGGCAGAATTCCTGTCCAGGGAGATTGACACAGGGAGGAACAGACCAGTGACCAGCTCTGCTCTTTTGGACTGTGGACAGGCTACTTCATCCTGCCTATCTTTAGCCAAAAAGAGCATTTTCAGTCACTCTGAGCAAGGAGTTTGCTCAGTTCTTCTCTGTCAGGGTGTCCTCCATTCAGTCTGGGATCTTCCTGTGGGGCAAAATCAGCCCTGCAGTGGTTGGCCTTGCATAGACAGAGGCACTCTTATTGTTTGGGTTGAGTTTCAGCCAGTGGGGATGGCTGAGGTCATTAAGGTAATCTCGGAGTTGAGACCCACCTTTTGTGAATTGGACCTGGGCCCAACTCATCTCCTAGTGGGATGTGCTGAGTCTATTGGTCCAGTGTTTGTTGAGACAGTATGGTGCTCATTCTCCGAGGGATTCTTACCCGATGTCTTGAAGGAGGCACTGATGAAGCCCCTTCTGAAGAACCATCACTTGACCCTGACATCTTGGCGAATTATCAACCTATCTCCAGCCTCCCATTTTTGGGGAAGGTTATTGAGAAAGTGGTGGCTCTGCAGCTCAAGGTACACCTCACAGCTTTTGACATCTAAGAGCCATTTCAGTCTGGGTTTAGGGTAAAGCACAGAATCAAAACAACAATGGTAAGGGTGCAAAATGACCGTCTCAGGGCAACAGATAGAGGAGATCTGCCAATTTCCATTCTCCTAGATTTCTCCTCAGCATTTGACACCGTGGACCACATTGTGCTTTTGGATCATCTTAGAGAGTACTGTGGACTCACTGGTAGTACTGTCATCAACTGGTTTGAGTCCTTTTTCATGGGCAGGGCGCAATGAATGGTGATGGGGAATTTCTCCTCCTGTCCAAAGCCCCTGCCTAGTGGAGTTTCTCAAGGCTCAGTCTCAGCGCTGATGCTGTTTACGGTGTACATGCTACCCATGGGTGAGCTCATTAGACATTACAGTATGGGTTTTCACTGTTATGCAGATGATACCCAGCTGCACATGTCTTTTGCTCCCAGGACAAGTAATGCCATGGAAGCATTAAATAAATGCCTAACCGAGATCCAAGATTGGATGTCCTCTAACTGGCTGCAACAGAACCCAGAAAAGACAGAGGTACTGGTGATCAAGCCTGGTAGCCGGCATGATGTGGCTGCTACCGGGTCAGGAACAGGGTTGTTTCATGGTCCTACTCCATTGGTGGCAGCCATTAGGGTAAGAAATCTGGGCATCATCTTTGACGATGGTTTGACGCTTGAAGTTCAGGTGTCATCCGTTGTCCAGAGTGGATTTTACTACTTAAGAAATGTCACCCAGATTATTTATTTATTTATTCAATCTCAGATTACAAGTACCTTTGAGCGCAAGGCAGCTCATTTACAAAGGTTCCACGTCAGTGGGGAAGGGGTTACTGTTAGACAGGGCATACAACAAGATGATGTTAAAAACAAATACAGTACAGTATGTATGCTACAGCAATAATCAATAGCGAATAAACAGTAAGGAAGCAACCAGCAAGGGTGAGCTGACAGTTATGCTGCAACAAACGGTCAAGTGAATGCATTCAAAGCATATAGTGACAGATTAAGCAAAGGAGGAAGTAGAGAGTTAAGATGGAGGGGTAGATGAAAGTGGTGTCATTGCGATATTGATCAGAGAGGGAAGGTAGAAGCCAGTGGCTTTGTCAGTGTTGTAGGAGGGGGTAGAAAGAGGATAGGGGGAGGGTATGGTGAAAGGGTGATGTAGGCGACCGGTGCCATATAAGTGCCGAAATGTAAGTGCCAATGGGTGTGGACAGGGTGCCACAGTACACGGTGGAGATAGACAGAAGGAACTAGGATTGGGTGGTATAATCACATGTGCTTTCAGTTATAAGATGCTGCCGGAGCAAATGTTTAAACTGTGGAAGCTTGGTTAGATTGGTCAATTCACTACACAGGCCATTTGAACCAAAGTGGGGTTCTGTACAAGAAGGCTCTAAACCCCTAATTCTGCCTGGTGACCTGCACACACTGGTGCATGCCTTTGTCACATCAAGGCTAGACTACTGTAATGCTCTTTACTTCAGGGTCAGTGGCGGGAATCTCCATTAACTGCTGCTGGTGCAGAACACAGTGGCCAGCTTGCTGACAGGCCTTTCCAGGTCCTGTCATATGACACCGGTCCTGTGGGATCTACACTGGCTGCCTGTTAGATGGAAAATCATCTTTGCTGGGTTGCTCACCTATAAGGCACGTACAGCTCTGGCCCTGGCTACCTGAGTGACCTCCTGACCCCTGACTCCCTGTGCGCTTGCTCCACTCCTCCAGCAAGGACCTCCTGGTGGTTCCGAGGGCTATGCTGAAAACCTCGGGAGACTGTGCATTTGAGGTGGCCAGCCCAGCCTTCTGGTACTCGCTCCACAGATCTCTGAGGAAGGCCCTGTTGGTGAAGGCATTTAAGAAGGGTCTGAAGGCACACCTTTTCAAAGAAGCCTTTTTTAGTTAGCTACAACATTGATCTTATGAATTATTTATTACTGATTTTAATTGTATCTATTCTATTGACCCTGCATTTCTTGTATGTAATTTTTGTATGTCTCTTAATCCTCTTTGTAAAGTGCCCAGAGCCTCCGGGATTGGGTGCTGTAAAAACAAAGACTTACCTATATAGGTCTAACTTATCTTTTAAACTCCTTCCTTTGTCATTTACACCCAGACTGCTTCTATTCCATACCCATCCCCCAAAGTAGTATAGTCCTTTGCCTCTATGCCTTCCTAAACACAGAGTGCCCTCCTATCCTTTCTTCTGTCCCACCTATAGCATGAGTAGCCCAGTACCGCAAAGTTCCAATAATTGTTTCTTAGTTTAGTTTTTATTTCACATAAAACCCTTTAGGCAGGTGCCTATTTTCAGAGTTCAGAACAAGGACAGACATTAAATACATAAAGATAGATGTCACAGGTATCAATATAGTACACAAGTACACGTTGGTTTTGGTGTTACAAGTGATTACGTGAAAAGTGTAGTATACATAGTCTACATTGTCAGGTTACAAAGAAGTTCACTGAAAGCATTTACAGGTTCCAGAGGAAGTAAGCGAAGTCAACAGCTGGTTTAAAAAAAAAAATATATATATATACATGCTTTTTGCTGCCCATGTTTCTGTTTAGGCTAACAGGTCTATCTTAGCCTCTGTGGCTTCTGGCATTTAAGCAGACCACCCTTCAGGACCCCTGTCTCTTATCCATACCCATTTCACTGACTGGACCCACTGTACTTATTCCCAGTGTTACATCACCTTTGTAACCCCTTCCCCCATGTTCTCCCCAGTGTCTGACATATGGTCCTTTCACTGTCCCTATCTATGTTACCCTTCCCCTGATTATCCCTCCAAGCTGGGGAGAGACAGCTATATCTTACTTATCTGAGTTCTCTTCACAGATGTCCTTAGCCCCATCCCCCCCAGCTAGTTTAAATGCCCTGAAATATATGCCTCCAACCTGCCAAGGCCTTTTTATCCTCCCTGTTAGGGTGACGGTCATCCAATCTAAATATGCCATTATCCCACCAAAAAGCCCCCTAGTCTCCCAAGAAGTAAACCCAGTCTCAGTGAATGACTCATTCAACCAGCTGTTAAACTGGAAAATTTTCAGTTTCTTTACCTCCCTTGCCTGTGCACTGTGGGAACCTTAGAGAAAGTGACAGTACCAGCCAGTTCCTTAAGCCTGGAACCCAACATCTTGAAGCTAGACTTCAATGCTCCCAGCTGCCTTACAGCCAGACTGTTCAACCCCAAATGGTTAATAACATTTGGCATCACTCCTACTTCCCTAACCCATCCATCTACCCTGGAGAGTACCCTACCTGCTGTTAACCCTGGGAGACAATGAACCACCCTACCCTCCTAGTCTGAGGCATAGAACACAATCACAGAACCCCTAACTATAGAATCCCTTACTACTGTCCCCTCCTGGATAGTAAGCCCCCCAAGCAGGCATTACTGCTGCTCAGGCCGTGGTTGCAGCAGGGCGCTCTCTTCTGGTAGGTGGGTAGCATGTACCATTTCACTTGGTGGGGTGACATTTTTAATTGTTGCAATTCCAGGGCCCCTTCCATCCCCTGTTGTTGCTAGCCCCCAGCCTCCTCCTTGCTCAAAGCTTCCAACCCCCATCAAGAACTCCTGGAGTTCACTGCAGAAGAGCAGCAGCAGAAGATGCCACCTGTCCCAAAATCCAGCCTGCTCTACAACTGGGGAATTATGACCCATGCTGCAGCTAGCTTGGTATGGAGTACCACCAACCTCCTGCAGATTGGGCACCCTCCACGCCTTCACAGTATACCCTGGAGTAGTTTGGCACCATAAGTTTGGCAGCTAACGAAGTCCCCCTTCTGAAGGCCCCCTCTGTAGTACCTTTAATTGATTAAGCCTAGATAGGGATAGTAACCACCTGTATACTACTGCAATGCCTTTAGTTTGCAATATTCTACATAGGGTTTTGCTAATACTCCCCAGAATATTTCCCAACAATGCCCGGGGTAAACCCCCTACACAGCATTACCCCAGATAAGGTTTTGCTAGAACTTCCCAATTTCCTAACCAGTAAGCTCTGAGCACTGACACGTCTACATAAATATAAATACATAAAACAGAATGCCTATCTCGCCTGCATTAAATCTGCTGTGTAATTGTGTAATCCCAGGAAGTCCTTGTAAAGGAATGATAAACAGCAGCATGACCATACAAAAGGCTCCCTAAAGCAAGGCACATAGTGAGGAAAGCAGAGAACACTTTAACCAGCAGTGTTGCATGAAGTGACTTCTCCCAGAGGCCAAAACAAACATTACAAACCTCAGAGGCAATCTCATGGCAGAACAGCAGCTACTGTGTATGGGAGCATACAGTGTTGAGCACAACATCCTGGAAAGCTCCTGTTCTCACAGACAGGAGCAGTCATGGGATAGAAAGAGCACAGCAGCATGTGCCAGCTGAGGTGAGAGCACAAAGCATTACTGTAACCAACACAGTCCGTGTGCGCAGTATCTAATGACAGTGCACTATGCCGAATGCCATGTGTGCCTAAATTCTATAAAGTGCTCTCAACGATACTCCAGGGGACTGAAAGAAAACCATATCAGTGAAATGAAAAGCAAGCCTGACTGGCAGTAGGAACATGTGGTGTAACTACAAAAAAACAAAACATGAGTATAGGAACATGGCACAAAAATACACAGATACCCTCCCCCCCCAGCACACACCCACAGAGCACCAGAATTTGCAACAGTGTTCCTATCATAATGTTATGACATGAATACACCAGCAGCAAGGCATTTGACACAGTCCCACACAAAAGATTAATTAGCAAGGCATTTGACACAGTCCCACACAAAAGATTAATAGACAAATTAGCCAGCCTGGGAGTGGGTCCCAGGGTGGTAACCTGGGTAAATAATTGGCTGGACAACAGGACACAGAGGATAACAGTAAACAGAGTCCACTCTGAAAGGATTTGGGTCGCGGGAGTCAGTGCTGGGACTGGTCCTTTTAATGTCTTTATAAGAAACATTGCAGAGGGACTGGAAGGAAACGTATGCCTCTTTGCAGACAACACAAAGATCTGCAACAGGGTTGATACTCAAGGGAGGGGTAGAAAGGAAGAGAAGAGACTTGTCAATGTTGGAGGAATGGTCAAAAGTATGGCAGCTTTGATTCAATGCAAAGAAGTGCAAAGTAATGCACCTGGGAAACAAAAACCCAGGGGAAGAGTACACAATGGGGGGTGAGATACTGACAGCAACAAAAATGGAAAGGGACCTTGGGGTAGTTATATTAGATGACCTAAAGGTGGGCAAGCAATGTGAGGAGGCAGTAAGTAGGGCTGGGGGGGATATTGGAGTGCATAGGGAGAGGCATCACCAGTAGGAAAAAAGGAAGTTGTTATCCTTTTGTACAGACAGTTGGTGAGATCCCATCTGGAGTACTGCATGCAGTTCTGGAGACCCCATCTCCACAAAGACATAGACAGGTTGGAGGCTGTCCAGGGGAGGGCAACCAAAATGGTGCAGGATCTGCACCAGCAGACATACGAAGACAGACTAAAGGAGCTTAATATGCACACCCTCGAGGAAAAGGGGGGGGGGACATGATAGAAACTTTCAAGTACCTCAAGGGAATCAACAAAGTCCAAGAGGGTAGCATCTTTTAGAAAAAGAGGCTGTTGGTTAACTAAAATCTGCAGCTTATCCAATAGGTAGGGAAATGGGCAGACTGGGTGGGCCAGCGGTCATATCTGCCATCAAAATCTATGTTTCTTCTTTGGCCCAGTGGCACTGGGCGCTGGGCGCCACCTCCACATCGCTGGGGCCGTGTTCGGGGAGTGAGTGCGGGTCACTGGGGGCTGGTAGGGAGAGAGGGATTGAGCATCCAACGGACGGCTCTTCCTCTTAGGGAGGGGGATTCACAACGGTCGGCGCCTGACTACCCCGGCGGAGGCTTGGGGTTGGGGACACACTCCGTACACTGGGGTAGAGTCAGTAGCAGATGTCTGGATGGGGACACGTGCGCGGTCATGCCTGATGGCGTCATTGCATGCCTCCGACTCAGGGGAACAGAACAGGGAAATGGTGACACCTACCGTGGCTTGATGGCCGTCCCCAAGTGTTCGCTGGGTGCTGGCACCCGAACTGAATCTGTTGTGGTGGGGAGTTAGGGGGCTTCCTGCCGCCCCACTGTGGGGGGTTAGCCGCAGGGGTTACTGGGTGCCAGCGGTCCCGGTTGAGATGGACGGTGGCTGGATCCCCCAATGGTAGGATGCAAGGCTACGGGGATGTGTTAAGGTGGCCACAGAAGGATAAATACCATAGCAAAAAAAAAAAAGACTATGTTTCTGTGAGATGTGCAAGAACAAGTGGACACAATTTGAAGATAGAGGGAGATGGCTCAGGGGCAATGTGAGGAAGTATTTTTTCACATAGAGGGTGGTGGATGCATGGAACAGCCTTCCTGAAGAGGTTGTGGGGTCAAAAACAGTGGGGGAATTCAAGAATACATGGGACAGATATAAAGCAATTTTGGTGGGGGGGGGTAGGAAGAAGCAGGGTGTTGGTTAACTAGGATCTGCAGCTTATCCAGTAGGTAGGGAAATGGGCAGACTAGGTGGGTCAAGCAGTCCTTATCTGTCGTCGAAGTATATGTTTCTGTTTCTATGTAGCAGGGTGAATTATAATATGGCCCACAAGTACAGTGATCAGTGGACAAGATGCACATTAAAGAAATTAAAAAGCCACCTCGGGTAGCAGCAGAAATGTATGCACAGTAAAGAAAAGAAAAATAGCATTATTGACCTGTCAGATCCTGGGTAGTACTGTTGTGCCAAGCATTGTATAGCTCTAATTACAGTTTAAGCCCACACAAATTAATATGTTGATCCTTGGATTTTCCTGGAATGATGAGTGAAATGTTTATATCTTTTGACCAGGGTGAATATTTATTTTATTTTGAAGTTCTGCACATCAGTATTTCTTTATTTACACTAATAGGCAAGTGTCCAGGAGGGTCCTTTGAGACAATCGCAGCAGCATATATGACTGACAAATGTATAATGCACTCACTATGTGCAGGCTGAGATAATAAATTAATGAGCAGTGGTATACAAATAATATATACATCTTTAAAGAGTTTAGCTTAGAATAGTACTTTATGACAGCTAGAGAGAATGCATGGTTAGGCACAAGATACAGCTAGAGAGGGGAAGGGTACAGCTGCATGGTTTGTTAAGCTGGTAGAACATTATTTTTTATTTTTTCAGCAAAGGTGTTTATTCTTCTTCAGCAGCATGGCTCCACTCAGACTCTGATCACTCAGCCCCCTCACCCACCTTCCCGAGGACTTAACTGACCAAAAGCCTCCCCTCCCTCCCCAGATCTTCCATCTATGGCAGAACCTGGAGGGAGAGGGTCATTATCTCCCCCTTTTCCAGAGCATGAACCAGACAATGTTGGGGCCCTGTTACATACAAACATATGAAGAAGTCAGCAGAAGGCCATTGGGTCTATCCAGTCTGCTCGTATTGCAAGGTCCTCAGCTTATGCTACTGACCTTGCCTCTCCCTCCCTGGTCCTCCCTCCTCACCATCCGCTGCTAACCAACTTCAAGACCTCTGTCTCCAGCTGCATATTCCAACTGGCCACCACCCTCTCCATGAAGAAGTGCCTCCTAACCTCCTTCCTTAACCTCCTCCCTTCCAGCTTTAGACTGTGTCCCCTCCTGGTCCGGCTGCCGCTTAGTTTGAAGAGACCCTTCTTATCCACCCTCTTTATTCCTTTCAAGTGCTTGAAGGTCTCTATCGTGTCCCTCGCTCTCTTCTCTCTTCCAGGGAGTACATATTCAGGGCCCCCAACGTCTCTTCATATGTCTTACACTGATGACCCGTGGTCATCTTAGATGCCCTCCTGTGGACCATCTCCAGCAGGTTGATGTTTTCCTTAAGGTGTGGACACCAGTATCCTACTCCATACTGTAGATGTGGTTTTACCAGTGACCTGAACAAGGGCAGTATGACCTCTTTCTATCTACTGCTGATTCCTCTGGCTATACACCCCAGCACCTTGTTTGCCTTTGCTGCTGCTTTTTTGCACTGCATGGAGAGCTTCAGGTCACTAGTGATCATCATTCCTAGATCCTTCTCCTCCTCCACTGCTGCTGCCGGGCCCCCCCCAGGTGGTAGTCGGTCCTTGGATTGCTGTCTCCAATGTGCATAATTTTACATTTCTTGTCATTGAAGCCATGCTGACAAATCCCTGACCACCTCTCAAGTTTTCTCAGGTGTTCCTGTAGGTCTTGTATCCCTTCTGTTGTACCTATCCTCCCGCAGAGTTTGGTGTCATTTGCAAATAGACACATTTTGCCCTTGATGCCCTCCCCAATGTTGTTGATGAAGACATTGAACACCACCAGCCCCAGCACTGAGTCCTGTGGGACCCCACATGTGACTTTCATAGCGCTAGATAACTCTCCCCCACCCCCCCATCCTCTGGGGCCTGTCCCTCAGCCAGTTTTCTACCCACCTAGTCATTGTCTCCACAACCCCGAGATCCGCAAGCTTCCTGATCAACCTCTTGTAGGATACAAAGTCAAATGTCCACCGCCTGATCTCTGTCCACTACCTTAGTGACCCAGTCAAAGAAGACAATCAGATTCATTTGACATGATCTCCCTCACCAGACCCATGCTACCTCTCACCCTGGAGAACATTCTCCTTTAGATACCTTATCAACCTTTCCTTAAGTATGGTCTTCATAAGCTTGTGCATGATTGAGGTCAATCTGACCGGTTTGTAATTCCTTGGGTCGTCCCTGCAACCGCTCCTATGGAGGGGCACCACATGTGCCATTCTCCAATCCTGCAGCATCATGCCTGACTCCAGGAAACTATTGAACAGGCCCTCAAGCTCTCCTGCCAGCTCCCTCAGGCCTGGTGATTTGTCCGCCTTCGATGCTAGCAGCCCTTCCCTCACTCTATCCTCCTGTGTCACCACATCCATGCTCCCTACCCACCTGCTCCCCTTTTTCCCTGTAGGTACCAGTCCATCTTTTACCCTGGTGAAGACAGAGTAGAAATATTTGCTCAGCACCTCAGCCTTTCCCCATTCATTCCCTTTCCCAAGCCTAACAATCCCATCCTTCTTAACCCTTTTTTTGCTTATGTAGCAAAAGAATGCCTTCTTTCCCTAAGTTATCTGCAGTTGTTTTTGTGCCTTATTCTGCTGTACTACCTTGCTTGCACCTTAGGTAGTTTTCCCTGTCTTCCTCTCTCTCTGGGTCTTCCTGTATCTCCTGTAGGCTGTCCTCTTGTCCCTCACTGCCTGGGCAATCTCCGAGCTGAACCAGCTGGGTGCTTTGGCCCTCCACTTCTTCCCCTTGAGCCTCACACACTCCACTCTGGGAACCAGTACTCCTTCTTTGATGATGGACCATTTCTGGTCCACCCCATATCCACTCTGATGCCTGACAGGTGCCTGTTTAGTACCTCACCCATATTCCTGAAGTCTGCCTTCTTGAAATGCAGGATTTTGGTCTTAGTGGGGAAGCTTTCCCTGCCCATATCCAACCTGAACCACACTGTACGATGGTCGCTACCACCTAGAGGCTCCTTGACTGTTATCTCGTGTATGTGCTTCCCATTTGTGAGTGCCAGATCAAAGATTGCCCCCTCCATGGTGGGCTCTGTGATGCCCTGAATCAGAAACCCACTGCATTGCTTCTAGGATCACCTGACTCCTGCACAGGATGTGGCTGGTAGGTTCCAGTCCACCTTGTGCAGGTTAAAGTTGCTCTGTGCTGATGATGCAGTACTGTACAGGAGTTTGAATGATGTCACCCTCATCAATGAACTTCTCGCTGAGGACATCCTGATGCTTGAAAGGTGGTTCTCATCAAATAAGCTGATTCTCAGTCCCAAAAAGACTAAAGCCATCTTTTTTGGCCCCGGGTACCTAGGTGTTGACAGGCAACACCTCCTAAACTTGGCCACATCAGGGGGTGACCAAATAGAGGTGGTTGAGTCTACTACTGTATATACCTAGGGGTTTACCTTGATAAGGAAGTCTCCTTCAGAACACATATTGATTCTCTCACTAAGTCCCTACACCAAAACATTGGTTTTCTATCCCGTATAGGTAATGACCTCACCAAGTAATCTCACCTAGCTATTGTCAGGAGTACGCTTCTCCCACTGTTACAGTATGGGGCCCCTGCTCTTCACTCTGAGAATCACAGAACTTAACAAACTCAGAGTCCATAACAACAAAATTGGACAATTTGCCTTGGGCACCCCTCCCAGGATGCATCACTGTAAAGTCATCCTCTCTCTTACCTAGCCATCTGTAGACACCAGACTAGAGAACCCACTCCTCTGTCTCATTTATAAAATCATAAAAGACCCAACTCCACCCTGCCTCTGAGGTATCCTGTCCCTAAGCCAGAATGGAGAGTGTTCAGGTTCACCGGATACACTCTACTAGAAGTGCCAAGGGTCAGACTTAGCGCTGGAGGGAGATCTTTTCCCAGCTCAGCACACTCTATATGGAGCACACTTCCGGACACCCTTCAAAATTGCATCTCATTTGGAGGTTTTAAGAAAAGCCTCAAGGCATGCCTGCTCGCTTAAATGCAGTCTGTGCTCCTGCAATCACTGACCTGGAGCTGCTGCCACTCCTTATTGCATCTGTCACTGCATACAGCGCCACTTGGCCTTTCCATCATACTCTTTTTTGCACTTCTTATGGAATGTGTTTCTGACCTGTTTAATACTGTATTACTGCCTTGACGTGTAATATGTTCAGCCTGTGAACTTATCTTCTGTACCCTTGTGTATGTTGTTTCTAGTTATAGTATGTATTTTCCTTAGCACAATTAGCTCATTACCCCATGAATTGTCTAACTCTATAAAATCTATAACATTTGGCATTCTGTGTAATTAACTCCAGGTCACCCCTGAAAAGAGACTTTGGGTTCTAGTGGGCCTGCCTGGTTAACAAAATCCAATAAATAAATAAGCCCCCCACCACCTCTCTCTTCCCTGGACTTTCCAACAATTTCGAACTCAATTCCCTGTCCTTTTCCTCTTCTTAGTTAGGTGGTCTGTAGAACACCCCAACCACACCTTTCTCCCTCTATTGGACTGTAACTGAATCCACTGTGTTTCTACTCCCCCATCATCTCCTCCCTCATGCATGTTATTACCTCCTTGATATAAATCCCCCTTCCCCCCCGCCTATCATCCCGTTGGTGGTGTGGGGCCTGCAGTGATCATCGCATCATCCTTCTGACTGCTCTTTTTCCATTTTTTTTTCTCCATCCACTTCCCCTGATGTCATGCGTAGCCTTCTTCTGGCCTTGACATGCTCAGCGCACTCTGTGAAGAAACAGTACCCTGGCCCACCACAGGGTGCTGAAAGATTCATGGAACATGGCACCACCACTTCCAAGGTTGGGAGCACTAACATGTGGCAGTGCCATCCCCCAGCCCTAAACTGGCCAGCTAGCTTCCCGAGCTCATTCCCGAATTCAGGCTTCCTGCACAGGAGTGAACACACCACTCGCTGGGCCAGCGGGCTGCCCAGAACATAGCTTTTTAAAAAATTATTTAGCACTTGTGGGCATGGCATTCCAGGTATTTGGAGCTGCTACAGCAAAGGATTTATGAACTAATGGACCTGCAGGTTCTTGGCACTTGGAGAAGGCTCTTATTTTGAGATCTCAGCATGCATAATGGGTTGGGTGCTTGTAGAAGACTACTGAGATAGTTGGGACATAGTCCATGTAGGCATTTATCAATCAGTGTAGCCCATCTCAATTACTCCTTCTCTGTTGTTGAACCAGCCCACGAAGCCTCCTCTTCCACTCATGTGAAGTCCCTTCCTAAGCTGGTCTTTAAATTCTTCTTACCCAGGCCCTGATTCTGCTTGTGTTCTTGCCAAAGTCCCATGCTTCAGATGCCAACCATGCACTCCACATGTGCGATGTCTGCAGGCCCTACTCTATTACCATGAGCGTACAGTATAATTTAGTGGTGAGGCTCACTAGCTGTTTCTTACATAAATTGAAGCCACCCTAGGCAGACTGGCAGCCAAACCAATCATTGGCAGGTGGTTCACATCTTGCAACGCTCCTTGGAAAGAGTCCCCTGAGTAGCTGAGGCTGTGTCAAACCCCCCCCCAAAGTAATCCCAGTATAACACATGGATAGGACCTTTTCCCCTTAGAAGTGGTTGTCAGATATTTACTTGTATGCCCTTTCCCTGTATTTGCAATTTTGATCATTATAAAATCTCAGATTTTCCTCCACTCACAGAGGAGAACCACCGTATCTCTTATTAAGCGTGCAGATGCCGCCTCACACAGTACTCTCAACTTTCCCATTCCACTGCCTCCCACTGTCAGTTGCAGCTCGCTGCTCATCATTCAGCTCTGCATTTGCCTGCCTATAAAATGCCGGTAGGTTCCAAAGATACTTAAGAGATTTTTTTTTAAATGTGTCTCAGTCGGCCTGTTGGTGCTGAGGGCTGAGGAGCTGGTCGCCACATCTTGTGCTATGCTGGCGACCCATGTTTGGGAACAAGAGGCACTCTGGGTCACCTTGGAGACAGGGAATGGCATCACAATCCACACAGGGGTTGTATACAGACCCCCATCTCAAGGGGAGGAAATGGACACGAAAATGATAGAGGACATTCTCAAAATGGCTGAAAAAGGGGAGATACTGTTAATGGGGGACCTGAATATGCCAGATGTTAACTGGATGACATGTACTGCAGCCACATCCAAGAGCAGGGTCATTCTCGATGCCCTGCAGGGGGCAGGCCTTAGACAGCTAGTGTTGGAACCCACTCGGGAGGAAGCAATACTAGACCTGGTACTCTCAAATGGAGAGAGGATCACAAATTTAGAAATCAGTAGATATCTGGGAACAAGCGATCACTGCACAGTGTGCTTCACAATAAGCACAACCATGGAGACAAGCCATACAAAAACAAGCATATTGGACTTTAGAAGGGCTGACCTTGGCAAAATGGGTGAATACCTGAGGAATACACTAGCAAATGGCCAAAAAGGAGGGGTGGAAGAACAATGGAGAAAAATCAAAACTGCCATCATAGAGGCAACAAGCCTTTGTGTGAAACAGATAAAGAAAACAAAGCGGAGTAAAAAACCACTATGGTTCTCAAAAGAGTGGCAGGGAAGGTTAAGAGAAAACAGGTGCATTCAAAAGTATAAGGCATCACAGAAAGGAGCACGACAGGGAACTGTATCAATGAAAGCAGAAAAGAAGTGGGAAGGCAGTCAGAATAGCAAAAGCCCAAACTGAGGAAAAATAGCCAAGTCAGTTAAGAAGGGGATAAACCTTTATAGGCACATTAGGGAGCATAGAAAGGTTAAGGAGGAATAGTGAAGATTAATAAGGAGAGGGAGGTGGGCAGAGGGAGATAGTGAAAAGGCAGAGATACTGAATGAATACTTTGCTCAGTATTCACAAAAGAAGATGAGGAGGAGTTACCTAAACCAGACAATAGAAGCACTCTGGGTAGGGGTTGACACCAGTCCATTTACAGAAGAAGAGTCCTGAAAGAACTCCTAAAACTCAAGGTGGACAAAGCAATGGGGCCTGATGGGATTCACCCCAGAATCCTAAAAGAACTAAGGGAGGACCTAGTGACACCATTGACCACACTTTTTAACAAATCATGGGAGGATGGGGTGGTACCTGAGGACTGGAGGAGGGCAGATGTGATTCCCTTTCACAAAAGTGGGAGCAAGGCAGAAGTAGGAAACTACAGACCTGTGAGTTTGACGTCAGTGGTAGGGAAAATGATGGAATCACTTCTGAAAGAAAGAATTGTTGAGTACCTAGAGGCCAGCGGGGCACAGGACCCAAAGCAGCATGGATTTACAGCAGGAAGGTCATGTCAGACGAATCTAATAGATTTCTTTGACTGGGTGACCAAAGTAATAGACCAGGGAGGGGCTGTGGATATGGCCTACCTAGACTTTAGCAAGGCATGTGACACAGTCCCGCACAAAAGATTAATAATCAAGTTAGCCAGCTTGGGAGTGGGTCCCAGGGTGGTAGCCTGGGTTGCAAACTGGCTGCACAACAGGACACAGAAGGTATAGTGAGTGGAACACATTCCAAAGAAAGGGGGGTCACTAGTGGAGTACCTCAGGGCTCAGTACTGGGTCCAGTCCTCTTTAACATCTTTATAGGTGACATTGCAGAGGGTCTGGAGGGAAAGGTATGCCTCTTTGCAGATGATACAAAGATCTGTAACAGAGTTGATACACAAGGGGGTAGAAAGGATGAGAAGGGACTTGGCAAGGTTGGAGGAATGGTCAGACATATGGCAACTTAGATTCAATGCAAAGAAGTGCAAAGTAATGCACCTGGGAGACAAAAACCCAGGAGAAGAGTACACAATAGCAGGGGAGGTACTAACAACAACAAAAATGGAACGGGACTTGGGGGTAGTCATATCAGATGATCTAAAGGTGGGTAAGCAATGTGAGAAGTCAGTAAGGAGAGCCAGGGGATACTGGGATGCATAGGAAGGGGCAACACAAGTAGAAAAAGGGAAGTGGTTATCCCTCTGTACAGACAGTTGGTGAGACCCCATCTGGAGTACTGTGTGCAGTTTTGGAGACCTCATCTACGCAAGGACATAGACAGGATGGAAGCAGTCCAGAGGAGGGCAACTAAAATGGTGCAGGGTCTGCATCAGAAATCATATGAAGAGAGACTAAGAGAGCTTAATATGTATACCCTTGATGAAAGGAGGGACGGGTGACATGATAGAAATGTTCAAGTACCTCAAGGGAATCAACAAAGTCCAGGAGGGTAGCATCTTTCAGAAAAAGAGATGTGTAAGAACAAGGGGACACAATTTAAAGATAGAGGGGACGGCTCAGGGGTAATGTGAGGAAATCTTTTCACAGAGAGAGTGGTGGATGCGTGAACTGCCTTCCTGGGAGGTTGTTGGGGCTAAAACAGTGGGGAATTCAAACATGCATGGGACAGACACAAAGGCAATTGTAGTGGGGATGGCAGGAAGTAAGCTGTTGGTTAACTAGAATCTGCAGCTTATCCAGTAGGTAGAGAAATGGGCAGACTGGGTGGGCCAAGTGGTCCTTATCTGCCATCAAAGTCTATGTTTCTATGTTTCTATCGGGGGTCAGCAGTGAGGAGAAAGATTGAGCATCCAATGGACTGCTCTCCTTCTCCGGTGGGGGGGGTCCTCAACAGTCAGCACTTGCTCGTCCCCTGGTGGAGGCTGGGGGACAGGGTGCCATGATGTAGCAGGGGGAGGAGTTGGGGCAGACACCTGGAGGGAGCATGGGTGGACGTGTGTACACTCCCCTCCACCAGTGTCGTTGCACGCCCCAGCTCCAAGGGAAGAAATTAACAAGGAAATGGAGAGGCTTCCTGACCGAGTGGTTTGATAGCCATCTGACGAACACTGGCTCTGGGGGCATGCCTGAATCTGAATCCATATGGGTGGGTGAGATGGGGGCTCCCCACCACCCCACTGTTGGGGGTAAACCACAGGGGACAAAAGGCGAGGCCCCCTGGAGTGCAGATGAACAGACGGTGGCCAGAGTCCCAAAGGAGTTCCCTGGTAAAAGGGAGCAGACCAGGTAAGCCAGAAGATGGATAAAGAAATAGGCAAAAATAAAATGCCTCCTTAAATTATTTTTTTATGTAAAACAAATAGTGGGAAACTTAGTTTCATCAGCCACTGCCCGCTACCACATCAGAGCACCTTGAGACTGTACCACTTGTCAGAATTACAAGGCAAGGGGGGACAGAAAACTGAACAAATAAAAATGCCTTTTAAACAGATACACTGACTATTTTATGTTTGCCAGAAAATCATCGACTGCTTCATAATATATTAATATGTATGCTTGTGTGTGTTTCTTACTGCATAAGAATGTTATTACATGCTGTTTGGGCTGACAGAACCGCTGAGCTTCGCGGTCCTCTTGCCCAAACAGCACAAGATAATGTTCTAATGCAGTAAGAAGCACACACAATTATAGGTAAGCAGTAACACATGATGGGGTGTGGTTTATTCTGGATAAACGCACACCGAGGGACATAGTGAGGCATAAGGCCGCAGGCCAAGTGCCTAACTGCCACTAGAAGTGCATTTATCCAGAATAAACCACACCTTGGAGTGTGTTATTGCACTTATAAAATGGGTATATGTTGAGAAATATAATAGCTTTTTAAAAAAATTAACAAATATTAAAAGTTTTGGTTTTTTTGAAGTAAAAATAGTCCCTCCGCACCATACAATGGCTTTATGTCCTGTGACTTTAATTTTAGTGGTTCAGTCACCCCCCCCCCCGAAGCTGCCCCATAGCTGTATATGTGTGTGGTTTTCGATAAATGTTTCTGGTCCTGCTGCCTGCTCTAGGACTGGGAAAACTTGCTGTTTAATGGAGATACACATTTGCAGGTATCCAAAGTAGGATCATGATCTGCAAAGCAGCTGATTACCACTGTTGTGGAGACTTCCAGTTCTCAGGAGCAATCGAATGATTTGTTTCACACTTGCTATATTTTGGTGCAAATAAATGGTAGGAGATCTGAATAATTTCTTTTTTTTAAGAAAAAAAGTCAGATATAATTTAATGCTGTCTGTGGGTTTATAAAACGATGGACGGCCAAGCATGAGGTTCCTTCGTGTCTGCTATGTGAATGATGGAGCAGCAGTTGCAGGTACAACTTGCTGTTTTAGAAAGCTGCAGGCAGTGACGTTTGATGAAGAACTTGCAGTTTTGCCGGAAATTCAGATTATAAAAATAAAATGTGATTGGGGTCGTTGGGGGGTTGTGATTTCACTGTGAGCTGCTGAGGTAGGAATCGGGGGAGGCTTGCAGATGTAGAGGCGTGCCGTGTCAGCTTTGGGGTAATCCAGCAGGGCGGGATATTTATTTATTTAGTTTTTGTTGACCAGGTAAGTGCACTAGACTAATTCTAAACAGGCATGACCCGGGGGAGGGGGATACAGATGAATGCCAACTGACCTTGAACCAGATTAAGCTGTTGGTGGCATTTTTTTAGTAAATGAGGGAAATCTGGCCAGGACACCAGGGAAATTTCCGCTGGCGCTCTGTGGCCAGTAGAGGGCTGTGTTGGATCTGCTGAATAGCAGAAGCACTGCAGAGTTGTATGGAGAAGGACATTCGCGTGGAGGCTCCTGTTAATGGAGCTATGCAAACCGTGCAAGAGGAAGCAGTTGTTGTCCCGGGGAGTGGGACGTATGTGAATGGAGTGTTTGATATTACGATGGAGGAAGCCGGTGAGCCGCCGGTGCGGGAGACTACTAATTCTTCTACTGTTCCGGATTGTACTGCAGATTCTTCCCTCCTACCTTGCGACTTGGGAACTTCTTCTACAATGGTTTCAGTTGTTCCTCTGGACCCATTTCGCATGCCTGCACTTCCGGATATGGCGGTGGATCGTACTGAAGCATCAGGGCCATTTTCAGAAAAGGGGCAAACCTCTTCCACATCACAGGTTGTTAGGCGGCAATTTGGTCTACAGGATACTACTTCTGCTGGATTTGGGGACTGGTCGGCTGAGAGCTCTGTTTCTTGAGCAGGCTGGCTTCAGACACATTCTGGAACTTGGATTCCCGATCCTGACTGGGTGGGCGATGAAACATTTTCTTCTAAGCATGCCAACTGTCTGAGCTCAGGTACAGAGACTGGTTTATCTTCCTCTAAAAAAATTATTAGTGCGCACTCTTCTTTCAGAGGAGTCTGAGGCCATTTAGGCCCCAGTACTGGGGCATGGGGTACTTTGAGTCTGGACAAGGTTCTGCAACTCACAGGGGGTACAGAGCATTCTAGGCTATTCCTATGGCTGATTTGTTCAAAAACAAATTAGAACAAGCCCCTAGGAGGAATGCAGTAAGACTGAGATATAGAGGTGGTCCTGCCACTCACCCTGACAGATACTATGTGGCTAATATCTTACTTAGGGGTTCTATGAACTTTTTTCCCTCTGACTTGTATGCTTTAATTCATGTTTCTGGGGAAGACTCATTTGATATAAGTTTTAGACTCAATCATAGCCTTGAAAAATTTTGGGACAGATATTCAACCCTGAAAAATATACCTTTATGGGTGCCCTTTTTCACCATTCCCCTTACTAGACCTCAAATTCGGTATGTTACTATCATGTTCCAGAATGAAGTGGTGAATGTTAGTGATATCTATCACTGGTTACAGAATCGCTGTGACATACTTGGTCCCCCTGAAGCCCTGTTAGATTATAAGGTATCTGGACAGGAGGCTGGAAATCCAAAGTAAAGTTATTTCAGGTGAATTCAGATATTATTCACTTACCCAACAGTTTTTTTCTGGGTAAGGATAGAGGTGTTTGCTTCTATAGCGGACAACCCAAAGCGTGCTACAAATGTGGTTCACGAACACATATCAGCAGCTCTTGCGATATGTTAAAATGCTCATTATGTGGGGGATATGGTCATTCTATGGATTTGTGTGAGAATATCTTTCAGTGTAGCCTATGTGATGATAAAGGGCATGCTTTTTATCAGTGCCCCTGGGCTAAACGAAATAGGACTGAAGGTTGGGATCATGAAGAGTTAGTGATTCAGGCCCAAGAAAAACATCAGGGTCTTTCTTCCACAGATCCCACGCCTTTTTCTTCTGCATCACCCTCAGTTATATCCAAATCAGTTTCTTCTCTTGCTGAAGTTAGGCCTGCAATATCCCCTGACCAGGGCCCTGCTCCTGGTCCTGATTTGTGCTCTAATCCCGATATTGCTGATCACACTGTCTCTAAAGGGCCGGCTATGCCCCCCTCCATATTTGAAACTGTTAAAGGGCGGAGATTTACTCTGTCTTCTCTGAAGATTCCCACTCCCTGTCCTATTCCTACCACAAACATTTTCTCTCCCCTTCAGGAAGATTTTGGGGACTCTGACTTAGAATCGGACACCTCACGTAGATCAGAGTTGGTCACTGCAGATGAAGAGAGTAGATCTACTGAGCTTTCTAAAGATAAAAAAGGAAAAAAAGGTAAAAAGAGGAAAGCCAGTAGCAGTTTGAAAAGTGGGCCTTGATGAAACCTTTTAGATGGCTACTTTAAGGCTTCTGTCTTACAATGTCTGCAGTTTAAAAACCTATAAAAACAGATTTCTTTATTTTCCTTTTTTGAGTCTCTTCAAGTCGATGTTATCTTTGTTCAAGAAACTCGTCTTTCCTCACTTACTGAGGTAGAGCTGCTTAAAAAACGTTGGCATTGGGGGCCTTCTTTTTGGACTTTTGGTTTAGAAGCTGCAGACGGAATAGGCATTCTCTTTAAATCCACTCACTTTCACATTTCTCGTCTTATTGATATTAGACCTGGCAGGGCCTTAGTACTTGATGGCTCCCTTGGGGATTTTTGTTTCGTTTTATTAATATTAATGCCCCTCAAATCAAATCAGCTAGAATTGAGCTGTTTGAGGAGATTAAACCTTTTTTGTTTTCAAAAAAACATATTATTTGGGGCGGTGATTTTAACTGTACTTTGGATACTACCCTGACAGGAGTCACCCAGAAAATAATATACTGTGACTCCAATGCTTTGATACAAATTCTTTCTGGGGCTAGTATGACGGATGCTTTTCCTAAACTACACCCTACGGGTACTGGAGCTACCTATCATAGATATGTATATGCCACCCGCATTGACATGTTTTTTGTCTCCAAACATTTGATTCCTATTTTTTGTAAATCTCAGCCTTCTGAGTTTTCGGACCATAATATTCTTTTTTGTACTTTAAGTTTACATACTCCCCCTCCTAAAGTTTTTTCTCCACATAATCGATGGAGACTTAATATGTCTCTTTTTGATACCCCTCACCTTTTTTCTCAGATTGAAGTTTTCTTTGCCAGTAGAGATTCAGTTATATGTTCTTATGACTCCTTATTGAATTGGTGGCTGGATACTAAAATGGAGCTAAAGAACCTTATGCTTTCCTTTGGTAAACATCAGGCTAATTCTAACTATTTAAAATATCTTCTTTTACGGAATCAGTTATATAAATTAATGTCTTTTCCTCCTTGTGATAGGTATAGCTTTACTTCTCAGATTTTGGAATTAAAAAAAACAAATGAAAACTTATCAATATGATAGAGCTAAATCCTTGGAAATGGAATTTAAATTTAGTACCAGGAAGTCACCTGCTTCGGATCCATTTGGTGCATGTAAACAGAGGTTAGATAATACCCTCATGACTCATCTTACCTCACCTACAGGCACTGTAGTGAAAACAGATTTGGTGATGTTAGTAATAGTACAGCAATTTGTTAGCAATACATTTCACTCTAAGTTAGAGCAGTCTTCTCCTGCTCTTTCCGGATTTACTGCCTCATTACCACAGGTTCCCATCTCTATGGTAATTCCATTAATGCAGCCTATATCCCCCAAGGAAGTGAGGTTGCCATATCTCAATTAAGTAAGGGTACTTCGCAAGGGTTGGACGGCATTCCCAATGACTTTTACAAAACTTTTTTGCCTTATATGCTTTATTTTTAATCTAAGGTTTTCAACTTTATGTTGATGTCCTCTTCTTCATATTTTGGGTTTAATACCTCTTTACTATATTTTTTATTTAAATCAGGAGATAAAGCCTTGCTAACTAATTGGAGACCATTAAGTTTATTGAATAGCGACTATAAAATTTTAGCTAAAATTCTTAATAATAGATTGTTATTGGTGGCTGATCTTCTCACACATCCTGCTCAGACTTGTGCCATTCCTAACAGGCGTATACAACATAACTTGTATCTCCTACGAGAGTGATTTGAAGTCAGCCATACAAGCAAGATCTCTGGATATGTTGTAGCCTTGGATCAGGCCAAAGCCTTTGATAAAGTTTGGCATGAATATCTATTTCCCCTACTTCTTCACTATGGTTTTCCGAAACCTTTTGTGTTTTGGATTTCTTCCCTGTATGCTGGAGCTACTATTGTACCAATGGTTAATGGTCTTTTTGGTACTGATATTCCTCTTACAGTTGGGGTACGACAAGGTTGTCCCTTAAGTCCCCTTCTATATTCTTTTGTTTTAGACCCAGTAATAAGACAAATTCTTTGGGATAGTAACATTTTGGGTATGGCCCCTTCACCTTCATTACCTCATGAGAAAGTTACTGCTTATGCGGATGATGTTACATTGTTAGTTCAGGATATTCCCTCTTTAACTAATGCTTTACAGATTTTCTCCCATTTGGGACTTTATCTGGAGCTCAACTTAATATGGAGAAAAGCTTTATTTTTTCCTCTCTAAATTCTACTCTCCCAGTTCCTTTGGATATTTCTGATATTCCGGTTGTTTCTTCTCCCCATAAAATTTTAGGTATTTGGTTCAATCCGGGGGATCTGGCAACTTATAATTGGAGAAACAGTTACATATAGGGGAATTTAAGATTCATCGCTGGAAGGGATGGAAATTCGTGAAGAAGAAAAGAATTATGATTATTAAACAATTCTTGCTCCCTGTTTTTTTATTTTTATGTTATATTTTTCCTCCCCCATTGCATCTGGAAACTAGACTGTTTAGTCTCTTTTTTCAGATGCTTTGGGGTAATAGATTGAATCCTGTGCATCGAGACATCACTTATTTACCTATTAATAAAGGAGGTTTGGCCATGGTTAACCCTATTGTTTTCTATCACTCCCTGTTTTTTTGGTTCTTTTACTTATTTATGGACTCCTGCCATCCTGTCCTGGCAGTTGTGGACGCAATTTATTTGGTCTCGATATTTTAATAAATGGTCCGTATTGCCGCCTAAGATTCTGTTAACAGCCCTCTTACCATCTTATGGTATATCTACCTTAAAAAAGATGCAACAGTGGAAAGTCTCTTTTCCGACCTTACTCACTTTTACTAGGAAATCATTTTATAATTTTATTGTATTTGATGTTTAAAAAACTGTTCTAATATTTCCAGAATGCGTGCCCTCTAAAATGCTATTTTCTTTAAGGAAGTTAACAGATTTTAGGATTCCCCCCACATATTTGGAATATTGTCAGGCTTTCTATGCAAGGGAGATTGGGAGTTGGAGGAAATTTAAAATATAAGCCCATGACAGAAAGGTTTTGTTTAAGGTCTACCTGTATAAACTGTGAAGAAACTATGGTACATTTTTTCGTCACTTGTCCCTATAGTAAAGTTTTTTGGCAGGACGCTGCCACACATTGGAATCTGCCCTTTTTAAATCATATTTTGTACCAAACCATAGTTCTAGGGGATTATACAGGGATCTGGAGGTTATATCATAAAAGTACTTTGAATGTTTTTTTTTTCCTTTATTCAATATTTTTTATGGCGGGCCCGGTGCCAATTTGTATTACAACAACAGACATTGTTATACAGTACCATATTTTTACAGATTGAGAATGGTTTATCATCTGTTAAAACTAGAGATATTGCTAAGTTTTCTATGGATAAAGTGGCTTCTTTTTGGCAACATTTCATTTCCTTATGATTTTTGTTATAATGCTTGCTTTTTTATTTATGAATCTTGTATAATACTGTGATATTGTCATTTCCTTTTGTGTGATGTTGTGTTTCTTTTCAATAAAACTTCCCCTACTCTTTTCGATAAGTGCCATGGGATCTTTAACATCCACCTGAACTACCACCAATCCAGGCAGATGGGACCTCGGTTTAACGTCTTATCCGAAAGATGGCACCTTAGAAGTGCAGCACCCCTCTCATGCTGCACTACAGTGTCAGTATTGGGATAATAACCCAAGTACCAGATGTGGGAACTGAACCCACAGCCCTCTGATTTACCTGCCTCAGAGGCGAGTGTGCTACCTACTGAGCCACTGACACTGATATGCTCTTCTGCACTGCGGTGAGTGGGTCACTGGTGCTAGCTCTTGATTTTTTACTGTGCTATATCCAAAATATAGAGGATAATGCCTAGGAAGTGGCTGTTAACCATGCTGTGATTACCTAGGGCAGTTGCCAGGACAACTAAGTAAACCTCGAGAGCGCAGCTTGAGAGAGTTTACTTAGTTGTCCTGGCAACCGCGTAGAGGATACGTCCATGGTTAACAGCCACTTACTAGGCATTGTTCTTTATAGTGTATGGAGTGAGTGCTTTTTAAAATTAAATTCTGTGTGGATCCGATCCATCTGTTCGAGCAGCATCAGCTGGATCCGCCCTCCCGGGGACAGCGCAGTGCACACGCGGCGGGGAACCATGATCGAGAGACCAGAGACCGCAGCCTCCAGCCTGGCAGCAGTGGTGAGTACCACTCCATGGATTGGATGGGGGACCATTTGGGAGGAGGGGAGGGGGACAACTTTGTATACCCTTTGCTCGCCACACTGTCCGTCACTCTGATTATTGCTTGGGTAAATGGTATTTTCTGTCCAAACCGGTTACTGGGCTGTGTAATAATTGTGCAGTTAGATGTGATCACTGGTGTGTGGTAACTCCCTGGCCTGGAATAACATCAGTGTTTGCCATGCATCCGTACAGTGGCTGACTGATCACTACAGTCGGTTTGCTTACCATCTGGTAGCTTGTGCTTTGTGCTTGTCATGCTGCGTTGATCTGAGTTCGGTTGGAAGTGTTGGGGGCTAATGGGCTGCCCCGTGCTGATTCCTGTGATTGAGTCCCCTTGCCCTGTTGTCTGTCTGGGGGGGGGGGGCTGTACTGCTATCCATCGTGATGTGTGCTGCGGCGGTTCAGGGACTGAATCAGTGGGACTACTGATTTTTTTGAATGCCAACTGATTAACGTTCCATGTTTGGAATTATATCCACTTGTGGTGTTCTAGTCTGTAATCCCATCGATGTGACCTCCCAATGCAAGGTTTACAGCATGCTGATGTCATATTGATGGGATTATTAGGTTGTAAAACTGCAGAAAACACAGGTTAATTGACTGTCTCCATACATTATAAAAGACATAGCTGGCAAGGGGTGTCAGTCAATCAGGCTTCTTTGCTGTCTCTACCCATTTTAGAAACATAGAAGCTGTTGGCAGAAAAGGACCTCCTGCCACACCTAGTCTGCCCTAAAGTCCCTACCTACTGTTTCACCGTAGACCCTAATTGATCTCTGGCCTTAACCCTCCCCCCAGCCCTGTTACTAGGGTCCCTCTGTGCCTATCCCATGTATGTTTGAAACCTGCTACCATTTCGGTGCTCACCACCTCTGCTGGTAGGCTGTTCCAGGCGTCCACCACCTTTCTGTGAAGAAATATTTCCTTACATTCCCACTAAGTCTCCTCCTTTCCGGTTTCATATCATGCCCCGTCCTCCTTGAGCATCTCTTACTGTGTAATATGCCACCCTTCTGTACATTATTGATACCCTTGAGATATTTGAATGTCTCTATCATGTCTCCCCTTTCTCTCCATTCCTCCAGTGAGTACGTATTTATCTCCGTGAGTCTTTCCTTGTAGGGCTTATGATGCAGACCATGCACCATTTTGGTTACCCTTCTCTGTACCACCTCCACCCGATCTATGTCCTTCCTGAGATGGGCTCCAGAACTGGACACGATACTCCAGGTGTGACCTCACCATTGATCTATAAAGGGGTAACAATGTCTCCCTTTTTCTGCTGGTGATACCTTTCACTGTGCACCCCCAGCATCCTACTAGCTTTCTCATTGCCTTTTCACACTGCTTTGCTGCCTTCAGGTCATTAGATATAACCCCTAGATCCCTTTCCTGTTTTGTGGTTGATAGTACCCCCCTCCAATTCATACGTTGCCCTTGGGTTTCTGTGTCCTATATGCATAATTTTAAATTTTTTGGTGTTGAAGTACAGTTGCCAAACCCTTGACTAGTCTTTCAGCTTTTTTAGAGTTTCCTTCATTTTTTTCACCCGGTGTGTCCACTCTGTTGCAGATTGTTGCGTCATCTGTGAACAGGCATACCATACCTTTCCTTCCAGCCCCTCTGCGATGTTGCTAATAAAGACATTGAAGAGGACCGGTCCCAGTACTGACCCCTGCGGCACCCAGCTGGTTACCATACCCTCCTCCAAGTGAACTCCATTAACCACCACTCTCTGAGTTCTGTTACTTAGCCAACTTCCAACCCGTTTTACTATATTTGGACCCACTCCCAGGCTGCCTAGCTTGTTTACCAGTCTTCTGTGTGGAACAGTGTCAAAGGCCGTAGTGAAATCCAGATAAGACCATATCCACTGCTCCTCCCTGATCCACCTCTCTGGTAACCCAGTCAAAAAACTCGATCAGGTTTGTTTGGCAAGATCTCCCCCCTTTGAACCCATGCTGCCTTGGAGCCTGCAATCCACTGTTTTTTAGGTATTCCCCCAATCCTTTCTTTAAGTAGTGTTTCCATAAGTTTACCCAGTACCGGTCAGACTTACAGGTCTGTAGTTTTCTGCCTTCTCTTATTTCCACTTTTGTGTAGTGGGATCACATCTGCCCTCCTCCAGTCCCCCGAAACTTCCCCCGTTTCTAGTTAAAGATTGAACAAAGCCATCAGAGGGGCAGACATTTCCTCCCTTAGTTCCTTCAGTATCCTAGTTTGAACCCTATCTGGCCCCATTGCCTTGTCTACTTTTAGTTTTGCTAGTTCCCTGAGGACTCTCTCCTCTGTAAAAGGGCTAGTGTCCACCTCCCTTCCCCTAATGCCCTTCTCTACTATCTGTGACCCATCACCTACTCCTTCCTTTGTAAATACGGAAGAAAAGTACTTATTTCGTCTGGTCCTTCTCCACACTTCTCCCTTCCCCTTTCAGTCTAACTATCCCTGCCTTGTTTTTCTTCTTTTTGCTTATGTACCTAAATAATGTTGTATCCCCCTTTTTTGATGATTTGGTAATGTTTTCATCCATTTGTGCTTTAGCAGTATAGCCTAGAGGTTAGAGTAATGAGCTGTGAATGAGCTTGGCACATCCAGCAGACCTGGGTTTGATTCTCACAACCTCCACTTGCATACTGAGTGACTCTGAGCAAGTCACTTAACCACCTAGCGTCCCAGGTCACCCCAGAAAACAGGAACTTGTGCCTAGTGGGCCTTACCCGGTTACCAAAGAATTAAATAAAAAAATAAATAAACTGCCCTCCCTTTGTGTCTCCTGGTAACTGTCCATGTCCTCTTCATTCTGTGTCATCTTGTACCTTTTGAATGCCTGCTCCCTTTCCTTTACCTTCTCTGCTACTTTCTTAGAGAACCATAGTGATCTCTTTCTTCTCTTGCTCTTCTTAACCTGCCAGGCACAGAGGTTTGTTGCCTTCTCAATGGCCTTCCTTATGATGCCCATTCTTCCTCCACCCTACCTGTTTTCCCTATTTCTGCCAAGGCATCCCTGAGACACTCTCGCATTTTCTTGAACTCGTCCCTCCTGAAGTCCAGGACCCTTGTTTTAGTGTGGTTAGGTTGTGGCCTGATCCTTATTATAAACATTAATATATAAAACTAACAGTGACCAGCCAAATGTATTATATGAGATAAAAGCTAGGTATGTCCACTATACTGGGAAGTAAATCCATCAAGGGGGCTAAGCAGGTCATAAAGTTACTCGCCCTTCGGTCTTGTGGCCTTATTTCCTGGTTAGCCCCCTCAGTGAGTTTATTTCCTTGTACACCACACTCACCCATCATTTATTCTATATGCATTTGCTCTGCTTTTGGCAAGCAAACATAAATGAGCCAGAACAGACACGAAACAGAACAATGTAACATGAAGCAGTATAATATATTCAGGGTGACATAATGTAGCACATTTATTCATTTACTTGTTCAAAATTTGGAGACCAGAAAAGGCACACTGAGCTGGAGCTCATTTGCAGGTGCATACTGGGGGATGGGGAGCAGCAGGAGTTACAAGGTCACATCATCAGCAATATCAAACATTTTACAGGTGCAAATGTGCATTACAAACCATGTAGTACAGTATGCGGGTAAACAAAGTACAGGGATAACAAGCATGGGGTAATGTTCACAAAGGTTGAATGTGCAGAATGACAGTGTATACAGCTCAGCAAGGGTATGAGCAGTGCAAATAGTGCATTGTGCAGGAAAAGAGTACGGTAAGTGCTACCGCCGCTGAGGTCCACTTAGCAAATATTGCCATAACCGTAAAAGCCATAACCAGAGACAGGAGGAGGGGCTAGAAGCAAGCGTAAAGAGCCAATAGAGGCTGACCAGGAAGCCCAAGCCTGAAATAAAAGTTAGTCTGGGGTAAATTGTCTGGGCCCATTTTCAAGCATCAAGTGCCAAATCAGCAGGGGAAGCTAAACTGTGCTGTGCTGGGGGGTTAAACTAATCTGCATTTGTGTTTACAGATTTGATTTTAGCCTCCAGGATGGAATGCCAGACTCAGGAGCTGGGAAGAGTTTCGATGGGAAGGCAGGACAAAGGCTAACAGAATGACAATAGAGGCTGGTACCAGGAAGCCCAAACCTGAATAAATTCCACTCCATTTAATGTGCCCCATTCACTTTCATGTCCCAGAGCATGAGTGAAACAGGATTGGTGTCTTAGGCATCTACAGGTATCAACAGGCGACCCCAGGCACATAGGCAACTCTGCAGGTCCACTGGGGTAAGGCACTGTAGCTGCGTACTTGTTGCTGTCTGAGTAGGAGAGTACAGAGGAAGGTAAGGGGGTAATAAGCTGCTGCGTGGGAAGAGAGTAAACACTCTGTCTAGAGTAAGTCATATATAGGAGTAAAGGTTAAATTAAAATAACAAAAGGGGAAACAAAAAAAATCACCTGTGTTGAGGGACTATAGGTAACACCATCTCAAGGGTAAGGGGTAAAGGAGGACAAAAGAAGCCAAAAGGTGGAAATTAAAACATCCTATCTAGGGTCAAGATAAAAATGGTAAATTAAACTAAAATAGGGGAATAGTGGAAAAAACCTATCTAGGGTAAGGGTTTGAAATTATTTACAGGTAAGTAAGTAAGTAAAACTTTATTTATACAAGGCGCCCTTCCATAGCTCAGGGTGCCCTTACATCATTCCTACAAACAATGTACAAGAATATAAAAACATTAAAAATTATACACTCCAAATTCAACTCATGAGTTTCAGACATTTAAAATCTCAAGTTCCCTCAAAAACTTGCTGAAACAAATACGTCTTAAGGGAATTTTTAAGCCCTTCAACGGTCAGGCTATCTTGTATCCGATGACGTAGAGAATTCCATAGGATAGGGGCCATAAAGGCAAAAGATCTTCCACCAAATGTTTTCAGACGTACCCTGGGAATCTCTTAACAATCCCTCATCGGAGGATTGGAGTGAACGGGAGGGATGGTAGAGAATCAGGAGGTCTTGCGGGTACTGGGGTCCCTGATCGCGTAGGGCCTTGTAGGTTAGCAATGCAACCTTGAAGGTGATTCACCACTGTACAGGCAGTCAGTGCAGTTCCCACAGCACAGGTGTTATATGACTGGATCTGGGGTTCCAGATAACAACCTGGCCATTGCACAGGTAACATGGTAAGTGTAGGTACGGGGATGCTGGAAGTGGGGCAGTGCGGTGGTTGTGGAGCAGAAGTCTTCTGAGAGACCTTCTGGAAATTGAGGTGCTGCCCCATCTGCACCTACCTCTCCAGGCTGAGGGAGGAGGAGGTCACCAGACTCTGTGCCAAATTGACTAGAATTTGGGGGACCTTTTCCTACCTGGGGCAACCATGTCTTCTACCATTGCCCCAGACGATGCCTAGGAGAAGGAGGGCCAGCTGGACTGTGGTGGGCTCTGGGAGGGTAGAGATTTAGGGTTGGGGCACATTCCTCAGCTTGTGCCACTAAGCAACTCATTTGCCACTCTGGCAGGATGAGACTGCTGGGAGGAGGCACCTGTGGTAGTGGCCAGGGAGGATGTGGGGGTCCTCCATAGGGGAGGCCCCAACGAGAAAGGAAAGGACCCCAGCAGAGGAGGAAGCAACTTCTGGTGGGGGACTCAGTCATTGTAGGAGTAGAGTTGGGAGCAGCAAGGGAATGAAAGAGGGAGTTGAGGTGCCTGCCAGGTGCCGCAACATGGAGGGATGGAGAGTTTGTCCTAAGGATCACTAGGGCAACACAGGAGAGGAGAACTGGATTTCATTGTGCATCTGTGGATAAATGACCTGGCTAGGGATGGTGCTGGAACTGTGCAGGGAGATTTTAGGGAGCTGGGGAGGGACATTTATTTATTTATTTAGTTTTTGTTAACCGGGTAGGTGCACTAGCCAACAGGTGACTATTTTCAGGCACGACCCGGGAGACACAGTTACAGTACAAGATAGAACAATTAGGTTTAACACAATACAGGCAAAGGTACATTGGTACAAGTGCAGGCATACAATTTCAAAGGCAGACATACAGTTTCAATAGGCAGAGGGTAATGGAGGAAGCGCATATTTAGAGGAGAGGGAGAGGAACGGGAAGGGGGGGTGAAGGGGATTTTAAACGGACAGGAAGGGAGTGTGAAGCCAATGAGGGGTGAAGGGCTTTGGCAGAAAAAAACAGGGAACGTTATCGCTAACGCCCTTGTGGTGATGGGCAGAGATACGCAACTGGGCTTTGGAACCGAGGGACGGCAGAGCAGAGAGGGGATGGTCGGCAGGCAGGGAGAGGAGTGTGGTAAGGAAGTAGGGCGAGGGGGGGGTGCGGCCAGCCTGAGGGCGAAATGATAAAGTGCGGCATTAGCGGGAAAGGCGAAAAGGACCCAATAGTTATGGAACTGGAACTAGGGAGGCAGCCAGCCTGAGGCACTTACGGCGAAGGATGGCGAGTTACGGCTTTAGCAGGAAAAGGCACAAAAAGGACCCGGGGCTATGGAACTAAAACTCGGCAGGGCTCTGAGGCGCCTACGGCAAAGTGCGGCTAATTACGGCTTTAGCGGGAAAAGGCGCAAAAAAGACCCGGGACTCTGGAACTGAGACCCGGCAGGGCTGTGAGGGGGTGAGGAGTGAGCGGGAGTGGAGAGGGGAGCAAGAGGGACCAGTACCCACTAACATTAAGTAAAACATATAGTATAGTGTAACACAGTAGAACGGACGAAGGCTCAAACAATAGTAGGATTATGTCTGAATTATACAGAAGTCAGAGAGATGAAACAATGTTTAGATATGCAGCATAATAATATGATCAAGTCAGGATACTATACATATTATAGAATTAAGGCAAATTAGGCAGTCGTAAGAACAATTTATAGCAGCATGATTAGAATAGAGCGACCATACAGAAAAGGTTGTAAACATTACATTAAAGTGCAGGCAGACTTGTAAACAATTCATAAAGTGCAGGCAGACTTGTAAACAATTCATTAACGTGCAAGCAGACAAAGAAAATGACAGAGCAATTAAAGGGAGGCAGGCTAGTGAATATATGGAAAGGGGGGATTGACTGAGACAGGTTTCAAAGTCTAAGTAGGATCAAAGCAAGTGCAACGGTCCATAGAGTTGAGGTGAGAGCGAAGTCCACGCTTGAAAGCTAGGTGTGATGGGGCACTTCTCAGATCCATAGGCAGCAAGTTCCAAGCTTGAGGGGCAGCACACCTGAAAGCGCCAGCTCCCTTAGAAGTATGGCAGTGGGGAACTGATAGAAAAGACTTGTCTGATGACCTCAGGTCACGCGATGGGATCACAGGTTGAAGCAGTTCAGATAGAGTGGCTAGCTTCGCTACTCTGAATATGGAGCCTGATAGGCTGCAGAGATGATATTGCCTTGTGGAGGATGGAGATAGACAGCCTAACTCTTTATAGAGTTGGCAGTGGTGCATCAGGCGCGGTGCTTTAGCTGCATATCTACAGACATTATTGTAGGTGGTGTCCCATTTCTGTAGAACGGTTTTGTTTGCCATTGTGAGCATGGGAGCACAGTAGGACAGGGTGGGTAATAGGCTACCCCGGGCAATGGCAAGTTTGGCAGTAGGTGTGAGCATATAATACGTCCTGTAGGCAGCCCCCAGTTTACAGTTGACACTTTTACACGACTCTTGGATATGCTGCTTCAGGTCAAGGTTTTGGTCAAGCTGTATTCCAAGATAGCGGAAAGAACTCACAGTCTCAAGGGGGGTTCCATCAACATCAAGAATTTTAAGTGGAGATGTGCAGATTCTGAGTTTAGGATTTGATTCAAAGAGCATGGCCTTTGTCTTGCTTGCATTGAATACAAGGCGATGCGCATCAAGCCAGTGTTGTGCCAGGTAGAAAGCTGATGACAGAGTGGCATTTAGGTGAGAGAAGTTGTCAGAGTGAGCATATATAACAAGATCATCAGCATAAAGTAATGAGTTGCCTGATGTTATTACGTTGGGCAGGTTGTTGATAAATAGTGAGAAGAAGAGTGGACTGAGTATAGAGCCCTGTGGTACTCCAATATTGATCGTGGTACTGTCAGAGATGGCCAAGTTAAGTTTTACAGCTTGAGACCTGTTGGTGAGGTAGCTACTGAACCAGGATGTTACTGGGGCTGAGAAGCATAGGTTTTGGAGGGTGGCAAGCAGCAGTGGATGATCAACTAGGTCAAAGGCCTTTGCAAGGTCTATGAACACAGCCCCTGTTAGCTGCCCTCTATCCATATTTGAGAGAACATCTGAGGTGAATTTTGTCAGTGCAGTTGTAGTACTATGGTGCTTCCTGAAGCCATGCTGAGCTTCACAGAGAGCATTAGAGGAGTCAATAAAATCAGTGACCTGGGTGGCTACTATCTTCTCGAGAATTTTGCTAAGTACTGAAAGTATGGCTATAGGTCTATAGTTTGACAAGTCATTTTTGCTCCCTTTTTTGAAAACTGGTGTGATTCTGGCCGCCTTCCAAATCTTGGGGACAGTGCCTGTGGAGAGAGATAGTGTGAAGATCCTGGCAAGTGGGCGGGATATGAGATGAGCAGCTATTTTCAGCAATCGAGGTTCCAGAGTGTCAGAGCCAGGGCTAGTGTTATCAGATATGCCCGACAGGAGTTTTCGAACTTGATTTCCAGTAACCGCTTTAAAATAAAACAATCTTTTAGGGGCAAGTTGTGGATCGGAGCTCATTATGGAAGAGTAGGGTTGAGAGGTAACTGGCAAGGATTTTAAAGAGGATGTAATGGCAGATAGGTCCGAAAATTGCTGATTAAAGGCATTGGCAATGGTGAGGGAGTTATTGCAGTGGACCCCTTGGAGTAGCATGTCCGAGGGGGTGATGGATTGGGGGGTTCCAAGGAAGTTTTTTATGTGACTCCAAAATTTTCGTGGATCATTAGCGGAGCTGGTTAAAAGGTCCTGACAATATCTGCTCTTCACAAGCCTGATGTGTTTCTTACAGTCACTTCTATGCCGCTTGTATATCTGATGATCGCAGGGCAGGCCGGTAGATTTATAATGTTTCCAGAGTTTGTCCCTGAGTTTGAGCTTGTGGAGAAGATCTTTGCCCAGCCACATTGTTTGTTGCCCCCTGACCCATCTCTTTATCTTTGGTACATGCTTCCTTTGTACCTCTCCAAACCTGCTGAGGAACACATCCAGGGCAGCCTCAGCACTAGTTGCACTGAAGATTTCGGACCAGTCCGTATTAGATATGTCAGAGAGAAATGCTTGTACGCCAAGCGCCAAGTGGTTGGTAAGGGTGATAAGGCGGATCGAGAGCAGGCGGCGGACTGGAACGCCAGTGACAGACCGTGGAGAGTGGTCTGACAGAGAGTCCGCTAGTACAGCAGTTTTGGTTACATGGTCAGGCCTGTTGGTGAGAATCCAATCCAAGAGCGTTCCTGTATGCATGTTAGTCATTCTTGTGCATTCTGTTATAAGTTGGTGAAAATTATATTTTTGGACCAGAGATGCAAGGTTACCATGATTCAGCCCTAGCCAGTTTAAATTAACGTCCCCTAACAGGATGCACTCATTCAGTTTCACAGATTGTGATACATGTTGGAGTAAGATCTGGAGACTTTCCATCCCGCTGGTGGGTGGGTTGTACAAACACAGGATGTGCAGATATTTTGCTCCTAGGGACAGTGTTGCATGTAGAGATTCAGAGCGCATATTGGGACCAGGATTGGGAACCACTTTTATTGAGAGGTGATTTTTGTAATAAATGGCAACACCCCCACCCCTTTTAGAGCCACTTCGATCCTAGCGAATGACGGCATACCCAGGCAGGGTGCAGTGGACATCCAGGATATTAGGTTTGAGCCATGTTTCGGTAAGGCACAGGCCTTAGGCAAGTAGCATGCCCAGTGACTTTTGCTGAGGTGCTGCTTGTCTAGGACAGGGGGAGATAGGGTTCTCTGCAGCAGGAGCTTCAACTCATGCTTGAAGGAATGGTTTACAGAGGAGGGGTTTGGCTACATTGGAGACTGGGGACCAACCTGGAAGGATAAAGGCCTATACAAGAGTGAAGTCCTGCATCCACCTAGGAAGGGAATCACAGTCCTCAGTGGACAGTTGTATGTTACTTTGATGAATATTTAAACTAGTCGAGTGGGGTAGTGGAAAAAATCAGGTAGGCATAAAGTGCCGCCCCCAAATATACACACACACACACACACACACACACACACATGCAGACTGAAGCAGAGAGAAGGAAACACTCAAGTGAAGATAGATCACTCAGGTGCAAAATAAATAAAAAATATAGATCGGAGGAGTGGAAAAGGGATGGGAATACAAGCTGTAAAATAGAGGGGAAAATGAGGCAGGGCAAAAAGGAAAAAAGAGAGGGGGTCGCAGGCTGAGTGGTAACAAAATATAGAAAGCCATGGGTGCAAATGTAAGAAGTCTAGGAAATAAAATTCCAGACCTAGAGGCTATCATGGCAGAGGTAGACCTGGATATCATTGCCATTACTGAGTTATGGTGTACAGAAAACCACGATTGGAACATAGCCATACCAGGCTATACTCAGTTCAGGAAAGACAGGGAGGGAAGGAAGGGAGGAGGAATGGTTCTGTATGTAAAGGAGGGTGTCAAAGTGATGAAAATACAGGGAATCCAGGGGGGAATGGAGGGGTTGCAGGTACTGTGGGTCACCCTGCATATGTGAAAGAGAGCCACTATTTGCACTGGCATGATCTACAGACTTCCAACACAGGGGGAGAAGTTAAACAGGGCACTGGTGGAAGCCATTGGCACAATGTCGGAAAAGGGGGAGGTGCTGCTGCTGGTGGGGAACTTCAATCTGCCAGATGTAGATTGGAGTCTCCCAGCTGCAGCTTTAACTAGAAGCAGGGACATCCTAGACTCCTTGCATGGGGTGTTTCTTAGGCAACTAGTCAGGGAGCCCACTCATGATGGGGCAATACTGGACATTGGGCTCACTAACAGGGACAGTATTGAAGACAGCAAGGTAGGAGGCCACCTGTAGACCAGTGATCACCATACTGTGTGAGTCAACATAAGGATGGTGGCAGAAGCAAACCACACAAGGGGGAAGGGCCTAGACTTCAGGAGGGAAGATTTGAAAAACATGGGAGAATGCTCAGAGACAATGTAGCAGGGGGAGGATAACCTAGGTGGGGTGAAGGAACAGTGGGTTAAGCTAAGGGAGGGCACAGTGACAGCAGCAGTACCTCCAGCTGTACCTCTCCACAATTCATTCGCTCTTCTGGTGGATAGTGGTTCCTCTATGGAGGCACCTGCAGTGGAGACCAAGGAGAATGCTGGGAACCTTCACAAAGGAGACCCAAAGGAGGGTGGCATGGGACCCCACAGGGGAAGGAAACAACTCCTGGTGGGGGACTCAATCATTAGGGGGGTAGAAATGGGGGAGGAAGGAGAGAGGGAGGTAAGGTGCCTTCCTGGTGCCACGGCTTGGAGGGACAGGAAGCGAATCCTCAGGATCGTGGGAGGAGCTGCACAAGGGAGGGAGCTGGATGTCATTGTCCACCTAGGGACAAATGACCTGGCTAGGAATGGGATCAGAGCAGTGCAAGAGGAGTTTGTAGAGTTGGGAAGGGGCCTTAGACAAGTAGCGCATATGGTAACCTTCTCGGAGGTGCTGCCTGTCTATGGCAAGGGAGATGCTAGGGCACTTCTCACCAGGAATTCAATGAGTGGTTGAAAAACTGGTGTGGAGCTCAGGTTTTGGCTTCATTGGGACTGGGGAGCCACCTGGAGGATGCAGACCTATACTGGTGCGATGGTCTGCATCTGTCCGGGGGAACCAGGATCCTAGGTGAGAGGTTTGAATGCTTCATTGGCAAGCATTTAAACTAGCCGGGGGAGGCACTGAAAAGAAGCAGGAAATCCAAGCATCCCCAACAAAACATGGTGAGTAGGGAGGTAACACCAAGGTACAGAAGTTATTAGGAGCAGAACAGATTTAAAAAAAGCAAAGGCAGTAAGGACAGAAATGGGGCTAAAGGGTAAGGCTATCAAAAGTGGAGGGTGATGAGTACCAATGCCCGTGGTCTGTGTAACAAGCTCCTGAACTAGTGGCCTTGATGGAAGAGGGTTGCCTGGATATTGTGGCAGTCACAGAAACATGGTACACAGAGAACCATGACTGGGATGTCAATGTACCAGGATACACAATCTACAGGAGGGACAGGGAGGGTAAAAGAGGAGGAGGAGTAGCTCTCTATGTAAAGGAAGGGATCAAAGCAACAGAACTAAAGAGTAAACAGGGAGCAGATCAGGCACTTTGGGTCACCCTGGAGACAGGAAATGGTACCACAATCCGTATGAGGGTTGTATACAGACCCCCCTCTCAGGGGAAGGGAATGGACAAGGAAATGATAGAAGGCTTTCTTAGAATAGCAGAAAAAGGGGATATATTGTTGATGGGGGACCGGAATATGCCAGATGTTAACTGGAGCACCTTTGCTGCAGGCACATCCAAGAGCAGGGTCATTCTTGATGCCCTACAGGGGCATGCCTCAGACAGCTAGTATCATCAGAACCCACTCGGGAGGGAGCAATCTTAAACGTGGTACTTTCAAATGGGATGGAGAAAGATCTCAGATTTAGAAGTGGGTAGCCATCTGGGAACAAGCGACCACCAAACAGTGTGGTTCACGATAAACACAGCCATACAATCAAGCCATACAACAGCAAGAGTGCTAGACTTTAGGAGGGCTGACTTTGGGAAAATGAGAGAGTGCCTCAGAAAAGCTCTAGCAAACAGGCAAGAAGGAGGGGTGGAGGAACAATGGAGAGTGATCAAAACAGCCATCACAGAGGCAACAAGCCTTTGTGTAAAGCAATCAATAAAACACAACGAAGGAAAAAACCGCTATGGTTCACAAAAGAGGTGGCAGGGAAGGTTAAGGAGAAAAGGACAGCATTCAGGAAATATAAGGAAACGCAGAAGGAGCAGGACAGAGAACTTTATCAGTTAAAGCAGAAAGAGGCTGGGAAGGCAGTCAGAATAGCAAAGGCCCAAACCAAGGAAAGGATTGCCAATTCTGTTAAGAAGGGGGATAAGACCTTTTATAGGTACATTAGGGAGTGAAGAAAGACCAAAGGAGGGATACTGAAGCTTAGTAAAGGGGAGGGAATGTGGGTAGAGGGTGACAGTGAAAAAGCAGGGATACTGAATGAATATTTCTGCTCAGTATTCACAAAGGAAGAGGAGGGGGAGTTACCTAAACCAAACAAGAGAAACACTCTGAAGACGTGGGTCGATACCAGTCCATTTACAGAAGAAAGGGTTCTGAAAGAACTAATAAAATTGAAGGTGGACAAAGCAATGGGGCCTGATGGGATTCACCCAAGAATTCTAAAAGAACTAAGGGTACAACTAGTGACATCGCTGACTACTCTTTTAACAAATCATGGAGGATGGGTGGTACCCAAGGACTGGAGGAGGCAGATGTGATTCTCTTCACAAAAGTGGGAGCAGGACAGAGGCAGGAAACTACAGACCAGTTAGTTTGACTTCAGTGGTAGGAAAATGATGGAATCACTTCTGAAGGAAAGAATTGTTGAGTACCTAGAGGCCAGTGGGGTACAGGACCCAAGGCAGCATGGATTCACATGGGAAGGTCGTGTCAGACGAATCTAATAGATTTCTTTGACTGGGTGACCAAAGTAGTAGACCAGGAGGGCTGTGGACATGGCCTACCTAGATTTTAGCAAGGCATTTGATACAGTCCCACACAAAGATTAATACACAAGATAGCCAGCCTTGGAATGGGTCCCAAGGTGGTAGCCTGGATAAAAAATGGCTGACAACAGGACGTAAAGGGTAGTAGTAAATGGAGTACACAGTGAAGAAAAGGAGGTTACTAGCGGGGTACACGAGGGTTCAGTACTGGGACCGGTCCTTTTAATGTCTTTATAAGTGACATTGCAGAGGAACTGGAAGGAAAAGTATGTCTCTTTGCAGATGACACAAAGATCTGCAACAGGGTTGATACACAAGATGGAGTGGAAAGGATGAGAAGGGACTTGGCAAGGTTGGAGGAATGGTCAAATGTATGGCAGCTCAGATTCAATGCAAAGAAGTGCAAGGTAATGCACATGGGAAACAAAAACCCAGGGGAAGCATACACAATGGGGGGTAAAATACTGACAACAGTAAAAATAGAAAGGGACCTTGGGGTAATTATATCAGATGACCTAAAGGTGGGCAAGCAATGTGAGAAGGCAGTAAGGAAGGCTGGGGGGATACTGGGATGCATAGGAAGAGGCATCAATAGTAGAAAACAGGAAGTTGTTATCCCTCTGTACAGACAGTTGGTGATACCCCATCTGGAGTACTGTGTGCAGTTCTGGAGACCCCATCTCTGCAAAGACATAGACAGAGTAGAGGCTGTCCAGAGGAGGGCAACCAAAATGGTGCAGGGTCTGCACCAGAAGACATACGAAGAAAGACTAAAGGAGCTTAATATGTATACTCTTGAGGAAAGAAGGGAGAGAGGGGACATAATAGAAACTTTCGAATACCTCAAGGAATTAACAAAGTCCAAGAGGTAGCATCTTCCAGAAAAGAGATGTGCAAGAACAAGGGGCACAATTTGAAGATAGAGGGGACGGCTCAGGGTAATGTGAGGAAGTATTTTTCACTGAGAGGGTTGTGGATGCATGGAACAGCCTCCCTGAGGAGGTCATGGAGTCAAGAACAGTGGGGGACTTCAAGAATGCATGGGACAGGCATAAGGCAGTCCTAGGGCCGGGTAAGAGGAAGTAAGCTGTTGGTTAACTAGGATCTGCAGCTTATCTGTTAGGTAGGAAAATGGGAAGACTAGGTGGGCCAAGTGGTCCTTATCTGCTGTCAAATTCTATGTTTCTATGTTTCTATGTTTCAGCAAGCCTCTGCACAAAAGAAGTGAGCAAAAGCAAGAGGAAAAGAGACCGCTATGGTTCTCAGAGGAAGTGGCTGAAAAAGTAAAGGCTAAAGGGGGTAGCATTCAGGAGGTATAGAGATGCAGAGGGAATAGGACAGGGAGGTGTATCAGGAGAGGCAGAGGGAGGCAGGGAAAGAAGTAAGGAGCACAAAGTGTCAAGCTGAGGAAAGAATAGCCAAAGGGGTAACGAAAGGGGACAAGATATTTTTAGGTACATAAGTAAAAAGAGGAAGACCAAGGGTGGGATTGTGAAGTTAAGAAGGGAGGTGGGGGGAACTGTGCATAGGAGTTTCAGGAAAAGGCAGATATCCTTAAATACGTTTGCTCGTTCTTCACAGAAGCAGTATCAGGGAGGAGGAGGATGGCAACTATAGGCCAGTCAACCTGACATCAGTGGTGGAGTATCTTGAATCCAGTGGGTTGCAAAATCCGAGACTGCATGGATTCATGGTGGGAAGGGGGGTCATGTCAGACAAATCTGATAGATTTTTTGACTGGGTGACCAGGGAAGTAGTTCAGAGTGGGGTGGAGTATGCGGACTACCTAGATTTCAGTAAAGTTTTCAATACTGTTCCACATAGGAGACTCATAAGGAAACTAGGCAGTTTAGGGGTGAGTCCTTAGGTGGTAAACTGGATAAGGAATTGGTTAAGGTATAGGCAATAGAAGGTGGTGGTAAATGGAGTTCCATCTGGAGAAGGGAGGGTGACCAGTGACGTGCCTCAGGGCTCATTACTGACCAGTCCTCTTTAATGTCTTTAAAAGTGATATTGTTGATGAGTTGAAAAGGAAGGTCTACCTCTTTGTGGATGTCACCAAACTCTGCAATAGGGTGGGCACTCAAGGGAGGGGTGGAAAGAATGTGCAGAGACCTGAGAAAACTTGAGGAATGGTCAAGGGCATAGCAGATGGGTTTCAATGATAAAAAGTATAAAATCACGCACTTAGGGCACAGAAACCCAGAGATGGAGTACAAACTGGGAGAAGAAGTATTGATGGTCCCAAAACAGGAACGGGACCTCAGAGTAATCATATCTGATGACCTCAAGGTGGCCAGGCAGTGTGACAAGGAACTTGGTAGGGCCAGTAACATGTTTGGGTGCACAGGGAGGGGTATCACCAGCAGAAAGAGGGAGGTGGTGTTGCCACTGTGTAGATCGCTGGTGAGACCTCACCAGGAATACTGTGTCCATCTGGAGACCACATTTTAGGAAGGACATACACAGAGTGGAGGTTGTCTGGAGGAGGGCAACTAAAATGGTACAGGGTCTGCATTAACAGTCCTACAAGGAGAAATTGAAGGACCTCAATATGTACACCCTGGAAGAGTGGGGGAAAGTGGGGGAATATGATAGAAACCTATAAATACCTTAAAGGGATAAATAAAGTACAGCAAGGAAGCATTTTTTTAGAGACAAAGATGCAATAGAAAAATGGAACATGCAATGAAGCTGGAAGGGGGTAAATTTAAGAGAAATGTGAGGAAGTACCTCTTCATGGAAAAAGTGGTGGTTGCCTGGAACAGTCTTCCAGCAGAGATGGTGGGGCTAAAAAGGTGTCGGGATTCAAGAATGCATGGGATAGGCATAAGGGAATCTTACTGGAAAGTAGGTAGGAGGGGAGCGAGAGAGCCAGAGATCAAGTAGGGTCTGTGGGGACACTATAGGCAGGTGGCAAAATAGGCAAATTGGGTAGGCCAAGAATTCTTTACCTGCCATCAGATTCTATGTTTCTGTGTTTCAATATGCCTGCTAAGCAAACACACTTTAGTATGCCACTGAACTGCTGGTAAGAGAGTTGCAGTTCTTATGATGTAGAGGTTATTTCACAACCTGCAAAACAGGCAACCAGGGATCGAATCCCAGCAGGCAATCTACCTTTACAAATTGCTGTTCTTGGCAGAATGCACTTATATAATTTACTATTCCAACTTCACACCACCATGTATCACCACTCAAGTGAATATCTATCTTGCAAAATAGTTTGATAAAAAATCCTTAAGTCCCTGGTCAGATCTGAACCACTGACTCTTTACTCATTAAGCAAACACACATTGAGTGTGCTACTGAACTGCAGGTAAGTGAGTTGGAGTTCCTATGATGCAGAGGTTATGTCACACCTGCAAAGCAGGTAACTGAGGATCTAATCCCAGCAGGCAATTTGTCTTCAGAAATTGCTGTTCCTAGCTAAATTTAGTTCTCATAGAATTTACTATTCTACGCCACACTACGATGAATTTTTACTCAAGTGAGTTTCCATCTTACAAAAAGAGTTGAAATAAATGTTTACATTCTTGCCAGGATTCAAACTATGTCTACCTGAATTTAAACTATTGATACATTATTTATTAAGCAAACATACATTCAGTGACCCACAGAACTGCAAGTAAGTGAGTTGCATTTCCTGTGGTGTAGAGGTTATGTCACAACCTGCAAAATAGGTTGCTGGAGTTGATATCCCTTAACAAATTGATGTTCTTAGCTAAATTAACTTCCCCCCTATAATTTACTATTCTATGTCCACACCACCATGAAACACCACTCAAGTGAGTTTCCATCTTACAAAAAAAGTGTAAGTCCCTACCAGCATTTAAACCATTGATCATCTGCCTGCTAAGCAAATACATAGTCAAGACTGTCACTGAGCTACAGGTAAGTGAATTACAGTTCCCATGGTGGAGAGGTTATGTCACAACCTGCAAAACAGGCGACTCGAATTGTATTCAAACCAAGACAAGCCTCTGTCAGGGACTAATTTAATTAACTACAGCATACTGTAGAATTAAGTTCAATTATCTGAAAGTCTGCCATTTAGCTCTGCTTAAACCCTTAGCTACCTCTGCAATGACATCTAACAATTGCTTTCATACAACAAACATTGTAGTGAGAAAGAAAACAATTGTGCAGTTCAGGGGGATCAAACCCAGGCTTGTGTAGGTCTGAAACCCTATGCCAAGACCTAGAGTCTTATTACTAACTTTATCAATGACATTATGCAGCCACATCACAGTTATGCTGCTGGCACCTAAAACCCTTTAATCCCATCATTTTACCTTACCCACAAATTACCACTTTTAAGTGATTTTATAAGTACCCCACTCCACCCCATCCCACAAAAAGACTTCACGTAAATAAAAAAAGTTCAAATGTTTTAACTAGCTTTTTTCCATAACAGTTTTTCTTGCAGTTTTTAATTCAAACATCTACTATAACATTTAATAATGATATGGCATATGCATCCTTCCATACTAGAATTCTTGGCTACATTCAGATACTCTTACTTAATGGCATACATGACCTTCAACGTTTTTTGCAAGTTGTGAAATTGCTACTCTGCCTTACCTGGGTGGACTATAACCACTCGTATAACCATGATGAAGTTACACCTTTACTAAAAAACACCCTTTGAGTAATGTGTATGAACTCTTTAGAGAAAACAAGAAAGGTGACAAAAAGAATCAGTGTAGTTATCTGAGTGCTGTTTCAATAGCCAGCATGGATGATAGAGTTCCAGGAAAAAAGCAGGCACAAATTCCAAGCTTGTCAAGGCATCAACTTGGAGAGAGAAACTATGCAAATCATTAAATAAACCAGTAAGACCTGTGCCAAATACCTGTTCAAACATCTCCTTACTTCCAGGTGTCATGTTCTTGGTAAAGAGCAGCAGGGACGAGAAGGGGGTATAAGGGTTATTTCGGATTGTTAGTATTGAGAAGGGTTATCAACAGCATATTCAGCCAAGGGGTTAACCCCTTAGGTGACGAGGAAGACTATAGCATATATATAGTTATCTGGTAACATGTTACAGGGAACACTTCATCTGCACAGCTACTCCAACTAACCATAAGAATGCAAAACAATATAAATTACTGGAACCTGAAAATATGCACAGTTGCAGGGAACATTACAGAGCAGTCAGGAATGGTGACACTGCTAAACCCATTGTATTCCACTTTATCTCCAGGGACCATAGTGTCAATGACCTTTCTGTTTGTGTCCTTCAGCAGGGCTTCTGGGATTCTGACCATAGAAAAAACATGGAAGTCAAGTTGATCATTCGCCTTGGCTCCCAGCAGCCCTCTGGTTTAAATTATAGACTTATTTTCCACTAAAATCTTTCAGCCACCCCTTATTTTCACTAAAGTCTGTTTGTATCTGTACAGATTTAATATATTTTTCATTTTCACCATAAGTCTCCATTTCTGTCTCCTTCCCACACATTTGTCACCATTCAGCCTTCTTTCTAGGCCCTGTTAATTAGTCCCCACCTGGGGACTTCTCTAGTTTTTTCACTCCTATTATGCTTTATCTTTCCAATCGTCACCTTTTTGTTTTACAGATTCTCTCTTAATCTAGCCATTTATCACTTCTTCTCCTGAGCCTCCCCCTTTTTCTTTACACACATATATATATATATATATATATATATATTTAATTTAATTGTTTAGCCCAGGGGTGTAGCCAGGCATTTCAGATTTGTACACCAACCTGCCACACTGCTACCCCCCTCCCCCACTGTTGTTCATCCCTGTCCCCCATGACTCGAGTCCCAGGTTCCTAGCTCCATTCAGATGATTCCCACACTAGACCTGCTGTCTGTCTGTGCTACTAGTGTGGTGCTCGCTGGTAAACGCCACTGACTGCACCATGAGTCCAAGACCATGGCAAAAATTTCTTCTCTCTCCCCTGCAGGTAGGCAGATTTGCTCCACTTGCCACTCCACATGAAGTCTTCATTCTTCTAGCTGGCCCTGAGTCTGTTCATCTGTCTGCTGCTCCTCAGTTCTTCTACTGCTTCTCTCGCTCCCAGTACAACTGAACTAATAGTATGGTTTCTAACTTTGCTGGGGCATTTAAGCTCACTGCCCAAGACTTGGCACGCCCCCTACCAGATGCCGCAGCCAATCACTATGAAGGAGGACCATGTGGACCTAATTGAGACCTTCAGCTTCAAAGTCCGTGATCCACTCTGCCACCCCAAAAAAAAGCTGAAATAGAAAAGAAAAAGCCTGTGAGGCCAAACAAAGGAATTTAAATGTGATGGACTAGAGAGGGCAGAGCAAATGAATGCTGGCCAGCTTGTTTGCTACCACCTGCTACTAAATTTGGTACGCCATGGCTTACTTGGAGTATCAGTAGCTACGCCCTTGGTTTAGCCAGGAGTAGCACACTAAGCTGAAAGCTTTTTTACAGGTGTAACCTGGGGGCACAGGGAAGTTAAGTGACTTGCTCAGGGTCACACAATACGCAAGTGGAAGCTGTGGGATTCAAACCCAGGTCTTGTCTATTGGATGTCACCAGATATATATCCTTCATTTTACCTCCCCTCTACACTAACTTTGTTTTTTTCTCTTTCAGATATTTCCTGAAGAAGACCTAAGGTCGAAAGGTAGACTTTTAACTCTATTTTCAGCGTGCATTTAATATAACCATTTTGTTTGGCTTTTAGACCACATGCTGATGGAGCGCCTTGTTTTTGTTTTTTACATTATGGTAATCTACACATCTACTATGTTGATAATTTATTATACCTGCACTTATACAATGTTTTTTTTTTACATTTATTATAGTGACAGAGGTCATTACACTTGTGGCCTTTCATGGGAGGTGGGCCCTACAGTGGGTGGGGAATGAACAGTGGCTGGATTGGGTATACTGTGCAAACCATGATCTTTATCCATTAGAGGAAGTATAATTTGGTTCATTCTCCACTGGTGGCTCAGAGGATCCCTGATTCAATCATATTCTTCTAGACTTCCTCTAGCTGAGTGTGCAAGTTTCTCATATCCTACTATTTTCAGGAGGAGCCATACCATGGCTAATGGGGGGGGAGGCCCAGGTCTCTCCAGTGTCTTTAGAGAACCCTCTTCCCTACTGACATGACACCAGAGAACCGGGTTTGTTGTCTCATGGTTAAGGGGGAGGAGGGTCTGGGAAGATTCCCACTAGTGCCACTGTTGGTTTGCCAGAGGCGCTAACAAAGAGGTACAGTATCACCAAAAAGGTCCCAGTATGGCTGTATTACCAGGCACTCCAACAGTATATGGCCCTGGGAGACTTTGGTTCGGTCACATCTCCAGCATTTACTGTGCGGAATCAGCATCATCAAGTGCAGTACCTTAGGTGTGCGATATGCACAGTTGAGGATATTAAAGTGAAGTGATCTCCCAGCCAGCTCTTGTTGGCCTGGGTTGCTAGGATCGCACTGAGTTCCATTCCTGCTGGGATAAGTCCATCTGGGTATCAGCGTCCCAAAGGGTTCACAGTAGTGGAGCAGGAGGGGGGTTGGGTGCCTTTTCTTGTCTTCACAGGGCACCTGACATACCTTTATTATCTGTAATGCAGTGGAACCAGTTCTCCAGAGATGTCCCTTGGCCTATTCACCAGTGTGTTTCCAAATCAGGATGAAATAGCACTCTGCAATTGTATATATTGCCAAAATAAGGTTTGAGGGCAACTGGTACAAGGTTTGCAACTGGGCAAAGGAGCACAAAGTATAAAGGTTCTCATCTGTCAAGTCTACCAAACACAAGATGCTTCTCACCTCCCAACTGAGGCTAACATACCGGGTTGCACCCTCTCACCAGGTAGTGGCTCTTCTAGAGAGACCCAAATCTGGAAAGGTGAGCAGTCCATCCTAGTTTTTGGGTCATTTAACCCCATGTTTTCCTAGTGCATAGAGAAGCAGTAGTGAGGAAGTTCCAGTCATAGAATAGTGTGGTGTCAGTTTGTGGCACCTCAGCCTGCGTTCCTTTGAGGGTCACCAATACAGCACACAGAAACATAGACTTTGACGGCAGATAAGGACCGCTTGGCCCATCTAGTCTGCCCATTTCCCTACCTACAGGGTAGGCTGCAGATCCTAATTAACCAACAGCCTATTTCTTCCTACCCCCCACAAGAATTGCCTTATGTCCATCCCATGCATTCTTGAATTCTCCCACAGTTTTTAGACCCCACAACCTCCTTAGGAAGGCTGTTCCATGCATCCACTACCCTCTCTGTGAAATACTACTTCCTCACATTGCCCCTGAACTGCCCCCATCTATCTTTAAATTGTGTCCCCTTGTTCTTGCACTTCTCTTTTTCTGAAAGATGCTGCCCTCTTGGACTTTGTTGATTCCACTGAGGTACTTAAAAGTTTCTATCATGTCCCCCCTCTCCCTTCTTTCCTCAAGGGCATACATGTTAAGCTCCCTTAGTCTCTCCTCATACAGCTTCTCTTGCAGACCCTGCACCATTTTAGTTGCCCTCCTCTGGACTGCCTCTATCCTGCCTATGTCCTAACGGAGATGGGGTCTCCAGAACTGGACTCAGTAGTCCAGATGGGGTCTCAACAACTGTCTGTACAGAGGATAACAACTTCCTGTTTTCTGCTGCTGATGCTTCTCCCTATGCATCCCAGTATACCCCCAGCCCTCCCTACTGCCTTCTCACATTGCTTGCTAACCTTAAGGTCATCTGATATGATTACCCCAGGTCCCTTTCCTTTTTTGTTGTTACTACTGTACCTCCCCATTGTGTGACTCTTCCCTGGTTCTTGTTTCCAAGTGCATTATTTTGCACTTCTTTGCATTGAATCCTAGCTGCTATACTTCTGACCATTCCTCCAACCTTGCCAAGTCCCTTTTCATCCTTTCCACGCCTCCTTGTGTATCAACCCTGTTGCAGATTTTTGTGTCATCTGCAAAGAGGCATACTTTTCCTTCCAGTCCCTCTTCAATGTCACTTATGAAGACATTAAAAAGGACTGGACCCAATATTGAACCCTGCGGTACCCCACTAGTAACCTCTCTTTCTTCTGAGTGGACTCCATTTACAATTACTTTCTGTGTCCTGTTGTCCAGCCAATGTTTAACCCAGGCTACCACCCTGGGACCCACTCCCAGGCTGGTTAATTTGACTATTAATCTTTGTGTGGGACTGTGTCAAATGCCTTGCTAAAGTCTAGGTAGGCCATATCCACAGCCCCTCCTGGTCTACTACTTTGGTCACCCAGTCAAAGAAATCTATTAGATTTGTCTGACATGACCTTCCCACTGTGAACCCATGCTGCCTTGGGTCCTGTGCCCCACTGGCCTCTAGGTACTCAACTATTCTTTCCTTCAGAAGTGACTCCATCACTTTGCCTACCACAGAGGTCAAGCTGACAGGTCTGTAGTTTCCTGCCTCTGTCTTGGTCCCACTTTTGTGAAGGGGAATCACAACCGCCTTCTTCCAGTCCTCGGGTACCACACCATCCTCCCATGATTTGTTAAAAAGAGTAGCCAGTGGTTTCACTAGTTCCCCCCTTAATTCTTTTAGAATTCTGGTGTGAATTCCATCAGGCCCCATTGCTTTGTCTGCCTTCAGTTTTAGGAGTTCTTGCAGAACCCTTTCTTCTGTGAAAGGACTAGGATCGACCCCCTATCAAGAGTGCTTCTGTTAATTGGATTAGGCACTCCCCCCTCCTCTTTTATGAATACTCAGCAGAAATATTCGTTCAGTAGCCCAGCTTTTTCACTGTCCCCCTCTGCCCACCCACCATTCATTTTATTCATCCTCACTATCCCTCCCTTTGTCTTTCTACGCTCGCTGATGTACCTATAAAAGGTTTGATCCCCCTTCTTAACTGAGTTGGCTATCTTTTCCTCAGTTTGGGCCTTTGCTATTCTGACTTCCCTCCCTGCTTCCTTTTGCCTTAACTGGTACAGCTCTCTGCCCTGCTTCTTCTGTGTTTCCTTATACTTCCGGAATGCTATCTTTTTCTTCCTGACTTTCACAGCCACCTCTTTTGAGAACCATAGTGGCTTTTTCTTTCATTTTGATTTGTTTATTTGCTTCACACAAAGGCTTGTTGCTCTGTGATGGCAGTTTTGATGATTCCCCATTGTTGCTCCACACCTCCTTCTAGCCTGTTTGCTAGTGCTTTTCTGAAGCACTCTCCCATCTTGCCAAAGTCAGTCCTCCTGAAGTCCAGTACCCTCACTTATGTATGGCTTGACTCTGTAGCTGAGTTTAACGTGAACCACACTGTTTGATGGTCACTTTTCCCCAGATGGCAACCCACTCTAAATCTGAGATCCTCTGACTGCCCCCATTTGAGAGTACGAGGTCTAAGATTGCTCCTCACGAGTGGGTTCCAAAACTAGCTGTCTGAGGCCTGCCACCTGTAGGGCATCAAGAATGGCCCTGCTCTTGGATGTGGCTGCAGCAAATGTGCTCCAGTTAACATCTGGCATATTCAGGTCTCCCATCAACAGTATCTCCTCTTTCTGTACCATTCTAAGAATGCCTTCTATCATATCCTTGTCCATTTCTTCCCCCTGACATGGGGGTCTGTACACAACCCCAGTGCGGATTGTGGTGCCCTTTCCAGTCTCCAAGGTGACCCACAGTGCCTCCTCGCCTCCCTGTTTACTCTTTTGTTCAGTTGCTTTTATCCCTTCCTTTACATAGAGAGCTACTCCTCCCCCTCTTCTCCCTTGCCTGTCTCTCCTGTAGGTTATGTACCCTGGTATGTTAACATCCCAGTCATGGTTCTCTGTGTACCATGTTTCTATGACTGCTATGATATCCAGGCATCCCTCTTCCATCAAGGCTACCAGCTCAGGGAGCTTGTTGCCCAGACTACGTGCATTGATACTCATTACCCTCCATTTCCTGATGGCCTTACTCCTTTTTGCCCCATCTCTGTCCTTCTTGCCTTTGTCACTTCCTCCATTTACCCCTGCCCTTCTCCCTATCGACACCTCTATGTTGGTGTTTACCGCACTTACTACTGTGATTTTTTGGGGGGGCTAGGATTTCCTGCTCTTTCCAGTGCCCCCCCCCCCCTTGGCTAGTTTAAATGCTTGCCTATGAAGCATTTAAACCTATTACCTAGGATCCTGGTTCCCTTCCCGGACAGATGCAGCCCATCATGCCAGTATAGGCTTGCATCACTCCAGGTGGACCCCCAGTCCCCAGTGAAGCCAAATCCCTGAGCTCCACGCCAGTTTTTCAACCACTGATAGAAGCATAGACACACACAATTTGATGGCAGATAAGGATCGCTTGGACCATCCAGTCTGCCCATTTCCCCCTACCTACACTATTACTGCAGATGGTGCCTGATCTACAGCACTGTCTCCTTTCCTTTACACTATGATTCCTTGTGCTGTGGATAAACAGCTGTGTTGGTGGATGCAGTCATGGACCTTGGGCTGTGACATTTCCTGGCTTCCTCATTGTGAGACTCTGCCCATTTCGCTCTGGTAGTCAGTCGAAGCCCTTTGTCTAAGGGGCAGATCTTTATCCATTGTTTATAAGTTCACTTCCCAGGCGGTCCCTGCTGTGGTCCTCACTAAAGGGCCACAGCCTAAGGGCGTAATACTGTGGGCATCTAGCATGGGGCTGCAGTCGGCAGGAGACTCTGTATCCACAGTAAGCAACTGGTTTCAGCAGATACAGGGTGTCCTTGGCTCTGCTTCCAATTTCTCTCAAAGCATATATTGTCTGTTCCTGTGTTTAACTATTGAGGAGGCAGTATAGCACAGTGGTTTAAGGCTCTGAGCTGCAAACCTGGAGACCTGGGTTTGAATCCCACAGCTCCCACTTGCATACTGTGTGACTCTAAGCAAGTCACTTAACTTCCTTGTGCTCCCAAGTCGTACCTGTAAACAAGCTTACAGCTTAGTGTGTCTGTCCTGGTTAAATAAAAAACTACTGTGGTTTACCCTTGGGATGCTTTATATGGGGAGAGGGATGATGTTTTATCTATGTTAAGGGTTTCTATAACTTTAGTTTAGAGTGCATTGTGTTTATTTCCACTGTTCTGTTGGGTAATGTGCTTAATCTAATACTGTTGCTAACTAACACAATTGTCCTACATTACTGCAGCTGCTACAGCTCGGTGCATATTGACCTTGCTGTTATTTGAAAGCTGAAAGCTGCATTCACTTGGCTGCTACAATATTTTCCTAATCTACCTTTGATACATAGTCTAGAAGTTGCATTTGTTACTACTTAATTTAAAAGGCATTTTATATTACTGCAGTTTACTACTGATTGCAGCTTATTTTATCATTGATATCAGTCTTAAAGTTGCTTTATCCTGCCACAGTTTAGTTTCATATAGTGCTACTTGTATTATAACTTGCATCTATATGCTGCTCCCACTCCTTCCTCTTACTCCTCTCCTTAACCTTCCTCTGACCTTCACGCTCCCTTCAATCCTCCTTTTTATTTTTATTTTCTGTCTAAATGCCAATACTCCCTCTACAGGGTTTCCTGTCCTTGTATCTCTGCATCTTTCCCCCTTACTTTACTCCCTATTCCCTATATAGGTCCCCCATCCCCTTTTTCACTTGCTGCTCACCTTCTGTCTCCCATCTCCTGCCTGTCTGGCTCTTTCCCCCTACTTGCTCCTCCTTATTCCTTCTGTAATTGCAACCTGCTCCTCTCTCAGCTTAACCCTACTCCTCCTCTCCTTGTTCCTCTCCTTTCCCAGATCAGTCTTCTCCCTCATCTTGCTCCATCATTACTACTCCTGTAGTGTATACCCCATCCCCTCTATTACATAAATTCGAACCCTCCCTCCTTCTACCAACTTCTCCTGTCCTCTATATTTCTTATCTATCAAATATGTTCTGTATGCCCCTCTCTCCTTCCCCTCCTGTTTACCTGTGCTTACCTCCCTTCTACATCCTTTCTCTCCTCATCCCCTTCCTTCCCCATCCTTCCCTCGCCTATTCCCCCTGGCTCCCTGGGCCCTCATTCCTCCCTTCATTCTGCCTCCATCATGAATCTCTTAGATTCAGGCTTCTCACCCGCCCCCTCCCTCCTTTAACCCCTACTCTCCCTCCCAAGTGCTACATAAACCCAGCTCTGTCCCAGTTAAGCTCCTCATCTCGCTGCTTATATTGGTTGCAGGAGACATTGAGCCCAATCCTGGCCCTGTTCACTCCTCTCCCACCTGCCTCCCCAAAGAGTTAAGAGTGGCACACCTCAATGTCAGAAGCTTCCTCCTGAAGGTGGACCTGCTACAGCCACTCATTTTCAGCCTTCACCCTGACGTACTAGTTACCTCTGAATCTTGGCTTTCCCCCCAAGATTCCTGATATGTTGGTCTCCATACCTGGACACTCCATTACTCACCAAGATTATGCCCATAGGGGTAGCTGAGTTGCCATTTACATATCTTCTGCCATCCAGTTAACCTCTATGCTGTATCTCTTCTCCATCTGTCTATGAACCTTTACTCTTCAAACTCTCCCTGACTTTCTCTATTCCCTTCTTCATGGCTGGTGTCTACTGCTGCCCTGGCCTGTCCCACTCTTCCATCACTGACCTCCTCACTACTATCTCTACCCATACCTCGTCAAGTGAATTACCCATCCTTGGGGATTTCAATTTAAGTTGGCTTTCCCCAACTCATTCCAAATTCTGCCAAAACATTAAGTCCCTTACTCTTTCTCAACTGATCACTGACCTTACCCGCCACAGCCATAAATCACTTAAAGGGGAACTGTCAGCAATAAGAGCCTCACGCCCATGTGTGAGGCTGATTCCAATTAGCACTTTGTGTACAAAAACATTTTTTTACTTACTGTTTACTGCAGCATAGTATAATGTAGTAGGCTAATTTTGCTGCTTCTAAGGTGCCACTTTGTGTAACCAGACATCCCATAATGCCCTGCAGCTAACATCAGAGGAGGGCTGCAGAGCTGGGAGATTCAATAGCTTTCAATAGCCTGCAGTATACATGTTAAAGATTTTGCAAGCTAAAATCAGATGTTTGCTGGTCCTGCTGTGCTCACGGGGCTTAGTACAGTCCTCGGTGACTGTACCTAGCCACAGGAGAACAGCAGACAAGCAAACAGACCATACTCCAGCTGATGACATTGCTGTGCCTTGCAGAGGCAGTTGCCTCTGTGACCCACCTTCACTGCCACATCTTGGACCTAGTATTCTCACTAGGTCTTGAGGTCACTGACCTCAGGATTGAATGGGTTGCTTGGTCCGATCACTGTATGGTGAAATTCTTCTTTGCCCCCCCCCCATGGTCCCTCCACTGTTGAGATGATCAGCTATCGCCTTTGAATGATTGCCCCCAGATGGACTGATGGCGGTAGTTGATTTTTTTTATTTTTTTATTTTATTTATTTATTCATTCACTACTAGGATTACAAATACCTTTGAGCCAGGGGCTCTTTTACAAAGATTCCACATCAAGGAAACATACATGAATGGAGAATATAACACAGTGAGTTGGTACAGAAATGTTACAGTTAGTGAAATAAATTAGAACAATAAGAAATTATACAGGTGAAACAACAGACGAAAATGCAGTCCTATGATGTGGACTTTGTCAAACAAGTGTTAGACAAGGAATAAAGTAGGCATGGTGAGGAAGCTTCAGGAGGATGAAGGAGAGAAGCGGGTGTGTTGAGGCCGAGCATTGGGAGAGGTGGCTGAAGGGGTAAGGCTGAGGGCATCTAAAAGTTAGGGGTGTTGGTGCCTGGAGAGGACAGGGACCTAGGGGAGCATCAGATAGGGTCTAGGGGGCACAGTCACATTTACACAGTGTAGCAAGGTGAGCTTGGAGTTTGGATTTAAAAGTGCCTAGTCTGGGTTTAGAAAGGACTACAGAGGGTAGGTCGTTGAGTCAGGTTGGCGCCCTGTAACTGAAGGTGTGCTGGCATTGTGAGGTCCAGCAGTATGTGATGAGGAAAGCCTGTTTAGCTGCCCTATGTGTGCAATGCTGGTTTGCCATTGGCAGAAGCAGGGTCAGGGTGGCTGGAGGAGTTAAGGCAAGGCATATTTTTTTGCAGACAGGCAGGTCTGATAATTTATTCTACCTTGCAAGTGAAGCCATTCAGTTTGCAAGTATAGGTCGCAGGTATGAGTGCATTTGTCAGCACCAGTGATCAGCCTGCATGCCTTATTTAGTGAGATTGTCAGCCATTTGAGAGCGGTATCCGGGCAGCACTACAGATTATCAGGCCGTAATCTATGATGGACAGGACCGAACTTGTGACTGCTAGTCTTTTTTTTTTTTATATTTAGTGTGCTTTTTCACTGTGTGTCTTGGCCATTGATATCTGCCCTGGTCAAGGACCCCGCACTCCCACCTCTGGCTGTGCCTGCACTCTCCCAGGCACCCCTGGCTTTTCCCCCCAGAGGGTGGGGCTGCAGCACCATCTTCCTACCAGTGCCGCAGTACAAATATCTGGTTGGGAGAGCCAGCTGAGGAGTCTAATTGAAGCCTGGGGGCATGGCTTCACAGAGGCAGCCAAGCACACACAATTTTCTCCCCTGTAGGCAGGGGCGGGGATGTTCAATGACTGCCAGTGTCCGCCCTGCCCCTGAGTTTCTGAAGACATCGGTGCTGCACAATGAACCCAGCCTCCGCTGGGTGTTGCTGCTACACCGAACACACATGCCGCCCTCCCCCTGGAGAAGGAGAGAAGTCCAGGGATGCTCAATCTTTCTCCCCCCCGGCTGGCCCTCTGACAACCCGGGTCCATTCCTGAACCCAGATCACCGGCGTCACAAGTGGAAATACAACTGCTGCGCTGACGGGCTGGTATGACTGCTATTCTTAAGGCCTCAGGTGTGAGACAACGCCTAAAGGACCCCAAGCCAACTGTTTACCAACTTGGATATGTTATTGACATGTAGGGCATATGATAGCGAATTGCCTAGAGTAATTTCTAGGTATTTGAAATCATGTACCATCTCCAGGGGTTGGTTTAGAATATTACAAATAGTTAGGTGTGCAGACTTATATTTATTTTGGTTGCTAGCAAAGAGCATTGTTTTTGTCTTTTTGTAATTTATTAAAAATTTATAGATTCAACTTTTGTGAAGTTAAGTTGCAGATCATTTGTAAGGGGAAGGAGGTCAGTGTGGCTGGTGAAAAGAATAGCATCATCTTCGTAGAGGACTAGGTTGCTATCACAGGCTTCGGGGAGGGTATTCAAGAATAGGCTGAAAAGTAAGGGCCCAAGGATGGACCCTTGTGGGACACCAGAGCGGACAGGAAAAACACTGGATAGGGAATCATTTATTTTAGTCTGCTGTGTTCTGGTTTTGAGGTAGCTTTTGAACCAACAAGCCACGGAGAAAAAGAGGCCAAGGAAAGGATGGAGTTTAGGAGGAGGGAGTGATTCACAGTTTCAAAAGCCTTGGTCAGGTCAATGTAAATTGACCCAACTATGTGACCACAGTCCAGGGCTTTGTGAATATATTATGTAAAATCCAATAGAGCTGTGGTAGTAGTATGGGTCTTATGGAACCCATGCTGCTGAGGGTATTGAATGTTGTGTTTGGCCAGGAATTCAGTCAGCTGGTCCACAACTACTCTCTCTAGAATTTTGGATAAGGGCGGGAGAATCAAAATGGGGTGATAGTTTGAAACTAGCCAGCTGTCTCCACTTTTGTGGACTGGTGAGACAACTGCAGTCTTCCACTGTTTGGGGAACTGCCTCAGAGACAGTGACATGTTCAGAATGGTGGTTCGGGGCTGTAATATTACATCAAGCAAGAGGTATAGTAGTTTCATATCAAGGATATCTCTGCTGTACCTGGATTTACCTAAAACCCTAAGCAGATATTTTTGGGCCTCAGTGAGTGTGATCCTCCTAAAATAGAAGGGGGGAATGTGAGGGGGAGGGACAGCAGGGTCATAGGGGCCAGAGGCGCTGGATTCACCCAAAAAGTTGGATGGCAGTATCTGGCTAAGATCAGTAAAAGCTACATTGAAAGCATTGCCGATAGCATTAAGGTCTTGTACAGGGGTGTCGTTTACAACTAACATAGTGGGTGACGCCTTACTGGGCTTACCAGTGAGGCTCTTGAGTTGTTGTCAGAAATTCTTGCTATTTCCCCAGGAGCTAGTGAGCTCTTTTTGGAAATGGACAATTTTGGCCCTGTGGATTTCTTGGGTACATGTGTTTCTAGCAGCTGTATAATGCTGCTTATCAGCTGGATTGCCTGCGGACTGTGCAAGATGCCAAAGATTATCCCTGGCTTTCATCTTACTTAATAGTTCAGCAGTGATCCATGGGTTTGTTGCCCCCCCCAAACTTTGATTTATGAGCTGGGGCAAAGATGTTACAGGCTTTATTAAAGTGAGTGATAAGGAAGCTTAGTGCGTGGTCAGTATTGGTAAGTGAGCCGAGAGGGGATCAGTCACACTGTGCAAGGTAGGCCCAAAATTTGTCAAGTTTTCCTTTTTTCGGTGAACGCTAATATGTGATTTTTGGTGTGGGATTGGAGATTTTATTTGACCAGAGGCTAACAACTGGTGAGTGGTCACTCATTAAGTCAGCAAGAACTGTAGTACTAATATGTCTTTGAGGATACGTGGTGAGAATTAGGTCAAGAAGGGAGCTGGTACCAGTACACAAGTTGACTCCAGTAGGGGAAGTCACCAACTGGAATATGTTAAGGGCTGCAATGGCAGCCCATAACATATTCCAGTTGGTGACTTCCCTACTAGAGTTGTTTTTGCAACTGGCTTGGGTGAAGCGGTGGCAGCCTATAATAATACTGTCTCCGGGGCACTTGATGCTATAGCACCGGTCTATATACAACCCAGATCTTCTTGCCTGAACCCCCATGGTACGATAGGGCTCTCAAGGTGACAAAGACCATGGGTTGGAGGTTGGATCATTGCTGGCATAGGACTCTGTCAGTGGAGGATAGACTGGCTTTGAGGAATCACTATGTTGATTATCAAAGGGCAATCAACTGTAAGAAGGCAGAGTTCCTTTCCAGGAAGATTGCCGCAGGGAAGAACAGACCAGCTCAGCTCTTTCAGACTATGGACATGCTTATTCATCCAGTCAGTCTACAGCCGAAAAGAGCCTTTTCAGTAGCACTTTGCAAAGAGTTTGCTCTGTTCTTCTCTGACAGGGTATCCTCTATTTGGGGTGGGATCTCGCCAGTGGGTCTAGATCAGTCCTGCAGGGTGAGGTCTGGCTGGAACATGGGCGCTCCTATTGTCTGGGTGGTGTTGCAGCCAGCGGAGGTGGCTAAGGTCGCCAAGGTGACTTTTAAGCTGTGGCCCACTTGTTGTGAACTGGACCCTGGCCTGACGTGTCTCCTAGTGGGTTGCGTCAAGGCTATAGGTCCAGTGTTTGCTGGGATAGGCAGGTGCTCACTTTCAGAGGGGATCTTTCCCAACACCTTGAAGGAGGCGTTGGTGAAGCCCCTTCTAAAAAAAAAAGAACATTTCTTGACCCTGACATCTTGGTGAATTATAGACCCATCTCCAACCTATGATTTTTAGGGAATGTTGTTGAGAAAATAGTGGCTCTGCAGCTTGAGGAACACCTGGAGACCTTTGTCATCTATGAGCCATTCCAGTCCGGGTTTAGGACGAGGCACAGAGACAGCACTAATATGAGTACATAATGACCTCCTCAGGGCAAGAAATCGAGGGAAGGGGTCAATTCTCATTCTCCTTGATCTGTCATCAGCATTTGATACCATGGACCACAACATGTTGTTGGATCACCTTAGAGAGTATTGTGAACTCACCAGTACTGTCATCAACTGGTTTGAGTCCTTTCTCTCGGGCAGGAGGCAGAGAGTAGTGATGAGGAATTTCTCCTCCTCTCTGATGCCCCTGACCAGTGAAGTTCCTCAAGGCTCGATCCTGTCATCAGTGATGTTCGCTGTATACCTGCTGCTCCTGGCGAGGCTCATCAGACAGTACAGTCTGGATTTTCACTGCTATGCAGATGATACTCAGCTGTACCAGTCTTTTGTACCAGGGACAAATACTGCCATTGAAGTGCTGAATAAATGCCTTGCCGAGATCCAGGACTGAATGGCTGAGACTTAACCCAGACAAGACGGAGGTGCTGGTAACTGAGCCGGGTCACTGGCATGATAGGGATGCTTCTGGGGTGACAACAGATTTGGTCCTGGGGTCGACTTTGTTGATAGCATCTTCTAGGGTGAGAAATCTGGGAATTGTCCTCGATGACAAGCTGACATTTGAAGCTCAGGTGTTGGCTGTAAGTGGTTTTTACCATCTGAAGAACATCGCCCAGATTAAACCCCTAATTCTGCCTGAAAACCTGCCATCACTGGTACATGCTTTTGCAATGTCCAGACTCGACTACTGTAATGCTCTTTACCTCAGTGTCACTGGAGAGAACCTCCACCAGCTGTAGCTAGTGCAGAATGCAGTGGCCAGGCTGCTGACGGGGCTGTCAAGGTCCTGTCATGTGATCTCGATCCTGTGAGGTCTGCACTGGCTGCTGGTCAGGTGGAGGATTCTCTTCAAGGTGGGCTTGCTCACCTATAAGGCCCTATATGGATCAGGCCTTAGCTACTGGTTAGATCTCCTCACTCTTGCCATCCCAGCCCCGCTCTCTTCATTCCTCCACTGTGGGCCTCCTAGCTGTTCTGAGGACCAGGCTGAAAACTTTGGGTGATTGTTCATTTGGGGTGGCCAGCCCACTCCTCTGGAACTCGCTGCCAAGATCTTTGAGGGAGACCCCAATGGTGGAGGCATTTAGGAGGGGCCTGAAGACTCACCTCTTTAGCTTGGCCTTTCCTGCTGATGTTTTTTAACTTATACAACATTTTTATTACTTTTAATCTGTTTATTCATTGATTGTTTATATAATCTGAATGTTTTATCACTCTGTTGAATTTTGACTGTGCGGCGCCCAGAGACCTCTGGGATCGGGCACCAAACAAATAAAAAGTTACTTACTAAAATACTCTGACATTCACTGAAGGCCATTGAATCCCACACTACTGCGGCAGCCCTCCTCTGATGTTAGCTGCAGGGGAGTCTGGCACTTCTGGTTGCAGGAAATGTCAGCTTACAAATCAATGAAATTTAGCCTGATATAATTTATTGCATCACAGTAATCAGTAAATAAAAAAAAAGGTGTTTCTTCACACAAAGAGCTAATTAGGATTAGCCTCGATGTGAGGCTCTTATTGCTGACAGTTCCCATTTAACCACTCCCTGCTGGACTGGGTTCTTACCTCCCATCCCACCAGATTATTGATGCCAGCAGCCTTCCAGATGCACTCAGTGACCACCATCTGGTCTATTATGTCCGCAAACTACACCGCCCTAAAGCCCCTCCCAGGGTCTTCCAGATCCGGTCCTTCTGATCACCGGATTTATCCTCCCTCTACACTGACTTGGCAGCTACTGAATGGTTGCCCAGCTCCTCAGCCAACTCCATTGATTCTGCTGTCTTTTATTTTAAGTCCAAATTTCAGTCTATCTGGGACCAACACGCTGCTCTCAGAAAAGCCAGGGTCCATGGTTCCCACCTCCCCTGGACCTCTGCAGAATTACTGGCCTGCCACCATGCTGAAGATCTTGCCTGGAAGACCCACAAGTCCTCTGTCTCCCCAACTGACTGAAGTAACGTGCCCTTCGCAACACCTGTACCAAAACCACTAGGTTTGCCAGGTCGGAGTACTTTGCCTCCACTTTCCAGACCAACATTAACCACCCTTCCACGTTCTAGAAGGTCACCCATGCCCTCTTCTCCTTCCCTACCCAGTTTTCTACCTCAGTCCTCAAAATAAGTGATGTCACCATTTCTGCCCCCATTGCATCTGAGTTCAACATTTTCTTCACCACCTGTGCCTCCTCCCTTCTCTCCTCAATTCCTCCCCCCTCTTCCCATCCCTCCTCCCACCTTACCTCCCCAATTTCCCCTTTCTCCTTCCCTCCTATATCTCCTGCATTCATTCTCAAGTCCTTTGTAGCCCCAGCGCTGTATGCCAGTGGGCTACCCTCACTTGCCGACTGTCTCTGGTACCCAGCAAGGGGCCTGAGTCCTGCTACGGTGACTACTGGGGGTTCTGTCCCAGAAAAAGTGAAAACAGTGCGGTGCATCCACCCAGAGTAAAGTATCAGTGGGACAGATATCTGCTTGGCACAGCCCCCAGGATGCTGTGCCTACCCACCTCCCCTTCCAACCACTCTGCACACTGTGTCCCCTCGTACCATGCCCCACCATAAACCATATAATTCAGCAATGAGCACATGCAATGAAGTTCACCACCACAGCAGATTCAAACAACAAATTCACAGCTTTATTTGGGGGTAAGAAATAGGGAAAAGGATACCGGGTAGCTGTGAAAGCAAGGAAAAAAGGTTAGGATAATAGGCAATGCAAACATATGGGCCCACAGGCCAGCCTCCCCCACTGGTACCAGTGCCCCCCATATTGTCCCTAGGGGGACCCACTAGTTGCAGGCCTGTTCAGTGCCATGGGTTGGCCGGCTGTTGGGGCCCTGAAATGATGAAAAACTGAACTTTAATTAGAACAAGTTCTCCTTAAACCCTCCCAGGAACCAGGTCCTGAATACTCACAGTTAGTGGACCTCTGCGCCAGGAGAGATAGAGCTCCTTGAATTTTAGTGCAGCAACACAGAAACAGGCTGGCCAGGATCCCTCCATCCAGATGGAACTTGCTCGAGGATCTTGCAACTGGTCACCTTGATTGTAGTTCTGGCCACTTGTCACCTTCAGCCGCTTCTGGCCTGCTGCAGAGCATGGTGGCAGGACAACACCAGCCCCAGAAGGCCAAGACCTGAGAGTGGCTCCACAGCCCAGCTCCCATGATTGGAGCACTCTACCACTTGGGTGCAAGACCCGCAACCTCCTGAGACAGTGAGTCCCACTTGGGATGGGTTAGCAAGTTCCCTCCCTGGCTCTGAATGAGGACTCCCAAATGGTGGGGGTCCTCCTGCAGTCCCTGTCCTGAGCTTTCAATAATCACAGTTTTCATGCAGTTGCTCCAATGAAGACCAGTGCCAAATTGAGCATGTGCTAGCCCCTGAGTCAATCAGTGTCAGTGCAATTCTGCAGGGAGGTAAATCAGCAGCAACAGGCCCCCTGCACACCAGTCCACATTCTCAGTTTAGCAGTGTCCAACCCTTTGTTTGGCTGCGGCAAGACCTCAGCTCTCAGCCACTTTAACCAGTTCACTCAAGACACACACACAATTCCTGGCTAGCACCCTCATGACCAGAGATGCTCTGCCTCTAGGCACCAGAATTAGTCTCCTCCTTTCCCAGGAATCCATCTGTCACAGTTTTGGGTGCCTAGATCATTGATTGGCTAAAAGGGATGGGGTTAAGTGTCACAAACATGTCAGCTCCCATTAGTGCACATGGAGTCCATTTCAGTTAAAAGCAGTCTCTCCCCTTTCTCAGGCAGCTCCCACCCAACCCATTATATTATTAACTCCAATGCCCACTGGAATGTAGCTCCAACTATCCTCTGTTAAACAAGCCCACTTGCAGAGCTGTAGCCCCAGCCGTTTGTTTGTTGCTCCCGCCAAAACTATGCCCCCCCCCAGGCAGCAGGCAGAAACCTCATTAATATGTATAGGGGCCCCTCATTAATATTCATGAGCTTCCAGCGGCCCCTGTTATTCTGTGCAGTTTGGGCTCCTGAGGGCTAATATCAGAGCCCCTCCAAGTCTCCGGCCCCCAGCAACATAAGGACGACCCTGGGACTGGAGACACACCTCCTGGCTGACTGCACAACCGAGCAGCCAGCACATCAAAGCACAAGCCTCACTTACGTGAGTGCCGGCCCCAACTAGGATGCTGGCAGCTCGCAATCCACACCCAACGGTGCTGGAAGGAGGCAGAATGGCAAGGGGAACAGGAGAAACTGCCACTCCACGAGGTAAGCCCCCAGAGGGGGGGTTACACCTTCTTAGCCCTAAACCCTCTCAAGGGCAAGAGTCCTGACAACCTCAACCCTAAACTCCTCCACCTCTCTGGCCCTGCTATTGCTCTTCCACTCTCCTCCCTTCTAAATCTGTCCTTCTCCTTTGCCTCTGTCCCTGATGCATGGAAAAATGTTACTGTCATGCCCCTTCCTAAAGGTGGTGACCTATCCTGTCCTGGCAATTACCGCCGTATCTCCCTGCTTCCCAACCTTGCTAAACTGCAAGAATGCTCAGTTCTTTCTCAACTCTCTGCTTTCCTTGATTCATCCTCCTTCTTCACCCCCTTCCAGCCTGGTTTCTGTAAATCCCATTCCACTTCCTCCTCCCTTCCATGGCTTACTGACTCCATTCACTCAGGCATGGATCAGGGCCTTATCATATCCGCCATCTATGTCGACTTGATCAAAGCCTTCAACACTGTAGTGCACCACCTTCTCCTTGATAAACTTACATCAGCAGGACTTTCTACATCTACTACTAACTGGTTCTGCTCCTACCTTGCTGGTAGGACTCAATTGATTAGAATTTGTGATTCTTTATCCCCTCCACTCCATATCTCCACTGGTATCCCCAAGGCTCTGTACTTGACCTACTACTCTTTACAGTTTTCCTAAACAACCTCCATGCTGCAGGCATCTCTGCATCCATCCATATGTACACAGATGATGTAGTTCTTTACACCTCTGGTTCCCCCCCCCCGATCAGATGGTCACGCTCCAGCAGGACTTTGACAATGTCCAGCACTGCATCCGTTCAAATCAGCTGTCCCTCAATGCCAAAAAAATGGTCTCCATGACCTTTGGCACTAAGCAGAAGCTCTCAAGGCTAAGTGGCCTCCCCTCCTTCCACACCCTACATAGGACCATGATCAAGGATGTTCCCATCTTTAAGTACCTCGGTGTCTGGCTGAATCATCACTTTGACTTTTCTGGACATGTGGATCCCATCCACAAAAAAGTGCACACTAAACTGCGTGCATTATACAGGAACCATGGTTGCATCCCCCTGCAGCCATTGCCCAGCAAATGATTCTTCCAATTTTTGACTATGGAGACATTGTTTACAGCGGTGCTCCTAAGTCCACCCTGTCTAGACTGGATTCCTTCTTTCACTCCTTCTGCTGCTTTGCTTTGGACTGCCCGTCCCACACTCACCATTGCTCCCATTATACCTCGTTCTCTCTTTCCCTCCCTTGAAGAAAGGCACCTCTCTCATTGTTCCTCCTTTATTGCTAAATTCTGGCTGGGCTGTTTCCCCTCTTGTCTCACCTCGTTCCCCTATCCCCTTTCTTCCCATTACAACCTTTATAACTCTGCTTTCCACTCCCTTGCACTCCCTACTAAGACATCGTCAGCTAGCCAGGCTGCCTTCTCCTACTGCTTCCCTAAACTATGGAATTCTATCCCCCTCTCCATCCACTCTGCCTCTTCCCTACGCTATATCTGTTCTCTTCTCAAGTTCTTTTGTCACCCCTGCAACTGCCCTGGCCCCCTCTGCATCAGTTGCATCGCCCTCCCCCCCCCACATCCCTGGAAAATAATATAATCACTTCCAGATCGGAGGTGTAGGGGAGGAAAGAGCGCAACACCCCTGGGGCGGCAATGACGGCAGGCACTGCAAAATCCCTATCATCTGAATGACCGTCAGATGGGTTGCAGCATCTACATTGCTGTCGCTGTAATGGTTTCACTGTGCAGACAGCATATGCTCTGAGCCTATCTTCCCCTCTTTCCGCTTCCTCCTGCTCTCCCTTATCTTGTCTTTTACCTTCTCTGTTCTAACTCTTCACCCTGTATCCTACTGCTAATCACCGTTTCCCCAGCTCCAAATGTACTATTACTGGTTAGCTTAGCTGCTATCTGCCTGCATTTCTGTACTGTGCACTTATTGCATTCTCCTGTTTTGTCTTCAAGTTGCATCCTGCCATATCTGTCTATGCCAATGTACATAATTTGTTTTAACTGCCTCTATGTTGCTTATTTACATGCTATGTATTCAGTTCTAATTGTTTTTCTGTATCTCCCCTACCCCTCCACCCAGGATGCATCTGGAAACGAGTTGTTACCAGCTCAGTATGTCTTTCCTGGTGAAATGTTTTAAATAAATAAATTCTCTTGTGCCTATCCTTTGCATTCTTGAACCCCACCGCTGTTTTCACCACCACCTCCCCTGGAAGGCTGTTCCAGGAATCCACCACTCTTTCTAGGACGTATTTTCTCACACCTATCCTAAATCTACCTCCCTCCAGCTTCATTGCACACCCCCTTGTTCTTGAGCACCGTTTCTTCTGAAAAATACTCTCCACCTGCATCTTATTTACCCCCTTGCAGTATTTAAAGGTCTCTATCATATCTCCACCTGCCCCATCTCTGTTCCAGGGTGTACATATTGAGGTCATTTTAGTCTCTCCTCATAGGGCTTTTGCTGCAGACCCCGCACCATTTTAGTTGCCCTCCTCTGGACTGCCTCCAGTCTGTCTATGCCCCTCTGAAGATGTGGTCTCCAAAACTGGACACAGTACTCTAGGTGGGGTCTTACTAGTGATCTATACAGAGGCAACACCACCTCCCTCTTTCTGTTGGTGATACCCCTCCCAGTGCAATTAAGCATCCCACTAGCCCTCCTTATTGCCTTGTCGCACTGCCTGGCCACTTTTAGGCCATCCAATATGATAACCCCCCAAGTCTTTTTCCTGTTTGGTGGTTGTCAATACTACTCTACCTATTTTGTACTCTGCCCCTGGGTTTGTGTCCTAAGTGCATTATTTTGCACTTTTTTGCACTGAAACCCAGCTGCCATACACTTGACAACTCCTCTAGTTTTCTCACGTCTCTGCTCATCCTTTCCACCCCCAACCCGGAGTGTCCACCCTACTGCAGATTTTGGTGTCATCCTCAAAGAGGCAGACCTTCCCTTCCAGCTCCTCTCCAATGTCACCTATAAAAACATTAAAGAGGGATTCCAGCGATCTTCCCTGCATTTCATTTTTATCAGTGTTCTGGCCTAAAATAACACTGTGCGGTGTGATTTTTTAATTTGTTCATCATTTCTTTACCTTTCTTGTTGTTTTCCTGCAGTACAGCTTGCCATGCGTGCCCCCTCTGAAAAAACACGAATGCACATGTGCATCGCGATGACGTCACTTAAAGAAGACAGCGAGCATACAGACAATGAAGCAGCAAGCTGACGCTGCCTTGGAGCCTTATTCAGCTGCTGAAATGAGTGTTTTTTGCCAGCATTCGTCCCTGAGTGTTCCTCAACATGTTGCTGACTCGGACAGTGATGTTTCATAGACGCTGTCAGAGTTCAGTGAACCGATATACGAGGATTCCTATTGTCTGGATCCACTTGCTAGTGATTCAGATGGTGCGAGGGACAGCAGTAATGACGCTGACCCCAACGTGGGTCGTTTGGATAACATGGAATGGTATGTAACTGTATTTGTGTGAATTGATTATATATTTCTTCACGCAGGTTGGCAGTATTCGTGAAGACAATGCCTGTCATTTTGTATATTGTACTCCACATAATCTCAGGCTGCTTGGAACTCAAAATAATTGGGTGTAGCTAGCATTAGTAACTCAGCCCGTTTACCATAACAGACATTAGGAGAACAAAATTGAACTACTGATGCTGTTAGATTTGGCCATCTCAATTTATTACAAGATATTTCATGATATGAAGTTGGTGTTATTGACAGATTAGTCCACTTCAACTTGGGATGGCTCTATTTATTTATTATTTATATATCTTTTGTTAACCAGGTAGGTACACTAGTCAAGACAATTGCCTATTTTCAGGTACGACCCGGGAGAGTACAGGAATAATAGATTTAGGTACATACAATGACATTGTACAAATTAGACATGTTACAGTTCATGTGAGGTTACAGATTCAACACAGCATACGAAACATGGTAAGGCATAGATTATACAGTAGTAACATAACAAAAATAAACACCTTGTGGGAGATAAGAGCAGTAATGTTACAGATTCAACACAGCGTACGAGTGTGGTAAGTCATAGATTATACAGTATTAACATAACAACATAAACACCTTATGGAAGCCAAGAGCATTTCCAGGGGCACAGTATCGAAATCCTTCAGATGTGACATTATATACAGCTTAGCAACCTCTTGGAGACCGGTCTTTTGTCCAGGAGTAGCTCCAGAGCAGAGGAGTGCTGTGATGGATCAATTCAAGGGGGTTTGGGGCAGCCACAGGCTGAGGCAAGTTTGAGATGGTTCCATAGGGAGGAATGGAGACACATCTGTGAGTGCGTGGCACGGACCTGGGCAGGGAAGGAGTTCCACAGTCTGGGAGCGAATGCACCAAAGTCCCGCCCACCCATTTGAGTCCGTGTAGCCGGTGTCTTGAGGAGGGCCTGTCCCTGGGACCTGAGGGAGTAGGAGGAGGAGACAGACGGGACAAGAAATTTCACAAGCCCTGGAGGGGTGCCAGTGCCATGGACCTTTCCGGTGAAGCACCCCAAGACGAAGTCTATGTGGTTAACGGGTGAGAGCCAATTTAGCCTGCTATAGAAGTCACAATGGTGAGTGAGACGGGGGGCAGCCAACGTGAAGTGGCAGACATTATTGTAGGCAGTGGACCACATAGTGAGGTGGACTTTGGATGCGCGGGCAAACAAGAGGAGCCCATAGCAGAGCGAGGGTAGGAGCACCCCTCTGGCAAGTGCAATCCGAGCTGCCAGAGTAAGATTACTTTTTGCTCTGTATGCCAGGCCCAGTTTGCAGTTTACAGTCTTGCAAGTATTCTGAATGTGGCAGCCAAGGTCAAGCTGCGGGTCCAGCATCACCCCAAGGTATTTAAAGTTGGCAGTAACTGGGATCTTGACCTCGTCGACACCAGGCTCGACTCTAGGCTATTTATAACAATAAACACTGGCAAATGAGATTTCTGTGTTATGGAACCATAGGTCACAGTCACCAACAACACTTTATGGGCTTTTTTTCACTGTGATTGGCATGTTTCATGTGATATAATATTTACAGTCACTGTGGTTCTAACTTGGGTTTCACTTGTTGCATGCCTCTTTTAGAAAGAAAAAAAAAACATGGCAGTGTCTTTTTTATCCTTGTGATCATAAATACCATCCATAATAAATATTTTTGTCAAAATATTCCTTTAGCAGTCTCACAGTGCTGGTCAGCTTCTTCATCTGGTAAATTATTCTCACTATGCCTCTCTGTTCCTCCATGCTAAGGGCCTGATTTATTTCTTACTATATTTACATGAATATAACAATAATGATAATAATAATAATTCACTTTATATGTTAAGTGCCTTATATGGTTTTTAAGGTTCTGTTTTCACCCCTACCACCTCAGTTGTAAGACTGTTCCGGGTATTCACCACTCTTTCAGTGAAGTATTTCCTCACAGCCATCCTAACTTCCCCCTTTCAGCTTCACAGCATGCCGCCCCTTGTTCTCATTCACCTCCTCTGCAATATACTCCCCTCCAATACATTATTCATCCCCGTGGTGTATTTATAGGTCACTGCCATACCCCCCGTCCCTGGTGCACATATTGAGATCCTTCATTCTGTTGTTATACAACTTCTGATGCAGCTCATGCACCATTTTAGTTGCCCTCCTCTGGAGAGCCTCTATCCTGTCTGTGTCCTGACTGAGATGTGGTCTCCATAACTGGAGACAGTACTCTTGTTGGGGGGGGCTCATCAATGCTCTATACAGTGGCAACACCACCTCCCTCTTTCAGTTTATGATACCCTTCCCTATGCACTGTGTAGTCGTACTGGCCCTACCTCCCTACTGCTTTGTTGCACTATCTTGCCACCTTGAGGTCATCCAATATGATTACTCCAAGGCTCCTTTTGTCTTGTGGCGGTCAATACCTCTCCTCCATTTTGTACTCTGCCTCTGATTTTCTGTGCCCTAAGTGCATGATTTTGCACTTTTTTGCATATGAGGATTCCTATTGTTTGGCTCCACTTGCCAGCGATTCAGATGGTGCAAGGGAGAGCAGTAATGACACTGACCCCAACGTGGGTGATTTGGATAACATGGAGTGGTATGGTATATTCCTTATTGCTGCAAAAAATGTATTTCTGTGAAATGATTATGTATTTCTTCATGCAGGTTGACAGTATGCATGGAGACAGTGGCTGTCATTCTGTATATTGTAGTGTTGCACCTGTAACCATTGACCCAATGCTGCACGTTTGCAGTCTATGCCAGGTATTGTTCATAATGCTGCTGGTGTTATACTGAGGATATGTAGATGTAACCCATCACCCCTGCCTTTTTACTAAAACGACAGGTGGCATGCTGTTGACGTTGGCAGCAATACCTGGTGGGGACCTGGGTTCGGGGAGGATGAGGTTACCCGGCACAAGGGACCTAGGTTTGGCTACTCTGCACAGGGGCACCCAAGTAAATCCAAATACAGGAAGCAATAACTGTAATGTCCAGAACCAGGATTGGGATTTTTCAGTGTGGCTTTATTCAAAACTAGCTGAACATAACAAAGCATAGATGGTCCCCCAAAGGGATACGTTCACTGTATATGCAGATCAGAGACTACAAGGCGGTCCACTTGAAGAATGGACCCATTTCTACTGTTGTCTGGCTCTGGACCCACCAGGCACTCAGCCCGGACTTGCATGCGATTTGGATACAAAGCCCGACTGGCCCGGCTCCCCTGCCGGCCACTTGACTGATGGTCCATTTAAAGGATGAACCCAAATTTTACTTGTTGAGACTCCCATCAAACAAGGAGAATGATTTCCCAAATTGTGGCTCCCCACATCACTTAGAGTCTGCGACTCTTAGAGAGATTTGATTTCTTACTTCCTTCGGACTCCCATCAAACAAGGAGAATATTTTCCCAAACTGTGGCTCCCCACACCACTTAGAGTCTGCGACTCCTAGAGAGATTTTCCAATTTGCGACCCACGTCTGGGTACCTACCTCATCACTGGCCAGGCGCATGAGGCAAGTAGCAATCACAGAAGAAATCCGTAGAGGTGGACCTGGTTACTAAAGATTGGGGGTGTTCCCACCTCCAGCTCCCACAGCCCATACCCGGCCATTTCTCTGGACAAACAGAAACTTAAACTTTGAAATGTAGATTAAACGGTGGATGACCTGTAGCACCCCCTCTACAACATTACTTGAAATCCATTCAGACTTTAAATTTTAAATTACTCCATTTGTTTGTCCTAGTACAATAGGCCTCCCAAATAGTAGTTCACATCCCAGCTTTTCTTCACATTTTCCAAACTGAAGAAACATATTGTTTGCCCTCTCAAATAGAGCACAGCACTCACCCTTTCGTTGCAGGTGCCCCACAGATGATGCACCACTTCTTTCACTGTTATACGAACAGAACAGAAACTGTAAACAGGCAGCTTTCTTCTGTAGTGGAAATTAGGGGATTGCCCCTGGAATCCACAGAGGGACTTCTCTTCCACCCCCCCCCCTGGAGGGAGGGGGCTCTGAGACCTGGACAGCGGTCTCCACCACTTTAAACTGGACTCTTTCTCCCAAGGAGGTAAACAGAAAAACACTTCTTTCCTGCTTTAAGACAAACAGGAGACCTCCTTCCTGCTTGGAGGTAAACAGACAACTGACTTTGAAAACTCCCAAAGTTCTAAATCACTCCCTGTGCTGCAGATTCCAATGTGGCTTATGTAGCTGCGACAGTTCTATGGCGATGTCATCTCTCAAGTCTCAGCTGTGACTGAGAACAGAGTGAGACAGCGTGAAACCCATTTAACTGGAGTTTCACAAGCTGCCTTCCCTGCCTACCACTAGGTCTTACTGGGATTCTAGTAACCCCAGGTAACAAGGGGTTACACTCGCCCTTGACCAGGAAAATGACTGTCCCCAGTCATTATGCACCCAGCCTTAGGCCATCCCACCCTATGTGCTACCTGCGGAGGGGGGTGATCAGGCCCCCTCCTACCATGTGCAAGCACAAGCAGGCAACACTAAGGGCCTAGAGGCCTGTAGCTGACATCTCAGTCTCTACTCTGTCCACTTACTATGGACACCTAGTGGCTCTGGTAGAACCGTCCAGAGCATAGCCCTGATAGATCAGTACTGCAGTCCCTATGGTCACTGAGGACCACAGCCTGTCTATCCCCCCTAACCCTCTAGGGAAAACCTATCTGCCTCTAACATAACATCCCAAACAAAAACAAAACCTGGGGACCTCCCCGACCTTGGGCAGCCTGCAACTACAACCATTAAAATACCAAATTACTGCCTCCTCCCTACCCCCACAACCACACCTGTGGAAGGAAAAAGGTTAACACAGTAACAACCATAACAATAACAACACAGTACTTTAAATTCTACACAATAAAGCACTGATGAGGAACTCTGATGAGCCCCTCCTCCTCTTCTTGTCTTCTCTTCTGTCTTCCCAGGAACACCTATAAGAAAAAGACAAAAACAAAACACACTCCTAATCTGCATACATAGTCTACCTAACAACAACCCTTACCATACAAAAACACTGAACAATCCCAAAAAAGATTTTTTTAGAAAAACAGTATTTACATTAGAGTACAATAATGACATTATTTACAATACACATTTGGGGGGATGGAGTGCCCTAAAAGTCCCAACTAGTGACCACAAGGCCCGAAGGCTAGTCCAATAAAGAGTCTCTCCTGGGCGGGCCCGTGAAGCATAGTTCTAAAGGCCAAAGTCCCGAAGAGAGTCTTTGGGACAGTTCACACATTTTGAAGTCTGTAGTGTAGGGTGTGTACTGCAATGTCATAAAGATAGAAAAAGTGTTTCGGACTTACCAGCCATTTGTAGTATACGAACTGCACCAACCTTGTCCCTGCCGAAGACTCTCCCTGGCAGCATTTCTTCTGATACAGCTGGGCGGACATTTTCCGGGAACCACAGGAGGGCACATCTGGAAACAGCTGGGCTGATGTCATCAATGAAGAAGGAACCTTAGAACAGGAACAAAAAGAAAAACAGCTGGTCCGACGTCATCCGATTACCAGGCGATGAACAGAAACAGCTGGGCTGGTGTCCTCTGGATCCGAAGTCATCTGGTGGGCCAGTAGATGGTTGCTGAACAGGACAGTACACTGTAGACTGATGAATGTGGAGCACCTGAGTCCTTGGTTATTCATATTGGCGGATCAATAAGGGCACTTCACAGTCTGGTGTGGCAGTATTGACTACCACTGCTCGGCTCTCCATTTTGTAGGCACGGGCTTAATTGCTGGGAGGTCCTTGCACTGAGGCCAATAGTACCGGGATCAGGGGCTTGAATTATTACCCCATCTGGGCGAACATAACTCACACAGTGGGAGACTTCACGTCCCTCTCCGTCCACTATTCTTACTCTGTCCATAAACAGTGTCCTGCCTCTCTTCCACTGCATATACTTTTCGTGGAACAGTCTATTTTTTACATGCTGGTTGGCCCCAGGATGCATATGTTTCATTGCTTCATCCCAGATCCAGGATTTCCTGCAGTCCTCAATCTCCTCCCAGACTCTCCGAGGAAAGGTAGGAAAGGTCATACCACAGATTTCATTGGCCTTTCTACGAACCAGTCTCTCCTCTTTACTTGCTTTGGTCAATCTGAGACCACTGGCCTGGCTTGGGGTGGCCAGTCCTGGTTCTGCCAACCGCATCCTCAAAGAAATTAAAAACGGATCCCTGACTTCTTCTTCTTGTAAAGCCAGGGCAGTGGCATCACCACCTTCTTCAACATATTCTTCCGAGGCAAGATCTTGAGGCTGTGCACGTTCCTTTCTCACAAGGCCACATAGGTTCCCCTCATCTTCCTCTTCACTGAGGATCTGAGCCCAGGAGTGAGCAGTCGTTCTCACCCCTGAGACTATCCATTCATCACTAGGAGCAGAGGTCGACACCTCCCATTCAAAGGCCTCCCGCATCTCATCTTCACCTGCGAGACTTGGCTAGGCCCCCCCCACCCAGGGGTCTATTGATGCTTTATCCGAACTTTCTTTCTGAGATCCAGCATCCAAAACTTCAATTTCAGATCCAGTCTCTAATTCTGCACCCTCTAGCTTTGTGCCACACTCCCCCGAGGGACCTTCCTCCACAGGCTCCGCCTGGTACTGTGTGCTGCCAACTGCAGATTCCTGAATTTTTGTCCATGTGGGAGCCAAACAAATCGGAGGTGCTTTATACAAGCCATATTTTTGTAGACATCCAGCACAGTGAGGAATCATGAAGACATCCCTTCCAGCACTCAAGCATATTTGGCATACACGCACTGGATAATTAGGAATTGCCACATCAGGAGGGAGTTGCCCTCCATAGCACCACTTTCAATATCTCTCAGTCTATTTACTGCTGCTGTTACTGCAACCCGGCATGATCCGGTACGAGCTGGTCCTGAGGCCATGACTGCAGAAAATAAACAAAGTTCACTGTAACTGAAAGTCCCACTTTAATTATCACATTCTGTAGCTTTAAAATGGCTCCTCTGCTGCTGTGTTTCTACTACCCCACCCTGTAATGGCGGCGGCAGCACTCTGTGCATCAACATTTAGAATCTGGATCAAGCCACTGCGCACCGATTTAACCAGCTACTGATAACTTTTTCTCAAACTGCACAACTTGTTTGATCTGGCTTTTCACACATTTACAGGATTTTCCTTGGACTTTTCACATGCTGGCAACATTCATTTTATTTACAGTCCCTTAAAAACTTTAGGTTTCAGCTCAGGATTGCCTGCTTCTACTAGTGTTGCATTTTTTTACAACCCACAGGCTCTCTCTGGATGCAAACTTTAAACTGAGGCTATCTTCACTTCCATGCACACATTCAATGGCTTTACAGACTTGCACTTGCTGGCAGGACATCACACAGTCGCTACTTGCAAAGCGGCTATACTGCTGCACACACATTTTATATGGCATTACTGAAAATCACTGATTGAGCAGTTTTTGAATTGTTTACTCACTGTTATTGTAGCAACTTGCTGCGATGGGGTAAAACGGCCTGCAGCCAGATTTTTGAAGGCCTCTGAACACAAACGGGTGGGCAGTCTCCGCGATCGTCGTTTTAACCATCAAATTCACTAATTCCACGATCGATTTGCGGGTTGAGCCCGATTTTAAACTTAAAAGTCACTTTTTGAATGTTTACAGCGCTTTGAATACTTCGCGATGCTCCTCCACTGCCAGTACACGCACTACTCTCTGTCTCCCTCTCGAATGCTGAGGCAGTCTCAGAAGAGCTGGCTGAGGGGCGGGACTAATGGCAATCTGACCAACCACATGACGCCATGCAAATGAGCCTCTTCTTCCTCGCGAGGGCTCCTCTCCTCACAGCGATTGTCGAGCAGGCAAATTTAAACTGTAAAATGCACTTTTTTTTTTCTCAACTGACTCCACGGCAGGAGCCCATTTCAACCATGCAACATTGCCATTAACTCTGCAGTCTCTAGCTTTGCACAGAAAGCATTTCCAACGTCCAGGGCATAATTTCTCTGTTGCTACCCCTAGTTTTCCACACTTTCCTTCACAGAAATTCATTTTAAAAGCATTTCAAACATCCAGGGCATAATTTCTCTGTTGCTACCCCTAGTTTTCCATACTTTCCTTACAGAATTCATTTTAAAAGCATTTTAAACGTCCAGGGCACAATTTCTCGGTTGCTACCCCTTAGTTTTCCACACTTTTCTTCACAAAATTTACTTTAAAAGCTGACAAAAACGCTGTAAACTTTTTTGATGCAGGACAAGGGCACACTCTTTGGCTTTACAGCTCTTGGTAAACAGTTGGCATTTTTTAAACAGCAGCACAAGATTCACAGCACACAGCAACACACTAGGGAAATTGCTTCAACTTTTTTGGGCTACCAACTGCCAGATAGCCAAAACGCTAGCCCACATGCCCAAGTACCTTCCTTCCCGAACAAATCCAAAGCGGTGCCTCCATTTTTATAACCCCTCACCCCTGCCTTTTTACTAAAATGACAGGTGGCATGCTGTTGGCGTTGGCAGCAATACCTGGTGGGGACCTGGGTTCGGGGAGGATGAGGTTACCCGGCACAAGGGACCTAAGTTTGGCTACTCTGCACAGGGGCACCCAAGTAAATCCAAATACAGGAAGCAATAACTGTAATGTCCAGAACCAGGATTGGGATTTTTCAGTGTGGCTTTATTCAAAACTAGCTGAACATAACAAACCATAGATGGTCCCCCAAAGGGCTACATTCTCTGTATATGCAGATCAGAGACTACAAGGCGGTCCACTTGAAGAATGGACCCATTTCTACTGTTGTCTGGCTCTGGACCCACCAGGTATTCAACCTGGACTTGCATGCGATTTGGATACACAGCCCGACTGGCCCGGCTCCCCTGCCGGCCACTTGACTGATGGTCCATTTAAAGGATGAACCCAAATTTTACTTGTTGAGACTCCCATCAAACAAGGAGAATGATTTCCCAAACTGTGGCTCCCCACACCACTTAGAATCTGCGACTCTTAGAGAGATTTGGTTTCTTACTTCCTTCAGACTCCCATCAAACAAGGAGAATATTTTCCCAAACTGTGGCTCCCCACACCACTTAGAGTCTGCGACTCCTAGAGAGATTTTCCAATTTGTGACCCACGTCTGGGTACCTACCTCATCACTGGCCAGGCGCATGAGGCAAATAGCAATCACAGAAGAAATCCGTAGAGGTGGACCTGGTTACTAAAGATTGGGGGTGTTCCCACCTCCAGCTCCCACAGCCCATACCCGGTCATTTCTCTGGACAAACAGAAACTTAAACTTTGAAATGTAGATTAAACGGTGGATGACCTGTAGCACCCCCTCTACAACATTACTTGAAATCCATTCAGACTTTAAATTTTAAATTACTCCATTTGTTTGTCCTAGTACAATAGGCCTCCCAAATAGTAGTTCACATCCCAGCTTTTCTTCACATTTTCCAAACTGAAGAAACATATTGTTTGCCCTCTCAAATAGAGCACAACACTCACCCTTTTCGTTGCAGGTGGCCCACAGGCAAAGTACCACTTCTTTCACTGTTATACGAACAGAACAGAAACTGTAAACAGGCAGCTTTCTTCTGTAGTGGAAATTAGGGGATTGCCCCTGGAATCCACAGAGGGACTTCTCTTCCATCCCCCCCCGGAAGGGAGGGGGCACTGAGACCTGGACAGCGGTCTCCACCACTTTAAACTGGACTCTAACTTTCTCCCAAGGAGATAAACAGAAAAACACTTCTTTCCTGCTTTAAGACAAACAGGAGACCTCCTTCCTGCTTGGAGGTAAACAGACAACTGACTTTGAAAACTCCCAAAGTTCTAAATCACTCCCTGTGCTGCAGATTCCAATGTGGCTTATGCAGCTGCGACAGTTCTATGGCGATGTCATCTCTCAAGTCTCAGCTGTGACTGAGAACAGAGTGAGACAGTGTGAAACCCATTTAACTGGAGTTTCACAAGCTGCCTTCCCTGCCTACCACTAGGTCTTACTGGGATCCTAATAACCCCGGGTAACAAGGGGGTTACATAGACTTCAGTAATGCCTTTATGTATGTATGCATTGGAGGCTTGTAACTCAAAGAATGTCCACAGTGTGCTGAGCAAAGCTGGTGGGGTGTGTTGAAAACAGGCTCATAGGCCATCATCAGAGTGTGGTGGTGTAATGATCATTTTTATCCCACTAACCTGTTATAAGTGCTGTCCTGGAGGGGTTAGTTATGTATTGTAAACATTTCCTAGGGTGTTGTCAGCAGTATCAGTCTGTTTACAGACAACACCAAGATGGGTCAGTCATGTATGACCACGATGGGTGCAATAGATAGCATGGTGTGACAAGTGTCAAAAAGAATGCGCTGCAGTTTAAAAAAAAATTGAAGTTACCATTGTGTCTGGGGGAAGGGGGCTAGCTGCTGTATGTAACTGAGGATTGCAATTACACTGTGGTGCTTATCACAGGATCAATGAAGACCTCTGATCTGTGCATGAAAGCATCACCAAGGGCAAATTAAATGTTGTGATGCACTGCACATGGCATTACCTTCCGACAGAGGGATACGATTATATACATCATTGGTCATGCCACACATGGAGTACTGCATTTATTACTGTGGTGGTCGCCATATGATCTCAGAGTGCTGTACTCAGTGGAGCACATAAGGGGCAGTGTGTGCATGATCAGGACCTTCAAATACTTGAAGTGGATAATCCAGATAGACACACAGTGACTTTTTCGGAGCATGGTTGTGATGGACAGTAGGGGGTTGATTTTAGCAAGAATTTCTTCACATAGAGGGTGGTGTCAAGCCTGAACACAGTACGGGGCAAAGTGGTGCCATGCAACACAGTGGATGACTTTGACAAAGTGAGGAACAGGGTGAGGGGAAGGGTAGTGAGGTGTAGGTTGAGGGATAGTGCCTCAGACTCGGATGGAGCTGCTAAGTGAAGCAGACTTTATTGGCATTTTTCTGCTGTCATTGTTTGTATGAACTTCTGTGGTTTTTGTAATTACGTAATTTTTTTTTTTAACAATAGGTGCATCTGTGGTCACTGTCACCATATGGCAACTGAGAGGGAGTGCATATGCTGCAAAGAAATTGCATGTGTTGATAAGATCCAGGATGTTGAAAATGCTTCTCCTGGTTTATAAGAGCCCGACTGTATTACGTCACATCCTGGGTTCCTTGATGTGTGCTTCAACCAATGGGTTTTGGAAATGGCACTAGCAGAATACAGACAGTACCATGGACGGTGTGATCTTCCAGTCAATGAGTAAGTATGCTGCTAGTAATAATATGTTGTTATGTGTTACACAATGAGTCAGTGACACATTTAATGAAATGTGTACTGCAGTGTTCCATTTCATGAAATGTTTATTGCTGTGTTCTTCAAAGCTGCATCTTGATAGAAGTATGTGTCATCTTTATGTGTACTATATTATATTTTTACATCTCCAGCACTTATTAAAAAACAATTCCATGGAACTAGTGACCCCCCTAGTTGTCAACCGATACTAAGATGTACACCAACATGGCATACAGTGGCACACAGGCACATGTGTACAGCACCTCTGCTCATATTGTAATAATCAGTGGTATGTAGTGACCCACAGCATGGTACTGTACATCCACCGTCACCTTCACAGTATCCTCACTTCCACCCGTGAGCATATGTTGACCGCCACATTAATCCTTACACAGCTGCAGGTGAACGCCATTATGTCCATGTAGGCATCATGCATTTGATTGATACGATATTAATCTGACAAATCAGATGTGTGCATTCCCATCCTGGACATATATCATCCAGCATTGGAGGTGTGATGTAAAACATGCAAACAGAGGTGAGAAAGAAGGCACGTGAACCCATGCCGCATGGAATACCATTCCGACTGCATTACGCCTGTGTACCACTGTATGCCAGAGGGGAAATGGTGTAGGGGAGGGCACATCATCGACTAATTTGTGTGTGGCACTCATGCGTAATGCAGTCAGAATGGTATTCCATGTGGCATGGGTTCAAGTGCCTTCTTTCTCACCTCTGTTTGCATGTTTTACATCAGTGCAATGGGTGCACATAAGGCAATCGGCATACATAGAAACATAGAAGCTGATGGCAGATAAGGACCGCAAGGCCCATCCAGTCTGCCCAATTCTTTTTCTACCTTATAAATGTGCCATCGGCCTTTGCTCTGTCAATGGCCTATCTATTCATACTCAGTACAGATGAGTATGGATAGACAGGCCATTGACAGAGCAACAGCCGATGGCACATTTATAAGGTAGAAAAAGAAATGGGCAGACTGGATGGGTCTTGCGGTCCTTATCTGCCGTCAGCTTCTATGTTTCTATGTATGCCGATTGCCTTATGTGCACCCATTGCACTGATGTAAAACATGCAAACAGAGGTGAGAAAGAAGGCACTTGAACCCATGCCGCATGGAATACCATTCCGACTGCATTACGCATGTGTGCCACACACAGATTAGTTTATGAAGTGCCCTCCCCCACACCATTCCCCTTCTGCAAATGTACAAGACAATGTCAACAGAAAGTTAACCTCACACTGGTTTGGCTGTATTATCTCTGTCTGCCATTACGGTTGTGCGTTGTAATGGTGGGCATTATTCATAATTATTTGCACAGCCTACAAGGACCACGCTAAAAAGTAATGTGTGTTACACAACTGCTAAATTGCAAGTTGAACAGTCACAAACAGGCAGAAACTGTTCATTCCTGTAAAATAAGTATAGTGTCCACTCAAAAAGTGCAGTCCAAAGTTTTTCAATCAGGATATTGCAATAAAAAATGATAGGAACTGTTTCATTCCAAACATCAACATCAACATCAACTATCTGTATCAGCGTGTAAGAAATTTATGGTGCAATGCTCCGTTGAGCTTCCTCAGTGATCCTGTGTGCACTACGCAACTCTGTCATGCAAATGAGTCCACGGGCATGCAAGAAACTATGTGCCACTTACAGTATATGCCCATTACGGGGTCATTTACATTCCAGCAGTGGAGCAGGATGCAGCAATTGTCCCAGTTTGTGAACCATACAGAAATTCAGAAGGAATTACAGAATAGTTGTAGTAGGTCAGGTAATAGGGATCTGCATATTACGGTGTTTTAAGTGCTGTATCTGGATTCCACAGGTACATAATATGCTGCTATTGCAAAATGATAACTCCTCACGTAGGGAACAGAGTGTAAGCAGACCCATGTTATTCCTAATAACATTATTTGATATACAGATGGCTGAAATAATGCCTTGTCAAGCATGTACTGCAATCAGTAGTTTTCACTCTGCCATCTCCGACAGTACCCATGCATCTATAATGTTCCTGGCATACATATCTGCAAATCATGGTGATCTAGTGTGTCCTCCAGCCCACCAAATGGGCACCCTACTCATCTGTTTCCTCACCCGCTCCTTGCATCCCCCAGTCACTGATACTACAGCACAGAATCAGAGACAGGAACCAGCACAGTCGTATGCTCACCACCTCATCCAGCCACCATCCGATTGTCACACAGGGAATGCACACTTACACTAGAAATTACAGTAGGAATACATTCACTGTCTGACAATCAGATGGCAGCTGACTGAGTTTGTAAGTGGGGAGCTTTGCTGTTTGTCTTCTCTGATGCCGTTTTGAGGTGTGTGAGGAGGGGGTCATGAGTTGATAGGGCTGTAGGGGTTTGATGCATGTTCAGGTGGGTTGAGGTGTACTAAATGAACATAGTTTACAGATATGTGCACAACTTTGGATGGGGGGTACTGTTTGTGTTAGTACTGTGGGGCATTCTGACTACTCGGGATTCTAGTAAGTTTTTGGCAGGGTTAATATTTTGAGTGTTCTTAGGAATGTCATCGTTTTTGTTTTCACTTTAGTGTTTGTCCATCCCTGTACTGTAAAAAACCATAAACCATAAAAAGCAAAAATATGGTCAACCATACACAACTCTGTATATATTTCCCTCTCATGGTTGACATGACAGCATAGACATCTCGAGCTTTGCTTTAGATGTTCATATGCTGTCATCTTAACACCTCAATGGAATCACCACATTGTTGTGTGTGGTTGCCCATGTATTATTCTCCATATTTATCTACAGAACCTTTCTCTTGATGGAAAAAAAAAAAGGCATTGGTTGAAGGGATTGATTGATGTGCATGTCATACCAATTTGTGGAGTGCAGCAATGTAATTAATCCTTATTTCTGTACAAACTTTTTTGCTTTCTACATGGAAATCTATCTGGGTATACACTTTATAGAGCTGATAAAAGAATGGCTGCCAATATTGTTCTAAACACTCCAAAATTTACAGAAGTTTCCTGCTATGGCTACTATTAGGTTTGACTTATTATTCTCATAGTGTGATACATATTGTACACAGATCAATTTGCCAATCAAAAAACGTTAGGTTGAGGCACTGGATGCCAGACCTCGTGCCACACCGACAAACCCTGTAAACGAGCAGGGTCGGCAGGGGGGAGAGAGAGGATCAAGTGTCCAGAGGACAGCTCTTCTCTTGGTGGGGGGGGGGAGCCAGGGGACAGCCCATCACCGCAGCATCCCCCGGTGGAGACCGGAGGTACTGCAATGCGTAGGCTACAACAGTGGGAGGCAGAGCTGCGACAGATGTCACTGGCATAATTACATGATCGGGCTGTGCAGGTGAAAGGAGGGAGGGAGGGATGCTTAACAAAGCAAGAAAAACCCAGCAACATGTGACTGGCGAAGGCTGGTCATGGGGTGGTGGCTCCACGCCCAATGCTGGGCCTCCTGGGTGCTCTCCTTGGGTGCTCCCTTCATCTGGTATCACACTCCATCATTCTAGATACAGCGCCAGAGGAGTGTTAGTCCTTCCTCAAGGGATTCAGAGGCAGGGGGTTAGGGTGGCACTGGAGAGAGAGAGGACAGGAGTCTGGTGACTGAGGTGAGCTGCCGAGGCTTCAGGCAGGTGGGTACAGCCTTAGCTGAGTGACTTCGCTGGAGACAGGTCAGTGGACCAAAGAGACGAGAAAAAGAACCTTGAAAAAAAAAAGAAAAAATTAAGTTTGTCTTCCCATATCATTAATTAACTTTTTTGTCTTTTTCCAGTAGGAGCTGCTTCCTGGCATACCGGTGCTTCACCAGGTGGTGTTGGGGTGACATGTGAGAGTGGTCCTCCCTGCCTGTGTTGTTCTCTCCATCCATGCACGCTGGCCCTCTGGTCACTATAGGGGATATGCAGATGCACATTAGAGGTTGGTACTTTATTTTTTCTTTTAACAGTTACTGAAGGCACTGTCTCATCCAGTGGATCTGTACTGACAAGCAACAGAAGCACACAGACTGGTAATATTGCAGTCTGTGGTGTGTGTTAGCGAGTATTGCCCGGTGTCTGTAGACCATTGGATGTCATGGATGGATGTAATGGCAGGAACCCCTTGGCAGCACCATATATGTGACATGAATGTACTCCTGATAAAAACAACACGCAATAATTGTTCCAAGAACCGAGTCCAGGTACAGTAGATGTGCCGTTTGGACGGGGACTTGCCAATCAAGTAGTGAACTTGGAGGTGGGGGTGGATATCTCTTGCTAAGGTAGAGAAACAACATGTTGGCTCTAAAATTATGAACATTCAAAGTGCTCAGTGATTAAACACCGGTCTATGTTGACTGATATCAGACTGGCTACCTGAAGGCATTAGCCAATGAGAAGTAAGAATGCCCCCTACCCATTTTCTAATGCGGTTTAAAACCAAAAACAGTTATGCCAGCAATGATTAGCCATGCAGCACATTTCCAGTTTCAAACACAGCACCATACGTCGATGAGACAAAAAAGTCGATACATAATATGGCCACTTCTTCAGCCTTGGTAAACATAAATATATTTGATTAGGATATTTAGGTTGAGTCATGACTTGTCTTCATACAGTTCTTATTGTCAATTACTGGGGGTTGCTAAAGCGATGATGTTTTTTCCAATTTGCAATTGCTTCCTGCTTTTCTGTTTTCGGGAACATTGATGACAGCACTGGTGGTTGTGGAGCATTAACAAATTCACCAGCCTTCTGACCATTCTTCAGCCTTTCTTCCACTTCGTCAATGATGCTCAAGACAAACCCTGTTGAAGTAAAACATAGTGATGGTTATAACAGTGCAGTTCTGTCATCGCTCCTCATTATGATCTCCATGTGTGAAGACAGTTTGCCGTTTGAAGCTACATCCTTCCATGATGCAGCTTGATTTACATTTTAACTATTTGTCAGTCTCCCACCCACCCAACACCCCCCCCAAAAAAAGTTCAGCACAAAGTAGCTGCAGACATGTTTGTTACCAGTTCCTGTGTCGGCAATGTAAATGCCCCCTCCCAACCATGCAACCACCTCCCCACCCACCACTTTACCCTATACTTACCACCAGAGGTTGGCTAATGAGTTCATCTTTGTACCGCCACACGGCCGCACTTCTGAACTGCAAACAAACAAGTTATGAAGGCCAGCATGTGCGGTCAAATGGAGATCAATGGTGGTTTCTCAACTAATGTTGATAGAAAGGCCATTTGTTAACATTTCTGCATCAAGTTTTACACGTGTACGTCTTGGAACAACACTGTGTGGATATGTCAGTGTCATTTATTGGCTCGTTCCAGAAAGATGAATTTGCACTCGCTGCTCGTAACCACCTTTCAGATATCATTCATGAAACGACTGTGACAGTGTTCATGAGGTGCTGATACAAAAAGCACATGTTTAACATTTGGTGCAACATTGCAAAAAAAACGCCATTGTGTTGTGCAGGTCATACACATGCTCGTAAGTTTGGTACTGTTTGTATATGTAAAGTACAGCTGAACATTGACATATGTGTTTTAATCACCATTTGATACCAACACAGGATCCAGTGCACGATCCATGGATCTGTCAACTGATATATGTAACGTCTGTTTCTGCGACACTGTCTTTGGGAACTCTCTCTGGTATCCACCATATGCCAGACTGGACAGCCAACCTGAAACTCTCACCCTCTCCCTTGCTGAAACCTACACAGGCCCCAGATTTTAACCACCCTGGAGGGTGCACTCTATCCACTCAGGGAGCTCTATCTATGGTGTACATTGTCAGAACACAGCCAGCGTGTGACCGGACAGGAGAGAGTTTGGTACTATCAGTGTGGTCAGTAGGCGGAGGTGCCTTCTCCCATCTCCAAGGGTGGTGATTCTCTTCTTTTCATATCAAGTAGTGTGGTGTGCAAAGACATTTGCACATATCATCCTTGCTGGTGTCTGATGCACCACACACAGTTGCTTTCCATGGGGGAGCATGTAGTACCCAAGATCTCTGCCCGAGGCTGCCATGACTGCGGTCATCCCTGTATCCCACCACAGGGAAAGGAGAGCAGTCTTCCAGATGCTCAGTCCTCTACCTCTTCTGCCATCAACTCACCACCATAGTCTCTCAATGAGCCTGGGTCTGCGACGTGGCGTGACTTGTGTCGTTCATCACCTGAACCCTGAGTGCCACTATGCCCGCTTGATGTTATGCTGTTACAGCGGTGTTGTTCTGGTTTTAAACATATAGAGATTACTGGATGGGCAACTATACACAACAAGTGTGTTCTGCCACAGAGGGGTTCTGATTCCCTCCGACCTCGAGAGAGAAGCTAGAGCGGTCCATGGGAATCAGAACCCCCAGATGACAAAACACAGTGGTTGTGCATAGAGTTGCTCATCCTGTATTTTTTATAGTGCATAGTACTGTGTGAAATATGTGTTTGTGAGTTCTTTTGTTTTCAAAATGAAATTGACTCATGCAGTCTCTAGAGGTTCTAGAATGCTGTTCTACCACAGTAGGGTAGAATCACACTTTGACTTGTGACGATATCTCACCATATTGTAATGGTCCAAATCTGATTATCAAGATCAGCCATTTACAAATACTGTACTTTATGGCCATTTTATAGCCACAATAATACACTCCAGGGTGTGGAATATCATGGGATATTGTCAGTTCTCGGGCGCATGAGACACTCGGCCTGTGGCCTTATGCCTCACAATTCACCTGAGGCATGACGATATCTCATGATGTACCATATCCTGTCATGTATTATTGCTTAATTATACAATGGGGTATGAAAATCCTGTAACCTCCCTGGTCAAAACACATCACATGACCGTGATAAATCCTGCAGTATACCCACTGTAAAAGTTTTATATCACTATAAAAACAAAAAAAGCAAGTTGAACATTGTATAACAGCAATGTACCATTACAGGGAGTGGGTATATGGGTGAATTTACCACTTCTGGTGTGGTTAAGTCACTTGGCTGTGCCTTGTGACCGAACCACACCAGGTGTGGTAAATCTACCAATATACCCACTCCCTGTCATGGTATATTGTTTACTTCCCTAACAGATGGCCCACAGTGCAACTGCTGAAGTCACATCAAATACGTACCTTTGACAAAGTGCCACACATTGTAGAAATGTTTGAACTCTGGATGATTCTCGCGTGAGTATTTCTGTATCTGTGGATGGCGATTGGTGACCAAGCAACTGATTGTAATGCCATCCTTCTCAATATCTTGAAGTCCCCTCTTTAAGCCCTCCAACTTTATGTGGTATGCGGATCCGACCTCATTGCTCTGTGGATGTGTACAAAGCTACTTGTGAGCATGGCCTGAGCAAAGTGGGAGTGAAATTCTCAGAAGTTTACATACTCATGTTGTCAAACTATTGTAAATATCTCTATAGTGATATGCTAACTACATTGCATAACACTTAGCGCTGCTGAAATGTGAAACTGCAGTGGACAAACATGAGTAAATAGTGACTATTTCTGCTCTGTGTTACAACTGGACAATGTTGGAAAACTGCATCAGTAGGACGGCAAGGTAGGGCAAGGTGTAGTTGAATGAATGACAAACCATCAGCTTGATCAGAGTTAGCTTACAGAGGGTTCTGATGGATTTTTGGAGCACAAAAAGAAGAAGGACCTCATGGCAGACATGACATGGTTCTGATGGAGATGTCAGAGTTTGTGGCAATACCACTGCTGACCGATTTCACTTCTGAGTTGAAATTCAACGCATGACACAGTACTGGAGGATTGACCATGTGCTGACTATACATAATAGCAGGTCAAATAATACAGAAATGGAAAATAACCATCTGTCACTGCAACCTCCATACAGGGTAACATTATGTCCACTATACAATAGGATAAAGTTGTGTACTTTTGTCCTGTAAATTGCATGCCATATGGGCAGCAACATGTAGTCTTCATGGTGCAATTTTGTCATTCTAATTTCGTACAATAGTAACACTTGCTAACAAGATACCAGAGTACTTTAACAAACTTTTTTCAGGTGTTACGATATCAGTACCAAGACCAGTGACAACTGGAGTGCCTCAAAGCTCAGTGATGTATAATATTCATGTTTTGTTATCGAATACAACACACTATGTCATGAGCACAATCGAAGTGTTCACCAATTACACTAAAAAGTAGTGCGTTGGTAGAAGACGTACCCAGGTGAACATGACTACAAGTGGAACACACAAAACTGGATTACTGGTACTCAACATGCCACTGTTGCTTGGGTGTGCGGGGGGGCGACAACAGGATGAAGTCCAACGTATGCTGTAGTACAACAAGTTGGTTGCTTGACCACTCCACCACCAGTCATGCTCCTGATAGAGACTATCATCCCCCCTTCTGCACAGTCAGCACACACCAATAAACACAGGAATTGATATCACAGTGTAATCAAGGTTGCCTACGCACTTGGACACACCTGAACAAGATTCACTGCCATAATTTTGCCACGCTTCAAGTCTATCAACGTGTATGTGCCATATTTGGCACTATGACCAGGTGTATTGCATCACCCATCCCTGCAAAGGTGCATGGTGTTGTCTTTCGACCTTATTTTCTCAACAATGCTTAACCGCTGTACTTTATATACTTTGTAGATGGAAGGCCGCAGGAGTTTTCTGCAATGATTGTAAAAAGTTCAAACCGAAATTGTCTGAAAGTTGATGTTACGCATCATACGAGTCATTTTTATTGGAGAGGTACCACTGCAGTCAGTAGCTGCTGATAGTTCTACATTTCCCGCTGGATACCCAGAAATATATGGTTGTGAGTGCCAGGTTTTTTGGAAATCAAATTTATGGCACTTCTGGTGTACTATGATGAAAGACCCAAGAATGCTTTTTATTAGTGGATGGCACCTCTCCTTACAAATGGGGCAGTGTGAAAATAAGGCCAGAAGACACAACTCGAACACCATGAATTTCCGCTCCTCATGTAAACTGGGTTCATGTACATTTCCAAGTTCTGGTTCCCTGTAGAGCATGTGAAAATTAAACAAGTCAGTGAAAGTACAGCTTCATGTAATGCTTACACTGCAATGATCACATCCTGAATAATTACATTATATCTGTATAAAGTAGAAAAATATTAAACAGTACTAATGTCTGCTGAGAATCTAATGCCAAAAAAATGAGTCATGTATACAGTTTGGGAGGGGATAGAAGCAAGCAGCAGGTTTCTAGTGGCAGAAATACCTCAGGGTGGTAGTGTATGGCAAACTGAAGAAGTACGAGCAGTGTAAAAGGGTGTTAGCACAAGCAAAGAAAATGCTGTAGTGCATAGCCGGGGGGATAAACTGAAGGAGTATCGATGTGCTCTGCATGCTGTACAATTGCCTGATTATAACACAACTTGAATAATGCATGCAGTTTTGGCATCCCTGCTTAATGATAGACACTGCGGTACTGGAGATGGTGCAGTGGACAGTAATCAGGATGATACTGGGGCTAGTGGAAAGGCCCATGGAAGTGGTGGCGACTACTACTGTGGAGAACTTTAAGAAGGCCTTGGATAGGTGTGAGTGGAGGGTACATCCAGAAGCCTCGCTTGAAAATAGAAGTCCTTGTTGTGGGGGGGGCTAAAAATGTTGCCCCCCCCTCAAAGTCATTGACCATTGACCATCCTCCATACACCATATGTCCTTTTCTGATTGGTTTCATAGTATGTTTGTACCGATGGTAGACTGATCACATGTGCCCAGATACTGTTTGAAGAAACTTGAGGTGTATTGTTCTATTAACATACTACACCGCTGGAGGGGAGAAACAGGGAACCCATGTAAAGACACAGGTATGATGGATGAGTGGGCATTAAGAACAAACTGTAGCAGTATGGCTATCCCTCTGTATCTCTGTAGTATTAATGATGTTGGCCCATTGTGTTAGTCTCACTATCGTGGACTGTCTGTCTCAGTCTATATTTGTGCACAGAACATAAAGGGCAGAGTGAGCAATAGCAGTTTACATGATCTGTCAATTCCCAACAGTTACAAATGGCTGAGGTTCCCTTTTTGTGCTGCGGGATATAAAAAGAACAACTGAACCCTCTGATCAGGCGGGCCGCCACATCACGGAAACTGTGTTTCTTGGGGATTGATGAAGAGCCATGCAAGGTGACAGACACTATGGGAGCTGATGTGTTAAGCAACACAGGTCACAATAAAAGCAAATTCAATGATGCTACACAATACACGGAGCAGAAGGATGAAAGGTAATGCTACTAAAAACAAGATGCATTCAACAATTACTGGGATGGATGCTTACATAGAGACATCCGTGCTGTCATCCTCTTCTTCATAACTATCGTTATCCATCAATGGATAGTAACTTGAGTCCTTTGCATCATAAGGGTCTTCACCACATTCGCTGTCTGAATATGATGATGCTATCAGTGTGGACTCCGTTGCTGGAAGGCATGGTGGTTCGACAGACGAGAGTTCTGTCTGAGTAGCAACATCTATCATCTTCACAGAAGCAGTGCAACCTAGTTCAAATGACAAATTATGTGCAAATTTGTCAGCAATGATACATTTCAATACTGTGATTCATAGAAGTAACAGTATATCAAGGATATGCGGGGAACACCTGTGGAACAACAGATATTTGTAAAGTTTCCTGTGACATTGAGTAACATCACAAATAACTAAGGGTTGAGACACTGGACCCAACACATGATGCAACGCCATCAAACATTGTTCATGACAGAACTCCGGGCACAGTGAGTCGGCAGAGTAAGAGATAATTCAGCATAAACCGTAGTCTCCTGTGCCTTCTACCAATAGGTGGAGTACTCACATCACAGAAGGGAGAGAGCAAATGGTGATCTGGCTGTGTAGTGTGGTTGTGGTTTACGTCAGCAATACCTCCACGCCCTGACAGCATGGAACAACAGAGACATAGAATATGACAATTACAGAAAGGGATCGATGAGTACTGTGATAATGCAGCAGGGTGGTGTATGGATGGAATGCATTGCCATACTAATGTTATATTGCTGCAGACAGTCGGCAGCTTTAAAAGGAGCGGAAGGTTTTGTGCATACAGGAATGCTTTAGTCAAGGTTGGGGGGATTGCACTACAGTCACAAACAATGAATTGATAAACACTGAAGGTGAGTGCTGAAGGAGATGCACCTTCATGTGCCACTAATTGGGTATGTTGTACTGTTTTACTAACGACAAAAGTAACATCATTCAGACCATTACCTCGAAATAAGGAAATACCTTATCAATTGAGCAATGATGCATCTTTGGTGTACTATACTGTGCTGACTTGTGATGATGTGACTGTAAAGATGGGCAAGCAGAAGAACAGACAGAAGTAGAGGCATCAGAAGACAGTTCATCACACAGTGTCATCACATCATATGATATGTCTTTACTGTCTTCCATCCCTTCTGATAACCCCGTATCATTTGGCGCTGTCGTGAATGAGTACATCTGTAGTACCTGTTAAAAAAAAAAAAAAAAAAAGCTAAGGTTGTCATTCACAATTGCACCTTTACCAGCATTAGTGCAGACCCAAATATAGCAGACTGAACATGAAAAATTACATCAATACATGCTACCCAGCACATGGCATGCACTACCATTACTGATCCGCTGTGAGACAAAAAGTACCGCAAAGTGACAATGGAATAAAATCATGCACCATGCATGTGCCATATGCGTCACACTACTTACTGTTCAGCAATACAACCAAGTCTGTACCAGTGAAAAACTGTAATGATATTTGAACATGCATACCATAATACTTACCAAACTACTGTTGGACATAAATAATTGTTATGTACAGTAGCACTGCAGACGTGTTTCGCCCTGACTGGGGCTCTTCAGCATGGTACAGTGGCATAATGTGAATTGCCACAAACCACGGACATGTCTAAAATGTAGAGCAGTACAGCATCAGTTATGTTTAGGTATATTACCTGTTCTTTGAACACTGTTAGTAACATGGCATGATAAGTAATGAATGACAGTCAGTTTTACAGGTGTTTTCATTATGACATTATTCTAACACACATCACATGATGTCAGAACAGGCACGCCATAAAGCGTGCCATTAGTTTAACAAAGATATAATTGTTCCTCTGAAATGCAAACTGTCAGCAGGCATGGTGCCACGGACGACTGAGGTGCTGGATGACACACCTAGCACCACGACAGTGACCCGGGTTCTGGAATGGACTCAGGGAGATGGGGGTCGGCGAGGGAGGGAGAGGATGGAGTGTATGGAGGACTGATCTCCTCTCCCTGTGAGGGATCCAGGAGCTGCTCGGTGTCTTGGCAACCCCCAATGGAGATCGGGGGTACTGCAGGATCAACAGCCACATCATACAGGGCGTGGAGAGCAGTGGACGGCGAAAGGAGAGCCATGCACAGATGTCATTGCATGCCGTAGTCACGGGGAAAATCATTAAGCAGAAAATCCATGTCCATGGGGATAGGAGATGGCACCACTATCCATGTGGCCACACTCCAACTGCCAGTAATCCTACTTTCCTGGGCCGAGTCCAGCACAGCACACCTAACTGTACATTGAGCGCCCTGGGCAGATAGGACAGCCCTACCTCGGGGGGCTCAGAGCCGGGGGTATTCGCCAGGCTGGTGATGGGAGATGAAGATGTCTGAGGCAAGAAGGTAGAGCTTGGGGCAATGGCGGCTGCCTGAGAGACTTCCTCGTGGGACAGTACAAAAACAGAACATACAAAAAATAAAAATAAATAAAAAATGCAAAGTGGCATTATAGAAAGAAAGGAACACAATTGCCACAGCGAGACTGAAACAATGCTCTACGGAATGCATTTTTTTTAAATCTTATTTCTATTTATACTCACAATGCTGATTAGCCAGTGGGGAGATCCATCAGGCAGCTTGGACATTTTCCACCTCACATCCCTGTAAGTGCAGACTTGCAATGACATATGAGGCATGACGTCCGCCGTACCCCATGAAAGACAGCAGGTTGCTAACCGAATATCATTGAAAATCAGAAGGTGTACAATGTGATAACTGGTTACAGGGACTGATAATGAAAATGGCGGTACTTGGCAAACTAATGTCGCAAATATAGTACTCAAAAATGAGTGCCACAGTGAAATAACACACATCTGTTACACTAATAACTGTGGCAAAAGAACAGGAAGGTCAACTTTACAAAAGATGTCACTAAAGTCATCAATGATAATTGCTGTACTAAAAGGTGATGCTACAAAAATACTCACAGAATTACACCCTGTACAGCTGTGACCTACCTCACATATAGTAACACAATCACAGTATGATCACACACATCTATACTGAAGGTAGTAAAAAGAAATACCTAATTTGTACAATGCAGGTAACTTTGGGAGAAATCACTAATAGCTGTACTCAAGTGTTCTGACAAAAGCACGGGCCCATTATAAAGTATGGCACAGGCAATGGTTCTCATGTAGGAACATTAGGATGCAGTTTGAATGCCATAAACACCCACAGTGATAAAGCTTACAATTTCATATATGCATGCAAGGATAGAGCACAATTCTATGCAGGCCCAATAATGATGTGATCATTAAAATGTCTACAGCTTTATATATGCATGCAAGAATTGATAACAGTTAGATGCAGGTACCCTTATGCTTGGCTGATCAAAATGATGTTCATTTAGTGTTGACAACAGATCAATGGGAAAATGAATGCAGAAAATCATATGAGGCACAGTACTTCAGGATATCCACCACAGCTATACTAAAAACCTAACAATGCCTCAGAAATACAAGTCAGAACCATGCAGGAGCACCAAAATACGAGGATTACACAAGTGTGACAGATGCTGTCATGATCCACGGTAATGCTGCATAAGTTGATACTGACAGCAAGTTGAACAGACAACAAACACACAACAGCCTTTAAAATGTTCTTTTTGTTGTCACGGACAGCCAACAGCAGACCACAAAAATCACATACAAACAATACTCAGTACATGGGGAACCTCGAGAAACACCACAGCATTGATATTCCTACTCCATCCATAAGACGCACTGATAGGCGAGTTCTGCACGTGACGTCACTTCCGGTTCAGCGAGACAAGCTCAGTGTGTGAAAACCAGAAGTGACAAATGGGAGTAAAAGCTTTAAAATATAAACAATGTGGCCACAGAAAAACTCCATTCTTCTTGCGAGTCGGCAAGTTGGACCCAGAACTACAGCATGATGAGTGCATAACATTACAAAGATATCATTGGATTCCCTCTTTAAAAAGGACCAGTCCCAGCACTGATCCCTGAGACACACTGCTGGTCACCCTCCCTTCCTCAGAGTGAACTCTGTTTACCACCACCCCCTGTCGCCTATCCCCTAATTTCTTATCCAGTTTACCACCTTTGAACCCATTCCTATGCTACCCAACTTGCTTACTAGTCTCTTATGAGGAACAGTGTCAAAAGTTTTATTAAAATCTAGGTAGGCCACATGCACTGCTCCACTCTGATCTAAATCCTTTGTCACCAAGTCAAATAAATCTATCAGATTCGTTTGACATGACCTCCCCCTGTGAAACCATGCTGCTTCGGGTTTTGTAACCCACTGGATTCAAGATATTCCACAATCCTTTCCTTCAGCAGTGATTCCATTAACTTTCTCACTACCAATGTCAGGCTGACTGGCCTATAATTGCCAGCCTCCTCCCTGCTACGACTTTTGTGTAGTGGAACTATATTTGCCCTCCTCCAGTCCTCCAAAACCACTCCTGTTTCCAGTGAGCTGTTAAACAGGAAGTTGGCGTGTTCATTGCTGTTGGACGCAGACAGCCACCAGCCTCAGGGTGCAACATTGGTGAAATTTGTTCATATCGGGGAGACTGAAACCTCTCACCTTCCAGTGGGACAAAGTGTTCCCACACTGATTCTCAGCCTGTTGCCCTCCCATATGAATGTGGTTCACAGTTTCTTAATGGAAGTGGAAAAAGTTGCTGGGAGTTGAAGTGGGAGGTGTCCTAACACATAGCATACTCTGGGAAGGATAATAATTTTAAGGGCATTAATCCTACCCCTGATAGTTTGGTTCGATCCCTTCCATTACTGTGTATCAGCATGCACTACCTCTAAAAGGAGTGGAAATTTGGCCTTAACATTGCCAGATATGCAGTTCTTGATATGTATTCCCAGGTATTTTATGCCTTGTGGACTCCTTTGGTAGAGGAAGTCTGCAAAGAGGCCGAGTGTGCAGGACTCTGTCAATGGGAGGATTTGAGATTTTGATGCATTTAGTCTGTAGCCAGATGTTGCCCCATAAGCAGTGATGATGCATGCTAGGGCTGGCAGAAAGTCCTGTGGTTTGGTGATGAGGAGGGTAATGCCATCTGTAAAAAGCATAAGTGCATGGTGGTGGGTGCCTGAGGCTGTTTGCACTCCACCAAGATCTGGGTTAGCTCTAATTTTCTGTGTGGCTCAGGGTCTTATTCAACCTTATCACACTGTGATATGGATTCAATTGCGAGGAGAAACAAAGTGGGGGAAAAGGGGCATTCCTGCCTGGCCTGGTCCTCCTACAGAGTAGGACTTGTTTGAGAAGTATCCCATTTGTGAGGCACATCACTGTGGGAGCACAGCTCAACCCACAAGTTTTCATGTAGTCCAGATCTTCTCAAGGCATTAAGCAGGAATGGCCACTCCATCCTGTTAGAGGCCTTTTCAGTGTCTAGTGACAGGGAAGAAACAGGTTCTTTTCATTGCTGGACCTCCCAAATGATGTCTAGCAAGCATCTGATCTGTCCTTAATCTACCTCCCTCACCAAAGGCCACTTGGTCTGGTTGTATTAGGGTGGGGGTGAGAGGGCTCAATATACAAACCAAGGTCTTAGCCAGGATTTTCATGTCCACACTGATAAGGAATATAGGGTGAAAGTGACTGCACTAGACACTATCCTTCCCTTTTTTAGGAATCAGGGAAATTAGTGCTTGTTGTAAGGATTTGGGGAGTTTCCCATGGGTTCTAGCTTCAAGGAGCACATCCATTAGTATGGATGCAAAAAGGTTTATGAACGTTTCATTGAAATCAGTGGGGAATTTATCCAAGCAGGAGCCTTGCCTTTTGCCATACATTTAATAGCTGATTCTATGTCCCCTACTGTCAGTGGGCCTAATACTCTGCTTTGTACTGGTCTTTGTACAGATACTGACAACAGTAAAAATAGAAAGGGACCTGGAGGTAATTATATCAGATGACCTAAAGGTGGGCAAGCAATGTGAGAAGGCAGTAAGGAAGGCTGGGGGGGATACTGGGATGCATAGGAAGAGGCATCAATAGTAGAAAACAGGAAGTTGTTATCCCTCTGTACAGACAGTTGGTGAGACCCCATCTGGAGTACTGTGTGCAGTTCTGGAGACCCAATCTCCGCAAAGACATAGACAGAGTGGAGGCTGTCCAGAGGAGGGCAACCAAAATGGTGCAGGGTCTGCACCAGAAGACATACGAAGAAAGATTGAAGGAGCTTAATATGTATACCCTTGAGGAAAGACAGGAGAGAGGGGACATGATAGAAACTTTCAAGTACCTCAAGGGAATCAGCAAAGTCCAAGAGAGTAGCATCTTCCAGAAAAAGAGATGTGCAAGAACAAGGGGGCACAATTTGAAGATAGAGGGTGGACGGCTCAAAGGTAATGTGTGGAAGTATTTTTTCACAGAGAGGGTTGTGGATGCATGGAACAGCCTCCCTGAGGAGGTCGTGGAGTCAAGAACAGTGGGGGAATTCAAGAATGCATGGGACAGGCATAAGGCAGTCCTAGTGGGGGGTAGGAGGAAGTAAGCTGTTGGTTAACTAGGATCTGCAGCTTATCTGTTAGGTAGGAAAATGGGCAGACTAGGTGGGCCAAGTGGTCCTTATCTGCCATCAAATTCTATGTTTCTATGTTTCCATGTCTAGCCTGTGGTAGAGTCAGGCCTCTATAATACTCTTCTAGTTATTCTGGGTAGGCAATTGTCTCTGCACTACAAAGCTGTTTGTAGAAGGAGAGGAATTTGGTGTTACTGGCTTCTGGGAACGTAACATGGTGTCCTTCTGAATTTATTTACAACCTGATATATATTGTTCTGCATCCTGGACTTTCAAACGGTGGGTTAGAAATTTCCCTGATCTCTCCCTGGCCATCCAATATTTCTTGTTAAGTTGGTACAGATCATGTTCCATTTTTTGTTGGAGGCATTATTCTCGTTCTGACAAAACGCCCTGTAAAGAAACGTATACAAGAGCATATTAGAAATATTGTTAATGTTAACAGTCCTGTAGCGATTCATTTTAGAGATGCATATAATGCCAGTCCATCAGGTTTGAAATTTATGGGACTAGAATGTGCAAGAAATGAGAAAAGAAACAGAGTACCTTTAAATGTAAAATGACCACAGTTAGAAAGTGCTTGGATTTGGAGGCTGCAGAGTCTAAAGCCTCAAGGGCTTAATAACGTTCTACATCTCAAACCTTATTTACAAATTGAAGAAATCATATTTTCAATTGGACTGTGTGTGTGTGTGTGTGTGTATATATGTATTCATATTGTATATTGTTTACATTTTTGAATTTTGATATAGTTCTTGAGTTCTAAATGAACAGCATGAATTTAATATTTTTTTATTGAGTATAGAATGCTTATGGACTTGATCATTAAAACTATGTCTCTCTATTCCTCATACTTCATTCAAAAAGAAAGATCCTCGTTCCTAGAAAAACAGCTGCTGTACACATGGATCCCTCTAGTGGCAATTGGATTTTGAGACCACGCAGCGAATGTCTGAAAGACAATGAATTAGACAATCCAAACAAAGGATAATGGAGCTAATGAGATGCTTACATAAAAGCGGACATAGAAACATAGAATTTGATGGCAGATAAGGATTGCTTGGCACACCTAGTCTGCCGATTTCCCTACCTGATGGATAAGCTGCAGATTCTAGTTAATCAACAGCTTACTTCCTCCTACCTCCCACTAGAATTGCCTTATGCCTGTCCCATGCATTCTTGAATTCTCCCACTGTTCCTGACTCCACAACCTCCTCAGGAAGGCTGTTCCATGCTTCCACAACCCGCTCTGTGAAAAAGTACTTTCTAACATTACCTCTGAGCCATCCCCCCTTCTATCTTCAAATTATGCGCCCTTGTTGTTGCACATCTCTTCTCCTGAAAGATACTACCCTCTTGTACTTTGTTAATTCCCTTGAGAAACTTGAAAGTTTCTATCATGTCCCCCCCTCCCTCCTTTCCTCAAGGGTATACATATTAAGCTGCTTTAGTCTCTCCTCATATGTCTTCTGGTGCAGACCCTGCACCCTTTTGGTTGCCCTCCTCTGAACAGCCTCTGCTCTATCTATGTCTTTGCGGAGACTGGGTCTCCAGAATTGCATGCAGTACTCCAGATGGGGTCTCACTAACTGTCTGTACAGAGGGATAACAACTTCCTTTTTCTACTGTTGATGCCTCTCCCTATGCATCCCAGTATCCCCCCAGCCCTCCTTACTGCCTTCTCACATTGCTTGCCCACCTTTAGGTCATCTGATATAATTACTCCTAGGTCTATTTCGATTTTTGTTGTTGTTATTAACAGCCCCCCCCATTGTGTACTCTTTCCCTGGGTTTTTGTTTCCCAGATGCATTACCTTGCACTTCTTTGCATTGAATCTGAGCTGCCACATCCTTGCCAAGTCCCTTTTCATTCTTTCCACCCACCTTGTGTATCAACCCTATTGCAGATCTTTGTGTCACCTGCAAAGAGACATATCTTTCCTTCCAGGTGCTCTCCAATGTCACTTATAAAGACATTAACGAGGACTGGTCCCAGTACCGAACCCTGCAGTACCCCACGAGTTACCCTCCTTTCTTCACTGTGGACTCTGTTTATTATTACCCTTTACGTCCTGTTGTCCAGCCAGTTTTTTATCCAGACTACAACCTTGGGACTTACTCCAGGGCTGGCTAACTTGTATTTTAATCTTTTGTGTGAGACTGTGTCAAATGCCTTACTAAAATCTAGGTAGGCCATATCCACAGCCCCTCTGTGGTCTACTACTTGGGTCACCCAGTCAAAGAAATCTATTAGGTTCGTCTGACATGACCTTCCTGCTGTGAAACCATGCTGCCTTGGGTTCTGTGCCCCACTGGCCTTTAGGTACTCAACAATTCTTTGCTTCAGAAATGATTCCATCATTTTCCCTACCACTGAAGTCAAACTAACTGGTCTGCAGGTTCCTGCCTCTGTCCTGCTCCCACTTTTGTGAAGTGGAATCACATTTGCCCTCCTCCAGTCCTCAGGTACCATCCCATCCTCCCATGATTTGTTGTATAATGATGTTAGTATTTTACAAATCATAGCTTATAAATGATTATTCAACTCAAAAGACCTCAGAGTGAATGAGATGCTTATATACTCTAAGATTGATGTTAGAATAACATGTATTATTTTTAGAAATGTATTGAATGCATCAATTAATCGATTTTAACTTTTTGATGTTTGAAAAATGTATTAAAATTTAGTAATATGTAAGAAGTATATTAAAAATGCCACAAAAGCTGTAAAAAATATATTTGAGATAAGTTCAGATAGAAGAGTAAAATGAATTGAATTGGATGTGTGGTTTTAAGGTCTAATTGAAGGTAGAATTAGGTCTTACTGAATTGTATAGTTAGATACATTGGATGTTATTTATTTTATCTACTTGCCATCAAGTGGAATTTAATATGGCACGGAGCCAAGATCAGCATGCTGCATCCTACAGCAGCCAATGGCTTGTAAACCCCCCCTCCCTACCGCAGGCATTCCACCATGGCACAGAGCCAAGATCAGAAGGCTTCCTCCTATAGCAACTGAGGCTTGAACCCTCCCCCACCGCAGGTACAGTGCCTTGCAGACCCCTTGTGGTTGGAGGATGTGAAGAGATTGATTTTAAATTAAGCATTACATACTGAATTCATGCTGTTTATGGTACCGACTTTGTGGAGCCTTAAGGAAGTGTGTTAGGGATAGGCTGTTTTGTACTGTATCCACTGCGACTTTAAGGAGTGGCTGTTTCTACTCACTGTGTTGTTCAAGTTGATTCAGGACTGTTGTGCTTTTACTTGTGCTGCCTCTGTTCTTTGCTCTCTCTCTCTCTCTCTCCAGATGCCATTGCTGGGTCTACCCTCTCTTTCCCCTGGCTCTCCCATTTCCCCCCTGACCTTTCCCCACCCTTTGTTTCAGGTCCCTGACCTGTTAATCCCTGTACTCCAGCCCCAACCTCTCTCTTTGTAGTCCCTCCTCCTCTAGGCATTCCAGCGCAGCACGGAGCCAAGATCTGTGGGCTCCCTCCTACAGTAGCCGACAGCTTGGATCCCTGCTCCCCACCACAGGTACTGTAACTTACCTAATTGCAAATGTGATGAGGAGGGAGAGAGGAATCAAGGATCTCAAGAATGAAGAGAGTACCAGGATCGGATGAGGGGGACAGGAGATTAGAGATGTAGGAGGGGAGTGCCCCAAACCAAAACTTTGCCATGAAAGAGGTACAGTGGACATGGCGACAACCAGCTAGAGAGGTGAGTGAGAGAGCTGAGTACAGGGGACAGTGGTGTGTTTGGTAGGGAAGGTTTGTTGTGAAGTAACAGAAAGCATTGTAGAGTGGGTCTAGTCTGGAGAGTGGCGCTGTACACAAGGTTTACATAATCTATGGGGGGTAGCAGTAGTTTGGTAACAAGCTCTTTCTGGGTCATGAGCGAGAGAGAGAGGCCTTATGTTTGTACAAGGCATCAAGTTTAGGCCACAACTTAGCATGCATAGAGTCAATGTGGCGGGAGAAGTTTAGCCAGGGATGAAGCCATAGACTCAGGTATTTAAAGGATTCCATGAGTTCAAATTTTGAGCCATCTAATCAATGGAAAGAGAGTGAGCTTAGCAGGTTTTTGTGCAATGCCAGTGACCATTGCGACAGCTTTCTTTGTGTTGCATTTAAGAAAGCTTGCTTTGAACCATTTTTATTTTGCTCCCCAGCTCTGGGTCAGCCTCTCCTTCAGGCCCTCCTATGCCCCTCACTTGCCACACTGCCCTGATACAGCCACCCATCACCCCACATTGCATCCTCTCCGGGTAACCCAGACATAATCCTTTGCCGGGTGGGTCCCTCTTCTCCAAGAGGGAGGGCATCAGTGGGTTAGCCAGTGCAGTTTTTCGCCCGGATGCTGTTGAGGTGGTCCATGGACTACTCAGAGTCTTGTAGAAGCGGGAGCTGGTGATCATCATCTGGTCGGCTGCTGGGCTCTTTTCCCATTTGCTCCCCAGGGGCGTGGCATGTCACAAACGTCAAGGCATACACCAACGTTCACCACGCCCCATTAGTCACTGGGACCCAGCACATTGTCATACCCTAAGCCTCCACCAGGGGTCAGCAAATGCAGGATCACATCCCTGCCCTCCCCCTGAGAGCAGTCATCTGCTGCTTGAGCCCTCTCTCCCTGGCCGGCCTTCCAGCACCCGGGTCCATTCCCAAACCCAGGTCACTGGCGTCGCAAGGAGAAATCCACCTGCTGCACCAGTGGACCAGCATTGCTTTGAACCATTTTAGCATGTTCTCAAAGTCAGCCTGGAGCGAGGCCTGTGCATGTGAGAAAGAGGCACCAGATGCATAGTTAACCATGTCGCTGACATACATATGGATGTGTAAGGTGGAGCAGGAGGAGGGAAGATCGTTGATAAAAATGGAGAATAAAATTGGTCCCAGGATTGATCCCTGGGGGATGCCAGAGTGGATGGGGAGTGAAGGGGGGAATGAAACACCATTCATCTGCATATATTGGAATTTGTCAGATAGGTAAGACCTGAACCATTCCATGGATGAAGAAGAGAGGCCAATGGAAACAAGGTTTTTCAGGTGAAACCAATGGGAGACCAAGTCAGATGCTTTGACTAGGTCTATGAAGATGGCCAGAGTCAGGTGTACATTCTCCATGGCAAAGTGAATATGATTTATGAGGTGAAGCAGAGAGGATGAGGCGGAGTGATGACGCCAAAAGCCAGATTGATGAGGGCTATGGATGGCATTGTTTTCCAGGAAGGAATTTAGCCTGTTGGAAATATGAGTCTCCTGTATTTTAGCAAGGGAGGGCAGTAGAGACATGGGCCTGTAGTTGGTTCAAGGACTTGAAAGCACATGGAGCCTCTATGGTAGTGGTAAGGGGAAAGGAGTACCCAGTTGGGGAGGTGGGAGAGGTGTGATGACTGCAAGTGGGGGAGAGGGCGGGCGGTGGGGGTTCAGCTGGGAAGGCGCAGGTGGTGAACAAGAGGTTTATGGAAGAGGCTGCTTGCTGGGGTCAGGGTCATTTGAACCTGATACTATGGGGGGGGGGATGGGGAAAGAGCATAGCAAGGAGTGGAGTATCTTCCAGAACTCGACAGGGGTACAGAAACTTTGTCAATATGGTTTCTGAAGAAATTGGCTTTAGCTGCTTTCATTGCCTTGGTGTAAGCATTCCTCAGGGCTCTCTGTACCTTTGTAGGTCAGCTGTATTGGAGGAAGATTCGTATGTGGCCCAAGCAAGATCTCTAGTTTTAAAGTGGTTGATCAAGTTAGGGGTAACCCAGGGGAGGTGCTTACGACGAAATTGCAGCCTTTTGGGGAGCATGACTGTCCCATGTGTTTAGGAAGATGCTGGTGAAGGCTGCTAGGGCAGAGTCAACATTGAGAGCAGTGAAAACCCCAGACCCATCAGCTAGGAACAGGTGCGACAGAAGTGATTGGGTATCAAGGGACCTTAGGGGGCAGAAGAACATATACTTAGGGGAGAGCATGAGGGGTTGGAATTTCTGCAGCAATAGGTGATACAGTGGTCACTAAAAGTGTAAGAGAGGATTCCTGCAGAGGAATACTTGAGAGGGTGGATCGTTAAAACCCAGTCTATGAGAGAGTGGTAGTTGTGGTGGGGTTTAGCCTGGTTGGATCAGCAATGAGTTGGCATATACTGAGGGCTTCTATCTTCTGAGTAATGGCTCTTGATTGAGGGGCAAGCCAATTTAAGTTAAAGTTGCCCAGGAGGAGAAGCTTACTAGGTTTTGCACTACTGGTAAGGGCGACAAGGCTGGCAAAAATGGAGGGGGGTCTGGCTTTGGAGGAGAAATAATAGACCTCTATAAAGATGGGTGATGTGGATGGGAGGGTCAGTTTTATGAGTAACAATTCATGGGAGGCTGGAGAGCCCTACTGGAGGACGACCGCGTGAGGGAGGGAGTCACATATATAAACGGCAATGCCACCTCCACGCTTTCCCCTATCCTGACGAATGACTAAATAGTCTGGGATCTCTAATGGGGGGGTTGTGATCCTGGTGGAGAGCCATGTCTCTGATATGCATAGGCTATCAGGATTTTAGCGATATCTATGCCTTTATATGATTTTGTTTTGGCAGAAGACTTCTGGCATTTATGTGGTAGAGTCCACCATTTGGTGAGGGGCTTGAGGAGGGAATAGTAGGCCTGGGGTTTGATTCAATGTCCCTAGCTGGGAGAAATAGGAAAGTGCAGGGTATATAAGTGTAGGTTTAACGTTCCATGGGCACAGTTGGCAAAGTCAAGTCAAGGTGTAAGGCAAATATGGTTTGCAATGCAGTCGGTGTGATTTACAAAACACTAGAGAGGGTTTCGGCGAATTAGGAGTACTATGTCTTTTACAGACAAGATCACTATTCAGGGAGTGTAGGGAGCTGGACTAAATGGCAAGTGGGCTGAACCAAGTCAAAGGGGGGGTTGAGATAAAGCAGAACATGATAGGTAGAGATGTAAGAGGGCTTGGTGGTCTAATGGATAGTGTTGCATCCTTCTATAAGGGAGGTATGACAGAAGCAAGGGTTTAAATCCCACAGAGGGGAAGAGGTAAATAGAGAGGGGGGGATTACTAAGAAGACCGGTACACAGGAAGGAGTGGGGGAGAGAGAGTCTGGGTAGGTGGGGGGACAGGATACCACAAATTCTGTTTAAAATTGAGTGGAAGAAGGGACAGAAAGCACAGTACCCCCTTGAGGCTTGGCAGTATAAGCTACAAAAGGGGAACTGGGGAGATAGAAATATATGACCTGTGGTCACGTGACCAGGGCAGCCTGTAAAACAAATGCCCCCAAGGGAGGGAGGGTGAGTGGGGCAGCTACCGCACCAACAGTGTGGGGCTATGCGGGGGTCTACAAAACACTATACAGCATTCTGGTACTTTATTGTATATAGTTGTAAATCTCTATATTTTATTGTCACTCGTGCTAGGCAATCACCTATAAACATACTCACTTGTTGTTTATTGCATATATGGTACATACATGCACTATTCTTGTACCTTACTGTACATAGTTTGTGAGCTCATCATATGTGTTTTTTGTACCCAGTGCTATACGACCGCCAATGTTTTCTTGCTGTATTTTCTCCACCTGACCGCCTCTCCCCCCATGTCGCACCTGAAAACGAGCTCCAGCTCAGAGTGCCTTTACTGGTTACCAAAATTTTAAATAAATAAATAAGTTGTGATTGATTTTATGGTTAGCGAATGCACTTTTTATTATATCAATGTAGCTTTGGGGTATTGTAATCATGCCCCCTGAGGAAGCCTTATGTTGAAGCACTGAGGTTAATGGTGGTTGGCAGTTGGACTAGGGTAGATCTGTAAGAAATATGCTGGGGTTTGCACTATGTATTTGCACCATTTGATTGCATAATAAACCCATTTGCTGGTTTTGAAATCTGGAGTGCTGCTATCAATGTTTTGGCATTCAGACCTACACTAGGTGCTCACCTTTTCCTTTTGTGTTAGACACAAAGGTAGCCATTGTTCTAGCTCTTCCCTCACAACACTAATCTGGAGTCTCATGTCTAAAGTAAGCTGAGTCATCTGTGCTCTTTGTCATTGTTTTACAATGAAGGATTCTGTGTAATCCGAAAGCTCAAAGCACCTATTTTTTTTAACAACTCTGTTGGTCCAATAAAAGGCATCAAATCATCTATTTGTGTGGCTCTTGTGTTACAAGAACCAATACAGCAACAATAATTTTTGTGTCCTTGACTTTCCAGAAACTTCAGGAGTAATTTCTTCACTCCAAGCTCTCTTTCTCTATCCCTTTTAAGTTCGGAGGCATACGCAGTGATCCATCCCCTAAGGACGACCTTCACTGCATTCCATACCTTAGCAAGGAGGATCCCAGGAGTTTGATTTTCTTAAAAGTATACCAGTATGTCTTTCTTGAGCCATTCCTTAAAGGAAGGGGTCTGTAGGGATGTGTTAAACTTCCACATATTATGTTTGTTTATTGTGGCACCCCATGCCAAATCCAGGGATACTGGAGAGTGAACAAAGCAGTGAATATTACCTACAGTATGTCTCTGAAGGGAAGGTCTTGTGTGATAACTATCACATCAACCAGAGAAAAAAATGTGTAATCCCTCTGCTGACATGTGTTGCCCTCCAAGAGTCAAACAGGCCCAGGGAGCTACACAATTGCTGCAGCTCAGATGCCATGGTGGTCTTCTGCAAGGACCCTTTCCCTGCTCTATCCAAGTGGGGTTTGAGGGCCAATTAATATCGCACCCTCACTATTATGTTCTGGACCAAATTAGTGACCACTTCCTGGTCTGCTGCGCTTGGTCAGCCAGCAGCAGTAGGCCACAACCAAAGTAGGTATTTGCCCATACTTTAAAAGTTGGCAATTTATTATCTTTAAAGCGATGCCTGAATTCCACAGAGAAGCAAGTCTTAGACTGCATTCCAGATATTAATCTTGCCTTTGAATATTTCTGTAACATTTTCTCTGAGGCTTGCAATGTATTTGCCCCCACCCCAAAAAAAAAGAAAATAATAAAAGGTGACCAGAATAATGCTGACCCCTGAGCGGCTTGCTGAGTTTAAGGAAAGAGATAAGTACTGGGAACTCCACGGAAGCTCTGGCTCACAACTACCTCATAAAATACAAGGAGCTAAGAAATCATTGTGAAAAACTAACCAGAAAGGCAATAAATGACTGCTGTAAGACTAGGCAGCTGAATGCTAGTAACAGCCCTTAGAAACTCTGGAACAATTTAAATTGTATGCTAGGCAGAAACTGTTATCAATCCCCTACTATCCTAAAGGCTGAAAAAAAATGTTTAACTAACCTTGTGGCTATTACTAACCTTTTAAATCAATTCTTCACTAACGTGGCAAAAATCTTTCAGAGAGTGCTGAATCTTCCAACTCTGACCCCCATCGTGTGTTTTGTTCTAGTGTACCTAATGTAAGGTCAGCCTCCCTGCATCCAGGGGTATACAGGTTGAACACTCATTCGGGGAGGGGCCTCAAATAAGAAAACTGCAATGACACTTACTTGGCCTCCCAAACCTGCGGTGACCTCTGGGACTCCACTAACACAGGGCAGGGCAAATGAAGCTGCAGAAGGAAGAGGTTAGCAGAACCTGGATACATAACACAAGTTCATATCCAAACAGGGTTTTTTTTTGTTTTTTTTTTAACAAAACAGGGTACTTTATTCCTCCACTTGAGCTCACATTAAAAAAAGATGTTAAATTTTTTCTAGCTGGCAGTCTATTGGTCACTTCAGGGTGACCATTCACTTCCAGCACTGACACTGTGTAGTGCTTCTTGATCATGTGAGGAATTTTTGAACACACTCTGACTTCCCACAAAGTCTATACTTTTACACCTCACCCACAGCTTCCTCGTTTTACTCAAGGACACTTTGCTCACCTGGGCATCACTTCTGGTTTTGTCAATAACATGTGTATTGAATATTATGAAAAAATACAACCACAGAAACAAGTTCATAACTATTAAATTAATCTACAATTAATAAAAAAATTACTAAAACTTACTTTTTTATGTATACTAAGCATATTTATTAGTCTTAATACAATCCTACGTTTCTAGATGTCAGCAGATATAAGAAGATGAGACTTAGAGAGTCAGCGGAAAGGAAGATAGAAAAGGGGGATCATGAAAAAAAGACAGAATAACCTTTACTTCTATCTGATTATCTGTACATGCCATACATCCCCTAATTTCATAATTCAAAGATTATTTGAACATGTACAAAATAATGCTTCAGGAAGAAAAGTATAGAGAGAAGAATAAGAGATCAGCAAAAGGAAACTTAAGCTGACATGGAGAGGGGTCATATTCATTTACTTGGGCCAAGATGCAACTTAAGTACATCATGGAAAAAAAAGTACTTTTCATTAAGACAATGACTTATCAGGGGATACTGGAACTGTTATCAGGATTGCACATCCGTTTATATATACAGCCAAACATTTTATCATACCTATTTCCTTGTTCCTTTAAATAAACAGCAAGTTTTTCTGTTCTCAGAATCTCAATGAAATGTGCTCTCCATTCCTGTATCAAAGGGGCATTGTCATTTGTCCAATATGTTTAATAGAGTATTTCTAACTGAAACACCTGTAAGTAGTAAAGAGTACTTCTGTTCTTGAGTCCAAAACTGAGACTCATCAAATGGCCCAATAGACTAGTTTCTTTTTTGCTATGAAAGGATTTGGTTTAAATATTTCTTTAACATTTTCCCACAGAGCCTGCATGGGGGCACCCAAAGCATGAGTTTCAATGAACCCCTATCTAGTTTACGTTTACCACAGCATGGAGATGGTTTGAGGCCCATTTTAAACATATGATATGGGGTGTAGTATAAATTATGTAACGTTTTAAATTGAAGAATTTGTAGACTGACCAAAGTGAGGCCTTAGACGGGCATCACATCTGGTGTCAGCTGACACTATCCAGACTTCTCTTTTGGGGTGATCTGGCCCATGGTTTACTCTCTGAGATAAATCCCTGTTTTCTGACAGGAATTTTGTAACTTGATAGTACTGTTCCTCTTTTGGGGAGGGAGGGCACTGCTGAGTGCCAAATCAGTCACTTTAAATGTAAAGCAAAGTGAACATCACCTCAGATCCTTTGCCCACAGGACTCTTTGGCACCAACTTCCTCTCAGACAGACCTCTGTTTCTCTCTTCAGATGTCTTTTTCTCCTGCTGGAGAGTGGGCACCCCCCTTCAAAGGCTTTGTTCAACAGCCTCTGCCACAGACAGGCACTTTTCTCAACACCAGGCTCTACAGAGAAACTTTTAGGACAGTGGGAGCTGGGACAGTGTGCCAGATGCACGTCTCCCACCAACTCTGACTCAGCAGTCCCTGCCCTTCAGCACAGCCCACTGACTCCTCCCTTTGGAATACCAAGTCAGACCAGCTGACCCAGTCCTCCAGGAGCATAGAAAACTGGCACAACCTAGAGGTCAGTAGACACTCTTAAAGGTATACTACATAGCTCCTAAGGAGGGGCTACACTCAACCACCTTTCAAGGCTCAACACCACTGGAGAGCACTGAGACATCAAAATTCAACCTTCCACCCAGAAGCCCATGGGGAAGAAGGTTGGCTACCCCTCCGCCAGCCAGCCCCCAAGGGAAATTTGCTGGTCACTACACTAGTAGTGCATCAGACTCAAAACAAAAAAGAAAATAGGAGTTCCCCAAGCCTCAAGGTCCCCACCCTATAAGCTCCTCTGATAACCCCAAGACCCCTGTGGCACTGTGCCCAAGAGACCCAGAGTGGCACACCAGGTCCTACACTGCATAGGCAATTAAATAAATCCTTAAAGCTCTCCCTAGGGCAACTACCTCAGCACTATGCCTGTATCTACCTGTACCCCACCATACACGTGCATGTGAACCACCAAGCATGCAGTGACATTTTACAAAACATGCAGTGAACATTTACAAAAGATTCATGCAGTGGAACCTTGCAGTAGTCATTCTGTACACTGACAGCTAGAATAATACATGCAGTGAATACTACAACATTTCATGCAGTGGGAATTTTATACTTTACATGTAGTTTTACTTTCAACATACTGTACCTACACTCTAAATTAAGGTAAGGCCCTCGCCTATTCACAGTGGTGCATCTCTCTGCCAAATCTAACCTGTTAACTATATCTCTATAGTGCATGCTAACACTAAACACTTTGCTATACAGCCTATACTCTAACACTGTATGACTGCTACATATTATTTCTAACTTTGAAACATATCAATCCCAGTCTATTTTAATTCTTTGTGCTGTCCCCAAGCATATGTATACTGCACACTTTAAATGGCATCTGTTTTCCTAGTGGGCATCACCTTGGCACACATTTTCCATTTGTATCCGAACCTTTTTTACTTATAGCTCCTGCTGGAGTATGGATCTGGTTACTGGAACCCTGTGGGAGAGAAAAACAAAACACCCCACACAACAAAAACTGTCTCAGATCTTTTATTGGTGCCACTTATGACCTTTATAATTCATGCACATTTCCCACCAATGATGGTCCCTTATGTACAAGTTAAATATTGATATAGATGACCAGATAACCATGAAGTGCTAAGTTTATACATTAAACATGAGGCTCCATAGGGTTTCATTACAATGCAGTACATGAGTCGCTGGAATTACATCTTCCCATTACACATACAGTATGGTCATGGGGTCCGATCGGTGCTGTCAGAACAAAACATTTCCTAATTGTCAAGGTTGAAATAAAGTTACTGAAAACATATATAAGCACAGATTGTAAGGTACCTGCTTACTCTATTTAAAAGTACTCCCTGTGGGCTTCAATTCCATGGGAGGTTTTGAGAATGGGTCACTCCGGAAGTAGGCTGTTTAGGTAGCCTTTAACTTTTTGTTACAGTATGAGTTTTTACTTGATATTTGGAAGCAAACCACTATTGTGCCTGTGCATAAGCTGGGTGACCACGTTGTTGTCTCTAACTACAGGTCCATCTCCCAATTGTCCCCCCTTTCCAAGACTCTAGGGAAGATCACCAATGATCGACTGATGGACTGCATTTCCAGGAATGATCTCTGGGCCAAGGAACAACACAGCTTTTGTAAATGCCATAGTACTGATACTGTTTTGATTGAATTGATGGAGGATCTCCATGTGGCCTGGGACATAGGAGAATACATTAGTACAGCCTTTTTGGACCTTTCTAAGGTCTTTGATTTGGTTGACCACAACCTGATGATACAATTCTGGAGATGAGTGTGTCAGATGAGCTGCCACATGGTTCTCAGATTTATCTGGGCAATAGATCAGAACAAGTAAAGTGTGATAATGCCCTCTCTGAGAAACTGTCCCTCAACATTGGGGTTCCCCAGCTCTATCCTTGGCCCCGTTATTTAGTTTTGTTAAAAACACTGCTAGAGTCTGTAACTACTCCAGAATCTTACTGTATGCAGATAATATTGTTAGTTTCCTTAGAAACTAGGATCTGCCTTCTCTTGAGCAATGTTTGCAGCACAACCTTAATAAAGTCTTCAACTAGCTTTCTGCTAATAAATTGCCAATCAATGCATAGAAAACAAAAACAGTGCTATTCAGGAGCAGGCACAAACTCAAGGACAGTCCCAGTCTGTGCATCACCACACCCTTTGGGGAGCCTATTGAACAGGTGAAGGTGTTTAAATATCTGGAGGTTATTCTAGATCCAGTGTTATCGTTTTCTGCACATGTTGATTCTGTGGTTGGGAAAGTTCACCAATGGCTTGGTTTACTTTACCAGAACAGAATCACTTCACAAAAGAGGTAAAACTGATGCTGATCCAGAGACTAGCAGTACCAATTACTGACCACTGTGTGGTGGTGTGTTTGGCTGCTAACAAAGCTGTGCATGGGAAAACCTTCCTTTTAATTTACTATGCTTTGTGCTCCTCTAATTCTGACTGGCCCCCATGAACCCCTCCACCTTGCCCACACCAGTTACCCACCATCCCTGGGACTTAACTCATTGTGCCCCCATGGATAACCTCCCATAGGAAGGGCTGTCCGGGGGCCACCCCTTACCACTGAGCAGAGGTTTTAATGTCAGTTAGGGAGTGAGTGCCTCATCTGGCAGTGCAGTGCAGGTAGTATCCTGCACGGTCAGGGATTTTCTCATTGTTTCTTCCCCACCCTTGAGCATCCTGTGATGGTGCATCTGGTGCTTGCTGTCGATCCAGTATTAGGCTCGAGTAGTCTGGAAAAAAGGAGGCATGATGATTGCTCACCTCTATATTGTTCAACCCTCCTGCGGCTCTCAGGATATCACCCTGTCATGATAGCTTAGAAGTCTGAAGATCAGTGTGCAAGGTCGGTTGCCAGTTGTTGCTGTTGGACTTCTCCTGATCCCATGAATGTGGTCTAATTCAAAATCTTACTCCACTCCTAGTTTCAGCCAGACAGGAGTTTCTTTGCTAAGATAAATAAATGCATCCTGTCCTTCCACTTGCTCTGGTAGCCCTCGTAGATGGATGTTGTTTCCCAGTCCTCTACATTCTTGATCACCGAGTTTTTCTTGGAGATGGTGGATAATTTGTTCAGCTTTCCCAAGTGGCCAGTGATATCACTCTCTGGGATTCTGTGGTTTGGATCCAATTTTCAGACTTCACCATCCATCTGGTTAGCAAGGAGAAGGAGTCCTGACTAGAGTCTCCCATCTGTTTGATAGCCTCTATGATTGTGGCCATTTTTTCAAGTAGATCCATGCTTTCTGGAGGAAGGGAACTTTTTACGGTGGAGTTCAACACTGGTCAGCCATCTTGCTGGGAGGAAATTTACCAGCTGAAGGAGAAGTGTCTAGAGGTTTTGTTTGTTTCAGGGACTGTTCTTATTGCTAACTTTCCTTGATGCTGTTTTTGGCATTCTTGTGCTGCTGAATAAGATTATCTTTCTGCTGACTTAGGAGAAGGATTCAGGTCAGATGTTAATGGATTGTAAAGAAAATATTTAAGAGCTAAAGGCTTAGGCGACCATTAATTTCAGGTCCTACCATGACCTCTCTTAACTAACCTTTTTAATAATACTTTCATTATGTTTTCCTTTGCAGTCCTTTATTCCAGGGATTGCAGTTGATCCAAGCAATCCCTGCCTGCCTGCTCCAGTGCCACAGCCACCATCGCAAGCATCCCATTACTGCTGTGTCATTACATTACAGCTTTAGTTTATAGTATATAGTTGGGGCTTATTGTGTATGGAATTTGGTGGCTTTCTAAAAGCTGTTGTAGGACAAAGCAAAGGTCACGGAAAGTTGTTGTAGTATCATTGTGACATCACAACGATACAACAACTATTTTTCCTGACCTTTGAACCTTCCACAGTCTGCATGAGACTTAAGGAGATCCTTCTGATGTGCAAAAAGTTAAAATGATGGCACCTCCCACCACTTACTGATCTCAGTTAATTAAGCAATAAGGCATGACCGGGGTTATGTTAATGGTATGTTAATCACCCTCTAGGGGTGTAATGTTGCACGAGGCATAGCAGAGTGCCACATACCCCCAGAGGGTGATCAACTGACCATTAACATAACCCATGGGAGTGCCTTATTGCTATTATAATACAAAACCTTTTTTAAACAGTGTTAAACATTGGCCTGCATATGATTAAGCTCTATATGTATGTTAATAAAAGATTAACATAAGGCTGACAGAATGCTTACAGCCAATCAGAAAGCTCCATTTCTCAGACACTTTTTATAATGCCCATAATTATTTATTTATTTAGTTAGTTGTTTTAAGTAGCATGAGTGCATCTCAGCAGAGAGGGCTGGCAACAGTTGATGTATGGTGTGGAGCTGCAGAGGAAAGTCACACCAGGGCTCCCTGGAGAAAAAAGCACAGTCATTTGGGTGTACAAAACAATTTAACAAAATGTGTGGACTGACTGAGTGAGTGGGCAGGGGGCAGATTAATGAGCAGGCAGGTGGGAGAGATGAATGAGTGAGTATGTGTTTACGTGTGGGTCTCCATTTAGTTTGGCCAGGATTGAGGAATTCTAGTTGGTAAGTTTGTGACTGTGTGTTTGTAATTGGCTGTGTCTGAACCTTACCTGCAGGTATCATATTACAGGGATTAGTGTAGTTTGAATTTGAAGTATTTTCTTAACTGCCAATTCAGTGTGCTTCTCCGTTTAGTTTGGGGAGGATTGAGGAATTCTAGCTGGTAAGTTTGGGACTGTGTGTTTGTAATTGGCTGTGTCTGAACCTTAAGTGCAGGCATCATATTACAGGGATTAGTGTAGTTTGAATTTGAAGTCTTTTCTTAACTGCCAATTCAGTGTGCTTCTCCATTTAGTTTGGGGAGGGTTGCGGGATTCTAGCTTTTAATGTTTGTGACTATGTGTTTGTAATTGGCTGTGTCTGAACCTTAAGTGCAGGCGTCATATTACAGGGATTAGTGTAGTTTGAATTTGAAGTCTTTTCTTAACTGCCATTTCAGTGTACTACTCCATTAGTTTGAGCATGACTGAGGGATTCTAACTGGTAAATTTGTGACTGTGCATTTGTAATTGGCTGTGTCTGGACTGTGGTGAGTGGAGTGAGGAACCACTGCCAGAGGACTCCTTGGAGGATTGTTTTTTGACACAGCCTGCAGTGTAATTCCACCCTCCCGCCCCCAAACCCACCCACCCCAGGGCTCAACCTACATTTATAGGGTAGGTCCCAAATGGCCTTGAAACATCCTGCACCCATACAGGAAGTAGCAAAGACAGAAAAAAAAACCTTTGGGAGATAACGAATAGGTGTCTTAAGCAGGCAGCAGATTGAGAAGGGAAACAGACATGATGGGAGTGGTGCAGTGCAGTGGTTGTGGTGCGGCAGTCTTCAGGAGATGTTCTGGAGGCTGCGATGTCTTATCTTCAGGCACCTCTCTGGGCTGAGGGAGGAGGTTGCCTGTCTCCAAGCAGAGTTGGCTGGGCTGCAGGCAAAATCCATCCCAGCCATAGACCACTGGGTCCACAACCTGAACCTTAAATCATGCCCAGAAAGAAGAATGATTGGACCATGGTGGGCTCAGGGGGGTGGCCGACAGCACATTCCTCAACCAGTCCCACTTAGTAACCCCTACCCTGTTTTGGAGGAATAGAAAAGCCCCACTCAGGAACCCAAGACTGGGACCAGGGAAGATGGGCGGGTCCTTCAGGATGGAGCTCCAGGGAAGGGAGGCAGGAGACCCCAGGGGTGGGGAAAGCTTCTTCTTGTGGAGGACTCTTTTGTCTGGGAACTGGAGTTAGGGACACCTAGCAGGGGGAGAGAGGGAGGTCAAGTGCATCCCAGGAAGTGCTGCATGAAGGGATGGGGAACAGGTCCATGAGATCACTAGGGCAATAGCTAGGAGGGAGTAGCTGGATGTCATTGTCCACATGGGGACCAATGACCTGGCAGAGAGAAGGATGAATTTAGCCAGAGTCCAGGAAGATTTCAGGAAACTGGAGGTAAACCTGAAACAGATAGCATGCTCAGTCTCATCTAATTCTCATAGGTGCTACCTGTCCAGGGCACAGGGGATGATAGGGCACTCCACATCCATACCTTCAACTCCTGGTTGAAGGACTGGTATGGAAGGGAGGGTTTGGATTTCATAGGCGACTGTGGCCTGACCTGGACAGATGTGATCTTATATATATGCAGGATGGACTGCATCTGTCCGAGAAGGGTACCTTGGCCCTTAGTGAGAAGCTGAAATGCTTCAGCTGTGAGCATTTAAACTGTCCAAGGGGGGGAGCCAAAAGGGTCAAGAGGCTTAGGAACACCCCCACCATGGGAACATGCAGGAACATAAGTCGCCAACAGATACAGCTGAAGTAGGTGGGGGGGCAGGTAGGCAAAGAGTGTATAACAAGTGATACATGGGGAACTCATAGGAAAGGAAAATGGGGTGGGGAGGACACTGGAGAGGGAGGATAGGAGCAGAGGGAGGGTAGACTGTAAAACATGGATGGCCATGTTAACAAATGCACACAGCCTAGGAAATAAGGTTCCAGACCTGGAAACCTTGTTGGTGGATGCAGACCTTGACACAGTAGCAATAACAGAGACATGGTACTCTGCTAATCATGGCTGGGAAGTCAATGTACCAGGCTATACACTGTTCAGGAGGGATAGGGAAGGTAAAAAGGGTGAGGGGGTGACCCTGTACATCAGAGATGGTATAAAGGCTACAGAAGTTCAGAGAAGATAGGGGGAGGCCGAGGCAATGTGGATTACCCTGCAGCCAGGGAATAGAACAGCAATACACACAGGGGTGATCTACAGACCTCCAACACAGAGGAAGGAAGCTGACAGAGAACTACTGGATCACATACACAACATGGCAGCTAAAGGCAAAATCCTGCTACTGAGGGATTTCAATATGCTGGACTTGAATTGGACCACACAGGTGGCTGCTTCATCCAGAAGCACAGCCATCTTGGAATCCCTGCAGGGGGTTGGACTCAGGTAGCTGGTGCATGAACCAACCAGGGACAAGTCAATTCTGGACCTGGTATGGACCAATGGAAACAGAGTTGAAGAAATACAGATTGAAGGGCAGCTGGGGTCCAGTGATCAACACATGGTGTGGTTCAGCATAGCAACATGGACTTAAGTATGCCACCCAAGGGCAAAAATATTAGATTTTAGGAGGGCAGATTTCACTGAAATGGGTAGATGTATACAAGCTGTCCTGGGGAAGGGAGAGGTAATAGAGGGGGTCGAGGAACAATGGCAGAAACTGAATGGAGCCATATTGGGGATAACAAACCAATGCATTAGGATAGAGGCCAAAGTGAAAAGAAAAAGGAAACCACTACGGTTTTCTAAAGAGGGGGTGGAGACAGTCAGGTCTAAAAGACTGAGTTTGAGGAAATATAAGAGGACCCAAAGGAGGTGTACCTTGAATGTCTAAGGGAAGCAGGGAAGGCTGTTAGGAGAGCTAAGATGCAGAAAGAGGAGGGTTTAGCATGGTCTGTGAAAAAAGGGGACAAGGCTTTTTATAGGTACATCAGCGAAGGAAGAAAAACCGGGGGGGGGGGATTGTGAGGCTCAAAGGGGAGGAGGGAGAGTGTAAGGAGGGGGATCTAGACAAGGCAGAAATACTGAACAAATACTTCTGCTCAGTATTCACTAGGAAGGGGAGGGTCAAGGACCTCAGATGGGTAGCAGAGGCAATAAGGGGGGAAAAGTGGACACCAGTGCATTCACAGTGGAGAGAGTTCTGGAAGAACTCACAAAACTGGAGGTGGATAAGGCCATGGGGCCAGACGGCATCTACCTGAGGATATTAAGGGAGCTGCGAAGGGAACTGGCAGTACCTCTGGCAGTCTTGTTCACAGAGTCACTCAACACGGGTGTGGTTCCAGAGGACTGGAGGAGGGCACATGTGGTCCCATCGCACAAAAGCAGCAGTAGGGAGGAAGTGGGGAACTACAGGCCAGTCAGCCTCACCTCAGTGGTGGAAAAAATCATAGAGACACTGCTGAAAGAAAGAATAGTGGCATACATGGAATCTAGGGGTGCCCAGGATCTGAGGCAACACAGATTCACAGCAGGAAGGTCATGTCAAATGAATCTGATACATTTTTTGATTGGGTGACTAGGGAAGTAAATCAAGGAGGGGCAATAGACATCGCCCATCTTAGATTTCAATGCCGTCCCACACAGAAGGCTGGTTAACAAGATGGGTAGTCTGGGCCTGGGAGATAAGTTGGTGAACTGGGTTAGTAACTGGTTAACAGACAGGAGGCAGAGGGTGGTGGTAAATGGGGTACAATCTGGGGAGGGGGGGTGACCAACAGGGTACCACAGGGATCAGTACTGGGACTAGTCCTGTTCAATGTCTTTATTAGTGTCATTGCAGAAGGGCTGGAAGGAAAGGTCTGCTTGTTTGCAGATGATACCAAGATCTGCAACAGGGTGGATACTTCAGAAGGGGTGCAGAAAATGCAGAGGAACCTAGAGAAGCTTGAAAGATGGTCGGAGATGTGGCAACTGAGGTTCAATGCAAAAAAGTACAAAATAATGCACCTGGGTAGAGGAAACCCCAGGGAGAGCTACAGGTTGGGGGGGGGGAGCTGACTGTCACCAAGGAGGAAAGGGATCTAGGAGTTATCACCTCTGATGACCTTAATGTATTAAAGCAATGTGCAAAGGCAGCAGGGAGGGCCAGTGTCATGCTGGGGTGCATAGGCAGGGGTATCACTAGCAGGAGGCAGGAGATGGTGATGCCGTTGTATAAACACTGGTAAGGCCTCACCTGGAGTACTGCATGCAGTTCTGGAGACCTCACCTGTGCAAGGACATAAACAAGGTGGAGATTATCCAGAGAAAGGTGACAAAGATGGTGCAGGGCTTGCACCACAAAACATATAAGGAGAGACTAAGGGACTTCAATATGTACTCACTGGAGAAGAGGAGAGAGCAGAGGGACATGATTGAAACTTTCAGATACCTCAAGGGCATAGACAAGGTGCAGGTGAGGGACCTTTTCCAATGTAGAAAAAGTACTAGAATGAGGGGGCACAATATGAAATTGAAGGGGGTAGATTAAGAGGTAATGTGAGGAAGTTTTTCTACACAGAAAGGGTAGTTGACACTTTGAATAGTCTGTTACAGCAGGTAGTGGGGGCAAGCACAATGGAGGGTTTAATCATGCATGTGACAGGCACAAGTGAACCTTGAGAGGGAAGGGAGTGATGAAAAGGCATTGATCTCATAGGATAAATGGCCACATACAATGTATAGGGCCTATGGACAGACTGGGTGGGCCTGGTGGTCCTTATCTGCCGACAATTTATATGTTTCTATGTGGGGGAGAGACAAATGAGTGAGCAGGAGAGAGACAAATGAGTGAGTGGGCAGGCCGGCTGACGGGAAGTTGGGGGGACTAACTTTCAGCTGGTCCACTATTTGGAACCTTATACTATATAAAACAGTATGTGGACAACCACATGGAAACAAGGCTGTTTACCTCCCTGTGTTGCAATTACATCGGGACCTCTTGAGCTCCAGTCCCGGGGTCCCTATGATGTAATCTCAACCACTTGATGGAAACATAGCCTTGTTGTGTAGGGTTGTCCATACACTGTTCTATATGTGTTCATGTTATTTAGAAAAACCCACCACTGTTCAGGATAAGCACAACTGCTGATGCTCAGCATAGTTCGGAATGACTGCAACCGTTGACTGCAAACTGAAATGGAAAGTTGGTTTCTTGCTCAGCTCTGAACACCATGTCACAACTGGCAAGCTCTCTGCCCCTGTCTGTACACACCATCAATTAAAAACACTCCTAAAGCAGAACACCTAAAATAACATAAACATACAGAAATACCAGATATATGAAAGGAATTCTGTAGTGTTTTGGGGGAAGGGGATATACTGCTGCATAATGTACATAGAACACAGATGCCACTGCCCTCTTGTAGCGTCTCAGTCACAGACCCTTATTCACAGAGACTCATTTTATAAGCTCAGTAAGACACTCTGAGGTGTGTGTCTTATTGCTTACATAAATCAGATTAGCTAGTGTAATTTATGATAAATTCATGGGTCCTCCATGAGGTGTCTCTGATACAGTAAGAGACACCCCATGGAGGACCTATGAACTTAATACAAATCACTTGTGTTAACTAGAGAGATTTATAATAAGATTTAAGTATTTCTTTTTTCATTTCAAAAGTTAAATGAAGCTGCCCTCCTCCTGGATGTAAAACAGCATGCACCACTACTTATGTTCTTGTATGAGAGACCGCTGTACACAGCATTAGAGGTACAGTGCCTCTGTGCTCTGATTGGCTGAAATCACGTAAGTGATTTTTAATATTGTACTATATATATATATATATATATATATATATATATATATATATATATATATATATATATATATATATATATATATATATATATATCAGCCTTTATACACACCAGCATGTATCCCACCACTGGGGGCCGAAAACAGTGGGATCAGAAATAAAATATACAATTTAATAAATAAGTAATGAAGAAAGGTAACTCATATGTTGCTTGGTACCTCTTCATGATGGTCGCAGATGTTTAGAGAGATTTTACATATTCCCACAAAACATTTTCTGAAGGCATCAGCAGAATGCAGCTACACCAGAGTCTCCCAAAATATCAATTTCAAGACCTTCTATTTTTTAATAATAATAATAATAATGACATCTGTACAATAAAGGTTTTTATTAATTATTTTTTTCATTACAGGGAATTAATGAAATTATACATGACAAGTTAAAAATCATACATAAAAATGCATACAGGAATTAGAGAGAGACAACTTTTCCCTATATTACTTCATAAGAAGGAGTAAACAAACCTCACTAATTAACATATGATAATAACATTTTAAATTTAATAGGATCTTTTGTCTTAGGCTTATTCTGTTCCCACTGCTCGTTCTAGCCATAAAGTCATAGTCTTGTGCTTGTGACATCACAGTCTGTTGTCATAGAAATCACTCTAATGCTGCAAGCAGAGAATTGTGAGTTTTTTTTCACATTTCTTTGAGTTTGTCCTGGTCCTGGGAAAGGGCGGGGGGTTAGTGAGGAGCACTGCAGACCACTGACAGGAAATACTTTATTCATTCATTCATTCCTCTTATATTGCAACCATAGAACTCTGATGAAGTTTGTACAAAATGCCAGTGAGTGGGAGCATGCTGGCATTTCCCAGACATTACTACATATCCACCCCATCAGGGGAACACAAGCATTGACACCCCCCCCCCCGGCTGTGTACCATGACGCTGGAACCCTCTACAGCCTCACTCCTGCCAAACCAGGGCAGGCCAGCAAGACTCTGGATTAAACTCTTAGTCTTTCCTCCTCCCTCCCTCCCTCCCTTCCCTGCCAGAGAAAATGAGACTCACAGTGTGGGGGCAAGCTATGGTTTCTGGGAGAATGGCTAGTAGGTAAACCCCTGGGAATGTGGGTAACAGGAGCTGGGAGGATCTTATGTGGACTGATGAGATGTCAACCAAAGGGAGTCTAAACAGATTTGGAAAAAAATTGCAGCACGTTAAAAGGACTTAACATAGAGGGTGCTAGAGAGTGGCTTCCTGTGCAAACACACTTCATGAGAGCTTCTGCTAAGAAAATTATTATAAAATATAACATATGTATGTTTACACTTGTGCAAACTTAGTTTTCTCAATGCCAATTGTTAGATTAGATAATTCTCCTACAATATACAGAAAATGGTCAAGCCAAAGAAAGGCATGGTGTGTAGAGCAAAACAAGATAAAACCACATAAGAGGGAGAGATGGCAGCTGGGTCCAGCAACCCTATGGAGAATCCTGCTACTCTCCCCTGGAAGTGGTACTAATGATTCTGGAGCATTTGAGTTCGCAAGATGTGAAAATAACTGCAGTTATGGAAACAGCCAAACAAAGCTGCCTATACTTGACCCTTGCAAGCCCTGTCAGACACTAATAAACTGATACAAGAAAATAGCTCTCTACTTCTAAAAAGCAAAACAGAGAAAATAAGTAAGTAAATGAAAAAATAAATTCTATATCTAATATTATTAATACAACAAATGTGATAGCGGTCACCTTGCCTGACAGTTTTCTTTTTTAAACTAACCTAATACCCTAGTCCAAGTTTTCCATCCCTAATCTAAATTATTCCCAAATGATCCCCTCTGTAGACAAATGATAAGCTGATTCCTGTATTATGAAACAACTGATGTAACACTGAAAACTGAACAATATCACTTTAGTATTTAGTAAATCATTAAGGACTAGAACACTTTGACCAGTTACTACTGTTTAAATGAATAAGAACATATTTTTCAGTAGTTCAAGTGGTCTGGAATCTTTCTGTAATTGTTAACAGAAAGTGAAAAGTGTTATAATTCCAAGGAGTGGAATCCACTCTGGCCAGGACTGATTTTATAAAATCTGTAAATTTGAAAATTTTAATAAAAATGTAAATTAAAAAAAAAAGAAAATTGCTCTCTACGGTACAGGCTCAAAGCATTGCAAAATGTAACGAGAGTGCAGAACCTCATAATTGTGGGGTTGGTAAAGGGGACATAGTGGGCCCAATATGGGAGCATTTTTCTTGGCTGCTGACGTTGCTGCATCTACTGGAGGAACAGAATGAGTGTTTTGCTATCCGGAAAGCTTGCCAGATTAACACCAGAAGGATGGGTACTGCTCCAAATACTGTATCTATAGGACCCTCCTGATCATGACACCAGGACTAGAGATTTGGGACTTGATTCTTAAAGGTGTCAAAGAACAGCAACCCTTTTCTCATGACAACTGGCCAGTGCATATTTTTCTGGACCCATATTTTACCACCAGGAACTAGAGAAAGGCCTTTGATAAAATGTGGCAGCAGTTGAGAGGTTTTGGCATCATGCGCTGATCAGGCTCTGTATAGCATACAGAGAGAACACCCATAAATTCTCTGATCCCCAAGATATGGTGAAATACAATAGGCTGCAAAGCGAGTAGCTGAGTTCCAGGCAGATGGAGAATCTGATGAATTTGGCAAGTCAGATGGCTGCTCAAGCATCGAGGACTTTTTTATAAGAATTCTGTTATAAAGCTTGGTTTTTTCCATTGCTCCTTTTTTAATAATTACTCAGTAATCTGCTAGACATATTGCTAATAGTTTGCCAGGTTGTGTTTTGCAGTTGTTTGTTGCTAGGTTCAAATGCAGAATACTGTATAAATGTAAGATTTAATAAGGTATCAGGCAGTCACATGGTGAGGGACATTTTGTTTCATCCATTTACAGGTAGAGAAGGGCAAACCAGAGCAGGCTGGAAGCTAGGGTTTGGCTTGGCTCAACCTCTGTAAGCAATTATTTTTATTTTTTTTTAATTTTATTTAAGTCTTGGATTACAACCTTTGAGGTAAAAGCTCATTTACAGAGGTTCCGTGTCAGGAAGAATAAAACATACAATAGTTGCATAACAAAGAAATCACACATGAAGAGAGATGGTCTAACAATAATAATTGTCTAAAATTTGGCATAAACACAATGTCTTAAGCTAGTTAAGAAAATAATATTAATCTAGAAATGCCAAAGGGTTAGGTAAGGGCATGGATAAAAAGTAGTATAGGAAGGGGTTAGGGAAATAGGAGAGGGAAACCATAAGAGCTGGTTTTCCTTGTCATGGTTGTAGACAGGGAAGTGCTTACTCAGGAGGGCAGACAAGCCCGGTGGTGAAAAGAAACAGGTCATGGGAAACAGGTACATTTTATTTGCCTAGTGAGGTGAGCTTGGAGTTCAGATTTAAAAGGACCAATTTTATAGGCAGAGAGCAGATCAGCTGGGAGGGAGTTTATTCAAAGCTGAGCCCGGTATCCGAAAGATCTCTAACCTTGGGAGGTACACCAGAAAGGAACCTTAAATTAGTTATTGTTTGTTGCTCTAGTCAGCCTACCTGATTCAGCCAAGCAGAGCATAGAACAGGTGCTGGGTGGTAGGAGACCTAGGGCTGATTTTTTGGCTAGGAGACATACTGTACATGGTAATGAATCCTATTTTCCATATTCAGCCAACCAGACTGAGAATAAAGATGACAGGTATGAGTTAGGCGTGGAGCACCTAGTACTAACCTGCAGGCTTTGTTCAAAGTGATAGCAATCTGATTGAGAGTGGTGTTGGGGGCCGCACTGTAAATAGCAAGGCCATAGTCAATGACAGAGAAGACCAAGCTAGTTATAGCGAGCTGAAGGACTGCTTTAGTAAAGCAGTGTCGATAAGTTTGTATAGCTGTCCCGAAGCTTACGATTTGCAGACCTAGAGACAAGGTCAATATGAGTGGAGTAGGAGAAGGAGCTATCTAGCATGATGCCGAGATATTTAAAGTTGTAGACCATTTCGATAGCTTCGTTATGTTTGTTTCTTATTGTAATCGTGGACAACTTGTGTCGACTGTGGGTTGAAGCAAAGAGCATTGTCTTAGTTTTTTTTATAATTTAAGAGTAATCTTGCATTACAGAACCAGTCTTTAATGTTTTTGAAGTCCTGCTGTAGCCGTTGTTCCAGGGTGGAGGGGTCAGGGTGGCTAGTGTATATGACCACGTCATCCGTGTTGAGGAGGATTTTATGTAGACATGTTTGGGGAAGTTGATTTAAGAAATGACTGAAAAGTAAGGGGCCTAAGATGGAGCCTTGGGGAATACCAGTACTCATACATTGGGATTCAGAGAGTGTGTTGGTTATTTTTACCTGTTGTACCCGCCCAGATAGGTAGCTCCTGAACCAGCCCAGCGAGTCGGGTGATAAACCTGTGTCACCTAATTGGAACAGGAGGAGGATGTCATGATTGACAGTATCAAAGGCCTTGCTGAGGTCTATAAAGGTAGCTCCCACCAAGGGCCCATGATCGAAGGCATCGTGTACAGATAAGTCACCCAGGATGAAGTGCAGCGCTGCAGAATTCTGCAGTAGAGTTACTGCAATAAACAATGTCATTTCAATGGGAATTAATCCCTTTTGTCATGCAGTAAACCTGTGACACTGCGCTTCATCCTGGAGGGCTTATCTGTATGTACCCTGTAAACTCAATAAGTGCAGTAGTGCTGCTGTGAAGTCTTCTAAAACCATGTTGCTGTTGGCATTGCAGTTGATATTTGTCAAGGTAATCAATGAGTTGATCATATACTATCCTCTCGAGGGTTTTGGAGATTGGTAAGAGAATAGAGATTGATCTGTAATTTATGTGAACTTCTGAAAACAGGGGTGACAACTGCAGCTTTCCACAACTTAGGGAATTTACCCATGATGAGTGAGAGGTTGAAGATTCTTGTTAGGGGTGCCAATAGTTCGTCGAGCGTAAGGGAGATAAGTTTCAAATCTAAGCCGTCACCACTATACCTGGTCTTACCAAGTACTTTCAAGAGGTATTTTTTTTGCCTCCACTTTAGTTATAACCCTGAGGTAGAACAGAGGGGTTGGGTTTGGAAGTGAGGTGTTTGGAGGTTTTTGTATACCCCCATTTACTGAGTTTAGGAAGTCAGGGGGAGCATTCCGCTAAGATCAATGAATGCTTTACTGAAAACATTGGTAATGGGTCTTTAATGGACCCTTCTAGGCTTAGCATAGTCAGTGCCATTTTATCTGGTTTCCCAGTGATTGCATTAATGCTTTGCCAGAATTTCAGGGTATTACCCCAGGAGGAGTATAACTCAGACCTATAGTAGTTGGCCTTTTCCTGATGAAGGGCTTGGGTACATTTGTTTTGGGCTGCCTTGTAAGTTTGTAGGTCAGAGGATGATCGTGTGCTTTTGTACTTGTGCCAAAGGCGGTCTCTAGGATGCAATTGGGCAAGAAGATGAGGTGTTATCCAGGTTTTATGGGATCCTTTGACCTTTCTCTTAGTTATAGGGGCAAAGGTATCACAGGCAGCATTGAAAATTTTGATAAGGTTTTCCAGTGCAGCATCTACATCCATGGTAGTGAAGATAGGGGACCAGAACTATTGTGAAGGTGCTGTTTGAGGAGTCCTAATTGCCCTTTTTTTAGAATCCGGGACATTACTACATTTGCCATTGGTCTAAGAGCCTTGTTTGTCAAGGTAACGATGATAGGCGAGTGGTCGCTTAATGAATCTGGGCACACATTTAAGCTTGTGATCTATTCTCGATGATTTGTTAATTCCCAGTCTAATAATGTGCAGGATCCAGTTTTATAGTTAGTTCGTGTGAGTAGATCCACTAATTGGTGGATGTTGATTGAGGAGATGGCGTCTTTATAGGGAGCGGAGTCATGGGACAACCAATTTATTCTGAAATTCCCCAGTGTTGTTACTTCGGAATTTGAGCAATGGTCTGCAGGGTATTCATGAAATATTTTAAAAACCCCATTTGCTCCTTGGGAGGGATATACACTGAGATTAGGGTTAGGCCCTTACTCTGATCCAATAGTTAACTTCATGGATAGTATTTGCACATTTTTCCCGGTATTTAAGTGTGGCAGAACTCTACCCTGAATGTGTTTTTTTATGCAGATTATGCAGCCACCACCCCTTTTGCCCAGCCTATCAAGGTGGAAGGAGGTATATCCTGTAAGTTGGATTTCTTTGTCTAGGGTCCTTGGCATGAGCCATGATTCAGCCATGAACAGGACATCTGGGTTGTGCTGAGCAACCCAAGCTTGCAACAAGTCTAATTTTGGCAGGAGGCTGCAGATGTTGATAGAGGCAATGGAGATTTTGCCTGACTGCTCCATATGATTATCATCCCTAGCTGTAGGGCCAGGGTTAGGATGGATGTTGCCCAATAAAAGAAGCAGTAACAAATGCCTGCAGTTTAAGTTGCTTAAGGGAGGGTGAGCTATGACCACGAGAAGAGGATTGTCTACCACATTTACAGGAGACATGGACAGTGTTGATGGTTGGGGGTGGGAGGGGGTTGTAGGTGTCCAAGGGAAACAGGTACAGTATGCCCGCATGCTGGCAATCATTAATTGTTGAGAGGGCAGGTGCAGATGAAGAGTTAGGGGAGCCATCCCTAAAGGAAGGATTTATTTCCCTAACATTACTGCTGGTTGAGTTAGGCTGCAGAGTGGGTAGTAGAGAAGAAGAAAACACTAAAAAGATGAGCCAACTAACCTGGGGCTGCATGTTTTAGAGGAGTTTGTAAAGGCTGGGCTAGTAAGAGTAAAGTACTAATAGGAGAAAGTGTTTTCCTTGTAAGGCTGTGACACTAGCTTACAGATGAGATGCAGCTTTAAGAGAGTGGTGCTACCGACTGTCAGTACCAGCTTATTGGGAGGAAAGAGGTGGGGCCTTCTGTGGAGGATGCAGATTTCAAGAGTGCTGGGGCAGGGAAGGGCAGGTGGGACAAAAATCAAGCTAAAGATATAGAGAGAACACTAAATCAGTAACTGAAGTGGGTGCTTCCAGGCAGAAACCGAGCAGAGAGATCGGATTTTGCAGCTGGAATGCAATTGGAGAAATTTTAGCACCATGGACCAATAGATGGGGAGCTGATGGTGCAGTCAGCAAGCCAGGGAAAGCTTCAGAGAAGGCGCAAGAATTCAAGTGGCCATGGTCAGAAGTGCTGCAATCTTTATCTCTGGTCTCCGGACGGTAGCTTCTGGCAGGGGATAAGAGGCAGAAGGCAGGGGCTGGGAGCTGGAGCAGGAGCCGAGCCACAGAACCACAAGCAGGAGCCTGGTTGGGAACGTGGTTCCTAAGGGAGGTAAAAGAAAAGGGGAATCAGTTAAGAAGAAGTGGGAATTGTGGGGCCATATAGCTAAGGGGGTAGACAAAAAGAGAGAGGAGTAGCAGCAGGGAGGCAAGATGTTGCGTCAGAGCCAGATTGGTAGGAGGGCTTTGCAGGCTCCGAAATTGGATCTGAAAGAGAAGGGGGCTGGGGGATTGCTGGAGAGATTAGCAGGCAGAAAATAAGCGGAGTTTAGGTGAGCACGGGGGGGGGGGGGGAACAGAGACAAGAGCCAGGTAGGTAGGAAAAAGGAGCAGTCCAAAGCAAGTTAGAGCAAATATATCAATTACATTGAGCACAGAATAAAGTTCAAATTGAGAATACATTAAGTATAGGTTAAGCATTCCACAAATATAGGTAAGCAGTAAAGCAGATTAATTTACACAGAGCTAGCACTCGCTAAATGCAGTTTAAGCTGTTTAACAGGCTAAGATTAAAAAAAAAAAAATCAAGCTAAAGACAGAGAGAACACTAAATCAGTAACTGAAGTGGGTGCTTCCAGGCAGAAACTGAGTAAAAAGATCGGATTCTACAGCTGAAATGCAATTGGAGAAATTTTAGCACCGCGGACCAATGAGTGGGGATCCAATGGTGCAGTCAGCAAACCAGGGAAAGCTTCAGAGAAGCCACAGAAATTCAAGTTGCCGTGGTCAGAAGTGCTGCAATCTTTACCTTGGGTCTCCTGATGGTAGCTTCTGGCAGGAGATGAGAGGTGAGCGGCAGCAGCTGGGAGCAGGAGCAGCAGCAGAGCCACAGAACTACCAAGCAGGAGCCTGGTCAGGGGCTTGGTTCCTTTGGTCTCCTGATGGTAGCGTCTGGCAGGGGATGAGAGGTGAGCGGCAGCAGCTGGGAGCAGGAGCAGCAGCAGAGCCACATGTAACCCCTAGGTGGCACTATCCCTAGGGCTACTACCCCTGCCTGTTTGACTACGGACAGGTTGAGGGGCCTAGGTCCTATGGTGAGTGCCTCCACCCAGAGGTCAGGGTTTGTAGTGATTAGACTAGCTTGGTCACAGCCCTCTGGGACACTGAGACCCCCTTTTATTCCCTCTAGTGGCTTACACAGTACACCGGAGTTACAGCCCCAAAACCCCATACACACTGTTCACTCATATAGATACTACTTACCCCGAGACTGATTCTGTAGCACGTCTCTGAAGACCCCCTGTAAAATAAGGTTAAACAACATACACAGCAAACACAATACTGTTTCCATAAGTACCAACACCACAGACAGTATATAGTATAACAACAACAAATCTGATTTATTTAGGGGCAGTAACACGGAGGGGAAATCAGGTTAATTAGTGGCATGAAATCACAGTACTGTGCACACATACAGGGGCTGAAAAGTCACACTCTGGGTACCCAGGTTGAGGCGTATCCAGGTCCGTTGTCGGGGTTGGCAGGCAGATGGATAGAGCCTGTAGAAGAAAATATATGCACAACACCCAATTGTAATCCGGAGCCGGATGGCTCAGTCCATGAAGCAGTGAAACAACAAGAATTAGATGACACACTTGTGATTGAAAACAGGCTGCAGGGGAATACCCTGACTTGTACTCATAGTACCAAAGCTGAAAACCGGATGTTGGATGTTCTTCTGGATTGCCAGAACAACAAGGCATGGAGAAAAAGTCCTTGTGACTGGACCCCACTGCAGTTGATAGCAAACGGATTTAGTCCGAGACAAGCTGGGGTTTGCTTCCAGCTTCAACACACAACACACAACACACAGCACTGGGGATTGGAAATAGCTATTCCCCACAAGCACTATGCACATCCATATGTAAATGGAAAGTACTATACCAGGCAGACTGCTCCTCAATCCTGATCGCAATTACTGCAAAATACCCAGAAGCACACACAGCAGCTTCAGTTCCTGACAGACCGTGCGCGATTCAGCAATTTCTCCAGTCTTCTACAGGGTGAGCCTGGTTTCCACACTTCTAGTGCTTCTTTCTCCAACCAACTTGGATTCAGTCCAACCTGGCACTCACAAAGGCTGCAGACCGAAACTCAGGGCTTCACACGCACTTCCTGCGCGAAGCTATACACCGCAGAAGCACAGAGCTCCTTCTCTCTTCACAGTCACAACTGATCTAATCTTTCCAGTCACAGAGCAGGGCATTTCCTTTAGCTCCACACCATTCTGTTAGCTGGTTCAGCTGTCACTCACAATAAGACTCCCTCTGTTGGTGGAAAAAGGTGCCAAGGTTAAAACTACATTTCCCAGAGTCACTGCCCATATAATCCCCTTGTGGCTGGCTCAAAATTGAGAGTCCAAGTTCTGATTCATCCACAGGCTCCATTTTAGGGTCTCTCTATCATCCTGATTAGTCCAAGTCAGCTATTCAGGACCAAAATTAAAGAGTTACACTGAAACAGTTTGTGCTGAAATGAAGACAGGTTAGACAAACTACATTTTCTCAGTCACTCTAAATGATTTCTGGCAAACAGTCATATATTTCAACAAGGCTCCCTCTGCACATGTAGCAACGGCAGAAACGGAGTGAATTGACAGCAGCCCGGGTGGGATTCGAGCATTAAATACACAGTCCCCCCATACAAACTAATTAAGTCTGCAAGCAGACAGCTCTTAAGGAGACAGTACGTGGAGGCTCAAATAGCACTCACTTGGAACCACATTTAAACAGCTCAAACGCCGTACACCACCCAGACTCGGAGCATTCAGGCAAGCTCCTGGAAGACTTTTGGGAACCCCCATTTGCAGGGAGGTTACACACAGAACTGCTGAGCAGGAGCCTGGTCAGGGGGCTTGGTTCCTTTGGTATTCTGATGGTAGCTTCCGGCAGGGGATGAGAGGCAGGCGGCAGCAGCTGGGAGCAGAAGCAGCAGACAAGTTACAGAACCGCCAAGCAGGAGTCCGGTCAGGGTCCTGGTTTCTTCGGTCTCCCAATGGTAGCTTCTGGCAGGGGATGAGAGGTGGGTAGCAACGGCTGGGAGCAGGAGCAGCAGCGGCAGCTGAGCCACAGAACCACCAAGCAGGAGCCCGGTTATGGGGCTTGGTTTCTTTGTTCTCCCGATGGTAGCTTCTAGCAAGGGAAAAAAGGTGGGGTGGCAGTGGCTGGGAGCAGGAGCAGCAGCCAAGCTGCAGAACCGCCAAGCAGGAGCCCGGTCAGGGGCTTGGTTCCTTTGGTCTCCTGATGGTACCTTCTGACAGGGGATGCGAGGTAGGCAGCGCCGGGTGGGAGCAGGTGGAGCAGCTGAGCCACAGAACCGCCAAGCAGGAGCCCAGTCAAGGGCTTGGTTCCTTTGGTCTCCCGACGGTAGCTTCTGGCAGGGGATGAGAGGCGGGCAGCAGCGGCTGGGAGCAGGAGCAGCAGCCGAGCCGCAGAACCACCAAGCAGAAACATGGTCAGGATCTTATTTATTTATTTATTTATTTAAGTTTAGGATTAATACCTTTGAGCCAGAAGGCTTATTTACAAAGGTTCCAGGTCAGACATACAAAGACATGAACATCTCAATGAAACATCGATTACATGGACAGTACTAAGATTACATTTTTGTTACATTAGTTCGGAGATCTTAGCAGGTGTGCAATGCATCAGAAATTCAATGGTGAGACAGTTCAGCATTGTACTGTGATATGTATCATTGGTAGACAGTTCAAATGCAAGTTCAATTTAAGTGCAATGTAACACAACAGGATAGTAGATACCTGCCATGTTAACTAAATCAGCCATTGCTGGCTTTGTCAAGTGGGGGGTGGAGGGACTGGGAGGGCTGGGGATAAGGCAGTAGGAAGAGGGTGGTGGGGCAATGGGGGAGAGAGGGGAGTAGACTGGTGGGTAGGGGTGATGAGGGTGGCAAGTGGTGTTGGGAGGGGAGGCGGAGGAGAGGGTGAGGGGGAGTGTTAAAGGTAGGGTAGGAGGAGGGGGCTGAATCATCAAGGGGGTTAGAGTGGGAGGAGGGGAAGGGGAAAGACATATACGTAGGAGTGCCAGGATTTGTTGAAGAGGGTCCTGGTGCATTTATATCAGCGTGTGCTGTGTTAAGGTCAGGAGTTTAGATAACACAGCTACAGACATTTGCAGAGGTTAGGTGGGAGTAGAGACCAGATTTAAATAGACTAATTTTTCTGCACTCTATTAGGTCAGTGGGGAGGTCATTGAGCCACTTAGGTCCACAGAAGGAGAGTGATCTCTGGCCAATTGGTGTATGCTTAAAAGGAACTACTAGTCCTTCCCTTGACGATCTTCTTGTGGAGACGGTTGGGTGGGCAGCTTTGAAAAGAGAGGAGGTAGATTATGGGGTAAATCCTATCATGGATTTTTTGGCAATCCAGCAAGATTGGTATAGGATCCTGAGGTGGAGAGAGAGCCAACCAGTCGCCGTGTATAGAGCACAGATGTGGGTCCAATGGTCTGCCCCAGGGCCAGCCTGCAGGCCTTGTTAAGTGGTGTTTTCACCCTTTTAAAGCAGTATCACTACCAGCCCCATAGATCACCAGGCCATAATCTATGGTTGTTAGTACAGAGCAACTTGTGACAAGCTTTACAGCTTCAGGGGTCATGGAGTGATGGTGCCGATAGAGCCCACCAAGTTTCGTGTTTGCAGTTTTGATGATATGGTCTACATGCGCTGTGAATGAAAGGGTTTCATCCAGGTGTACCCCCAGATACTTAAAGGTGCAGATCTGATCTAATATGTCACCTTTGTGACTCATGACTTGCAGCAGTCCAAATTTCTTCTTGGTTTGGGGGACAGAAAATAGCATACACTTCATTTTTTTGTAGTTGAGCCGGAGTTTATTGTCTGTAAACCGTTGTTCAATTGTACAGAAATTGGTTTGCAACTCCACCGTAATAGTGGTCTGATACTTTCCACTTACTGAGATGACAGCATCATCGGCATAGAGCACAATGTGTCATGGGTAGGCAGATGGTAGTGCATTTACAAATAGGCTGAAGAGGAGTGGCCCTAATATAGACCCTTGGGGGACTCCAAGCTTCACCTCTTTTGGCTCAGACAGCTTTCCACAAATTTTGGCTCTTTGAAATGTGTTGGAGAGGTAACTGTCAAACCAATTTACTGTATCATAGGACAGACCAGTGGCTAACAGGTTGTTTAGGAGGAGCTGATGGTTGACTGTATCAAATGCCTTAGTGAGGTCTATGAAGATGGACCCCACTGCTAGTCCACTGTCAAATGCATCGTAGATTTGAGAGGTGTAATTGATCAGAGCTGTGTTGGTGGAGTGGTATTTGCAAAAGCCATGTTGCTGTGCACAGAGTAGGTTGTGTTTCATGAGATATTCTGTGAGCTGGTCATAGACTACCCGCTCGAGGGCTTTCAAAAGAGGGGGGAGGATTGAGATGGGCCCGAGTTGGACAGGCTGGTTGCATCACCAGCTTTGAAGACTGGGGTGACAAGTGCCTCTTTCCACTTGTCTGGGAACACACCTGACCTCAGTGAGGCATTGAAGACTTTGGTGAGGGGTACAGCTATCTTATTTAGTGTGAGGGCTATCAACTTCATGTCCAAGAGGTTACTCCCCATTATGGTCTTTCCTAGTACCCGTTTAACACATCTTATGGTATCATTTCTTTTAATTTGCTTGAAGTAGGAGTGAGAGACATTGCTTTTTGGCGGGGAAGGGGAATGCAACCTAGGGAGCTGGTCAGGAGGAGTGGGGTTGAGGTAATCAGCGGGCAGTATCGAACTAAGGTCAGTGAAGGCCTGGTTAAATTCATTGGCAATGAGTCCAGGTTCCTGAAATGTCCCAGATGTTGTGTCTATTAGACCAGTTGGGGCTCGAGGTGCTTTCCCTGTGAGGGATTTTACCGAGTCCCAGAATTCCCTGCCACAACCCAAGCTCCTTTTCAGAAGGTTGTTGTAGTAGGAAGCCTTCGCCATGCAGATGAGTTTTGTACATTCATTTCTGGCTTTTTTATAGGCAAGGAGGTCAGCCTGTTTTCCTGAGGCTTCAATGAAGGAGCCTGAGAGCCATGGGTTGGTGGCCCCCTCTTATTTTCTTAGTTTTGAAGGGGCCAAAGATATCACAGGCCTTTGTGAAGACCATAATGAAGCAGTCGAGGGCTTGGTTCCCATCTTTGGCGCTATCGAGTGGTGTCCAGTCGATCAGAGTCAGATATTGCCTAAATGTATCTGCTAGTCCTGCTCTCAGTAAGCGATTTCTAGAGATTTGGGGGACAGTTTTAGAAAACTTGTTGGTCCACATGCACAATACAGGGGAGGTGGTCACTGAGGGAGTCTGGCAGTACAGTGACTTCTGATATGTGTGCTGGGAGGGTAGAGAGGAGCCAATTAATGTGTGTACTAGTCCATGTCCTGTAGTTCTGTCTGGTGGATTGTGTAACCAGCTGAGTGAGATAAAGTCTGGCTATTTGCTCATGGACTGTAATTGAATTGCATGATTCCCAGTTGGTATTAAAGTCCCAACTATTACATGTTCCCAGTTTTGCCTTGTTTGTTCAAGGTAGGTCAGGACTTGCTGTAAGCCAGTGTCATGTTTTCGCGGTGGAACATAGACTGTGGAGAGTAGAAGTACTTTATTTTGTTGCCCTACAGTGAGTTTAATGCTTAGTATTTGAGCCTCTTTAGTGCGTAAGCTACTTTAATATCACTTCTTAGGTAGACCATACAGCCATCTCCACGTTTGGACAACCGGATCTTGGTTCCTAATTCCCAATTAAGAGCCTAAGTCAAGTCAAGCCAGTTATGATCAAAGCAAGTGTTTTTGTCAGCCTGAGCAGTTAGTGCAGAGGCTGAAAACTTTAACTCCTCTCCTGCATTTCATGAGGCTCAGTGTCTGTCAGTAGCCATGGCTTGGCTAATGCTCAAAGAGTCCAGCCAGCCCCTGGCTCAGCTCTGACTTGGGTTTAGGTGACAAATTCCTGGCTTGCCCACCTCTGTTCATGGGCTTAACTGCCCTTATTACATTTCTTGTTGCTCATTAACTGAATCCCGGAACTTGTATGCACCAATTTGGAGGCAGAGTTCTTGCATGTCTATGCTGAACTGCATTAAGGCTGAACTCAGTAAGCACAGTTTTCAAGTTTAGGAGTTTAATTAAAGTTGATATTGGCTGCATTTAGGAATATGGCATCCTAGGGACTTCTTTAGTCCTCTGTTTAGCAGTGTCTCAAATGTAGTGTATGCCACACACCTCATGATGCATTATTGTTTAATCGTGATTATAGTTAGGGACTGGACAATGAGCAGCATGGCTAGAGTGCGGTAATCCTAACCTTTTACTATTATTACAGATACTCTACTGGGGAGAAGTGGTAATAAATGTTGTAAGTTGATCCTAGATGCCAAATGTTGGGATTCCCTCTCAGTGATGCAATATAAAATAGTATGAGATTAAGTATCCCTTATATTGCATCCTCCCAATACACAGTATGAATTGCTGATGTCTTGTGCCAAATGTAATTCTTGTAATTTTTTATGAAAATAAAAAATACAACATAATAGTGATGTCTAACCCTTCCCTTCTTGAGAAGGAGCTCGACTGGAACATCTGCTGCCATTCTCTTGAGGTCCCTGGAACTGCTGCTCTTACTGCTGGCTCCCTTCAGCACAACCACAAGTGTGGCAGTGGGGGTGAGAGGACAGCAATGCAGACATCCTTGGCACCTTCTGCGCTCTTTTCAGCAGTGGCTACGGCCACATTCTTCAGTCCCAGTCCCTCGATTCTGGCAGAGAGTACTGGGAATAGAAGGACACCTCCTCATTCTGGTACCTCCTGTGCCACACTAATGCTGCCATTTAAGGAGCAGAAGTGCATGTGCAGGCACTCCTCCCCAGTGCTCCTTACTCCTCTAATCCCAGCAGCCATGACATCAGACCTGCCACATGCTGGACCACAACAAACTGACCAGACAACAGCCCTGGAAGTCTGCAATGCACACAGGGACCAGCATGATATAGGGAGGAGGGGGTGCAATATAAATAAATAAAATAGAGACTTTGGAGCACCAAGCTCCATCAGCACATGGCTGCTGCCATTTTGGTGATCTATGACCCTGCTGCCCATTCAATCAGAGGGCTGGAAGCCCAGGACTGTACCCAAAAAGGACTGGGAGGGAATGATGTAAACGGCACCACTCAGCTCAACTCAACTTTTATAAAAAGCGAAATTCGCCAAAGGATCAAAGCGCTTGTACACTAATTAAAACTAAAATTTAAAATATCCATAAATAATAAAATAAGTATCTACATCAGCAAGTCACCAAAACTCAGGATAAACAAGATTACAAAGATGTGTTTTTAGTGCAGATTTAAAAATCTCCATGGTCAGGCACTCACTTATCTGACGAGGTTGAGAGTTCCACAGGGTAGGGGCCACAAACGCAAAAGTCCTGGCACCCGAGGTCTTCAAATGGACCCTGGGAACCTCTAGCAATCCCTCATCGGTGGGGCAGAGGGGGCGGTAGGGGAAAGAAGGTCTTGCAGGTAACACGGTCTCTGTCCATGTAGGGCTTTATAGGTCAGCAAACTGACCTTAAAGGTGATCCACCACTGGATAGGCAGCCAGTGCAGGCCATGGAGCACAGGCGTGACATGGCATGATTGAGGCAGACCAGTCAACAGCCTGGCAGTCCCATTCTGCACCAGCTACAAGCAGTGGCTATCAACCTCCAGTAGCCCTAGGTACAGGGAGTTGCAACAGTCAAGGCAAGAAGTCACAAAGGCATGGACTAACGTTGGAAGGTCATCAGGCGGAACCAGGTGCTTTATCTGGGTGATATTTCTCAGATGGTAAAATGAGGTCTTGATGATGGATGACGCCTGAGATCTAATCGTCAACCCCTCGTCAAAAATAACACCTAGATTTCGCACCAGATCAGCAGTCATGAGCTGGCTGCCTCCAAGCCAAAGCCCGGAAGACGGCACCAACCGAAAGTCCCTATACCCGACGACCCGGGTCAACAATCAACACCTCGGTCTTGTCAGGGTTCAACCTCAGCCAGTTGGCACTCATCCAGTCTTGGATCTCAGCGAGGCAGTTGTTAAATATCGAGACAGCCCCATCCTGCTTGGACACAAAGGACATGTATAGCTGAGTATCATCTGCATAGCAGTGAAACCTCAGCCCATACTGCCTTACAATGTCTCCCAATGGAAGCATATACACCGCAAACAACGTGAGTGATAAAACAGAGCCCAGTGGCACCACACAAGACAGGGAGAATGGGTCAGAGGACTAAATCCCTGACACCACTCTGAAACCTGCCAGTGAGGAAAGAATGGAACCACCTGAGGACTGTACCAGACAGTCCACAGATCAGCAGCAGGCACTCAAATAGAACACCATGGTCCATGATGTCAAATGCCACATAGAGATCAAGGAGACCCAAGATGGAATGTCTTTTCCGGTCTCTCACTATCAGGAGGTCATTGAGTACCTGAACTAAGGCCATCTCGGTACTATGCCTCTTCCAAAATTCGAACTGGAGAGGATTGTAGAGGTCATGGATGGTAAGGTGGTCCTCCAGCTGCAGCGTGACCACCTTCTCAATAATCTTACCCACAAAGGGAATGTTAGAGACAGGTCTGTAGTTAGTGAGACAGTCTGGGTCGAGAGAGGATTTTGTAAGGAGAGGTGTCACCACTGCCTTCTTCAGGGTGTCAGGAAACACACCTGTCTCTAACGAACACCAGACTATCTCGGGTAGGACCAGGCCAATAACATCAACACACCCCCACCAGGAGGCAGATTGGGCTCAGGTCAAAACTGTAGTAGGTCGGCTGCATACACTGAATGATCCTCACGAAATCTGTGATCACCAACCAGTCAAAATCGGACCAGACAAATTGAGGGTCTGCAGCCTTCCACCGACTGTCACTGCACCCATTGGAACATGCTGCGCAGATCTCGGGCTTGATGTTGGCAACCTTATCTGCAAAGAATTGAGCAAACTCGCGACACTTCTCATATGACAACACTCTCCAAAACTGCAGACAAGCTGGAATGCACAGTCTATTGACAATTCAGAAGAACTAAGCTGGTTGATTCTGTGCAGTGACGATCTCCCTGGACAGGAACTCTTCCTTCTTATAGGAGACAGCCGATTGATAGTTTGTATAATAGGCCATTAATCTAAGTTTGTTGGCTCCGAGGCCTGATTTCCACCAGCGCTGTTCCAGCCTTTGTCCCACTCGCCTCAGCTCCCTCAAGGTCCCATCATACCAAAGGGACCAAGGGCAGAGGGTGAGGAGATAAACACGAACAGGAGCTATGGAGTCCAGAGCCTCGGTCATGGCCTTATTATAGGCCTGTAACATATTGTCTGGGTCCACAATTGCAGTTGGAAAACCCGATAGGTTCAGCATCACTATCAGGCTGTCTGAGGTCAGACCCCCTAAAGGGCAGTACTGGACCATTTCCATAGGGGCAGGACTATGGGGAGGGAGTGGGGAAATTGAACCTTATAATGTGGTGGTAAGACCATCTGACTGGCTTCACCACCAGGTCAGAGGTCTCCATACCCAGTAGGAAAACCAAGTCCAATGAGTGACCGTGCCTATGGGTTGCAGAGGTAATAACCTGTGTGAAACCTAACAAGTTCATAAGTTGGAGGAAGTCCTGACCGAATTGCAAGAGTTCATCGTCAGCCCAGGCGTTGAAGTCCCCCAGAACCATCCATCTGGAGGACTCCAACACCATATCAATGACAAAGTCCGTGAAATTCTGAAGGAATTGCTTCTCGCCCCCAGGTGGGCAGTAGATGAGAAAAGTCTTGCACCCCACACCTGTGCCTACGATACACTCAAAGAACTTGGTCTCCCCCAATGGCACATCTACAAGGCCCAATTCCATTTTAAAACATGTAGCTACATCCCTGCCCCTACAATCCATCCTCAGGTGGTATATCACTGAGAACCCAGCTGGAATGGCTGACTCAAGAACTGGGCCAGCAGGCCAGCCCAGTGGCGTGGAGGGCTGAGGCATCATGCCTTACCTCCTGCCATGCCGGCGACCTGTGTTCACGGTGTGAGCTGGTCACCAGGGGTCAGCCTGGGTGGGAGAGGATTGAGCATCTGGAGGACAGCTCTCCTCTCCCAGGGACAGGTGGGACTGGAGATCAGTGCATGCCTGGCCCCTAGCGGCAGCTAGAGGCTAGCACACCGATTCCACATGATGGGGGGGTGGAGAAAAAAGCAGATGCCTGGCGTGCTGCATGTGGAAGCGCACGTGGCTCGGCCATTGGCGTCACTGCATGCTAAGTCCTGCACTCGGGGATCGGGAGAAACTAGAGGCAGAAAACATCATGGACCGTCAGGATGAACCTGGCCCTACACAGGTGCTGCACCCGGCCAGCTGGCACCTCAAGCCAGAGGCGAGTACCAGTGAACACCAGGATGATGGGCCCGGAAGAAGGGGGCCGGTCTGTGAGGAGAAGAAAGAAATGAGAAAAAAAAAAAAAGAACTGGGCCAGCATTATCATCCAGTTGGGTCTCGGTGATGCAAGCCAGGTCAGATGACCCAACAAGATCAGCAATCTCTGCTCTCTTGTTTTTGATAGACCTGGCATTACATAGCACCACCTGAGTAGGATAGACCACCGAGGCTGGCCGTGTCATCTGCCCACCCAAAGTGGAGCCCTTGGATATGGGAACCAGACAGGGAGGACCTCTCTCATTAACTCATTTTGCTCCAGGGCATCTTCTAGTCCACACCATCCCAATCCACCCACCCGGCTCCACTCTCCCTCCAGGTCCAGGGCCCCCCACCTCTACACCTCCTCCCTACTATCCCCAAACCCCGACATCACCCATATACCTCAGCGGGCAAAGAGGGACAGTCAAAAGGATGGAGGCCATGGAGCTCAGAGGGAGAGTAGCACCTGACAGGTAGAGATCTCTGCAAACACATACTTAAAGAAGCCCACCACAGCAGTCAAGCAACAAGTAGACATAAACCAAATATAAAATAAAATAAAATAAAATAGATCCAAAAACTAATACAGAAAATAAAATTATATCCCCAATCCCCCCAAAAGAAAAGCAACCCCTTAAACAGTGTAAGGTCCAAATTCACTAGTAATTAAAAGTCAATGCTCAGGATTGGGGCTAAGCAAGCCAGAGCTTCAAAGTTGATATTTGGGAGAGATGGAGCTCTCACCTCCACCATCAGCCAACAAAGTTTAAAACCAATCTGCTGTACTCTCACTACAGCAGTTAATATCTGCCAGTCAAGATAAGTAGGGTGCAAGTTCCAGAGGCTCTGTCATACCCTCGCCAGTCCAAAACATTTTAAACTTTCAGACTGCCCAAAAGCCATGACATTTCTCTGGATGTCCACAGTGTCTTCAAAAACCAGATGTAACACAGCACCACTGATCCAATGGCCACAAATGCAATGCCCCCTGGAGATGACAACTCAAAACAAACAGCCTCCCGGAATTAGGGGTCCCAAAGATGCAAGCCCACCGGCACCCATCTCGAGGACACCCCCAGGCACTCGGGGCCACATCGCCCACAGGCAAACACTCCCCAATGCCCCTCTGCTGGGCCATCTGCCCCAAACAGCCACCCCCAGTAAGCAACTGCAGTCCAAATCCGAAGTGGCAGGACAGTCCACAATAGTCCCAAAAGTTCTTAAAGTGACCATGGCAGGACCAGAGCCCTCATGTCACATCACGGTTAGCGGACACTCCAGCACAGGCCACCTGAGGATCAGGGCCCCAGAGATGAAGTTGTCCTCCGACGAGTGCACCCTGGATGGCACCCCCAAGGCAGACATGACCACTACAGACTCCAGTGAGCGCTCCCACCTCCTTCCCACAGGAAACTCAGGCAAGACCACCACTCCCCAGTCAAGAGAACAGGGCCCTGGAAAAGTCAGCAACTGACTCCAAACTAGAGATGGGCGAAGTGGCCTCAATTTGCTCCGTGGAGTGATTTGCAGAGTAAAGGCAAATTCGCGGAGTGCTCTGCAACATGAAGTGGAGTACTTCACGTTATAATGGTCAACGCGAAGTCCATTGAAGACAATGACTTTGCATTACTCCGCCTTCCCAAACCACTATTCCACCAAATTTTAAGGCGAAGTACATTGAGAACAATGTACTTCGCCTTGTTTTTAAGCTCCAAAGGTGAATTTTACAGTGATTCATGGGATTTCAGGTCACATGGACTCTAGATTGTTCTGCACTGCCTCAGTTCGGGGTAGTGTGTGTAAAAGTGGTGATAAAGGAGGTGAGGGCAGCATCTACATTTTGGGCAGTGTAGATGGGTGACCAGTCACATGAGGTAAGGAACTTTTTGAGGCGTGAGAGGGCTCCTTTTTTGAGATGCCTTTGGGCTGTAATTTTAGGGAGGCTGTGTGGGAGTTTATTGGATACCTCCAGGTGACTGGGGAGTGGTCACTTATCACATCCAGGAGTACTATAACCCTGGAGAGGTTGTTGGGGTGGTTAGTAAGGATGAGGTCGATCAGGGTGGAGGACCCAGTTCTGGGGTCATGTCTGGTGGGGGAATGGACAACCTGGGAGAGGTTGTAAGCAAGGATGGCATCTTTGTAGGTAGTAGATGTGGGGGATAGCCAGTTCACGTTGAAGTCACCCATTATAATTACTGTGATACCTTTGCCCCCTCACAAAGCAGATCCTAAAAAACAGGGATACCCCGTGGATCTCGCAGTCCCTGCTTGACCAGATGCACCATAGAGACAACCTCTGGCACAGGGCCCTAAACTCCCAGACACCCCAGGACAGGCAATTCTACAGAGTGGCCAGAAACAATTGCAGCTGGGCCATCTGGCAAGCGAAGGCAAACTACTATAGGCAAAACCTCACCACCACATGGGTCTCAGGGAAAAATGTCTGGAACAATATTAAGGAGCTTTGCGGGAAAACAATCTCCCCTGCCCCTGCACAGCTTCAAGTCGAGGGGGCCCTATCCCAGGACCCCATTACCATCTCCAATACCCTAAACACCACCTTCTCAGACCTTAGTCACATACTCCCGCAAAACGTCTTTGACCCTGTCCCTAGCCACCCCTCGGGCACCTCAGGCACTAAGGCCCCTCCTCCCTTCAGGCTGCGAATCATCTCCTGCAGGGAGGCGATGCACTACCTATCTAAAGCCTTGGCAAACTCGCACTACAGCAGTGACTCCCTCGACCTCAAAATTCTCAGACTAATGCTGGGTGTGACCTTGCCACATCTTACCAAAATACTTAACTGATTGCTATGCCTCAGCCAATTCCCCGTTATATGGAAAAAAGGAATTATAACACTAATCCTGAAGAGTGGTGACCCCACTTCCCCTAGTAATTACTGACCCATCTCGATCCTACCCCCCTTCTCAAAGGCTCTCAAAAACATTGTGTCAAACCAACTCACAGACTACTTAGCCAAACATAATCTGCTCTGCCAAGAACAACATGGATTCAGGAGGGGTCACAGCACAACCACTGCCCTCCTCGAATTTACTTCTTACATACACAAGGCCCTGGAACAAGGTTCAATAGCAGGTGCAATCTACGTCAACTTGATTAAAGTGTTCGACACAGTCAGTCATGCCCTACTTCTCCATTCCTTTCCCTCCTACTATTCCTCCCCTGAGGCTGTATTCTGGTTCAAAGACTATCTTTCCAACTGGATGCAACAGGTCAAAATCCACACCACCCTCCTCTCCACTAAACCAGTCCTAACGGGTGTCCTACAAGGGTCTATTCTAGGGCCACTGCTTTTCACTCTCTTCCTAAACTCCCTCCCTCAAGCCTGCAGTTGGAAGCTCTTACTCTATGCAGACGATACAGTTGTTTTCTGGAAACACCCCCATCCTCACTCCCTCCAAACTGCCCTACAAGGTTTTTTCAGAGAAATAGAATCCTGGTTCACTGAGCATCGCTTGGTACTCAACTTCAACATGCAAGATCCATGATCTTTGCCCATCATCAAAGCCCTCTCAGTAGTACCCCCCTAACCATAGCAAATGTGCAGGGCCTCCTTCTCGAATAGGTCTCAGCCTTCAAATACCTGGATGTCACTCTTGGCACATCCCTCACTTACCACACACACATTCAACACCTTTCCTCTGCAGCAAACACCAGGCTGGGGATTATATATAGACATAAGCACTGCCTACCCCCTCAGGCCCTACGTCTCGCTGTATCCTGCTCAGTCCTGTCATTGGTGGACTATGGGATTGTAATTTATGGCACCGCAGACCAAATTGCCCTCTATTGCATCAACCTAGCTCTCAACAGAGCCTGCCATCTGGCTACAGGCTGTGATAGATTAACCCACATGTGTGAACTCTACAAGCTTGCAGACTGGCTGACCTTCAAAGGGAGGCTTAAGTATCACACCTGCCTCCAAGCCAAAAAAATACTTATGAATTTAACACCTATAGGCCTCCACCCCCTCATTCAGCCAATCCCACACAGAAGGGCCACTAGACGCCTTGCAAGTACCTCCTTCCTAGTTCCCCGCTGTAGTACCTCTCTAGGGCAAAGGTCTTTCCGTTATCACGCTCCCCTCTGGCTCAACAACCTACCACCCTCCATCTCCCTGACTCCTAGTCTTGGACAATTCAAATCTGGTATCATGAACCTTCTCCTTCAGTCTGATGCCTGTGGCTGTCACCAAGGAGGAGTATCCCCCTAATCAGTATACCAAAAGAAAACATAGTTAAGGATAAAGGTCTAGCTTACCCTATGACTTCATCCTTAGGTCCCACTATCCAGCTGTAAATAAACTCTGACTCAGGGATCTGCTAATGACCCTCTGAATTCTGTAATCAGACTTGTCTCACAACTATTGACTCAGGGTCTTCTTAGGCCCTAGAGTCGGTAACAAATATGTAATGTAAATACACTGTGCTGATTGACCTATGTATAACTGTTATTAAATGTGATGTTTGTACTTTCCTGTACAGACGTGGAGCCTTTGCAAAGGAGTCTATGACTCAAAGGATTGTAATTCCAATTCTCTCAATAAATAAATAAATAAAATACACTGTAAACATTTCAGACCAAAATTTCACATAATTTTTGCACAACGCGGTGACAAAGAATTTGACAAAAATGGTAATTTACTCATTTTCTGGGACTCCATATCTCCCCACTCACTTATCTAACTGGAATGAAACTTATCACATCAAGAGACATTTTATCCCTGATGGGGAATACCAAATGTCATGCAAATAGCCTGAACAGTTGCAAAGTTATTAAATCACAAAATATTCAGTTTAACACAGAAGTGAAGAAAGAATTTGACAAAAAGCAGTGATTTACACATTTTGTGACTCCATAGCTCCACATCCGCATATACAACTGGAATGAAACTTGACACATCAAGAGATCCTTAGTTCCTGATGGGGTATGCTAAATTTCATGTACATAACCTGAACAATTGCAAAGTTATTAAAGCATAAAATATTCGGTTTAACATAGAAGTGAAGGAATTTGACAAAAAAAAAAATGGTAATTTACACATTTTGGGACTCCATATTTCCATGCCTGCATATCCAGATAACACAAAACTTACCACATCAAGGGATTCTTTGTCCTTGATGGTGCTTTCCAAACTTCATGCAAATTGCAAGAATGGTTGTGAAGTTATTAAAGTGTAAAGTGTGAACAAGAATCCTTTTTCACGATCAAGAATCCTATTTCGATCCTCACATCTAAATTTTCCCATAGGAAATAATGGGAACATCTGAAATTAATAACTTTTAAATGGATGAATATTTTTCACCAAACCTTCAAAAGGCATATTTGTAACCCAAGACCTACTGTATATATCATGAAAATTGAAGGCCAAAACCCCAACCTGTTTTTGTGCAGTGGCGTGACAAAGAATTTGACAAAAATCGATAATTTTCACATTTTCTGACACTGCGTATTTCCACACCTGCACATCCAACTAGGACAAAGTTTGCCACATCAAGAGATATTTGGTCCCCGAATAGGCATTAAAAATTTCATGTGAATCAGTTGAATGGTAGTGAAGTTATTAAAGTTTAAAATTTTGAGTTTAACATTGAAGTAACTGACCATTGAACCCTAATATACAGGCTCAACCATGCCTATATAATATATGTAAAAGGAAAAATAACAATTCATTCATTCATTCATTCATTTAGTCCTCTGTGAATATTATATTAAAACTGGAACACAGACCAAATTGCGCACTGGAAAGATATTTTTCAAAATGCAAAAGCTTAGAATACTGTTCAACACTTGCCTCACCCCTTTGACTCATTTCCTTATACATTTGTACTGGGAGATAGGTGTGCCAGATGTTGCTGGATAGGATTACCATTTGTTGTAAAAACCTGACTCATAGTTTCCCTGCTGCCAAACCTGGTTACGGGGTCATGGCCCATACCTCTCAACTGTCCCACATTGGTATGGATGTCCCCATATTTTACCCCTCAGAAATCATCTGTCTTATGCACAAGGTGCTATCCTGCATTTTATTTTGGGACTTTAAAGCAGAACTTAATATGAATCTGTGATGAGCAATTCCCTATTTGAGTGATGAGAGGTTGAGAGCAAGGGTGTGGAAATGCACACTCCATGCAAGCCATGGTGTGCATTTTTTTTATTTAAAATATTTAACCCTACTACAGAGGCACAATCTTCCCCATCTTCTAAAGTTTTATTATTGTTGTGCTTTATGTATGCAAGCTGTTATGCACATTTATTTATTTGTTTATGTATGTATGTACATGGGTCCGAAGGACCATTTTCAGGTACAACCCGGGCCATCTATATGGCACATATAGTACAGTGGAAGTAACACACAAGCTGAGGCGGTACATACAGTACAGTCAATTAGAAAGCACTGTAACTGCCTCCACCAGTCAGAGTACAGTAATACTGTATCTCTCATGGAGTGTACGGTTGTTGCCTCATGCAGCTCTGCACAGCTGATTGCCACCACAGTGACACTGTCTTGCCACGCTTGTCCTCTCAGAATCACCACAGTAGCATCAGCTGTCAGACACAAATCACACATACTGAAACTACAGGCATTCTGAAACATAATGGTAGCCTATCTAGCCAGTAGAATTAAACATCTAGCAATCAGACAGATGGAACCATTAAATTTTAATTAATATACCTTGCCATTTCAGAATATAACTCAATCAAGCCACACATGATTCCTTGCCACCATTAAACGCCCTATAAATGGCATCAGCACATACTGTGAACTGCTAGAATACGAACATATTAACGAACATGTGAAGAAGCCAGCAGAAGAAGGCCATTTGGTCTATCAAGTCTGCTCATGTTGCAGGGTCCACAGCTTGAGCTAATGTCCCTGCCCTCCCTCCCTCCCTCTCCACTCCTCCCATCCTCTCTACCCATGATCCTTACCTTCCCCTTATGCCTATCCCAGCCTCTCTTAAAGCTGCCCACTGTCTTCAACAAGATCACCTCTTACAGCAGTGCATTCCAAGTGTCCACCATCCTCTCTGTGAAGAAGTGCTTCCTGATCTCCTTCCTAAACCTCCCACCCTCCAGCTTAAGACTGCGCCCCCCCCTTATGTTATGGTTGCCACTCAGCTTAAAGAGACTCTATTTATCAACCTTATTTATCCCTTTCAAGTACTTGAAGGTAACAATCATTCTCTCTCTCTCGCTCTCTCTCTCTCTTCTCCTCCCCCCCCCCCAAGGTAGTACTATGTCCTGGGATTCTTGGCTCCAATATGCATAACTTTGCATTTCTTGACATTGAAGCCACGCTGCCAGATCCTGGACCACCTACCTAGCTTTTCCATATCTTCCTGTAGGTCCTGTATCCCTTCAGCTGTGCCCACTCTCCTGCAGAGCTTGGTGTAATTCACGAATAGGCACATTTTGCCCTTAATGCCATCCCCAATGTCACTGATGAAGACATTGACCAACATCGAGCCCTACAGGACCCCACTGGTTATCTCCCTGGTGCCAGATAACTCTCCCTCTACAACCACCCTCTGTGTTCTGTCCATCAGCCAGTTTTCCACCCATCTGGCCATCTTTTTCCCAACCCTGAAATCCAACTTCCTGATCAAACTTTATGGGGTACAGAGTCAAAGGCCTTGCTGAAATCAAGACAGAGGATGTCTACCACTTGGCCCCTGTCTACTGTCTTGGTGACACAGTCAAAGAAGTCAATCAGATTTGTTTGATATGATCTCCCCTTCCCCCCATGAAAACAAGCTGCCTCGCATCCTGGAGACCCTGCCCCTCTAGAAATTCAATCAACCTTTCCTTTAGTATGGTCTCCATGAGCTTGCCCACAATGGAGATCAGACTGACTGGTCTGTAATTCCCTGGGTCATATGTACCATATGCCAAGTTACAGGTGGGGGGGGGAGAGCAACAAGGCAAAGGGTCATATCGCCGCAAACAAAAACAGCACAGCAATAAATGCCACAAGCATAATGCCATGCACAGAAATAAGATCAGGCAAAACACCAACCATATGAATACAGCACAGGCCCATTGTGATCAATGGGACTTTTCATCTGCTGCGGGGGGCTCTACCCACCACACCCCCCAGACTAAAAAGAACTAACTCTGAGGGGGTGTGGACTTCGGGGATGGGGCGAAACTCGGGAGGGGGGACTTTTTTTTTAAATAAAAAATAAGTGGCAACACCATGAGACCTGGAGGGGAATTGAATCGTGATCCCAGATCTCCAGCATTGCCATGTGCTGGTGCCTTAGCCACTCCACCATGGTAGCAGCTCAACCAAGCACCACCCCGGCAGCCACTTAAGCACCCCCCCATCTGAGCATAAAGCAACAGGAGTAGTGGTTATTTCTGAATGCTGTAAAACCCCTGTCACTGTACAAGGTTTAGCGCTATCTGCAGCGTGATTATTGCCACACTGTTCAGCTAGCAACATACTGACCTTGCACTGTGCAACAGAATGATAAATAAAATTGTAACACGGCTCTCAGTGGAGTGGTGAAAAGCAGCGTGACGATTGGCGGAATGGCCACAGCTGACTGAAACCGAGCGGGTATTAAGCCAGACATAACGCCCGCTCGGTCAGTACCAGCTGTGGCCATGGAGGCTGCCGAGAGTAGCAGCCCGCTGAGGCACCACCTCACGCCGCCAGTGATGGCGCTGCAAGCGCCAACCGACCCACGTCAGGACCAGCACCACAGGGAAGGTACGCAGTACTGACAAGCTCCCTATCGCAGAGCAGAAACCCGCGACATAGGGAGCTCCTAAGTCATTCAACACTGTGGTTGGTCTAGTGAAAAAACAACACTTCTTTGCTGTTCCCGCTGTCCTTGTCAGCTCTTTGTTGGTGTCACAGGACCATGGGATAAAAGATGGACCAAGAGGCAGTTGCTGGAGTAGTTTTTCTTTCACACATTTATTTTAATCAAGAAAAAGGCGGACTGAGCGTCAGAAGAAAAAAAAAACATGATAACAAGCATAGTAACCAAAATAAAATCATGTACTAGCAAGCCCTAGTACTTTGGAAGGCTTGGGACAGCATTTCAGCACTTCCAGGTCCAGCTCCTGAAGACAACTAACTAACTTGTGCTAAATATAGTGCTTTATATACTCTAATAGACATGTGACCATGAACTCCCTCCCTAGCTTCCCTTTTAAAACATAAATTTTTTCCATATAATAAATGAATTCATTTTCACACTCCAGTACTTTCCTTTTAAACAGAATATATATTTTTACATTGCCAGAAGAAATAATAATTGTTTAAATGTTGAGCACCTTAATTAAACTGGAGTAGGACTGCCCCTTTACTAATTGTATAAAACAGCTGACCAAGGGCATGGCTCTAAGAGTCACCTCTCGCACTGGGAAAGGGTTTACCAAGCCACTACTATGAATAAAATCCCTCGTTTAGAGGAGAATTCAAATTCGACAACGCCACCTTATTTCACCTTTAGAAGGTAAAGCCGAGTCATTTCCTCATTCTGAACAAAAGCATGGCAATTTGAAAGAAATATAAGGCAAAACGCCTTCGTCGTAGCACATCTGCTACGTAATTTTACTGGCGAATTGCTTTCTGGCTTATTTCATGGGCGTAATCCAGCGCAACAGCCGATTTCTTTAGGGAGATGTAACCAGGGCATTTCTTTATAAACCCAGCACCCTAATAAACTTACTATATATAACTAAATCGGAAGGTTTCAGAAACCATCCTGAAACCCACTTAAAGAGACAGATACCTAATCTGTACTTAAATGTTCAACGCTTTTATTTACAGTGTTGCTGGGCTTCTTTTCAGCTTCCAAATCTGCATCAACTTGCTTTACTTAAAATTAAATATTACAGGGAGATATCTAGGAGTAAGAAGCGAAGAATGGGAGAAAACTGGAATGTATTTAACCACAGCAGACAGACAAAACAACACAAAACAAAACGCAGATATACTGTACAAAGTGGGTGGCCAGCCCAACAAACAACATATAACAGTAAGAACACAACAAAGGACTACAGTACATCCAGGTCCCATTATCACTCTATAAAAAAATTTTTTTTTTTTTTTTCACTCTTTCACAGTTGGTATGCACACACTGTAAGCAGGGATTCTTCTCAGTCCTGCCTCCTGATTGCCTACATATGTACTGTTACGTATGTCTTCTGTTCCTAGCAGTCTACTTCAGACTTCTTTGCTTCCAGTTGCTGTGTTACCATTGTCTGGCTGTAAGTGGGGCATTCTGTGAGGCTATTTAGACCTCCTGATAAGTACCTGTAGGTCACTGTTTTGCAAGCTTTTTTTTCTGGTGACCTCTTACTGTAGTCTGAGAGGTCAGGGTGACAATGATAGTGGCACCATTTCCTTAGGGCTTTTTTTATTAAACTTGGTCCCATGACATGCGGCTCTAGATGTTTACTTGGTAGTTTAGACAGAAGAAGGATGGTGCCTATTGAGTCCATGTCTTACTCCTAGTGGGTTTAAGCTACCCTGTGTCTTTTTTATAATATGTAGTTATCTTTCTTCCTTTAAAGGTATTAAACGTCTGTCAGTCTACAAACTCCTTGGGCTGGGTGTTTCAACTCCTTACTGCCTTTAATGTAGAAAACTCATCTCTACTATTTTGCCTTGCTTGGTCTAGTTTAATCTGCCTGCTATGAGGCCTTAGGGCAATGTCTCCTTTCTTGTTTTCCAGGCCAAAATCAAATATTAAGTCCTTATCATTTAACATCCTGCATAGCTGTAGTAAATCTCCTGTTTTCCTTTTGTGAACAATTTCAGTTCTGTCAGTCTATCCTCATATGGCAAGTACCTCAGTCTAGAAATCAACTTAATAGTTCTTTGTTGAATCTTCTCCAGTATGTCCTTGCCCTTTTTAAAATATGGAATTATCGAAGTGTGGGCTTATGTACAGTATGTTCTATAGAGTGGAACTATACAAAATGTAGCTGCCCCCCTCACTCACCTTTTCAATCTGTCCCTAGCCACTGGTTCTATTCCCTCAATATGGAAGACAGCTCAAGTGTTTCCACTACTTAAGGCAGGTGATCCCATGGACCTCAACAATTATAGGCCCATTTCCATCTTACCAGTACTATCCAAAATGCTTGAAAAGTTAGTGAACATCCAGTTAAGTGCCTACCTTGACACCAATAATCTCCTTAACCCAGCTCAATCTGGGTTTAGATCTATGCACAGCACCATCTCTGCCTTAGCAAAAGTTACAAATGACTGGCAGACTGCTTTAGACAAAAAGAGTAACACCTGTGCTGTGTTTCTGAATCTAAGCAAAGCCTTTGACACTGTGGACCATGAACTACTAATCTCCTCTCTGAACTCCATAGGCCTTGACTCACTCTCTCTTAAATGGTTCAGATGCTATCTCTCCGGGAGAATACAACTGGTAAAAAATGAAGGTGACCTATCCACCTCTAAACCACTCCTAAGAGGTGTACCGCAAGGCTCCATCCTGGGCCCCATCTTCTTTGCCATTTACATCAACAATATTGACTCCAATCTCTCACAATCTAATATTCACCTCTTTGCAGATGATACTGTACTATATGTCAGTAATCCCTCACCATCAAAAGCCTGTGAGCTTTTACAGTCTGAGTTATCCCTCCTACAGCACAATTTACTAGAAAAGAAACTACTATTAAATGCCAAGAAAATGAAAGCTATGTTCTTTGCCACCAAGAGCTTCTCTTCCGCTGTCCCATCATTCACCCTCCCACAATTATCTACCATCCTTGGTGAAAATCTGGAATATGTGGACAAATTCAAATATCTTGGAGTCTGGATTGACAATAAACTTGACTATACTAGCCACATTGAAGAGCTCCTGAAAAGCTTAGACAAAGACTTGGCCTATTTTATAGGATCAAACACTACCTGACCAGAGATTCCAAACAAAGGTTAATCCTGGCATCATTCCTATCCTCATTGATTACGCTTGACTTCTTTATGGTCACTGTTCCCTCTCCCATTTAAATAAATTGGACACCTTGTATCATAGAGCTATTAGATTCATTACAGATCTTCCCTCCAGCACCCATCATTGCTCTCTCTCCAATGCAGTCAGTTGGACATCCCTACACCATAGAAGAAACAAATGCTGCTGTCTGGATCTACAAAGCTCTGACAAACAAACTCCTTCCTACATCTCAGATTGTTTCAACCAGATCACATCCAGGCCTTACACCCTAAGGATCAATAAACTCATCATGCTGAAGATTCCTATTACCTGCACCCGGTGTGGAAGGGCTGCAATCAGCTATTCCTTAGCACTTATCTGGAATTCTCTTCAAAAGACCTTGAAATTGGATACCCTCATTCCATTAACATCCTTCAAAAAACTGTACACTAGTCTCTTCCCAGAATCATGCAATTTCTTCCATAAGGCCTAGTCCTCTCACACCCCCTCTTTTCCCCTACCCCTTTTTACACTACCCCTATTTTCTGTTTTTCTAGTTTGTTTTCCAACCTACTTCGTACAAAAATGACCCCCCAAGTCCCATTACCCTAGCTTTATCCCTCCAATACTGTTTGTTTCTTTCCTTTTAATATAATCTAGGTCAAATGTCAATTTTGCCTTGTACATATGTAAATATTTGTATACCTGTTTCGTTCATAAATCTTTGTATTTGTGTTCAATCAGTACCATGTCTTTTGTGTAAAACTGTAACCTTATATTGTTAAGACCAATCAGGTCCATCTTGTAAATGAGCTATGCTCAATGATGCTCGCCTGAATAAATAAAGATTTTGATTGATTGATTGAAAATGTGGTCCTATGTAAAAAAAGATAGTTTGATACAATCCAATCATTCAACACGGCTCCACCAAGTAAGACTTCCAGCCTGTAACCCAATAAAAATAGCTACCTTTGAGAGCTGAGTGCCGCCTCGTCTGTCCATAGGGCTTCCGTCGGAGCACACAGAAATCTGGAGCCGACCGCTGAAACGGTCCTGCCCGCCGGAGGTGATGCCGGGAACATAGGCTCGGCGCCGCGTGCCGAGCCTATGTTACAAGCGCATTAATCACCTTCAGCGTCGGGCTCTGCCGTGGATTAATGCCCACTGGGCGGCTGTAGCCCTCGGGCACTACCCTCCCAGCGGGCATTAATCCACCGGCAGAGCCCTCCTCTGGCGGTGATTAATGCTCACGTAATTAGTTTAGCTAAAATTCAGTTGTCTGAGTATTTTTCTCACCCAAGGCTGTTAGAGTGCTTCATAATATGTATTCTGACATGTGTTTCTTATAGGATAAGGGCTGACAAAACTGCTCAGCTGTGCTTCACAGTCCTCTCACCCAGAACAGCATGAGATAACATTCTTATCCTGTAAGAGACACAGAGAGTATGCATATTATTATATAGCATAGTAATAACAGTTCATACAGTTAGAAACCAAAACAGTGCATACAACAGACTGCTACTTTAGGTTTGTCCCATACGTACCACAACACTGGGGAATTCCACTGTAGAACAACAAACAGTACAGCTGGGGGTACCAAACATGGTAGGGGCAAGAAATAAGGTCACGGTGTACAACACAGACACAGACAGACACACACACACTCTCTCTCTCTCTCTCTCTCTGCTGTGGTTCTGCTTTGCATAACACATTTAGTTGTACACAAAATTAAAATAAAATAAAAACAACTGTTTATCACTCATTAGCCTATTACTGTAACAGTTGATGTTAGTAAGGGGCAGTTTTACTTATCTGTTGCTGCAGTATCAGTCTACTGCCAAAATGATTCATGAAACTGAAAGAAAACAAACAAACAAAAAAAAAATATATATATATAGTAAGCAATAAGACATGGCTTGATGTTTGTAGTACTGAGATACCCGCACACCCAGAGGCATAGTGAGCCCCTGGGTGTGTGGGTATCTCAGTGCTTCCAACACCCAGCCGTGTCTTATTGCTTATATAAAATGGGTCCATAGGCACCTTTTAAAAAAAGAACATTCTAAAAGTTTTCAAAGTCACAAAAAATACACTAAAATATTGTTAATATAAAATAGTTCCTCCACAGATGTTTTTACCTGTCAGTCAACTACCTTTCTTCATATTCAATACATTGTGTAATTATTTACCATGGAATAGAAGAATTCAAAGCTCTGCGTTATTCCAGTAGTAGAATGCCCCCATCCCACACACACACAGAATAGTAACACGGAACACATGAATTCAAAATTCATCAGAGTTCAACTGGCATACAAAAACACACACACATAGGCCTGAAGTGGAGCCAGAACCCCAATTTTATTTGTTGCCAAGTAATGAGCAGGGAGTTATCTGGCAAAGTGGTAGGGATAGGAGAGGGATTTTTCCATGGTCATCAAAAAAACACCAGCAATGGAAACTCTGAACAGTACTTGATTTTTTAAATTTGTGTATGTGTGTATGGGTGTAAATAGCATTAAATTATTTACTCTATTTAACTTTTATTTTTAGGGCCTAGTTGAAGTTTTTTTATATATGAGTAAAGGCTGCAGCCATGTTTGAGATGGAAATTAGGAAATATGTGACTTATGAATTCTGTGACTTGCCCTGGTTGGCAGGGACTTGTTTTAGCCATTGGAGGTATTCTCTTACTGCCATGGCTAGAATCAAGTCTCAGATTATATATATATATATATATATATATTCCGTGCTACCATAGTTAGGGTTGAGGAGCCATTTACATGTTAAACCCAAAATTTTGAACCTTAATAACTTTGCAACCGTTTGACAGATTTGCCTGAAATTTGGAGTGCTTGATCATGACCCATACTCCTTGGGATCTGCCAAGTTCCGTACCAGTTGGATACACGGCTGTGGAGTTATTAAGCATGATCTGCGCATGCATTTACGCTTTTTCTGGAATTCTATGGTCGTGCCTACAGGTCGCACGGTTTGCACGACCGGCCCAAAATCTTCAGGGAACATGCAGCCGGGTTCCCCTATTTGTCTTTCAAAGATTTCGTGAACAAATATTAAACGGTTCAAAAGTTATTCAAAAAACAATTTCCCATTATAAGTCAATGGGAAAAGTTAAAAAGTTCGACAGTGTCGCAAATGCATTTTTACTGTCGCAAATGGCCCTCTTACTTTTGCAAATCCGCCATCTTGTTTTCAGTTACTGATCAGAAAAATGCTTGCCATTTAAATTTGGGACCCTCTAGCAACCTAATTCTTTTTGTAGTCACCTAGTCGGACCCTGAGGATGCTAGCCATGTCTTTATTTTGGGGGTAAAACACCCCAGAAATATGTTTTTCAGATTTCTGGAAAAAGTTCTTTCACAAAGTAGTGTCACACTCACGAAAGTGTAGCAAATTTTTGCGAAAGCTTTCGCAAATTGCGACAGTACTTTTCTAGTCTGTGGGAAAATGACAGCAATTCTTTGGCACCCCGCTGCAAAAGAACGGTTTTGGAGTTTTGGGCTGAAATTTGGAGGAAACGCTGCTGACATCTCACAGATGTACCTTTCAGTGTTTTGCTGAAAAAAAATTACATGACAGCAAAGTTACGGTACTCCAAAGTTGACACTTTTTCCCATAGGATAACATTACGGCATACGACGCATTGCAGCAATCGTTTGGCGCCCTGCTGCAAAATAACGGTTTGGTCTTTTGGGCTGAAATTTGCAGGGAACACAGCCAACATCCCACAGATGTGCCTTTCAGTGGTTTGCTGAAAAAATATTACAGGGAGGCAAAGTTATGGCAGTCTGAACTTCTGTTTTTTTCCCATAGGATAACATTACGGCGTTCTGGCTTTTTTCTCCGGCCTGTAGATTCTCAAAACGGCAAGGAGATACGGACTTTTGTTGAAAAACTAGCCAGGAAAGTGATAATACATATGACTTTTAATTTTTTTTTCTATGTCGTACGGTTACTGAGATATAAGCAATTTACTATTCCAAGTCCTCTTTTTTTGTGTTCCAAGAGTCATTATTTTGCATACATTCTTTCTACTCACTGTTTTTCTCTATACAGCTTTTGGGGAAAACCAGCCTGTGCACTTACATTACTGTTATCACTACCGTTTCTGCTTGCGGTTCCGTACCCGTTTCACTTACCATTCACGTTTACGCCACCATGTGCGTTACCCTTTGCATTTTCATTTGCGGTTGCGTTTGCGTTGTTTTTAACATTTCTGTCTACAGTACTGTTTCTCTTTCTGTTTTGCTTTGCTCACCATGTGCATTACGATTTGCGTTTGCGAGCACAATGTTACAATGTGACAAGACATCACGTGTCGGGGGGACCCCACGCTCCCACCGCCGCATTACATTCACTATTTCTCATTATCATTCTCAAAAAGAAGGGAAATTAGAGGCAAAAAACTTCATTTAATGCATCAGTTAGGGTTGTTCCAAAGCGACAAAAGCGAGGAAATTCGATGTTAGGGTTGAAACCCTCTTTGCACCCCTCCAGCCCACCCCCCCAACTGGAATCGGGGTGTGCATTGGGGTCATCAGTGCTGTCACCCCATTCTCCTATTCCTCACCTTCTTTCCAATGTGATGGGTGACAGTTAGGGCTGATTTACTCCAGTGCGCACTCTCATTCCAGTTGGGGGTGGATTGAGGGTGCAAAGGGGTTTCAACCCTAATATCGAATTTCTCACTTTTGTCACTGTGGAACAACCCTAACTGATGCATTAAATGGAGTTTTTTGCCCCTAATATATATATATATATATATATGTATATATACACACTCACATATACCATGGGGGTGAGAGCTTTCTCAGTAGAATATCCTGTGTTATTTCCACGGCAGTGAGGATAAATCCTGATGACATCTATAGCAAGGATAAATGCCATTTATACAATGGGGTATGAAAATCCTGTAATCTCATTGGTCAAAACACATCACATGACCGTGGTATATCCTGTAATAACACACGGCTGAGAAATGGCATTTATAAAAAACGTACTTAAACACATTTAAAATGTATTTTACACATGGGTCCATTGTATAATCACAATAAGGCACTCCAGGGTGTGGGTTATTGGGAGATTTACCCACTTCTTGTGTGGTTAAGTCACTCGGCTGCGCCTCATGACACACCCCTCAAGGCATGAGTAAATCCCCCAATAACCCACACCCTGTCATTCTTTATTAAAGCAATATACCCCTCCAGGGTGTGGGTATACTGGTGGGTGTACCACGGCTGGTGTGGTGCGGTCACGAGGCGCAGCCGAGTGACTTAACCACACCAGTCATGGTAAGCCCACTAGTATAAGCACACCCTGGAGGGGAATATTGCTATTATGCAATGGTTCATTTTTTTTTTTTTCAATTTCCATAGTATTTATTGCTCCACCACATCAAATAGTTCTATGTTACTGGGCAGCATGCTGGTAAGGAGATAAGGTCAGGTATGAGGGTTTTTGGCAGAGTCTGTGAGGGGGGGACGATGGAAAACAATGCAGCGCTGAAGTGACTACACGCAGTTTAGTCACCGGGTAAGTCTCAGGTCTGAGTAATCTGTTTGGTTATAATAGCGGCTCCAGAAGCAAAGTAGAGGATGCAGGGCGGGGATCGCGTAGAGGTACAACTGCACCACTGGGGCTACAGGGCATGTAATACAGTAAATAGTGACATGAGTATTTTGGAGGAGTGCAGAGAGATAAGCAATAGATTTGTCACACTTTCTGGTTTTTACAGTTTCACTCTTGTCTCTGGTTGTTTACATTTGATGGTGAATACTGCATGCTTATGAGAAACTCTTGTGAAGGAAGTGGCGGTAGTTATGTTCAGCGTGTGTGTATGATTTTGTGACTAAGAACTGCAGCTGAAATCCAGAGTTTTCGGGGGTTGTCAGAACTGGTGATATTGTGAACAGTGACGTTCTGTGGACGAGCACCTTACCGTCTGTGAACCTGTTTGTGAGAATGCCAGTGGTGTGTTTGGCATGGTCGGAGGGATTTCCAATGGGGTTACTAATGCGGCTGACTGGTGGCTGGCACCTTTCCAGTTGGTACACTGGAGGATTTACAATGCTGAAAAGGTGCCAGCCAGCCAATCAAAATGCAGGATTTGGTGTGTGTTTTTGTGCCCATTGTATAATGCTTAATTATCCACACTCTGCTGATGTCACCAGAGTGAGGGCATCTTCACTGCAGCTTGCATTCTAAACGAAACTGCTTCAGAAAACAGTTTATGTTTCTCACTGAAGCTGCAACTTACTCAGTTAGCTTTGCAAAACACTCTCACCTGTGTCCCATTGTGTTTCTAACACTCCTAACCCATTACTGTGTTAATCTCAGCTTCAAAACAACCTGAATTCTAAATGAAACTCCTTCACAAAGCAGTGACTCTTTCTCAGTGCTACCTACAACAGTTTCTCTTTCTCAGTGAAACCTACAACTTACTCAATTAGCTTTGCAAACCACACTCACCTGTGTCCCATTGTGTTTCTGACTCCCAGTCCATTCAGAACAACACACACACATACATTCACACCACACACAGAATGAGCAGAAAACACACAGAAACAGGAAAAAATGTTCTTAAAGCTCTCACATACATGGTATAAATTGCACACACGATGTACAGATTGTGGGATATGGAAAACATTCTCAGTCCTGCAAAGTGAGCTGTGCATTCTCACTCTGAAGGAGTGAGAATATTTTCCATATCCCACTCCTGTCCATCACGTATCCCCTATTCATATGCAATACCTGTGCAGATAAAAAAATGGCAAATATTTGCCATATTCTCAGGGTGCTCAGACCTATAGTGAGGATCTTGCATTTATCCTCACTGTAGGTCATTTATCCATACAGTAGGTCCAAGAGAGGAAGATATAGCACTTAACCACAGCAGCTCACAGACTTTTTGATTGGTGGGATTATATCACCACCCATTTATCCACACAGTGACTCAGATAACTGAAGTTATGTGTCAGTTTTTATCCTGACACCTGATGCATAAATATAATATATATATATATATATATATATATATATATATACAGTATATATCTGTAGCTGGCATGCAAGTGAGCAGGTAAATTCTGATTGTGCTGCTCATGCTGCCAGCTCCCTCCAATCAAAACGTCTGTGAGCTGCTGTGGTTATCTTCTGTGAAATTCTTACAAGTGGTGCTTTACAGGTTTTACAGTTTTATCTATCATTAAGATAAGCTTTCAGGGCTACTGCATTAGTTGCTGACTGATTGTTTCTGCTCTTACCTCCTTGTTTCTTTTGTCTGTGGTTCTTCTTTTTCATCGGGGAAGGGCCCAACCACCCACCCCCATCCCAAACTACCCCACACTACACTCCTTTTATAGGGTAGCACAGTCGTGACATTTCCTGCGACAAAGCAGGAAGGGGCGGATCAGAGGGATATCCACACAGTGGCCTCATTTACAGGGGCACTAATAATTTAACTTGTTATAACAAGTTATACAAAAACAAACAAAACACAAAATCAAACTTTTGCTTTCATTTTCTTCCTTCTAATTACTCTGACCAGGTTATAAACCCAGCAACTTATCTGGAATGGATATCATTAACTGCAGATACTGTGGAACACTTTTCAGAAGGACAGTCTTACAGGATTTAGGGCACTGTCCTACATGTTGGGCCATTGGCGATCTAAGGGCTCAGCTCCAGGCAGCATGGGCAGAGATTGCACACCTCAAATTGCATATTTAAGAGGAAATATATTATAAGAACCACCCGCTATTTCCCCAACATCCAGCAGAAGCACCTTGACTGCAGAGGGTAGTCGGTCTGGCAGGTTGGCAGGTGGTTAGGAGGGGCAAATCGGGTGCCCCATCACTCGATGCTCTCCAACATATTACCTCCACAAAATGTATAGAAACTACAAACAGGTATCTGCCTCTATCTCCGAAATCAAACAAAGGGGCAGAGGGCACTGCAGAGCAGGACACTGCAGTACAGGAGCTAGCACAACAAAACTCATCCAAAACAGGGACCAAAACAAAAAGAGCAAAAAGGAAATCCAAAAAACTTCTGCTCATAGGAGACTCTATGATTTGGGGAGTTGATATCCATCTCCAGCCAGGGTTAATGGTCAGATGTCTCCCAGATACATCAGCGTGGAGAGACACTGACTGCATTGCTAAAATTGTTCAGGAAGTAGAAAACATTGACGTCCTGATACACATAGGAACTAATAATCTTGCCAGCCAGTCAGTTGAGGAGACCAAGGAACACCTGACCAGGCTGGGTGACAAACTATCATCGATTTCATCTGGCATCTCCTTCTCTGAGATCCTGCCAGTCTGGGAGAGGGGGGCAGATGGATGGAAGGTCAGAGAAGGGGAGACAGGGGAGCTAAACATGTGGCTCAAGGGCTGGTGCCAGGAAAAAGGACACAAATTTGGAACTTGCAACAGTTTTGGGAGTGAAAGTTCTTTAAATTTGATGGACTGCATCTGACTAAGGAGGGAGTCAGTGCATTGGGGCAGAAGTTTGATGTCTTTGCAGAATATTTAAACTAGCAATTGGGGAGAGGGGTGCAGCACCCCATACGTCGAATGGGAAGAACACCCCTCCCCCCTCAGCTAGTGGTCAAACAGGAGTTCAGCATGTTTGTAGTTCATTTGCATCACCAGGTAAGGAAAAAGGTCCAGCTCCCCATACGACGCACAGGGGAAATGCCAGACCTCGCCCAACAACTAACACACCGAAATTTGGCCAATGGAAAATCACGTACACAAATGTTCGCAGTCTGGTAAACAAGATCCCAGACCTGCAGGCAATAATGACAGAGGCTAAACTGGACATAGTAGCAATTAGCGAGATGTGGTTTACCAGTAACCACACTTAGGAGACTTCAGTACCTGGCTATGTACTGTTCAGAAGAGACCGAGGTGCAAAAAAAGTGGGGGTGGAGTGGCCCTGTATGTTGATGAAAATATCAAAGCTACAGAAATTCAGAATACACATATGGAGCCAGAAGAACTGTGGGTCACCCTGGAAACAGGAAATGGGACAGCCATACGAACTGGGGTTGTCTACAGGCCTCCAGACCAGGGGGAGGATATAGACACATTACTGTTAGAAGATATACAAAACATGACAGTTAAAGGGGAGGTTCTGATAATGGGAGACTTCAACAAGCCAGATACAGATTGGTCAATACCAGCAGGAATACCTGCCAGAACTCAACACATGGCCTCAAACTACTGGTACAACAACCCTCAAGAGACAGGGCTATCCTAGATCTAGTACTGACTAACAGGGAAAGGATCACAGATCTCCAGGTAGAAGGTCACCTAGGGGCCAGTAACCATCGCATGGTATGGTTCACTTTGGCCACTAGAACTAAATCATCCCAAACCAAGGCTAAAATATGGGACTTCAGAGGAGCTGACTTTGATAAGATGGCCAACAGAGTTAAGCTAGCCCTGGCAAAAAGAAATACAGGTGAGGGGGTACAGGCAAAGTGGGCAAGCATTAAGAATGCAATACTTGAAGCAACATCTCATTGTGTTAGACAGAAAAGAAAGTGCAAAAGAAGAAGGAAACCACTTTGGCTCTCAAAAACAGTAGCAGAAAAGGTCAGAGCCAAAAGGCTGGCATTCAGGAAATATAAGGGAACACAGCAGGCTGAAGATAGGGAGGCAGACTAAACTTCCATAAGGGAAGCAGAGAAGGCAGTAAGGCAGGCAAAGGCCCAAACCAAGGAAACACTAGCACAAATAGTAAAAGAAGGGGACAAGACTTTCTATAGATACATTAGTGAAAGGAGAAACTCCAGAGGAGGTATTGCTAAGATCAAAGGGGATAAGGGGGCATGTGAGGAGGAGGACCATGTAAAAGCATCTATCATAAATAGATATTTCTGCTCAGTATTTACTGAAGAGAAGGTAGGGAAGGCCCCACAGCTCAGCACCATGGACACAGGGGGGATGGAGGTGTGCACTAGTCCCTTCACAAAAGAAAGGGTCCTACAAGAACTTGATAAGCTCAGGGTGGACAAGGCAATGGGGCCTGATGACATACATCTCAGGGTACTACAGGAGCTAAGGGTGGAACTAGCTGAGCCATTATCAGAAATGTTTTGTGAGTCTCTGAGCACAGAAGAGGTCCCAGAAGACTGGAGAAGGGCTCTTGTGATCCCGCTCCACAAGAGTGGTAGCAGGGAGGAGGCAGAGAACTACAGACCAGTCAATCTTACCTCACTAGTGGGCAAGATTATGGAGGCACTCCTTAAGGAAAGGATAGTGCAACACATGGAATCCATAGGAGCACAGGATCCAAGACAGCATGGGTTTGCAAAAGGAAGGTCTTGTCAAACCATACCTCTCAACTGTCCCTGATTTTCAGGGATGTCCCTGATTTTGCCTCAGAAATTTCTTCTGTCCCTCCTAAATTCGGCATTTCTGTCACTGAAGAGTAAGGATTTGAATCACAAAATAGTGCCAGCCATTGGTGTTACAGTCTAGTTCACATTAAGAAAATGCTACTCACACTAAGAAGCATGTTGTACACAGCTTTTGGAACTAATATTACTATTTTTGCTGATGTGTCCCTAATTTTGGTCATTTGCCCATGACAATTTTAAGCCTTGTCCCTGATTTTTGATGAGGGAGGTTGAGAGGTATGTGTCAAACTAATCTCATAGATTTCTTTGACTGGGTAACCAGAGTGGCGGACCAAGGGGGGAGCAGTTGATGTCGCCTACCTTGACTTCAGCAAAGCTTTGATACTGTTCCACATAGAAGATTGATTAATAAGCTGGGTGGGCTCGGGGTGGGTCAGAAGTTGGTCAGCTGGGTGGCAAACTGGTTGACAGGCAGAAAACAGAGAGTGGTGGTAAACGGTATACAGTCAGAAGAGATGCAAGTCACAAGTAGGGTACCTCAGGGATCAGTCCTGGGGCCAGTCCTCTTCAATATCTTCATCAGTGACATTACAGATGGACTGGAGGGTAAAGTTTGTCTGTTTGCAGATGACACCAAGATCTGCAACAGAGTAGATGATCCAGATGGGGTGGGCAGAATGAGAAGAGATCTGGATAAACTAGCAAAATGGTCGAAAAAGTGGCAACTGGGGTGTAATGCAAAGAAGTGCAAGATCATACATATAGGGACGAGAAACCCTGAAGCCACCTATAGGCTGGGAGGGGAGTTACTGGCAGTCACAAGGGAAGAAAGAGACTTAGGCATCATCATCACCAATGACCTGAAATCATCCAAGCAGACCTCTAAAGCAGTGGGTAAGGCTAGAGGGATGTTGGAGTGTATTAGTAGGGGTATCACAAGTCGGAAGAGGGAGGTAATAATCCCTCTTTACAAGACACTGGTTAGGCCCCATCTGGAGTACTGTGTTCAGTGCTGGAGGCCACACCTTCACAAGGATATTAACCAAACTGAGGCAGTCCAGAGAAGGTCAACCAAAATGGTGCAGGGACTGCATCAGAAAACATATGAGGACAGATTAATGGAGCTCAATATGTATACCCTACAGCAAAGGAGGGAGAGAGGTGATACGATCAAAACATTCAAACACCTTAAGGGCATTAACAAGGTGAAAGAGTCTAACATGTTTCTATATAAGAAAAATAGCAGGACAAGAGGACACAGCAGGAGATTAGAGGGAGGCCGATTAAGGGGTAATAGGAGAAAGTTCTTTTTCACAGAAAGGGTGGTGGATGCATGGAATGGCCTACCTCAGGAAGTGGTGGATATGAATATAGTGCAGGGCTTCAGACAGGCATGGGATAGGTATAAGGGAGCAATGCAGATGAGTATGAATAGATAGGCCATTGACAGAGCAAAGGCCGATGGCACTTTCATAAAGTAGAAAAGAAATGGGCAGACTAGATGGGCCTTACGGTCCTTATCTGCCGTCAGCTTCCATGTTTCTGTGTTTCTAAATACTTTTCCTGGGCACCTGAAATCCTGGGTTCCCAGCTTAGCTAGAGGAGTGCTTCCCTCACGTTCTCTTGTGAGAACCATGGATTTTCTTGACTTCTGGAGCCACAGGTGAACTCGTACTGCCTGCTGCAGTGTGAGCTGTGAGCCCCCTTGGCCTGGTGTGTAGTGGCACCGCTCACTCCCCGATCACTGTCTCTCTAAAAAAATACATATTCCCTGGTGTCTAGAGGCATCCCCCACCCTCCGATCAATATCCTCATAATTTTTATTTTAGTCCATGGTGTCTAGTGGCACCCCCCCACCCTCTGATCACCGCCCCCTTATTTTTATGTTACACTCAGTGTCAGATGCCCTCCCCCACAGACCATTGTTTTATTAAATGTAGCCAACATCGTGGGGCCCAATCCCCGTGTCAGCATTTAGAGGCCACCCCATAGCAGTGTGGGACCATGAGGAGCCCACCCCCAGTGTCCCGAGATGGTTTATTAATGTACCTGCAATAGGAAAACCATCCTCTGATGTCTTTTTTTTCCTGAAACAAGAAAACAGTCCCTCATCATTGCTGCTGACCCCCACTACCCATCCTGACACTCCCACTGAGCACCCACCTTCCCACACACCCCTTACCCTATACCTACCAGCTGATGTTGAATTCTGTCATCTACTGTGGACTGAGACACATCTGCACTCTTCAAAGCCAAACAGTGAACTGAGGAATAAAGGTAAGTGACGTATAATGTATTTCAATGGTGTTTTGAACTTATGTTCATAACTTTACTGTTTTTAGAAATTTTTTCACCAAATTTTCAACATGACCTTTCTGGGACCTCACCTCATGACCACTGACAGTATCATTTCATTAATCAGGCCCAGAATTTGATTTAGCAGTCGCTGTGCAAAATCACCTTTTGGGACCAAATAATGAATTTTCACCATTGGTATTCATGAGGAGGGGTACCTACAAGGCCACGTTGAAAATGTGGTGAAAAAATTCCTAAAAATGGCCGCATTATGACCGTTCATTGACATTTTTCTGCGCATGTGCATAACTCTGGTAATTTTCAATATTTTGACTCCAGATTTTCAACATAGTCATTTTTTCACACCACCTCAAGAACAGTATAGCTGCCATTTTTCACATCCTGTCCAAAATGTGTTTTCGCACTTGTAGCACGGAAAGGCATTTTAGCATGGATTTGAAAATGTTAACCTATGGGTTTATGAGAGGGGTCATAAGAAGACTATGTTGAAAATTTGGGCTCAAAATATGAAAAAATGCCAAAGTTATGACCATTCATTGCAATTTCACTACACCCACTCGAAACTTTAGAAATTTTAAATATTTTCACACCAGAGTTTCAACATAGCCTTCTTATTACCCCACCTCATGTATGTCACAGGTGTCATTTTTCAAATCCTGCCCAAAATGTGTTTTCTCACCTGTGGTGCGGAATGGCGTTGCAGTTGCACAGAATTATGTTTTTGTGGGGATTCAAAAATTATCTGTACCTGGTAAATGAGGTAGGATAATAAGATGGCTATGCTAACAATGTGGTCACTGTTGTCTTATAAATGGATGTGCACGGCCTGGAGGGCCCTGTGCTTCCATAGCTACATACATATATGCATCTACGGAGGGATGAGAGGGCAGGGTCCAAAGGACCCTCTGCTCCCACAGTAAAATAAAGATACTATTATACAATCTCATAAAGTAAGGAAATAAGTTGCAAAAGAGTTTTTAATGCTTCAGTTAGGGTCAAAGTGACAAAAGTTGGGAAATGAGGCATTAGGGTTTCCCTAACAGCCCACCCTCCCAAACCAGGCAGGAGAGCAGGTGTGGGGTGTGCTTTGGGCTTCTCAAGCCTGATGCTCACTCCATTTTCATAAAGTCTACACATCTGACTTTATTTACAGATGGAATGGGGTGAGTGTTAGGCTTGAGAAGACCAAGGCACACCCCACACCTGCTAATTGTATTTATTTATGTATTTATGTTAATTGTATTTTGCTCAGTGTGTCTTCCTGGGGAAACATTTCAATAAATAAATAAATAAAAGCTGTGTGTTGGATTTTCAGTTACAGACAATGCTACCTACATTGCCAAAGCTGTCAATGATGATATATATATACACTTTCAGGGCACACGTTGTTCTGTGCACACCCTAAATCCAGTAGTTTAAAGCAGGATTAGGGAAAGTGATGATTTACAGTACAAGATTTTTTTGATGTGGCCTGTGACAATTGTTGACATTTTCATTGGTCTGTGTAGTCAACACACAACCTGTGTGCTATACAGCAGGTGCTAATCCTTTCAATTCTTCACATGATACAAGACATCACCACACACTGGAACGTGACATGGTACGTGTTAGAGTATTCACTGGAACTAAAATGTCCTCTATATCAGATGTTGATAGAGAGAGATATTGGTGGGCCACTGTGGTATTGTTAGTGGCTTTTAATTGAAGGTAAGGGTACTAGCTTCATTTGAGAGGACTACCAGAGACCTGAGTGTATTCCCAGGATCACTCAGTCAGGTCACCCCAACAGAGCATGTACTGGAGCAATATATGGACAGTTTTTTGAAGGAAACAAAGAGTCATTCCCAGCATTTTACAGCTTAGGTGGTCACTTGATTGATGATCTTAAATTGGAACTACAGGCTAGGTTTGTGTATCTACTGGATGACACAAAATACATTTTTGCAGCCATCCTGGATCGTCAGCTTAACTTTGCCATTAGACGTATTATCATGCAGAGTCACAGGGTCACTCATTTCCAGCAGTTACTTTGTGTGGAGGCTACCAATAGCATGAAGGAGCTGGGGGTGCAGTCACTGGTTGAACACACACTCATGACCGAATCTGGATTGGTGCAGTCTGGTGATGGTGGCACTGGTAGGTAGTCTGGTAGTGTATAACCTGGTGGTGCTTGGAGCTGTTGTAATGGTAATTCAAGAGGAAACAGCCAGCTGGAAAAGTTAAGTGCCTCTTTGATAGCTGATTAGCAGATGAAGACACTGATACATGCCCATAGTGTCCCATCTGAGAGACGTTTTTAGAAATGCTAGTGATGTGGTTTTTCCAAGTCGGTCCAGATTGAAATCAGAGCATGTGGAGAGGTTAGTCTTCCTAAAGTTAAATCTGGCACTCCGCTTTTCAATAGCCATTATCTTCCAGAAATAAGTAGACAACTTGTCCTCCAAACAAAGATCCCACAAAGGACCCTGCTGCTCCAGTCTGCTGTGGGTCACTCCCTGACCAAATGTAGGGCCAGACCTTCCCTAACCCAAACGCTTCTCAAACTAAATCTGTCAGCAAGCCATTCATCATGTGACAAGTTTTCCTGCATACTTCTGTATCATTCTGCCTAATCCAATTACAGCAGCAATCAAAACAAACAGAAAATTATTACCCCAAAGCTCTGCTGAACCACTCTGCTCTGTATCTGACCAAGAGTAGAGGCAGAACCAAATGTTTCTGAAAGATTTCTCATTTTGACCCCCTTATATACTGGTCTGTGAAGTCACATGTTTCCTTGGCTTCAGCACAAGAATGCAAATTCATTGCATGCCACCCACTAGCAATCCATCTCAAAGACTTTTTAGCACTGCTGGTGATATGGTTTCTCCAGGTTGGTCCAGGCTGGACCCAGGGCATGAGGGGCAGCTAATCTTTCTGAAGGGCAATCTGCCACTCTTACTTTGGAATATCCATTCTCTTCCAAAAAGACGTAGACCTCTTGTTTTTATGACGAAAAACTCTGCAGCACCACTCTGCTGTCTCTTACCCCCGACCAAACGTAGGGCCATACCATCCACAATGCAAACACTCCTCATACTAAATAGGTGAACAAGCTATTGATCAGGTGTGCATGCTTGTATGCATACGTCTATATCCTTCTGGTGATTCTAACCATAGGGATCATAACATTTCTCTTAAAGAAAAACGTGAGAATGAATGCATTTATACTTCTACAGCCTGGCTAAGAAGAATAAGGGCTGCCTCCAAATTGAGAGTTTACCCCAAGTTTCACTGTACCTGTTTAGTCTGCCCTTGACAAAATAGGGGACAGAACCAACATTTCTCAAAAAGAAAACGTGGGAGTAACAGCATCTTATATGCATGCATAGTACAGTATTTCTGTAGCCTGGCTAAATACAAGGCAGGTTTCCAAACAGAATACCAGAAACACTGCTGTGCCACTGATTAGAAGTTTTACATTTCTGAAAGTGTATACATCAAGTCAAATCAAATCAATTTTATTTATATAGCGCCTTTCAGATTATCAAGGCACCTCACAAAACAAGTAAAACAACTGCAGCATAAAATGACATACATTATAAGTAATATAAAACAGGGAAAATAAAACAGTATTCCTGGTATTCCCCAAATGCCTGCATCTATAGGAAGGTTTTTAAGGCCTGTTTAAAACCCTGCACAGTCATGCATTCATGTAACTGACGAGGTAGAGAATTCCAAAGGGTGGGGACCACATGCATAAATACACAAACCCCAGAAAATTTTAAACAAACCTTTGGAATCTCTAGCAACCCCTCATCAGTCGAGCGGAGCAATCACCCTGGGCAGTAAAGGACCAGGAGCTCTTTCAGGTAGACTCGACCCTGTCCATGTAGGGCTTTATAAGTCAGAAGACCGGCTTTGAAGGTGATTCACCACTGTACCGGCAGCCAGTGCAGTTCGCGCAGTACCGGCGAAATATGACAGGGCAGAGGGGTTCCTGTCAATAACCGTTCTGCACCAGCTGCGAGTGGTGAATATCCACCCCTGGGAGCTCTAGGTATAGGGCATTGCAGTAATCCAAGCATGAGGAAACAGGCATGGACCAACATAGGAAGGTCACCGGATGGAATGAGATGCTTAACTCTGGAGATATTCCTCCGATGGTAGAAAGAGGATTTGATGATGGCTGACACATGCAAATGCAGTGTCAGTCCCTTGTCAAAAATTACCCCCAGGTTTCGCACCCGTTTGGAGGTCGGGAGTGGCAAACTCCCAAGAAGAAGTCCAGAGGGTGGCCTCACCACCGACCCCCCCATCCGGTGACCTGGGCCCACTACCAACACCTCAGCCTTTTCTGAGTTCAGCCTCAAACAGCTCAAACTTATCCACTCCTGGATTTCAGCAAGGCAGCCATTAAATACCAAGAGAGCTCCATCCTGGTCAGGTGCGAAAGAAAGGTAGAGCTGGGTATCATCAGCATAGCAGTGAAACCTCAGCCCATACCTTCTTACAATGTCTCCGAGGGGTAGCATGTACACGGGGAACAACATGGGGGACAGCACTGACCTCTGAGGAACCTCACAGGATAACAGAACAGGGTCAGAGGAATAAATCCCTGATGCCACCCTCTGAGTTCTTCCAGTGAGGAAAGATGAAAACCATCTGAGGACTGCACCTGACAGGCCACAGATGAATCTCAAGTGGTCAAGCAGAACCCCATGGTCCACAGTGTCAAACTCTGAAGAGAGATGAAGGAGAATCAAGATGGAGTGACTCTTCTGATCTCTAGCCATCAGGAGATCACTGAGCACCCAAACCAGCGCCGTCTCGGTACTATGCCTCTTTTGAAAACCGGACTGGAGAGGCTCATAGACATCATGGATGGTCAAATGGTTCTCCAGTTGTATGGCCACTACTTTCTCGATCACCTTCCCCATAAAGGGGAGGTTCGAGATTGCTCTGTAGTTTGCATGGCAGTCTAGGTCCAAAGAAGCTTTCTTCAGGAGGGGAGTCACCACCGCCTTCTTCAGGGAGCCAGGAAGCTCACCTATTTCCAAGGAGCACCAGACTATCTGTGCTAGGACCAGGCCAAGGATGTCACCACAACCCAAAATCAGGATAGTTGGTCCCATATCCAAACTACAGCAGGTAGGGCACATACCCTGGACAATCCGCATGATGTCCATAAGCTCAGGCCGGCTGAAGGTACTCCAGGAAGACTGAGGGATATTGCCCAAACACCGATTTAGAGCAACACCCATAGAGTGTGCCGGTTGGAGTACCACCCTGATGTCAACCAACTTAGTCGCAAAGAATTGAGCAAGTTGCTTGCACTCAAATTGCGAAAATGCTTTTTGGACCTGTAGACAGGCTGGGTTGCACAGTCTGTCCACGGTTTGATAGGCAGGCAGGTCCATCCTCTCCCCCTCACCATGCCTGTCTTACTGGTCAAGGACATTGAGCAGGATTTACTGTAAACCATTTTGCAGTACATTTGAATTACAGCACAATATTACAGTTGAATCCATATTTAAGAATTCAAACTTCCAAATTCTGTGGTGCCGAATCTGAATATTCAACTAATCCAGTTTCTCTGCAGATTCACACACCAATGGGTACTATATGATGGATGGGGTCACACTCTAAAATTCTATGCCCACTATGATGGCATTGTTCTGGGATGGGAGCCACTCCCATAGGAAAAGTCCATCCCATGCCATGCTGGCCTCCTTGTCATGACAGTCTGGGGACACAGGACTGGCGACCTGTGCATCTGTATGTTAATAAAAACTCAATATTATTTTGGGATATGGCTGTCCTGTCTGTGGACAGCAGTATCGCATGATCTGCTGGTACCATGAGGTAGGGGATCCACCTTTGTGGCTGCACTTTCAACTTGAGAGCACAGTACCTGGTATCACTCCACCTCTTGATACCCTCTACTCTCCTCCCAGTGTTTTTCATGCATGTATTGGTGCAGGCAGGTTCTATAAATGCTGCCAGCATGCAGCATAGATGCAGAAGCTTTATAGAGTGGAGGTCCTCTGAGTGTCAATATGTGAGCTGTATGTGTGCTGGTTCCCACTGTGAAAAGCACTGAAGTGACCAGCTCCAACAATAGAGAGAAGACATCATAAGTTGATTGACTTGGTGCTGTGTACTCTCTACATATGCTATTTTTCAAAGTATAACACAAATGCCAGTTGACATGGTTTGATGTAAGGTGATTAAGCACTACTGTTGAATATTTAGCACATTTCATGGTAGCTAATTTTGAAGTTTGTAACTTGGCCAGTTACTGACAGAGGATGCTCTGGTCTGAGATCATTACTTACTGCATAAATTGAAATTCAAAATTCATACTTATTTCATCTTAAAAATATTTCCAAGCTTTTTTGCTTTTTCAGTAGTTGCCATTCGTGGTACACTTCATCTGTCTGTCCCATTGAAAAACCATGTGTGAACCGATGAGGTTCCTTAATAGCCAAAGAAAATTTTTGTTTACCCTAGTGGCAGATAACGGAAACTGTGCTAGCCTAATCAGAACACAATGTTCCTGAACCAATACTCTAATAGGTTTTCAGTTAGGTATTATGGAATATGTGCCTCCTGTTGTTCTATATTCTCAATTTACAAAACTGAGCCCCACATAGAGTATGGTAATATAATAACAGACAGTGGGGACCCCATTTTGAAAGGTTAGTGCCAGCATGAACATGGTCTGTGCCAGCACTAACCTGGGTTTGTGCTGGCACTCTGGGCATGGCCATATTCAGAGGCCCCTGGAGCGCTTTCCAAAACTGGCAGTGCCAAGGCACTAATAATGCTGCTGTTCCTATACAAATGAGTGATCCCTTTATGCATACCAGTGCAGTGATATATTCAAAGGTTTGCAACAGTGGTAAACAACCCCCAAAGCAGTGCTATTTATTGCTGCTAAAAAATGCATCTTAACTGGGTGCGAAGCCGGTGCCCCACTCCTCCGAATGCAGGGTGGCTATCCTGCATGGGTCAAGCTGCCCCTCACCCCCGATCTCCTGGTGGAATTATGTTTAATATGCCCTGCTGGTCTTGTGGTTCCCCTACCCCCGAATGCCCTGTGGATATATGTCTATATGCCCTAGTGGTCTAGCAGTTCCCCCAACCCCCTGATCACCCAGTTGCAATATTGTTTAATACTCCTTGGTGGTCTACCTGTTCCCCACCCGATTATCCAGTTGACACATTATATTTTCTCCAGTGATCTAGTGGTTCCCCACCCCTGCACATACACAGACCCCCACCACCTACTCACCCCCGAGGAGCTCCACCCCTTACCCCTCATACCCCAAATTCTGATCCTGTGAAATCAACATCTGGTAAAGCCTTTCTTTCACCTCCATGGACAGCCACCATCTGACAGTTCCAATCGAGGGGGTTGGGGGGGAACCACTAGATCATCAAGGAAAATATAACATTTGTCAACCAGGCAATCGGGGGCTGGGGGAACCACTAGATTGCCAGTGAGTATTTAACAATATTGCAACTGGGCAATCAGTGGGTGGGGGACCACTATGCCACTGGGGACAATATAACATATGTCAACCAGGCAATCGAGGGTTGGGGGAACCACTAAGCCACCAGAGCTTGCTTTTTCCACAGAAATGGGTGCTAATGGGTTGCTGTGCAACATACAAATGTGAGCTCATAATAGGCATGCAGAAGGCCACTTAGCACCTTGCATACCCAATGTGCTCATTTTCATGCTCAGGCTGAATATGGCCCAGAGGAGTCCTGGCACTATCCCGTTTTGGGCAGTGCTATCTCTTGTGGGCCATTTGCATCCCTGGTCTATCTCTTAGTAACTGGCTATGCTGAGCTCTAGTGGCATCTGTACTTCTTGTTGTAGGAGATGTTGAAGCTAATCTTGGCCCCCCTCTATTCTCCCACTCTGATCCTATGCCAACTTGCTCAAGAGGATTAAAAGTTGCCCACATGAGCATTGGAAGTCTTAAGAAAAACCTTCTGGACCTTGAAGCATGGTGCATACTTCATAGACCAGATGTCTTAGCAGTCACAGAAACCTGGTCTGAACCTCAGGTCCTTATTCATGAAGTGGCCATCCCTGGATACACTATACTCAGAAAGGACCAGATAAAAAGAAAAGATGGGGGAGTTCTTGTATATGTGAAGGTCTCACTTAGTGCAAATAAAATCCCTGTGTCCTCCCAAAACCGCTTTTCTTGTGAGAGCTTATTCATAAAGGTGCTCCAGGGTGGAATCAAACCCCGTATAATTGGTTGTATCTACAGCCCACCCTCTCTTGTACTGTCAGCATTTGATGAATTTCTTGACTGTCTTGCTCTGACTAAAAAAGAGGAAGTGACCGTACTGGGGGATTTTAATCTAAACTGGTTAGATGATAACACAGGTAGACTTTAATCTGCTGTGGTGAAATCTAACCTTAATCATATTATCACTGAGCCTACTTGCCTCAGTGTCAAATGGGGTAGTAACTCTGCTGAACTGGATACTAGTCAGTAGGAGTGATAGAGTCAAGGAAGCTGGCACTCTAGCCAATGCACTCTGTGACCACTCTCCTACCTACTGTGCTTTGAGCAATTGTTTTGTGAGACACCCGGCTCCCCATAGCCTATCTTGGTAAGAGACTATTCCTGTCTTAATTGTGATACCTTCATTAATAACCTAGCCTCAGTGCATTGGGGTGACCTAAGTAGGTGTCGTAATATAAATGTGGAATTAGAATTTCTCAATAGCTTCCTTGCTGTGATGAACAGTCATGTACTCCCTGGTTCAGAGGCATGTTAAGGGGCTTTGATCTATGTGACGTACCTCAGCATTTGTCAGCTGATGAAACAGAGGAACCAAGCATGGAGCAGGTATAGTCTCTGGTATGGTCCAGGACTGGCAGTAGTATCTCACTCTGAGAAACATTTGTAAAGACAGCCTCAAAATTGCTAAGGTAAAATAATATTAAAAGTCTGCATTGTGACAAGCTACATGACCACAATAGGTTCTGGACATACAGCAGTTGCTTCCTCAAGGTGAGAACTGGGCCCCCTGAGGTGGCAATCTTGCTACTGGCAAAACTCTAAGTGATTCCTTCCAGGCCACTGATGCCTTCAACAAGTTTTTCATGGACTTGGATAGCTTCAAGTCAAGCATGAGCAGCCTCTCCCAGTGATTCCCCAACCCACCACCCACTGTCTCTTCTGTACCCCAAGCCCATTTAGTCACCCTGAGTTCCATTTCAAATTGGTCATTTGGAAGGAGGTCCTGGATCTTTTACTAAAGTATAAAAGTTGATGGTTCAGCTGGACATGATAACCTTGAACCTAGACTCCTCAGACATAGTGTGCCAGTCCTTGCTGGACCCATAGTATCTCTTTATAATATGTCCCTCCTCCAGGGTGACATACCTAATATGTGGAAAACTGCACATGTTGTTCTGGTGCATAAAGGGGAGACTGAAGAGCTGGTTGAACACTACTGGCCTATTTCACTGCTGTGCACCTTGCTAAGACACAGGAAAGGTTGATCAATAATCACATACAGTCTTATCTAGAGTTACATACCATTTTAACTGAAGTCCAACATGGTTTTAGAAAACAGCATGGCATTGACACTGCCCTTGTATGCATCACAACTGACTTGCTCTATCCTATGTATGCTGGACAGGCCATGGGTGCTGTCTTTGTGGACCTAACAAAAGCATTTGTTAAGGATGACCCTCTGGTGTGCAAATTAAGGGGTCTGGGCTTTGATCAACTGTCGTGTTGGTGGTTCCGCAATTACAACTCTTGGCAAATGCACCTTGTTAAATGCAAGGGTAGCTGGTCCTCCCTGCAGGTAAACAATGATGGTGCCCCCCATGGCTCAGTTCTGGGCCCCATTTTATTTTTCTTGTTCAGAAGAAAAAATTACTCACCTTAGTAATTGTGTTTCTTCTAATGGAGTCTTGCTGTATTCTGACAATCCGCAGTTAGCTCCAGCCTTTAAACTGCCCTGGAGAACAAAGGGTTAAATTTCTATGCAGAACATGGAACGCTGAGCTCGAGCTCAATTGAGGTATCTGTCTGCAGTCCTTTGAAATCCAACTGTCAGATTCTTACAAGCAAAAACTCACTAACTATGCTATGTGGAAATTGTAAAATTTTTAACTAGCCAACTGGCAACAAAAGTTTTGGATTCCCAAAGGAGGACTCAAGTCCGGAAACCCAAAACCAAAAACCAATCCAAATAAGGATAACAATACTAAAAAACACCCAAAATAAAAAGGAGGGTGTGTAAGAAGCACCCTTGGGGTGCAGCACTGCACCTGCCCACCCACTTCCCAAAAACTAGGTTCTGAGAGGGGAGGCAGGGAGGGAGGTCAGAATACAGCAAGACTCCATTAGAAGAAACACAGTTACTAAGGTGAGTAATTTTTTTCTGCAAACAACATGAAGTCTTGCTGTATTCTGACAATCTGCAGACCATCAAGCAGTACCTCCATGGAGGAGGGAGAGAACCTACTTTGGGAATAGGCTCTGAAGTACTGCTGTGCTAAACCGAGCATCACTCTTAGCCTGGATATCCAGGGAGTAATGCTTGGTAAAGGTATGGACTGTTTTCCAGGTGGCTGCTTGACAAATTTCTAACAGAGGGATATCCCTGGCAGCAGCCAGGGAAGCAGCTGTACCTTTTGTAGAGTGAGCCCTCAGGCCTGAGGGTGGAATCTTCCCCAGTTTCTCATAGCAGAATTGTATACAAGACACAATAGACTTGGCAATAGTTCTCTTGGTGGCAGGTTTACCCCCCTCCCACTTCCCCATAAGTGAGGAACAACTGGAGGGATTCAAACGTGTGACCCTTGGTACGCTCTATGTAGTAGCTAAGGGCTCTTTTAACATCTAAACTGTGTAGCCTCCTCTCTCCTGAGGAAGAATGATCAGTGAAGAAGACAGGAAGAGACATAGACTGATTCAAGTGGAAGTCTGAAACCACTTTGGGCAAGAACTTCCTATTGGTTCTAAGGACCACTTTATCTCTATGAAAGGAGATAAAAACAGGTTCCACTGACAGGGCTTGCAGTTCACTGATATGTCTGGCAGAGCTAGTGGCTACCAAATACACAGTTTTCCAAGTCAAGTACTTAAGCTCTGCTGAGGACATAGGCTCAAAAGGAGGTTGCATAAGTTGAGCAATGCAAACATTTAAGTCCCAGGCAGGGGCAGGATCCCTAAAGGGAGGATTGGTATGAAGCAATTCTTTGAAAAATTTACAGAATACAGGATGAGATGATAGTGAGGAAGATTTCCCCACTGACATAAAGCAGAAACAGCTGACAAGTGTACCTTGAGCGTAGCTGGTCTGAGGGCCTAGGCCATTAAGATGGACCATACAATCCAGAACTGTAGGCAATTCAGCAGTGTCTGGAGAAATATGCTTCTTGGAACACCAAATGCTGAATCTTTTCCATTTAGAGTTATGTCTTTCTGGTGGAGGGCTTTCAAAAAGCTTTGAGAATATCCAGAACCCCCTGAGACAGATGCAAATCTGCATACTCTAACTCTTCAAGAGCCATGCCTTGAGATTGAGAGACCGAAGATTGGGGTACCAAATCCTCCCCTGAGAGGAGGTTAACAGGTTGTAATTCCTGGGAAAAGACAGTGGAAGATGGACTGCTAGAGACAGTAACAAGGGGTACCAAGGCTGTCTGGCCCAGTCTGGAGCAATCAGAATCCCATTGCAAGGTTGTGACCTTATCTTGACTAGAACTTTGAACAGCAGGGGAAAAGGAGGGAAGGCATAAAGAAATTTCCCTTCCCAGTTCAAAATCAGAGCATCCAGAGGGACTGAGCCCAGGACTGGGGGGTCTGCAACAAAACAGAGGAAGTTGATGATTGTCTGGGGCTGCAAAGAGATCTATCTCTAGAGTGCCCCACCTTGAGAAAATTACTTTCAACACCGGGGGTCCAGGGACCATTCATGATGGCCCTGGGAGATCCTGCTCAGTGCATCTGCTAGCACATTGTCTTTTCCTGGAAGGTGGACTGCTATCAGAGAGGTCTGCAGAGAATAAGCCAGGGACCACAATTTCATGGCCTCTGTGCACAAGACCATAGACCGAGTGCCTCCCTGCTTGTTGATGTACCACATGGTGGTGGTGTTGTCTGTTTTGACCTGAACTACCTTGTTCTGCACAGACTGAGAGAAAGCTTGCAGGGACAGAAAAACTGCCCTGAGTTCCAGGAGACTGATATGAAGAAGGGACTCCTGAGGGGACCACAGTCCCTGGGCTGTGAGATCCCCCAGGTGAACTCCCCACCCCAAAAGGGAAGCATCCGTGGTAAGGACCACCGAATGAGACTGAGTGACAAATGGGGCCCCTTGCCTTAAATTGTCCTGATCCTGCCACCACTGAAGAGCTTGGATCAGTGTCCGAGTCACTGGAATCAGCTTGGTAAGAGGGTCCTTCTTTTGGGACCAAAAGGCCCTCAGATGGAACTGAATGTCCCTCATCTGGAATCTTGCCCCTTGGACCACTGCTGTAGAAGCTGCCATGTGGCCCAAGAGCTGAAGGAAGTGCCTTGCTGGTCGAGACACCTGAAGGCTGAAGGAAGAAGCCAGTTCCACAAGAATTCTTACCCTTTCCAGGAGAAGAAAGGCTCTTGCTTTGACGGTATCTAGCTCTGCCCCTATGAAAGTAAGAAGCTGTACTGTTTCGAGGACTGACTTGGGGAGGTTGAGAAGAAACCCCAGAGAAGACAGCACTTGCTGGGTCACTTGCAGGTCTGACTTGACTTGGTCTGGAGACTGGCCCACTATGAGCCAGTCATCCAGATATGGAAAAATGGAAATCCTCTGCCTTCCTAAAAAGGCCACTACTACTGCCAGGCACTTTGTAAAAATCCTTGGAGCTGATGTTAGGCCAAAGGGCATTGCTTTGAACTGGTAATGGCCTGAGGGCAACTTGAACCTGAGGTACTTTCTGTGGGAGCACCTGATGGGAATGTGAAAGTAGGCATCTTTGAGGTCCAGGGAGGCTAGCCAGTCTCCTGGCCTTAGAGAGGGAAGAGTTATTCCCAGAGTCACCATCTTGAACCTTGGTTTTAAAAGATGTTTGTTCAGGTATCTTAGATCTAGGATGGGTCGCCACTTCCCTATCTTTTTTGGGGTAAGGAAGTACCTGCAGTACAGATCTTTGCCCCAGAGTAGGGTAGGAACTCTCTCTATGGCTCCTAAGGCCAGAAGAGATGAAACCTCTGCCTCTAGGGCAAGGTTCAGAGAGACTTGCAGGTGGAAAAGATCTGGCTCTCATCTTCCGAAATTTTTTGAAGCTGAGAACCAGTCCCTGGCTTACTACTCCAGGACCCACTTGTCTGAAGTAACAGACACCCAGTCCTGGACGAAGTAAGCCAGCCTGCCCCCTACAGGGATAGGAGAGTCAACCCAGGCAGACCCATCAGGGTGTCTGCTTGGCAGGGGCTTTAGGCTGAGGAGTGAATGCAACCCTGCTCATCCCCTTTCTGCCTCTCCCTCTGAAGAACCCCCTCTGTGAAAAGGGAGAAGAGGCCTGTGCTTGGTAGAAAGGCCTATGAAAAGGCCTGCCGCCACCCCTAGAATGCTGCCTTTGAGGAGTTGCCTGCCTCTCCTTGGCCTGTGCATTCCTATAAGTGGTCCTATATTCCTCGATCTTTTTCATGTAATTCTCTGTCTGCTCCCCGAACAGAGAATTACCTTCCACAGGGAAATTCATAGCCTTAGACTAGGTGTCCTGTAAGAGGCTAGTACATCTGAGCCAAGCCATTCTCCGAAGAGCCACAGATGAAGCCATGACTCTTGATGACACATCATTGGAGTCCACAGCAGCATGGAACTGTACCTTAGATGCCTCAATCCCATCCGCAGCCACCTCCTCCAGCTCCTTGGCCAGCTGGGGTGAGGCCTGTTTAGCCAGTGCCAGTACAGTGTCCCACCTGAACTTCTGGTACCTGGCTGTATAGGCCATATAATTAGCCTGCCTGAGTCCCAAAGAGGATGCCATGTCTGGGGAGTGTGAAGCCAAGGGGACATTAGCCCTGTCACAGGCTGCAGCCTGCACGACCCAAGCATGGCTGCATTGTTGGTAGAAAAATCCTGTGTCTGAGCCTGACAAGGTGTATCTCTTATCCATTCTTCTATCAATATTAGGTACAGAATTAGGAGACTAAAAATTTTTGAGTTTGTTTCCCAAAAGATTTGTGCAAGGGAATAGACAGCCTCCAGGACTCTGGGATGTCTATCATCTCTACAAAATCAGGCTCCTCTTGATCCTCTGTAGCTTTCTCCATAGGAAGCTGAAGAGTTTCAGCCACTTTCCTGTAAAACAAATAGTGGGAAGGGGACTCAGAGAGCCTAGCAGGGGAAACACCAGAAGGTCTGTCTGGGGAGATGTCCGGTTCAATGGGCACATCCAGACTTTCTGCTCCATCATAGTCATCATCCTGTTCAAAATCCCCCTCCTCCTCAAATTCCAGTTCATAAAAATCTTCAGGGGCATATTCCTGAACCGGTGGAACCGACCGAACTGAGCCCCTAGCCACTGGAGCCGGACCGGACGGAACTGGGCGAAGCGATTCAACAATCCAAATCGCTCGGGCAATCTCATCAGCGGTCAGAACATGAACCTCTGGATTCGAACCGTCTGATTTGTCTTTTCCTTTCCTTTTTGTAGGAACCGATCCCTCAGGATCGGCTCTCCTCTTGCCCGAAGAAGTATCGCCCTGGTCAGAGTGCACTCCTTCTGGTTCTGTCGGAACCAAACCGGGCTCCATCTGGGTCAGCGGACTTCTCGGCCTCCTTTTCCCTAAGTCTACCTAATCTCTTTTCCAGGGTAAACTTAGGAAAATGTTTGCAAATCTGGCAGTCTGTATCGAGGTGTTCAAACCCCAGACAATAAACACAGGTGGTGTGGGGGTCAGCCTTAGCAAAGACTTCCTCCACACTCACTGCAGTGTTGAAACCCAGTGGGCTCATTTTTTTTCTTGGGTTTCTCAGACATGGCCAACCTACCCAAATTTACCCTTTTTTTGGCAACTGCCAGGCAAGACTCCCTTATCAGTTCCTAACCATGTCACAGGTATTGGAAAAAAACTTTTAAAATATGTTTTTTTTGAACCAATAAAGACCAGTAACCACACACTAAAGAAAAGTACAAGAAATCAGTCTAAAGGATTGGTTCAGCCGAACCGATTGAACAAACTTACGATTTCCACACAATAATTAGAAACAACTATCTAGTACTCATGGTACCGCAGACAGAGCCTGAACCGACGATGCGGAATAATTCGGAATAATTTCGGTTTAAAACCGACACTTTAACTGACTTTTGAACCGAGCTGAAGGAGAAATCTCCGAAGCGACTGTTCAGTGAGGTGGAGCAAAGAATCTGACAGTTGGATTTCAAAGGGCTGCAGACAGAGACCTCAACCGAGCTCAAGCTCAACATTCTATGCTATGCATAGAAATGTAACCCTTTATTCTCCGGGGCAGTTTAAAGGCTGGAGCTAACTGCAGATTGTCAGGATACAGCAAGACTTCATGTTGTTTGAAATGATTTTCCTAGTAACTGTGGTAATGTAAAAATACTGCTATATTTATTTAGTTTTTGTTGACCAGGTAAGTGCACTAGACAAATCCTGCCTATTTTCAGGCACGACCCAGGGGAGGGGGATACAGATGAATGCCAACTGACCTTGAACCAGATTAAGCTGTTGGTGGTATTTTTCTTGAATGGAGGAAATTTGGCCATTGCACCGGGGAAATTCCCCTGCTCTTTTTCGAGAAGTGCCATGGGATCTTTAACATCCACCTGAACTACCACCAGAACAGTCAGATGGGACCTCGGTTTAACATCTCATCCGAAAGAGGGCACCTCAGGAGTGCAGCCCCCCCTCCTCATGCTGCACTACAGTGTCAGTATTGGGATATTAACCCAAGTGCTTGGTGTAGAGATAGAACCCACAGTCTACTGATCTCCCGGCCTCAGAGGCGAGTGTGCTACCTGCTGAGCCACTGACACTGCTGACGATGTGGTTATGTACAGATCTCACACCAACATGTCTCAGATTCGGTCTGGCCTACAAGTGGACTTTGGCTCACTTGAGTCCTGGTTTCAGTCAAACATACCAATATTGAATGCTAAAAAATGAAGGCCATGCTATTTGGTACCCATAGGCTGGTTCACGGTATAAAAAAATCTACTCAGAATTAGTACTCTGTCTGGGGCACATGTACATATGGTGGCTACTACAAATTATCTGGGAATCCTGATGGACCAAGTACTTTCCCTCAGGACCTCATGCTGAATTAGTGGTTGAAAACCTGAACCAGAAACTGGGCCTGCTGCCTAGGCTGTGCCCTTACCTTACTGAAGAGGACAGGTTCTTGATTGCCAATAGTGTCCTTCAACCCGCTATCACCTATGGACACTGCTTCTGTCATCTCTCAAGGAGACTGAACTCTCCTAACTGATGTTTGCCTACCATTGAAGATTGCGTTTTGCTGCCAGAGTCTGCAGCCATGAACATCACTGTCGGGCCCTCTCCACAGTAAATTGGCTTCATCTCCCTGTGCTTTCTATGGCATACAAACTCCTTTTCTAGCCCCCCCCCCCCCAAATATTGCTGACATCATGGGCTTCAAACCACTTAGAAGGACTCTTCAGTCTGGTGGACAGAAACTAGTTACCATGCCGAGGGCACTCCGTTGCTGGTCCACGGTCCTTTGTGACTACTACACCAAGGCTATAGAGCAATCTCCCTGCAAGTTCATGGAATACCTGACCTTTGAATATTTTAAATCTGCAATAAAGGAGCATGTATTTGTTAGTAGACCCTCTGCCTGCTTTAGCTGATTAATCTCTTAATCTAACTCACTGTATTTGCCTATGAATAGTGTCCATGTTCTTATAGTACTAAGTGCCTCGGAACACTTATCTATATCCTGTGTGTAACTACTGGCCTGTTGCTCAAAGTTTTTCTTTTGTAATGTAAATCCATTGTATTCACTGTGTTTTGTCATTTACTTATGCACTGTATGTAATTCGTATCTGTGTACATACTGTCTTTGTATTCTAGCTAATTATTTCCGGGTCACTCCTGAAAAAGGGACAGTTTGTCTCATGAGCCTACCAGGTTACCAAAATCCAATAAATAAATTAAATTAAACTTAGCACAGTGCCAGCATGGCTCAATATTCAGTTGGATAGCACTGCTCAATCAGCGAGCGTTAGCTGTCTGTATATGGATCAGCAATGGATGAGTGCAACTGCAGTGTAAATAGCTGCACGCACTTATGCCTGGCTTGGAATATGGGGCCCATGATATCAGCTAGTGGGATTTTCTTCAAAAGCAGAAAAATGACATGACACCTCATCCCTTTACACACACACACACACACACACACACACTCACACTCGCACACACTCACAGGGACCAAGCTGACAGATCCAGATCTGGGAGAATGTGCAGTGCGCCCAACCCATGAATGAAAAGAGGACTTCAGTTTCTGGGTGTGTGCATTCAGTACACAAATGACAGACTCTATTGTGACACAGGATGCGTAGCTGTGAACTGACATTTGCATTATAGAAAAAAAAACTTCCTACTGTATTATGCAATGCAACCTCTATATAGCCTGGGGGGCTTTCGTAATGAACTTCAGGAAACAGAAGTGAAAAACAATACGGTGGTTTGTAGTAGAAAAGGAAATATTATTTTGGGACAGACTGACTGTTTTTTTCCAGGATATCAAATTCCTTCCTTTCAATTCATTTACTGTTAATCTGTTTGCAGTTGCTTTTGTTTCCTGAATAATAGTTTTCTGAAAATCCCTTAGTTTTAATCAAAGCACAGTGCCATCACTAACAAGCATTTGTCAATGCCGAATGTTTGCTTGCTGGCATTGGCAGTGGTAGTGTAGAAGTTACAGAGCTGCGTAATAGGAATGGCAGTAAAATATTGAACTGAAGCCAACCCCACCACCACCCTGCAGAGAGTGACAGGCATTGGGGTGTGCGTTTGGGTCGTCAGGCATAACGGCCACGCCATTTCACCCCACCCCACCCTGCAGACACTGACAAGTGTCACGGTGTTCCTTGGGGTCTTTGGCTCTTGTGCTACCCATTTCATTAGGAAATATGGTGAGATGGTGCGATATAGGAGAGTGGGGTGAAGTTTGGGGCTGAAGAGTTCAAGGCATACCTCGATGCCTCTCACTGACTGCAGGATGTGGAATGGTATGAGCATCACAGGCAAGAATCCCAAGTCACACCCCTGATGCCTGTCATTCTGTACAGGGTTGGGCATTATAGTTGGAAACCCTAATACCTCAGGCATTCGTTGGTATTTCCACTCCAAATTTTCAACATGTTTGTTTTGTGACCCCACCTCATGAACAGGGGGAATATCAGTTTGTTAGCCAAAAGCTGCTAGTGCACAGAGACTACGGCATTTAGCACCACAGGTGCAAAAACATTCCGAACAGGATGTAAAAAATGACAGCTGTACTGTTCATGGGGAGGTGTAAAAAATGGCAATGTTGCAAATCTGTAGTAAAAATATAAAAAAAAATGGTGAAGTCACGAGCTTACATAGAAACTGTGCAAAGCACACCCGTAATATAATTAGGTTGGGGATTTTTTACAGCAGATTGTCAACTCAGGCATTTTGGTGCCTCCGATCATGAACAGTGTCACTGTGATTTTCTTTATCTGTGCTGAACAATGATTTCCCACAGTGACCACGCATCTCTGCGCTGAAAGTGTGAAAACACACTTCAGCCATGTTGTGAAAAATGACAGCTGTACTGTTCATAAGGAAGTGTGGAAAAATGTCACTGGTGAAAATCTGGACTGAAAATAATACAAAGTCATGGACTAACGAGGTGCGTGGAAACTGTAATGCTCACTCGTAACACAGTCATTTTATGGACTTTTGTCACCAAATTTTCAACATAGCCATTTCAGACCTCTGCTCATGAACAGTGTAACTGTGATTTTCTTAATCTGTCCTAAACATTGCTTCGCACACCAACAGCACCATTGTGTACTACATGTGCGAAAACACATTTAGGCGACATATGAAAAATTGCAGCTGTACTGTTCATAAGGAAGTGTAATAAATGGCAATGTTGAAAATCTGGAGTGAAAATATTAAATTTGCAACCTTACGAGCATGCATAGGAACTGCGCAACGCATGCTCGTAAAACAGTCATTTTTAGGAATTTTTTCACCAAATTTTCAACATAGCCATTTTAAGACCTCTGCTCATGAACAGTGTCACTGTGATTTTCTTACATTGAGCACCCCAGTGTGGGTTTAACATTTACAGGGTAAAAAAAGTGAAGGGGAAGTGGGAGAGATATTTGGCAGTGGCAGGGAGTTTCTTGCATGTACCGGGGAATGGGAAGTGACAGGGAGGTGGAAGAGATACTCAGCTGTGGGAGGGAGCCGATTTCATGGACCTAACACAAGAAGTATCAGGTAGGTGGGAAGGATACTTGGCAGTGGGAGGGAGTTGCCTTCGCAGACCAGGGCACAGGCAGCAAAGGGGAGGTGGGAGGATATGCAGCAGTGGTAGGGATTTGATTTCATGGATGGGGCATGGGAAGAGATGAGGGGTGGGAAGGGATACTCACAGTGGGAGGGAGTTGTTTTCATAGACTGGGCATGGAAGAATTGGGAAATGTGAGGGATACTTGGCAGTGGGAGAGAATTCTTTTCATAGACCAGGGAACGGGAAATGATGGGGGAGGTGGGAGAGATAATGGTAGTGGTAGGTTGCGTTGTGGGGGAGGACGAGATGCAGTATGATTGTGATGCGATTAACTGTTTGCTGGGCACGATAAGCAAATCAAAGCAAGGAGCCACCCTGTGATTTGGGCACGTCTTTTCTTTTAACTTCACGAAGTCTCCATCCTGCAAGCCCAGAAGAGTGTCATGATTAGCTTGACCGATGATTGGTCTGACATTGGTGAACCCACTGCAGACAGCCCTGAACTAGACCAACAGTGACATATCCCTGAAATCCACTATCATAACAATATGTTTATGCTGTGCAAGCGCAAACAGAAGCACTGTCCAGGTTCCACTGCTCTGCAAGTAGTATAAAAAAAGCAGCCTATAAAAAGAGCCCTCTAGTGGTGAGAGGCTGAAGTGGATGAGAATGGTTACAGCACAATTCTACCTTAAAGAGGTTGTGTACTGCCTGAAATGAATATTACATTTTAAAAGTAGTGAACTATTACAGCTTATATTTAAAGTATATTTCTCCTGCCCATTTATTGTGATCCCTGGGATGCTGTGTTCGGGTACACATCCCTGCCTGGTGACTGTACACAGCCCACCTGGTTCAGGGGATTGGGTCCGTTCTTTCTCCTGCAGTATGGGAGTTCATCCCAGAACAGTGCCTTCACCCAAAGTGAGTAAGTGGGCCAGATATTGTGTGTATTACCACCCCCTGGAATGCAGTACCTACCCGCCTCCCTACAGTGGACTGAACAACCCCCTGGGGACCACTAAGACAGTTGTTCCCTTCATCAATACACACTTCAGACAGGTTATACAAACTGGGTGCACACACAGAAGTAAAATTCAGCTAATTAACAATGCGTTTATTTAAGAACACAGGCCTGGCAACTGGGAGAAAAAAGGGGTTCGGCGATTGTAAGTCACCTTGAGCACTCCCACCCTGTATCAATGCCCACTGGGAGCCACAGTACTGTGGATCAGTACCACCCTCTCAGATCCCACATAGTTAAAAAAGCACCCACCCAATAAAGCAGCACAAAAAGATGAACTACTGTATACTACGCAGGTGCGGTAAACTCTTTAACTGATACAGTAGTAAAATAACAGTTTCAAGTATGTCACAAGAACCAGTGACTTTGGCTACCCAAATCACACTAGGGCCCTTGTGGAGGCCAGGTAGCTACAGTGTCCGGGTTCTTACAATGGTGCACTTGAGGAAAATTAGCAAGCTTGCAATTTAAATCCCCAACACATCGTAGTGTGCCAGAACAATTTAAAGAACATAAATCCAACAGGAAAATACTTGAAAACCCAACTTGTAATCCAAATGCAGTAACGGTAATCCAACACTGGAAAAGCACAAAAGATCCCAGTTAACAATGCCATCACGCACATGACACACGGATGCAGTAGTTCAGTTGAGACAGGTGACAGCACACAACAACAGGGTGAGCAGCTGTCAGGAACAGGGCCCAGTGGCCTGGGGATGAAGAACTTCTGATTCCCGCAGATGTTCTGCATCAGCACAGCCCTTCTGGCTCACACCTCTCAGGACACAGCCCTTCTGGCTTAGCTCTCAGTCACAGGAGAACTACACTGTGGCTTCCCAGTTCCCAGGGAGCCCAGACCCCAGGAGCGACCCCCACAGTCTGACTTCCCTTTGGATCAAGAGTACCCAAGTACTCAGGGCACATGTGCCCTGTGACTCCGTATTCCCCAATCCACACCACTAGATAAGGAATAGCAGGACCCTTACCTAGCTCTGGATCAGCCTGGACAGGATGCAGGTCTGTCTCCACTTGGTACAGCTTAGCAGCTTCGGTATACGGCGATGGCGCCCAGGCTTACACTCTCAGCAATTTCTTCCCACAGGGGCTTATCTTATAGTCTATGAACAAATATCTGCCCAGGATAAGGCTCACTATGACTTTACTGAATGAACCCTGGTGAAGACTCGCATTATTGTTGTTCTGGCTAGGCCTCTCACTTGGTCTCACAGCAGTTGGTCTGAACACTTCAGACTATCAGACTGCTCGATGCCCTTCTAGCACAATCTCTTAACTTTTCTCTCAGTCACTGTGCTTCTGGAACAAGGTCTCAGCTTTTCTCTCAGTTGTTGCCCTTCCGGAACAATCTCTTAGTTTCTTTTCTAAGTTGGCACTCTTCTGGCACAATCTCTCAGCTTTCCTCCCAGATAACTGAGCCCAGGAGAAAACTCACAGTATTGACAGGATAAGCCCAGGAAAAGACTCACAGAGATTTTGCAGAGGAGTAGGTCCAGGGGAGGACTCACAGGATTGGTCCTGGCTAGGCCCCTGCTCCCTGTTAGCAACTGTAGATCTGCCCTGCTCAGAGTCCCAGCTGGACTGCCCCCCAACTCTTGAAAAACCTAGCAACTTCTTTCCCAGATTCAATCTTTGATTGGCTGAACAGGGCTGTTTGTTTGTCCTCCTATCCTGTACAGCATTCTGATTGGCCCTTTAAGTCTGCCAGTCCTTTTTGGGAGGGCTTAACTGCATCATTTCCCCACAGTTCTCTGGGGTGCCTTGCAGGGTTTTCTGGTCCGGTTGTTATCTGAAGTACAGGGTCAGGGGGCACAAGATGGCTGTGCTCGTGTTTTGATGGAGCCTTGTGCTCCAACGTTTTTTATTTTATTTGTTTCTCTGTCCCTCTGGAAAGTGCTGATCCACTGGATAGTTGCAGCTCCTCCTGGGCTGATGTCCAGTCGAGCCACTGGGGTCATGGGTCCAAAGGTGGAGGGCTAGGACAGATGAGCTAGGAGCGCTAGGATGGAGACCCTTTACAGCACACGCTTCAGCTCAGGAAAGGGCAGCCATCTTACAGGTAACACATGAAGTGCCGAAGAGAAGGTGTGATGAATTAGTTGTTCCTGGTCCCCTCTGCCAGGATCAGGAGACTGAGAATGAAGACTGTAGCCACAGCTGCCAAAAAAAACCAAGGGGTGCAGGAGGTGCTGAAAGCTGCAGTATGGTCTGTCTCTCTCTGTCTGTCTCTCTGTCTCTGTCTCTCCCCACACCACACATACGGCTGAGCCAGGGATTGAGAGAAAGTGAGACAGTCACTGCCAGCTGCAGCAGCAATTCAGGCGCCTCGGGAGGGCGGCCAGCTATAGTTCAGGTAAGCCCCCTCCTGGGGGGAGGGGGGTTACACTAATTAAAAGATTTTCTATCACAATCCTAGGTGTGATGTGTGGAATAATACTCTACTGGTAGGCTGACATAGCTAGTTATATTCTTCCTCATACGTCACTCACTCTATGGCCTCACTGTCTGTGACATCACAACAGACCAAGAAAAGCCAATCGCCTGATGTCACAATGGGTGAGGCCACAATGCTGATGAGATTATGAAGAGGAGTAGAACTAGATTTCATTCACCAGGTAGAGTACTGCTCTTTACATCACACCTAATACTATCAGGTAGAAATCCTAGTAAGAAGCAAATGAAAAAAGATAATATTTCAGAAATATACCGTAACAACGGACTACTTTTAAAAAAACAATAACATTTGCTGCCTGCTACTTTCGGTGCCACTAACTCTTTAAAGGGGCATTGTCAACCCTCTTAGGCCAGCGTCCCCAGTTTTAACCTACATGTTTCCCTTGTCTGCATTCTGTAGAGACTGCTAATGTAGCTGGTAGTTTGGTTCTGATTACATTTTCTTTTCAAAAGTAAAAAACTGACTGCCCAGGAATCAGGATACTGGTGCTACCACACAAAAACATGTTTGTTTGCATTTCTTGATCAAGTCCCACTGCATCTCTCCTGGACTTGGTAGCTTCAACACCCACAACACAGTCTAGCCAATACCTATGCAGTTGGAGGAGAGGAGACTATTACATCATGAGTGGCTGGACTGTTTGGGATGTTCCTAATGTTCAGGAAGTAGTATGCAATATGAGCAGATCAAGGATTTGAAACACGTTAGGTATGATTATTCCATTAACATGCATTTTGGATCTAATAAGAAAGAAGGCAGACAAAACAACTGGCAGCAACATCAATGAATTTTAGAGAAGGCAAACAATCATAAAATGTGTTTTTTTTTTTTAACTAGAAATAGTATGACACAAAAAAAGTTTGACAGTGACCCTTTAAATGCTAAATGGGATTTCTCCATTCCCTGCCTTCTAGAGTATTGTGGACTCGGGGACTGTGGTTCAGCTTCCAGCTAGGGACTCTTTCAGTGTTGTTTCCACGAACACAGTTTATTGATGAGGCTGCCATCAGGCTTGGCCTACCATAACCTTGCTTTTACCTACAGTAAAATCCCAACACCTTCCACTAAACAAAATACCTGTGTGTAAATTCAGCATCCCCAGAAGACTATAGTTTTCATATCACATTCTCCCAGATCACCCTGCATTGCAGTATTTTTTTAGAACTGTCTTGTCTACTATCTTTTTACCCATTTCCCCTCGCCGCCCCCCCCCCCCGGAAAATTGGGACACTCATGAGTGCACTCTGCCTCTGGCCTTTACAGCAGCTGTCATCAATGGCACATAATATTCAACTGGCATGAGGTACTTGAACTTTGGTAGCTCATGCTTTCTTTTTTAAGTACCAGAATTCTAAAATGGATGTAAAATTCCTGAAACCTGATTGTTTTAAAGGTAAATCCAGCCATGAAGTTCTCTCAGTACAACATCATGGTCTGACTTGGGGCCTGACAAAATTGACATGAAACTCCTAAAACATGCCGAGCACGAGGTCACCCGACCTCTCCAGCTCATCTTTAATTTGTCTCTCTCAACTGGGCGGGTGCCTAAAATCTGGAAAACAGCACATGTAACACTGGTCCACAAAGGGGAGGAGCACCAGAACAATTCACTAACTACCATCCCATTTCAATTCTATCACCCCTGTCAAACACACTGGAAAAAAATAGTAAAACGAACAGCTCCCTCAATACCTGAGCAAATATGACATACTTTCATCTGAACAGCATGGATTCTGCAAAAACCACAGTACCATATGTAACCCCCCCTACAAATGGGGGTTCCTAAAAGCCTTCCCGGAGCTTGCCTAAGGCTCCCTGCCCAACTGGCGTTCGGCGTAATGCCGTTTAAGTGTGGGCGCTGTGAGTGCTTTTAGAGCCTCTGGTACTGTCTCTTTAAGAGCTGCCTGCCTGCAGGCTTTGTAAGTTTGCAAGGGGGGGGGCTGTGGGTTTACTGCTCGACTCCCACTCGAGCTGCTGTTTGAATCGCTCCGTTTCTGCCATCGCTAAGCGAGCAGAGGGAGCATTATTGAAGGACAGAACTGTTTTCTGGAACGAATGTAGTGTGGCAGTAAAATTGTTTATTTAACCGTTTCCCTTGCAGCTGGGTCTTTGTGTATTCTCCCCCTCCATTTTGGATCAGAACTGCCTATTGGATCCTATCAGAAGGGGGGGCACTTAAAATGGAGTATTGAGCGACCAACCAGAATCAGGACTCTCCTTGGAGCTGGCTGGACATAGGGGATACAGCCAGTAATTCTGGGAAGTGAAGTTCTGAACTATGGCTCCTTTTTGCACCAATAAGGGCAGTATTGAGTGACTGGCATATGCAGCCCTCCAATGGAATCAGGTGGCACCCGAACTAGATTCTCTGCCCAAACTGCCAGGGGGCAGAGTTGTTGGTGATTGTGAAGAGAAGGAGGCTGGCTCCTGGCACATGCCAAGTTTTCGCGTTGGAAGGCGTGTAAGCAAGAAGTCGGGCGGCAGAATCGCCGTAAGGAGCAGACAAGATCCGTGGAGGAGTGCAGACAGAGGAGGCTGTATGATTACAGCTACCTTCCAGGCTCACCCTGTAGAGGACTGGAGAATCAGCTTCAATTGCACTCGGTCTGTCAGGACAAGTGAAGCTGTGTTGCGTCACCCAATTTGTGCAGTGAAAGTCGTCGGGAGTCTGAAGCAGCTGCCTGGTATGGTACCCCTCCGTTCTACATATAAATGTGTGGTGAAGTGTTTGGATCACAGGCTATGTCCTGCAAGTGGTGTGAGAGGGATCTTTCTGCAGGAGTCGTGAGTACTAACTCAGGGTAGCTCCCTGTTAGCTGTTTATAGCAAGGGCAAGATCTGTCTGGCCGCTCCACTGGCTGCATGAACTGAGCCTGCTGGCTCTGATTAACCAGTTTGGGTCTCGAATACTTGCTTTCTCCATCAGGGCCCCAACCAGCTGCACCGAATAGGCTAGCCTCTTATTGCCTGGGTACCCAGAGACAGTGACGTATAGGTCTGGCCTGTGCACAGTGCTCTGATATAGTAAAGTGTTAAGCTAATCAACCTGATTTCCCCCACCTTTGTTACTTCCCCTTCAATAAATCAGATTTGTTGTTTGCAAGGTACACTGTCTGAACTGTATATTTGTGCTCCCTTCTTGTGCATGGATTGTTGTGTCACTGTATCTTATTTTACAGGGGGTCCTCGGGACAAAGTTGGTCATTCCAATTTGGGGGTAAGTGTAAGTCGTAGCCATTGGGTGAGAAGTATTCGTGGGCCACTAGTGGAAGGAAAGGGGGGTTGCAGTGACCCAGAGGGCTGTGACCAAGTCGTGTTTGACTGTTCCAACCCCGACCTCTGGGTGGAGGCACCCGCCATTGGATCCAAGCCCCTCAACCTGCTAGTGGCGAAGCAGGCAGGGGTAGTAGCCCTTGGGATAGCACCCCGTGTGGGTTACACATAACTGCATTAATAGAATACACCGACCATCTCTACCAAGCCCTGGACAGAGGGGATTTTGTTGGATCTGTATTCATAGATCTCACCAAGGCTTTTGACCTTGTAAATAATTTTGCCCTTAACCAAAAGTGGGACTGTCATACATGCTTCCTGTATTATGACCTATGGTGGCTTAATCTTGACTCCCGACTACATTATGCTACCCTCATCACAGGCAAAAAAGCCTTGCTTGGACAACTGTCCACAGAAGTCCTATCCCTCCTTAGCCCCATGGCATCCAAATACAAGGCTGGGGGTGCAGTACAATGTCTTGTTGTTCTCAAGAAGGAAAACCTCCCGTGTTCAGTCCTGTTTCTCATTCAGCTTCCCCAAACTATGGAACCCCCTCACCCCATCACTCAAAACTTCTGGCTCACTTGCCAACTTAAGTCCCAGCTATTAGCCTCACTCACCCCTCATAACCCCTGTGGCTGTTTTAGCTTAGGAGTTTTGCTAACCCAGTTGCCATGTTCACCCACTCCTCCCTTGACCTTTTTGCCCTCCTCCTCCCACACTTGGGGCTCATGAATCGCACTCTTGTACCTTTTGCTGCAATACTCAGCAGTCCCCTAACCACTGCCAGGGAATACTCCCCTACATGCTGATATTTATTCATTACTGGAATGTCTGCACTGTATCACTGGCTACTGGTTATGGCTGTTTTGTGGGGAGGGGTGTTTGTTTTTATCTGCTGGTTGCTGGTTTCTAACAATAAAGGTTTTGGGAATTTTATCCTGCTGCATCAAGCAACCTTTTACAACTATATCATTAGCAGTGACGGGACAGGCAATAATCCACCGTCTGCTATACATCCATGTTGCTCACTCTGCTGTCATTTACAGTACTATGTCTATCATGCTGTGTTACTCAGATGTGATTTGCCATGTCAACTAGTCACTGTACAAATCTATTAACTCATCATTCACTGCTGTAAATACGTAATACTACCATGACAATGTTTTCCTTGTAAATGACCCTAGACCCTCTGAAAATAGGCTCTGCCTAAAGGATCTTCTGTGTAATACTTTACAGACTTTATTTCACTTCTTCCGCTCAACGTGACTGTTTCTCTGAATAGAGTTCTCTCTAAATACCTCCCAGCTCACTCGTATCCCACAGCCCGCCCTTTCCCTAGTTTCATTCCCTCTGGCACCGGGCCTTCTTTGTGACTCCTTTCCTACTTCCCTTCTCCACTGGTACAAGACATTTTCCCCCACCTACTGACAGTGGCCCATTAGCCTGCCTACTTCCTCTCCCCCCCTCACCCGGTCGCACGCCTACAATACTAACTGCTTCTTGTGCCCTCTATCTCTTATTGTTACCTCAGCCGGCTGCCTACTCAAGCTGCTCGTTGTATGCATATTATCTCAAAGTATGTTGTAACTGTATATATTTTTTTTTGTTGTTGTTTGTTTATTGTGCATTCTTTTACTACCTCTGTATGTATGTTGCCCCTCATCCTCTGACGTGGAACCTTTGTAAATGAGCAGTTTCTGCGCAAAGGTATTTGTAATCTGAGCATTTAATAAAATAAATAAAATAAAATAAAAAAAACTAATCTAATGAAAAACCTACATAAAAAGTATTTTTTAAATTTTGTAGGATGCAGTTTATAATTTCAAAAAAGCATTTCAGGGTATGTATTATACTGGGTAACGTCACTTCTCAGGAAGCTGAAGGCACTTGTTTGCGTCTCTTGCTTCACAAACCCAAGGCCTGGTAATATCCCAGTATAACACACACCCTTGCATGCCTTATTGCTTGAGAATCACTTTCTTTTTTTTCTATCATGACTGCTTTGCCACATCTGCTCCCCCAGCCCCCTTCAGTCCCCCAGCTTGCCCAGCCCCGTCACCCACCTAGCCAGAGTCTTACCTGACTCCTGTATCATCCACAGATTTCCCCCCATGCAGGGCCAAGAAAGGGAGGGCTGTCCTCCCCACATGAGTCCCATACACAGTTGGGAGCCAGAGTCTTGGTCAGTGGTGTGGGGCCTGCGACATGCTGGGAGACGTCATCCTGCCAGTGAGTTGCATCTTCTCCAATTTTTGCCTTGCCTACCTCCCTGATATCGGGTCTTGCCTTCATCAGAGCTCACACACACCAGTGTGGCCCTTTAAAAGATCCACGCTCCCTGGCCCACCATGGGGGTCGCTGGTGTGGTGGGACCCAACACCATTCCTACCTCCCTGATATCGGGTCTTGCCTTCATCAGAGCTCACACACACCAGTGTGCCCCTGTAAAAGATCCACTCTCCCTGGCCCACCATGGGGGTCGCTGGTGTGGCGGGACCCAACACCATTCCTACCTCCCTGACATCGGGTCTTGCCTTCATCAGAGCTCACACACACCAGTGTGCCCCTGTAAAAGATCCACTCTCCCTGGCCCACCATGGGGGTCGCTGGTGTGGTGGGACCCAACACCATTCCTACCTCCCTGACATCGGGTCTTGCCTTCATCAGAGCTCACACACACCAGTGTGCCCCTGTAAAAGATCCACTCTCCCTGGCCCACCATGGGGGTCGCTGGTGTGGCGGGACCCAACACCATTCCTACCTAGCTGGGAGCTCTGCCACATGTCAGCACCTGTCCAGCCTGTTTTGCCGAGTTGGCTTCTGAACTCAGGTCACTAGTGTGGGAGCCCACAGTGCTATACCCTGAGCCATCAGGCAGCCCCTCACCTACTTATTTTCAGTCTTTTCTTTACCTTCTTTTTAGGCCAACCTGCCCTGTTTGACCTGGTCCCCAAACCTTGTCACCTGACATCTCTAGGTCTTATGTGAACACCAAGTGTCCTCTGCCACAAAACCAGTCAGAGGTGCCCAGCCATGGATGTGGGGGTCTCTGGTGGACCAGTCTATTTCAGTATCTAGCCATGGTCTGGAGTTTTTCTCCATTTTTTTTCCCATCGGGCCACATGTATACAGAGAGACTATATGCATGCTACGCCTCTGCTGACACCCCCCCCATGCCTGGATGTGGGATCCGTGCCGTGTGTGCAGTCCCACTGTGTTGCCACCCGAATTTCAATGGGTGGCAGGCGACCAGGGCACCCTAAACCCCCTCCCCAATGGAGGACAAATGTCCAGGGAACATTCAATTCTTCCTCCCCGGGCCAGTCCCAGAGTGACCTGAGTCCACATTGCTGGTGTAGAGAATGGAAGCGTTAGTAAGCACTATGGTGCTGGCCTAAGCATCACCTTCTTTTTTTAGACTTTATTTGTAGTTTTTATGAAATACAGCACAAGCTATATCACGATATAAAAACCAGGCATACAGCACAAGCTATATCACAATATAAAAACCAGGCATGCAGCACAAGCTATATCACAATATAAAAACCAGGCATACAGCACAAGCTATATCACAATATAAAAACCAGGCATACAGACCCACAGAACTGATGTACAATTTAAGTGCAGACAACTATGAAGGATAATCGTCCATTTGATGATGCAGGAGTGCCCAAACATTTAATTACTCAGGAGACAAGTCCAGTGTGGTAATAATGTAGAAAAAAAATGGCAATCTCACCACTACAAATGGCATATCAGGAAGTTTACCGTCATGCCACACCCCTGGTAAGAAAGCTATTGTTGGAGGGCTGGGCAGTTGGGTGGTAGAGTGCTTTTGATGTAGAGTTAAGTTGACGTGCCTGCCTTTCTAATTATGTTATATTGTGATGTTTGCTGCTCCTTGCTTAATTGTTGAAAAATAGTTTTCTGGGTGGGGTGGAAGAGTTGGTTCTGTATCATAGTGTGTAAATACATGCTGCTCAGTTCATGAACCTGCATGAAAGATCTTATTTTCTGCTGTATCACTATGTGGCAGAAGCAGCCTGCCACCAGAAGTAGGGGTGAAAAGCAACATAACTGAGCATCCTCTTTTTGACAAAATCACCCCCAAGCCAGTCTCAGTGTCGGATTTCAGGTCTCATTTGTGAACTATAGTCTCCCTGAAGATCGCCAACCCCCCAGCCCAGACTGACCCTACCTGAAGTAAGACATATGTAATAATTCACCAGATAAAGATTTTACACTGGAGCAAGGTGTAAAACACCATCTTTGTGATGTCTGGCCCCTCTGCTTAGACAGACTCCTCTCAGCCAGTGATGGGAATCAAACCCAGGACACTGAGTCCTAGAGACATCAGCTCTAGCCATTCCGCCACAGGAAAATTCTTCCTAACTGAAAAGTTAGAGAGTGCTTTTGTCATCCACACTTGCTATTCCTTGGACTTCAACTAGAAGTCTGTAATTGCTCTTACAATTACTTGGCACTTCTTTTGACTGTTATTCACAGCTTTCGCTACTAGATGACCCTGCTTTTCACTCACTGCCTCTTATCATATAGAATGAGCTGCATAGCTGGTAACCAGGTGGCTACTAGACCAGCAATTTTAGCTGTCAGTGATTCAAAGATGGCGGGTTAATAAATTTAATTCCACAAGCAGTGGTGGCAATAGCGTTGGGGGGAGGCCTGGAAAAACTCAATTCCAGGAGTGAAATGGAGAAGGACTGCTCCTGTGTAAAATGTACACCCCCTAAAGGCATACAAGTGGCTAAATGAAGTGTAAAAATGCAACATATAGTAAAGAAACATGTCTCCAGACCCCTTTCAGGTGTGTTTGGGCCTACATAAAATGTGGCAGGTTCCCCCAGTGAATCTTTTTCATTTCCATTGCTGCACAAGGCAGGCACTCTAGATTTAGTATGCTGAGTGACCACTTTGACCTATTGCTAATTGGCCACTCAGTTTTTTAATGGAACTGAAATCCATCAAGTCCCAGCCACAACAAGCAGGCTGCAGTATTTCCATTCCTTTGTCACGGGCCTGCCATCATGATCAGCAGGGTCCCAGGACTGAAGTCCGTTGCCCTCCGCAAGACGATCTTACAGGCCCTTTCCACTAAGCTGTGGCCATAATTTATCAGCAGGTTTAGGATAATTAGAAGCCAAGGCTCAAACGTAGTAGTTGGATCCTTTTCTTCCATCCAAATGTTGGAAACCTGATTAGGATTTTTCACGTGTTCAAGTCAGTTTTGGAGGTAGGTATCTTCTTTTTCCAGATTTGCAGTCGTATATAAGGGTATTGCTTCTGACATGAATGTTTGTATAGCCTTGATCTTTTCCTCACACTGAACAGTGTTTTGAGTCTAACCTTCTATCAAGCACATGTACTGACTAAGTTTGTTTGTTAAAGCACCAGTGCATATTATGGTGTACCTTTTAACCTATATGTTTTATTCCATTTTAGATTGTCTTTTTCTGCCTGTCTTTATGAAACACTTTTTTTCTCCTTTTTAAGTCTCTTCACACATTCTTTACATTTAAAGTACTAAAAGAAGTGCTCCTTTTGATATGATTTGGATCAAGTTTTCATCAGTACTCTCAAATATTTTTGTGCACCTATTGTCCCATAAAGTCAGGGTGTACTGTCTGCTGCATGATAGTTCATCATAGTCATAAAAAAGTGATGTTATACAAAGGGTGTTCAAAGACAACAGAATGTACTGATAAAAACCTGGAACATGCTGTATTAAAAGGAGCATTCCTTTTATTGTTTCTTATGTAAAAAAAACAGCATTAAAGCAGTCTCAAAATGTGGAAAAAGTGTATTTTCACAGACAGGAAATAAGAGGCACCTAAATTAGAATAAAAAAATATGTTAGTCTTTACTACTATCATACACTGCTGCTTTAAGTCTTAAAATCTAGAGTTCTTATGGGCTAACCTCAGGTTCTTCTGATTTTGCAGCTTGACCTCCAGCAGACTTGATGTGCTCTGCAGGTCCTGATTCAAACTTGAACAGTCCTGAGTGTTTCAGTGAACTTTTCAGTTTAGCAATACTAAAATCTGATTAATCAAGAGAGGATCACAAACTACAACAAATATGGTTGTATGAATGCTGAAATAGAAACTGACAATATTGAAATGAACATACAGAAGTTTAGCTGTTCGATTGCAGGAGCACTCATGAAGCACGTGTAGTCTATGTCCAGTCTAGTCTAACTAGCTTATCCCCTCCTTGTTTTTGCACTTTTTACAAAATAAAATTGAAAACTATCTGTAATGTGCCAGTCCAGTGGTGCAGCAACAGCACATCTCACTGCCACTTGGGAACCTGCGGGTATATGTCAGTTCCCTGGAAAACTACAGAGTTGACAGCTGGGAGCACAAAACATGGTGAATGGAGAGACTTGGCTCCCAGGGAGGAGGCACTTAACTCCCAGGAGGAGGGAATTGACTCCCCGTGGGGAGGGGCTTGACTCTCAATGGAGGGACTTCATTCCCAGTGGAAGGGGCTTGGCTCCCAATGGGGAGGGGTTTTGCTTACAGTGGGGAAGGGGCTTGACTCCCAGTGTGGTGAGACTTGACTCCCACTTGGAAGGGTTTGGCTCCTGGGGAGTAGGCCTGACTCCCAAAGGGGAGGGGTATGATTCCCAGTGGGGAGGAGCTTGCCTCCAAGGGGAGGTGTTTGACTCCCATTGGGAAGAGACTTAACTCCCTGGGGAAGAGGCTTGACTCCCAGTGGGTGGGAATATGGTTGAATTCCAGTGAGGAGCCGCTTGGCTACCAGGGAGGGAGAGAGGTGGGTGTGGGCCACCTAGCATTTGCACACACACACACACCCCTGTCAATTAATCAAGGACCAATGTTTAGTTGTGCTACCTTGGAACAGAAGGCTTAGGTCGGAGATGGAAGTACAACAGAAGTGGGATATCATAAAGTCTGGGCTGAGAGAGGCTACTGAAGCATGCACCAGGACTCTGAGCAAGAAGGCCAGGGCTAAGGTGTCATGCTGGATGACCAGGAATGTGTTGGAGGGGGTGAGGACCAAGAGAGTGGCTTTTAGGAGACTGAAAAGAACCGGGAGGGAGGAGGACAAGGAGATGTACACGAGGAGGTCCATGGAGGTAACCACGTTAGTAAGGGAGGCCAAAGCCTCCAAGGACCTGAGACTGGCTAGGGGCATCAGGGAGGGGAAGGAGGAATTCTATAGATACATAATGGAGAAAAGGAACTGCAGGGAATGGATTATCCTGATCAAGAAGGATGGGGGATGGGTGGAGAAGGAGGAAGCACAGGCAGAAGTACTGAATGAATACTTCTGCTTTATGTTCATGAGGGAGGTAGGAGGTCCGCTACCTCCATGGACTGAGAGGGTGAGGACGAGGGGGGAGGAGGTGACTGATGGGGTGATTCTAGAAAGCAAGGTATTGGAAGGTCGGAAGGCACTTAGCGTGGATAAGGTACCCAAGTCCAGATGGCATTCACACTAGGGTGTTGAGGGAGATGGCGGAGGTGTTGGCCAGGCCACTGGCTGACCTGTTCAACACCTCCTTGGACATGGGGTGCATGCCGCAGGACTGGAGGTTGGCTCATGTGGTGCCTATCCATCTGAGCAGCCCAAAGGATGAGCCGGGTAATTACAGACCTGTCAGTCTCACTTCCATAGTGAGTAAACTTATGGAAGCAATCTTGAAGGAGAGACTGGTAACCTTTCTGGAGGTCAGTGAGCTCCAGGATGGGCAGCAACATGGGTTCGTCTTCAGGAGATCATGTCAGACCAAGCTAATAGACTATTACGACTGTGTCACATGGGAGTTGGACAAGGGCCATGTAGTGGATGTCCTATATCTGGATTTCAGCAAGGCCTTTGATTCGGTCCCTCACCTGTGACTGGGGGCAAAGCTGAAATACATAGGGGTGGGGGCTAAGGTGGCTAACTGGATCAAGAATTGGCTGGAGGATAGACTGCAAAGAGTGGTTGGGGGGGTGGAGTCTCATCTCCAAGGCCAGTGATCAGTGGTGTGCTGCAGGGCTCTGTGCTGGGGCCGGTGTTGTTTGGTCTGTTCATATTGAATATTGCACATGGGGTTGGGAGCAAGATCAGTTTGTTCGCTGATGACACCAAGATAGGGGCTATTGTGGATGACATAGAGGGGTGGCAGAAGCTACAGGGTGACCTAACCAGACTTGAGGAATGGTCGGCAAGATGGCAATTGGGTTTTAATGCAAAGAAATGCATAGTTATGCACTTCAGGGCAAAGAACCCGAGGAGGGAATATTGGTTGGGTGGGGTGCGGTTGGGTGTCACTGAGGAGAAGGATCATGGGGTCATAGTAACAGGGAGCATGAACAACTCTGCTCAGTGTAGGAAGGCTGCGGCTAAGGCCAATAAGATGAAGGGGTGCATTGCACAGGGGTTCTTGACCATACACAAGGATGTGATCCTGCCCCTGTACAGGTCCTTGGTCAGGCTGCATTTGAAGTACTGTGTGCAGTACTGGCATCTGTATCTGATGAAGGATATCAGGCTGCTCGAGCTGGGGCAGCGTAGGGTGACAAAAATAATTCAGGGGATGGAAGGCAGACCCTACAAAGAAAGGCTGAGACACTTGAGTTTGTACACCCTGGAAGAGAGAAGGGATCAGAGGGATATGACTGAAACTTTCAAATACCTGAAGGGGATCAACAAATCTGGCAAAGAGGGGTTGTTAAAGCTGAGGAAGTGAAGGGACATTAGGGAGTACAGGCTAAGACTGGAGGATGGCAGATTCAGGAGGGAGATGATGGGGCATTATTTCACTGAGAGGGTGGTGTTGAAATGGAATGCTCTACCAGAGGAGGTGGTGGCATGCAGGACAGTGGACAGTTTCAAAACAGCATGGGACAGGGCAAGGGGAGAGGGCTGGGTAAACGATGCCGAGCAGTTTCTGGGGGATGGTGGGGCAGCTGCAGTATAGGGGTGCTAGCTGTGCATTCAAGCAGACTTGATAGACCATGAGGCCTGTTTCTGCTGGCAAGTTTCATATGTTCATATGTTCGTAAGGCTAGGATAATGCTTCTTGTTTTCAGCCTCATACTAGTGGAGGGGTGCTACAAATGCAAACTGACTAATACTGAAGTTGATAAATTTTGCACCTGAAACATTACTGACTGCAAAATATTAGGAACAGTGATTACTGTGTACTAGATCCATAACATTAAACACATCAGACCCATAACATTAAAGCAGCAGAGCTGCGAAGTTCAGCATAAGATTTGACTCTACCGTTTTTTTTAACTTTAACATATTCAAGACATCTTCCAGTTTCATTTCCTGGTAAAATTGTTAAGCTCTACCAGAATTTAGGCATTTTATAAATGTGTTAAATGATGTTTTTTCTAAGGAAAAAAATAGCTGCTTTATAAGAAATAACATTGAAAAACTGACAAAAAGGTTAGGATCTAAAAAAAAGAATAAAAATGTACAGTAAACAGAAAAGAAATCACCTAGAAAAACAGATTTAACATGTGTAACCCCCACGCCACTTTTCTCAGCTGGCACCCCCTAAAAAGAACCAATGCCCTATACATGGCATGCAATTTGCTCCTGGCAGAATTACTCAAATGATACCAACCCCTAGCTTTAGAGTGCATACCAGGCTCATTATCTAAAGGATGGGGGGATGGGGTTACAATACTAAAAAATGAATCTTTGCAATTACAGCCAGGTCCAGGGGAGAAGCTGCTAGTATATGCTAGACCTAACTGCCGAGTGGCCCCAATAATACATTCACACAGAAGCAATGAGCTGACTATCCAGAGCAGTAACTGGGATTGTGCAGTATGGCTTTATTCACAGATGTTACTAAAGCACTAGTGGACCCCCAATGGTTGGTCATTGCAAACAGGAGCACTCTTTTTCCAGAAACACATTTGCTAGGCAGTACTGTTTTCCACAGAAGCATCTCTATCCATTTTTCCCAAAGTGCTTGTGGCCTGAACCACATACTTGAGCTACTTTCCAAACACATTTCCATTTTCTAAAGTGGATGCTAGTGGCCTGAACCACATTCTGGAGCCATTTCCAAAACATATTTCCATTTTCCAAACGTAATCAGTGACCTGAGCCACATATTTAATATTCATCCTGGGCACTGGCCTTTACCCAGGGGACTTTGGCACCCATCAATGAACCAGTTAATCTTGCACTGAAACGCCAGATGGCGTTCTTCCCACCCTTTGCCCCAAATACAGTCTCTGCCATTCCTTCAGGGTTACACCAAAAGAAGTCTCCAATCCCCCACTGAATTGCTAAAGACTCAGAACTTTACTTCAGATTTACACTCTAAGGTGAACAGGGGTCCTGGCTGGTGTGATCTAGCCTTATCTTGGGCACACATCCCAGACTGTCTCCCAAATGAAAACTTGTCTCCAATTCTGTACTCACAGAACAGTTGCTCCTTCCTCCCAGTCTTGGAAAGAAACAACAGAAAGGTGCCTATTCCTCTCAGGTAGCTTGTCAGATTCCATTACAGTCCTTCTTCAAGGCAGCTGAAAACTTCAGGACCTTCAGGGGATTACCTCTTGGATCCACAAGACATTGCAGTCCCTCTCACTCCCCCTGGAGTGAAACTAAGAGTCCTGGTGGCAAACGGTTTCCACCACTTCACAGGCAAACTGAGGATTTTACCCAAAACTAGGGTGAGAAAAGACCAGGGCTCCCTTTTCAGAGCCCCACTTGTAGATCTCCTGCCACTCTGACACTCTAACTCAGACTAACTGAAAATTCTAAACTTCCCCCTGAGCAGCTGACTCAAAAATGGTTATGCTGCTGCGAGAGTTCTAAATGACATAATCATCGCTCTCTCAGGCTAGCTGAGTAAACAATGATGTCATTATGTAGAAAGCCCCTAATGAGCTCCCTACCAGCTGCCTTTTCTACTTGCCTAAGACTAGTACTAATGGGATTCCAGTAACCCCAGGGACTGGGTGGTTACACATGTATGCTAATATTTTAATTACCTGAAGCTGGAAACTAAACTTAAAAAAAAAAAAAAAAACATTTTTGTTGCACTGCTGCTTTGACAACACAACTAACAAACTCTGGCCAGAGGCGCTACAGATGCAGCCAAGATCATGGAAGAACACAGCACTGTCTGACACGTCCAAGATGACCACTGGAGTTTTCTGCACATGCATGATGACTCGTGCATTTGCACTGAGCTCCAGTGGCCATCTTGGACATGGTGGATTGTGCCACCATGCCCCCAGTGTTCAGTGTGCATGTGCGAGTTGTCGCACATGTGCAGAGAACTTCAGTGGCCATCTTGGACACAGTGGACAGTGCTGTGTTCCACCAAGACTGACAGACAAAATAATGCAGTGAATGAGCAGTGATTGCCGTTCACCACCACTATTTAAAAAGTCTGTTCAGTATCCAGAAAGCTCCCTTTTCTCTACTGCCATCACAAGACATGTGCAGGGCTACACCCACTGTAGCCATAAAAAGGAACAGTAACTATATTTTTTTACTGTGTGACCCTTTTTTATTTTATTTATTTTAATCTAGGATTATAATACCTTTGAGCCAAAGCTCTTTTGCAAAGGTTCAATGTCAGCATGTGCAACAGTCATCATTTTTAGCTACAAACATATAGTCGTTGATTTACAGACATGTAATAACCAGTACAAAGACTTGAGCTATGAGCAAGACAAGGGAGGGGTGGGTGGGGTGGAGTAGGGTGGGAGATCGAGAGGGAAGGAGGTGCAGGGGGAAGGTGGAGTAGGAGGTGGTTGGGGCGGGGCAGGAGTGGAGATATGGGGGGGAGGTGGGCGAGGGCGGGAGACTGTGCAGCCAGGGGGCCTTGTCAAGGGAATATGACAGGTAAGGTGCTAGGGGTGCAAAGACTGATTGTAAGTGCTGGGGCATGTGCAGTTGGAATGGTGGAAAGGTTAAGATGGGCAATCGCAGGATACAAGCAGTGAGAGGTGCAGCTTGGACTTGAAGAGGCCGAGTGTTGGAATGGTCACTATGTCGCTGCCAAGAGAGTTGAGCCAGTTGGATGCCCGATAGGTGAATGATCTTTGTCCTTGGGTCATGCAACATCGTGGGATATGTAGTAGATGAGAATTGGATCTCCTTGTAGTGACATTCCTATGTCTAGGCTTAAGGAGGGCACAGACTCCAGGTGGGGCAAGCCCCATTATAATTTTCTTGGCCGTGATGCAGGTTTGGTATTTAATGCATTTGTCCAGTTGAAGCAATCCAGATTGGGAATAAAGTTCACATGTGTGGGTACGGCGATGTGAGCCAGTGATGAGATGATGGGCCTTATTCAGGGAAGTCTCGATACATTTGAGAGCAGTGGTAGTTGCAGACCCATATATGATAAGACCATAGTCTATGATGCTGATGATGGAGATTTGGATGGCCACTGACAGTGCTTCTGGGGTTAGGTGTTTCCTGTGCCAGAATAATATGCCTAACCTCGCATTGGCAGACTTTGCAACATTGCTGATATGGACATCATATGAGAGGTGGGGGATCAAAGGTGATGCCGAGGTGCTGGAATGATTGTGTTTGCTCTAGGATGGCTCCTTGTTTGGTTGCAATGTAGAAGTGGAGTTGTTTGTTTTTGTTGTGGGGGCTGCAGAAGACCACAGACTTGTTTTTTTTCTGATTGAGAAGCAGTTTATGATTTAGGAACCAGGATTCGATGGAGGAGAAGGCCCGCTGAAGTTTATTTTGTAATTGGATTGGATCAGGGTCCGAGGTGAGGATCACAGCATCATCGGCGTAGAGTTATTTGTTCTGGGCAGCTGTTCGGTAATGAGTTTAAGAATAGGCTGAAGAGGAGGGGTCCCAGAATGGAGCCCTGGGGGACTCCTGAGCGGACCAGTCTAGGGTCCGAGACAGTACAAGCAATTCTTACTGTTTGGGACTGTTCTTCAAGGTAGCTCTTAAACCAGCCAATGGAGTCAGTTGACTGCCCAGTGTTCTGAAGCTGGACGCGCAGGAGGCGGTGATTGATGGTGACATAGGCTTTAGTTAAGTCAATGTAGATTGAGCTTAGTAGTTCACCGGAGTCAAGTGCGTTGTGGATTGCACCGGTGAATTCAAGTAGGGCTGTGGAGGTGCTGTGACCTTTGCGGAACCCATGTTGTTGCTTGCACAGGATGTTGTACATATCCAGGTAATTCTGTGAGCTGGTCCGAGACGATGCGTTCTAGTGCTTTGGAGAGTGGGGGTAGTAGGGAGATAGGTCTGTAGTTATCGTGGGCAGTTTTGTCACCACTTTTATGGATTGGGGTAACAGTGGCAGATTTCCATCTGTCCGGGAACTGGCTAAGGCTGAGGGAGAAGTTGAAAATTCTGGTCAGAGGACTAAGCACTTCATCAAGTGTGAGAGACATGATTTTGAGATCGAGGGATTCATTACTGAATCTTGATTTACCAAGGGCTTCGGTAACATATTTGCGTACTTGGTGAGCCTTGACTGCTTTGAAGTAGAAGTGGGGGGAGCTATTGGGAGTAGTGTTCATTGTGGACAGAGGGGCTTCACCATCTTTGAAGTAGTCCTGGGGTAGGACAGCACTGAGGTCGGTAAAGGCTTTGTTAAAGGTATCGGCAATGGTTTTTGGGTTGAGGGTTCTGGTTCCGTTGATTTTGAATATTGATGGGGGTGGGGTTTGGGTGGATTCCTGGTGAGCTTCTTTATGTTCTTCCAGAATTCCTGACCATTGCCCCAGGAGTTTGTGAAGGCATGCTTATAGTAGGCAGACTTCATTCGCCAGATGGTTTTGGTGCAGTCATTGTGGGCACGTTTGTAGTTTTGGATGTCATTTTGCCTTCCAGAATTTCTGGCCGGCTTCCATAGGTGGTCTCTTGTTTTTAGCATCCTGAGGAGGTCACCTGTGAGCCAAGGGTTACTGAGTGATTTGACTTTGCATTTCTTAATAGGAGCATACGTGTCACAAGCCACAGTGAAAATGTTTATGAAGTGGTCAAGGGCAGTGTTTCGTTGGTTGCATTGAAGATTGGGGACCAGTCTTGATGGAGGAGGTGGGATTTGAGTTGAGGAAGGTGGCCACTGGGTAGAACCCTGCTGGTGGTAGTTTTTGGTGATTGTTTGATGAATTTATTTAACTAGGTGCAGCTAACAGGGGAGTGGTCGCTGAGAGAGTCAGGGAGGACATTAGTGTTAGATATCCGCGATGGGTGACTGGTAAGGATCCAGTCCAAGAGTGTGCTGGTGCCGGTCCTGTAATTTTTCCTGGTTGGTGAGTCAACCATTTGTGTGAGGTTTGCCACAGCAATGGTATCCCTGTGTGCACCAGCATCGGCCACAGGCCAGTTGATGTTGAAGTCACCTAGGAGGATGGATTCGGTGTCCGGTGGGAGTGACTTTACAAAGTCAAGAACAGCTGTTAGACCATTTCCCTGTTCTTTGGGAGGGATGTAGATGGTGGCAACAGTGAGGGTTTTGTTTTGGGCTCTGAGGAGGATTCTCACTGGCAGTATCTGAGCAGTTGTGGGTTGGAGTGAGGTAATGATGTGGTGCCCCTGTATGGAGTCTTTTAGGTAGAGAGTGCAGCCCCCGCCTCTTTTGGAAAGGCGATCCAGCCTAAAGACGTTGTAGCCAGGAAGGCTGATTGCATGGTCCGGTACTGATGGCGTGAGCCAGGTTTCGACAACTGCCAGGATGTCAGGGCAGCATTGGCTGGTGAAGGCCTGTAGGGCATCCATTTTAGGAAGGAGGCTGCAGATGTTGATTGATATGAATGAGAGGGCACCCGAAGGCTTGCTCAGATTAGTGGCTTTAGAGCAGAATGGGCCAGGGTTTGGGTGCATGTTGCCTGACAGCATTAGGAGGAGGAGGACTAGCCTCAAGGAGCTGCAGCATATTTCTTTAAGGGAATGCTTTCGCTAGCTAGTATCTCGGGAAGTTGCCGAGCATCAACGATAGTGGGCAAGGGTAAGCGTAGACAGGGGGGACCAAAGTGGAGGGCTGGGACCAGTGTGGGTGTAGGACAGTTTCATGGTGGTAGGATGGACCCTGGGCAAGGGGCAGCGACCAGTGTGTAGCATGCCTATGTGGAGGAAGGATGTAGGAATGTGGAAGCTGTGGGGGAGGGAGGGAAAGCAGGCTTTTGGGGCATGCAGTAGGGGAGAAAGACAGGCAAGAAGAAATAGAATAGGGGTAGAGAACGGTGGAGGCACATGATTAAGGTAGGATTCAGGGAAGGTGGAGGGAGGGGGTTAAGACAGGCTTGCATGGCTAGGAGAAGGGGGCGGAAGAGCAGTAGCTGGATCAGTGAGAAGTGAGGATACAGCCTGGAAGGCCAGGCAGCCAAGGAGTGGGAAGTGGCGACTAAAAGATGGGGGTGGGAGTCCCAAAACAGGTACCCAATGGAGCACGAGTGGGGGGGGGGCGGAGCTACCAGGGGGCATGGAAAAAGGTTTATAAAGTTAAGGTCGGGGGGGCGAGCATAAAATTTTGGCCGTTTGCCATAGAAATGAATGGGCACAGCAGCCCCGAGCAGAGCAAAGTTTTAGCTGGCTCAAGAGCCAATCCCCGAGCAGGAGGTAAGCGAGCGTCCAATCAGGGTGCAGTACAGATACCGTGGGGCCAATGGCGTGGCTGTCAGGAGTCCCGTGGTTCAGGGAAGTCTTACCCGGTTCGAGAGGATCTCAAGGGCGGGAAGGAAGGTATATAGCAAGTACAGCAACTGTGTCTTTCAGAGGGTAGACTTTTTTTTTTAAATGAAAGAACAAGAATCCCTCTAGTGGCAGGTCTGTATAGCCTGCTAATGGAAAACTAGCCACTGGCTGGGTGCCGGTCGACCATGGGGGAGCTGAAGCAGCCCCGTTCAAGGGTAGGCAGCAGGCAGCTGGAGAGAAGAAACAATAGCAGGGTTTAAATAGCATAGAGGTAGGGTAGGTTTAGATTGAGCAGTTTAGCAAGACAAAGGAGAGTTAGACTTTTCGGCGCCAAGGCAGAGTGCTTGGATGGGGGGGATGCAGGAGGAGCAAGGAAACAGAAGAGCTGTAAGCACTTTCAAATAGTAGTAGAAATTACAATTCAGCTAATACAGTTGAAAAACTTCTATTAGACACTTGAAATGTGCTTAGTTCTATCTAAAATCTATTTGTAAAAAGTGCCAGGTGGCAAAAGCAGGGGAAAAGTCCTGGCCAATCAGAGGGGGTTTGCTGGAAGCACCCATGTTCCGATTGGCTGCGCTGTCGCCGTACCTTCCAAGGAGCTGCAGGTGGGCATCCTGGTCTCGGTCGGTGGCTGGCTGGGTGCCGCCCGACCGTGGGGGAGCTGAAGCAGCCCTGTTCAAGGGCAGGCAGTCCAAGGAGCTGCAGGTGAGCGCTGGTCTCGATCGGTGGCTGGCTGGGTGCCGGCTGACCATGGGGGAGCTGAAACAGCCCCGTTCAAGGGCAGGCAGCTTTCAAGGAGCTGCAGGCGGGCGTCCTGGTCTCGGTCGGTGGCTGGCTGGGTGCCGGCCGACCGTGGGGGAGCTGAAGCAGCCCCGTTCAAGGGCAGGCAGCTTCCAAGGAGCTGCAGGCAGGCGTCCTGGTCTCGGTCGGTGGTTGGCTGTGTTCCTGGCTGGCCTGAGCAAGTATAGATTGTAATACACACACTAATTATAGCTTTTTATGATTAATTACAGTGGCGTGAAAAAGTATTTGCCCCCTTCCTGATTTTCTCTGTTATTGCATATTTGTCACACTGGATGTTTTCAGGTCTTTAGACAGAATGTAATATTAGATAAAGGGAACCTGAGTGAACAAATAACACTTGTTTTTTTTTTTTATTTCACTTATTTAATGAAAAAAAGTTAACCAACACCAATTGGCACTGTGTGAAAAAGTAATTGCCCCCTTACACTTAATAACTGGTTACACCACATTTAGCTGCAATGACTGCAACCAAACACTTCCTATAATTCAATATCAGTCTTTCACATCGCTGTGGAGGAATTTTAACCCACTCTTCCTCACAGAACTGTTTAATTCAGTAACATTTGGTAGGTTTTCGAGCATGAACTGCTCGTTTCAGGTCCTGCCACAGCATCTCTATTGGGTTTAAGTCTGACTTTGACTAGGCCACCTAAAACTTTAATTTTACTTTTTAGCCATTCTGATGTGGACTTGCTTTTTGTGTTTTGGATCATTGTCTTGCTGCATGACCTAACCACGCCTCAGCTTCAGCTGACAGAAGGATGGCTGGACATTCTCTTTAAGAATTTTCTGGTACAGAGCAGAATTCATGGTTCCTTTAATTATGGCAAGTCATCCAGGTCCTTAGGGCAGCAAAGCATCCCCACACCATCACACTACCACCACCATGTTTGACTGTTGGTATGGTGTTCTTACTGTGGAATGCTGTGTTTGCTTTACGCAGACATTATGGGATCCATGTTGTCCAAAAAGTTCCACTTTGGACTCATCTGTCCATAGAACATTTTCCCAAAAGGCTTGTGGATCATCCAGGTGCTTCTTGGCAAATGAGAGATGAGCATTTATGTTCTTCTTGGTTAGCAGTGGTTTCCGCCTTGCTACTCTCACATGAAGCCCATTTTGCCAGTCTCTTTCTGATTGTGGAGTCATGAACACTGACCTTAGCTGAGGCAAGAGAAGCCTGCAGTTCTTTGGATGTTGTTTTAGGATCCTTTGAGACTTCTTGGATGATTTTACACTGCGCCTTGGAGTAATTTTGCGGCCGCCCACTCCTGGGAAGGGTCACTACTGTTCCAAGTGTTCTCCATTTGGAGATTATGGCTCACTGTGGTTCGATGGAGTCCCAGAGCCTTAGAAATAGCTTTGTAACCTTTCCAGACTGATAGAGGGCAACAAAATGTTTTTCTGATCTTTCAGGAACTTCCTTTGATCATGGCATAATGTGCTTGTTGAATCTTTGTGCTGGCAATGTGACTCTGATGGTAAGGGCCAAAATAAGTGAGGTTTATATTGAGCAGGGCTGGCTGTAATCAAGCCTGGCTGTGTTCAATCAGCTGACTCTAATTATCCCTTTAATTGGGCTGATTTAACTAGGGGGCAATTACTTTTTTACACAGTGCCAGTTGGTGTTGGTTAACTTTTTTCATTAAATAAATGAAATAAGTAAAAAAAAAAAGTGTTATTTGTCCACTCAGGTTCCCTTTATCTAATATTATATTTTGTCTAAAGACCTGAAAACATCCAGTGTGACAAATATGCAATAATAGAGAAAATCAGGAAGGGGGCAAATACTTTTTCACGCCACTGTACCTAACACTATGGGGATTGAGAAAGACTCAAAACTCCTTATGATTTTCCAATAAAGGTATTTTTATTTTATGTGTTTTGACTTAGCCACCACTGATACACAGCTGGCTAACATTTCGTGTCCATGGTCACTTCCTCAGGGACCATGGTGCTCTTGACAAGCTATGTATTTTGAATGCCTTCTAGCCTTGAAGGCTGTCCCTGTTACATTATCTGAATTTTAGTATGGGCTTTCTAAGCCACAATAGGTTCAAAAGCTGTTGTTTTTTAATGTATAGATGCATGGCTCATTCTTTCCCCTGCAATTGTATATGGCTTCTGATGGCCCCGCTCACTACACCACCCTGGCACTAGACAGAGTAGTGAGCGGGGCTGTAAGCCTTTATTTGAAAATCATAAGGAGTTTTAAGTCCTCCTCAACCTCCGTGGCAGTATTTGATTCATTGTACCACCTAGACGTCAGACTCCTCTGCATTATCACTTTTTTGATTTTAGGGCAGTTTTTTTTTACCTAAGCCTGTGAGCAACCCCCCCCCCCCCAACTTTGATACAGTCTTGGCTACCCTGGCTTATCCCCAGACAGAGATCCCATTTTGACCTGGCCAAGACCTATTCAGGGAGGATAACAGATTCAAAAGAGCCCTCAGAATGTGGGGAGGGGGGGGAGGTTTTCAGCGTGCAGTCTGAGTGTGGGCAGCTTCAGGCCATCATGTCATCCTGCAGCAAATCAGAGGAAGTTTACTCCTGCTTAGGGCCCACCCAGCATCAAAGCTATGAGTGCGCGTGCCGGTACAGACAGTTAATTTTGTCATCAGCACTTATTCATAAATCTGGTTCTGTAGTGCAGTTGCAGATGTGTCAGATGGATTGTGGTTATGTATGGGTTGGAGGCAAACACACCCACACACAACACACACAGAGACAGACAAATACACACAGAGTAATGCACACACAAACACACACACATATGCATCTAGACAGACAGGTTCACACAGAGTAATGCTCATGCACACTCGCACGCACACACACACAACGTGCACATTACCTATATGCACAGGCACACAGGCTACCATGCACAACAAATATGCAGGTACAATACTACACAGTGACTCACATATAAACACAAAAGCACATACACACCATTACTGTCATGTACACGCAGCCACACACACATATACATAGACATGCTAATGTATATACACTGCAATAGGCACACACAGACACACTAAATCACACACTGCCATGAACAGAGACAGAGTACAGTAAGGCACATTTTCAAGTGTTTGTAACAAGGCTTATCACCCCAAATGCAACTCTTCAGTAGTTCGCCTAGCTTAATCTGTCTCTTGCAGCATGTAACCACTAGCAAATAGTGCAGTGGTTGTGCAAACCATTAGAGTTTCAGCACAATTTCCTGAAACCTGTATTACAGAAGTAGCATAGTTGTAATTCCTGTCCATAGTATGTGTTTTTTAATGGTGCACTATTAATCTTAAGTCCCAGCTATAAATTGTTTGTTGGGATCATCATAGATGTACCTTGTGAGTTGTGTTTTTTACTAGGGGTGGATGTACTAGGGAGGTTCTCATTCTGGTTTTGGTCTTGCTAAACCAAACCTGGTGTAGGTTCTGGATTTCTGGCCAGTATGGAGTGAATATAATAGTCACCCTTTCTGACAAAAAACTAAGACAATTAAATAATAGTGAAAGAAACAGGTCAGCAATTACACACCATCCCCCAAACAACGGTATAAGTCAGGGGCAACTCAAATGCTGGGGCATTACACCCCTTCAAAACAATTGCCTCTGACCAGGGACTACTCAGTTATCAGAGCACTACCCCCCCCCCCACACACACACACACACACTACTGGTTAAAAGCCAGGTGCTACTGCAATACCAGAGCACTACCCCTCAAAAAACAAACACAAAATGGTTACAAGCCAGAGGCTACTCAAATATAAACACAGAAACAGAGACAATGATGGCAGAAAAAGACCAATGGTCCATCCAGTCTTCCCGTGGTACCTTATCTAACCCTGGGACCTATTGTCCATCCAGGGTCCTAGCTTTCCCCATCCAGCCCCCTAGTCCACTCCCAGTTTCTGTCTTCCCGAGCAACCACTATACCCTTTCACTTTGTCCCAGCATTGGCTGGTAAACTGTTCCACAGTTCCACCGCCCATTCTGTAAAAATATTACTTCCTCATGTCCCTTCTCTCAGTTTCCACTTGTGCTCTCCTGACCTCAGACTCTTACTCATGCTAAGTAATTGCCCACAGTCCACCTTGTTTATTCCTTCAGGAACCTGAAGGTCTCTGTCTTATACCAGCTCCCTTCTAGTCTCCAGTGAGTACGTGTTCAGTGCACTGAGGTGCTCCATGTAAGACCTGTCCTGTTGTCCCTGCATCATCTTAGTCACCCTTCGTTGCACCATCTCCAGCCTGTCTCTGTCTTTCCTGAGGTGAGGACTCCAGAACTGGGCACAGCACTCCAGGTGAGGCCTCACCAAAGATCTGTAAAGAGGTAGAATTACCTCTTTCCTTCCACTGCCAATACCTCTCCTGATACACCTCAGCATTCTGTTTTTTTAACTTGAAATTTTATTAAGAACAGTTTATATTACTGTCTCTTAAGCACTTATTTAACAATGGATGTCTTATTCCCCTTTTACAAACTAAAATTTGTTAAAAAAGAGCAAATTAAGCACATTTACTTCTGACATTTAAAATAAGTACAGTATCTATAGCCTTTACCAGGTATTAATAAATTGTCCATTTCTTTCCAGGTTGGCAACTGGATTTCAGTCCATTCATGCTTATGAATCGATGATTTTCTGCAGAAGAAAAAGCATTAGAGGAAGAACAAATAATATAGGAAATTATCGCATTTTTGTTTTTTATAATTATATATTCCTTGTGTGCAATTTTCTCTAGGTGCTTTTGTTAAAAAATTACTTTATAGAAAAAACTAAAACTGCCTTCTTTATAACAATATTCAATTTTAATTAATAAAACATAAGAATAAATTTATACACTCAGGGCAGGATATTCAAAAGGGGATGTTGCGCTGCACAAATCCCAATGCGTCGGGGCGCACCAGTAATGTATGCGGCGCAAGTGCGTGGGGCGTGCCCATGCATATGCAACTACATCCGATATTCAGCCCGGGATGTGCGAAGATATGAACACACCGCCTTTGTGCCGCATAAGGGGCGCAAAGATCCATTGTGAAAAAGGAGCAAGGCCTGGCCACCCACAGGTGAGCTCTCATATTGCAAGGCGCAACACGGCAGCCGCTAGCTGTAGGGCCACCGACCTCCAGAGCCACGGTCCGTCATTGTCACTTCCTGCCTGCTCAAGCGCTTAAATATAAATAATACTCCCTGGTGGTCCAGTGGACCTGCCCCAAGCCCGATCGTGGGCTTAAATAAAATGAAATACTCCCTGGTGGTCCAGTGGACCTGAACCCAAGCCTGATCGCAGGCTTCTGAAAATGTAATGTCCCTGGTGGTCCAGGCGTAGCCCCTTCCCCACCCACTCGCTTAGACCCACCACCCTGCTCTTCCCCCGGTCAGTGGCAGGCAGCAGCTCCCCACCTGCAAGCCGCCCAGCCGCCCGCCAACTGACAATGTACAGTGCGGCTGTACACCCATTGGTCCACACGCAGGCCAATGGGCGAGCAGCCGCATCAGGCCACAGTCCCAAAAGCCCCCGCAAAACATTAGGTGGCATGCTGGGAGCTCACCCAGCATGCCAAAAGCCCCTGTAAAAAAAAAAAAAAAAGTCCCGCTGATATATTTTTTTTAACCTGTAAAAGAAGAAAACGGTCCTGCGCGGTCTGTCCTGCTCCCTCCCCCAATTCACGCCCACCCTCTGTGCACCCTGCCTCTCCACAACCCCCTCACCCCATACTTACCTCCGGAATCTGGCGCGACAATCTTCGGTGGACCGGGAACACGTCTGCACTCTTCAAAGCCGACTGTGAACTGAAGAAATGCCGGTAAGCTGTATAATGGCATAAATAGGGTTTTTTCAACTTTGGAGCATATCTCAGGCATTTTTTGGAATTTTTGCACCAAATTTTCAATATGGGGTTATTTGGGCCCCTCCTCATGAATTCAGTCACTGTCAAGGCATTATTCGGTCCCGAAAGGTGATTTTGCAGTCACCTTTTGGGACCAATTAATGAAATGACAATGCCACTGTTCATGAGGTGGGCTCTCAAAACACCTATGTTGCAAATTTGGTGAAAAAAATCCAAAAAATGACTGTTTTACAAGCGTGTGTTGCGCAGTTTCCACGCACGCTCATAACTTTGTGAATCTGTAATATTTTCACTCCAGATTTTCAATATTGGCATTTTTCCTCACCTCCTTATGAACAGTACAGCTGTCATTTTACATATCTTGGCCGAAATGTGTTTTCGCACTTCCGGCACAGAATAGCATGGTCGCTGTGCGATATCAGTTTTCGGGACAGTTTGAGAAAATTACAGTGACACTGTTCATGAGCAGAGGTCCAAAAATGTGTATGTTGAAAATTTGGTGTTGAAAGTCCATAAAATGACTGTGTTACAAGCATGCATTGCACATTTTCCACACACCCTTGTAACTGCAAATTTGCAATATTTTCATGCCAGATTTTCAACACTGGCATTTTTTCATACCTCCTTATGAACAGTACAGCTGTCATTTTTCACATCCTGACCAAAATGTGTTTTCACATCTGTGGTGCAGAATGGCGTGGTCGCTGCGGGAAATCAACTTTTGGGACAGATTAACAAAATCACAGTGCCACTGTTCATGAGGGGAGGTCCCAAAATACCTATGTTGAAATGTGTCTCTTCAGGGTGGGGGTGAGGTTGGCATCATTTCAGTATTTCACTGCCATTCCTATTATGCATCTCTAACTCCTGCACTACCAATGCCAGCGAGACAACATTCGGCATTGACAAATACTTGTTTTATGTTCTTATGCAACAGTAGAAGATGGGCCACCTGATGGTGTGTTGTGTCGTGAGCAAGTTTCTGAATGTGGTGCTGCTATTGTACTCTGTTCCATGACAACACACACCTCATCAATTATTTCTTGTTTATTTCATAACAAGTGTCGTCATCATCACTCAATAGTTTCTTCGATTTGTATTGTGGGTGCAAGATTGTTGCTTTAATGTAATAATCAGAATGAAGTATTTTACATATTTTTCATCTTCTTCAACTTTTTTGATCATACGTCTCGTTAGATCTTGTTGTATTCTGAGGGGCAACCTGCATGTGTCAACAGAACCACTGGCAGCCTGAGTGATCACGGAACTGTCATGCTTCTCTAACTTTTCCCTAATCAGATTCAATCTGAATTTTAAAATTGTTATTAGGGGTATCACCTGGCTGAGAGTTGTTGTGTTTGCACTAACCTCCCTGGTGATTTCTTCAAGTGGCTGGTGCAGGAAAATTAAACACTCCAGCATGGCCCACTGTGGTGGAGTAATGTAGACATCTGCATCACCAATTTTATATTCTAAGGTGTACTGCCTGACAGTTTCCTTTTTTTCGAGCAGCCTTTGGAACATATAAAAGGTCAAATTCCATCGAGCAGAAATGTCTTGGCTCGGTCTGTGCAAAAGTAAACTGTGCTCCTGCTGTATTTTTTCAAACAAGTGATGGGCTTTGCTTCAGTGACTGAAATGAGTGCATATTCTTTTAGCAGTGCTAACGAGAGCCCTAATCTCTTTGTTGTCATCGAGAAAACTATGAACTATTAAATTTAAGCAATGCGCAAAGCAGCAGATGTGAACAAAGCTCCCTTCCTCCAAGGCCTTCCCTATGTTGGACCCATTATCTGCAACTATAAAGCCAACTGATAGTCCTAGTGAAGTGAACCATTGCTGTATTGGTTTTTGGAGCTCTTCATTGCTGTTGTATGAGGTATGTTCAGATGGAAAATAAAATATTCTTAGAACAGCAAACTGCAATGCTTCACTGTCCCCAGTCCCATGTGAATTATCAAAACATGCCCAATGTGCCGTGAGAGACATGAAGGATTCAGGACGACAGCTTGTCCAGATATCTGTTGAGATGTACCACCCTCCCAACAGCATTGCACAAGATAAGTCTTAATTTTTTATGTACGACATCGTAAAGATCTGGAATCCCTGTTGTTGAGAATTATTTCCATGATGGTATGCTATATCGAGGTACGAGGTACTCAGGCTGCTGCCAGAATCCTATATGTTTAACCATGTTATATGGTAGCAAATCAACAGCTATCATTTCTGAAATTCTTTGGTTATTGTAACAACAACAGGGTGAGTCGAGGCATATTTGGCTTTATGCTCATGTGTTTCTGAGATGATGAGCTGTCTCCTTGAAGAAGGAGGGCTTTTGAACACATATTCACTTTCAGTAACAGTAGGAAGAGTCTTTCAAATGGGAGGAAGTGGTGGTGGTGGAGGTGTTTCAGTAGTGCTGCAGGGGTTGCCACTGCTTTCATCTATGGGAGTAACCCTTGAGTGTAGTGAACTATCACTGTCACTTTCTCTTCGAGACTCACAACTGGACCTCTCAGTAATGTTATGACATCTGTCTATATGGCTTTTCAGGGCTGAAGTTCCCAATGCTCCTTTCTTTTTACCCCTGCTGATTGGCTGTTTACAAATAGCGCATGTTGCTACCAACTCATTGGAAGCACTAATAGAGAAGTATGACCAAACAAAAGATTAAATCTTTTAGTTTTTTTCCCAGAAAGGCACAGTACGTCAGTTACCTTATCAGGTTCCCCCCCCCCCAATTTTTCTTGGGACTGTTCCTCTTGTGGTTTATTCCCACCACCCCCTCCACAACCAAAACATTTCTGTCTGTTTCTTCCTCATCTGCAATTCCCATCCCCTCCAGTAAACCTTTTGCTGCCTGATCATTCTCTTCATCTTTATTATTACCCTTGTCCTGTTCAACCTCAGAAGAATTGATGAGGGATTGGCAGTAGCATAGTATGCAATTATTCCATACCTTTGGGTGCCTCTGTGGGTGGTACCTGCCAAACCTTTAGTTTTTTTAACTATGTAACTTTTTTTTTTAACTTGGTACTGATGATGATCTGAGACATTCACCTTTTTTGGATTCAAGCATTCGCTTGGAAGATGAAACCTTAGACATGAAAAAATACAATTTTTGGAGGTTTGATTTTGTTTTCCCTTTTCTGACTGATTGCTGCCTTTTGCATTGCCACTGCCTACCTGAGAAATACAATGTGCCTCATCAACAGTTTGATCCATTTTTTCTTAGTATTCTAACCTGTAAAAAATGATCCTTCTAACTAACGTGATGTCCTTCTGATGGCTCCCACCCACACCCACGGGCCAGGGACAAATTTACTGTTGTGACTTGTGACTGTATGCAGCACACCAACAGCACAGCAGTCCACCATGACTTCCTTCCAAGATTACCTGACTGACTCCTTCAGTTACTGTTAAAGGGGAAGTCTCCCATAGTTTCACACCAATATTTTCCCAAGTCCTTATGTGTAACTGTTGTGTGCCTCCTCCAGTTGCCAACAGTCCTATTGCTGTCCAGATTTAGATTTTAAATAAAAATATACAGTCCCCAGAAGTTATCAATGTGTTTGTCCTCCATTTTACCATCGATGTTGCTGGAGAATGATGTCATCAGAGCAACAGATAATGGTGCTGCATGAAATGCAGTTCCACCAGTTAACCAAACCCACAATGTTCGGTTCCCCACTTGAGTAATGGAGGAACTATTTAAGTGTTGTGCACATCCTGAAGTGAAGGTCTAATAGGGACTAGGACCATGTGAGTGTGATGCAGCACTGATTTGAGGTATAACAGTATTCATATAAGGAAGTGCCTGTATGTGTTGTGTTAGTGTTTCTGTTAGCAAAAACAGTTCACCCAATAAACGACTCTGGGTACAACAAGAGTTTTAAGTGGTATTTTACAGCTGTTGTATTATGTTGTGTGTGTGTGTTAGCATTCTCTGTTTTGATTGACACCAGCAATGAGAAACAATCTTGCAAATATGCCCCTTTCCCTTTGTAACTAGGCAGTCAGTGATTGGATGGCTACTGTAAGGCAATAAAGAATTCAGCTATAACAAGGAATAGGTTACCAGGAAAGCATCAGCTACAGCATATGGAAGAAGGATAATCTAGTGGTTAAAGCACAGGCACAAGAACTGGGGGACTCTGGTTCAAATCCTACTAGAGTCCCTTACTCTCCAATCCTTAAGAAGTTCCCCTAACCTCCTTGGGAACTGTGATGGCCCCTCAGGTCCATGACTTTAAAAGTGCACCAAGTCCCATTATAAATCATTAGCAGTGACGTGAGAGCTACAGCACTTCACTTTCAAGGTACTAAGGATAAGCTGTGGCAGCCCTTCTCTTTGTAATGCCAGCATTTAAAGTAGGATGTCCCTCACAAATCAGATGCTACACCTCAGCTATTGTAGGTAAAGAAACTAATCAGTCTCAGTGTTTCTAGTGCTCTGTATTTGCTTAGCTCACTCCTCCCATGTCATATGCATTCTGTGTCTTGGTATTTCCAGTCAGAAACTCAGATTTAAGGAGCATTTGAAATGTAAAACAATACACTTTATAAAGTAAATGATCTAGCTCTCCACTTTCAGGCTGCTGAAAGGGAATGTGTATAATTCATTCTTGTGTGATCCTTTGGTAAACTGCCCAGGCCCACCTTGTAATGAATCTTCTCAAGGGTGTTCACCTGGTTCAATACAGATTGACCGCTTGATTGATTGATTGGTTGATTTACTGATTCAGTCTACTGCTCTCCACAACACATTACAACTGTCTCACAGAGAAAAATGAGCAGTACAAAGCAACAGATTGTGTTTCCTGTGAATGAAATACTATTAGATGTATTATTTGCTCTACACAGACAGTATTAAGGCTACAAGTACTACTCCCTGTGTGAGTTGCATGACAGAACTGCCTTAAACCATTGCAAACTTAAGCTAAAATCAGGCTAGACAGCATTGATACCCTTATGTTTTGTTCTGCACTGTTGCTGCAGTGACATCAAGGAATGGGAGGTGCTGTATTACTACAAGTGACTCATTTGCATGTAAATGGAGGCTTGCTTGACATTTTACTGACTTGTGTCAGAGCCTCAAACTCTAGATATGTGTTGCAACAAAAGAAATGGCTGATCGCTTATTGATATATGTACAGTACTTGATGGAATGTATAATAAATACATCAGACATATCCAAATCAGAAATATACAGGAGTCTTCTCCTTTAAGTGACCAAATTCAGCAACTGTTAAGTGTGCCTCAGAATTTGAATTGGAGATTCAGACACATCTGGTGCATAGCCACACACACAGCACAGTCCCACACTGGGATTGGTTAATGCTTATACATAACATAATGCAACACAATATACTATAAAACTAATGATAATAAGGAGGAATAATGGGGAATGAGTAATGATGACACTTGTGTGTACTTTACTTGTGTTGTAGTGTAAACAGCCTGCTATAAGTCACAAAGTCAGATTATCCCCTGGGCCACCCACAGCCAGCAGCACAGGTGCATCAACTTGTATGTTGTTTGTCCGAACAGTATTTTTGTTTTATACATGAAATTGTGAATGAACATTAACAAATAATCATGATTGGATGGCACAAGTCAAAGATTTATTTGCCAGCCTGCCCTTGCCCTGTACACACAGCCACACTGAAGCCAGGAAAAAAAGTTTATTTGGAATTTCTGGGACTGTTACATTTCTCATGGGACCCCCTGCAGTCTCTCTCTCTCTCTCTTCCCTCTGGATGGTACAAGTCAAAGATTTATTTTGCCAGCCTGCTCTTGCCCTGTACACACAGTCACACTGGAGCCAAGAAAAAAAATAATTTGGAATTTCTGGGACTGTTATATTTCTCATGGCTCCCCCCTGCAGTCTCACTCTCTCCCCCCCCTTGGGATGGCACACGTCAAAGATTTATTTTGCCAGTCTACCCTTGCCCTTTACACACAGCCACAATGAAGTCAGGAAAAAAAAATATTGGGGATTTCTGGGACTGTTACGTTTCTTGTGGGCCCCCTGCAGTCTTGCTCTTTCTCCCTTCTTGTTGGCACAAGTCAAAGATTTAGTTTGCCAGCCTGCCCTTGCCCTGTACTACACAGCCACATTGAGACCAAGAAAAGAAAAAAACTTTTATTTGGGATTTTCTGTAACTGTAAAATTTTTCTTGGGCCCCCAGTAGTCTCTCCCTCTCTCCCCTCTGGATTTGTAATGGCACAAGTCAAAGATTTTGCCAGCCTGCCCTTGCTCATGTACACAGCCACACTGTCTGAGGCCAAGAAAAGAAAAAACACTTTTATTTGGGATTTTCTGAAACTGTAAAATTTCTCTTGGGCATCTCTCCCTCTGTCCTCTGGATCTGGAATGGCACAAGTCAAAGATTTTGCCAGTCTGCCTTGCCCTGTAGTACACACACTGCCTGCCTTTTATTTGCCTTAGTTGTCTCCCCCCCCCCAGCAGCCACCCAGGTTACCACCATCTCTCTCCCAGTCCCTCTGGATTTGTTCTCCAGTCCCGACTCATCCCCTCCTCCGACAATGTTTCTCTCCCTCCCCCTTACCCCAGTAAGTCTCATTTATCTCTCCTCTCTAGTTTCTTTCCTTCTCTCCAGAAAGCAGTATTCATTTGTATATTTTTTTTAATATTTATGTTTTTTCTTTTCACTGTGCAACTTCTGGCCGCTCTTCTGCAGTGATCAAAGTATAACACACTCTCCTCTGACTGTCCTCCAACTCATCTGGGCCGCGTTGTGCACTCAGCATGGTTATATACCGTGAGTGCATCACGTGATTGTCTGTTGCCTGACTGGATGCCACCATCTGCCTGTACGTGGAACGAAAGTGCCGACAGCATCCCCATGGCAACAATACACTAAATGGCACTCCACTGACCCAGAATCGGACTTCTGTAGCAAAGTCCATATTTATCCAGGTCCGTAGATTGTGAGTTTGATTGGGGGGGGTTCAGATCTTGGGCTGAACATTCCGCCCAACCCTAATAATAATCCCTAAGTATTTTAAATTGTCTTTGGTTCATCTGAGGCCTTTGGTTGGGTAGAGATCTGATTTGCAGTTGAGATGTGGGGGGTATCTCTGTTTTATTGTGATTGATTTTGAACCTGAAAATGAGTAAGGGGTCCACTGAGGATGGGCCACCCTTCCTGTTTCAGGAAGTTATCTGCATAAAGTAGTACCAGAGTGACAATACCTCCCATTTTGATATCCTGAAGGGACAGGTATTATTGAATGATTATAGCAGCAGTTTGATGACCATCAAGAAAAGTAGAGGGGTAAGGGGGCACCCCTTTCTGGTCCTCAATTGTAGAGGAAAGGGCTGCAACCTCTGGCCATCAATCAGGACGCTGGCTGTTGGAAGATCACACAGAAGTTGGACCCAGCATATGAAACAGGCTCACTCCCATGCACTGCATTACAGTGAAAAGGGATAGCTATTTGACAGTCAAAAGCCTTTTCAAAGTCTACTACTGCTGCTGGTGTGTGGTATGATTGGGCAGCCTGGATGACATGGAGTAAGGACCTAAGGTGGTCTGTACAGTGATGTCCTTTTACAAAACCCACCTGTGCTGGGTGGATGACTCTGGGGAGGATTTTCTCCAGCTGTGTTGCTAGCACTTTCTCATACATCTTTGCATCCATGTTGATGAGGAAGATGGGCGTGTAATTCCAAGGTAGAGTGGGATCCTTTTCTTTCTTGAGGATCATTGTGATTATGGCTTCCTTAAGAGTGGGGGGAAAGGAGTCTGATGTCAAGGCAGAGTGAAACATGTCTTGTAACAGTGGGCAGATGTCACTGTTCACCAATCTGCCAGAAAGCCATCCCCACTGAGGCTATACTTTTGTTAAGGAAGTGTATAGCAGACCTGATTTCCTGGATGGATATGGGACAGTCTAGCTCTTTGAAGAAAGCAGGCATCATTTTGGGAATGGGGATGTTATCCAAGAAATGAGAGAGAGTGTGCTGATCTAAGGGGCCCTTTGAGGAGTAAATGTTCAGGTAAAAGGAACCTCATAATGTCATTAAAACTTTTCATATCAGTGTGAGTTCTTCTTTGCAAATCCATGAGCCCAGGAATATGTTTTTCAGCCTGTCCCTTTTTAATATGAAACACTAAGAATCTGTCTGCTTTTCCTTTCTTCTCAGTATGCTGGTTTAAGCTGGAAGGAAGCCAATTCAGCTTTCTGGGTCAGGAGTTCATTTATTTGAAGTCTGGTACTGACCAGCCAAGCCAAAAGGGCTGCAGGTGGGAGAGGGTGTTTCTTGTACTTCTTCTCTAATGTTTTGAGGGCAATCTCAAGAAAGAGTGATTGGGCATCTCTTTCCTTTCTTCTGTTAGCTGAATAGTTGATAATAAGGCCCCTCATACTCATGGGTGCCTTATATGCCACCCATACTGTGGCTTTGGACACTTCCCCTGTATCTTTAATAGAGAGCTATTGTTGTTTTTTGGTATGTTGAGCCAGGCCACACATTTTTAATCTGAAAATGTTGGATTTTTAATTAATAGATAATCTAGTCTCCAGGCTGGTGTGAAGGGCTCATTAGGGCCCCAGAGCATGGCAAGGGTAAAAGGGGCATAGTCCAAGATGATTATGGGATAGATAGTGATGTCCATGTGGTGGGTGATATGTGGAGAATTATACAATGGTGTCTGAAAATCCTGTAACCTCATTGGTCAAAACATGTCACATGACTGTGGATAAATCCTGCATAACCAACGGCTGAGGAATGGCATTTATAAAAAACATATTTAAACACATTTTAAATTTATTTTACACATGGGTCCATTGTATAATTGCAATAAGGCACTCCAGGGTGTGAGTTATTGGGTGATTTACCCACTTCTTGTGTGGTTAAGTCACTCAGCTGCACTTCGTGACACACCGCACAAGGCATGGGTAAATCCCCAATAACCCACACCCTGTTGTGCCTCATTGCTTAAATAAACCACATACCTACAGTATCCTGCTGGAGCTGGACTGTACGGTAGAGAATCATGTATAATCCCTGGTGAAGGGGTGCTACAGTCACCAGAGGTTTGTCAGGTTGTGCTCTTGATGTAGCTTTCCCAGAGCCATGTGAGCTTTAATGTATGGTTTATAAGCTGAAACACTGTGATCTAGTAGTGCTTCAATGGCTAAACTAAGTCAGTGTCAGTGGCTCAGTAGGTAGCACACTCGCCTCTGAGGCAGGGAGATCAGAGGGCTGTGGGTTCAGTTCCCACATCTGGCACTTGGGTTAATATCCCAATACTGACACTGTAGTGCAGCATGAGAGGGGTGCTGCACTTCTGAGGTGCTATCTTTTGGATGAGATGTTAAACCAAGGTCCCATCTGCCTGGATTGGTGGTAGTTCAGGTGGATGTTAAAGATCCCATGGCACTTCTCAAAAAGAGTAGGGAATTTCCCGTGTCCTGGCCAAATTTTCTCATTCACCAAAATACCACCAACAGCTTAATCTGATTCAAGGTCAGTTGGCATTCATCTGTATCCCCTTCCCCCAGGTCGCGCCTGAAAATAGGCAGGATTTGTCTAGTGCACTTACCCGGTCAACAAAAACTAAATAAAAAAAAAACTAAATAAATAAAATCTCCGTAGAGCAGGACAGGTAATGGGAGGGGCCAAAAGTGGTTACCTGTTAGATGACCTAGTGGAAGAACTGAGGGTCATCTTTATTGGCAGAGTAAATGTTTTCAAGTAGGAGAGGGCCCTCTGGCATATGTGCATCTGCTATTGCCCATATGCATCCACAGCTGTCTGTGTTAGTGACCATCTCAGGGATTAATGAAGGTTGATAGAGACCCCCCTTTTTGCCATTAACTACACTGTGAGGCTCTACTCCCACCCACTTTTGAGTTTCTTCCTTGGACAGATGCTTCTCCTGGAGGAGGGTAACGTGAGCATGGAGGTGCTTCAGATACTGCATGACTTATTTTTGCCTGACCAGCCAACTGAGGCCTCTTACATTCCGCTGATGGCCCTCAGTTCAGCCATATGGAATAGTTTGGGTGCCCTTATATGTAACCCCTTGGCAGCGCTATTCCAAGGACTACTACCTCTGCCTGTCTTCTTAAGAACAGGTTGAGGGGCCTAGGTTCCAAATGAGCAGGTACCATGGTACCCCTACCTTCAGTAAACACAAAGGATTGGTGCCTCCACCCGGAGTACAGTTTGTGTGGTATCTATCTAGACTGGCACAGCCCTCTGGGAAGATGTCACTGTTCACCAATTGCTAGAAATCTGCCAGAAAGCCATCCCCACTGAGGCTATACTTTTGTTAAGGAAGTGTATAGCAGACCTGATTTCCTGGATGGATATGGGACAGTCTATGTCTTTGAATAAAGCAGGCATAATTTTGGGAATGGGGATGTTATCCAAGAAACTGGTACAGCCCTCTGGGAAGCAATAATCATCCACAGTCCCACCTAGTGACTAAGCATCTGTGAATTGACAATAACCATTAGCAGCATTCAATAGACAGTTTGCAACAGGCATTTATAATATGCTCACACACCTTGCACTTACCACCAGAATTTGCTTTTCTAACAAAACACTCTGGAACCTCCTGTAAAAACAATATTAAATACAAGCATACACTTACAAGTGCCTTTACCCAGATCTCTGTAAGTTTACACCAAGCAATGACGAGTCACTCACGAGTCAGCTTAACAATAAACAGCAAATCTGGTTTATTAAGGGGATGTGAACAAGGAGAGGGTGTGAATTTAAGCAAATGATTAATGTTCTGGATTGTACCAGGTTACTTTGCATGAAATCAATGTAGTCCCTTTGTTAAACAGTCTCACAGCTACTGGGTACCCAGAATGTAATACTGGCTGGCCAGAATCGGTGCCCGGGATTGCCGGCATTGCAGCTGATGTTGGGGCCTTTGAAGGAAAAAAGATAATTAAACATAGACAGGCCAAGACTTTGGGCTAGTTATATCCAAGGCCAGCTGGCCTAGTTCATTGAAATCCTTGCAATTTAACTGAAAGCAATCAGATGGTGCCACAAGACCGTTGAAATACTCGTTGCAGGGAGCTACCCTGGATTTACTCACTGTACCAGAAGATAGATGAAGGCCTGACAAAATGAAAACCTGTGGCTTGCAGTTGCTGCATATGGGGAAACTGGGCCAACATGACTCACCTCCACTTCACGGCCTTTCCTTATAGGTGGCCGCAACCTGCAATGATTTGCTGTGCAGGGGCAGGATCCCCAAAGCCAGTCTCTTGCCAGAAAGCTGTAGTTGGCACAGGAACAAACAGCATGGGCCCACATGCAGAAAATGTCTCTAGAATGGTGCAGTTCATTTTGCTGGTGGAACGCCAGTCAATTGCTGCATAGGGCTGGCCCCTTTCTGACAATCAGGAGTCCCTTGATTACAGTCTCTTCTAACTCAGCAAGCCTCAGCCCATTTAACTGAAGAAACACTAGACTCTATTTTCTTCCCTTTTGGTTCTCTGCTCGGTTGCAGTCTCAGCCGCCTTGCTGAGCAACCCTCATGTTCTACAGAAAGGCAGTATTCTTGAATTCGATGCCCCTCTTAGGATCAAGGAGGATCTCAGGAGACGATTGCAGGCCTATCCTATGCAGGTCCCCACAGAGCTTAGATGCTTCTCTCTGTTCTAACACTCGAGCTGTACTGGCTACTGTTTGAAAACAGTTCTCGGACTAGTCCAGTCTTCCTGCAATCCATTTGGCTAAGGGAGCTGTCAATCACAGTCTTATGTTCCCATTGGTTTCTTTAGGTGCTAAAACACTAGAGTTCACAGTTTCTCCCACAAGGCACCTGAGCTAAAAACTCCTCAAGGTTCTCTGTGTCCCAATTGACCCAAACTGGGAAGTCCCAGACCAAACATGGTGGCTCCCATTGGAAAGTGCATACTGCAAGGAAAGCAAGTTAAACAACTTACTCTATCTCAAAAACAGTAAAGAATTAAAAGTAAATATTTACAGTACAATGTAGGGCTCCCTGTGTTCTGTTAGCGACAGCAGAGTGGGGCAGATCAGGGAAATGCCTGGTTGGTCGCGAGCTCCAGAATACCTGGACCCAGCCCAGGCCATTTACAGTATACACACTGGCTGTGGCACTTAAAGGGATAGCACAGAGTCATAGCAAGAAACTCTCATGCAGATCAAGTGAAGAACACCAGCAACCATGGATTCATCATCTCTGTGGGATGCCTGCTTGGAAGTGGGCATCAGCAGAGCCCAAGGAGACACTTAAGGTAAGCCCCCAATTTTGGGGGGGGGGGCTACATATAGTAATGGAGGGGTCTGACTGAGTATGATCTGAGCAGAACAGACATAATATAAAGACACATGGAATCTAATTTATCCCAATAGGGAAATGCCTAAAAGTAATGCAACAGCATTATATAAGCCAGTTACTCAGAATTACTTGGATACAGAAGGTGGAAGAAGGCATATGCCCATCGAGACCACCCCCCTGTACCTGCGGGGTGTATATTATTTCCCGTCACCCAACAAATAAATATCCAGGGCTTTTTGAATTGTTCGAATGAATGTACTGTATATTAACCAGATATGATGGCAATGCATTCCACAGCTTGCTAACTCTAATAGTGAAAACATTTTCTCTTTTGGTAGTTTTGACCTTTAGTACTTTTAGCTGTTTATTGTGGCATCTAAGGCCATCAGGTTTTGTCACCCATTCCATGCTGCATTCCTTTTTAAGATGTGGATCTTTTAACATATTAAAAAGCATTAATATGTGTCCTCTAATCCTGCAAGTCTTAAGGTCGTAGAGGTTTAATGCATTTAGCCTTTCAAGATAGGAAACAGTATTACAGTTGGCATACCTAATATAAAATAAAGCTCAACAGGGCAACAGTAACCCAAAAAACTTCAATGAAAATTTGTTCAGGGGGCCCTTTGGAATCATAGTACAAGTACAAGTACAATTTTTTGTTTGAAAACAGAATGAAATAAGAAAAAAGAAAAATAATTAAAAACCCCGTGAACAAGCTCCATAGGGGAGATGAAATAAAAAGATTGAATTTTATATCATATTGTATGAAGTCTATGATTCCAAAGGGCCCCCTGAACAAATTTTCTTTGAAGTAGCTGTTGAAGCCTTTTTCAAGGGGGCCGAAGAAAGAAAAATCACAAAGAACAGAAGTCCATTTCCCACTTATCTCTTGTACATATGAGTAACCCAAAAAACCCGCTCTCCTTCCTCCCCAACATTGCACTCCCCATACTATCCCAAACTATCACTGCTATCCTAGTCATTCTAAATAGCACAACCCAACAATGGGACGAAGTGCAAGGGTAACAGGATGGGCGCGGGAGTAAGTGAGAAACACACCAGAAAACACTGAACCCCACACGTGCACACTCATCTACACCATAGGAGTGAGCTGCTAGTGCACCGGGTGGGTGGGGGTCTCCTGGCAGAAAAGGTATGCCTGGAATAGACCAGAAGTCAACTCCAGCCCCCAACCCTGTTTGTTGTTGTGGGGGGGGGGTGAGATATTGGGGATGGCATCTCTGAATTTACTTATTAGAAGTGATTAGTGGGCTGATAGACGGGCAGCTCTATAGATATCTGGTGCATGAAAGAGAGATCTAGGGAGTGCCCTGGGGAGCAGGAAGTATAGGTTATAGGGGCATAGGATCTGGTTGAGGGGGGGAAATCACAGTTCCTTAATTTGTGAGCTGCATGTGGGGCTTAGGAAAGAGCATCATTATTGAGTATACCAGGCAGGAAGGATAGTCTGGTAGGTGACCTGGTAAGTAGGAAGTCCTTCTAGAGTCTTCCCCGTCCTCCTTTTCATGTGAGCACCTCAGTCTGGTGGAAGAAATCCCCATGATGGATCTGTCCTAAAATTCTGCTCCTGAGAATGAGCCTCAAAGGTTGCAGGTATGCAGTTTAACTCACTGTCCGTCTTATTTCTTATGGCATTGTATGTAATATACCACTACCTAACAATTGTCCTCGTTAGTACTTCCAGCTACTGTTACTAGACTCATTATACACCACGAAGGAATTGAACCACTGTTTCCAAACTGTTCTCCACTTATGGCTACGTTTAACTATTGTATCTCTGTATTGGATAATATTACTGAGGTGTTATGTTGTGATTGTTCATATATTATATATCCTGTGTTCCTGTGCTAACCAGGTCCATCTTGTAAATGAGCTATGTTCAATGGTGTTCGCCTGGATAAATAAAGATTTGATTGATTGATTTATTGAGGGGGAGGTTATCAGGAGGAGCAATGGAACTGTTGGTGATGGGGAGGAGCTATTAATGTTTCCCCCATCCTACCCCAATGATTATAGCATTAGGCATGTTTGAGATTGGCCTGCATCGCTGGTGTACAGTCAGGAAGGTAGAGGTAGAGGGGCTTCATGGTAGTGAGGTTGTATTGTTCTTCAAGAGGGGGAAGGAAAAGTTTGAACCTGTGAAAGCAGAGGCAATATTGATTAGTGCAGTCCAGTAAGCACAGTGGTCTAAGGCTCTGAGCTGCAAATCTGGTGACATCCAGCAGACCAGACCTGGGTTTGAATCCCACAGCTTCCACTTGCATACTGTGTGACCCTAAGCAAGTCACTTAACCTTGTGCTCCCAGGTCACTCCTGTAAAAAAGCTTTCAGCTTAGTGTGCTATACCTGGTTAAACAACTAAATAAAAAAAAAAAATAAACTTGGTTTAGAGATGGAAAGGATATGCCAAGCAAACAGAGTCTATTTCCCATTTTTAGAGAGTCAGGGCCTGAACTGATGTGGTGCTCTGATAGGCCCAGTTCATAGGAGGCCCCTCATTTTAGGGTGGTGACGGTATAAAGGGTTTTCTATTTGGTGTGCAACAAGTGGCCATGAATAGGAAAGCATTCAGGGTAGAAGTATGTCTGTAAAGCTCTGGGTGCAGTGCCTGATCAGTGGGCTGCAGCACATTGCTGTCTGGAGGCAGCAAGTCAGGAGGGATCAGACGTTTCTCTTCAGTACCTGAGTCACCCAATGGAAGGAGTTACAGCAGCAACTATACTTGCAGCCTCTGCCTAGGACTTAGGCCGTACCACAGGTTCTAAGGATACAGGTATTTGGGCTGTGTGACCTGGATGGGGAGGGGGTTGGTCCTTGGAGCAGTTTGTAGCAAGGGAGTGAAGCAATTGTTTCTGATGAAAGGGGAGTTAATGTATGAGGAGGCAGGAAACCCCCTGCTGCTGCCGTGGCTTCTGCTCGTCGGCTGAGTGACTATCTCTGTTTTTTTCACTTGGAGCTGCTTCTGCTTGTGGTGCCACCATTTTTTTGGTGAAGGGTGCCAGGTGTCTGCATCAGTAGGCACCAGTTGCATGGGGACCCATATCTTTGCTGCTAAGCATGAGTGTCCTCTGGGGGGGGGGAGCTGTATCCATCATGTAGGTTCTTGGGTATTGTCTCTGCTCCCTCCTTAGAAATGCGGATATTATCTAGTCCAGTCCATTTGGGGCCAACAGCAGAAAATGAATGCTTCCATGGCCTTAGGGGTTTCAAACTGTTGAGATACCCCATTTTTAAGGATCTGTAACATGGCGTGGTACCAGACACTGCAGAGAAATCCAAAACCCATGAGGGCTTTCCTCACCAGCGTGTATGCTTCTTCCAGGCTGAAAGTTCCTTTGAAAAGTCAGGGAAGATTCTGATCCTGTGCCCTTTCCATGTGGGGTCCCTCCTTAAGCTAGCCCAGATCATGATGCTGTCTGTCCGTGTACCAGAGAAAGTGCATGAGAATGGGTCTGGGCCACCTTCCTGGTTTGAGATGGGGGCCAAAGTCCTGTGAGACCAGTCAATCTCCAAGTTCTGTGGGCAATGCTCTCTGAGAATCTCTGCAAGGGCCCTGTGTAGAAATAAGTTGACAGATTTTCCCTCACAGCTCTCAAAGAAGTAAACAAAGTGGAGATCATTCAGCTGGTCCCAATTCTCCAGATCCTCCACTTTTTCCCATAGAAGGCAGATGGCCCAGTTCTGGTCCTGATGGTAAGCCATGAGACATTCCATGTGGTCTTCCATGCCAGCCACCTGCTGCTCAGAGACATTCATTTGTTGGGAGATTTGTAAGACATTGGCATTTGTTCACTGAGTAGATACTTCGAGATTGGCAGTCTATTGTATTACGTGCTCAAACATTGATTTTTATCTCACAGAGTGCTGCTGCTGGATCAAGGGTAGCCAGCATCATGTTGTAATTGTAAGCCATGCCACGCTGCTGAGGAGAAGTTCATCAGACAAGAGAGCTTATGACTGCAAATGATTAGTGCTGCACCAAATCAGACAAGAGACGTACCAACATATTCAAGGAGAGATGTCCCATCATACTGAGTGATGCTGGATAAGGTAGGTGTCAAAGCTGAGCAGGATTCTGTAGGATTGTGGTTAGGGCTATGAAGTCAGAAAGAACTAGGCAGCCATCTTTTTTTTATAATTAAGGAACTTTATAGGAGAAAAAATACCAAGAACAATGGCATACAAACAAATACAACAAAACACAGAACATGGTAACAATACTAACAAGACAAACAAGAAACAAATCCCTCCCACAAGCCCCCCCCCCCATTCCCCTTATCTGGAGCACAGCATCAAGAAAACGTCTGCTGCCCCGGGGCAATACAATAAAAAGGGGAAGGCATATCAAACCTAGGGGCCCAATAATAGTCATAACAATCATTGCATAAAAAGACTTCACAGAAAAAATTAGATAGACAACAAAGCATAACACAATTCCCATCTGATCTGAAATTAGGCGGGGGGCAATTACAAAGAGATGTCATTTTCTTTTCAATGTGCAACGCTTTGCATAATTTCTTGATACCACTCCCTATGAGTAGGCGTACTATCCTCCAGCCAGTGACACAAAATAACGATCTTAGCTATAAGAGCTATTAAGGCAATATGACCTTTCCACGGACCAAAGACCTCCGGAGAATAGTAACCAACCAAACAAATCTCCTGGGTAAAACAATCCTCCAGGCCTAAGAAGGGGTCCAAGCAATTTTTAATTGCCTCCCAGAAGGGAATCACTTAAAGTTTAGTACAATCCCATAAGACATGTTTTAAAGTACCATCAGCCAAGCCACATCTAGTACAGGTCGGGGAAGCCAACTTGCCCATCCGGAACAATTGATGGGGAGTAAAATACAGTTTATGAAGGATCTTGAATTGAACTAGTCTGTACCAGTCCTACTTGCAAAGGTTCCTCCAGAGGGACTTCCAATCCAGACCTCAGAAGACCATTGGATCCCCATGACCTGCTGCCAATACATGTATAAACCAGTAGAGGCACAGAGGTCCAATGTCTGAAAATCCTTATAAAGACCTGACACAGAGTGAGGCTGTGTAGCAGCAGCAATCAACACATCCAAACACTCAGTAGAAACATGGAAACATAGAAGCTGACGTCAGATATGGACCACAAGGCCCATCCAGTCACACTGACTTTAAAGTGTCTGTTGGAAGCTCAAACTTACTGCAAAGAACAAACTGCAACTCCATTTAGGACCTGGAAACCTGATTAAAGCATAATACTGCAGAGCACTGGGTAAGAAGGGAGATACACTTTCTACAAAAAGTTTTATTTGTATTTTTCCTTATTGGCATTAAGCAGAGAATTGTAGGATTCCTTTAAAAGGGTAGTAATTTTATAACCAGAGTGAGATACAACTGAATTTGCTTGAGTGCGGGGTTGAGACCTAGCATTTTGAAGGATATTTTGTAACATTTAAGTGTCCCTGGCTGAGAAGTTAATGTTTTTAGCCCTGGTTTCACTGAAAGGTTTTGTGTATTGGAATCAGACATAGCAGTCTGCCTGCATTGAAAAGGCCTGCTTACATCACAGGTGTCACTAGTCAATCAATTGGCTCTGGGTGGGGTTTCAGCTCTGTGCTTATCTCAGACATCCTTCACAGTTAGAAGCCAGTCACACTGACTTTAAAGTGTCTGTTGGAAGCTCAAACTTACTGCAAAGAACAAACTGCAACTCCATTTAGGACCTGGAAACCTGATTAAAGCATAATACTGCAGAGCACTGGGTAAGAAGGAGATACACTTTCTACAAAAGTTTTATTTGTATTTTCCTTATTGGCATTAAGCAGAGAATTGCAGGATTCCTTTAAAAGGATAGTAATTTTATAACCAGAGTGAGATACAACTGAATTTGCTTATGCGGGGGTTGAGACCTAGCATTTTGAAGGATATTTTTGTAACATTTTAAGTGTCCTGCTGGCTGAGGAGTGAGTTCATTTTTATCCCTGGACTCAGTAGAGTGGTTTGGTTTGTGTTGGAGCCGTGGTCTAGTAAATTGTGGTGTTAGTTGTATTACTATAAAGGACAGTACTCACCAGGGTGGTGGAGCAGTTGTGTATCTGATTGTTTCTAACAGTCACCAGTGGCTGTGCACTACCCACCCACCCAGGCGTGGCATTTCCTTTATAGCCACAGTTCTGACATCACTTCCTTAATAGGTCTTGGGGCAGAACTGTATCTTCTAATAACCTGCAACGCATAAAGAGTAGTTACGCAAAACAAATAATAATACATATATAATTACATATTGTATAGAATAAGGAGCGGGACATGGGTGTGGTGCAATGCACTGGCTGAGGGGCAGCAGTTTTCTCCGGAAACATTCTGGAAACTGCGCTGCTGTCCTATTTGTAGGCAACTGTCAGCTCTGAGAGAGGAGGTTGCCCACCTCCAGGCTGAACTAGCAAGGACTAAGGAGGCCTCCCCCTCCCAAAGAGCACCACTGCCACAACCACTGAGTCAGGGGTTTCGGAGTATGAAGAGCAGTAGGACCACAGTGGGTTCTGGGAGGGTGCGGGTGGTGGACCAGAGGCGAAGCCCCCCAGTTGTACTTCTACACAAATCAGATGCCATTCTGGCAGAGCAAGGTTCCTCTATGATGGCACCCTCAGTGGAGACCCAGAAGAATGCTGAGGACATCCACAAGGGAGACCCACAAAAGTGTGGCAAGGGACACCACAGGGGAAGGAAACAGCTACTGATAGGGGACTCAATTGTTAGGGGGGTAGAACTGGGGAAGGGAGAGAAGGAAGTAAGCTGCCTGCCTGGTGCCATGGCTTGGAGGGACAAGAAGCGAATCCTCACAATTGTAGAAGCAGCATCACAGGAGAGAGAACTAGATATCATTGTCCACCTTGGGACAAATGACCCAGCTAAGCATGGGATCAGTGCAGTGCAGAATGAATTTGTGGAGTTCGGGAGGGGCCTCAGACGGTAGCAAGCACAGTAACCTTCTCAGAGGTGCTACCAGTCCATGGCAGGAATGAGGCTAGGGTACTGCACACCATGCAGTTTAATGAATGGTTGCAAAACTGGTGCAGAGCACAAGGCTTTGGCTTCATTGGGGACTGGGGTCCACCTGAGAGATAAAGGTCTATACTGGTATGATGGTCTGCATTTGTCCACAAAGGGGACCAAGCTCCTAGGTGATAGGTTTAAATGCTTCCTTGGCAAGCTTTTAAACTAGATAAGGGGAGGTACTGATAAAAGGGGAAAGTCAAGCCTCCCCACAAAACAGGGCAGGTAGTAGGGTAAACACTGAGGTACAGAGCTCAACACAGGGCAGGATGGGGTAAATGGTAAATAGATAAGAGCACAAGAGCAGGGATGGGGAAAAAGGATCAAGCCAACATTAAATGGAGGGCAATGACTACTAATGCCCGTAGTCTGGGAAATAAGCTTTCTGAGCTAGTAGCTTTGATGGAAGATGAACAATTGGATATTGTGGCAGTCACAGAAACATGGTACACCGAGAACCATGAATGGGATGTCAACATACCAGGGTACACAATCTACAGAAGGGACAGGGAAGGCAAAAGAGGAGGTGGAGTAGCTCTATACATAAGGGAAGGGATCAAAGCTACAGAACTAAAAAGTAAAGGGGGAGGACAAGAGGCACTCTGGGTTACCTTGGAGATGGGGAATGGCATCAATCCACACAGGGGTTGTATACAGACCCCGCCTCAAGGGGAGGAAATGGACAAGAAAATGATAGAGGACATTCTCAAAATGGCTGAAAAAGGGGAGATACTGTTGATGGGGGACCTGAATATGCCAGATGTTAACTGGAGGACATGTACTGCAGCCACATCCAAGAGCAGGGTCATTCTCGATGGCCTGCAGGGGGCAGACCTTAGACAGCTAGTGCTGGAACCCACTCGGGAGGGAGCAATACTAGACCTGGTACTCTCAAATGGAGAGAGGATCACAAATTTAGAAGTCAGTAGACATCTGGGAACAAGTGACCACTGCACAGTGTGCTTCACAATGAGCACAACCATGGAGATAAGCCATACAAAAACAAGGATACTGGACTTTAGAAGGGCTGACTTTGGCAAATGGGTGAACACCTGAAGAATGCACTAGCAAATGGCCAAATAGGAGGGTGGAAGAACAATGGAGAAAATCAAAACTGCCATCATCGAGGCAACAAGTCTTTCTGTAAAACAAATAAAGTAAACAGAGCAGAGTAAAAAACCACTATGGTTCTCAAAAGAGGTGGCAGGAAGGTTAAGGAGAAAAGGCTGCATTCAAAAGTATAAGGAATCACAGAGGGAGCACGACAGGAACTGTATCAATTAAAGCAGAAAGAAGTAGGAAAGCAGTCAGAATGGCAAAGGCACAAACGAGGAAAAAATAGCCAACTGGGTAAAGGGGATAAAACCTTTATAGGTACATTAGGAGCATAGAAAGGTTAAGGGAGGGATAGTGAAGATTAATAAAGGAGAGGGAGGTGGGCAGAGGAGACAGTGAAAAGGCAGAGATATTGAATGAATACTTTGCTCAGTATTCACAAAAGAAGATGAGGAGCAGTTACCTAAACCAGACAATAGAAGCACTCTGGGTAGGGGGTTGATACCAGTCCATTCACAGAAGAAAAGAGTCCTGAAAGAACTCCTAAAACTCAAGGTGGACAAAGCAATGGGGCCTGACGGGATTCACCCCAGAATCCTAAAAGAACTAAGGGGACCTAGTGACACCACTGACCAGACTTTTAACAAATCATGGCAGGATGGGGTGGTACCTGAGGACTGGAGGAGGGCAGATGTGATTCCCTTACAAAAGTGGGAGCAAGGCGAAGCAGGAAACTACAGACCTGTAAGTTTGACCTCAGTGGTAGGAAAATGATGGAATGACTTCTGAAAGAAAGAATTGTTGAGCACCTAGAGGGTAGCGACATAGGCCCAAAGCAACATGGATTTACAGGCAGGAAGGTCATGTCAGACTAATCTAATTGATTTCTTTGACTGGGTGACCAAAGTAATAGACCAGGAGGGGCTGTGGATATGGCTACCTAGACTTTAGCAAGGCATTTGACAGTCCCACACAAAAGATTAATAATCATGTTAGCCAGCCTGGGAGTGGGTCCCAGGGTGGTAGCCTGGGTAGCGAACTGGCTGCACAACAGGACACAGAAGGTAATAGTGAATGGAACACACTTTCAAGAAAGGGGGGTTACTAGTGGAGTACCTCAGGGCTCAGTACTGGGTCCAATCCTCTTTAACATCTTTATAAGTGACATTGCAGAGGGTCTGGATGGAAAGGTATGCCTCTTTGCAGATGACACAAAGATCTGTAACAGAGTTGATACACAAGAGAGGGTAGAAAAGATGAGAAGGGACTTGGCAAGGTTGGAGGAATGGTCAGACATATGGCAACTTAGATTCAATGCAAAGAAGTGCAAAGTAATGCACCTGGGAAACAAAAACCCAGGAGAAGAATACACAATAGCAGGGGAGGTACTAACAACAACAAAAATGGAAAGGGACCTGGGAGTAGTCATATCAGATGACCTAAAGGTGGGTAAGCAATGTGAGAAGTCAGTAAGGAGAGCCAGGATACTGGGATGCATAGAAGAGGCATCACAAGTAGAAAAGGGAAGTGATTATCCTCTATACAGACAGTTGGTGAGACCCCATCTGGAGTACTGTGTGCAGTTTTGAGACCCATCTATGCAAGGACATAGACAGGATGGAAGCAGTCCAGAGGAGGGCAACTAAAATGGTGCAGGGTCTACAGCAGAACCATATGAAGAGAGACTGAGAGAGCTTAATATGTGTACCCTTGATGAAAGGAGGGACAGGGGGACATGATAGAAACGCTCAAGTACCTCAATGGAATCAACAAAGTCCAGGAGGGTAGCATCTTTCAGAAAAAGAGATGTAAGAACAAGGGGCACAGTTTAAAGATAGAGGGGACGGCTCTAGGGGTAATGTGAGGAAATTCTTTTCACGGAGAGAGTGGTGGATACATGGAACAGCCTTCCTGAGGAGGTCGTTGGATCTAAAACAGTGGGGGAATTCAAACATGCTTGGGACAGACACAAAGCAATTATAGTGCGGGGTTGCAGGAAGCAGGCTGTTGGATAACTAGAATCTGCAGCTTATCCAGTAGGTAGGGAAATGGGCAGACTGGGTGGGCCAAGTGGTCCTTTTCTGCCGTCAAAGTCTATGTTTCTATCCAGTCTGCCCATTTCTTTTTCTACCTTATGAATATGCCATTGGCATTTGCTCTGTTAATGGCCTATCTATTCATACTTATCTGTATTGCTTCCTTATGCCTATCCCATGCCTGTTTGAAGCCTTGCACTGTATTCATATCCACCACTTCCTGAAGTAGGCCATTCCATGCATCCGCCACCCTTTCTGTGAAAAAGAACTTCCTCACATTACCCCTTATTCAGCCTCCCTCTAATCTCATGCTGTGTCCTCTTGTCCTGCTATTTTTCTTATATTGAAACATGTTAGACTATTTTACCTTGTTAATGCCCTTAAAGTGCTTGAATGTTTCAGTCATATCACCTCTCTCCCTTCTTTGCGCTAGGGTATACATACTGAGCTCCATTAATCTGTCCTCATATGTTTTCTGATGCAGTCCCTGCACCATTTTGGTTGCCCTTCTCTGGACTGCCTCAGTTTGGTTAATGTCCTTCTGAAGGTGCGGCCTCCAGTACTGCACGCAGTATTCCAAATGGGGCCTAACCAGTGTCTTGTAAATAGGGATTATTACCTCCCTCTTCCAACTTGTGATACCCCTACTAATACACCCCAACATCCCCCTAGCCTTACTTACTGCTTTAGTGGTCTGCTTGGATGATTTCAGGTCATCTGTGATGATGATGCCCAAGTCTCTTTCTTCCTTTGTGACTGCCAGCAACTCCCCTCCCAGCCTATAGGTGGCTTCAGGGTTTCTCTTCCCTATGTGCATGATCTTGCACTTCTTTGCGTTAAACACTTGCCACTCTTCCGATCATTTTGTCAGTTTATCCAGATCTCTTCTCATTCTGCCCACCCCATCTGGATCATCTACTCTGTTGCAGATCTTGGTGTCATCTGCAAACAGACAAACCTTACCCTCCAATCCATCTGCAATGTCACTGATGATGATATTGAAGAGGACTGGCCCCAGGACTGATCCCTGAGGTATCCCACTTGTGACTTGCATCTCTTCTGACTGTATACCATTTACCACCACTCTCTGTTTTCTGCCTGTCAACCAGTTTGCCACCCAGTTGACCAACTTCTGACCCACCTTGAGCCTACCCAGCTTATTAATCAATATTCTATGTGGAACAGTATCGAAAGCTTTGCTGAAGTCAAGGTAGGTGACATCAACTGCTCCTCCTTGGTCCACCACTCTGGTTACCCAGTCAAAGAAATCTATGAGATTAGTTTGACAGGACCTTCCTGTTGTAAACCCATACTGTCTTGGATCCTGTGCTCCTATGGATTCCAGGTGTTGCACTATCCTTTCCTTAAGGAGTGCCTCCATAATCTTGCCCACTTCTGAGGTAAGACTGACTGGTCTGTAGTTCCCTGCCTCCTCCCTGCTACCACTCTTGTGGAGCAGGATGGCATGAGCCCTTCTCCAGTCTTCTGGGACCTCTCCTGTGCTCAGAGACTCACTAAACAGTTCTGATAATGGCTATGTTAGTTCCACCTTTAACTCCTTCAGTACCCTGGGATGTATGTCATCAGGTCTCATTGCCTTGTCCACCCTGAGCTTATCAAGCTCTTCTAGGACCCTTTCTTTTATGAAGGGACTAGTGCACACCTCCCTCCCCCCTGTGTCCATGGTGCTGAGCTGTGGGCCCTGCCCTACCTTCTGATCAGTAAATATTGAGCAGAACTATCTATTTAGGATAGATGCTTTTACATGGTCCTCCTCCTCACATGCCCCCTTATCCCCTTTGATCTTAGCATTACAACCTCTGGACTTTCTTCTTTAACTAATGTATCTATAGAAAGTCTTGTCACCTTCTTTTACTGTTTGTGCTAGTGTTTCCTTGGTTTGGGCCTTTGCCTGCCTTACTGCCTTATCTGCTTCCCTTAGGGAAGTTTGGTATGCCTCCCTATCTTCATCCTGCTGCGTCCCCTTATATTTCCTGAAGGCCAGCCTTTTGGCTCTGACCTTTTCTGCTACTGTTTTTGAGAACCAAAGTGGTTTCCTTCTTTTGTTGCACTTCCTTTTCTCTCTAACACAATGGGATGTTGCTTCAAGTATTGCATCCTTGATACTTGCCCATGGCAGGTCCCATCCGGGGTGGAGACCTAGACACATAGTAATAGCATGGGTCAACTGAAGATACTTGAAAATCATAGAATCAGAAATACCATAGCGTTCTTGAAAAATAAGAAAAGGGATAATCTTGCTATCCTCTATAAGAGATTTCACTGCTGAGATGGGGAAGTGTGGCCAGAAAGAAGAGGTAACAGGACAACGGTTAATACAAAAGTTGGGATTGTAAAAGATTGGCTGTGAAATATCAACAGACCCCATAATATTTTTCTGATCTGGGAGTATACTCTAAGGAACCAATAAATTGGGGATTGCCGGGGGTGGTGGTGGTGACTGCAAAGGCTTCAAAAAAAGAAGACTTCTGAGATGCAGCCCTGCGGCACAGAAGAAATCTTGCTCAATATAAAGCCACAAAGGGATGCATCCAGCCCCAGCTACATTTTCAGGAGATGACCCCACAAAAGGTACTTGCTGCCATGTAAGGCCCCGTAGTAAAAGAAAAAATTTGGTAAATGAAGCCCTCCCCTTCCAGGTATTGCATAGCTGTCAACTTAAAACAGGAATGTCGAACTGCCTTCCCACGCCAGAGAAAATCATTGAGGAGAATTTGCAACATACTAAACCAACATTGAGGAAGAAAAATGTTGGTAAAGAAAGCGGGGGAGAAGATTTGTTTTCACTATGTTTAGATGGCTCCATAAGGTCAATAGTGATGCTGACCATCTCTGGAGATCCAACTAAAAGATATGTAGAAGAGAATCAAAATTAAATCTGACCAACTCGCTGGGGTACCGAGAAACTGTAATACCCAGGTAGGTATAGACACAAGGCTCCCAGGTCAGGCCCATGTCCACAATGGCATATTTACTAAGGAGGTTATTCGGGCCGAGAACTTTCATTTTGCCTATGTTGATAAGCTGAAACTTCCACAAATCTGTGGGTAGTGGTCAGAGTGGTGGGAACAGAGGTCAAAGGATCCTCAATGTGAAGCAAGAGATTGTCCGCATACGTGGAAAGCTTATGTTTGGCACCCCAATAGAAATGCCTTTAATGGAGGGATTGCTGTGCAGGTACTGGAGTAAGAGCTTGAGATACAGATTAAAAAGCATGGGAGATAAAGGACAACCCTGATGAGTTTCTCGTTCCAAAGGAAAAGTGTCAGAAAGCACCCCGTTACATCAAATACGGGCTGTTGGACTTTAGTAAAGTATACAAACCCATTGCATGAACACATCCAGTATCCTACATTTGCACAGAGTTGCAATGAAAAAGGGACAGGAGAAGCGATCAAATGCTTTTTCTGCATCCAGGGAAACCAGAGCCACTGGGACATTGGCCTCCCTGGCATGGGAAATAAGATGGTGAAGTTTGCACAAATGATTGCTAGGAAGTCTCCCCCACATAAAGCCCACTTGCTCCCCTCCAATCAAACCATCCCACACCCCAAGGAGCTGGTTAGCTAAAATTTTAGCAAGTATTTTGAAGTCCAAATTGATAAGGAAAATGGGACAATAACTCCCTGCCAGCAGCTCATCTTTGTCCAACTTAAGTAACAGGGTGATCTGTGCTTCAGTTGCAGACAAAGAAAACTGCCCACTGGCTTGGACCTGCATGCAATATGGCTAGCAATATCCAAACAAGAAATTACAGCACCATCCACCAACAATTGAGAAAGCAGACACTTACCACTATTCAGTGCATAAAGTGCTTTGCAGCCATTTATTAGTGTAAAAGCCCAGAAAGTCAGCAAGAAAACCCTACCTCTCCCAACATGATGCCGGCAAACATCCCCAGCAATGATTTCCTACCGGTTTCACCTTTAGACATCATCATTGGGCTTTTACACTAATAAGTGGCTGCAAAGCACTTTATACACTGAATAGTGGTAAGTGCCTGCTTTCTGAATAGTTGGTGGATAATGCTGTAATTTCTTGTTTGGATGATCCATACTTCAGTCAGAGAATAATCAGTGAGACCTGCAGAAAAAAGATAGTTAAACAACTTTGTTAAAAAAGGGGTGAGCTCCAGTGAACAGACCTTGTGAAAATTATTAATAAAACTGTCTGGCCCAGAAGCCTTGTCTAAGGGAAGTTGGGTAATGGCCTGTGCTACTCAGCCGGAGAGATGGGATATCCTAGTAATTCTTTCTGAGAATCCGCAAGAGTAGGAAGATCAATTGAATTGAAATAGGCAGTAATCTTCTCTGGCTGGGAGGCCACAGGGTGATCATCATGATAGAGAGAACAAAAGAAGGCCTAGAAGGCCTCCCCAATAGCCCTGGGATGAGTTTGTGCCTTTGAGTGGGGATCCACACATACAGTATATCTTTAATAACTCTGAGGGCTTCCTGTTGCCATAGACAAAGGGCTAACAGATTGCCAGCCCCCCCCAGCTAGATACCGGACCCATGCACGGAAAATGGCTAGTTCGGCCTTTTCCACCAAGAGACCAGCATACTGGGCATGTAGAGAGTTTAAATGACACCAAGTGGAATCGGGGGTACTGGACTTCAGCATCTTTTCTATATCTTAGATCTCCCGGTGCAGCTGTGCGATCCAGGTGGTCCAGGGTTTGTGCCACTTAGTAGTGAGCCCGATGCACTTACCCCAGATGGTGCTCTTCGCTGCTCCCCACAGAACATTGAGAGAGGAAACTGAGCCCACGTTCCAATCAAAAAAGGCCAACATATACTCCTTCAGCTTGGAAAAGAGGAATGGGTACTTTAGTAACTGGGAATTAAGTCTCCACCCCTCCCAAGACGCCATGACTGGTATGCACCACAGTATGATCAGAGATAACTAAACCCTGAATCTCGCTAGTAAGAAGGCCCAGTAACCTCTCATGATTAATCAAAAAGAAATCAATCCTAGAAAAGAGTCATGGGGAGCCGATTAGAAGGTATACTGTTGATCACCTGGGTGGAGAAGCTGCCATGGGTCTACCAAACCCATATTGTCTATAAATTCTCGTAGACGCCGCTACCCTGGAGTGAGACCCTGTCGGCGGGTCCCAGACCTGTTTATATCCTGTTGAAGGGTTATATTCCAGTCACCTCCTTTTAAAAAAGGAAGGTGCATCAAGGGGAAAAGAAGCACATTTAGGTCAGTAAAAAACTTGGGAGAGTCAACATTCAGACCGTACACCGTGCCTAATAAGACTTTGTGGGGACCCAACCTACCATGAAGAAAAATGTACCAGCCGTCAGGATCCCAGTATTCATGGATAAGTTGGAACGGTACACTGTCAGCAAACAGAACCGCCTTGCTCGTTTGCTGCTGCTACCAGCCCCATACATCTGACCCACCCATTCCTTGCAAAAGTACTGTGTCAGGTCCCTCTTTAAGTGAATTTCCTGGAAAAAAGCAATATGAGCACAACATTTTGTTAAATGTTTAAGAATCATGTACTGTTTCTGTTTGCTAAAGGCCCCCTTGACATTTCAAGAAATAAAATCATATACACTTCCCATAAAAAAAGATTTGAACATTAGCAGATACAACAGAACTGCCCCAGTAAAGAATCAATGACATAAATGGATGCTCCAGCATGCTGCAGTGCCCTCCACCTCATCTCCTCACCCCAACCCATACCAACCAAACAAAGCCTACAAACCGACACAACAAAGTAAAAAATGACACCAAGCACCCCCCAAACAACCTACAGTACCCAACGAACCCCCAACCCACCCACCACCAAACCCACAAACAAACAAGATGTCCCCACACACCCCGGTCCCAAGGACCGTAACCACAGTACCCAACAATCCATGATGTCCTCCTACCGAACTGACAGGTCCACCATTCTGACCCATACAATCCCAGAAATGGACTGAGTGAAGCTCCAAGAAAAAAAAATATAGATTCCAAGAAAACAGGAATAGGGGATTGTCTATGGCCAAGAAAAAGCCCACCAAATTTGGAAACTAATCCCATCAAGAAGAAATCTGGGTGACAAAGAAACCCAGACACCAGAAAGACTAATATTAAATACAAGAGGCAGGGCTGGACTGCATAAACAAGAGAAGGCTATAAAGTCAACAAAACAAAAAATAAAAAAAATCCTAATTTACCCTCCCCCCTTCCACGGCTAACTAAAACAAGCATTTGTCAATGCCAAATGTTTGCTTGCTGACATTGGCATTGGTAGTGTAGAAGTTACAGAGCTGCATAATAGGAATGGTAGCGAAGTATTGAACTGAAGCCAACCCCACCACCACCACCCTGCAGAGAGTGACAGGCATTGGGGTGTGCCTTTGGGTCATCAGGCATAACAACCACGCCATTTCACCACACCCTACCCTGCAGACACTGACAAATGTCACTGTGCCTTGGGGTCTTTGGCCCTTATGCGCACCCCATTCCATCAGGAAATACGGTGAGATGGGTGCGGTATAGGAGAATGGGGTGAAGTTTGGGCCCGAAGAGTCCGAGGCACACCTTGATGCCTCTCACTGGCTGCAGGGTGTGGGTGGGGGTGTAATGGTATGAGCATTACAGGCAAGAATTGCAAGTCACACCCTGGATGCCTGTCATTCTCTCATAGGGTGGGGCGCAGGTCGAAACCTAACGCTTCAGGCATTCGCTGGTATTTTCATTCCAAATTTTCAACATGGTTTTTTTGTGACCCCAACCTCATGAACAGTGGCAATATCAGTTTGTTAGTCGAAAACTGCTTTTGCACAGCGACTACGGCATTTGGCACCACAGGTGCAAAAACACATTACGAACAGGATGTGAAAAATGACAGTGGAACTGTTCATGAGGAGGTGTAAAAAATGGCAATGTTGAAAATCTGCTGTGAAAATCTTTAAAAAACTGGTGAAGTCACGAGCGTGCGTAGAAACTGTGCAACGCACACCCGTAATGTAACTAGTTTGGGGATTTTTTTACAGCAGATTGTTAACACAGGCATTTTGGGACCTCCGATCATGAACAGAGTCAGTGTGATTTTCTTTATCTGTCCCGAACAATGATTTCCCACAGCGACCACGCATTTCTGGGCTGAAAGTGTGAAAACACATTTTGGCCATGTTGTGGAAAATGACAGCTATACTGTTCCTAAGGAGGTGTGGAAAAATGCCACTGGTGAAAATCTGGACTGAAAATATTACAAATTCATGAACTTACGAGGGTGCGTGGAAACTGCGCACCCTCGTAACACAGTCATTTTATGGAGTTTTGTCACCAAATTTTCAACATAGCCATTTTAAGACCTCTGCTCATGACCAGTGCCACTGTGATTTTCTTAATCTGTCCCAAACATTGTTTTCGCACGACTGTACCATTGTGCGCTATATGCAGAAACACATTTTGGGCAAGATGTGAAAATGGTAGCTGTACTGCTCATAAGGAAGTGTGGTAAATGGCACTGTTGAAAATCTGGTTTGCAATATTACAAATTCGCAAACCTACAGCCGCATAGAGGGAATCCGCGCAACGCGCTCCTAAAACAGTCATTTTTTGAATTTTTCACCAAATTTTCAACATAGCCATTTTAACAGCTCTGCTCATGACCAGTGTCACTGTGATTTTCTTAATGTATCCCGTACATTGATTTCGCACACCGATTGCGCCATTGTACGCTACATGGGCGGAAACATGTTTTGGGTGAGATGTGAAAAATGACAGCTATACTACTCATAAGGAGGTGTGGTAAAATGGCAATGTTGAAAATCTGGAGTGAAAATATTGAAAATTTGCGAACTTACAAGCGTGCGTAGGAACTGCACAACACACGCTCGTAAAACAGTAATTTTAAGGAATTTTTTCACCAAATTTTCAACATAGCCATTTTAAGACCTCTACTCATGAACAGTGTCACTGCAATTTTCTTAATGTGTCCCATACATTGATTTTGCACACTGACTGCGCCATTGTGCGCTACATGGGCGGAAACACATTTTGGGTGAGATGTGAAAAATGACAGCTGTACTGCTCATAAGAAGGTGTGGTAAAATGGCAATGTTGAAAATCTGAATGAAAATATTGAAAATTGCCAACTTACAAGCGTGTGTAGGAACTGCAACGCACGCCAGAAAAGAGTTTTTTTAGATTTCCACCAAATTTACAAAATAAGCTTTTTGAGAGTCCACCTTATAAACACTGGCAGTGTCGTTTCATTAATCAGTACTGAAAGGTGATTTCGCGCAGTGACTGCGAAATCACCCTTCGGGCCTGATTAACACCATGACAGTGACAGCATTCATGAGAAGGGGTCCCAAAAACCCCATGTTGAAAATTTGGTGCAAAAATTCAAAAAAATGCCTGAGATATGCAGCAAAGTTGAAAAAACCCAATCCATTACATTATACAGTTTACCGGCATTTCCTCAGTTCACGGTCGGCTTTGAAGAGTGCAGACGTGTTCCCGGTCCACCAAAGATCGTCGCACCAGACTCCAGAGTTAAGTATGGGGTGAGGGGGGCTGTGGGGAGGCAGGGTGCGCAGTGGGTGGGTGCAGGTGGGGGCAGGGAGACTGTGAGGGATCGTTTTTTAATTTACAGTTTTTGTTTTTTTTTTTAGTATTAAGATGACACAGGACATTTGCCACACTGGGGTGGGTTCCCAGCATGGCAGCTGGAAAGGCTGTTTGGGGGGGCTGGAGCCGACGGGGGATTGGGCACCCCCGTTGGCCATACAGAGTGTGCCAAGCTGGGGTGGGCTCCCAGCGTGGCAGCTATAAGGCTGTTTGGGGGGAGTGGTGTGGAGCCGACGTGGCATTGGGCACCCCCGTCGGCTATACACTATGTGCGTGGGGGGGAGCGCGTCAGCACTCAATATGCGTGCATGTGTGTTGAGTGGGGAGCTCTGCTCACTGAAGCAGAGCTCTCCCTTTCAACTGTATGCCACTGCATTTTCCTGCTGTCATAGACAGCTGCAGCAGTGATTGGCACACTGCGACCGCGCCTGCAAACACACTGACTGAATTGGAAGAGGCTGACACACCTCTAGAAAACTCGTATGATGGCACTATGTTTCTTGCACATGCGTGCAAGCAAACATAAAAAGAAATAACACAGCTGTACTGTATCATGTCCATAAACAAAATGAAAGCTACCAAAGGAAAAAAGAAATCACTGTACCAGAGGAACTAAGTAAATGCCTGAAATGAAATAGGGGGGCTTGACTCCTCACAGGGATTAAAGAGCTTTTATGCAGTTGGATCTACCTCTGATTAGAGCCTCTACATAAGGAGGGCAAGGTGCTATACCACTCCCCCTCACACTGAAAATACTGCAAGAAAGAAATACAAAGTACAACCCCCATGACTGAAAAACCCGCTAGTGCTTCAATCTATCAGAAGGGGAAGGAAGGAAACATATTCAATTCAGTGCTTGAGAGTAACTGGTAATTGCTATTTTCCTTTTAAACTTAGATTGTGGGCTTTTAGTGACACTATACTTTCTTTGTTGTCTTTACTTATAATTGTTTTTGGGCTGTTGAAAATTTAAAACGTAGTGGTGGTGTAATTCTGTGCTGTCTTTAATTGCTGCAAATTTTCGCCCCCCCCTTCCCAACTCTTAATTATATGCCCTGTTAAATCTGATTGACAGGAGCTAAACACAGCGTATAGTAAGGGGTGTGATGTAGGAGGGGCATAAGGGGGAAGAAGCCCACCCTCAGCAGGACAAGTGTTTTGACTCATTTATTTATTTATTGGTTTTTTTTTTTTTTTAAAGAAAAGTATCTGAGGATCAGTGGCAGGATTTTTAGGACAGTAAATTAATAAAAAGGGAACTAGGAGAGCATCAGTAGCAGACAAGTAGTGGAATAGCAGTATAATGTGGGGAGTGGTGCAATGCAGTGGTTGTGGGGCAGCCATATTCAGGCAGACCTTCTGGACACTATGGTGCTGCCCTATCTGCATGCATCTCTCTGGACTGTGGGATGAGGTAGCCAGACTCAGAGCGGAAGTAAACTGGGTCAGGAGTACCATCACCCCTATCCAGGGACCACCCAGTCCAATGCAACTGCCTCAAAGGATGCCGAGAACGAGGAGCACTTGGATGACAGTGGGCTCAGGAAGGGTTAGAGTGGTCAGGCAGAGTCACATCCCAGATCCTATTCCACTCAAGAACTCATATACCACACTGGCAAACAAGGACAACCAAATAGAGGTACCCAGAGAAGTGGAAGGAAAGGATGTGGAGGTTAGCCAAGGAGGTGACCTCAGTGGGGAAAACAGTGGACCCCAGAGGAGGAGGAAGCGAATCCTGGTGGGGGACTCCATCATAAGAGGGATCCAGCTAGGAACACAGGAGGGGGAGGACAGGGAGGTGAGGTGCCTACCAGGTGCCACGGACTGAAGGGATGGAAGGAAGATCCTGGGGATCACTGGGAAGGCAAGATGGGAGGGTGAGCTGGATGTCATTATCCACCTAGGTACTAGTGACCTGGCAAATGGGGAGCCAAAGGAAGTTCAGGAAGAGTTTAGGAAACTGGGGAGGGGGCTCAAGCAAGTAGCTACTTCTGTCACTTTCTCAGAAATACTACCTGTGAGAGGCAAGGGAGAGCATAGGAGTGCATGCACCAGGAACTTTAACTCATGGTTGAAGAACTGGTGCTGTGAGGAAGGGTTTGGATTCATTGGTGACTGGGGACCCACCTGGAGGGATGGAGGTTTGTTCAAGCCTGACGGCTCGCATCCATCCGAGGGAATCCAAGACTAATGTTAAGTTTAAATGCTACATTGACAAGCATTTAAACTACAAAGGGGTTGGCAGGCCAGCAAGGAGGGTACCCACTTGCTCACCCCCCACAGCTAGCAGTGGAACCAGTGAACCAGAGGAGGGCTATCTCTGCAAAGCAGTGTGCAAAAGATGGAGATTAGTGCCCAAGAGGTGGATAAGCAGAAAAGGGCAAAATTCAGCAGAAGGCAGACAGCAAGGAGAACCAGGGATAAAAGACAACCAAGGAAGGGACTGAGAGAACAGTGAAACAGTCTAGGAGGTCAAATCATGGAAAGCCATGTGTGCAAATGCCAGGAGCCTTAGCAACAAGATGGAAGATCTGAGGCTGTCATGGTGCAGTCAGACCTGACATTGTGGCCATCACTGAAACCTGGTGTAATGATAACCACGACTGGGAGATGGCCATACCTGGCTCGACATATTCAGAAGAGACAGAGCAGGCAGGAAGGGAGGAGGTGGCACTCTGTGAAAATGACATAAGGGCCACAGAGATCCAGAAGGAACAAAATGGGGAGAGATACTGTGGTTAAGCTGGAAAGGAAAATGGGGACAGCCATCCGCACAGGTGTGGTCTATAGACCACCAGCCCAGGAGAGAAGAAACAGATAGGGAGTTGATGCTAGCCATCCAAAGGATGGCAGACAAGGGTGAGGTAGTACTGGTTGGAGACTTCAATATTCCAGACGTGGACTGGAGCATCCCAGCAGCAGCATCAACTAGAGCAGATTTATCCTGGACTTCCTCAGGGTGCCTTCCTCAAGCAACTGGTCATGGAACCAACTCGGCAGAAGGCAATACTGGACCTTGTGCTCACAAACAGGGACAGTGTGATGGGGGTAACAGTGGGGAGCACCTGGGAAACAGTGACCACCAGTCATTGTGGTTTGAAATCACAGAAAGAGCAGAACCAAACCACACAAAACACGATCCTGGATTTTAGGGGGCAGACTTTGGGAAAATGGGGAGATACTTGAAAGAGGCATTAAGGGAATGGGACAGAATCGGGGTTGAGGAACAGGGCAGTATTTAAAATGGGGATTACAAGAACAACAGAATTATGTATTAAGCAGATTAGCAAGAGGAAAAGGAAGAGGAGACCATTATGGTTTTCCAAAGAGGTAGCAAAGAAAGTGAAAGCCAAAAAGATTGCATTCAGGCAATAACAAAAAGACACAGGCAGAAGGGATAGGGAGAAGTACCAGGAGAAGCAAAGGGAGGCAGGGAGGTCTGTAAGGAAGCCAAAGCTCAGACAGAAGAACACATTGCAAAATCAGTGGGTAGAGGGACAAAACCTTTACAGGCACATAAGTGAAAAAGAAAGACTAAGGGAGGGATAGTGAGACTGAAGGGGAGGATGGGGCCAAGGTGGATGACAACAGTAAAGCTGACATATTGAACAGGTATTTCTGCTCGTCTTTACTGAGGAAGAGGAGGGTAATGGGTCTGAAGGAGTACAAGGGTGAGAATGGTGCAGAATGGACACAAGTCCCTTTACACGAGAAAGGGTCCTGAAGGAACTGGAAGTAATAAGAGTTGATAAAGCAATGGGGCAGATGGGGTGCACCCCAGGTCCTTAAAGAACTAGAGAGGTGGTGGCTGAACCTCTGGCTATCCTGTTTAGCCGATCACTGGAAACAGGGGAGGTACCCAAAGACTGGAGGACAGCAGATGTAGTCCCCTTATACAAAAGTGGAAACAAAGAGGAAGCAGGGAACTACAGACCAGTCAGCCTCACCTCGGTAGTGGGGAAGATCATGGAAGCACTACTGAAGGAGAGATTGGTGGAACATCTGGTTGTCAATGGACTACAGGACCCAAGGCAGCATGGTTTCACCAGGTGGAGGTCATGTCAGACCAACCTCGTTGAGTTATTTGACTGGGTGACTAGGGAGGTGGATCAGGGGAGGGCAGTGGACATGGCCTATCTGGACTTCAGCAAGGCCTTTGACACTGTGCCACATAGAAGACTATTACACAAACTGGGGAATATGGGTGTGGGCAGGACAGTAGTGTGGTGGGTAGGTAACTGGCTGGGTGGCAGGACACAGAGGGTGGTGGTAAATGGCTGTCACTCCAAAGAGGGAAGAGTGACCAGTGGGGTACCACAGGGATCAGTGCTGGGACCGGTCCTATTCAACATCTTCATCAGTGACATGACGCAGGACCTAGAAGGCAGAATTTCACTGTTCGCTGATGACACAAAGCTCTGTAACAGAGTAGACACACCAGAGGGTGTAGACAGAATGAGAAGCGACCTGAAGAAACTTGAAGAATGGTCAGGGGTTTGGCAGTTGAAATTCAATGCAAAGAAGTGCAAGATAATGCATATGGGGCACAAAAACCCTGGCACAATATATCAGTTGGGGATGAGGATATAGCATGCACCAAGCAGGAAGAGGATCTTGGGGTTATCATCTCTGATGACCTCAAGGTAGGGAAACAGTGTGACAAGGCAGCAGGTAAAGCAAATAGGATGCTGGGATGTATAGGCAGGCATCACCAGCAGGAAAAGGGAGGTCATAATTCCGCTATACAAGACTACTAGCGAGGCCCCACCTGGAGTACAGTGTACAGTTCTGGAGACCATACCACGTAAGAACATAGACAGGGTAGAGAAGGATCAGAGGAGGGCAACAAAGATGGTGCATGGATTGCATCACAAGTCCTATGAAGACAGGTTGAAGGAACTGAACATGTACTCCCTGGAGGAGAGGAGGGAGAGAGGGGATATGATAGAGACATACAAGTATCTTACAGGGAGGAACAGTGTGCAGGAAAACACTATTTTTAAGTGAAAAAGATGTTCCAGAACTAGAGGGCATGGGATGAAGTTGGAGGGAGGACGATTCAGAGGAAACATGAGAAAGAATTTCTTCACAGAACGGGTGGTGGACAAGTGGAACACCCTGCCAGAGGAAGTGGTGGGGATGAAACAACCACGGATTTAAGAATGCATGGGATAGACATAAAGGAATTCTGGAGGTCAGGGGTAAGGGGCAACAGACTTCTAGGAAAACAAACTGAACTTACAAGCTCAAATGGGCAGACTGGGTGGGCCATAGGCCCTTATCTGCCGACACTGTCTATGTATCTATGTATCTATGTATCACATGTACAGATAGCAAACCAAAAAACTAGCAAATATATCAATGATACAGTCTCAAAAACAAGTAGCCAGCCCATAAAGAAACAGCAGCATGTAGGAAGTTCAGGACGAGAAAGTCCAATGAAGGTGCATTATAGGCTGTGGGTAGAAGCATCACTGTTTTTCCAAGAACATTTTTGACAAAATTTAAAACATTGCTATACAACCCGTTACAGTCATTTAATACATAAAAAACTTGGGATGGGAAGAAAAGTTGTGCCGGGACCCCTGCTAACCAACCCCATCCAGCATAACATTGCCACCTCAAAAAAGCACCAGGACCCACAAACACTAAGAGACAGGAGTGGTAAAAGGGAAATGAAAACAAGATCCCTTGAGTCAGTCAAATTCAGGTAAAAGCCAAGGACATCTCAGTCCATACCACTCGCAATCACCCCAACTTAAACAAATCGGGAAATAAAGACACCATCTCCCATTTAGCATGCTCCGAAGATTCAAAGCTGTGCATAGATCCAGCATGTGAGATTTGCAGTCATGTGGGGTATAACATATTAAAGCTGATGTGCACAGCCAGAAGATTAGAAATGATGGGATGATATGCTGTTCTCTCTCAGACGGACTGGGGCAGATCTTGAAAAATTTGAATTTTCGTGCCTTCCTAAGACACCTCCTGCAGCTCCCGAACTTTAATGAAACGATGTTTCTTATCCAAAAAATTCAAAAACCTAAAGTGGTCGAGGCTTGGCACCCACCATGGCATTGGATGGAGGGCTCTATGTACACATTCCACAACATAGGTCGGGCCGTTGGGAGAAGGACCGGCAATTTTTTTGCAAAGCTTTTGGACAAAGACAATTCAGTTGGTGCCCTTGGCATGTTCAGGAAGACCAGTAATCATGACATTATTTCACTGGGTACGGCCTTCCAAGTCTTCCAGCTGAGCCTCCAGTCAAGCTGCCGTATGACGCATCGCCACAAGCTCCAGATCCACATAGGATCACCAATCATCAAGTGAGCTCACTCTGGCTTCGGGATCACCAGTTCTCCTTGCCAGCTCCTCTGTCGGCAAATGTATGGCTTTAACATCCTCTGTCAGTGCCAGAATAGCTTCCTTAAGAGGGGCAAATTCTTGGATAAAACAGTCCTCCATGAGAGCCTCTGCCAGAGGAGGAGTGTGGCTTGAGTTACAGGAACTCGGTTAGTCCACTTAGGCCCACGGTCATGATCAGGTGTAGGTAGCTGGGTGTGACGAGCCGGTGGATTCTTCATCTCTACCTCTATCTATGGCCCCCCAAACTGGATCAAGGAACACTACAGAACTGAAGATAGAAAAACGCACACTACAGAAATTGGAGAGACACCACTACTTATGGTAAAATAAAACTGGAATCGAAGCAGTGAGACTGTGTGTTCACCCACAACTAGGCATTACATGACTCCACTAGGCAGCCATCTTTTTGGCTGCCAAGCCATGCCCCTGCCTCCTTATTTCTTAATAAATGTTCTCCCCATTCTTCCTCCCCTTGCTTTTCCTTGTACTGTAGAAGGCCCTTTTCTTGGCCCTTACGGCATCCCTGATCTTAGCAAATAACCATAATGGTTTCTTGAACTTGTTCCTTTTGGTTACCATACTCATGCAAAAATGAGATGCCTCTTTAATGGTCCCCTTCATAGCCCCCCATTTGTCTTCCACTCCTCCTATGCTGTTAACCCCAGCCAATATGCCCCGGACCAACTCACTCAACCTGTTGAAGTTCCCTCTTCTGAAATCAAAGAGCTCAGCTCTATATTGCAGTTTTCCATTCCCAGGGGCCAGCTGGAACCAAATGGAGTTGTGGTCACTGTTCCTTAATAGTTCTTCAATTCTCACAGCTCCTACCACCTCTGAGTTGCTGAGCACCACATTAAGAATGGCCTCCTGCCTGGTGGGTTTCTTAATTAGTTGTGTTAGTAGGCAGTCCTGGAATGTGCTCAGCAAGGCTTGACTTCTGATACTCCTGGTCATTGGAACATCCTTATTGATGTCCAAAAGGTTCGGGTCCCGTACTACCACTATTTCCTCCTTTGCCACTACCCTTTCCAGTTCTTCTTTGAGCTCTCTGTCCCTCTGTTCCCCTTTGCACTGGTGATCTGTGGATCACTCCAGCATAGTTTCTTTCCTGAGTCCACCATGAGTTGCATCCACAGCAACTCTGTCTGCCCCTTATTACCCCTGTTTACCCCATCTTCCACAACCTCAATACCATCCTTGATGTAAAGGGCTCAATGCTCAAGTCTACACCCACACATGATGGTTTTTTTTTTAATTGAGGTTTCCAAACTAAATTATTTTGTTTTGTTCTTGCCTGCTGTCTGTTTTAAAGACGTTATTCTTTTTTAGGCAGTTTTTCACAAGAGTTTTTTATTCATTTTTTATTTGTTTTGTTTTGTTCCCCCAATGAATTGCAGGTGAATGTTTAGAGCAAGCAATCCAGTAATGCTAGGTCAGCAAGGCTGAACTGCCATATATACTGTAGCACCAACTAGCTGTGAATCTTTTATCTGCTTTCCTGTTTTTACCCTTTTCAATTCAATTCAATTCATCTTTATTTTTAAAAGGCGCTTTTCTTAAAATCAAAGCGCCTGTACAAATTCATAAAACAATAAATACAATAAAATTAAAAAACTAATATGAATCCTTAAAAGCTATGCTAAAAAGGTGGGTTTTCATAGCTCCCTTAAAACTAAGGACGGTCGGGCAATCAAGACTGACGAGGTAGAGAATTCCACAGGTTGGTCTATAAAACTAAACGATCTAGCACCTGATGTTTCAAATGAACCCTGGAATTCTAGCAATCCCTCATCAGTGGATCGAGGAGTGGAGGGATTGTAGGAGCAAAGGAGCTCTTTCCAGGTAGGTAGGTCCCAGATCATGTAGGGCTTTATAGGTCAGTAAACCGACCTTGAAGGTGATTCGCCAAAACACTGGCAGCCAGTGCAGTCCGCGAAGCACAGGCATTATATGGCTGGATCTAGAAGATCCAGTCAACAACCTGGCTGCCGCATTCTGCACTAGCTGCAGATGGCGAAGTTCAACCCCAGATAGCCCTAGGTATAAGGAATTACAGTAGTCAAGACGGGAGGTAACGAAGGCTTGGATCAATGTTGGAAGGTCCTCTGGAGGAACCAGGTGCTTCACCCTGGCAATATTCCTCAGATGAAAAAAGGAAGTTTTGACGACCGCTGACACCTGAGATTTAAGTGTCAGGCGGTCGTCAATTATTTCGCCAAGATTCCACACCTGATCTGAGGTCGTCAGTTGAACACCTCCAAGCCATAAGCCTGAGGGTGATCCCTCCGGCAGACCCACCTCACAGCGACCTTTGTCCACAACCAACACCTCAGTTTTCTCCGGATTTAACCTCAGCCAACTCCCATTCATCCAGTCTTGGATTTCTTCAAGGCAGTTATTAAATACCGACAAGGCAGCGTCCTGGCGGTGAAAGACATATACAGCTGGGTATCATCTGCGTAGCAGTGAAACAAACCGTATCGATCTAATAATCACCCCTAACGGTAGCATATACATGAAAACAACATAGGTGCTAAAATAGAACCTCATGGGTATTCGTAGGGAGAGTGATGCCGAGGAAAAATTCCCGACACCACTCTCTGAGTCCTACCCTCGAGGTAAGATTGAAACCATCTGAGGACCGTACCAGACAGTCCACAGACTGACCGCAGACACTCCAACAGCACACCATGGTCAACGGTGTCAAACGCTGCAGAGAGATCAAGTAGTACCAAGATGGATCGGGTCCTACGATCTCTCGTTATTAGGAGGTCATTTAGTACCCGTACGAGCACTGTCTCGGTACTATGCCTTTTCCTAATCCAGACTGGAGAGAATCATAGATATTTTTGTTGGTCAGATGATCCTCCAACTGCACTGCGACCACTTTCTCAGTAACTTTACCCACAAATGGTAAGTTAGAGACTGGCCTGTAATTTGCTAGACAATCTGGATCTAAGGAGGATTTCTTTAATAGAGGCTTAACTATAGCCTCTTTAAGGGGATCTGGAAAATTCCCCCTCTCCAAAGACTTCCAGACGATCAAAGCTAGGACTAGGCTGATCTTATCCACACAACCCACTAAAAGGAGTGAGGGCTGTGGTCCAGATCACAGCTAGTCGGTCGCAGTGCTCGAATGATCATCACAACATCATCGATTGTGGGAAGGCTGAAGTCAGACCATCTAAACTGGGTGTTCGACATCTCCTGCCGACCACCGTCGCTCCCATTGGGGAGGGAAGAGCGAATGTCCGATCTGATTTTGACAACCTTATCTGCAAAGAAGAGAGCAAGCTCCTCACACCGTTCTTGAGATAAAGCTCTTCTGGGCTGAAGACAGACTGGATTGCACAGTCTGTCCACAGTCTGAAAGAGCTGAGCTGGTCTATTCTGTGCAGCCGCTATCTCTCTGGACAGGAACTCTGCCTTCTTACGAGAGATTGTGGATTGATAGGCCAAATAATGGTCCATAAAACTAAGCCTGTCATCATCAAGACCGGACCTTCGCCAATGCCTCTCCAGCCTTCGTCCAACCCTCCTCAGCTCCCTCATGGTCTCATCAAACTAGGGAGACCTGGGGCGAGGAGTAAGAGGACAAACACGAACTGGTGCAATAGAATCCAGGGCCCCTGTTACTGCCTCATTATAAGCATGTACCAGGTCACCTGGATCTAAGCAATCTATTGGTAGGCTTGATAGGTCCAACACCGCCATCAGGTCATCTGGGGATACACCCCTCAAAGGGGGGTATCGGACCATCTCCATAGGGGCAGACCTAACAGGGGTGGCCTCAAAACTGAACCTAATGGAGTGATGGTCAGACCATCCGACCGGTTCCACCACCAAGTTGGATATCCCCATCCCCAGAAGGAACACCAGGTCCAATGAGTGTCCGCCAACATGGGTCGAGGAGGGAACCACCTGTGAAGCCCAGTGATATCATCAACTGGAGGAAGTCTTGACCAAATCGAGAGAGTTCATCGTCGACCCAAGCCTTGAAATCCCCCAGAACCAACCATCTGGGGGACCCCAACGTTAGGTCGACAATGAAGTCTGCGACTTCCTGCAGGAAAACATTCTCGCCACCTGGTGGATGGTATACAAGAAGTATCCTGCACACCACACCCTCGCCCACAATACACTCAAAGGATCTGGTGACTCCCGCTGGTACCTCCACCAGGCCCAGTTCTGACTTAAAACATATGGCAACACCCCGCCCCTGATCCTGCCTCGGGTGGTGTCCATCGAGTACCCAGCTGGAATTGCTGCGGCTAAAACTGGCCCAGCTTCATCCAGCTAAGTCCGTGATGCACGCCAGGTCAGATGACTCGACAAGATCGGCTACAACAGCCGCCTTGTTTTTAATAGACCTGGCATTGCATAACACCACCCGAGTAGGATAAACCTCCGATAATGACCGCCCTACCGCTGATCCAAATCAGAACCCTTGGGTATGGGCACAAGACAGGAGGACCCCTCTCCCAGCCCATTTCGCCCAGGGCGCTCCTTGACCCCACTATCTCAATCAACACTTTTTCCATTCCCCCAAGCCCAGCACCAACCCTCCGTCTCCCTCTCACAATCCCCAGAGCCCTACATTTTCTGTAGACTTCCGGTGACAAAGGGGGACAGGAGAAAGGACGGAGGTCCCTGAGTGTAGAGGGGGAATAATACCCGACCGCCTTATTATCATTCCAGCACATAGTTCACACCACAATTAATAATAATCAACCCTACTCAACTTATATAAAACAAAATTAAATAAACTTATATAAAACAGAATTTCAAATAGAACTAAAAATAGAACACTAAATAGTCATAATGTAATACAAAATCTATTAACCAATCCTAGTGCTGTCAAATTATCAAAACATATTATATTTCTACTCCACCCACAGTACTCTCACCACTGCGGGGAGAGGAGCATACCACCTAAAACCACAAAAAATGGCCCTTCACTTTAAAACCCATCCATCAGTACCCTCGTTTAACTCAAAAAGCAGAGTTCAAGGTCTTTTGTTGTATAGTCACACTTCTGTGCTCTCACCACACTGTATGGCTCCAACATTAATCAGACTCCTCTCACGAGACTGATACTTTAAGGTGAACTCAGTTATAGTTAAATTTCATGTTGGTCTCCTGTAATCTCCCAATAATTAAAACGTAACAGTTACAGCAAGAAATGGTTCAGGGATACTTCACCAAATCCGACTCAGCACCGCTCTAACTTCTGTCAAAGTCTCCAAAACTCCCAGTAGCCGAGATCATGGAAGCAGCAAACGAGCAGACAGCAGATAACACAAACAACTCCTCCACCTCCACAGATACTAGCCACAGGCTCAAGCTCACCCGACCCTCGCTATGATGAGGCAGGCAGAACCACCCTCCAATAGCACCCCTGCCTCACCCAGGGAGCAAAGCAAGCCCCACCACCCTCCGGAGGCAGGAAAAACCAGCCCCCCCGTCTGGACCAGGGAGCCAAACCTCCAAATTATGTGGACAGCTATTACTCAATCTTCACTGTCGTTCTTTTGCCTTCCACTTCCTTGTAGAATAGTCCCACACACACGAGAGCCGACAACCTCTTTCCCACGGTCCGGCGAAGATTATGTCCCCGAACAGAAACTGCAGTTCACTTGCTGAGTTCCACCCAGAGTTCTGCAGTCTCGGAACTGCACTCTGTGTGTGCCTCAACAGAAGGAAGAGCCGCCACCAAGCCTCCAGACTACAGGCCACCAACCTCCCCAAAAAACATCCAGGCAGACCGACACCCAGCACAGCACCCCAAACGAACCACCCACGACCAGGTCAGTCTCTCCAAAGCATCACAGACTTTAGATAGCAAAGCATAAATAGTCGCAATAATAAACGACTGCTAGCGACTATATAGCGGGCGGTACTATGATTCAAACGGCAACATTTAAATAAAATAAAATCGGGCCAAAGATCAAAAACTTCTAGACGCTCATAGACGGCAGCCCAGCGTGGCCGCCATCTTGCTCCCTTGCCCCATTTACCCTTTCTCCACATTCCTCAGCAGCCAGGCATAGCTTTTATTTTTGTTTTACTTGCTAGCCTGATATACTCTACTTGTCTGCCACCCCACCACCGTCTGCTGAACTCCACTGAGATCTCACTTGTTTGTCCTAACCAGACTTAATGTGCCGTGTTGGATCAATAACAAGGAGCAGCTGCACATTACATTGTTATACATACCATAATTCTGCTGGTGCATGAACACTTTGTCCCACAAATTGTGGGATACAAACATCAGAAAACTTCCTATGGTCAGAGATCTTTTTTGCACTGTGTACTGTGGTGTGCATTGCCTGCGGGTGAAGTACTGTATCACCTTCAGGGTCAAGGTAGTGACCTATAAGGCCCTACATGAATTGGATCTGGGCTATCTGACAGATCTCTTTACTCCTTATCGACCAGCCCGCTAGCTTTGCTCCACTGAGGTGGGCCTCCTTTTATTGCTCAGAGCTCCATTAAAATCATCAGGGGCTTGGACCACTGAATTGGCTGGTCCCCCTTCTGTGGAACTTGCTTCCCAGAAAGATGGGGGAGGCCCCTTTGAGGGAAGCTTTTAAAAGAGATCTCAAAACCCACCTCTTTGGAGAGGCTTTTAACAATATTTGCTAGCCCTTCTGTTTATATATTTAAGATTGATGCAGTTGCTAATGCCATTTTTATTCTATCTATTTAATAGTTATAGTTTATCCCTGTTTATGATGTTTTCTCATTGTTTCAATTGTATGGCACACTGAGCCTCCAGGAAGGGGCACCCTATAAATAAAATATTACTTCTACTACTACTACTAATATGCATCTTGATCCCATGATTGATAGTGGAGTAGCAGGCTATTACGGTGGGTAAGCTGCAAGCATTAAAAACAGCTGAAGTGGACAAGCATGACTATTTAATAAAAAAAAAAGAAAAACAAGCAAAGATCTGCACTGAACCTCCTAAATTCAGCTCTGTTTCTAGCAAAACCAAACCTTCCACATTCTGGTGGGCTCATTTTTCCCTAGTAAGGTTCTTCACACCTCTAGCTTGGACTGCTCTGTTTTGTACTTTTTCCCCTCTGGTGATCTTTGGATCTGTGACTACAGCGGCTGTTGGCTCAGGAATTTGGGGATGGCACCCCTTATTCCAAACCTCTTTCAGCTCTGATGATTATGCTGTTAATTTGCACATGCCCAGTATATTTGAGATTTTGCCTTTTTTTCTGATGTGTGAATCTGCCTGTGATGTGAATGGTCCTGTTCTGACAATGTGGTCCTTACAACTGGCGATGTGAAGCCCTTGCTGACCAGAAAACTGGCCATCAGCTGCTGGTAGCCTTGAACTGAGTCCCTGAAAGTGTAACTGCTACCAAACATCACAAATATACTTATTACTGAACAAGAGCTACTAAAGAAAATTAATAACCTCAAAACTAATACAGTAAGTCTGTAGGTCCTGATGGGATACAGCCTAATTTTCTTAAAGTGCTATCAGATGTATTAGTGGGTCCAATTACATTACTTTTTAATAGGTCACAGCAAGAAGGGGAAAAAAGTCACTGGTTGGAGGAATTGCATAGTAGCACCGATATTCATAAAGGGAGATAGACAGAAGGTATCAAATTACAGGCCAAACAGCCTTACATCCGTGCTGGGCAAGCTAATGGAAGGCATCATTCAGGATAAAATGATAGATCACATCACATATAATGGCTGTACAGATATCACTCAGCACGGTTTTAGTACAGGGAGGTCATGTCTTTCAAACCTATTGTCCTTCTTTGAATCGGTCAGTGCAGCACTGGACAGCGATATGTCATTGAATGTTGTTTACCTGGATTTCTCCCGGACTTCTGACATAGTTCCTCACAAGAAACTGATAGAAAAGTTAGTAGAAATATACTTACATCCAGTATTTATATCGTGGGTCATGTCATGGTTAGATAACAGGAGGCAGAAAGTTAAAATCTGAGGTTACTGCTCAGACTGGGGTAGTGTTACAAGTGGGGTGCCCCAGGGTTCAGTGTTTGACCTCACACTTTTCAACATATTTGTTTCAGGGATACAAACCTCAGGAAGGTCATGGATGTGCAAATACGCAGACAACAAAATTGGAGCAATTGTCAACAATCCTTCTGACGGTCAACAGTTGCAGAACAATCTCAGTTCTATAGCTGCTTCGGCAGAGATTAATAAATTAAGATTTAATGTTTAAAAGTGTAGAGTTATGTACATGGGGCATAATAACCCAAATCTGAAGTATAAATTAGAGGACACTACACTACTGGAAACTATGAGTGGAAAGGACTTAGGGGTGACAGCCCAGAAATATAAAATTCTGGTCTGTATCTTCTGAAACATCAAAAGCAGAGACCCCTGAGTAATTGTTCCATTATATGTATCCCTTGTGAGTGCCTCACCTCGAGTATTGTTCCCCCTTCTGTGCTCTACAAACAATCAGAGATAACAGTATACTATGAAAACTACAAAGGAAAATGACAAAGAGAATCCACAACATGTCTGACAAATCATGTGATGACAGATTGAAAGATCTGGGACTATACTCAGTGGAATATGGAACACTTGGGGTGACCTGTGCTATGTTTACAGTGCCTACAAAGAACAGTTCATCTGGGAAGCCATAGGTCTGCAGAACTGTTACAAACAAACAACAACGAGATCATACAGTAAGCAGATCATGGGGAAAGTGAATAGAACTGTCAAGAGGAGGAATTGGTTTAGTCAGCGGGTTGTGACTGCATGGAATATGCTACCAGATATTGTTTTTTTTATAGTTTGTATTTATTATATTTTTATTCTCAAGAACATAGGACAGTTTTTACAGTATATAAATTAAGACAGCATAAAATTACATCAGTCAGATGCTTAGCAGTACATTAGCCAGAGGTATCACGACAACTTACGTAGTTTACAAAGCAGTTCATATAATGAACACTAAGACATTTACAGAAACCACCATCAGGATCAATATATTTCTAAGGTACAAAAGTAGGATCTAAGGATGAAATATCTAGAATCCATTTCCTCCATTTAAGCTCAAAGGTGGACCGTTTATCTGTACTTTTGGCTATTAATCTCTCTAATATATAAATTTCTCCCATTATTCCCTGCCAGCTCTGAATGTTTGGGGGCATCTTCTTTCCCCAATTTCTAGTAATTGCTTTTTTAGCTGCCAGTATATAAGTGACTAACAGAGACCCTCTGGATATTGGAAGATCAGCTACCGGATATTGTGATTTCAAGCAGGACTATGGATTCATTCAAGAATTCATTGGATCAGCATATGGGTGCATTAAAATGCAGACTGCACCACTGATAAGTGGCAAGTCATTATAGGCCTTGTAGACCTCCTGACTCATAATCGACCTATGAACCCAAAATGGGTCAAGAACAAGCTTTGGCAGCACCAGTTTTAGCTACATTAATGCCCTGGAGGCAATGGTGGTGGCCCCTGGTTTGGAAGCAAAGCTACTAAACTGCATATTGATCAAGTCAGGAATGGGCCTCCTCAGCAGCAGTCAGTGCTACCAAATTTCGGAGCTAAGCTCCTCAGTGGTAAAGTAGCCAGTGTTAAAAGGTTCAATTGGTGCCCTAGAAGAAAGCCATGGCATGGAGCTCTGCTGAAAGGCCCAATTAGGGCCAACTTAACATGCAACATGTCCATAGGACTACGTGCTGGGATAGTTTGGCACTGAATGGGAGCTGCCTGCTGGGGAGAGTGGAATGGAACTTTGCTAAAGCACCTCCCAAAGTAGTACCAGAGATGGGCTCCTGGTGCCTTATGTAAGCACCCCCACATGTGGGTGCTTACTATTCAGCCCTTGCTCCTTCCCTTTCTCTTTTTTTTTTTGGCTGTGGGGTTTGTGGCCCACCTGCAGGTATGACTCCCAGCTGGGTATTTAAGGGAGGTTTTGTCGCCCTTTTGAGGGAGGGGAAGGAAAAAGACTGTTGGAGAGAGCAGGTCATGGGTTCGGAGCCAGGATAGCCCTCACTGTCCCCCACTCAGCTGGGATCTTTAAGCAAGCAGCGTGGAGTCAGTCCTTCTGGGAAATAGTGCCATGGGGAGCCCGGTAGAGAGATTCAGTGAGTCGATTGGCAGGCAGGTGTTCACCCTTGGTAGTCACCACTATGCAAGAGGATGCCCTGTAGATTCTGCAAAGAATGGGACCCAGTGCCACACTAAGGGCAGCTGTAACATGGAGAGTGAAAGAAGGACCCATCACCTGAACTGTGGCACCAGGTGGGTTGGCGGTGGGTCCGGGCAAACAGTTTGTTTGGTTCCTGCTGTTGTCACGGTGTGGTGGTGAGAGCCCATGCTGCGGGGATGGTGGTGGTAGCAGCAGCTTGCCTTCACCTTTATCAGTGTGGCACTGCAGCAGGACCCAGGTGCCATTTGTGTCCTAAGGTTTTTTGGGGGTCAGCGTCAGTGCATTTCTGGGATTGCCAGGACCTGTACGAGTTGCCCTGGGATGCTCAGAGCATTAAGAGGCAGGAGAATTGGTATGTGTTCATAGCTGGGAAGCTGGAATCTGCAATGCATTCAGAAAATGTTTTGTTGCATTTCGTCTGTGTTGCCACCATCAAAATCGGAGGCCCTATTTGGCTTCCTGTATGACCCTGCTTTCATCGTCTCAGATCACCAGGTAAGTGCCATGGCCTTGTGTCACTGAAACTATGCTACTTCAGAAACTATGCTGCTTGTGCCCCCATTGCTCGATGGAGTGGAATTTTCTATTCTTATAACCAATTACATGTTTTCTATTTGCTGCATTATTAGTGTGGACATTAGACTTAATTGGTAAATTGAGTGTCAACCTGTAACCACCTAGCTGCACCCTCTAGTTGCCATTTGCCCCCATGGCCAATGCACCCCTCTGCCTGATCTACAATTAAGAATGAAGCTTGAACCCAGGTTAACTGTTTTCCATCTGAGTTTGTTTGGACTGCTGTCTGTGTTGCCAAGGCCCCCCCCCTCCCATTTTAATATCAGGTACCTCTACACACGGAGGGGAGCTTACACTTATTTCTGCTTTGGGGAGGTGGGCAGTGTCTGATGGCACCAGAGATGGTGTCCCAGTTTTGTGCCACTCTTTCATTTGGGGTTGGGGGTTATGGGTGGTCAGGAGGGGGAGGAATTATTATATGACATCACTGTTTGTGTGTTGTTAGTCTGTGGAGGCACATGAGACGTGGGGGAAAGGGTGTGAGACTGGTTTGGAATGGCCTCATCCCCTATAGCGGGGCACCATTGTGCTGTCATATTAACAAGATTTTGCCACTCTTCCATAGATGTCTATGTGACAGTCATGGAACCTTTCATACTATGATTTCAAGAATATCTGGAGAACAGCTATAGAAATTGATGCTCTTGGACATTACTAGTGTTCCTTTAATGTCCCAGGATCATGTCACCAGTGCACTGCATAGAAGGCTTGTCTGCCTGTGTCAGAGGGCCTAGGGACTGCCTGACTTGCTCTGTGCTGTCACAACCAAGCACGCTGCCATGATGAGAGCACTTGTGAGGTGTGCATGTATGAACAGTGTAAGCACTGCAATCAAGCTTTGAGTGTTCACATCGCCAAGTCGGACTCATACAGTATGACGCCAGCTGCTGCATTAAAGGAGAGCATTTTTGCAGCTTGTTTGAATCAGCCTAACAATCATAATGATATCAGTAAAGCAGAGCACAGCATCGTATTAGAATCTGTACCATGTGGTGGAACTTTCTGCCATCCATGTGGTACAGACTCTGAGAGGCGTGCTGTAGTGAGCTGGCTGTGTAGTTGCACGGGAACCGGAGCAGAGGACAGTTATGTCTGTGTGGCTCTCTACAGTAAATATTTACTCAGCTTACATTTAGTTTGAGTGCAGGCAGGACTAATACTATTTGGCAGTACAAATCATATGTGTGTGTGTGTGTGTGTGTGTGTGTGCCGCGTGCGTGCGTGTCCACACACATGCACACTGAAGAAAATAAATCACCCGAGAAACTTAAATGTGAGAGGCAGCACTGACATATATACACATGATGGTCATGCACATGTATACACTGAAGGGAGCCAAAGAGTTTTGATTGTCTCTGAATATTAGAAATCAGATTTTCAAAGTATATCCACTAGGTGGTAAGGCAGTTCTTTTCCTAGTTGGCTACCTGTTGTTACTTTCACCAAAATGGAGAAGCAGGAGGCACAATTCAAGAAAGGAACCAGTTTATTGAATAACAGACCACAGGCTAGGGAACGGGAGAAAAGGGGTACAACAGCATTCAGTTCCACCTCTAATATCTTACTAGTGCTCTGAGGCCTTATACTAAAACTCCAGTCTCCTGTATGAGGAGAACTGTAAGAAGGAATTGCCTGTAACAGCTACACTATAAGATTGTCCTATTTCTAATCCCTGTAAGAGGGTGGCTCTATAATAAAACTAGCAAGACTATTAACTGGCTGTAACAGCTACGCTGTAAGAGCGTCCTATTTCTAATCCCTGTTCAGATCCTTCTAAGTCAACCCTGAGGTGCACCTCTAGCTATTACCTGGAGTACTCCACACTATAAATCACACTACACACTATAGCAGGAGTCTGTATGTATTGTGGATGGCAGTTAATGCATGGTCATATTTTCTCTGTCATCAAGAAGAGAACAAAATCAAAGGAATTGGTGTGACAAGAATCAACTTGACTAAATGTCCAGTGTAACTCTGAGGACTTTTGGGAAACTAGAGGAATGCAGAGAGGATTTTTGAACAGACCATGAGTTTCTCAGCCACACCCCACCTCTCTAGGGTCACCGGAATGCAAGAACGGGTACCAAGATTTCTTCAGCTAAGAACTCACTGAGGGCTGCTAGAACTGAAATACAAAAGATCCAGCTGCAGTCCACTTCTGGACTGCCTGGTGAAGGAGACTATGCAAACCACTCGGCCACAGTCCACTTTTGGACTGCCAGGTGAAGAATACAATGCAGATTACCCTGCCACAGCACACTTCTGGACTGCCGAATGAAGAGGACGAAGGAGATCATCCTGCCATAGCCCACTTCTGGACTGCTAGATGAAGAAGACGATGGTGAAGAAGAAGATGGAGATCACCCTGCCACAGCCTGCTTCTGGACTGCCGGGTGATGAAGATGAAGGAGATCACCCTGCCACTGCCCGCTTCTGGACTGCTGGGTGAAGAAGATGATGCAGACCCCAAGGGAAGCAGGAGTCCGATTTGAAGAAGTCTCTGGACATTGGAGAACGACAGTGTTCTGGGCTCCAAGGTCGGAGAAGCCAAGGGCACATGTAAAACAACAAACAGGGAGTCACTCAGAGAACTGGAACAGAAGATCTGGATGGCACTCTGATGCGGATGACAAAATAAGAAAACGGATAGCAGATTCTGCACTGGGCCAAGCTGTACATTGGAAACTGTCAAAGGAAAAAGAGAAACATGACATTGTAAAGTGCAAATACGACTTGGTTCTTTTCTTAAGTCACACTGCTACAGGCTGATTCTGGATTACACTTGTGAAATCTCCCTTCCAGGGCTGCAGGAGACTGATTCTGAAATGCAGTGGTGAAATGTCTCTGAAGGCTGATGCGAACCCACACAGGTGCAATGTCTCTGAGGGATTGTTGAAGACTGATTCAAAAGCACAATGGCACAAGATGCTGGCTTAATGTATATAAAAGTCACAGTTCCAATAATCATGCACAGTATCTTAGTCTCTGAATGTATAGATCACAGTAAATAACAGGCACTTGGTTGCTTCTGTCTGGTCACCTTCTAGCTGAAGCCCTTACTAACTGTAGACCTAACTGCAGTAGGTTCCTCTGACTAAATGGGCTCTGCTGCTACTGTGGGTGCACTGGCAGCTGAACGTTAGCTGGCCTCCTGAGACTGTGGGGTACTTTATTTAGGTGGGTCCCTTATAGCTGTGCTAGTGCTCGATTTGACCACTGCCCTGCTGGGTCTGACTAGCTAAACCCCTAACAAATGTGGGCTTATATGGTTAGCTAACCCCTTGACAAGCAATAAGCCTTCTGTGGCTGGGTCCCTTTAAATCCTGTAGCCCTCTTGGCTAGGTTGGGCCTGGTTGCTCCCTTTAAATAGCTTACTTAGTCTGGGTTGCCCTTTTAAATAAACATTCGGGCCTACCGCCTTACTGGTCCCCTCAGACTGCTGGGCCTCTTACTGGCTTACTGGGTTCACTGACTGGGTCCCTTTTGGGCTCACTGGCTGGGTCCTTTAGATTGCTGGGTCCACTGGGGTTGGCCCCTTAAAGCTGCTGGGCCTACTGTTGCTGGCCCCTTTTAAGCTGGTGGGCCTCTCACTGGGCCCGCCTCCTAATTAAACATGTGGGCCTAAGTCGCCTCCTTTAAATAAATAAGTGGGCCTATCTTTCCCCTTTAAACAAACACCTATGCTTAACTCGCCCCTTTAAATAAAGATCTGGGCCTGCACAGGGCCTGACTTCTCCTCTGCATTTGCTCCACCTTAATTTAAATGTTTTAGTGCTTTTTGTTCCCCTTTTGCCACAAGCTGAGACCTTCCCCTGGGCATCGCCCTGCCCTTTATGTAAATTTTGTTCCTCCTGTTCAGGCCATCGGACGCTTCACTTTGTGCCTCGCGCAAGATTTAAAATAAATAAACACTTTGGTCTCCTGTTCACTCACCACACCAGACTGGGATATGAAGAAGCTGGATCGGGAGGTGGGAGGAGTTTCTTGCAGAGGGAGGTTTCAGGCTGCTGCTTGGTCATCTGGGACCTTACGAGGTCCAAGACTGGTGCATACGATGCAGCTTTGCAACTGACGCTTCCGGGGGACCAAAAACTTTAACTCTTAAAATAAATTGGGGCACCAAGCCCTTCTGATTGGGGGGGACTGGACAGCTTCACTTTCTCGGGTGCTCGTGACGCACCTTGGACAACGCAACGCACACAGGGCAGTGTTCAGCGGCTGGAGGCAGAAGAGGCATGCAGACAAGCCCTCAGGGACAGCTTCAACCCTCCAAGTAGGCACTTTCTAGTCCCTCCATGCATTCTGCATCCTCTCTCCTATACAGCTACCATGATTCTTTCTTTCTAACAACTTTTTTTTATTCAAACAGCAACACTCTGGTTCTGGTTCAGATAGAATGCTGCATGCAGCACAGCATTCTACCCTAGGCACAATGTTTACTTTTGCCATGTGCTGGCATAGCAACCTAGCTTGGCATTATTTTAAGTCTGTAGTTTGGGCACCTTTGCTGGGGTACACTGGGGTTACTGGGAATTGCTGGGGAACCTCAACTTTGGGGTATTACATATTCAGCCCTGCTAAAAAATACATGTCCCCATGTATACGCCTAAACTACTTGAGAGGACACAGTACTTTAACACTTTAGACATTCTTAACTTTTACCAGTTACCATTTCTGTTGTTTAACACTTTTAGTATTGAACATTTCTAGCTGTAAGATAATCTATATTCTAGCTTTGTTCTGTATTTCTGCTTTATTTACAGGCGACCCTTATGGAATTATTGGATTTCTTCTATCCAATGTTTTGGAGGAATAGCCTTTGTTGTATGTGCAGAGCTACGTACAGAACCTTCATTAGACCTGGCAGAAACAGGACTGAACATGGTGATACCTGGTAACCAAGGCCATTCTATTGGGTCTCCAGTGGTAGGCATATTTATTCTTGTGTGCTCCTGCCTCTCCCATCTGTCTTCTTTGTCATCCTGACCATTATCCGGACCAAAGGTTTGAAATGTGCAAGGCTTCAAAATATTTCTGTGCACTATTGAGTATCCTCCCATTTCTGATTTGATTCTATATACTGGAAGTCCTGGGTATGGAATTTCAGTGATCACAAACGGTGTAGGTTCCCACCTGGTCGCAAGCTTTTGTCCTCTGGTGTGAGTGTTCTTCAGTAAAACTCTATCCCCTACAGACAAAGGTACAGCGTGTGCCTTGCAGTCATACTGTTCTTTTTGTCTCTGTTGTGCATATCCCATCTGGTTTGACAGAATATCAGCTGCTTCTTTGAATTATCGTTGGTGTTCTTCCATCCATACTGTGGTTAGCTCCTCTGTCTTTCTGTATGTCGGCTGTACATCGAGAACCATGTCCACTGGAAGTCTTCCATGTTTGCAAAACATTAAGTAATAGAGCGTGTATCCTGTGGAACAGTGAACAGTATTGTTGTAAAGGTAACAAAATTCAGGAAGCAGTTCAGGCCACTTTGCTTTCTGATGCTCCGGCATTGCTCTCAACATCTCCAGTAGGGTGCAATTTGCTCGTTCTCATAATCCATTCATTTGCGGGTGATAGGGGTCTGTTCTCAATTTCTTACTGCCATACATGGAACACTGTTCTTTGAATAGTACTGATTCGAATGCACCACCTTGGTCAGTCAATATTTGAGCTGGATACCCATACAGATGAACAAAATGCTTCCAAAGTGCTTCAGCTGTAATCTGAGCTGACAAGTCCTTCACTGGTACCGCCACCATGAATTTTGTGTAGTGGTCAATGATCATTAGCATATACTGGAATCCACTTCTACTGAGTTTGATCTAATGATCTACAGCAACAGTCTTCAGTGGTATTTTGGTTACAATCAGGTGCAAGGGTGCTCTTTGTTCACTATCCACCTCTCTCTCTTTAGGTTGTAGGCCATGCAGTTCTCACACCATTGTCTAATATCCTCTCTCATGCTGATCCAGTAAAATCGCTCTCTCATTGTTTTCTCAGTCTTTTGGTATCCAAATGACCTGACCCATTGTGGTAGGCCTCCAGCATGGTATCTGCTTCCGTTTGTGGAATGAGGATCTGAACAATCTCTCCTCGGGTTCGCGTATCTCAAGTCTTACATACAATCTTTCCTTGCTCAAGGCTGATGTACTCCCATTGTCTAAGCAGTTTGGCCAGTTCTGGGGGCAGCGTCTTTCTTTCTTTCCTGCATGCTTATTGTTCTTTTGGTGCCGAGTATTTCTTTGAGTTCCTGGATCAGAAGATTCTGAATCTGTAACGATATCCATAAATCTGTTCTGTTATCCGCTGGTAATGTAGGAGTTGTTTCTTGTCTGTGATCGACACTCTGTGAGTACTAGCAACGCAATTGGACTATATTTGCTGGAATCCTGATGAATGGTGGCATTTCTAAATCTTCCCGCTCGGTCTCAACTATTTCCTCTTTGTCATGATCAGGCAACTGGAGAGAGCATCCACATTACCATTAGACTTCCCTGAATGGTACTTTATTGTGAAATTGAAGTTGGCCAGGCTGGAGGCTCATCGTTGCTCCAATGACTCGAGCTTCGCTGTGTCGAGATGTTCCAAGGGATTGTTGTCCGTATATACAGTGAATGAAGTAGCAGTGAAGTAGTGTCAAAATTTCTCCATTACAGCCCAAACAAGCCCTAAGAACTCTAGCTTGAAGGAACTGTATCATTCATTGTTCCTTTCAGAACCCCTCGAATCCTCTACTTGCATAGGTGATCACCCGTTCTTTTCCCTCCTGTAACTGGGTAAGTACAGCTTCTAGGCCTTTGTTGTTAGCATCTGTGTAGAGGTGGAAAGGTAATCTGGGTAAGCTAGTACTTGTACTGTGGTGAGCACTGCTTTAAGGTGATCAAATGCAACTTGACACTCTGGCATCCAATTTACTCCACTGTGTTTACTGACTTTACTCCCTTTTGAGTGACATAACAGTTCATGTGGAAGGGCTGCTTGTTTTGAGAAATCTTTCATAAATCTATGATAATATCTGACAAATCCCAAGAATCATCTCACATCTTTGATGGGGACAGGACAGGACCATTCCTTTGCCACTTTGATTTTCTCTGGATCTGGAGCTATCCCCTCTGCAGATACAACATGTCCCAAATAATTTACTTCCTCTTTCAAGAAATGACACTGAAGGCTTGATTTTCAGTCCATATTTCTTTAGGTGCTTGAAATCCAGCTCCCTGTGTTTTAGGTGCTCCTTGTACGTTTTTAAAGACTATGATATCATCCAGGTAAAGAAGTACTATGTCAGAATTCTCATTGCCCAAGCACTGTTCAACCAAGTGCTGAAATGTTCTCAGTGCATTACAAAGACCAAACGGCATCCGTGAAAACTCATACCCCATTGGAGTCGCAAAAGCTGTCTTTTCTTGGTCCTCTGATGCCACGGGCACTTGTCAGTATCTGCTTGCTAAGTCAATTGTAGAGAAGAATGCTGTTGACCTTAATGCTGTGAGGGCATCCTCAATGCGGGGCAATGGATTGGCATCCCGGTGTGTGATTTGGTTGAGCTTGCGATAATCGATGCAAAATTGTATCTGTCCATCTTTCTTCCTGACCAAGACAATTGGTGCCACCCATGGGCTGTGACCCTCTCTTATGACATTCGCCTCTAACATTTCTTTCAATAACTGCTTGGTCGGCTGATACAAAGCAGGGGGTATGGGTCTGAACCGTTCCAGAATGGGTGGGTGATTCTCTGTAGGAATGTAGTGTCTCACATTTGTTGCGCAGCTGAAGTCTAATGCATGGTGAGAGAAGGCATCAGCATGTCTCTTTATCACCTCCAGCAGCTCTGACTTTTCTTCCTCTGTTGTCTTGGGATTTCCCATATCAGTTTCCTGGATCCACGCTTTGGAGGTCTCACCATCGACTATATCTTCCTGTAGTGCTACGGTGGCACTGGTCAAGCGAGACACTTTGTCTTCTTCCTCGCCTGGGGTTATGACATTTTCCCATTTGACCTTAATGAGTCAACCAATGGCCTATCATTTATACACTGTCACTGACTGAGTGGGGTGATTGAGCAGGTGGACAGGAACCTTGCCACCCTTTACCTTGACCAGGCTCCAAGCCACCACAACTGGATCCTCTCCTTTGACCCACTCTGGTTTCACTAAGGCTGTGTAGTCTTTATCTCACAATCCTACCTTGCCTTTGCACATCGGTGTCATTTCAGCATCAGGTTTCAACTGTACTGGCCTTTCATCCATCATTCGGACTTTTCCGATTTCTCCTTTCTCATTAGCAAACCGCTGATGATGCTGGAGCAGCTTAATTGTTCCTTGCAAGTCCCATTTCTCTCCCCATGGAAGTGAACTGGTCTGTTCTCTCAGAACTTGTATAAGGTCCTCTTGGCAATGCTGGAGCAGATTCATGCCCAAGATCACAGGTGGTAAGTTATCGTCGTAGAGATTGCTGATCAGAATCCCCTAGTTTGGGTGTTCAGTCTTTCCCAACTTGATATTCACCTCCATATAGCCAATAATAGGAATATCCAGACCATTGTTGACTAACAGCTTCATCCCTTCTTAGGAGGTTGAGTTAGTTGCTCTCTCGTCCAGTACTCAAAGAAAGTCTTGCCCTGCAGTGTTGTCACTTGTGAGCCAGTGTCCAATAGGGCTTCCACCTCAATTTCATTTACTTTTATAGTGATGGTTGGACAATTTCCAATGAACCTGGCTTGAGTTGAGTTTCTTAATGAACCTACTGTGAATTGTCCTGAGGCTCAGTCTGCCACCCCGGGGACTCCTTGTTTAAAACTGTGGCAGGCGTGCTTGCCTCCTGAGTACATCTTCTCTCAGTATGGCCACTGATTCCACACCTTCTACATATGGGACTCCCATTCACATCAAACTGGTCAGATGAACTTCCGGTTCCGGTATGGAGGAGTAAACATCGGTGCTAAGAGGCCCTCGCACAATCTACAACAATCGAGAACTAAATACAAAAAAAAAAAACAATCTTTCAACAAAATCACCACATTACCCAACTAACTTGGATCCTGGCAGACTGAAAATTACTGGCGGAGATGGCTAAAGCACAGCGTAACTAATACCAATTGTTAGCAGACATGGAGGAGACAGAAGATCAGGGAACCTCTGACTCAGAGCAAAATCTAAAATTACCCTCCTCTAACGAAACAAAAAGAGCATCAACCAGTTCCAATGCCAAGACCAGAAAAAAAAACTCACAGTCATCATCCGGTGAAGCTATACTTCAGGCGATCACAGAATTTAGGGGTGAAATGCAAAACTCAATAAAAGAACTGAAAGCAGATATAGGCTCTCTACGGTCTTGCATGGCCAATGCTGATCAACAAATCTCAGAAAATACCTCACGATTAGACAGCATAGAGGAAATGATAAAAATAACGGCATTGGAACAACTAATAATCTTAATGCAGCAGAAGATGCTGAAAATCGGAGCAGCCGATGCAAAAATGTTAGGATATTTGGCCTACCTGAAAATGAGGAGGGAGGAGACACAATAGCATATTTGGACTATCTTCTTTGGCTGGTGCTAAACTTAGAACCAGAACTTCAACTTGATATTGAACGATCACATCATGCCCTTGGGCCTAAGCCAGCTCGTACAGACTCCAGGCCTCGATCTTTTATAATTCATTTTGAAAGCTACCAAACTAAAGAACAGCTTCTGAGAAAGGCCTGGCAGAAGGGGTGTGTAATGCTGGGACAACATAGATTAATATAATCGACAATGATTATGCCCCATGCACCCAGCGCCAGCGAAGGGAATATGCGGTCCTGTTTCCTCACCTAAGATCTCAAAAAATAAAATTTCAAACCCCTTACCCAGCTAAGTTGGTGGTCCAGATGCCCTCTGGTCCACAGACCTACTCCTCAGCCACAGAAGCAATCAAAGACCTCACACCCGTGACATCATTAATGCGAAGTTCTTGGACACTCTGAAGTCAAGACTGGAGCAATTCAAAAACCCAGCTTCAGACAAGCAACTACCAAACTTCTCATTGTCTAATATATTACGGAAACTACACCAGCTAAGAAATCCGACCCTGACCTCCTGAAGGAATCTAGAATTAGCTTTTTTTTATTTCTCTCTCCTGGGGTGGCTGGGTCTTCCCTCTGGCCCGGCTGGGCTTGGAGGGGGAGGAATGTTTATTTCTATTGCTGTGGCTACTGGTGGGAGGAGTGCCTCAACTAGGCCCAGGGAAATCATAAAATAATTGCTTTTAATCAGACTTTCAGGATTGCATTTCTGGGTCACATGGCCCTCCGATGGCAGGTTTTGGACCAGGCTAGAGGGTACCAACACTGAGGTCATTACCCCGTCTTACCCATGACACAGCGATCCCTTCCTCCCTTAGTTCCCCCCTTTAGTCATGCTGCCTCAAGTTTTCTTTTAGTGCTGGTATCTCAGCCAAGGGGCAAGGGGGAGAGATCCACCACTAGCCCTGATGAGAAGGAACCCTGGAGGAACAAGGGATTATGTGGGGGCTGCACAGCCCGCGATCTACATGGTAACTCATAGGAAATTACATGCTATGAGACTTTTACCAATAAACAACCCAATGACTGTCTTTATTTAAAAATGGAAGGGTGGTCCCTCAGCTTAAGAAAAAAATCATTTGACTTTCATACGGGCCATGAGGTGAATCCAGACGAGACTTTCCCTTCTCACCAAAGGATTCCACGGAGGCTACCTGATGTTGCTTTGGTGATGTTTTTAGTTGCCATGGAATACATCCAAGTCTGGTGACCAGACACTGAGTAGCAACTATGTAGCCTATTCTATATATACTAAGGGTTTTCCACCATTATTGTTTAGCAAAGACTAAGAGTTATATGAGTTTTAACCCATGTAGAGACACCAAGAACAAGGCTTAATGATTGGCAAGAAAACCAAAACTCCTAACCAGCATGATAAAGGGTGCCTGTAGAGGGTGCCTAACTGGAAGGGGAGAAAGTTAACTGATCGGGGAGGGTCTCCTCCTGTGGGGGGGGGAGGTGAGAGGAAGAAGGAGGAAATGACAAAATATTGGCAAGTCGATCTACATACCTCATCTCACAATCATGACACCTTGGTGACATATGACCACCTTTTAAGCTGGACTCTAAGTAGCAGTCCCCTCCTTTTGCCCTGCTGCCTGGTGACCCCCTTAGGGTACGGGGATCCCTCTCTTATCCTGGGTGGACACTTCCCACTTGATCCCCAGAGACTAATACTAACAAGAGTATTCTGGTACTCTAACTTTAAATGTATAAAAGAAAATACCCTTCCTCACCAACCGAACCTCTCAGAGTTCCTTGTTGGGAATTCCTTTTCAGAGCCCTATTGGTTCTCCTCATTAATTATCTCTGATGGTGGTAAACAGCTCCTCTCAACAGAAGTGTGGGGGGCCTTGGACTCTAAACCCAACTGATTTTCCTCAACCATGCCGATACCCTCCCAGGGAGGGCACCCACTGGGTATGCTCGCCCTAATTGGGGCCTTTTTGCTCCTCCGGGGGACTTTTTTTCCCCCCTCTCCAGGGGCTCTGAGACTCCAAGTTCCACCCCAGTTCCTTTTAGGAATCTGGACAGGAGCATTCAGAGATTGCGCAAAGCAAGCATCTCTACTGTGGGAGTCAACCTGTACATAGTTTACTCACTGGTTACTGTTTTTCAACTATGTATTAGTTTAGTTGCTAGATATGTTGAAGTTTATGATGATGTTCTACTTGTTATAGCAGTATAGCGCAGAGGTTTAAGGCTCTGATCTGCAAACCTGAAGACCTGGGTTTGAATCCCACAGCCCTCACTTGTATACTGTGTGACCCTGAGCAAGTCACTTAACTTCCCTGTGCTCCCAGGTCACACCTGTAAACAAGCTTTCAGCTTAGTGTGCTACTCCTGGTTAAACAATTGTTATAGATGTTATAGGGGGAAGGGGGGAGGGAAACCAAAAAACACATGAGTCAAGTTTCAATTACTTCAAAAGGACCTTTATTAGCAAAAGTACATAAAACAATGAAAAAGAAGGACTCTGAGCCATTGGTTGACCACTCGCCACTGGAGAGGGTGATCCGGATGTTTCCTGGCTTGACCACCCTATAAAGGAAAAATACAAAGAATATTAGAAACACAGGACCACCATGGCAACACAACCGTTAAAAATTTTCTCCCAGTATATCAACGGTTTACATAACGCAATCAAACACTCCCGTCTCATACAACACCTTAATAAACAAAAAGCGATATATATAGTTCCTCCAAGAAACACATCTTTCAGACCCCGAACATCAAAAATTGTGATGGGGACAGCGCTATTCAATATTTGCCTCTTTGCACCCCAGTGGACGGAAATGGGGAGTGGCAATTCTCATCCCCTCCACTACGCCCCTAGATGTGCATGATACATATATAGATGGTCAAGGGCATTTTGTTATCATACAAGGCACTCTATATGCCCAAAAGATCACTTTGGTAAATATATACCTCACTCCCCGAGCCAGGATCCCAGGAATCAAGGCATTTATATCTAAACTATTAGATATGCTTCGAGGCCAACTGATTCTAGGGGCAATCTAAATATGACACTATCCCCTCAGCTAGACTGTTCAAACCCACGGAAACATTGGCAATCGGTATCAAACATCCTACGCAGTCTGTTAAAAATTTGTTCCACATGTGCCTTTTCACGTTCTGGCCAAGCACTAACTTCTCAGTGGGCCGCACCGGTAAGTTGTCCAATCAAAATTTCTACTTGCTGTCACTCAGGAATCTCCTATAATTGGAACATAGACATCATTTTACTTTGGAACTCTCCCAAATTGATGGTAGATGAATCCATGGGGTCCCTGGAGAACCGTAGCAACCAGGGTGCACTAAAGTAGTATGGCATCGTAATCGGGTTCAATAGTGCCCCTTCTCCAGCTCCACCCAAGGTTTCTGGCCTTCTGGATTCCTTTTTTGCTAAACCATTTCCTGCTTTGGACTACAATTAAAGTATCCTGTCTGTGACGACAGGTTAAGTGAGCTGAAGAGTTTTGATTGCCTCTGAATATTAGAAATCAGATTTTTAAAGTGCATCCATTAGGTGGTAAGGCAGTTCCCTTCCTATTTGGCTACCTGTTGTTACTTTCACCAAAATGAAGAGGCAGGAGGTATGATTCAAGATAGGAACCAGTTTATTGAACAATGGACCACAGGGTAGGAAACAGGAGAAAAGGGGTGCAACAGCATTCAGTTCTAAATCTAATACCTTACTAGTGCCCTGAGGCCTTATGCTAAAACTCCAATCTCCTGTATGAGAACTGTAATAAGGAATTGGCTGTAATAGCAACGCTATAAGAGCGTCCTATTTCTAATCCCTGTAAGAGGGTGGCTCTACACTAAAATTAGCAAGCCTATTAACTGGCTGTAACAGCTACACTGTAAGAGCATCCTATTTCTAATCTCTGTTCAGAACCTTCTAAGTCAACCCTGAGGTGCACCTCTACCTATTACCTGGATTACTCCACACTATAAATCACACTACATAATATAGCAGGAATCTGTATGTATTTCGGATGGCAGTTTGTGCATGGTCTTATTTTCTCTGTTGTCAAGAAGAGAAAGGAATCAAAGGAACTGGTGTGACAAGAATCAGCTTGACTGACTGTCCAGTGCAACTCGGAGGACTTTTGGGAAACTAGAGGAATGCAGAGAGGATTTTTGAACAGACCATGAGTTTTTCAGCCACACCCCACCTCTCTAGGTTCACCAGAATGCAAGAACAGGTTCCAAGATTTCTTTGGCTAAGAATCCACTAAGAGCCACCAGAACTGAAACACAAAACAGCTGGCCGCAGTCCACTTCTGGACTGCTCAGTGAAGGAGACGATGCAAACCACCCGGCCACAGCCCACTTATGGACTGCCAGGTGAAGAATACAATGCAGATCACCCTGCCACTGCCCACTTCTGGACTGCTGGATGAAGAGGACGATGGTGAAGAAGATGGAGATCACCCTGCCACAGCCCACTTCTGGACTGCTAGTGAGGACGAGAAGAAGAAGAGAATCACCCTGCCACAGCCTGCTTCTGACTGCCAGAGGAAGATGATGGTGAAGAAAGATGGAGATCACCTTGCCACAGCCCACTTCTGGACTGCTGGGTGAAGAAGACGATGCAGACCTCACAGGAAGCAGGAGTCCGGATGAAGAAGTCTCTAGACATTGGAGAATGGCAGTGTTCTGGGCTCCAAGGTCGGATGAGCCAAGGGCACACGTAAAACAATAAACAGGGCATCACTTAGAGAACTTGAACAGAAGATCTGGATGGCACTCTGATGAGAACGACAAAATAAGAAAATGGACAGCACATTCTGCACTGGGCCAAGCCATACACTGGGAACTGTCAGAGGAAAAAAACAAACATGACACTGTAAAGTGCGAATATGGCTTGGTTCTTTTCTTCAGGAACACTGCTGCAGGCTGATTCTGGAGTATGCTTGTGAAATGTCTCTTCCAGGGCTGCGGGAGACTGATTCTGAAATGCGCTGGTGAGATGTCTCTGAAGGCTGATGCGAACCCACACAGGTGCAATGTCTGTGAGGGACTGCTGAAGACTGATTCAAAAGCACAATGGCACAAGATGCTGGCTTAATGTATTTACAAGTCATAGTTCCAATAATCATGCACAGTATCACAGTCCTTGAATGTATAGATCACAGTATATAACAGGCACTTGGTTACTTCTGTCTGGTCACCTTCTAGCTGAAGCCCTTACTAACTGTGGATCTAACTGCAGTGGGTCCCTCTGACTAAATGGGCTCTCCTGCTACTGTGGGTGCACTGGCAGCTGAATGTTAGCTGGCATCCTTAGGCTGTGGGGTGCTTTATTTAGGTGGGCCCCTTATAGCTGTGTCAGGCCTCGATTTAACCACTGGCCTGCTGGGACTGACTAGCTAAACCTCTAACAAATGTGGGCTTATATGGCTAGCTAACCCCTTGACAAGCAATAAGCCTTCTGTGGCTGGGTCCCTTTAAATACTGTAACCCTCTTGGCTAGATTGGGCCTGGTTTCCCCCTTTAAATAGCTCACTTAGCCTGGGTTGCCCTTTTAAATAAACAGTAGGGTTTACTGGGCCTCTTACTGGGCTCACTGGCTGGACACGTTCCCTTTTGGGCTCACTGGCTGGGTCTCTTAGACTGCTGGATCCACTGAGGTTGGCTCCTTTAAGCTACTGGGCCTACTGTGGCTGGCCCCTTTTAAGCTGGTGGGCCTCTGACTGGGCCCGTCTCCTAATTAAACATGTGGGTCTAAGTCGCCCCTTTAAATAAATATGTGGGCCTAACATGCCCCTTTAAACAAGCACCTGGGCTTAACTCACCCCTTTAAATAAATATCTGGGCCTGCACAGGGCCCGACTCCCCCCCTATATTTGCTTTGCTTTAATTTAAATGTTTTAGTGCTTTTTGTTTTCTCTTTTGCCACAAGCTGAAACCTTTCCCTGGGCATCGCCATGCCCCTTATGTAAATTTTGCCCCTCCTTTTCAGGCTGTTGGTTATTTCACTTTGCACCTAGTGCAAGATTCAAAATAAACAAACACTTTGGTCTCCCATTCAGGTGGTCAGCACTTTGTTGGCATGCTGCCTCCTACTCACCGCACCAGACCGGGATATGAAGAAGCTAGATCGGGAGATGGGAGGAGTTTCTGGCACGGGGATGGTTTTGGGCGCTGCTTAGTCGACCGGGGACCTTACAAGGTCCAAGACTGGCAAATCTGATGCAGCTCTCTGACTTCTGCCTCCAGAGGACTGAAAACTTTACATTTTAAAATAAAACAGGGCACCAAGTCCTTCCGACCGGGGGGGGGTGCTGGATGGCTTCACTTCTCGGGTGCTCCTGACACACTGCGGACCATGCAATGCACACAAGGCAGTCTTCAGCAGATGGAGGCAGAAGAGGCATACAGACAAGCCATCAGGGATGGCTTCAACCCTCCAGGTAGGCACTTTCTATTCCCTCCATGTTTTCTGCATCCTCTGTCCTCTACAGCTACCACAATTCTCTCTTCCTAACAACTTTTTTTTCAAACAGCAACACTCTGGGTTCTAGTATTAGAATGCTTGCATGTGCAGCTCAGCACACCATTCTATCCTGAGCGTAATGTTTACTTTTGCCACGTGCTGGCATAGCAACCTAGCTTGGCATTATTTTAAGTCTGTAGTTTGGGCACCTTTGCTGGGGTACACTGGGTAGACTATGGACTTCTGGGGAACTGCTTGGGAACCCCAACTTTGGAATATTACACACACTGCCCTACATATACACACATGCACTCAAACACAGGGCCCCAGTTCTCTGTATCACTTCAGTACTAATTTCTGTGACATGGCTCCTAAGCCTCTGTTGCTGAAAGTGCTTTTTCCTGCATCCTGAATTACTGACTTGTGAAGTCTCTTTCTTCTCTTAATTGCTTCGTGAGATCAGAAGCACCCACAGCAGTGTACCAAATAGGGAGCTAGTGAGCAGGACAGACGACTACCCGTGCTAGTATTTGTGGAGTAGATGCTAGTTGCAGGGCTGTATAGCTCATTTTAAATTTATGTAAGGTATGCTACCTGTTTCCTGAGTAGTGTTTGCAGCCTTTCCAGTCCATTATACTGTCGTCTACTTCTGCTGGTTTAGTCTTTTTCTCTTGTTCCTCTCTCCTTTCTGCAATAGGATTGACTACCGATGGACTCCGGCCCAAGCGGTGTAGAAAGGGAGCGAAGCCGGTCGGACAGCTGGGCCGGGAGATTGGATCTGTTTGGAGTCAAAGTTCTGGCTAAACTTTAAACCCAAACAGCAAATTATTCCAGCTAAAAGACTGAAACCCTGGACTAAAACTGAAAACTGAGAAAGTTGTGGGAGCAGAGTTGCATTAAGAAAAAGAAGAAAGAAAATCTCTGTTTTATTTTTGTTTCTTCAGCATATATGACTGTTATATGGTTGTTTTTTAAGAAACATTAATTGTATGAATGCATGGATATATGATTCTAACTGGGGATTAGTGTTTTTATCTTTTATTAGTAATTTTATAACTATTGAATTTTCTATTATCGGTTAAAATTCACGCCTTTCAACAATTAGCTTTGTCATGTGACCCAGGTGATCCAGGTGTATTTAATAGTCAGGCACTAGCTTAGTTTAATCATTTGGGATGCTACAGGGGAACTGCAAGCTGCTTTTTGTTCTACGCTACACGGAACAGAGGAATACCACTGCATTATTTGAATCGGACTTTAAACACTGATAGTAAACTAGCTAGCAAGCAAGCAAGTAATTGTGAAGACTGCTTGTTATTTGGTTTTTAGTAGCTCCATAGAAAATTATTTGCTGTGGCCTGTCGTGATCGTATCTTTACTCGCTGTTCTCTGAGAGCTCCAGCGCGAGAAAGCATTAGCGTGTATTGATAGCCTAACCTACATTCACAAAAGTGAGTAAAATAGAATAATAGAGAAATAATAGAGTTTATGGTTTGAGGCACAAGGAAAAAGGTTTAAAGCTTTATTGGACCTAGATCTGGATCACAGCTGTTGGTAGAATAGAATATTTTGTTTATTTCTGTGTGCTGCTTTATGTTATTTTATATCATTTTATATATAGAGCCTGTGTTTTAAGCTTTGTATGTCCTTTGTGTGTTTCTGGGAAAGAAAGTTAAGTGTTTTTATTTTCTTTAATGTTGTGGAATGAGGATGTCTGGCATTTGTTAACCTTACGGGAAGCTGCAAATTGCCTGCTTGTATTCTTTCCTCTACTTTCTGGTCTGTGAAAAGTGGTTTTCAAGCAGATTCAAGTGGAGCTTGAGAAGGGTCTTTAATAACTTTTGGAGCTTTTTGGCACACGACACTTGAACTTATTACTGAAGAATCAAAGCGGACTATTTGTTTGCAAGTACTTCGAGTGAATTTTTGATGCGATTCCCCTGAGGGAACCAGCGTTCGTATCAAATAAACTTTTAACTCTCTCTGCCCTTATTCGTTCTTTTTAATTAGAAAGTATGTATGTCCCTTGCGAATGTTAGATTAAAGGGCTGCTGGGGTTTCAAGAAAAGATCAAGAACACTGACTATCGAATACTGATCCAGACTTTTAGAATTTTTACTTTTTGCCCTTGCTTTTTTAATTGTATTAATACATCAAAGTGGGAATACAGAAAGGCTATATAAGTCAGATGTTTGATCAAACCTTACTAAATCTATTGATTCTGTAATACTAATTGCTTATTGCCTGTGTTACAATAGTTGAATTGTACACAGCACTTGTAGTAAAGGGGTCCTGCTACTGTTTTAATGTCCTACTGCACTATTGCAATAATATATTTTTTGTGTAGTTACACTATTGCACTTTACAGCCATATACATTGGTCTTTCCTATATGTGATATAGGAAATATCTATTGGTTTGCTGAATAAGTTATACTTGTAGGTTTTATATAACTATATACTTAATGAAAACTAGAAGCAAGGGGAAGCAGGGGACAATGGAGAGAAGAGATGTGACCGAAAACTTCTGTAAGACTTCAAAAGGAAAAAGAAAAGGCAGGAAAATAGGTAAAGGGAATACTGTTGAAATAGGAAAAACATTACATAAGAAATTAGATAAGAAAAAAGGTGAAAATGAAAGTAAGGCTGTAAAAGGAGATATAAAAGGACAACCTCTTATCATAAAACATTTCCAAAGACGGGAGATTACCCCAGAGACTACCTCAACTCCAATTATAGATTTGACCAGAAAAAAGTTTAGCAATAGTCCCAATGAAAAGATATTAAATTTAGTGACTGAGTCAAGTGCTGACTGTACTGTTGGGGGGGGGGGGGAATAAATGTGTGTAATTCAACATCAGTGATACTTCTTTCACCAGAGATACAAAACATACAAAATATAAGCTGTCTCTCACAGATTGAACTAAATGAAAGTTATCAACAGTTGCCTGATAATTTTTCTCAACAAGAAAGGACTGAAGTAAGGGAAAGAGAATTAAAATAGATAAGGGGCAAATTACAAGGCACAATAGTTGGCCTTAAAGATTTAGTAGAGACAGCTGAAAGAGAACAGCCTCAAGTTGATAGTAATATTAAACTTCTTGTTTATAATCACTTCCTGGAAAATGATTTAGCTGGAATTTTAAGACATCCTCATATTGCCAATATTGCCCTAATGGAGCAATTAATATTAATCAGGAGTGAATTGACAGCACTAAAAACAGAAGTAGCCACCAACACACAGTGAATTGACAAACTATTACAGGCTGGTAAAATGGTAGTGAGTAAAGACGAAATGCAAATTAGCTTATTGACTGAACAGAACAAACCTCAGAAAGATGAGGTATTGATTCTAGAACATGGACATGTACAGCAAGTAAAATACAAACATGAAAGAGATATAAAAAGTAATGGTAATAAAATAAATCAAAGGGCAATTCAAACTGAGAATAGGAAAAGGAAAAAAGGCAACAAAAAAGGAAAAGATGAAAAAGATAATAATAGGTTGCAAGTTCTGGAAAAGGAACAAAAGAAGAAAGTACAGGAAAGGGAGCTAGAAGATAGTACCTCATGAACCTTAAGAACACTTGATAGTCTAGAACTAAACAGAGATATGGACACAACAAGTGGGAAACAACAACAAATTGTACAACAGGATGTAGATATGAACAGTGATATTTCTTATGAAGATAGAATATTAGAGGACAAAATTAATATTGAGGCGTAAGCAATAGTTGCTCTGAGAGGGGTACAGAAGGAAACAACAGAAAATAGTCAGATAAGGATTGAATTAGGGAAATTGATATGTAGAGAGTTTTTGGATCTGGAGATAACAGATGATGACATAGTTGATGCAATTAGAGTGGATGACCTGACCTCCAGGGATATTATATTATTTTTCTTTAGATCTAGCAGGGTTGCACAATATGTACGGAGAAACTCTGATGCCTTACGGAGATTTGGTCTATCAATGGACTATCCTATAGCAATGGAAATTATAAATAATAATAATAAGATAGTGAATAAATCACAGCTAATAATACAATTAAGGGACTCATTATCTCTACATGATCTATGGGTAAAGGAGGAGAACAATCAGACTGATGTGACACTTTCAATCTTTGGAACTGACTATATGGGAATGGAAACACAGGCAAAATTAAAAACAATGATGGTATGTCTAATAGCCAATCTCCTGGAAATTGAATTTTATAAAGATGATATAGTTAAGGTGGAAAGGACATCTAGATGTTGGATGGAAGGAAAGCAAATTGACTTAACCTTACAAAATAAGGAGCTGGTTAACAAAATATTGCATGCCAGTACTAAATTGGATAATATGAATATACTGGTCACACATTTAAATGAAGTGACCAAAGAACAAAGGGTGGAATTACATGAAGGGAGAAAAAATGTACAAATGTTAACCTATAATATTGAAACATCAAACAGATTTGAGTTGCTGGCGGATGAAGGTAACAGCTGACCTTTAAGAAATGAAATATGTGCACAGGAAATTGAGCAATTGCAAGGAAATTAGATACTAGATGACAGTGGTCTCTTATACTTAAGTAAAAATGATGGTAGAATTGGAGTTTTGTCTTGGAATATTGCTTGCCTGGCATCTAAACTTGCAGATGGGGAATTTTGTGAATTTTTGAAGAAAATGGATGTGATAGGGTTACAGGAGACTTGGCATGGAGAAGATAAAGAAGAACACACAGACTTGAATGGATATACTCTGGTAAATATACCAGCAAGGAAAAATAAGATGGTAAGGAGAATGGGAGGGTTAGCTCTGTATATAAAAATAACCAATGACTTAAAAGTGATAAAATATGTAGTAAATCCAAGCTATATAATAATTAAAATGACAATATGGGAAAATAAGTTAATAGTTGTTAACATTTACAACCTACCAACTAATTTGAGCCTATATGACAAATCCCTAATGGAAAAATTGGTGGAAGAGATTAAGAAATTGGTTGCTGGAAAATACGCAGAGCTTCTCCTCATTGGGGATTTTAATGTGAGAGTAGGAGAAATTATAGAGGTGGAACATGAAGAGATATTGCATCCTTTAAATATACCAAAAAGATGTACATTAGATAAGAAAAACACAGATGTGCACAAACAGATGAAATGCCTCTTTGAAGCACTACAATTAATAGTTCTGAATGGACGGTTTGAATCAGATAACAGAGGAGAACTAACTTGTGTTACTAATAGGGGTTCCACCGTAGTGGATTACATGCTTTCCCCAGTATGTGATTATAAAAAATATGAAGACATTAAAGTAATAAATAGATCAGAGGGTGATCACTTGCCCTTGGTGCTATTTAGAAAGACAGATAAACATATACTGAGGGAAGAACAAGAAGTAATTTGCATTAATAAAAAACAAAGTAAAATATACTGGGACAAACTCCCCAGGGACAAGGTTATTAATCTAAGTAATAAGTATATACAGGAAGTGACACTAAAAATTGAACATGAAATAGATCCTAGAAATATTTATGATACAATAGTAATGCAGTAAAAGAATTTTGTTGGACAAATTATTCAAGAAGAAAGGAACACTCAAAAGCAACAGTATGAAAACTGGTTCTATAAATATTGTAGGAAAGAAAAGAAGGAGTTGGCAAAATTAACAAGGAAAGTAAAAAAAAATCCAGCAAAAACCAATAGAGTTGAACTGAATAAACTGAGGCGACAATATAGACATGTTAAAGTTCAAAGATACAGAAATCAGACTCTGGGACACAATGCAAAGAGCAATAACAGAAAAGGACAATAAAGCTTTTTGGAACATGATGGCTAGAGGTACCAATACTTTTAAAAAAACATATGATGCTTATATTGAGACAGATATATGGGTGGGATACTTTAAAAACATATTTAAATTAAATCAGATAACAGATAAGATAGGAATAAATTAACTGGATGGTTCCTTTTGTTGGTTCACAGAAATGGAAGTTAGAATAGCAATAGAAAGTTTTAAGAACCACAGATCTCCGGGTCCAGACAATATATCAATAGATTTCATAAAATTAAATATAGATTGGTGGGCTAAAGTCGTTCCTGATTTTTGTAATAAATCAACTATGTATGCCTATATTCCAGATAGTTGGCTGGGTAGTTACATCTTTCCCATTCATAAAAAGGGTTTATTCAAGGACCCAGTAAATTATAGGCCTATTATCCTATTGGATTCTATAGCAAAAATCTATGCTAAAGTTCTGCTAAACAGGTTATCTGTTTGGTTAGAACAACATAATGTTATTTCTGAATATCAAGCTGGATTCCGGAAGAATACAGGTACAATAAACCAAATATTTCTTCTGGATCATATCCTGGACAAATATTGTAAATTTAATAAACAACCAATATTCGTAGCATTTTTGGATTATTCAACAGCTTTCAATACAATAATAAGGGAACTTCTTTGGGAAAAATTAGTTAAACTGGGTATAGATCTAAATCTAATATTACTTTTAAAAAGAATCTATCAGAACACCCGTACAAGGATAAAATACTCCCCAGCAGGGGCATTAACTGGGAAAGTAGCAACTGAGGTTGGTGTAAGGCAGGGTTGTGTACTTGCCCTGACCCTTTTTAATATCTATATAAATCATATTATCATGGCACTTGATGATCCAATGTTTCATATTCCTAAAATAGGTTCTAGATGACTGCCAGTATTGGCTTATGCCGATAATTTGGCAATACTATCGACAAGCAGACTAGGATTACAGAGAGCACTAAAGAAAATGGAAACGATGTGCATAATGCACAACTTAAAGCCAAATATAAGAAAAATGAAGGTTATGGTCTTTGGTACTAACAAGAAATTTAGAAAGTTGACTTTACTGGGCAAAGATTTAGATTAATTGAAGGATTTCCCCTATTTGGGGTCACATTCTCAAAAAGCTTAAGGTGGAATACACACATACAGGTATGTACACAGAAAATGCAGAACTCAATAAAATCATTGAAAAGATTCAATCATATGTATGGGGGAAACATGATTCTACCAATGATCAAAGCAATGCAAAAATTGTACAGCAGGCAAGTTATGCCGCTGAGATATGGGGCATTGATAAGATCACCAAGATAGAAAGTTTACTAAATAAGGTTTATAAACAATTATTAAGAATACCGAATAGCTCACCTGGTTCACTTGTGAGAGCACAACTGCGACAAATACGCTTTCAGTACCTAGTATATAGTAGATTAATAAATCAGTGGATAAAATTAACATCAGAAAACAATAATTTACTTATGGGAATGTGTATAAAGGAAAAATGCAATTATTAGGACATAAGAATATAAGATGGTTAAAAACCATATAAAGGATAATGAAAGAAAATGACATACAATACTTGTGGAATTGGGTTAAACAAAAGATACATATAAGTCCAACATATACAAAATATATTTTTAAACTGATGAAGGAAAAATCAAAAGAATTAGATCTTAAAAACATAACAAGTTTGAAAGTTGCCCCGTGGCTAACCAGCAATACTAAGGAACACAGTTTAAAGCCATACCTAAATATAATACAGGAACCAGAAAATAGAAATGTGATAACTCAATTTAGGTTTGAGACATTCAAAAGCAACGCGTTAGAAGCAAGGTATAGTAATGATCAGAATAAAACAAAAAACTGCTATTGTAGCTTACATGAACCAGAGGACTTAAAACATGTAGTATTAAGATGTCCATGGTATAAACACATGCGAACTAAAAGACTATGGGAATATATTGGAACTTTAAATATGCCAACAAGATTTGTTCTTGACCTATTATTTAATGCAGAAAATCCTGAAGTTCTAAATAATTTAACTATATTCCTTAAAGAGAGCATAAAAATAAGGAAGAAAATAATACAGGGATTTATAGTATAGATATGATAAAATAAAATCATAGTTCTTCAGTTACATCTCTCTGAGATATCAGCTTATAGTAACACTTTGCTTTTCTGAAGGCATGAGAGAAACGCTATGTCATAACTGTATTTTATATGATAGTAGATTGTAGTATTATATAAGGATAGATAGATTAAATATGCGGCTAGTAGGAAATAATGTATATGGGTTACTGTATCATGCTGCATAGTGTCATGTGAATATTCTATGTGTATTTAATATCCTATGTACAGTTGCACAGTGTTATGTGAAAATTCTATGTGTATTTTAATATTTTATGTACACATTTTTGAAATAGCTTTATGCTGAAACAAATAAATGATTGATTGATTGACTTATGTGGCAGGATGCTAATCAGCCATTGGTTAATATATTTGATGTCATCAACATTAATTCTGCAGCCTAATTCTGTACCGGGCCGGATCCCAGAGTCCTCGCTTATGCACACACTGAGAAAGCACGCATGCATATTAGTACAGAAAAAGGGGACATTTGACCCTCCTTTCATAAACCCAAAGGTTTTAAACTTGTGTTAGATTTAATACAGCATGATAATACAAATTATTTTGTCACTGAATAAACGTGTTACAGTAATCCATTTTCTGTTCTTTTTAATGTCTTGCTGTAAAATAACTCAACTGAGTTATCTAGTTAGTGTAGTAGCTCTTAATTGTTACTGTTTACTGCAGGCCTGTAATGTAAATCCATTAAAAGAGTTATAACATAGCAAGTGGCATATTTAAGTACCATGAATATTTATTCCTTTTGTCCTCAAAGTACAATAAGAACTCTCTTTACACCAGTGTAGGTGGTTTGGAAAGCCACACTGGTTTACATTTGCATGTGTAAACTATGTATGCATTAAACTGGTGTGGCTTTTCTGCTCCTCCCCTAGACAGAGAAACTGAACTGGAGTAGGTGGTTTCAAGTGCTGTTTACATACGAACATACGAATGTGCCAGCAGAAACAGACCACCTGGTCTATCTAAGTCTGCTCGAGTGTGCAGCTAGCACCCCCAAGTTTGCAGTGTAAATGGTTGCCACTTTTCAACTCATTGCCTGAGGGTAATTTAGCATCACAACACACAGAGAACTCCTAGCAGGATGGTCCCCACAATGCGGTTCCCAAGTGTGGAAGCTGATGACCTTAAGTAGTGGACACCATTGGTTTCATAAACGACCAGGTGCAAACTGACACCAGTGTGAGCCACACCAGTATGTAACAGCTTTGTCAGTGTAAATGAGACTTATACTGCAAGTGAGGCACCAGGAGCAACTTGTCTAGAGGCTGAACACTTTTTTAGTCAGAACCCCAGAACAAAGTTTTTTTTTTTTCATGTAGACCATTATCAGAAATTCAGAATCATCAAATCCAGTAGTGAAGTGCACAGAATAATGTTTAAGCTGGTTGAGAATGTTACAAATCCAATATTTTGCTTTGATTCAAAGTTGGAACTCGTTCATGCGCATGACTGTTAGGGTTGTCAGAACTAGTTCAAAAAAGATTAGGCAAGGCAAGAAAAGTCAATTTTGGGCTGGATTCTCAATGGGTGGCACATGGTTTGCATCAAGTCCTGCACCACCACACTTTGTTTCTATGGTGCTTCAAAGGGGGTTGCCATAACTGCGTCCAATTTTCATAGGTTGGACACAGTTGTGACAGTTTACGCAATTTACAGCAGCTTGCGCCAAATATCTAGCTCAAGCACCATGAAGAGTCCCTAGGACTGACTCAAGCTAGACCACAAAACGATGGTCTAACTTTTGGCAGTTGGCACACAGGATGTAAAATCCCATTAGATTGCCACAAGCACAGTGCGCCATCTCTTTGGCACACTCAGGGCTTGCAGCAGTTCAGAGGCTTAGAAAATCTGACCCTTTATTTATATTGCACACTTTCCCAAAGGCTCAGGGTACTTCACAATAAATACATTAGTAAAACTTCAACCCATATTAGACAGTGAACAATGAATGGTTAAAAACATAAAAAATCAGCAATAATTAAAATAATTAGGGAAATGCTTCATAGAAGAGATAACTTTTTAAAGAGGTTTTAAAGGCCCCAATGGTGCTGGCAGATCTAATGTGTTGTGGCAAGGTATTCCAAAGGGTAGGCGCCACAACACCAAATGCTCTGTTCCCAAACTGTCACAGCCTAGATAAAAAAGGCAGACAGCAGGCTTACATTGGAAGAGCAAAGGGACCGAGTTGGATGATAAGGAACTAGTTGGTTCCCAAATTATGTATAGTAGGGCCTTGAAAGTTGTTAAACATATCTTGAATGTTATGCACCACCACATAGGCAGTCATTGCAGCACTCACAAGACCAGTGTAATGTGATCCCTATGAGAGGAGCCCACAATCAGCAGGGCTTCAGCATGCTGAAATAGCTGCAAGCATTGCCACAAACCTCCAGATAACCCTAGGCATAACACTTTACAATAGATGAACCTAGAGGTGACAAAGGCATGAACTATGGTAGCTAGGTCAGCAGGGGCTAGATGCAGTTTGATCCTGGTGATGTTTCGGAGATGGTAAAAGCCATCCCAGACCACAGCCAACACCTGTTGATTGAGTGTCAGCTTGCAGTCCAGGATGATCCCAAGATTCTTAACTGTATCTACAGCTCTGAATGGTTGAACGCCCAATGAAGGAAGTAAAGTCAATCCACTAGTCATCACTGGGCCCTGCCTACTCAGCTTAACACTCATGATCTCTATCTTACCTGGGTTGAGACACAGCCAGTCTGAGGCCATCCAGTCACTTATTTCAGTCAAACATCTTTCCAGCACAGAAACCACATCACACCCACCAGAAGTGGCAGACAGGTAAAGCTGAGTATCATCTGCATAGCAGTGAAACTCGGCACCATACTATCTAATGATCTCACTGAACAGTGACATATATACTGAAAACAGTATGGGGACAAGGATCAAGCCTTGAAGAATGCCACAGGAGAGCATGGAGGCCCTGGAAATGAACCTTTCAAGAGCCACCTGCTGCATTCTCCCAGTTATCTAGGACTTATACCAGCTCAACACAGTACTGGTGAGTCCCACATAATTCCTCAGGCAATCCAAAAGCACACCGTGGTCAGCAGTGTCAAAAGCCAATGAGAGATCTAGCAGGACCAACATGGTGCAAAGTCCTCGATCCCTTGCCATGAGGAGATCATTTGTCACTCTCATGAGGGCAGTTTCTGTGCTATGCTGAGACCAAAAACCTGACTAGAGAGTCATAGAAGTTAAACTTCTGCAGGCATTCAACAAGTTGCTCAACCATCACCTTCTCGATAATCTTCCTCAAGAAGGGGAGATTAGAGACAGGTCTGTAATTCCCTGTCACTTCAGGGTTCAAGGAAGGTTTTTTTTTCAAGACTGGACCTCACCAGATTAGAACCCGAGTCCCTGGGTTTGAGTTCTAATTTAGAACTTGCACACCCAAGGGTTCTAAGTATTATGGGGTCTAAATACTAAGCAAAATGTTTTTGTTCAGAAATTTCAAAAACAAGAGATGACATCTGGAAAATAAATCACCAGGGATTACATTTTAGTGGGACACATATGAGAGTGTCCTGATCATATAACAGTATATGCAGTTGTGCCAAACTACAGTATGAAGCATCAATTGTGACTCTTGGCATTTACATTTTGAATGGCACACAATGTTTCTCTTTCTTCTCTGCATGTATAATGAAACAATTGTACTGCTGTGCTGAGATGGCAGATCTTTTTTAGTTCATTTCTTTCTTTCTCTATTCTCGTTCTCTCTGCTTTTGATCTCCAGTCTTGTACACAGAATAGTTTGAGTTCTAAAGAAGATTAGAACCCTAGAAGTATTTGGAAAGTTCTAGACCTGAACCAAAGTCCAGAATCTCAGTGGGTATTGACAACCCTAATATCTGGGGAGGGACATCAGAGGTTTGGGAAGAGTATGTGAGGCTGACTGGGAAAAGGCTAATAACTGGAAAACCTCATCAATTATTGAGCAGCATTGCCAAGTCATAATTGTTACCAGATGCTTGTGTTCCTCCATAGACTACTATGGGAAAGTCACTGAACTTTTTTGACTCTGATTTCAAGAACAACTGTGATTCAACTATGGTAATAAAAATAATCATCATAATAAAAATGATATTTCTTAAACTACTGGTTGCTGGTTGGAGCAGGATCATCATCATCATCAAAGTTTATTGTTTGACTAAAAATCCATTACGATATTAAACAACTAGTACTATAATGCTTCACAAAACAATATTCATATCACATTAAAATACAAGTAATATAAAACAATTAATTTACACTCATAATATCCAATCACTTAAATATCAATGTGGGCAGATTATTCTATCGCCCTTATAGATCATGAAATACTTAATAGCTGTATTATACCTAGTTATGAATAATACTGTAAACATTTGTTACAATCAATGGAATCTGGTCATAAATTCCACCCATGCTCCTTAAGAAGGAACTATCTCCTTACCATAGTCAGATCTGCCACTTAGCCGGCATATATGGGCCAGTCACAAATAAGACTCTACTCTTAGAGGTACTATGTAAGGGAGTTATCCAGAGGAGCCCACTCTCCAGACCCAAGTTAGGAAAGAAAATGCCAGTAACACCCATCCAATTGGGGTGCTATTACAGAACATCCCACCGTGCATACAGTCCCATGTTACAGTTGCCACCTAGTATGATGGAAATTACACACCAGCTAATTCCATGACCAATTCTGGGTTTTAAAAGACTTAGGCTATCCCCCAGACAGAAACCTCACAATTTCTTCCACTTTCGGGTCCAATGATTTGAGGCTAACCCCAACCAATACCAGCCAGTTCAGATAAACTGAAGGTACAGAAGCTCCCCTGAGAAATAAAAGAAAAGTCCAGTAGCAGATGTCCCATAACTTACTGTTTCAGTAAAACCATTACAATTTTAATCACAAAACATTTTGTAATTTAAATGCAGTATTAAAAGATAATAATATCATCTGATAGTTCTTACATATCGCATATATATCAGCCTAATATGTCATATAATGTAAGATAGCCATGATGAACTCTTTTGAGAGTATTCTCTCATCCCCGGTACGGCCTAAACATTTAGTCAACATATCTGTACCAGTCACAAGTCGAACCTGTACTCTTGGAGGAACCATGTAGAAAAATCATGCAAGGATACCCACTTACCAGATCCAGGTTAGGTAAAAGGCTACCAAGTAACATCCATCCAATTGGGGTGTTATTGCAAAGCATCCCACCGCGTATGCGGTCCCATGCTCCATCTACACCCCGGTATAATGGGAATTATATACCAGCAGCCACTTTAACCAATTCTGGTTCATAGGAATTATAGGGTTTTCCCCAGAATAAACTTTCACAGTTCCCTCCACTTCTAGGTCCTAAACTTTAAAGCTAGTTCCTAATATTGCAGGCCATGTTGGCCCTCTGGGTATATACACAAATCCAGCAACTAGGTAGAAAGTCTACCGACTAATTCCCTTGGTTAACTGCTATCATTACTTCTATAACACTTCTGTTAAAAATCATTATAAACTAAAAAGGCTGCACAGAATTAAATTATACCCTTATAAACATGATTTTGAGAAACAAATACCATAACAAGGTACAAATAGGATGCAGACAGAGGAGCAATCGACCCGACAATTCCCCCAGGTTAGGACCTATCATATAACAAGCCCAAAGTAAAAGTAATATGGCGTTCCTCAGTAAGAGGGTCCACTGAATGTATACTCCAATGAACCATAGATATCGGAGCTCTGAACATAAGGATAACTGCAGTTTATCCCCCCCCAAAAAAACATGTAGAAGTTAATGCGCTTTTTCTTAGTGTTCACTGGAGCTGCCTTTCTCAGTGTTAAATGTTAAAAACCACCAGCGCTCAAATAGCGTTCTTGTATGAACTTCCGTTCGACCTTCAATTTCCATTTAAATAAGTTCTTACCTGAGCATTGACATAGGCATAGTCAATAACTTATCTGGTAAGAAAAGGACGCCCCACTAAGCTAGGCTCCTCATACTTATACCAGGCAGCTTTAGCCAGAGGGACTATCGTGAAAGAAAAACTTTCTCATTCCTCCTTTTCCTTTTGCTCGAGATGAGGGGAGGGAGGCCAAAATTCAGAAGTCAATCCAGCTCCTCTATTCTACCAGAGCTGCTCACAAAACCTCTTCTTCAACAGCCTGGACCATTCTCCATTCTCCATTTGCTTGACAACGAGATAGCTGTAAAACAAACCAAAAGAAAGCACTCTTCTAAGCTCAGTAAGTCGCTCTCACTTATAATAGCCCCCAACTCCTAGGCAACATTATCATACCTGTTATAGCCTTTAACATGCCTATCAGCACATGAAGTACTTCCAAATTTTCCTCCTCTAGGATACCTCCCCAACATTTGTTCTATGGAAAGAAGCCACATTTCCATGAGAGTCCTATACAATTCAACCATCAATGCCACCACTTTAATTTCTAACGTCTGTAAAATGTTATCTCTCAACACTTTCCCAGCCCAAACTACTCGAGTAACTTGAGATGAATAAAAGTTCTTTAAAGACTTCTTAGTCTACAGGGTAATGGCAATTCGATACAACAATGGCACATGAACACCTTTCCAAGCAGAATGAACACTAAGTCTGTTTCCTCCTTTGTTTTCTAAACAACTCAAAATGCTAGATACCATGATGCCATAACTAAACGGTCACTCAATGCTTAGCTTATTAACTTCAAATTTAATATAAAATATTTAGAATGCTCAATTAAAAAGAACTAAGCGGAGTTTCATTCATGCAAGCAAATAAAAATAAATAGCACATGAAATGAGTTCTAGAGCCAAAATCAGAGCACAGCAAGCAGACAGCGAGGAACGTAACAGAGAAGCCCTCAGCCATCTTGCTGCCCCTCCCCCTGTCATGTAAAACTCACTGTATGGCAGCTTAGATTCAATACAAAGATCACAAACTACTTGATTGCCTATTTTCTTATTTCACCAATAAATCCATTTAGATTTCTGTATAAGCGCACAAACTTTTGATTTGTTATTACTATCGTGCTTTGTAGTGTCAGTGACTCTATAGGCTGCATTCTCAACTCTGACCAGAAGGCCAGAGGGGTGTGGGTTCTAGTCCCACACCAGAAACATGGGCTAATACCCAGTACTGACATTGTAGTGCAGCACCATGGATTGCTGCATTTGTAAGGTGCCCTCATTAGGATCACATATTAAGCCGTGATCCCTTCTGCTTATCTCGGGTGCCTGTCCAGGAGGAAGTTGAAGATCCTATGTCACTTATCAAAGAAGAGTGGGGTAATTTTATTTAAAATGAAATAAGTCATACAGTATATTCAAAATCATGTGTAAACACCAAATTTACATAGAATTGTGGAGTTTTGGTTTGGTCTGCCACTAAAAGACCCTTACCTTCTCTCTGGTCTGCAAGACCCATCTGTTGCTGCTCATGAGGACCTCTTGCTGGTACCAAACAAACTGAGTTGGATGTAGAAATAAATGAATAGATTGGTGTTTATTCTGTAGAACAGACATGTTCTCTTCATGAGGTCTAGCCCCAGACTGAGAGACAGACAGAAATCCAAAGGGTTTCTTAGGAGCCCCTGCTAACACGCTAAAATATCAATATTGTTCTGAGAGCACTTCAAAGATAGCAGCTGGCATTAGCCCCATCACCCCGGGACAGTTAATGTTAGCACCGCTTGAACAAGCAATATCACACTATAAACAGTTGAAACATTTTCTTCAAGCATTGCAAGGCATGGCACATTTAAAACAAAACAGTACTCCATTGCAGGGGAGGGAGAAGGAAAGGATCTGGACTACACTGGGGACCAGTCAGACTAGTGCCAGGGGGAGGGGGAAACACCATAGCAACTTGAAGCTTAGTCAGGGCAACAAGTTCTGCAGTGCAGGGAAGGGAGAAGGGAAGGGAGGGAAGGATAGCAGCTGGAGGATACCCAAATTGCAAGCTAACACTGTAATGAAAGATGCAGAACAATAACATTTACAATGAACTCAAGGATTACCCCCAAAAAAGAGTGTGAGTACCACCACTAAGTCCAGTTACCCAAAGGTTCAAGACCTCCATTGACTTTTCCGGTCAGTGGGAATGGAAGCATAAGTGGCTTGCACCAGTTCCTGACAGGATGGGGTCAGGTCATTAAAAGAGACCCAGGAGTTCTGCGTACTGTCAGATCCACACCATTTTACTCAGTAAGTCCAGGATCCGTTAGTGAACTTCTTTCTTAAGATCTTCTCGATCTGGTACACCTGTATGTGTATGAGAGAGTCCTGAGAAGAAGAAGAAAGCTGAGAAGAAGTAGTCCCAGGGAATTCATCCGGGTGATCATGCAAAACGGGATCCGGCTGGAAAGTGTCAGGAGTGGGAAGATCTGTAGAAACTGGTTGCAAGTTGTCTGAAGGGATCTCAGCTTCAGAGAGGATGGCAGGCTCAAGTGCAGCTTCATTGTCTGGTGGACTGGGATCATCTAGGGTGGTATTACTCAGGTACCCATGTTTCAAGTGATCGATGTGGACTTTGTTGTATGCCAGTTTTCCATCAGACTTGTGGTGTAGATGAATGTACACAGGCGGAAGCTTTTCTACAATGTAGAAAGGACCAGTCCAGGGGTGAAGCAGTTTTTTGGTGGCGCCTGAAACTAGGATAGGTTGGTGCAAGTACACAATGTCCCCAATGGAGAATGAAGGCTCATGTGACTTGGCTACTGACATTTGCTGCATTGCAGATTTTCTCTGCCCAGTGTGGTGATGGCAATAACAAGCTGTTCCAGCATTGGAATGATGAAGGAAGAAGTTGATTTTGGAACCTCCAGCAGTGAGAGATTTCTGTCCAGTGGAGTTCTTGGGTAACGTCCATGGACTAAGAAAAATGGAGTACACTTTGTACTGTCGACACAAGCGCTTGTGTTGTAAGCAAATTGCACAAATGGAACAAAATGATCCCAAGTGTCATGAATCTCATCCAGGTATTGGAGAGTGTGCGGAGAATGGTAGACATTCTTTCAATCAATCAATCAATCAATCAATCAAAATCTTTATTTATCCAGGTGATCACCATTGAGCAAGCTCATTTACAAGGTGGACCTGCAGTTCGCGAGGTCAAGAATACAATTAAAATACACATAAAACAACAGTAGCAGATATATACAAACAAGATATATACAGTGTAGTAAGTATTGGTGAGTAGTATACCCAATACAATGCATTATAATGCTGACCATCAAGAACATATTCATAGCCTGTATAGGAGTCCCTCAGATGTGAAAGATGGCACGAGGTGAAGGGAGAGGGCTGGTACTGACGGAAAGATGCTTGGACACTATGCTGACAGGATGGGAGGCATAAGAGTAGATGGTGGGTGAGAAGGGAGAGGTATGTAAGGGCGGTGCAAGGAGTGCTTAGTACAGGTGAGACTAGGATAGATTGAGGGAAAGGGTGAGTAAATGTGGTGTGAGAATACTTAGGTGTACGAATTGGACTAAGGTAGGTTATATTATTTTATTTTGTTGTTCATTCCATGGTGTGTAGAGAGCGATAGCCAGACTACTAGGAGTGATGGAAACAGTTACAAAACTCCACAAACATTTTGGCATACAAAGTCTTGAACATAGCGTGACTAACAGGGAAGCTTAGTCTCAGCGATTTCTGTATCCTATTCCAGAGCGTGAGCAGTACAAAGCTTATGGCCGCTCTTCCAAAGCAGGTGCTGGCCCTAGGTACTTTCAAGAAAACCAGCAAGTGACTTCTCAAGGCATAGTTACCAATCGGACTTAGGGGAGACAGTCAGCAATGTGCTGCGGAAGTTTGTTGGTGATGGCTCGGAGCATCCAAAGAGCCACATTTCAATAACGTCTGTGTTGAAGGGAGGGCCACCCCACAGCTGCCTATAAAGAACAGTGGTGGGTGGAAAAGGGAAGTCCAGTTATAAATCTCAGAGCTCTATGATACAATACATCCAATTTTGCAAGGTTTGAGGCAGAGTACTGGCCATATATGAAGTCAGCATAGTCAATTAAGGAGAGGAACGTGGACTGGATGAGCTGTCTATTGGCATCTATGGTAAGGAGGCGATTTAACTAAAGAAAATGCTTATCCTCTGCCTCAGCTTTTTCAGCAGTTCCTCTATATGTTCCACAAAGGAGAGTTTATTTTCAAGCCAGACACCCAAATACTTGAATTTCGGTATGAATTCAAGATTTTCTACTAGTAAGGTGGAGATAGAAGGTAAGGGACCAAGAGCAGCAGAATATGCCACCTGGCTAGTTGGTGAGAATAGCATTGCCTTGGTTTTCTTAGCATTAAGTAGTAGTCTTTTGCTAAGGAGCTGGTGCTGCAGGATATTAAAGTCAGCTTGCAGGTCACTGCAGGCAGCTTCAGGAGATTCATGGCTTATGTAGAACACCGTGTCATCAGCAAACAGGTGAATGCTTGCTTCCTTAATGCCTATGCCCAGGGTGTTGATACAGATAGCAGACAATAATGACCCCAAGATGGATCCCTGAGGAACACCTCTTTTTAGCAGTTTAAATGGAGAAAGCTCCCCTTCGGCCTTGATTTGTTGCTGCCTACCAGTATGGTAGTCATGGAACCAACACAATGAGGTTGAAGGCCTATTGTTTTTAAGGTGGAAAGGAGCAAACAGTGGTCTACAGTGTCGAAGGCCCTACTGAGGTCCAGGAAAATGGCACAAACACATTCTTTGTTGTCTAAGTCCTGTTACCAGTCATTAGTTACATTTGCCAGTGCTGTAATTGTACTATGCTTATCTCTGAAGCCAGGCTGCATAGGGTTTAGTAAGTTCAAGTTGCCTATGAAGGTTCTGAGCTGGGCATTCACAATTTTTTCCAGGAGCTAGGAGTGTATGGGGAGGAGGGATATCGGCCTAGAGTTATTTAGATCACAGGGATCCCCTGATTTAAACAGGTGGATGACATGAGCAATTTTCCACAACTGGGGAAGGGATCCTTGCAATAGGGACAGGTTGAATAAGTTAGAGATCGGTGCAGCAAGGAAATGGTATGCAATCTTCAAGAAGTATGGGTCGAAGGAGTTAGCCCCAGCACTTTTGTTAGTGTCAAATTGTAGGAGAAGATCTTTAACTTCTTTTATGAAGGTGGGTGAGAAGGAGAAGGTTACGTTGTTGTTGCTCTGTTCTGGGAGCTGTTTGTTGATCTGTGGGTGAAGCCTGCTTAGTGGTGCATTATCGAATGCTAGGCCTGCAGTGGCAAAATGATTGTTGAAGGCCTGCAGGATCTAATTTCTATCGTTGATTGTAACATTGTCAGTGGTAATTTTTGAAGGAAGCGCATTTCCTGGTGAGTGACCAGTCAGTTCTTTTAGGGTGGACCTGAATTTGGTAGGGCATTTTAATGCAGAGTCTAGCTCAGAGTGGTAAAAGTTGGCCTTGGCCTCTCTTATCATCTCAGTTTTTCCCAGAGATAGTCTCTGTTTAGTAAAGCAGCCTTGAGGTCCACTGAAAACCAATGACATGTTCTAGCTTTTTATACGTACTTTTACCAGAGGAGCATGGTTGTTTAGGGCACTGTTTACAATTTCATGGAAGATATTGTATGCATTATTCACTGATTTAGCTAGGTAAAAACTCTGCCAGTGCAAGGAGTTTTTTAGTTCATTGAAGTATGCAAGAGGATCGGAGTTCCATCTGGACCTTTTAGTGGAAAACTTAGATGCTGATGAGGGTTTGGTATCAGCTCTTTCACTTTGTCCATTGCATTGTGGATGATAACTGGTTGTGTGAGTCTTTTTGATGTTGAGAAGTTTGAATGTTTCTCACACAATAGTTGAAAGGTAATTAGTGCCTCTGTCCGAATGCAAGTACAATGAGGTACTGTGATGACAAATGACTGTGTTGAGGAAGGCACTTGACACTGTGGCAGCTTTGATGTCTTTTAGGGGGATTAGTTCCAAATATTTTGCTAGGTAGTCCACAAAAACAAGGATGTATTTGTTGCCAGAGTCAGAGCATGTGGGTAAAGGCCCAAGAATGTCTGTGCCGACTCTTTGGAATGGTTCAGTGGCTACAGGCATTGGAATGATGTGTGCTTTCGTCAGTTTGGCAGGAGGTTTTCTTTGGGAGCAGGACTGGCAGAATTTGACAAATCAGACAGTGTCCTTGTTCATGCGAGCCCAGAAGAAGTAAAGCCTTGTCTTTTTGAGAGTTCTGTGGATTCCCATATGACCTCTAGAAAGTGGAGAGGCATGAGTGGAGAGAAGAACCTGAGGGATGGGAGAGGCTGGCACCACTAGCTGCACATGAGTTCTACCCGTGCGATGACCCTTGCCTTCCTTGGTCCAAATGTGGAAAAGCACTCCGTCATTGAGGAAGTATTGTGAAGCAAGGGAAAGTACATCCTGGTGGTGTTTCTTTTGTTGCGGTAAGGTTCCAGACTCTAAATGTGTGATTATGTCTGTGAATTGAGGATCAGTTCTTTGTTGCGTTTTGACCATTGCCAGGGAGAGGCCAGAAGTAGGGGAGGTGAGAAGCTCTTTGACTGCTTGCAGTAAGTGAGGATTTGTGTGTCTTTCTGTAGAAGCATTTGGTAGTAGCAAAGCAATTTGAGTTGCTGTAGGAATGTCCACAGGAAGCACATCCATAGTGTGGAAGAGAAGAGCTTGTAAGTAGGATTCTTCATCTGTTGAGGATGATGTGGAGGGATACCGTCTCTGGCTTACAGCATTGGCATTAGAGTGAACTTGACCTGGTCGGTATTGAATCTCAGATTTGTAGCATTGCAATATGGCAATCCATCGGGCAAACTTGCCTACTGGCTCCTTCATTTTGAATAACCATCTGAGGGCAGAGTGATCAATGATAGCTGTGAAGGAGGAGTAGCAAAGGTAACAGTAAAATTTCTGTACAGCAAATACCATGGCTAGACATTCTTTTTCTGTGATGCCACAGTTTTGTTCAGCTGAGGAAAGCCAGTGCCCAGCATAGGAAACAACTCATTCTGTTCCATCTTGGATTTGACACAGCACAGTGCTCACTGCAAAGGAACTAGCATCTGAGTAGAGTTTGAAGGGTTGGTCAAACCTTGGATAGGCCAAGACTGGAGAAGAGATTAGTTTTTCTTCCAAGGTTTTGAAGGCCTCTTTACATTCGGAAGTCCAAGTATAGTCACATCCCTTTTTGGTGAGGGCGTACAGTGGAGCTGCAATCTTGGCATAGTTGCAAATGAATTTTCTGTAGTAACCAGATAAGCCCAGGAAAGCTCTAAGGTCTTTGAGATTACTAGGTTCTGGATAGTCTTTTACTACTGAGAGCTTATCTGGGTCTGGATAGATGCCTTGAGAAGTAACAACATATCCCAGGTAATGAGCTTTATGCTATGCTAAACAACACTTCTCTGGGCGAAGCTTGAGATTGTCTTGTCTGAGACATTCAAACACCTCTTTGAGATATTGGAGGTGCTCTGGGAAGGTTCTACTGAAGACAATAACATCATCCAGGTAGACCAGGCAAGATTTCCAAGACAGTCCATGTATTACGGCTTCCATGACATGATAAAATGTGGCTGAACTGTTCTGAAGTCCCATAGGCAGATGTCTGAATTAAAAAAGTCCCAAACGGCAGCGCCAGGCTGTGTATGGATGAGAAGCTGGAACAACAGTAACTTGGCAGAATCCACTTTGAAGGTCTAGAGTGGTGAAGTAAGCTGGACTGGCTGCACCAAGGCTCTCTGATGCATCTTCAGTTGTAGGTAAGGGATGAGCATCCTGCACCTTGTAGGCATTGAGTTTTCTATAGTTTACCATGGAGCAATACCCTTTGTCTTTCTTTACCACCAGCAGGCAAGGTGCACCCCAGGGACTTGTAGACTCTTTGACAATGTCTTGTTCAAGCATGTCTTTGATAATGTTCTCAAGGACTTGTTTCTGTTTGTGTCCCACTTTGTAGGATTGCTGACGGATTGGTTTCTGGTTAGGCTGCACCTCGATGGTGTGTTGCAGAACATCACGGCATCCAACCTTGTTATCTGGACCAACAAAGACATCTGGGTAATTTTCCAGGAATTTCAAAAGTTACTGTTTCTCTGTTGGAGATGCTGGAAGTTTTGAAGAGAATAGTCACTGACTGAGGGGTAACTCTGTTGAAACTGGAGTGGTCATGATAGTACTGACAGGACTAGAGTTGGTGGAACCAGGCTGAGGTTCTTGCATGAGATGGTGCTGGTTCCCTGTAGACAAGCTTACAAACTTTCCAATGTTGGCACCCTTTGAGATGACTACTGGCTCATCTGTGAAGTTGCAGCATTTTTGAAAGACTTTGCTGCCATGAACTGCAGTCAAGGTGTTTCCTGGGAGGAGACCTGATGAATGCAGAGCAGGGGATCCCATGACGATGCCAACAACACCTTACGGAAGTGGTTCACCTCAAATCTTGGCAATCAAAACCATTTCTGTTGAGGAGGCACAGTGACTGAGCCTGTAGCTGCGAGTTGCCTCCGAGGATCTAGTGAAAGTTTGTTTGATGCAAAGTCTAGGATGGCTTTGTGGAAGTCCAGGCCAAGAATCACTGCAGGTTGTAGAGCAGGCACTATGTAGAACTTGACAGCAGCTTGCTGTGAGCCAAAGTGTAGCTTGAGATGGACCACGCCTGTGGTAGGTACTACAGCTGTACTTGCTGTGATAATGTACTTTAGGTTGGCTGGAGAGATGTTAGGTACATGACAAATAGCTTGGTTGTTCAGAATACTGTTGTTGATAACTGAGATTTCTGCTACAATGTTGACCAAGGCATGTGTGGACCAGTCTCCGATGGCTACAAGCACATAGTTTGCTAGGAGAGGTGATTGGATGACAAGCAGCTTTGCCCCTGGAAGTGAGAGGGTGCCTGACTTAGCAGTTAGAGGGCATGGTTTGTTTGAATTGCGAGAGTCAGAGGGGTGGTCAGTTGCTGTGTTTCTCTGATCCTGGGCTTGGTTGCGGTTATCTTGCTGATAGTGCGGCAGTGGGCACCTTTGGTTCTCTTGATTTCTGTTGTGGTACTTCAGCTTTTGGCAGACAGCAGCAGTGTGTCCTCTGAATCCACACCACTGGCAGGTCACAGGCTCACATGAAGGTGGAGGCGGATCAGGTAGCTGTCGAAATGGTTGGCAAACATTAACAGAGGTAGCAGAAGAAGCAGTTGAGCTGGCGTGCAGACTATTGACAGTTGTGTTGAGTGTGTCTATCATTGATTGCTGCTGCTGGACACACATAGTGAGTGCAGATAACTGTGACGACTGAGGTGGTTGTACACTGGTGGCCTGGGACATTAATATGGACTCTTGTGCAAGTTGTGCAGCTTGGATTGTGTCCATCCAGGTTGTTGATTTCTTTTGGATTACATAAAGATGGAGTTGAGGAAGCAGTCCCCGGACAAAGGTTGTGATTTGCTCTTTCTCTGGTTTTTGCAGATGTTTGCAGCGAGACTCAATGTCCACTATGAAGGCTTCTTGAGATTCAGAGGGTTGCATGGTACGTTCCCACAGCTGTTGTTCCAATAACCAGGGTGGATGTGCTTGGACAAAATGGTCTTTGAAGGTGGTATACAGAGTGGCAGTATCTCCTTTGACTCATTCCGGAAGTGTGTTGAACCAGGAAATGGTAGTCCCTCTCCGAAACAAGTACAAGGCATTGGAAATACGCAAAGGATTAGTCCAACCATGTAAGGAAATCCAGGCTTGGAATTGTTCAAGTCAGTCAACAGCGTCTTTGTAAGGCAAGGCTGAGGAGGGTACTGGCTGTAGGCTGGTATGGCCCATGGACTGTGGTGAAATAACTTTGATGTAGGCCAGGTCATCTTGAATGGCTTGCAGAGCTGGTGCTCCTTGAGCTGAGATGGATGACTGGATGTCATGCAGGATGGTTTCTATTTTGTAGCCCCACGTCCTTGAGGTAGGTGAAGGTAGAACTCCGGAAGCTCCGGTGTCCATATCTGTGACGTCATTGGACACTGTGGTTGCTGATGAGCTTCATTTCAGCGAGCGATGGTCATAAGGATGAGAAGGAGTTACCATCATGCAGGAGACGGGACATTGTGGATCAGATGACATGCCAAGCAGAAAATATTTTTGTAGACAAAAGTACAATTATTTATAAGCAAAGTTCATCAAGTGACATCTTAATAAACAATTTCCACTCAATTCTTTGTTGTCTGTTATTTGAATAAAGGTTTTCTTGCAAAAATTAGTTATTTGTTGCAGTGTCCATTTATTTCAATAGGATTGCCATTGATTTCTATGGAGTGAGGTTATTTAGTGCCCTTCACAAGATGGTCGCTGAACTCTGACATACAGTTCCTGTATTCCTGACTGCATCAAGATGGCCACCAGTGTGGGGGGGTAAGGGTCACCTCCTGTCTGGTTGCTGTGTTGAACACAAGATGGAGGCTTCTTGCCACAAGGCTGCCTGAAGTCACTGCAATATTCAAAATGGCGATTGCCGCGTTGTTGAGCTTCTTCCCCAACCCTGACAAAGAAAATGGCGGGCTTTTGGTGAGTGACAGAATGGGGGAAACTCTGTATTTCTTTGCCTGCTTTCCATTTGGTTTATTGTGCTTTTGGTTTATTTTTCTATTGTCTCCCTGGGTATACTCTGTATTTTATTTATTGTTTAGCTCCCTTGCATTTGCAATCCTGTCCCGGCAATTTGTGGTACTGTCCTCTGTTTTATTTATTTGCTGCTCTGTGTGGTGAATTGGGGAGCAGAGGATCTGTGTGTTTTTTTTTTTCTTTAGGTCTCCCAGGGCTGTGCTCACTTTATTTTATGACGTGGTGGTTGTTGTATTGTTTTTATTTCTGCTTGGTCATTTTGTTGGCACGTGGCCGAGCTGGGGAAAGGACCACTCCGCTTGTGACAGGAGTGGCTGTTCTGAAGAAGCGATCTGAGCTGCTGCAGAAGCAACACAAAGCCATGGTCCTTGTGGCTTTGGCTGGGTGACTATTTTCTGTGGCTCCGTGCTCCAAGGGGAGCGCTGCTGCGGTCGGCTGGAGGCATCCTATATGGCAGAAATCTTTTTGGGAGCGGTAATCATGGCTGAGAGGGAAGGTAGAATAATTCGTGAAACCCCATTATATTTTTATGGCTCCCTGCTGCAGCGTGAATTTTTTTTTTCTCTTGCAGTCCTTGGGGAGCAGCGCTGAGCCGCATTTGTAGGAGGCTGGAAGTATGAGGTCCAATGCGGCTGTTAGGGAGCACTGCTCGAAGTGTGGAGCTGTGTTTGGGAGACAGCGACTGCTGGGAGGCAACAAGAGACAGCCTAATGGAGTTGCAGGTGAGAATTAATGTCCGATGTAGCAGCCGGTAGCTATAGGTTTGATTAGCAGCTGCTGGAAAGATTTGAATGGTGAGGGGGGAAAATCCAAGGAAAGCTGTTGAGGCATCCACATTGTAATAGTCAGGAGGACCAAGCAAAACATGGAGTAAGGAGCTCTGTACTATTCTGTTTAGTGGATGTATTTATTTATTTTGCTGTGATCGTCACTGAGAGAGGCACTGGGGTTGAGAGGGAGTTTGCTTAGCATTTGCCATGAGGTGAGAGCTGGGGGGGGGGGGTTGCAGGTTGCTTGAGAAGCCCTGTTGGTGCATAGGGCTGGCAAATTTAGTTATTGACAGTACATTTATTTAGGAGCCGCTGGCTAGCAGAGCCCCATAGTGGGCTTGTCCATGAAGTCCAGTGGTTCAGTATTGCTGGACGGTTGCAGGCTGCTTTACCACACAGGAGATAGTTCATAGTTTCTTTCTGCAGCCAAGGCTGTGGAAAAAGTAGCATTCAGTCAGTTCAGGCATACAGGCATAAATGACTTGGGGTACCCAGTGACACAGACAAGCAAGATAGGGTCTGGACAGAAGAAGGGCTGCATTCTCCACCATGTGTGGCATTTTGGTCTGCCACTAAAACACCCTTACCTTCTCTCTGGTCTGCAAGACCCATCTGTTGCAGCTCGTGAGGACCTCTTGCTGGTACCAAACGAACTGAGTCGGATGCAGAAATAAATGAATAAACTGGTGTTTATTCTGTACAGCAGACATGTTCTCTTCATGAGGTCTAGCCCCAGAATGAGAGTCAGACAGAAATCCAAGGGGTTTCTTAGGAGCCCTTGCTAACACAGTAAAATAGCAACATTGTTCTGAGAGCACTTAAAGGGACGGCAGCTGGTATTAGCCCCATACATAAGTACATATCTGTACTCCACAGAATCATATGTAACTGTACATAATGTTGTACAAAAGTAAAATAAAAAGAATAAGGGTATTATACCAACAACGATTAAATAAAATTCACCAAAAAGAAAATAAATAAACAAATAAATAAATAAACATTTCACAACAAAATTGCTTCTCATTTAAGGAATAAGAAAGAACCCGTAAAGAAATGTTGCTCGTACATGACCATGTACAGCAGCCTCAAAACCTCTCAAACTATGCACCACATAAGTTCTGTGATTCTGTGATACATATTCTGCTAAGGCAAATTTGAACTGTAGCCACTATGTCGGTCATAGTGGACACCTTTTGTTGTAGCATGTAAGCAGACCTTGCCTGCTATAAAAAATATTTGCATACTGGAAAAATTAATCATAAAGTGCTATTGTCATACTTTAACATTGTACATAGATAAATCCAAGCACTACTATCCCATGTATTAGTCGGGGGATTGATCTATCTTTCCAAGCACACAGTAAAGCATTCCAAAGAGCTACCGGGATGGGACATAAGAGAAAAAAATGTTCTAAAATCTCTAACTGCATGCCGCAGGTAGCTTTGGGGCAGACTCTCTCCTCCACCGGTTTATGTTTTAAAGAGCTTTTAACCCCTAATTTGCCATGACATGACAGCCAAATGTGTTTTTTTAACCCTCTTTATGGCACCCACTGGACCTGGAAATCTCTCAGGCACCAAATCATCTGCCATTCTACTGCCCACTGAGACCCTGTACCTCCTCAAAGGCATTAGCTCTCCTTGCGTGACCCCCAGGACCCTAGGTCTGTGAGGAGTTCAAGGGGTGGAGACGGAGGCCCAGTTACGGATGTGTGGCAGTCAGGCACTGTGGAATCATCACCTATCCAGACCAGCAGGGTGTTTCTAATGCTTCCTCATCCCCCCAAATGTGTTGTGCAATGACGCCATGGCACATGGCAACCCTGCCAGCATCCACCACGCTCGTCCCACAATGGTTTCTGGACCGCTATCCTGCAGTGACCCCGGTCTCCATCTGGGGTCACTGGGATGCCAGTCATCTCTACAGCCTTCCCCCTGGGAAAGGAGAGCTGTCCTGGGGATGCTCAATCCATTCCCTCTCCTGCTGACCCCCGGCACCCGAGCTCGCTCCCAAACCCGGGTCGCCGGCGTGGCGTGAGGTGTGGCATCCAGCGCCTCAACCCTCAGCTCCACTGGGTCAGTCGACATGAAAGCCAATTAACATCCCACATGTTCTGTGGGATTTTGTCATCAGTCAGTTGGAGAAAAACAGTTTAGTTCATTCCTGCCCCTGTGGGCAGAAGGGAAGCTACAGCAGGGCAGATAATTTAGTTTCCACCACCAAAGTATAGAGCTGTTTTCTAGTTTTAGATGTACAATGAGTGAGCAACAGACACCACTGTCTTATCTTAACTATAGAAGACATAATCTCTCTAGGTACGGGAGGTCCACCCATGCTATGTGGGTCTCAAACATCCCCTTTCCCACTTATCTATAAATGGAATAAACATTCATGGATGAATGATACCAACAATCAAGGTTTCTTTAGTAAAAATGGCCTGAAGTTAAATATACAAAACAAGGTATGGAAGAAAATGGGGGGGTTACATATACATACCCCACCTTTGTCATAATCGGGGTAGGTATGTTCCTCCAGAAACCCCGAAGAAAATAAACTGTATGTCTTAGTATCCAATGCTAGCTGGGAGAAGACATGAGCTATATGTAAACAAGGATTTGTCAATGCTGAATGTTTGTTTGCTGGCATTGGTATTGGTAGTGTAGAAGTTACAGAGTTGCATAATAGGAATGGCAGTGAAGTATTGAAGTGAAGCCAACCCCACCACCACCCTGCAGAGAGTGACAGGCATTGCGGTGTGCCTTTGGGTCGTCAGGCAAAACGGCCATGCCATTTCATCACACCATACCCTGCAGACAATGACAAGTGTCATGGTGTGCCTTGGGGTCTTTGGCCCTTATGCGCACCCCATTCCATCAGGAAATATGGTGAGATGGGTGTGGTATAGGAGAATGGGGTGAACTTTGGGGCCGAATAGACCAAGGCATACCTCGATGCCTCTCACTGACTGCAGGATGTCGAATGGTATGAGCATTACAGGCAAGAATCCCAAGTCACACCCCTGATGCCTGTCATTCTCTACAGGGTGGGACGTTATGGTTGAAAACCCTAACACCTCAGGCATTCATTGGTATTTTCACTCCAAATTTTCAACGTGGTTTTTTTATGACCCCCACCTCATGAACAGTGGCAATATCAGTTTGTTAGCCAAAAGCTGCTTATGCACAGCGACTACGGCATTTAGCACCACAGGTGCAAAAACACATTCCGAACAGGATGTGAAAAATGACAGCTGTACTGTTCATGGGGAGGTGTAAAAAATGGCAATGTTGCAAATCTGCAGTCAAAATATTAAAAAAACTGGTGAAGTCAGAAGTGCATAGAAACTGTGCAACGCACACCCGTAATGTAATTAGGTTTGGGATTTTTTACAGCAGATTGTCAACACAGGCATTTTGGGACCTCTGATCATGAACAGTGTCACTATGATTTTCTTTATCTGTCCCGAACAATGATTTCCCACAGCGACCACGCATCTCTGCGCTGAAAGTGTGAAAACACATTTCAGCCATGTTGTGAAAAATGACAGCTGTACTGTTCATAAGGAAGTGTGGAAAAATGCCACTGGTGAAAATCTGGACTGAAAATATTACAAAGTCATGAACTTACTAGGGTGCGTGGAAACTGCACAATGCTCACTCGTAACACAGTCATTTTATGGACTTTTGTCACCAAATTTTCAACATAGCCATTTTAAGACCTCTGCTTATGAACAGTGTAACTGTGATTTCCTTAATCTGTCCCAAACATTGCTTTCGCACACCGACTAGACCATTGTGCGCTACATGTGCGGAAACACATTTGGGGCGACGTGAAAAATGGCAGCTGTACTTATTCATAAGGAAGTGTAATAAAATGGCAATGTGGAAAATCTGGAGTGAAAATATAGAACATTCAAAACTTACGAGCGTGCATAGGAACTGCGCAACGCACGCTCGAAAAACAGTCATTTTTAGGAATTTTTTCACCAAATTTTCAACATAGCCATTTTAAGACCTCTGCTCATGAACAGTGTCACTGTGATTTTCTTAATGTGTCCCATACGTTGATTTTGCACACCGACTAGCCATTGTCGCTACCTTAATGTGAGGCAAACGTTTGGGCAAGATGTGAAAATGACAGCTGTACTGCTCTAAGGAGGTGTGGTAAAATGGCAATGTTGAAAATCTGGAGTGAAAATATTGAAAATTCGTGAACTTACAAGCGTGCGTAGGAACTGCGCAACACACGCTAGTAAAACAGTCATTTTTAGGAATTTTTCCACCAAATTTTCAACATAGGCTTTTTGAGAGCCCACCTTATGAACAAGGCAGTGTCATTTCATTACTCAGTCCCGAAAGGTGATTTTGCGCAGTGACTGTGAAATCACCCTTTGGGCCTGATGAACGCCATGACAGTGAGAGGAATAATGAGAAGGGGTCCCAAAAACCCCATGTTTAAAATTTGGTGCAAAAATTCCAAAAAATTGCTGAGATATGCAGCAAAGTTGAAAAAACCCTATTCATTACATTATACAGCTTACCGGCATTTCCTCAGTTCGCGGTCGGCTTTGAAGAGTGCAGACGTGTTCCCGGTTCACCAAAGATCGTCGCGCTGGAGTCCGGAGGTAAGTATGGGGTGGGGGTGTGTGTGAGGAGGCAGGGTGCACAGTGGGTGGGTGCGGGTGGGGCAGAGACTGCGAGGACCGTTTTAAGTTGCAGGTTTTTTTTTTCCTTACATGGCTGGCTGGACGCTTGCTGATGCTGGGGTGGGCTCCTCAGCATGGCACAAGAATGGCTGGTGGGGGTGGGGGGGCATGGAGCCAACGGGATTGGGCACCCCATCGGCAATAGCATCTGTTGCCACGCTAGGTGGGCACCCAGCATGACATATATAACTCTGCTTGGGGGGGTGCAGCACAAGTCGGCTACACAGTGTGTTCATGGGAGGGGGGGCCGAGCACGCAGCGTGCATGTGTGTGTGTGGGTAGGGGGAGCGCGTATGAGCAGGCGATATCTTATCGCTGCTCACTGAAGCGTAGTTCCCCCTTTCAACTGTACTCCACTACATTTTGGAGCTGTCATAGACAACTCCAGCAGGCATTGGAGAACTGCGGCCGCGCCTGCAAACACACTGACTGAACTGGAAGAGGGCTTCCACACCTCCGAAAACTCAGATTATGGCACTATGTTTCTTGCACATGCGTGCAAGCAAACATAAAAACAGGAGTAAGATGAGGGTTTTGAGGAGGTAGACTATTTTCCTTTTGGAAAGGATGTGACATTTCCATGTAAAAATGTTATAGGTAGCTAAGACCAGTACCTGTTCCCAGTTATACAAGGCATCATCGGGTGTCCTTTAAGTCACCATGAGAATTAAGGGACTGTTATAAATAGCATTTTGAGCAATCTGTGTGGGGGATGAGCCACAACAACTGGTCCTAATGGTATTCCTCTGATTTTGCCATAGTTCAGCTTGACAACAGAAGCTTTTTGAAAGTGGGTGATCATCTTGATGATGACTAGTCCAGATGCATTGTCCTTCAAACAGAGGCAAGCATCATCTATGTAGGACAAGATTTTGACTAGATGTTCATCCAGGTACACCTGGCTGCATTGAATTTCAGGGCACTCGTAAATTCACCTTATCAAGGGTTCCAATAAAAGAAATGTACAAAAGTGGGCTGAACAGGCACCACTGGTATACACCCCTAATTCCATGACTCCTCCATCCATTAACTAAAGGCAAAATAGTGGCATTCTCATATAAGGCACTTATCTAGCCAATGAAGACCGCTGGTCTTCCATAATGCTGTCACACTCTAAGTATGTAGGTGTGGCAAGCCTTGCCATGTGCTTTTCTTGATCTAATGACAGCAAAAACCCTGAGGACTAGTTAGTTCTTCCCTTCACCAACAGTTCCCTGATTACAATGAAGTTATCAAAAAGGTGCCTCTGAGGTGCAGAACATGTCTGAAAAGGAGAGATCAGGACCTCAGCCACCTTGACTAGCCTGTGTGCTAGAAGGCGTGCTAAAATGTTAATGTTGTGTGATTAGCACACTGATAGGCCTCCAGTTAAATTGAAGATGTCAGCTAAAATAGAGGCTAAGGAATCCCCAAGGTTTTTGTAAAACTCTGCAGTCAAGCCATCCTCCCCAGGAAAATAATTATTCAGTAGCACCTAAATAGCCTGTAAGACTTCACTCTCAGCACAGGGTTCAGCTGGGGTTTAATGCCAAAAAGTGCAAGGTGCTGCATTTTGGGATGAAGAACCCAAGGAGGAGTTACCAGCTAGGGGGAGTGCAGCTAGCCCAGACAGAGGAGGAGAAGGATCTGGGTGTGCTCATTACAGGGTCAATGAACAACTCGGCACAATGTAGGAAGGCAGCTGCAAAGGCCAACAAAATGCTGGGTTGTATTGCAAGGGGTATATCCTTGAGGAGGGATGAGGTGATTCTGCCACTGTATAGGTCATTAGTTAGACCACATCTGTAGTACTGTGTGCAGTACCAGCATCCGTATCTGAAGAAGGACATTAAGTTACTGGAGGGGGTGCAGCGCAGGGTGACAAAGATGATCAAGGGGCTGGGGGACTTATCATACGAGAGGAGGTTGAAGGAGTTGAATATGTACTCACTGGAGGAGAGGGGAGACAGGGGTGACATGATTGAAACCTTTAAATACATGAAAGGAATAAACAAAACGGGTACAGAGGGGCTGTTCAAAGTAAGGAAGGGGAGGGCCACCAGGGGCCATGATATGAGACTGGAGCGAGGAAGGTTCAGGAGGGAGATGAGGAGACACTTTTTTACAGAGAGGCGGTGGCTGGGTGGAATGCTACCTGCAGAAGTGGTATGCAGTAGAAAAGTGGACTGCTTCAAATGAGGATGGGACAGGACAAGGGGGAGGGTTAATGAAGGGGAAGGGTGGAAGGGAGGGGCAGCTGCAGAATAAGGGGTGCTAGCTGCACATTCGAGCAGACTTGATAGACCTCTAGGCCTTTATCTGCTGGCAAATTTCATATGTTCGTATGTTCACATGGATTAACTATACTCAATTTCATTGAGTATGGCAACAGGGGAACCTCTAACCCAGTCAGGAAGGAGTTGTCCCATTGAGTATCTGGTGCACAACCAAAGGAATTCTGAGCAAAACTGTGTACTATCAATAACATTTTTGGGGGGTCAGTAAAAACAGGCCCTTGGTCATATTCTGCCAGATTAAACATTTGAGCTTTGTCTGCACATGCTAAATGTCCTTTGAACATGTCTAAATCTTGTTTTTTACCTTACATCCCACATTGGAGTTCCAGCCTCAGGGATTCAGCTCTATTATACTGGAACTGAAATATTTCCTGCTTTACATTTTTAATTTAGGAGGTTTAGATTGCATTTCTCTTGTGCTCCAGATATTAATTTACACAGATGGAATCAGAGTTTCAAATACAGGAAATACTTGTCTTGGGACAACTTCACCACTTGTTTCATAAAAAAGGTCCAAAGCTCCTGTTTTGAAGCAAGCCACTACTCAAGGCAGGAATCATATGCACAAAGAATGGATAGTCTTGCAGCAAATAGTCTCAGTCATCTATGACAAAGAATTTCTTGTTGCAGTAGTATGTTGTTAAGTTTTCGGTGCCGTGTTTTGTTTTTGAAAGATTGAATCCCTGGGGTACAACTGCAGTACGCAGGTAGGTGGTCTGAGGTTTCAACTGCCACTGCAATGACGGCCCTACCTTGGAGGTAGTGGACAACTTTAGTATCTGGGAGTCACTCTTGATCCATCACTCAACTTCAGTCTTCACATAAGCAACACCTGCAGAGATGTCAATGCCAAATTGGGTATAGCGTATAGAGTCAGATCATCTCTAACAGTTACTACAAGACTGGCCATTGCTCAAGGGGTTCTCAAGCCGAGACTAACCTATGGCCTTATGGCTTTTCAGGACTCTAATAACGGAGCTCATCAAAAATGGGACACTTGCTACAACAATATCTGTCATTTCGCTGTGGCTGTTCCCAAACTTACCCACTGTTGTATGCTCTACACTAGTCTAGGGTGGCTGTCCCCCCCTCATCCACTCATCAGTACACAGTGGAATGCCTCACAGACAACATTATCTGAGCTGGAGCACCCGAATCCCTGGCTGGCATGGTACACCACAGCTCTCAGCCTTACCTACTGAGATCTGCTGGTAGACCATTTCTCCACATCCCCCAAGGCACAACGAAAATGGGGGAACGTGCTTTTGCTGTAGCTACACCAAGGCTCTGGAACACGGGAGCTCACAGTCTCACCTGACTTTAAGAAAGAGCTCCACTCGTTCCTACTGGCTAATGGCACATGCTCCTATGCGATGCCCCAGGTCTCCCTTATACTTTTAGGCAACCCATCCACTTAAACCTTAGCACTTAGTCACTTGCTTTAGCTATAAGGTTGCCTAATCAGCTGTTTCCTACTACAACACTGCTTACCCCTAAAATGTCTTTTGGTAATTACGTAGGGTCCTACTGACTGTATACACTGCACTATTCCTTGTAGCCTGATGCTATTGTATCTTCTTTTGAAGTTATGTTGTATTCTACTGTCCTATTGTGCTGCACTATCCTATGTTATCTGATGTTGTTGTATTTCTCCCGGGTCGTGCCTACAAATAGGCGGTATATGTCTAGTGCACTTACCCGGTAAACAAAAACTAAATAAATAAATAAATAAAAATGCCCCTGAATTACAGTGTCCTGTGCTGGGAATAAGAACTCAATCTGGGTGGCTAACATTCCCTGCACATATGTTTATACCCCTACAGAGTGTACCACTTTGTACCCATCCTGTAATTTTGTTGTATGTATCATATTTATCAAAAATAGGACTCGATAAATATGTTAGCAGTTTGACCTCCTCTGCCATCAAGTGACATGCTGCAATTAAAATCTCCCCCAAAAATGAGTAATCTATCCATATTCAAATATGGCTTAAATTTCTTGAAATGTTCTAATCTAGCAGATACAACTTGGGAGCATATAAATTTACAAAGCAGTACCACAGGTTAGCAAATACAGCATCTACCATTAAGGCCCACCCTGGCTGTATTTCTACTAAATGGGTCTCTTGGCCATTTGGCATTTGGCTTTCCGGCCAAATGCCCCTTGGGGTAACCATTGCCTCAGTGCTTGCGCACAGAGGTTCTTTGTCTTTTAAACTGTTTTTTGTTTTAATTGGGTACACCACAACATAACCCAGATAGACCATCTTAGGGTAGCTGGTTCATTCCACTGGGGTGTCAAACAGATGAGACACACTGATGAGTCCTGGTAGGATGAAACACACGTCTATGTCTTCTGTTGGCACCCTTTGCAAACTGTGTGAGAGGCCTTTCGGCACCATGCATTTCTGCTTTAAGTTGAACCAGCATAATATTCTGTGGTGATTTGCATATGCAGCCCATCATGCTTTGCATTGTGGGGGCATGTGTGATTTTGTATTTCTTTGAAACTTGGCTTCCCAGGCCAAATGCCCCTTGAGGTAACCATTGCCTCAGTGCTTGCGCACAGAGGTTCTGTGTCTTTTAAATTATTTTTTGTTTTAATTGGGTTCACTACAACATAACCCAGATAGACCATCTTAGGGTAGCTGGTTCATTCCACCATACTTCTCAAGTGTCCCTCATTACGAGGGACATCCCTCATTTTGCCCCTTAAAATTGCTCTGTCCCTCATCCGTCCCTCATGGAAAAGGTGCTGCCCACACAGCCAATGTGCTGTAAATTCAAACTTTAAACCAAAACTTCTTAATATTCTAAAATACTAAATCCAAAATAAACTTTGTACAGGTAAACACTATGGTTTTCACCATGTTCTGAGCTTGTATCTTCATGTCTGAAAATGTGTCCCTCATTCTGAGAATCTGTGTCCCTCATTGTCCCTCATTTTGAGTGTCCAAAAATGGCTATGTCCCTCATTTCAGTGACAAAAGGTTGAGAGGTATGCATTCCACTGAGGTGTCAAACAGACGAGGCATACTGATGAGTCCTGGTAGGATGAAACTCAAGTCTATGTTTTCTGTCGGCACCCTTTGCAAACTGTGTGAGAGGCCTTTCGGCACCATGCATTTCTGCTTTAAGTTGAACCAGCATAATATTCTGTGGTGATTTGCATATGCAGCCCATCATGCTTTGCATTGTGGGGGCATGTGTGATTTTGTATTTCACAGAAATATTTATACCTTTTACTAAAATAGCTACCCCATCACAAGTATCTGCACCCTGGGACCAAAATTAACACCTCTTTGTCCATAACTGTTAAGCCTGGAACACCTCATGCAAGGTTTTAATTCTTGCGACATGAATAAACATATTACCAGGTTGATCTTGTAAAATATTTAAAGCAGTTACACTTTTAGTACCCCTTAATACTGCTTTCAACGGGTTTAAACTAGGTCCCTTACACATGAGATATTTAAGCAATATACCACAATAGGGTGTGGGCTATGCTGGGATTTACCGACTCCTGGTGTGGTTTGGTAACAAGGCTGCAGGCCAAGAGAGTAAATCACATCAGGCATGGGTAAATCCCAGCATAACCCACACCCTGGACTGGTATACTGTGATCATACAATGCCCTTCTGTACTTTAAAAAAAATGTTTTTTTTTTGTTTGTTTTTTGTGCAGTTTAAATAATTTTTCCTCAATGTTTTCTTATGCCTGAAAAAAAAGAAAAGTTCCCTGTTGCTAGGTAGAACACTGATGAGATGCCCCACCCCCACCCCCAAGTCAAACAGAGATATGGTTAGCTGTTAAGAAATGCAGTTTGTTGCCCATGCTGTCAAATGCTGGGACAGCAGCTTGATTTTGTGTGCCAGGTATAAAAAGAATCACACAAGTAGGAAGGAAAGACATCAAGCAACTAACTGGAGTTGCTCTTTGTAGGAGAGGACAGTCACCTCCGCCACACACACACACCTCTACCATGACATCTGCTTTCCCCCCCCCCCACACCAGACACACACCCCTACCCCAATGTTTGCTTGCTACAATGTGTTTTTTTTATTGGGTAAAAAGATTGCAAGAAACTCGTATGTGGAAGCAGAAATGAGCAGTCTGTCAGATTAAGAGTGGGACGGTGTATGGTGAGGGAGTAGCGGTGTTTGTGTAGCTTGACTGGGAGCTGAGTTTTACTTATCTTTTTAAACAGTTTTCAAGTTTGCTAAGTGCTGGGAGATTATGGTAGTATTACACAGGGGTTGGGGAGGTAGCGGCACTGCAACGGGGCAGGAGGGAGTCAGTGTCATGAAAAGTCTCCCTGATAGCTACGGAAGCTGGAGGGAGCGAGGATCATTTTTCTGGGGAGGTTCTGCGCAATGCTGCTGAGCTCTGTGTGACTGATTTGCTGGCAACGAACAATCGGGTTCAGGAAGTAAACCAATCCATTTTGTTGTTGTTGTTTTTTTCTCGTGTGTCTCACCTTTCTGGAATGCTGTAGAGGGGCCAATGTCACAGGATTTCAAGTGGGAATGGCCAGCACTTTAAACTGTGGAGCCGTGTGACTACCAATCATTGTGTTAGCCAGTCCTGGGTTTCTGGGAGTGGAGGTGGGGGGTGAAGACAGTGGTGCAAGGTATTCCCAGATACAGACTGTGTGCTTAAAAAAATAAAGTGACAGGATACTGTTTTTTCATCGGCAGGCATTACTCGGGGAAGTGGGGAGTCTGTATGGATTTTTGGCTCTCGCCATCCATTGCCATCTTTGCCAGTCCTGACTTTGCTGTGGTCGGAATGATTTTGGGGGAGTTCCTGATGTGGCTCACTGGTGGCTGATGCCTTTTCCCATTGGTATATGACAGGATTTACAACAGGGAAAAGAGGCCAGTCAGTTAATCAGAAACCAGATTTTTAAGACCCATCCTATAATAAAAGGTTGCTACAGGTCAGTCCAGTATGAATGAGGTTCTCACCATTAAATGCTTAGCTTTGGAAACGTCTGATTGGGAGTTGGAGGAGCAGTCCATAATGGAGGAGGCCACTAAGGAAGCATCTCCATCCTCCTCATTGTCTCCCCACTGCGTCCTTTTACAAAACACATTGAAATTGAATCGATTTGTAGTTGGTACAGGAAGCAGATTATCAAGCTTCAGTTTCTGCCTCCAAGATCTACCTCGCTTCAGTTCCGGGAATTCCATTAGCTGAGGTTCTGTGGTGGGGGGGGGCATAGGCTCTGCCCCAGATCCAGGTCTGAGTCCATGACTCTCATAGGCATTCCAGGGTCGGTCACTTCTACCCCAGGGAAAAAGATATCTTCTCAGGAAATGCATGCTCTTCTGTGGTGCCCTCTGACCTTTGACAGGGAGGGGCCGACATAAGTATAAGTGTAACCTCCCTATAAATGGGGGTTCCCAAACAGTCTTCCTCGAGATTGCCTAAATGCTCACTTCCAGGCTGGTGTCCTGCGTTTTAGCAGTTTAAATATAATTGCCAGAGAGTGCCTGTATAGCATCTGTGTACTGTCTCTTTAAGAGCTGCCTGGATTGCAGTCATAAGTAATCTGAGAGGGAGCTCTGTTGAAAGATGTAACTATTTGCTGAAAATCATTTAGAGTGATACTGATAATGTAGTTTGTCTAACCTGCCTTCTTTGCAGCAAGGACTGTTTTGTTTATCCCCACCTTTTGGCCTGGGACTACGAATTGGACCAATCAGTACTGGTGGGACCTAAAATGGAGCCTGACTACAGGAGCTGTCTGGAATCAAAATCTGTAGGAATTGTAGTTTTGGGCTTTTGGCACCTTTTTGCACCTGAAGGGGGAGCTCCTGTTGTGACTGACAGATGAATCAGCCAAACAAACCTTTTGGATCTTGAGGAAATTCCCAGGCTTGCTGCAGTTTGAGTCAGATCTAAGTTGGGAGCTGAAGGAGCAACAGCTTGAGACAGTCAAGCAGCCGTCTGAGTAGTTTTGTGCAGGAGAACTGTGGAAAGCCCTGAGTTGTGGCCTGCATGTCTGCCTGCTGCACCTGAGAAGGAGAGAAGATAATTATTTTGGACTAAATCCAAGTTTGTGAGACCGAAGTAAGCCACTGATTTTTTTCCAGGCTCATACCAGAAGGAGACCGAAGATTTTGCTGAATGCAGTCGGTCTGTCAGGATTTCCAGCTGCTTTTGAATCCCCGGTTTGTGCAGAGACTTTGTGATCGTGACCGGAGAGCGGTTTGCCTGGTACAGTAGAATTTCCTTATGTGTAAATGTGCTGTGTATTGAAAGTGGGTCTTGATTTGGTTCCCCACTGTGTTCTGCTTGCTGGTAACGTAGAATCCTTTACATGTAAATGTGCTGTGTATTGAAAGTGGGTCGTGATTTGGTTCCCCACTGTGCAAACTGTGTTCTGCTTGCTGGAAGCTTTACCCAGCCCAAAATGGACTGTATACGAATTTGTCTCCATTTGGCCTGGGCCATGCCACATTGGCCCTGCCAGACTACCCCAATGCACAGAGAAAGCCAGCGACGAGAGACCTGCCTGGGGATCAGCCCCCTGCTCCATGCTTGAACAGGAATGAAGCCTCGGCGAATCGTGTGGGCCCTGCTTCTCCTGGCACTCCAGATCAACCACCTGCTGTCTTAATTTTCATCCCACCTGTGTCCAGTCTTGGGTATCGTGAGTAAATATCAGTGGAGCTCCCTGCAACAACAGCCTAATCTAAAAGTGTGTCATCTGATTGTCTTGTCGTTTTCTTTTCATGAACTGAGCCCTCCGGCTCCAGATTACAAATAGTGTGTGTTGTGCTTGTTGTTTTCTTCCATCACAGGGCCTCAGCCAGCTGCAACATTCCTGACTAGCCCACCGTTCTCCATCTGGGTACCCAGAGTGTGTGACTGTTTATGGACCCTGAACTGCATGCATAACTGTTTGATTGATACAGCCTTTAAGCAAATTAACCTGATTACGCCCCTCCCTTGTTCAAGTCCCTTAAATAAATCAGATCTAACTCTTTTTTACATTTACCTTGACTGTGGTTCCAGTTTGTGCAAGAGTACTGTACTGCTGTTATTTGCTGTGTATGACTTTGTTTTACAGGGGGTCCCCAGGGCCAAGCCAGAGGAAAGCCCTGGTGGTAAGTGCAAACAGTGTGGGTACTTGTGTGGTGTATCGGGGGTATTGTGAAAGTGATTATTGTGTATTGTTCTGGCCACTAGTAAGGAAAGAGGGGGGGCTACAGTGTCCTGGAGGGCTGTGCCCAGGTTAGCTTGACCACTACCAACCCTGACCTCCGGGTGGAGGTACCCGTTTCAGAACTCAGGCCCCTTAACCTGCTACTAGCCAAGCTGACAGGGGCAGTAGCCCTTGGGATAGCGCCACCCAGGGGTTACACGAGAATAGCAGGCCATTGTGGTCTTGGGGAAGTCTGTACTGCATGGTCAGAATCCCTTGTCAGAGACTGAGAGCCATCCCTCTGAGGAGGGGAAGACGGGGTCTGTGGGACCCTGAGCATGAGCTTGCGACTCAGTGATAACTGTCTCCTGGTCTTGTGCAACCCAATCCACGTAGTCATGGGCCGCCCATGGGCACTGTCTTTAGGAATGCCCAGTCTCATTGCAGAGATTGCAGTCGAACAGGCTGGAGAACTGCATACAGATGTGTCCATATTTGAGACATAAATAACATCTAAGCCTCTCAGAGATCAGACTCAAATGGGTCCTGAAACTGCATTTGTAGCATGTTTGGGCTTGTTCCGGATCAAAGCACAGACCTTGATTTTGTCCAATATAGAAACTGCCTGGCAAGTGACTGGTGCTTGTGTTAGTTTGCTCCCATTTCACTTTTACATTCCACCCACCTGTCCAAATGCAATCTACATCTAAAATGGGCACAAGGCGATCAGGTACCTCACATCTTTGCCTCAAACAGTAAAGCACATCATTAAAATTGACGCTTTCATTCCTAAACAACAATTAAGTTATTTTTACTGTGGGTTTGGTTAAAGGCATTGAAATAAAAGGGGACCACAATAGGTAGGTCTTCATCCAATCATATTTCTGCCAGAACTTTTCTAAAGATTGGATGATCTTGAAACTGCCATTGTACACAGATTCACACCCCACATGAATCACTGCATATAGTTCTGCAGGCCCAAACCCCAGAGAGGATTTCAACAGCTGTCTAACAACATGCTGTCTGTCCAGAATTTTCTCAGGTCCACTCTTATATTTTAGTTTGACTGCATTTCTTCTCTGGGCCAGTTCCCCGGACCAGAGAAAAGGTCAGCCATCAGAAAGGGATCTTGAGGTGGTTGCAGTGTCCCAGAGTCTTTACCAGCAGACTAGCCATAGAGTTTGCATAGTCATTTCCCAAGGACTGGGCTTTGCTTTTCAAAGTGCTCTGTTTAGCTAGTTTTCTTTCCTCCCCTGCAAGCAATTTTAACAAGTAAGCCTTGCATCTGGACATATCCTCATTTAGTATTTTTTCTACTTGCTGTCAGCCCATCGTGCGATGCCTCAGCAGTCTCAAAATCTGTATCGACAATCTCTATGCCTTAGCATGTCAGCTGAGACTAATCTACCTCTGGACATCAGATGGTTACAGTGTTCACCGGAAGAATATTGAATTTGTCCGTACTGATGTCCATGACATTAGTTGTGTCCCTTATGCTTCTCCTCTGGCTGCCATTTGACTGCTAGTACCAAAACGTCAAGACAGTGCTCCCTCTCTTTAATGAATGTAATTGGGGTTGTGCTGATGGTTCATTACAGTGGCATGTTTGTTAAATTGAAGATACTATAAAACACATGAACACACATATAAATACACCTGTTATACTGCACCTCAATAAATACAAGACATCAAAAACGTTTCACATTTTTACTTTGAGAAAAACATTTGTAAATTTAGCTTGTTACATGGAAGTTAGTTTTCTTTCTTTTTGAGATAGTGGAATTGTACCTGCGTGAACAGATGCAGATGCCCTGCGCCAAGGGACGAATCCATCTGTCTGCACAAGGGAGGGACAGAGATACCTTTTTTGATTCAATACTGCCCCCTGGGGGAGTATGACAGCTAGAGACCTGTACTGTGCACACACTGTCCGAGCATGAGCACTTGTCCCTCTCATGCGCCAGTGTTCTCAGGGATGCAGGGGGAAACTGGAAAGTGGCCACAGTTTCAGGCTAGTGGTGACCTTGGTTATTCCATTGCCTAGCACTCAGCTCCTCACTGCACCTCCTGACATCTGGTGCATTATGGGATATATCCCCTTCACCCCCTTCTCCACTCGAGGGGTATGCTGAGGTTCCATGTAGGATGGCGAGTAAGGTAGGTGGGGGCAACAGGGGAGGTCCTGAGGTTTCCAAGCAGAGGTGGGCATCAGAGGCTATCTATCTTACCTCCTTACTCCTGACATCCCAGTATGCTCCCTCCATTCCTCCACCGAGGGCCTCCTAGCGGTTCCAAGGGCCAGGCTGAAAACCTCTGGAGACTGCTCATTTGAGGTGGCCAGCTCGGTCCTCTGGAACTCGCTCCCCCAGAACACTGAGGGAGGCCCAGTTGGTGGAGGCATTTAAGAGAGGTCCAAAAACTCACTTGTTTAAGAAAGTATATCCTGAAAACTGATGGTGATTTTAATTATGACATTTATTATTTTAGTTATTAATTTATTGTACTTTTATACCCTGAATGTTTGTATGTCTGCTTTTTAATCCTGCTTACACGATGTATTTTCTATAAGGCACCCAGAGCCCTTGGGATTGAGCACCATATAAATAAATAATTACTTGCTTACTTACTAGAGACAGGGGGCAAGAAATAGAACTAAAAAAAAAAAAATCAAACCCAAACTGCAATGTGTCTAAAACATTCATATTTTTCCAAAGTTTCTTCGGCGACATCAGAAGCCCTTTAAATTAATTTCATGTTACCACAGAACTCTTTAGATATATATATATTTATTATTTATTTTCTGTGACAGCTCACAAACTAATGCTCTCAGGGAAATCTTAGAATGTTGCCATGGTTTCCCCGACTGTATTAGTCTGAATGCTTCTAGACAGAACTACAAGAGCATCACTTACAGTTCATGTTAAAGAAGACCTTATTAGCAAGTATTTTGTATTTATTCTTTCTAGCTTCCTTCCTGTGTTTTTATTCCTTAGAACCTGCCCTCCTTATCCCCTAAAACCTGCTGCTGGAGAGGGGTCTGTTCCCTCCACCAACTTCAGCATCAATCTTGTACTGTACCTATAAGATCAACTGCCTACTAAGAAACTGTGTAATGTTTTATGCATAAAGCTGAATACAAAAAACAAATTGTCATTCCCGCGGCTTCATGGTGGGCGTACCAATAAGAAGGAGAATGGACTTGGTGTCTCTGCTGCCAGGGGACAGCCATTAGGTAACATAAGCTTGTGATATCAGTTCATACAACAGCACTCCAAGTAGCTCTATTTCTGGCATCAGTGCCTTGTTGTGAGTCAAGTGGGGAGAAGGAGAGGAGGTGTCTCATCCAGTTTGATTCCACTCACTAAGACCACCAGGAAGCAGTCACACAGCAGCAGATGCTGCTCCCCTTTGCCAGAGGAGTTGCATGTCCTCTGGGACTGCACTTGGCCTCCTGCTGGCCCAACTGTGATCAACAGTTTTGGGATACTAACCCAGGTCCCCCATGTTGCAAGTAGCCACCTTAACCAATAGGGTTGTGCATGCCCCAAAAATTATTTTCTGAATACCACAAATTATAGTGTTCTATAGTACTCAGGGCCAAATGTGGAGTATTTCCTGTGATGTTTGGCCAGCTGGTTATCATTGTTTTTTGATATTTGTGATATAAAAATGTAGTGTGTGATTTGTCTCCATAAGGCAGCTGTGCCATGGGTCAGGTTTTAGTGGAAATAACAGAATATATTAACCTGAAACCAGGAGGTAACTAAAAAGACTAGAGAGCCTTAATTAAGGGTCTCATATTTATCTGACTTAATTGGAGCTGACCAGCTGCCAGGATATAGGGATGGTAAACTTTTATGATGTTTTAGAGGAAAAGACATGTTTATACCATGGTGTGAAAAGTCATAAAAAATCCTTAGATGTGCCATGGGACAAGGAAATACTTGAGATCAAAGAGGGAATGTTAATTAAGGAGTCATATTGGGAAATTAGTTTTTGCTGATGTCACCTTATTAATATACCTCCTGATAGGACATCCTGTTTGTATATTTTTTATATTTAACAAGGAGGAGCTAGATGACATCAAAGCAGGGGTGTGGAAACCCAGACTTTGAAACTGTATACTGTGTTTGAAGAGACACTTCTTTTTTGGACTCTTAGGAAACAACATCTAACTTTAAGCACTGTGTAGAGGTATACATTAGATAGAAAAAGTCTAACTGTACGTTGGTAGTAGTTCGTATGTAATTTTCTTTGTTTTCTTTTAAGTGATTGTACACTTTGTGATATATTGTTCTGTATTTACATTTTACATATTTTTATCCATTTTTAAGTAAATCTATATTTAAAAAGACTGCCTGGGTGTGTCTTCGAAGTTCCTTTTTGCATGTGATGTATGGAGGGTTAAGACTGACAGCTGTTCATAAGCTTAATGGTGTTACCAAACTGGGAAAAGGTAAGAATATACCTAAGGTCTTTTATATAGTTTTAAGGGTTCATTTTGGATACCTGGTTAGGTGCTCTTAGGCGAAAGATATCTGGCATCCCCCAAAGAGCAGATTATCCGAGCCTGTACATTTGGGTATGCTAGCATAAGGTTCACAGTTTGAATCCCCCCAGAACTTGAGACTAAAGATAATTTGGACCCACTAGCAGACAGGAGGGTTACCCTGTTCTGTTATCTGTTCACAATACTGTGCTCAGAGGTTGGCACTGTGGAAGCAGAGGGCCTGACCTGCTGAGAGCGGTTTGTGACATTTCCTACTATTCATTGCAAAATGCTCCATATATTAAGAAATGCAAAAAAATAAAAATAAAACAAGATTCTTGCCCACACCAGACAGCAAGTGCCTAAATAAGATCCTTCTCAATTTAATCATTTCCCACTCTCAACCCCCTTCCCCATCTCCCCCCACACATACATTCCTAAACAAAATTCAGCTCCTGGTTGGCATCATGCCAGGAGCCCACAGTACCTTTTCCAGTAACCCTCCTCCCTAAGATTACCCACACAGTCCCTCAAATTATCATATTTAACAGGTGGCCCTTCCTTATCCCCTAATTATCATATCAGGGGAACACTCCAATTTCTAGAGTAACTCAGTCACTCCATGCCAACAAAAGCCATGTTCACACGGCGGCAGCGTTCTGGCATCTGTGCCGCTCCCTTCATGCTGTGCTCCCTGCTCCTCTGGTAATTCACTATTTACACAGCCCACCCTCACAACACTGCAGGTCGCTATGAGGAGGGGCCATGAATTCACCGGAGGATGAAGGGAAGATAGCCTTTGCAGCAGAGTGAGCACAGCAAAGCATTCATACCACCGCGTAAAGTACTCATTCCGCTGCTGATCCCTCTGATGTAGTTGGATCAAAAAAGGATCTGAAAGGGGCTTAAGGCACTCCGAAGAGTATTTACACTGCCAACTTTGCAGTGCATCAACCCAAGCACATGGGTTGATGCGCTGCAAAGTCAGTAGTGTAAACAGGGCTAAAGTGCCTGATCCCATTCATAGTACAGTCATTGATGTGTAATAATGATCAGATGCTGTTCACTTTCATGTTAGGAGTTTAGTAAATAAAATAGATGTTGTAAGAGAATTGGTGATTAAATATAACCCATATATTGTAATTCTTACAGAAATTCTTACAGAAACTTGGCTACACCCCAAGGTCCTTGAGATGCAGATTAGCATAAATGGTTATCAGGTGTGGAGGAAGGATAGGAATAAAAAGAGGGAGACCTGATTATGTATGGGAAGCAACAGTTGGAGGCTATTGAGGTTAGCTTCAGTTTAGATCCTGAGATAACTGAAACTTTGTCACTTGAATTTAAACTTCCCCATGCTCTGCCTTTATTGTTAATGGGGAATTTACACACCACCAAAAAGCAAGGTTGATTGCTTTGAAGAGCTACAGGACTTACTGGGTGATTACAGGTTGACCCACAAATGGATGTTGATCGGAGATTTTAATGTTGATTGGAAACAGACTGAAGCCACCCATAAATTGTGGACAATGAGTGCTAGTCTGGGTCTGTCCCAACTAATCGATGATTATACTTGCATAAATATAAGAGACCCATCAGCCTCCATTGTTTTGGACTTAATAGTTACCCCTAAAAGTGATAATTACAAAATTAGTGGGGTTTCAGCGGACGGTTTTAGTGATCACCAAGGTATAGCCTGCATGAGATGTAAACAGAGAAGAAAAAGGTGTGGTAAAAATAACATATAAAAGGGTATTTAAGCACTTTGATTATCCTTTATGTAGGACATTGAAGCAATTAACTGGAATAGATTTTACCTTACTCCTACTACAATGATACATGGGATTATTATAAATCAGAATTTTTAAAAGTATGTAATATTCGTGCCCCTGTGAGGAAACAGTAGTTAAAAACTAATATCCATGGTATAATGGCAAGTAACATACATTGAAATCTCAGAGAAGTCAGTTATGGAAAAGGCAAAAAATCCAATATGCAGAGGACTGGAATGCTTACAAGGAATTTAGGAATAGATACTTGAAAGAAGTATGGTAGGTGAAATCATCTTACTGTAAAAGAGCGTTCAGCAGTAAAGTTAAATCAAACCCTCGGGACTTTTGGAAGTTAATGCATACAGGATCCTGGTCAAAGTGGTTTTCCAAATGTTTTTGTAATTAATAAAGAGAACCTGATAATAGGTTCTGAAGTGGCAAACAGTTTTAATGATTTTTTATTGAGTTGGGTACTGTAAAAGGCCAATTAAACTATGGGGGGAGCAAGTTTGTATACCACTGGTAAATGCATATCATTGGTACCTGGAGAACACATTTAAATTTCATGATATAGAGGTGGGCGAAGTAATGATTCAGTTACTAAAAATTGATGAAATCAAATCAATAGGCTTAGATAATTTGCCTAGTAAGCTGCTGAAATATGCTGCACCGTTACTGCAAGCCCAGTTACGGCTGTGTTCAACATGTCCCTAAATACAAATGTATATCCAGATGCCTGGAAGGATGCTCCAGTTATTCCTTTATTTAAATCTGGGTCCAACAAGGAAACAAGGAATTACAGAATTGTCTCACTGCTTCTGGTTATTTCCAGAATTTTTGAGAAGCTGGTGAAGGTGCAGTTAAAGGCTTTTTTTAAATGAGAAGGGTCTGCTAAATCCAAACTAATTAAGATTTAGAGAAAAGTAGAGCACTCAGGCAGCTTTGTTAGAGATGGTTGAGACATCCAACAGTTTTGGAGGACAGAGTCATAGTTGGCTCAATGTTTCTAGACTTCAAAAGCATTTGACACTAGACCATCAGACTTTTACTTGATAAGTTACCTGCCATGGGTCTGTCATCTGAAGCTGTGGATTGAGTTTGACATTACTTGACAGACCAGAGACAAAAAAGTGTTTCTGGGACAAAATCAACCTGAGTTGAAGAAAACAAAATAAGGCGTGCCCCTGGGGTTAAAACTGGGCACCTTGTTATTTAATATTTGTATGAATAACCTTTCATTTTCTGATCCAGAGATACGTTTTACCTATACGCAGATGATACAGTTATGTATACAAGGGGGGGAGGAGTGTGAGTCAAATTCAGAATACATTGCAAAGAGCATTTGATGCATTACAGCCTTTTCTTTATAGAAAACAAACTTATTCTCAGTGCAAAGAAATCCAAAGTACTGTTTTTCAGGCAGAGAGGTAAGGATGCTGGGGAGGAGGACATTTTGAACATAGCCACGAGGGGATGGGACCATATTGCAACAAGTTGAATCATATAAGTATCTTGGAATATGGGTTGATGATAGGTGTAAATGGAATGTACATAGTAGCTATTTAACAAAGAGCTTGGGGCAAAAACTGGGTGCCTTATATAAACAAGTTCTAGCAAGAGCCAATATGGCTACAGCTGAGGTCCAGCTCAGCGGAGCATGGCACTGTCTGTCATGTTCAGGATGGCGGCACAGAATTAGTTTAATTTTGTGACATTAAACACAGTGTTGCTGATTCAACCAGGCCAGAATTTCTCATCTTATTTTGTACATTTTTCTTTTTATTCTCTATTTGTTTTTAGTCTCATACTAATTAAAGTTAAAAAAGAACCTAATGTAGCAGGCATACCTATAACTCCCCCCCCCAGAAAGTCAAAGGAGCCCCTTCCACCCTGCAGCTCCTACTCCATTATCTGGAAGCCACCCAAGTGAGGTTTTCATGTGCCCCTTGAGGATGAAGGGAACTGCACACAGAAGTCAGGACTTTGCTGTATGGAATGGCTTATTTATTCATGCAGCACCAAGAGGGTGAATATCAGGCAAGTAGACTTTAGAAGGTCACAATTAGGTTGCTTGGTAATAGTGTGCTTCGGGCAGGGAGGGCCAGTTTCACCATAACCAACAAACCCGGTGGGAAGCCAGGCAGCTTGCTCTGTCCGAGGTTGAAGGGGAATGCAGTGCATGTGGGAGGCCAATGGCAGCACTGCCCAAGCCACAAGGTGGAGAGAGGAATGTGGGTGAAAACTGAAGAGAAAACAAAAGGCACCTAGATATTGCCGGAGTTCATTGCACATGCATGAGTCATCGTGCATGTGGAGAAAACTGCACTGCCATGGTGTTTGCAATCTTGATTTTAACCCCGTCCTGCCACTGTTCTGGGATGCCTGGATGCATTTTATTTTCTCCACAGTTTTCACCCGCGTTCCTCTCTCCAACTCATGGCTTGGGCAGTGCTGTTACTGGATGACCTTAAGCAAACTGCTTGACCTCCCATTGTGTCAGTATTTCCAGCATTGCCACTGGGTGGAAGCAGTACCTCACCTGACAGCAAGATAGTGGGCCCAATTTTAGAAGCGGGATGCAGGGCTTGCGGCCATACCCCACATCCCTGCAATTAATGCTGCAGCTCCTTTCAAGGGTGTGCAGCAATTTGGTCCTGATTTTCGAAGTGGGATGCAAATTGTGATGCATTCCTCACTTTACAGCAGCTTGCACCCGAAGTTGTGGCACAAACCCCCTACCACCTCCACAGAGTTATGCCATGGGGGACCTGGTGCAATGGGAAACCAGGTCCTTACCCATGGCACAGAATGGTGCAAAAGCACACAGCAGAGGTCTGCCTGGCATACCATAGATATCAGTAAGTGTGCCAGGGTACATCCATGCGGCGACACAGCTATCAGCCCTCATGCTACTGTGCGGGGATGCAAGTGTGCTGTGGGGACACAGGGGACTTGTGTCCAGGCGGTTGTGGCGCCATAGTTTGAAAATTGCTCTGAACCCCTTGTTGGACACAAATCACAACTTGCATTCTGATCCCAGACGCAAGTCCTCTGCATCCCTCCAAACACATTCTAAAACCAGGCCCAGTGTATCTCTGATGCTGGTGACTCAGGAATGAACCTAGAACTCTGGAGGCTGGATATGGGAAGAGTGACAGCAGCTGTCTTCCTGCACCAGCATGTATCTGCATGCTTGTGGGAGCCATGAACCCTTTTTGGATTGCCCAAGTCATGATGGGGGAGGGAGATTAAATTGGTGAGGTGGAAAAGCTTGTTTATCACTCTTGGGCCATAGCAGTCTGACAACCAGCTGCTCCTTGCCAACAAGTATCTCGTGCAGGAGATCCTGCACCCAAATGGCTCCACCACGGAGAGTGAAAACAAGACAAAGTAAGCCACAGGGAAAGAAAAGGATGGAGTTTGGAGGGTGTTAGCAGAACAGGGCTGAGCCCATCTTGGATATGGCAGACTGTGCTGCACATGCAACGAGACGCCGTGCATGTGCGGGACACTCCACACTGCCATCTTGAGCATAGCAGACAGTGCCATGCTACACCGATACCAACATAAAAAATAATGCAGTGAATGTGAAGTGATTCCCGTTCACCTCTACTATTTAAAAAGTCAGTTCAGTATCTGGTTAGCTTCCTTTTCTCTACAGAGATCGCAAGTCGCCTGCAGGGCTACACCCACTGCAGTTGTAAAAAGGAAGGAACTATCATTGCTAGAGATGCACGGATAACCAACCCAGTTTTCCGATCCAGCTGGATAGCTGGCATTTCTGTAAGATCTGAGCTGGCTGGATATCTATAAAAAAAAATGGGTGGGATGGTCTCCTCCTGGTGAGGTGCTCTCGATGCACTTCAGAGCTTGCGATCCAGATATGCTGCATGTAATAAAATAACCTGGTTCTGCTTTTCCCCATTGTTACATAAAACCAACAGTCACAGAACTGAAGGAGTTGGTAAAGTTGGTGATGTTTCAATGACGTGGCAGCCCGTGGACTTTAAAGCAGGTTTAACTAACCAAATGACTACTGCTGTTCACAGACTGCCACTCGCATGAAACACATCACGGCTGTGAGTCAGGACCATTCAGATCTTGCTGCTACTATAGTAACCTCCAGTCCATGAAAAAAACGAGATCTGTTAACTTCAGGTTCCTGTATTTGCTGTGGTGTTGAGAACCAGAAGGCTGTAGTAACAAATTGCTACTGCCAAAAGGAAAAAATTGTTGTAATCCCATACTGGCTATTAGCATCTGGTTGCTGCTTCTGCTCCATGTGCTTCCCCTTCCCCCAAGACTGGGAAAGCTATAGAAAGAGAAAGTTACTGCCCTGTCAGAAATACTTCTGCTACAAAGAAATAGTGGTGGTAATCATTTTATTCTGATATAAAGCATCTGATGTTGAACTTGAAACTAAAAGTTACTACTGCTACTGACTTTTAAAGTGAATGCTGAGAAGGGGCTTGAAATGACACCGCCTTTTAAAGAGATTGAGACACTAACTTTTAAATTGAGTTTTATCACAGAAAGAAGATCACCCAGCCGATTCTTTAACTAGTGTGCACACCCCCCATTAACTATCTGGAAACACTGGTGCCCATATACTGGCATACCATTCTCTTTACTAAAAGGTAGGTACCACCCTTGGTGTTAGGATGTATACCTGGCTCATTTTCTAGAGGAAGAGAGGGGTGGGGGTACAGAAACAAACAACTTGAACCTTGTGTAAATAACACAACCCAGGTCCTGGGTGGAAGCAGCTAGGCATATACTTGATCTAACCTGCTGAGGGGGCCCCAGTAAATCCACACAACCAGAAGCAATAATCGGAATGTCCATAACAGTGACTGGGATTGTGCAGTATGGCTTTATTCAACAGATGGCAAGTAAAAGCTGAAGTGGACCCCCAAGAGTTGGTCCAGGCTGAACAGGTACAAATTCAAGAACTCTCCTTGCATGCAGTACAGTTCATGAACAAAACAGAAACATCTTCTTCCCAAATTCCCAAAAGTGCAGTTGTGAACTTCGGGCCACACACATGCACATCTTTTTTCCCCATGTGTGCTATATAGCGAATCTAAGCCACACACTTAGAATTCTTCTCAGTCAGACATAGGTGCAATAAGTGAAATTCAGCCACACATCTTAACCTGCAGCTTGGCCACTTGCTCAGGTAAAAATACTGATGCCCTTTATAAACCAGGAAGCCCTGCCTTGTAAGCGCTTAGATGGCTTTCCTCCCACCCTTGGCCCCAATTTACAGACTCTGCCATTCTTCAGGGTTACACCATTGACACCCCCATTCCCCAATGAAATGCTACAGATCCCGCACTTTAACTTGTCACAACACTGAGGTGACACAGAGAAAATAAACTGCACTCACAGGGGTCCGCAGTTTAACTTTCTTCACTCACACTGGTGAGACTAGGGGCACTGACAGGCTCGATACAGCCTTATCTATGGGCACACGCACCCCAGACTATCCATTCTCCTAAGAACATGTAGAGATCTAGTCTCCTTTACAGTACTCACAGAAACTTGTTTCATCCACTGGGCATGGAACAACCAAAAAGAAAAAGGATAGGCACTCTTCTGGGTAGCCGGTCCAAACAGTCTATTTCAGGTCCCATCCAAGGCAGCTGAAAACACCACAGAACATTCAGGGGATTTTCCCTTGAGTCCACAGAGAATAAGCAGATCCTTCCACTTCACAGGGAATAGAAATCAGGAAATTCTGCTGTAGTCTTGTCTCCACCACTTCAACTGGAAGCTGGAAATGACACCCGACTAGGGTGAGAAATCCTGGGCCCTCTCCCAGAGCCCACTGGCAGTCCTTCTGCCACTCTCACCTCCTCACTCCACTACAGAATGAACCTAACTCAACTCTGAACTGAACATTCTAAGCTCCCCAGAGCAGCTATCCACAGAATGTGGCTTATGCTGCTGTGAGAGTTCTAAATGACCTAATCATTCCTCCTTCAGGCTAGCTGAGTAAACAATGATGACATTATGTAAGGAGCCCCTAATGTGCTTCCTACCAGCTGCCTGCTACCTTCCTAACAATAATACTGATCTGATTCTAGTAACTCCAGTGACTGAGAGAATGCATAGACTTTCACCAGAAAATGCAAACATTCTTCTGTTTTTAAAGCACAACATAATTTAATTCAAAGCATGAGAAGATTTTATGTGGCAGTAGTCGTATTTATTGAATTTCTGGCTTTTTTAGAAATACACAAGAGTTTTTTATGGAATAAACTTATTTACCAAAAAATACTTAAGATTGCAGTGTTTGTTTTTTTTTTCTAACTATCTGACCAATTAATATCCAACCCCAATCTGGTTGTCAAAAATAAATATCCAAAATCCGATATCCAGTAGAAATTTGGTATCTGTGCATTCCGAATCATTGCAAACAAGACTTTAAGCGGTAAATTCCATGATTGTCTGTTTTCATGATTATGGAGATGTTCTGCACAGCAGGGCAGCAGGGACAGATGTTTATGTATTTTATAATTGCTTTGCAAGGTTCGTTCGTGGTGCACTGTGAAACACTTATCATTGCACCATGTACAGAGAGCTGAATTGGTTACTTTTGGGATTAAGAAGACAGTTACATCTGGCAGGTTTTATGTGTAGGTGTTGTAACGGGTATGTTCCTGATTACCTAATTGATATTGAATCTTTCAAAGTTTCTAAACATGTGTTACGATATTGTAATCTAGTGTCATTGAATTTGTTTTCCCACTTAGGAGAAGGAATATAGGAATATCTTCCTTCTGCTACCTGGGTCCTTGAATCTGGAACAACATACCTAGAAATTAGGGTTATATAATAATTCACTGTCATGGAAGAAAATTAGAGAATGGTTTGCTTTACAGGCTGCCTTACCATAAGTATTGTGCCCTAGTGTTGAAATTGGCTAATAGATAGTGTATACAGCCTGCTGGGTATCAATCAATAATTCTTTATTTATATAGCACCTTTCAATATCAAGGCGCTGCACAGATTTTAACAACATATAAAACCAGAGAGCAATATACTTATTTAAAAATCATTTAGTCTGGGAAAGCCTGTGTAAATAAATAAGTTTTTAATAAAGATTTAAAACTACTGACGGTCAGGCATTCTCTTAACCGACGAGGTAGAGAATTCCACAGGGTTGGTGCTGTGAATGAAAATGCACAAGCTCCAGATGTTTTAAGATGAAACCTGGGAATCTCTAGCAATCCCTCATCAGTGGATCGGAGAGGGCAATTTGGGGTGTAGGGAATCAGGAGATCTTTCAGGTAGTCAGTTCCCAGTTCGTGTAGGGCTTTAAAGGTAAGCAAGTCTACCTTATAGGCGATCCGCCACTGAATGGGCAGCCAGTGCAGTCCATGCAGCACAGGCGTTATGTGACTGGAACTAGAGGTATCTGCCAGTAGCCTGGCTGCAGCGTTCTGCACCAGCTGCAAGCGGCAGATATCAACCCCAGACAGCCCTAGGTAGAGGGCATTATAGTAGCCAAGATGGGTAGTGATGAAGGTGTGGACCAGTGTTGGAAGGTCACTCGGCAGAACCAGGTATTTCACCTGGGTGATATTCCTCAGATGGAAAAATGAGGATTTGACCATGGCTGACACCTGAGATTTCAATGTCAAGCCATTATCAAAAATAAAGCCCAGGTTCCGTACCCAATCTGAGGTCGTGAACTGGACACCATCAAGCCACAGGCCAGACACAAGCCCAACCCCCAGACCCACTCCCGAGTGACCCGAGTCCACAACCAACACCTCAGTCTTATCTGGGTTCAGTCTCAGCCAACTGGAACCCATCCAGTCATTGATCTCAGAAAGGCAACTATTTAGCACAGAGAGCGCATCAACCTGACCAAGCACAAAGGACATATACAGCTGAGTATCATCTGCATAGCAGTGAAAACTCAAGCCGTGTCACCCGATGATATCTCCCAATGGTAGCATGTACACTGCGAACAACATGGGCACCAATATGGAGCTCTGCGGCACCCCGCAGGACAGAGGGAGGGCATCAGAGGAATAAATTCCAGTGACCACTCCCTGAGATCTGCCTGCGAGCAATGATTGAAATCAATTGAGGACTGTACCTGATAGTCCACAAAAAAAATACAGGATCTCCAAAAGCACTCCATGGTCCACAGTGTCAAAAGCTGCTGAGAGATCGAGAAGGACCAAGATGGTATGAGCCTTTCAATCTCTTGCCATTAGGAGGTCATTTAGTACCTGGACAAGGGCAGTCTCTGTGCTATGCCTTTTCCTAAAACCAGACTGAAGGGCTTCATAGACATTGTGGGTTACAAAGTGATCATCCAGCTGCAATGCAACCACCTTCTCAATAACCTTCCCCACAAAGTGAAGGTTAGAGACAGGTCAGTAGTTAGCTGGATCATTGGGATCCAAGGAAGGTTTTTTAAGGAGTGGTCTAATGATCACCTCCTTTAAGGGTCTGGAAAGATCACCCCCTCCAAGGATCTCCATACAATTTCAGCTAGAATCGGGCAGATAGCATCTACACACTCCACTAAAAGAGGGGGGGGGTAGGGCCCAGCTCCAGACTAAAACAGGTTGGGTGCAAAGTCTGGACGATCTTCACAATGTCCATGAATTCCAGTCGACTGAAATCTGTCCAGACAGACTGGGTGCTCACCACCTCCCGTCGACCTCTGCAACCCCCTCATAGAGAGAGCTGGGCCGATTCTGAATCTGATGCTGGCAACCTTATCTGTGAAGAACCAAGCTAGCTCATCACACTTATTCTGTGAAAAAGCTCTTCCGGACTGGAGACAGATTGGATTGCACAGTCTGTCAACGGTCTGGAAGAGTTGAGCCAGTCGATTCCACACAGCAGAAATCTCCCTGGACAGGAACGCTGCCTTCTTACAGGTGATTTCTGATTGATAGCCATTATAATGTTCTACCAATTTAAGCCTGTCAGCATCCTGGCCGGACTTCCGCCATGCTCTCTCAGGCCTTCGATCAACTCTCCTCAATTCCTTCAAGGATCCATCATACCAGGGGGACCTTGGGTGAAGAGTGAGTGGTCAAACACGAACGGGAGCAGTCAAGTCCAGGGCATCTCCCACTGCTTTATTATAAGCTAGTACAAGGTTCCCTTGGGCTTGTGCTTTCTCCCAGCAATCCTGATAGGTCCAGAACCGCTGATAGACCCTCTGGGGTAACTCCCCTTAAAGGGCGGTACTGGACCATCTCCGAAGGAGTAGGTCCAATTGGGGGAGCCCCAAAGGTGAACCTTATGGTGTGATGATCAGACCAATTGACTGTTCCACCCCCAGATCAGAGGTCTCCATCCCCAGGAGGAATAGCAAATTGAATAAGTGACCCCCTATATGGGTAGAGGAGGTAACCACCTGTGTGAGACCCAGCATTATCATAAGCTGGAGGAGATTTTGACCAAATTGCAAGAGTTCATCATTGACCCAGGCATTGAAGTCCCCCAGAATTATCCATCTGGGACACTCCAATACCATGTCAATGATGAAGTCCACAATCTCCTGCAGGAATAAAGCCTCATCACCTGGTGGACGGCAAATGAGGAGTATCCTGCAGCCTACACCCTCTCCCATGATACACTCAAAGGATCTGGAGGTCCCCAATGGAACATCCACAAGGCCAGCTCAGTCTTAAAAAAGATGGCTACACCCCACCCCTTCGATCCAACCTCAGGTGGCAGATCACCGAGAACCCAGCCAGTGCTGCAGAAGCCAATATTGGGCCTGCATTTTCATCCAGCCAGGTCTCGGTGATACATGCCAGATCCACCGTATCAACAAGATCAGCTATAATAGCCGTCTTGTTTTTGATGGACCTGGCATTACATAACACCACCCAGGTCGGATGAGATGCTGGGGAAGACCTCGACTCCTGACCAGCATTAATTGCTGGGCCCTTGGGTATGGGGACAAAACAGGGATTACCTCTGTCTTGGCACCATTTTGCCCCAAGGCAGCGCCTGGTCCCTACCACACCAATCTGTCCCCCCTCTCCCTTCCCCGACCATGTCCAGTTCTCACCCCTTTCCTGCACCTCCTAGCAATCCCCAAGGATTGACAGCACCTATAGATTTCAGTCAGCAAATAAGGGCAGTCAAAGAGGCATAATTCCCTGAGCCTGGTGGGGGAATACTGCCTGACCGCCGTTTAGCTTCCCCAACACATTCTTAAAATAATAAAAATTAATTAACCCACCCACCTAAATATAAACTATAAATTATAACCAATAACAAACTAAAATAAATCACACTATCAAAAATATAGACAAACTGCACGAACATAAATTCAAACTTGATTGCACAGCTAATAATTCAAGTATTTAAGAGATGGCTTAAACAAAGCCCAGTCCATAAGAAAAAGCCATGTAAAATGAGTTTTAGTCCATGGAGCTCACACCTCCCAGGGCCAGACAATGTCCATTTAATAGAACCAAAGAACTCTCACTCCTAAAGGTTCAGCAGAATAAAATTTAAATGTTTTAAGCCTCAGTCACCATGAAGTACCAGGCTTACACTTCATAGGAGCTCAGTACCAGCATTCACTCCTCCATGGGCTCTCACCTCCATGCAGAAACAAGAACTGACCAAGTTCCTCAAAAATAAAACAACTACACAGTAATATTTAAGTCCAGAGCAACTTCACAGGTGAAATGTTTGAGTCAAGTTAGAATAGTTCAAGCAACAACTCACGGTTTCCCTTCAATTGCTACAGACCAAGGGAACGGCAATAGTACAGCTGCAGTTCACGCTCAAACCCAGTCCCAACCAGCTTGAAAAATCCAGGGAATAGTGGCACTTCGAGACCAGGGTGTAGAAAAGTTCATAGGGCTCCCCCCGGACCACACGCCTCTTCCCAGACCCTACCACTGCCCCAGCAGCTCTCCAGCTGCCGCACCGTGGTTCGGAAGTGCTGCAGGTGCAGCCGCCCACCGACAACGGCACTGCGGCACACCACCAGGTTGAGGACAGGGACTGGGATGGATCTCCCACAGCAGGGTATGATGAGAGTATGTATTATTTTCTCACATATGTATGTATATGTATTTTCATTTATGTATATATATTATCTTTCTTATGAATATTTTATGATTATTAATTATTTAGTTATGTTGTCTATTTTATTGTATTTTTCCCCTTGTAAAGAGGATTATGGAAAAGGGTAGCTCTTATAAATGACCATTAGCACAAGGACAATTGCCTTATTCAATTTACTGAAAACAAATTATTACTACTACTAGATGCGCTACCGGGGGGGGAGGGGATTGCAGAGCAGTCAGCATCATTGATAATGCTAGGTAGATTGAACCATCAATAGTGCTCATTGCTGTGCTCCCCGCCTTGCTCAGTAGAACACCCAGTCACTAATGCAGGCAAGTGACTGTACTATGAATGGGGTCAGGCATGTTGTAGGAGGCGGCATCTGAGTTTGCCTGGAAATTAGAGCATTAGGCCAAATTAGTGAATTGGGGGGGGCAGAAGGGGGAACCCCTGTAAAACATGATCATTTGGGGGCATGGGGTTGGGTTAGGTAGGGGGTTATTGAAAAGGTGTAGGCTCCTGACAAAGCGCCAGCCAGTGACCAATTCATTTTTAATAATGTGTGGGAAGATGAGAAAGGGTGGGAAGATGACTGAAGTGGGAGGGGCGGCCGGAGCAGCAAAGGAATACTTGACCCCCTGGGAATGGCTAGATTCATTTTTAATTTTATTATCTCTGATTAACAAGCACGAATAATGAGTATCCAAGTATCGGGCGGTACTAAGTATGATTACTAGCCAAGTATTTTAAAAAGGTACTCAGTCAAAGGGGCCTTCGGGGCTCAGTGGCCTACCCGGTCACCAAAATTTAATTAATAAATAAATGTATTCACCCCTACTACCCATTAGACGGCCATGCTGACTTGTTAACAATTTAAAGTATTTTGTAGAAGTTTAAGACCTTTGGGGGAAAAATAAACAACTCTACTAATGCCAATAACAAACAAAGAAACAGCTCACAGAGTTTTTGTTGGCAGATCTTTAAAGAGCAGCTGATGCCTCCAGGATAACTTAAACAAAACATAATATTTAGACACAGTTCAGCTTGTTTTTCACATTGGTTCTGTATTTTTCCTCCCCATTATTTATTATAGAGGCCATTTGCATTAAAACAGGATCTCTGCTCCTGAAGAGTTTACCTATTCCTGCTGCTTTCACCCTACCTGAGGTCATAATGCACCACTTGTGACATCACAGTTACTCCTGTGACAACAGACTGTGATGTCACAACAGAGCATTATGACATGAAGTAAAGAGTAAGATATAGAGGCAAATGAACTCTGACAGATAAAGATTATGTATTCATGCACATTTCATCCATAAAATATGGGGAGGAGAAATCTATAGAATATATTTGGAATGCAAGCTGAATTGTACTTAATTAGTAAGTTTTTCAAAGTTTTCTTTGAAGCATCAGCTGCTCCTTAATAATAAAATGTTTTCATTAGAGAGATAATTTTACTGAAATATTTGGCTTGGGGGATCAAATGGTCCCAGATCAGCAGGGGTTCTTATTGCACTGCAGCCTCTCTCTGTAAGGTTGCCCTTGATGCAGGGCTGTGGCACTACAGTACTGCTGTGTCCAACTTTGGTATTGGCTTCATACCTTCCATAGAACATTTCTGGTTTTCAAAACTCTGATTCCTGTATGTGACAGGTTTGCTAAATGAGATAGCCCTTATAACTTTTAAACCTAGTGTAGAAGCACATGAGAATCAGTGTCTGATTTCTGTGTTGCAGATAGGCCCCTCCGAGCCCAGAAAAAGCTTAAGGCTGACTGCCTACCAGCCCAGCTTCCCCGAAGGAAATTGAACTGGACTGCTCATTTGGTTTCCCCAGTGGGATTTACCTGAAATGCTGTGCTACAGTTCTTAAGCTGTGACCTGATTTGAACTGTTTGCCAGCAGGGAGGAAAAGATATTTGCACTGGGAGTGAGACTGTTAAAAACCTAACTGTGTTTAAGTTCCAGGGAAGCTGTGTGCTGGAAAGGCCTATAATTGACGAAGAATCCAGCCCTTGCTTAGAATCTTCAGCCTGCAGCTATTGCTCCCTGACAGAATGTCTGCTGCATTCAGGACAGTACAGCCAAGCCTTATCCTTTCACAGCACCTCCTGAGACTTTCAACAGACTGTGAGTACCTCTGGGCCGTGGCCCTGAGGAGTACTTTTTAAAGTTAGTTAGCTAGATATAAAGGGGGTAGATATAAAAGGGGGTGAAGTCCTGGGCAGGACTTCGGTAATCTGCAGGATAAACCCCGACAGAAGATTGAAAAATTACTTGTTTACTTGCTTTAGAACCAAATATGAGCTCCTTACCAAGTTCTGCCAGTTCAAGTTCAAAAAACTGTTGTTCCCACTGTGTCCCCATGCTGTCTTCAAGGTACAGGGTCAATATATGCAGCACAACAGAATGCCGTGCAAGCACAATAAGATGTCGCAATTACCTGGTGTCTCTTGTTCTGTGGGGACTCCACTCCCCACACCCCCCACTAAAGATTCTAACTCGGGGTCCAACCTGGAGTGCGCACAGGTCCGGGTTTCACCATAATGCTGTACACTATTAAGCGTATGACATTATGACCTGGTGCATGTTTTCAACCTTACATCATCTGGGTGGCCACCAGCAACCCTTTGAGGTACCCTCTACAATGGACAATAACAACTCTTACAGCTTGGGGGACAGCCGAGTGCACCTGTGGCGAGGGGAGACTGTTTGGGGGACAACTGTTGAAAAACAAAATTGTTTGTTCTTATGCTGTTTTACACCCCTTTACTCTTCCCCTATAATAAATCTGAGGTTAGTTTACATTATAATACTGGTTTATGATTATTGCTTTGTGTGTATTGCTACTATGTGGAGAAAAGGTAACTGTGTGTGGAAGGAAAACTAATATTTGTTCCTGGGGGAAGGTTAGGGCCACATTGGGTAGCCTTTATATACGCCTGCCCCAGGTAGAGGCACCAAAACCTGTTACTGGTGTTCACTTTGTGTATTGCACCAAAAAGAACCCAGGCCGAGCCCCAGGTAAGCTGGCGTGTGAGAGGCGCTGAGTGCACACGACAGAGAGACCCCCCTTACATGAGAAGGCACTGCTGGGATCCTCCCACACCCCACATGCATAACCCACCCACCCCAAGACGGAGTCCCGTAAAGCAGAAAGGTTGTTCCGCAAAATTGCACCAGGCAAAATCGCACTCTAAGACTTAAAAGACCGGTGCTGAGGTGAGCAGCTGGACTGTAAAAAGGCCCTCTTAGTGACTAGTATTTCAGAAAGGTTCGAAAGATAAGAAATTGTTGATGAACTGTTGGCACTGGAATGTTTTGACAATTTAAAAGTTCAAGGATTTCGGTACAACCATAATAGTAAAAGTGTGACTACTTTGATAGAGAGTGATATGGAAGTTGATGTTGCCAAGCTGCCTATCATTTTCTGTCCGTGGGGGGGATTGATCCACCTAGACCACAGTGATACATCACTCAGATGTAGATGACTTTAAAGTGAAATTTGAAATAAAGTTGAAGTCAGAGGGGAAGGCTCTCCAAGAAGAAAAAGAACTGTATAAAGCTGACAGTGTCACCCCACCAGATCAACCTCTGGCTTGATTAGCTGCTTGGGCACCAGGTGGAGGAACAGGGTCCTAACCAAGGCTAAAACCCTTCTCTGGGAGAAAACTAGTGCCACCCAGGGAAGATAACTTTGAAACCTGGATAGGTCAAGCCACTCCTATGGCACAAGATCAACAGTGTCTCAAAGCAGAGAAGAGACATCAGCTGTGGGAGAGTATGAGAGGACCCGCCATGGATGGCATTGGACCTTTGCAAGCTACCTGACCTGATGCTGTTGCCCAAATGTACCTCAACACCCTGGAGGGAATGTTTGAAAATACTAACAGTGGTGCACACGTCCTCAGAAAGCTGCAAGGGATAGTGCAAAGAGAAGGTGAGAAGCTGCCCAAATATTTGATACTTCTTGAGCAATTGATACAGACAGCTTACCATAAGGGAGAAGTGACTGCCCAAGACATGAATAGTCTGTGTTTGGAACAAATTCTAGAGGGAGCTGGGCACTCAGAAATGCCTCTAATGAAGTTGTGGTTGGAAAAATGACTGAGTAATCCCATTTCCTAAGGACATTTGATGCATGAGGTCCGAGAGTAAGAGGAGAGAGCACTGCATAGCAAGGCCCAATGGCAGCATCTCTGAGGAAAGTAGAGACCTGTCAGAGCAATGACTCATCTAGGTGAGAAACACAGTGAAACTGAGGATTTGAAGAGACAAGTAAAAAAATTGACTGAACAGGTGGCTATGCTAAGGGCTTTCAGAAAACTAATGCAGTGAGAGACAATTCTGTCCTCAGGGGGTCATAGATATTACACTGGCCAAAAGTCTCCCCCACCAGAGCCTGAGAAAGGACATACTGACAGTAGTGATGTATTTTTCTGCTACCGGTGTGGTGAAGATGGGCACCAAAGGAGATATTGCAAAAGACCTGAGAATTCTGATTTGATAGTGCAAAAGTTGTTGAGAGAGAATCATGTGTTGGGGAACCACCCATGAGACCCAGTGAAGGACCGAGCTGGGGTCCCAGATCAAACCTGCTCCATGAAACAGATGCAATCTGTTCACATTTCTGGCCCCATTATTCCCCCAGGACTAATAGGACCGTCTGCTAGGGTACCAGCCAAGATTGTAGGGGTTGATTGTACAGTGCTACTTGATAATGCTGCCCAAGTGATTGCTGTGTTTGAAGATTGGTACCAGAAATATCTGAGTAATGTGCCTTTGAGATCTTTGGAAGGACTGGCTTAAGTGCTTTTCCCATATCGGAGGTACATTGTTATTCAAATGGAATTCTGCCAAAGTGTTGCCGATGGAAACTCTTGCCTTGGTGTGCCCCGATACTGGAATGAAAGTTGAAACCCAATGGAATCTCTTGTCTTGGTGTATCCCAATACTGGAATGAAAGTTAAGACACCAGTATTGGTTGGTACCAATACCAACATGTTTCAACGACTGGCTCGACTATGCCAAGAGATGGAGGGTCCACAGTCCATACACAGTGTCTAAATGAACGGGCCCACTTCTAGCACAAAAGAGACTGAAGATGAGCGAGTGAGAGTGATTCACAGAAGAGATGCCTGACCTTTGGTTTTACCCCCAGGAGCTGAGTGCCAGGTGATGGGGGAAATTCAATTTGAGTCACCCGCTAGAAGCTCTGCTTACATTGTGGGCACGCCTACTGATGGAGAGCAACATAACAGCCTGTTTGTACAGAGAGGGATGGTGCCATCCCCCCGTACTATTGTTAGAGTTCAGAAGAGTAATGTACTGTTGAGGAATGAGACTGACAAAGAAGTGACTATTCAGAAAATACAGACCTTAGCACATCTACTGAGCAAAGGTGGTATGACTTGTGGTTCTGAACCAAGCCACCAGTAAAAGGCTTGATCCTAACTTGTTCAATTTAGAAGACTCCTCACTACCCAAATCTTACAAGTGGCAACTGTGACAGAAGTTGGCTGAAAGGACTAATGTCTTTTCTACCAGTGAGCTTGATGTGGGATGCGCTTGAGGGGAAGAGCATCACATAAGACTGACAGACAATAGATTCATTTATTACTTCATAATACTGGTTAATGATTATTGTTTTGTGTGTATTGCTACTGTGTGGTTAAAAAGTAACTGTGTGAGGAGGGAAACTAATATTTGTTCCTAGGGGGAGGTTAGGGTCACATTGGGCAACCTAAGCTGGGCTTGGCCTATAGGGTCCACTGTCCAGCACTGCTTATCCCTGTGGTCCAACTGTCCATAGCTCAGGGAGTACTCCTACCTAAACTTATTTATGGCCTTCTGGCATTCCTGGGTGCTAGTAAAACTGTCCTGACTAAATGGGATATTACATACAGCAATGTATGTCACGTCGCCTTGGCCGCCCCCAGACTCTCGCACCACTGCCTCCTTGACATAGGCCTGGGCTGGCCCTTCCCTTCTCTACAGACCAGTGTTCCTATTAGCATTTATGATCAGGAGAGATATCAGGTAATAATTCCCTATTTAACGTAGGTTCTTATAAACTTTTGGTAATAATGCAATCAAGGTGTCTTCCATAGTCGGGAGCAGGTGACCAGCAGAGACCATAGTCATGTATACATTTTGCAGTCTGGGAGCTAATTCTTCCTCCAAGGCTTGACAGAATCCCATGGGAAAACCATCTAGACCAGGGGGTTTTGCAGAGGCCAGGGCTCTGATAGTCATATTAACCTCTGAAAGGAGAATGGGAAAAAGTACTGTAATAGGGGGTTTTGGTTGGGAGTGATGCTGGGGAGTTGAGCTCCCTCTAAAACAATCACCTGGGGGGGGGCAGAGTAAGTTCGTGATTTTTACATGACTCACTGTACCTCTTACTTGAACTCTGTATAACAATTTGCAATGTATACCTGTCACTGTATAACAATTTGCTGTATATAACTCATTGTATTTTGTTTCTATTTTATTCAGTTCTTTCTGCTTGGGTATCAAGATAGACAACTTGGTTAAGAAGGGGGATAAAACCTTTTATAGGTACATCAGGGAGCGTAGAAAGACAAAGGGAGGGATAGTGAGGCTGAATAGAATGGATGGTGGGTGGGCAGAGAGGGACAGTGAAAAAGCAGGGATACTGAATGGATATTTCAACTCAGTATTCACAAAAGAGGAGGAGGAGGGGGAGGTGCCTAATCAAATTAACAGAAGCACTCTGGATAGGGGGGTCGTTCCCATTCCTTTCACAGAAGAAAGGGTTCTGAAAGAACTCCTAAAACTGAAGGTGGATAAAGCAATGGTGCCTGACGGAATTCACCTCAGAATTCTAAAAGAGTTAAGAGGAGAACTAGTGAAACCACTGACTACCATTTTTAACAAATCATGGGAGGGTGGTGTGGTACCTGAGGACTGGAAGAAGGCGGATGTGATTCCGCTTCACAAAAGTGGGAGCAGGACAGAGACAGGAAACTACAGACCTGTTAGTTTCACCTCTGTGGTAGGGAAAGTGATGGAATAACTTCTGAAGGAAAGATTTGTTGGGTACCTAGAGGCCAGTGGGGCACGGGACACAATGCAGCATGGGTTCACAGCGGGAAGGTCATGTCAGACAAATCTAATTGATTTCTTTGACTGGGTGACCAAAGCAGTAGACCAGGGAGGGGCTGTGGACATGGCCTACCTAGACTTTAGCAAGGCATTTGACACAGTCCCACACAAAAGATTAATAGTCAAATTAACCAGCCTGGGAGTGGGTCCCAGGGTGGTAGCCTGGGTAAAACATTGGCTGGACAACAGGACACAGAAGGTAAATGTAAATGGAGTCCAATCTGAAGAAAGAAGGGTTACTAGTGGGGTACCGCAGGGTTCAGTACTGGGTCCAGTCCTTTTTAATGTCTTTATACGTGACATTGCAGAGGGACAGGAAGGAAGAGTATGCCTCTTTGCAGATGACACAAAGATCTGCAAAAGGGTTGATACACAAGGAGGCGTGGAAAGGATGAGAAGGGTCTTGGCAAGGTTGGAGGAATGGTCATAAGTATGGCAGCTTGGATTTAATGCAAAGAAGTGCAAAATAATGCACCTGGGAAACAAAGACCCAAGGGAAGATTACACAATGGGGTGGGGGGGGGGTAGTAACAACAACAAAAATGGAAAGGGACCTGGGGGAATCATATCAGATGACCTTGAGGTTAACAAGCAATGTGAGAAGGCAGTAGGGAGGGCTTGGGGGATACTGGGATGTATAGGGAGAGGCATCACCAGCAGAAAACAGGGAGTTGTCATCCCTCTGTACAGACAGTTGGTGAGACCCCATCTGGAGTACTGTGTCCAGTTCTGGAGACCCTATCTCTGCAAGGACATAGACAGGATAGAGGCAGTCCAGAAGAGGGCAACTAAAATGGTTCTAGGTCTGCAAGAGAAGCCATACAAGGAGAGTCTAAAGAAGCTTAATATGTATACCCTTGAGGAAAGGGGGGGGGGCATGATAGAAACTTTTAAGTACCTCAGTGGAATCAACAAAGTCCAAGAGGGTAGCATCTTTCTGAAAAAGAGATATGCAAGAACAAGGGACACAATTTGAAGATGGGGATGGTTCAGGGCAATGTGAGAAGTATTTTTTCACAGAGAGGGTGGTGGGCATGGAACAACCTTCCTGAGGAGGCTGTGGGGTCTAAAACTGTGGGAGAATTCAAGAATGTATGGGACAGACATAAGGCAATTTTTGTGGGGGGGTAGAAAGAAATAGGCTGTTGGTTAACTAGAATCTGCAGCTTATTCTGTAGGTAGGGAAATGAGCAGACTAGGTGGGCCAAGCGGTCCTTATCTGCCATCAAAGTCTATGTTTCTATGTTTCAGAAGATGTGCTTTTATCTGCTGTGCAACATAGGGGATCAAACCACCCCTGAGGCAGGTTGTGTCTGACTTCCAGATAGTGAAGTCAGACACTGCTGGGGTACTTTTCACAGCACAATACTTCCCAGTCTCATGCTTGAGCTATGTAACAAAGTGCTCAGAACTTAGAAGAGTTGTATCTATACGCCACCTAGTGGATTTACAGATCAGTGTCTGTGTCTATTGTTAGATATACCGCTGATGATGTGGTGTATCATGATCTGTGTGATAAGGCTCAAAACAACTGAGACCTCCTTAACTAAGGCAAGACAGTGCTTGGGTAATAAAACTTTTTTTTAAAAACTGTCCTACTACTATTATCATGAGGGCTTGATTAGTATGCAAACTTTCTCCCAGTGGGGTGCAAACTATGCCAAGGATCAATGACATGCTATTCTTGGGCAAAGTGGTGTAGTGCTACTCTAGCCTGCATGTGACCTTTAGTAGGGCAAGGGTTTTTTTCTCCTGGAAAGAACTGCAGACTTTGTTGACACTGCCCCCTAACAGAAAGACATCCCCATCTTTTTTTCGAGTAGGATTTGCTGCACAATATCTAGAAAAAAGTGTTGTGCAGCATAGTATGGGGCATATATATTATAAAACAGATACGACCAGTTAAACATAGAAGCATAGAATTTGACGGCAGATAAGGACCGCTTGGCCCACCCAGTCTGCCCATTTCCCTACCTAATGGATAAGCTGCAGATCCTAGTTAACCAGCAGCCTACTTCTTCCTACCCCCACACCCTAGAATTGCCTTATGACTATCCCATACATGCTTGAATTCCAGCACTGTTTTTGACTCCGCAACCTCCTCCGGAAGGCCGTTCCATGCATCCACAACCCTCTCTGTGAAAAAATACTTCCGTAAGAGCTGCCCCCCCCCCATCTTCAAATTGTGCCCCTTGTTCTTGCACACTTTTTTGAAAGATGCTACCCTCTTGGACTTTGTTGATTCCTTGAGGTACTTGAAAGTTTCTATCAAGTCCCCCTCCCTCCTTTCCTCAAGGCTATACATATTAAGCTCCTTAAGTCTCTCTTCATATGTCTTCTGGTGCAGACCTAGCACCATTTAGTTGCCCTCCTCTGGACAGCTTCCATCCTGTCTATGTCTTTCTGGAGATTGGGTCTCCAGAACTGCACGCAGTACTCAGATGGGGTCTCAGCAGCTGTCTGTACAGAGGATAATAATTCCTGTTTTCTACTGGTGATGCCTCTCCTATGCATCCCAGTATCCCCCAGCCCTCTTTGCTGCCCTCTCACATTGCTTGCCCACCTTTAGGTCATCTGATATGACTACCCCCAGGTCCCTTTCCATTTTGTTGTTGTTAGTATCTCACCCCCCATTGTGTACTTTTCCCTGGGGTTTTTGTTTCCCAGGTGAATTACCTTGCACTTCTTAGCATTGAATCTAAGCTGCCATACATTTGACCATTCCTCTAACCTTGCCAAGTCCCTTCTAATCTTTTCCATCCCACCTTGTGCATCAACTCTGTTGAAGATCTTTGTGTCATCTGCAAAGAGACATACTTTTCCTTCCAGTCCCTCTGCAATGTCACTTATAAAGACATTGAAGAGGACCGGTCCTAATACTGAACCCTGTGGTACCCCACTAGTAACCCCCCTTTCTTCAGAGTGGACTCCATTTACCATTACTCTCTGTGTCCTGTTCTCCAGCCGATTCTTTACCCAGGCTGTCATCTTGGGACCCACTCCCAGGCTGGCTAACTTGTATATTAATCTTTTGTGTGGGACTGTGTCAAATGCCTTGCTAAAGTCTAGGTAGGCCATGTCCACAGCCCCTCCCTGATCTACTACTTTGGACACCCAGTCAAAGAAATCTATCAGATTCGTCTGGCATGACCTTCCCGCTGTGAATCCATGCTGCCTTGGGTCCTGTGCCCCTCTGGCCTCTAGATACTCGACAGTTCTTTCCTTCAGAAGTGATTCCATCATTTTTCCTATCACTGAGGTTAAACTAACAGGTCTGTAGTTTCCTGCTTCTGCCTTGCTCCCACTTTTGTGTAGGGGAATCACATCTGCCCTCCTCCAGTCCTTAGGTACCACCCCATCCTCCCATGATTTGTTAAAGAGGGTAGTCAGTGGTGTCACTAGTTCTACCCTTAGTTCTTTTAGAATTTTGGGATGAATCCCATCAGGCCCCATCGTTTTGTCCACCTTCAGTTTTAAGAGTTCTTTCAGAACCCTTTCTTCTGTAAATGGCCTGGTATCAACTTCTTTATCCAGAGTGTTTCTATTGTTTGTTTTAGGTACCTCCCCCTCTTCATTTGTAAATACTGAGCAAAAATATTTGTTTAGTATTTCTGCCTTTTCACAGTCACCCTCTGCCCACTACCTCCCCTTTATTAAGCCTCACTATCCCTCCCTTGGTCTTCCTTCGCTCCCTGATGTACCTATAAAAGGTTTTATCCCCCTTCTTAACTGAGTTGGCTATCTTTTCCTCGGTTTGGGTCTTTGCTGTTCTGACTGCCTTCCCAGCTTCCTTTTGCTTTAACTGATACAGTTCTCTGTCCTGCTCCTTCTGTGATTCCTTGTACTTCCTGAATGCTTTCTTTTTCTCGTGAACCTTCACTGCCACTTCCTTTGAGAACCATAGTGGTTTCTTACATGGTTTTGTTTTGTTTATTTGCTTCACACAGAGACTTGTTACCTCTGTATTGGTAGTTTTTATTATTCCCCATTGTTCTTCCATCCCTCCTTCCTGCCCATTTGCTAGTGCATTCCTTAGGCACTCACCCATTTTGGCAAAGTCAGCCCTCCTGAAGTCCAGTACTTTTGCCTTTGTATGGCTTGACTATTGCTGTGTTTATTGTGAACCATACTGTTTGATGGTCACTAGTTCCCAGATGGCTACCCACTTCTACATCTGTGATCCTCTCTCCATCTCCATTTGAGAGAACCAGGTCTAAGATTGCTCCCTCTCGAGTGGGCTCCAATACTAGTTGTCTAAGGCATGCCCTCTGTAAGGCATCTAGAATAACCCCACTCTTCAAAGTGGCTGCTGCCACTGCACTGCAGTTAACATCTGGCATATTCAGATCACCCATCGGCAATATCTCCCCTTTTTTTGCCATTCAAAGTATACTTTCTATCATTTCCTTGTCCATTTCCTCCCCCTGAGAGGGGTGTCTGTATACAACCCCTGTGCGGATTGTGGTGCCATTGCCTGTCTCCAAATTGACCCACAGTGCTTCTTCTCCTCCCTGTTTACCCTTTTGTAAAGAGCTACTCCTCCTCCTCTTTTACCCTCCCTGTCCCTCCTGTAGGTAGTGTATCCTGGTATGTTTATGTCCCAGTCATGGTTTTGTGTGTACCATGCTTCTGTGACTGCCACGATATCCAGATGTTCCTCCTCCATCAAGGCCACTAATTCAGGAAGCTTGTTACCCAGACTATGGGCATTGGTACTCATTGCTCTCCATTTTTTGATGGCTTTACCTTCTGTTGCAGCATCCCCCACTGACCTTTTTACCTCGGTCTTTTTCTCATTTAGTACCCTGTTTTGTATGGAGAGGCTGGGATTTTCCTGCTGCTTATCAGTGCCTTCTCCCTTAACTAGTTTAAAAGCTTGCCAATGAAGCATTTAAACCGATTGTTCAAAAGACTTGTTCCCTTCCTGAACAGATGTGGACCATCCTGCCAGTATAGGCTGGTGTCCCTCCAGGTGGAACCCCAGTCCCCAATGAAGCCAAACCCCTGTGCTCCACACCATTTTTTCAACCATTCATTAAACTGCATGGTGCAAAGTACCCTCGCCTCACCCATTACATTGACAGGCAGCACCTCTGAGAAGGATACTGTGTGTGCTACTTGTCTTAGGTCCCTCCCCAACTCTACAAAGTCCTCCTGCACTGATCTAATCTCATGATGAGCCAAGTCATTTGTCCCTAGGTGGACAATGACATCCAGCTCAGACTCCCGTGCAGCTGTTCTCATGATCCTGAAGATGCGCTTCCTATCCCTCCAAGCCATGGCACCAGGCAGGCACCTTACTTCAGTTTTCCCTGCTCCCCCAGTTCTATCCCCCTAATAATTGAGTCCCCCACCAGGGCTGCTTCCTTTCCCTGTGGTGTCCTCTGCCTCCTTCCTGTGGGCCTCCCTTGTGACAGTTGTCCTCAGCCTCCTTAGTCTCCTCTGCGGGTGCATCCATAGGGGAGCTATGCTCCCCCAGAATGGTGTATGGATTGTGGAGTGGAACAACTGACTGGGTGTGCCTCTGTTCCACCATTCTCACCCTCCCTGAGCCCACTGTGGTCCAACTGTTGTGCTTTCTTCACAACCTCTGAGGTAGTGGTGGTGGCTCTGGTGCTCCCTGGATGGGGGAGGTTCCCTTCCTACTGTCCAGTGTGGTCTGGGGGAAGGTTCCCTTACTACTGTCCAGTGTGGCCTGAAGACAGGCAACTTCCTCCCTCAGGGCAGAGAGTTGTCTGCAAATAGGGCAGCATCTCAGCCTCCAGAAAGACTCCCGGAAGACTGCTGCCCCACAGCCATTACATTGCACTACTCCACACATGTTTATCTACTTTTTGTGTGTGTGTGTGTGTGTGTGTGTGTGAGATTGGTTTGTTATATAGAAATATATATATATTATACAATGTGTATGCCTATATTGTCAGTGCAGTGTGCTAGAGAGGATGTGACAGTAATATGTACCTTGCACTCTTGAGGAAATGATATCAGAATCCCAGGTATAAAGGAACTATTTCCAGGGGTGGGTGGGGTGAGGTGGGCAGGGTTGGGCCTAAACTGTGCCCTCATGAAACAATCAACTAAAAGCTCTGATCCACCGCTGCGATGAGTGCCTTCCTGTCAGCAAGATGCCCTACACAACAATTTGACAGAGAAAATACCCTGCTAATCAAACAGAGAAAAATCCAGACATCCAACTGTTCCTCTATTAGCCATCTCTATTCACTAGCTGAAATAATTTTATGCATTGTCAAACAAGCTTTTTGTGAAATAGCATAGTTACCCGCCCCCCCATTTGGGGGGAAGTGAAGGAGTTATAGACTAAAGTGCCAACCCAATGTTTTTGGAACAGCTTTCCTGTCTTCTCTGTAGTGTGGCTTTTATGTAGGAATGCTATATCACAATGATTACATTACACATGGGCTATGGTTTGTTTCTGTTTTACTGTGGTGTTTAGATGTCACACATTCCAAGATATTGTTTTAAGAGATTGTGCCCCCATTTTGTGGCCCACAATACTATGGAAGATCTAGTATTGTAGACAACAGACCTATGATGTCAAGACAATCACCTTTGGCAAACACACTGTAGTGCAGCATGAGAGGGGTGCTGCACTCCTGAGGTGCTGTCTTTTAGATGAGATGTCCAACCGAGGTCCCATCTGCCTGTTCTGGTGGTTGTAGCATGGCACTTCTTGAAAAGAGTAGGGGAATTTTTTCTGTGTCCCGGCCAAATGCCCCCCAATTTCACTAAAATACCACCAACAGCTTAATCTGGTTCCATGTCAGCTGATTTCCATCTCTATCCCCCTCCCCTGGGGTGAAGCTGAAAATAGCCAGAATTATCTAGTCCTTTCCAGCTCAATAAAAACTAAGAAATAAATAAGTTCTACTTCAGTACCCATCTTCCAACAGAACAATGAACATTTAATATCAGAGATATAGAAACACCTTGAGAAACAAAAAAAAAAACTCCAAAATGGTCAGAATATCTGTAAAATAACATTTCATGCAACACCCAACATTTCTAATGCCTGAAGGTGGAAGCTAAGGGGGTACACTGTATGGGAACACAAGTCCAGCAGCATTACAACCAAACCCCTAGGTCCTAGTGTAACCTCACTGCAAATGGGGGTTCCCAAAAAGTCTTCCTTGAACTTGCCTAAATGCTCACTGCCAGGCTGGTGTCCTGCGTTTTAGCAGTTTAAATGTGATTACCAGAGCCTGTATAGCCTCTGTGTACTGTCTCTTTAAGAGCTGCCTAATTGCAGTTTAAGTAATCTGAGAGGGAGCTCTATTGAAAGATGTAACTATTTACTGAAAATCATTTAGAGTGATAATGATAATGTAGTTTGTCTAACCTGCTTTCTTTGTAGCAAGGACTGTTTTGTTTGTCTCCACTATCTTGGCCCTGTATGTTAATGAAAATATCAAAGCTACAGAAATTCAGAATACACATAAGGAGCCAGAAGAACTGTGGGTCACCCTGGAAACAGGAAATGGGACAGCCATAAGAACTGGGGTTGTCTACAGGCCCCCAGACCAGAGGGAGGACATAGACACATTACTGTTAGAAGATATACAAAACATGACAGCTAAAGGGGAGGTTCTGATAATGGGAGACTTCAACATGCGGATACAGATTGGTCAATACCAGCAGGAACATCTGCCAGAACTAGACTCATAGTGGATTCCCTGCAGGGGGAGGGCCTCAAACAACTGGTACAGCAACCCACAAGAGACAGGGCTATCCTAGATCTAGTACTGACTAACAAAGAAGGGATCACAGGTCTCTAGGTAGAAGGTCACCTGGGGGCCAGTGACCATCACATGGCATGGTTCAATTTGGCTACTACATCTAAATCATCCCATTCCAAGGCAAAAATATGGGACTTCAGAGGAGCTGACTTTGATAAGATGGCCAACAGGTGAAGCTAGCCCTGGCAAAAGAAACACAGGTGAGGGGTACAGGCAAAGTGGGCAAGCATTAGGATGCAATACTTGAAGCAACATCCCATTGTGTTAGACAGAAAAGGAAGTGCAAAAGAAGAAGAAACCACTTTGGTTCTCAAATACAGTAGCAGAAAGGTCAGAGCCAAAAGGCTGGCCTTCAGGAAATATAAGGGAACACAGCAGGATGAAGATAGGGAGGCATACCAAACTGCCTAAGGGAAGCAGGTAAGGCAGTAAGGCAGGCAAAGTCCCAAACTGAGGAAACACTAGCACGAACAGTAAAGAAGGGACAAGACTTTCTATAGATACATTAGTGAAAGGAGAAAGTCCAGAGGGGTATGCTAAGCTTAATGGAGAAAAGGGAGCATGTGAGGAGGAGGACCCTGTAAAGGCATCTATCCTAAATATATACTTTGCTCAGTATTTACTGAAGAGAAGGTAGGGCAGGGCCACAGCTCAGCATCATGGACACAGGGGAGGGAGGTGAGCACTACTCCCTTCACAAAAGAAAGGGTCCTACAAGAGCTTGCTAAGCTCAGGGTGGATAAGGCAATGGGACCTGATGGCATACATCCCAGGGTACTTAAGGAGCTAAAGGAGGAACTAGCAGAGCCATTAGCAGAATTGTTTAGTGAGTCTCTGAGCACAGGAGAGGTCCCAGAAGACTGGAGAAGGGCTCATGTGATCCCGCTCCACAAGAGTGGTAGCAAGGAGGAGGTGGGGAACTACAGACCGGTCAGTCTTACCTCAGTAGTGGGCAAGATTATGGAGGCACTCCGTAAGGAAAGGATAGTGCAACACCTGGAATCCATAGGGGCACAGGATCCAAGACAGCATGGGTTTACAAAAGGAAGGTCCTGTCAAACTAATCTCATAGATTTCTTTGACTGGGTAACCAGAGTGGTGGACCAAGGGGGGAGCAGTTGATGTCGCCTACCTTGACTTCAGCAAAGCTTTTGACACTGTTCCACATAGAAGATTGATAGATAAGCTGGGTAGGCTCGGGTGGGTCAGAAGTTGGTCAACTGGGTGGCAAACTGGTTGACGGGCAGAAAACAGAGAGTGGTGGTAAATGGTATACAGTCAGAAGAGATGCAAGTCACAAGTGGGGTACCTCAGGGATCAGTCCTGGGGCCAGTCCTCTTCAACATCTTCATTAGTGACCTTGCAGGTGGACTAGAGGGTAAGGCTTGTCTGTTTGCAGATGACACCAAGATCTGCAGCAGAGTAGATGATCCAGATGGGGTGGGCAGAATGAGAAGAGATCTGGATAAACTAGCAGAATGGTCAGAAGAGTGGCAACTGGGATTTAATGCAAAGAAGTGCAAAATCATGCACATGGGAAGAGAAACCCTGAAGCCACCTATAGGCTGGGAGGGGAGTTGCTAGCAGTCACAAAGGAAGAAAGAGACTTGGGCATCATCATCACTGATGACCTAAAATCATCCAAGCAGACCTCTAAAGCAGTAGGTAAGGCTAGTGGGGTGTTAGGGTGTATTAGTAGGGGTATCACAAGTCGTAAGAGGGAGGTAATAATCCCTCTGTACAAGACACTGGTTAGGCCCCATCTGGAGTACTGCGTGCAGTATTGGAGGCCACACCTTCACAAGGACATTAATCAAATTGAGGCAGTCCAGAGAAGGGCAACCAAAATGGTGCAGGGACTGCATCAGAAGACATATGAGGACAGATTAACGGAGCTCAATATGTATACCCTTGAGCAAAGGAGGGAGAGAGGTGATATGATCGAGGCATTCAAACACCTTAAGGGCATAAACAAGGTGAAAGAGTCTAACATGTTTAAATATAAGAAAAATAGCAGGACAAGAGGACACAGCATGAGATTAGAGGGAGGCCGATTAAGGGGGAATGTGAGGAAATTCTTTTTCACAGAAAGGGTGGTGGATGCATGGAATGGCTTACCACAAGAAGTGGTGGCTATGAATACAGTGCAGGGCTTCAAACAGGCATGGGATAGGCATAAGGGAGCAATACAAATGACTATGAATAGATAGGTCACTGACAGAGCAAAGGCCGATGGCACATTTATAAGGTAGAAAAAGAAATGGGCAGACTGGATGGGCCTTGCGGTCCTTATCTGATGTCAACTTCTGTGTTTCTATGTTTCTATGGACTGCAAATTGGACCAAACAGTACTGGTGGGACCTAAAATGTAGCCGGACTATAGGAGCTGTCTGAATTCAAAATCTGTAGGAACTTTAGTTTGAAGCTTTTTTGCACCTTTTTTGCAACTGAAGGGGGAGCTCTTGCTTTGACTGACAGCCAAATCAGCCAACCAAATCTTTTGGATCTTGAGGAAGTCCTGGGCTGCTTGCAGTTTTCAGTTAGTTCTGAGCTGGGAAGGGAAATGAGAAGAGCTCAAGTGGATTTTGTGCAGCAATCCTTTTTTTTTGAAATTCAATAACTTTATTAAGTTTTAGTAAAACAAACCAGCCTTTGACATTAGAAAGCATGGGCTAGTATCAGGAGCAACAAATATAAAAGAAATTAAATTCAAGATTACCTCTGGAATGTGTTGTGAAACCTTAAACCTAGAGAAACAACAAAACCCACGCCCCCCCCATTGTCACCCCACACTACCCCCACTCATAGATCCCCTTCCACCCCCCTCCCCAGGGATGTGCCTTGTTGGCAAAACTCTATTAAGACATATACCAGGAGCTAGTCAATATACAGTAAACAACATCAAGAGGAAGTAATACAAATCAAACAGTCAGAGGTGTACATATATAAAGCTTAATGCAAGTAAAGAGCGTACAATTTGCCCCATTTCCTATTAAAGGAAGTCAAACAGTTCCGAGAGCTCGCTATTGGCTTTTCGGTCTTGAAGCAAAGAGATATTTCTTTGATCCATTCCTCGTACGATATGACTAATTGGTTCATCCAGTGTCTAAGAACCAGTCGTTTAACTGCTATTGAAATTAAAGCCATATGAAACCTGCGTTCCAGAACCTGAATATAAGCAAGCTGCCCTAAAATACAAACTTCAATAGTAAACAAATCACTTAATCCCAGAAGGGGATCCAGCTTAGACTGAATTAAGTACCATAAAGGAGCCACTTTGTCACAGTGCCAAAGAATGTGTACCATGTTCCCTTCAGCAATGCCACACCTTGTACAGGTATTCGAAGGCAATCTACCTAATCTAACCAGCTTGACCAGTGTATAGTATAAATTATTTAGGATGTGGTATTGGATAAGCCTGTGTCTGTCTTGGGTAAGGTATTTATGCATGTCCTCCCACATCTGACCCCAAATCAAGGGGGAGTCTGGCAGAAGAATGGCCCAGATTTTAGAACCACTAAGGGGATCAGGATGTTTCGCATCTAATAAGTAAGAGTATATCTTAGAGATACTATGGGGCTTATTCGCACATTCTTGTATCTGGTTTAGAAACATAGAAACATAGAAACATAGAAGTTGACGGCAGATAAGGACCGCAAGGCCCATCCAGTCTGCCCATTTCTTTTTCTACCTTATAAATGTGCCATCGGCCTTTGCTCTGTCAGTGACCTATCTATTCATAGTCATTTGTATTGCTCCCTTATGCCTATCCCATGCCTGTTTGAAGCCTGCACTGTATTCATAGCCACTTCTTGGTAAGCTATTCCATGCATCTACCACCCTTTCTGTGAAAAAGAATTTCTCACATTCCCCTTAATCGGCCCCTCTAATCTCATGCTGTGTCCTCTTGTCCTGCAATTTTTCTTATATTTAAACATGTTAGACTCTTTCACCTTGTTTATGCCCTTAAGGTGTTTAAATGTCTCGATCATATCACCTCTCCCTCCTTTGCTCAAGGGTATACATATTGAGCTCCGTTAATCTGTCCTCATATGTCTTCTGATGCAGTCCCTGCACCATTTTGGTTGCCCTTCTCTGGACTGCCTCAATTTGGTTAATGTCCTTGTGAAGGTGTGGCTCCAATACTGCAATACTCCAGATGGGGCTCAACCAATGTCTTGTACAGAGGTATTACCTCCTCTACGACTTGTGATACCCCTACTAATACACCCTAACACCCCTAGCCTTACCTACTGCTTTAGAGGTCTGCTTGGATGATTTTAGGTCATCAGTGATGATGATGCCCAAGTCTCTTTCTTCCTTTGTGACTGCTAGCAACTCCCTCCCAGCCTATAAGTGGCTTCAGGGTTCTCTTCCCTATGTGCATGATTTTGCACTTCTTTGCATTAAATCCCAGTTGCCACTCTTCTGACCATTTTGCTAGTTTATCCAGATCTCTTCTCATTCTGCCCACCCCATCTGGATCATCTACTCTGTTGCAGATCTTGGTGTCATCTGCAAACAGACAAGCCTTACCCTCTAGTCCATCTGCAGAGGTCACTAATGAAGATGTTGAATAGGACTGGCCCCAGGACTGATCCCTGAGGTACCCCACTTGTGACTTGCATCTCTTCTGACTGTATACCATTTACCACCACTCTTGTTTTCTGCCAGTCAACCAGTTTGCCACCCAGTTGACCAACTTCTGACCCACCCGAGCCTACCTAGCTTATTTATCAATCTTCTATGTGGAACAGTGTCAAAAGCTTTGCTGAAGTCAAGGTAGGCGACATCAACTGCTCCCCTTGGTCCACCACTCTGGTTACCCAGTCAAAGAAATCTATGAGATTAGTTTGACAGGACCTTCCTTTGTAAACCCATGCTGTCTTGGGATCCTGTGCCCCTATGGATTCCAGGTGTTGCACTATCCTTTCCTTAAGGAGTGCCTCCATAATCTTGCCCACTACTGAGGTAAGACTGACTGGTCTGTAGTTCCCCGCCTCCTCCCTGCTACCACTCTTGTGGAGCGGGATCACATGAGCCCTTCTCCAGTCTTCTGGGACCTCTCCTGTGCTCAGAGACTCACTAAACAATTCTGCTAATGGCTCTGCTAGTTCCTCCTTTAGCTCCTTAAGTACCCTGGGATGTATGCCATCAGGTCCCATTGCCTTATCCACCCTTAGCTTAGCAAGCTCTTGTAGGACCCTTTCTTTTGTGAAGGGAGTAGTGCTCACCTCCCTCCCCCCTGTGTCCATGATGCTGAGCTGTGGGCCCTGCCCTACCTTCTCTTCAGTAAATACTGAGCAAAAGTATCTATTTAGGATAGATGCCTTTACAGGGTCCTCCTCCTCACATGCCCTTTTCTCCATTAAGCTTAGCAATACCCTCTGGACTTTCTCCTTTCACTAATGTATCTATAGAAAGTCTTGTCACCTTCTTTTACTGTTCGTGCTAGTGTTTCCTCAGTTTGGGACTTTGTCTGCCTTACTGCCTTACCTGCTTCCTTAGGGCAGTTTGGTATGCCTCCCTATCTTCATCCCGCTGTGTTCCTTTATATTCTGAAGGCCAGCCTTTTGGCTCTGACCTTTTCTGCTACTGTATTTGAGAACCAAAGTGGTTTCCTTCTTCTTTTGCACTTCCTTTTCTGTCTAACACAATGGGATGTTGCTTCAAGTATTGTATCCTTAATGCTTGCCCACTTTGCCTGTACCTCCTCACCTGTGTTTCTTTTGCCAGGGCTAGCTTAACTCTGTTGGCCATCTTATCAAAGTCAGCTCCTCTGAAGTCCCATATTTTGCCTTGGAATGGGATGATTTAGATGTAGTAGCCAAATTGAACCATACCATGTGATGGTCACTGGACCCCAGGTGACCTTCTACCTGGAGATCTGTGATCCTTCTTTGTTAGTCAGTACTAGATCTAGGATAGCCCTGTCTCTTGTGGGTTGCTGTACCAGTTGTTTGAGGCCCTCCCCTGCAGGGAATCCACTATGAGTCTAGTTCTGGCAGATGTTCCTGCTGGTATTGACCAATCTATATCTGGCATGTTGAAGTCTCCCATTATCAGAACCTCCCTTTAGCTGTCATGTTTTGTATATCTTCTAACAGTAATGTGTCTATGTCCTCCCTCTGGTCTGGGGGCCTGTAGACAACCCCAGTTCTTATGGCTGTCCCATTTCCTGTTTCCAGGGTGACCCACAGTTCTTCTGGCTCCTTATGTGTATTCTGAATTTCTGTAGCTTTGATATTTTCATTAACATACAGGGCCACTCCTCCCCCCCTTTTTGCACCTCGGTCTCTTCTGAACAATACATAGCCAGGTACTGAAGTCTCCTAAGTGTGGTTACTGGTAAACCACGTCTCACTAATTGCTACTATGTCCAGTTTAGCCTCTGACATTATTGCCTGCAGGTCTGGGATCTTATTTCCCAGGCTGTGAGCATTTGTGTACATGATTTTCCATTGGCCAGATTTTGGTGTGTTAGTTGTTGGGTGAAGTTTGGCATTACCCCTGTGCATCGTATGGGGAGACAAACCTTTTTTCTTACCTGGTGATGCAAATGAATGGCAAACACGCTGAATTCCTGTTTGACCACTAGCTGAGGGGGGAGGGGTGTTCTTCCCATTCGACGAATAGGCCTGACTTGAGATGAACTAAATGCAGGACCAAAAATAGAGACCATGATGTGTCTCAACTGAAAAACCTTAAATATAAATTTCTGAGGTATATTAAATTTACTCATAATCTCAACTGAAGAGAAAAGGGAGTCCTGAGAGAAAAGTCTTTCCTTACAACAGTCTTGTAGCTGAGGAAGCCAGTCTAAAGAAATTGGAGAGCCACCAATTCTGATATTGGGATTTAAAATAAGAGGCTGAGCCGTACCTTTTTTAACTGAAATATTGAAAAAATTCCAGCACTGAGTCAGCACCTTAATAGAAACCCCTATGGCACTACTTTGTAAGTGAGGAGGTAAGGTGGAAGTGGAATAATAGAACACTCTGGATAACTGGAGATTATTCTTATCCAGAATCCTTCTTTCCAGCTGCAGCCATATAGGAAGGTATACGTCAAACCTTACATCATACCACCTCACCATTTTGGACAAATGATTCGCCCAACAATATAACATAAAATTAGGGAGACGAAGTCCACCTCTTTCCTTAGGTAGATTAAGCTTTAAAAAGGCTCGCCTGGGCTGTTTGCCCTGCCAAATAAATTTGGAAATAGCAGAGTGGAGCTGTTGGAGATAGGACATGGAAAGGTAAATATTCAGTAAATTTAGTGGGTAAAAAACCCGGGATAACACATTCATCTTAATAATACTTATACGACCCCACAATGACAGAGGGAGGGCGGATCATCTCTAAAAGTCCTGCTGTATCCTTAAGACTAGGTCATCCAAATTAAGTTTTCTGAAGGCCTCAGGGTCTCTAGTAAGGTATATACCTAAGTATTTAAATGAGGAGGAAGACCATTTCATACGGAACTGGGTAAAGTTGACATGAAGTTTACTATCATTTAACGGGAATATGACTGATTTGGATAGATTCAGCTTATAGTTGGCCACCTTACCAAATCAGGCAATAATTTGTAAAATGTGTGCTAAAGAGAATTCCGGATTAGCCAAATGTAAAAGGATATCATCAGCATAAGCCAAGAGGGTCAAAATTTGTTGATGCACTGAGCATCCTGTAACCTAAGGAGAGCTTTTAATACTAAGCAGGAGGGGTTCTAAATATAGATTAAACAAAAAAGGAGACAGAGGGCACCCCTGTCTAGTGCCAGTAAATAAAGGGAATCGGGAAGAAAAGACCTCGTTACAGTAAATTCTAGCAGTGGGAAACTTATATACCGTCCGAATCCATTGGATAAACGTATCCGGGAAGCCCATTTTCTTAAGGGTGGTCCAGAGAAATTCCCAGTGAACTCTATCTAAAGCTTTTTCTGTGTCTAATGAGACTAAGACCATGGGAGCCTGGGAATCTTGGGCAGACTGGAAAATGTGCGAGAGGGTACGTAGATGATCAGTAGGGGATCTGCTTTGTACAAACCCCACTTGTTCGGGACTCAACAAGTTAGGCCAAATCTGCTTAATTCTAAGGGATAGAATGTTAGTTAGAATTTTCATGTCATAGTTTAGTAGTGAAATTGGGTGGTAACTGGCTGGATCATTCTGAGGTTTATCCGGCTTCAGGATCAAGACAATTGTGGCTTCCAGCAAAGTGTGGTCTAGGAGGTCAGAGGTAAATATATGCTCAAACAACTTCAAGAGAAGGGGGACAATCTCCTTACAAAAAACTTTGTAGAAATTAGAAGGGAAGCCATCAGGACCTGGGGATTTATCCAGAGCTAGCCCCCCGATCGCTTCCTCCACCTCCGCCAAAGTAATAGGGGAGACAAAAAGCTCATGCTGGTGGGCCTGTAGGAGGGGAGTTGAAGGCCATCCAAAATTGTTCAATTTGGAAAAGGGAAGGCTGGGAAGGGCCAATGCTGTAGAGGTCCCGATAGAAAGATTCAAAAATTTGAGAAATATCCCGAGGGGAAGTCTTGAGCGAGCCATCTGGGGAAGACAAAGCAGGGATCCATCTCAAACTCTCTACCTCCCGCAAACGGAGGGCTAGCATCCTACCTGGTTTATCCCCTTGGTCAAAATAGCGAGCCTTGGTCTTGAGGATAGCGTACTCCGCCTTTTCTCTTAGCAGGTCTGAGTACTCATTCCTGAGTTTCATTAGTATTTCTAAGTCCGTCTGGGAGGATGTCGAGGATAAGGTATTTTCCACATGTTTGATTTGGCTTGAGAGTGCCAGAATTCTAGCCTGTCTCTGTTTCTTCCTTCTGGATGCTAGCTTAACAAAATTCCCCCCAATGAACCATTTAAAAGAGCACCAAATCAGGTCTTCCCGATTGATTGAACCTGAATTAATTTCCATAAAGGATGAAATCAACGATTAATATGAGAAACTGTACGTTCCTCTTTTAAAAGTTGTGCATTTAATTTCCAGGAGGAATCTCTTTGAACCTGCGGCTCGGGAGAAATCGAGATCCATGCCACCGAATGATCGGATATAACAATTGGCTCTATTCCCGTCTGTGAAATACCGGACAAAAGGGTATTACTAACTAAAATGAAATCAATTCTGGACCATGACTGATGAACTTGGGAATAAAAGGAAAAAAGCTGGCCAGAGGGATTAAACAAACGCCATTGGTCACATAGCCCCAATAAGTCCATGAAATCCCTTAGGGCAAGCTGTGAAGGGCAAGGTGGTTTTAATGGCCTATAGGATTTATCCAAGTCCTGAGATGGAGCAATATTCCAATCCCCCTAAGTATTATCAGGGAGGGCAAGAAACCACTCAATTTGTCAGCTAGTCTCATAAGGAAGTCCGGATCCCCTCCCACTGGGCTGTAGATAGCACCCAATACCACCCTGACATTATTTAGAGTGCCCTTAACTAAGACGAATCTACCTTCTTGGTCCACTAGGCAGTCTTCTGCCAAAAATGGGATATGTCTTTTCATCAATATAGCCACCCCTCTACTCGCAGGTGACCCACAAGAAGCAAAAATCTGGGAGTACCCCTGCTGGCGTAGCCTACTAACCTCCGATGTCATTAAATGGGTCTCCTGCATCAGAAGAATGTCAATATTCAAAAGGGCAGAATTTTTGAGAACCTGGTATCTCTTGGACAGATCTCTGGCACCTCTGACATTCCACGTAGCAATTTTAAATGACACCATAGCCATTTGGTTTATATTTGTAAAAAAAAAGTGAGCATCAGTGAAAAGGTAAACCCTCTCAAAAGGCACATCCCCCCTTCAATCCCTTGAGATATACGCATCTAGACCCCCCAGCGTCCTCCCCACCTCCCATCATTACTTATAAAAATTAACAAAAGTAAGAATATCTTCAACCATAAAATAATATCCCCAAACAGAGCAAGGAGAAGGAAAGACAGTGGTGTCCCGAAACCCCCCTCCCCCCAATCCCTTCCAACTATATACAAAAGTTCTCCCAATTGGGACCTGAGATTTAAGAATTTCCTTAAGCTTTAAATCGGAAAACCTAAACCCGTAGACACCCTTCCGTTGGGAGGCAGGTTCTGTATTCAGGTGGCGATGCCAATAGACTAAATGCCTCTTTATCTTAGACCATGACTACAAAACAAAGATGAAAGCACCAAAGTCAGAAAGCCCCCCAAGAAAGGTGCCACCCATCCCTCTCTTTGGTGTGCAATGCTGACCCCCCAGAGCAAGCTCCATCCCGGAGCTCCCCTTCTCTCCAACCCCTTTTGGTGAAACAGAATAAGCCCTACTATACCATCGAGAAATCGGGAATCGGAAGAGAGATAGTGGAAACCTTGCTATTAATTAGGAGCCCTGCTCCCTCAACCATTACCAAAACAGTAAAACAAATTGTGAGTTGGGTGTTTGAACCTACTTGGAAGTAGGAGGTACTGCTGCGGAGAGCATCGGTTAGAGCCTCCCTGCTCTAACCGGCTTAAACCTGGAGGGTGGGTATCTCCAAGACCCCACTCTGAGTCGCTGCATTCCCAAGGGTCCCAGGGCACTTTCCACCCTTAAAGGAACAAGGAAAAAGACCAGAGGACTGAGAAAGCCAAGGGAACCAGAATGTCTGGTCCGCTTAGCGACCTATGGGAACACAGACCAGAATAAAGGTTCCCACCCTCTCACCGGGCAAAACAGCTTGCACTTCCCTGGACAGGCCTTAGGCCTACTAGGCCGCTCTCCGACCTATCCATCCACCACATCCCACCAACGAGGAAAACAAAAGAGACAGAGAAGGGAAACAAACCCAACAAACAGGTGAGAATATAACCTCCCTGCTACAAGTGACAGTTAACAATCTAACATTGCGGTAAGTGGTCAGCCAGATTTAAACAGGTTGGGCAGCTTGAGCTTGAGATCGTTTAGAGCTTGATCCAGAGATTCATAGGAGTGCCAGGTCCTATCAATGGACACCTGTAGCTTGACTGGATAGTTCATTCTATATTGAATGCCAGCAGCAATCAGCTTGCTGACCGTTGGGTGGAAAGCTGATAGTTTCTGCCGTGTTTCATAAGGGAGGTCCTGGGTGATACGTAATTTAGAGCCACTCCACAGTATTGCTTGTAGATCCCTTGCTTTGGCCAGGACATGCTGCTTCTCCAGAAAACTTAGAAACTTAACGATGATAGGTCTTGGTGGTGTACCAGATGCAGGTTTTGGTCGGAGGGAGCGATGAGCCCGCTCTATATGGTATTGGGGATTGAGGGGAGACGGACCAACAACCTTAATAAAGAACTTCTGAAGGAAAAGGATAATGTTGGCACCTTCCTCAGCTTCTGGGAGGCCTAGAATTAACAAATTATTTCTCCGGCTTCTCCCCTCTAAATCCTCTGCTTTTAGCTGTAGTTTAGTAATTTGCTGTCTCATCTGGACAATCTCTGGGTCTGTCTTCTCCCTCCACCTCTCCAGAGAGGAGGTTCTTGCCTCCGAATCACCCATTCTGGTCGTTAATGTGCTGAGGTCCCCTTGTAGCGACTTTAGCTCCGCCAAAATATCTTCCAACGTTTCTTTGAATGGGAACAACTCTTGGAGAAAGTGATCCTCGGTAGGAGGAATCGGGGGAGCACTGGACGAGGTTAATTTGGAGGTAGTCCCCAAACCTTGACTCTTAGATTTTTTGGTAGATTTCTCAGGAGTTGACGGTGGGGGGTGCTTCATGCCAGCCGGCTTCACCTCCGCTTCCATCGCTATTACGGGCTGATAACTGTGATAGATTTAGCCCAAAAGCCACTCCGTGAGTGCGATTGCGATGACAAAACTTAAAATAAGACCACTGCTCACTTTTTGGTCGAAGTAGGGGAAAAAAAACGATGTATAAAAGGGTGGTAGATGGAAGCTCCACAGAAGTGCTGCCTCTAGCTGCCCTGCATCACGTGACCTCCTTTGGCAGCAATCCTGAGTGGATTCACGTGGGAAAACTGTGAAAGGGCTGAGAGTTTGGCCTGCATGTCTGCCTGCTGCTCCTGAGAGGGAGAGAAAAGAATTATTTTGGACTAAATCCAAGTTTGTGTGACTAAAGTAAACTATTGAATTGGACCAGGCTCAACCTGAAGAAGACTGAAGGTTTTGCTGAATGCGATCAGCCTGTCAGGAGTTCCAGCTACCCCTAAGCTCCTGGTGTGTGCAGAGACTTTGCGATTGTGACCGGGGAGCACTTTGCCTGGTACAGTAGAATTCCCGTACATGTAAATGTGCTATGAGCTGCTAGTGGGTTGTAAGTTAGTTCCCCACTGTGTGAACTGTGTTCTGCTTGCTGGAAGCTGTATCCAGCCCAAAACAGACTGCATCCGAATTTGTCTCCATGCGGTCTGGGCCTTGCCAGACTGGCCCAGCCAGACTACCCACTGCACAGAGAAGCCATCGACAAGAGACCTGCCTGGGATCAGCCCCTCTGCTCCGCACTTGAACAGGAACAACACCTCTGGCGACTCCTGTGGGCCCTGCTTCTCCTGGCATTCCAGATCAACCACCTGCAGTCTCGATTTTCGTCCAGCCTGTGCCCAGTCTTGGATATCGTGAGTAAATACCAGGGTAGCTCCCTGCAACAACAGCTTAATCTGAGTGTGTTATCTGATTATCTTGTTGTTTTGTTTCCTTTATGAACTGAGCCCTCTGGCTCCGGATTACAAATATTGTGTACTGTGCATGTTGTGTTTTCCATCACAGGGCCCCAACCAGTTGCAATGCCAGCCAACCCTGGGCAACAGTCCTGGCTAGCCCATCTCTTCTCTATCTGGGTACTCAGAGGTGTAACTTTGTGGGGGGAGGGACTCAAAGCACATGCATAACTGCTTGATTGATATAACCTTTAAGCTAATTAACCTGATTTTGCCCCTCCCTTGTTCAAGTCCCCTGAATAAATCAGATCTAGCTTTTTCTGCATGTAATCTGACTGTGGTTCCAGTCTGTGCTCAAAGTACTGTACTGTTGCTATTTGCTGTGCATAATCTTGTTTTACAGGGGGTCCCCAGGGTTTAGCCAGAGGAACCAGCCCTGGTGGTAAGTGCAAACAGTGTGGGTACTTGTGTGGTATACCAGGGGTATTGTGAAAGTGATTATTGTACAGTGTCCAGGCCACTAGAGGGGAAAGAGTGGGGTTACAGTGTCCTGGGGTGCTGTGCCCAGGTTAGCTTGACTACTACCAACCCTGACCTCCGGGTGGAGGCACCAGTTTCAGAACTCAGGCTCCTTAACCTGCTACTAGCCAAGCAGGCAGGGGTAGTAGCCCTTGGGATAGCGCCACCTAGGGGTTACACTAGGATAGGTGCAGCCAGTAGTAATAAGATGCACCTGTACCTCTCTAAACTGTGGCACATAATAACTGCAGAAACCTACCTCAGTTAAACTGAGTGTAACAAATAAGATTTGTGAACATCCTGTGAGTCTTACTGGGAGGGTCATATCCTGCATCATCCAGTACCAGATCTTAGTCAGATGCACCAGTGCTTATCAAGAGCAATATTTTGGAACCGCAATACATTATTTTTGAAGAGGGCTAGCTGCGACTGGTTCTGACGGGGAGTGTCTAGTAGGATCAGAAGTGGCTCCCTTCCTGGCCCCAACTACAGAGCCACCTCTAGGTCAAACACCAAGAGGAATAACTAAGTTATCCAGGTTCTCAGAGGTGTGGGGGAGCGGGTGGGTACAGCAGAATGAGGGGCTAGATAAAGGGTACTAAAAAGGTATTGGGGGGATGGAGAAGGTCATCAGTTCCTTGATATACAGCAGCCATTCCCAGATATAGGAAGCTACAGAATGGGGGGCTTAGGAGTTTAATCATCTGCCAGCTTTTGAGAAAATATGTGCCACTTCAGCAATATACATAGGGCGATGTGGGAGGGGGTCAACCAGTTGTAGTGAACTGCTTAAGCCCACCCATCACTGTCATGCGCAGCTTTATTTATTTATTTTATTTAGGTCTTTGATAACCGGGTAGGTGCACTGATCCAGGGGACCGTTTTCAGGCACGACCCGGGCCACAAGGTTGTTAAGTTATGGGATCCAATTGATGAAGGGAGTAAGCAAATCAAACAAACAAAAACATTTTTAAAAGCTATTGGATATGACTTAACTATGAAATGTATGTGTGATGGTTAAAGTGTCTAGTATTTAGATGGTTTGATAAACTTGTAACATGGAAATGTAAAGTAGATCTTTATATCTGAATGTAAGTGTAAATTATAGTGGAATAAAATACAATATGTCTTAGTATATGTTGTTGATGTAGGTGAGAATAGAAAGGTGTTATGACATATTGGTCTGGACGTATGTGGTGTATGTTTTTTAAAATTTCTGGTGTGTAACTTGTTTTAAGATTTGCTGAACTGTAATTGCAACAGGTTCATCTTGAAAAAGGGTCTTTGACCCAATGATGTCTTAACACTGCTGCCTGTATAAAAATAAACTTTTACTACTACTACAACTACGTGGCACTTTGACAGAGATACAGTCATAGATACAGTGATATTACAGATACCTCAAGTACAGCTTTGACTGAGGGGGGTGGAAATAATTAATTCGTTTGTACCAAACCCTCTGAAAGATACTTATTTTATGGAAAGAAGTTTCACCTTTTAAAAGTGATGTGTTAAATAAACTGGCTTGCAGAGAAACCAAACTGTTAAGTCCAAAATGGTATGTTAAAACATTCCTACTGCTTTGGAAAGTCACTGACTCATGCTGGGTTGCAGTTCCAAAGCAAGGTTGAGAATATTCATGGGCTGTCTCTCTTTCTTCACAGCACACTCTACCTGAAGAACAATGACAGACTAGTTCCTGCCTGATGCACTGGGTTTTGTGTCAGGCATCACCAATTGTGGTGAGGCTATGTGACTTCCATTGACTGGAACCATCCCCTCCAGCACTGAGGGAGCATCCTTGTCTCCAATGTGTGAGCCAGAGCAAGGTGTGGAGGCTCTGGAGTCCCTGCTTTGGCTTCTGGGATGTCAAAGTGGTACCCAGAGATTTCTGTCTCTATCTTTCTCTTCCTTTGTCTTCTGGGTCCTGGGGCATTGTTGCTGTCATTGTTCCAGAGGGGCTAAGTTTGTAAATGGGACCGGTGCAGTTCTGCCACAGCACCCCCACGTGTGAAACTGGATGAGGCAGATTGGGTTTCTCTAGGGCTTCAGGTGAATTGAGTGGGAAGAAGAATGTTGGTTAGGCTGAATTGCTCAGGACTGCTGAACAAAGTCCATAACCTCTTGGGCTGAAGGGAAACTGCAAAACCCAATTTCTGTCCACTGGAACATAACCAGGTAACTCAAACAGTGTGTAAGATGCCCAAGTCCTGTAGGGTTTTTCATACTGTGCAAAACTCCATACGTTTTTGTGACACCACCTGACAAAAGTCTTGATAAAGCAAGATGTAATACCCCTTCCACATTTTGGTGCCTTGCTCTCTTGCCAGGCTGAGGAGTTGTTCCTTAATACTGTACTGTAGGAAGTATGCAAGAATGGTCCAGGGCCAGTGCCCAGGCTTGGGTTTTGGAGCTAGCCATCAACAGGCTCTATCTTGAGTAGGGGCCTATGAAATCTCAGAACAGTGGGCAGCTTTGATTGAAGGAATGCTATCACGGCTTCACCCTCTGCCCTTTCCAATAAAATTCACAATCCTAGCAATATTTTATTGTCCTCTGCACTCTAGGTTATCAAACTTTTCCCATAGGAGATTGATTTCTTTGCAGAGCGCCACAGTCATAGTGTCCTTTTTGTGCCTTGGTAGTCCATCCTGTTGAGTATGCATTCACTGTTCTGCACCCTTAGAGTAAGGTTAGTGACAGAACCGTGTTTTTAACACCTGTCCTTTGCTCTAATATTTTAGCGCACATTACCAGGACCGTCGCTTGCTCTCCCAGATCATTTACAGTCACCGTTTCTCTGACAAGCTATGTCGGCTGTCACAACTGAAACCTTTGAGACTTACTTCCACTGACAGCACCAACAAAAAAACATGAAACCACTGCGGTGTTGCCAGAAGAAAGATTTACAAGGGCACTGTTGAGACAGGAGCCAGGGGGTTGGTTTGATGTAGGATTATAATGGATTTGTAAAGCGAAGGTGTAAACTCACAAATTCAGGTGACCATCTTCTCTGGGCTCCACAGCAAATTGCCATGGTATCTTTAGCGCCCACCAGAGCAACCGCCAGAACATGCTGACAGGACCTCAGTTTAATGTCTCATTTGAAAGATGGCACTTCTGACAGCACAGAATCTCCAAAACACAATGCTAGGGCACCAGTATGGTTATTTTTAACCAAGGGGAGAGTGCTCCCTGCAGAGCTATTAGCACCGTTTTTTGCAACACGTGGTGTTCATTGGTGGTCTCCATTCCTATGACTGATGAGATCCATCCCTGCTTAGCTTCTGAGATCTGGAAGAAGAAGAATCAGCATTTATATAGCGCTTTCCATACACAGTATCCCAAAGCACTTTGCAAGCAATGCTAGACTGGTAGTGAAGGGACTGAATGTGTGGTGGCGGCCATATCACACATCATCACCCCCACACAGCCCGGATAATTGCATGAACCGGTTTATGGGAAGGAGAATGTTGGCCAGGACACCGGGAATGCTCCCTGCTCTTTTGCGAAGAGTGCCCTGGGTTCTTTTACTTCCACCTGGACACCCACCAGGACGGGCAGAAGGGACGTCGGTTTAACGTCTCATCCAAAGGATGGCACACCTCGCTGTACAGCACCCCCTAATACTGCACTCAGATGGCAGTGATTTTTAGGTGCAAGTCCAATCCCGGTGTGGGACAAGAACCCATGACCTTCTGGTCCAGAGGCAGATGTGCTACCAACTGAGCCACAGCATGGCTCAGTCTCCAAGTTGGTAAGACTATGCAGCCCTGCACATTCAGGTTACAATCAAAAAGACTAAGATTTCAAGAGCCTACAACACTGTTGGACAGAAGGCCTCATCTGTTACTACAAAACTCAGCTAAAATTCCCTACCCACCATTATCAAGGGGAAAAACTTCTCCTGCACTGGGGCCTGGCCAAGGCCAAGAACCCAAATACTCAAGAGGACAGTGATGATGGGTGAGCCAGCAGTGGACAATGGCGGTGGTGTCAGCAATCAGTAGCAAATGTGCACTCGCAAAGCTGATTTGCCCCCGTTTCTTTTTGTAGATCCACCTCTTCCAGTATGAATTCCATTGCCCTCCATGCTGGCTGCTGCTCCATTCATCCCAGCCTCAGGGCATAAACATGGGTCTCTAGCACGGCAGAGGGTTCCTACATTGCTCAGCGCCATGCAGCTGACCTTGACATTTATGTTTTTTGATTGTCTGCTAGCTTGTGGCATGATTTATTGCTACTCATACTACATACTAAAAAGCAGAAGGCAGGAGTGCCCATGTAGACTGCTCTCCCACTATTTCAGTGGGAGTATTCTATCAAAGGTTTAGCAGCCATATATCTATAGAAACTGTTTTTATGTTTGCTTGCACGCATGTGCAAGAAATATAGTGCCATAATCTGAGTTTTCGGAGGTGTGGCACCTGTCTTCCAATTCAGTCAGTGTGTTTGCAGGTGCGGCCACTGTTCGCCAATGAATGCTGCAGCTGTCTATGACAGCAGTTAAAAATGCAGTGCCATACAGTTGAAAGGGAGAGCTATGCTTCATTGAGCAGCGATAAGATATCACGTGCTCTTGCACGCCTCCCACACATGCATGCATATTGCGTGCTCATGCGCTCCCCCCCCACATGCACACACTGTATAGCCGACGGGGGTGCCCAATCCCCCGTTGGTTGTGCTGCGCTCCCCCCCAACAGAGTTCCAGGCACCACACTGGGAACCCACCCCAGCATGGCAGCAGTCTGTATGGCCGACAGGGGTGCCCAGTCCCCCGTCGGCTCCACTGTCCCCCCCCCAAGAGATATCAGGTGCCACGCTGGGAGCCCACCCCAGCGTGGCAACAGTTCCTATGGCCGACGGGGGTGCCCAATCCCTCATCGGCCCATGCCTCCCCAAACAGCCTTCCAGCTGCCACGCTGGAAGCCCACCCTAGCATGGCAACAGTTCCTATGGCTGACGGGGTGCCCAATCCCCATCGGCTCCATGCCTCCCAAACAGTTTCCAGCTGCCATGCTGGGAGCCCACCCCAGCATGGCAAAAGTCCCAAGGCCATCTAAGTAAAACAAACAAAAACAGAAAGAAAACTTTCCTCACTGACTGTCCTGACCCCTTCCCCCACCCACACCCACCCTCTTTGCATCCACCTCCTCACACCCCACCTCACCCCATACTTCACCTCCGGAGTCTGGCGCAACGATCTTCAGTAGACCAGGAAAACGTCTGCACCTTCAAAGCTGACCGCAAATTGAGGAAATGCCAGTAAGCTGTATAATGTAATAAATAGGGTTTTTTCAACTTTAGTGCATATCTCGGGCATTTTGGGGAATTTTTTCACCAAATTTTCAACATGGGGTTTTTGGGACCCCACCTCGTGAATTCTGTCATTGTCATGGCGTTAATCAGCCCCATAAGGTGATTTCGTGGGTCACTGCACAGAACCAGCTTTCGGGACCGATTTACGAAACTACAGTGTCACAGTTTATGAGGTAGGCCCCAAAAACCCTATGTTGAAGCTTTGGTGAAAAAATGCCCAAAAATGACTGTTTTACGAGCATGCATTGCGCTGTTCCTACGCACAGTCGTAAGTTCACGAATTTTCAATACATTCACTCCAGATTTTCAACATTGCCATTTTACCACACCTCCTTACGAGCAGTACAGCTGTCATTTTTCACATCTCGCCCAAAACATGTTTCCGCCCATGTAGCGCACAATGGCACAGTCGGTGTGTGAAATTAATGTTCAGGACAGATTAAGAAAATCACAGTGACACTGTTCATGAGCAGAGGTCTTAAAATGGCTATGTTAAAAATTTGGTGAAAAAAGTCCATAAAATGACTGTGTTATGAGCGACCATTGTGCAGTTTCCACGCACCCTCATAACTTCATGGATTTCTAATATTTTCAGTCCAGATTTTCACCACTGGCATTTTTCCACACTTCCTTATGAACAGTATAGCTGTCATTTTTCACACCATGGCCGAAATGTGTTTTTGCACTTCCAGTGCAGGAATGCGTGGTTGCTGTGGGAAATCACTGTTCAGGACAGATTAAGAAAATCACAGTGATACTGTTCATGAGCGGAGGTTCCAAAATCCCTGTGTTGACAATCTGCTGTAAAAAATTCCCCAAACTAATTGCATTATGGGTGCGCGTTGCGTATTTTCTATGCACGCTCGTGACTTCACCAGTTTTTTTAATATTTTCACTGCAGAATTTCAATATTGCCATTTTTTGTACCTCCCCATGAACAGTACAGCTGTCATTTTTCACATCCTGTTCGAAATGTGTTTTCGCACCTGTGGTGCCAAATGGCTTAGTCGCTGTGCAAAATCAGCTTTTGGCTAACAAACTGATATTACCACTGTTCATAAGGTGGGGGTCACAAGAAACCCATGTTGAAAATTTGGAGTGAAAATGCCAACGAACACCTGAGGCGTTAGGGTTTCTGACCATAAAGCCCCAGCCTGTAGAGATTGACAGGCATCAGGGGTGTGACTTAGGATTCTCACCTGTAATGCTCATACCATTTCATACCCTGCAGCCAGTGAGAGGCATCGAGGTGTGCCTTGGACTCTTCGGCCCCAAAGTTCATCCCATTCTCCTATACAGGACCATCTCATCGTATTTCCTGATGTAATGGGGTGAGCATAAGGGCCAAAGACCCCATGGCACACAGTGACACTTGTCAGTGTCTGCAGGGTAGTGTGTGGTGAAATGTCATGTCCATTATGCCTGACGACCCAAAGACACACCCCAATGCCTGTCAGTCTCTGCAGGGTTGTGGTGGGGTTGGCTTCAGTCCAGTACTTCACTGCCATTCCAATTATGCAGCTCTCTAACTCCTACACTACCAATGCCAATGCCAGCAAACAAACATTTGGCATTGACAAATGCTTTTTATGTTGCTTGCATGCATGTGCAAGAAACATAGTGCCATCATCCGAGTTTTCGGAGGTGTGGCACCCTCTCTTCCAATTCAGTCAGTGTGTTTGCAGGCGCGGTCGCAGTTCGCCAATCACTGCTGCAGCTGTCTATGACAAGCTGAAAATGCAGTGGCATACAGTTGAAAGGGAGAGCTCCACTTCAGTGAACAGAGATCTCCCCCCGACACACACACAAGCATGCATATTGCGTGCTGATGCGCTCCCCCCCCACGCACACACTGAACAGCCGATGGGGGTGCTCAATCCCTCGTTGGTTCCACGCCTCCCACAAAGTTGTCCAGGTGCCACGCTGGTAGCCCACTCCAGCATGGCAAAACTGTTATAGCCGGCGGGGGTGCCCAATCCCCCGTCAGCTCCACGGGTGTACACCCCTCCCAAAGCTTTCCAGGTGCCACACTGGAAGCCCACCTCAGTGTGGCAAAATGTGTTATAGCCGACGGGGGTGCCCAATCCCCATCAGCTCCAGCCCCCCCAAACAGCCTTTTAGCTGCTGCAAACGTCCCTCATCATCTTAGTAAAAAAATAAATAAACCTGCAAATAAAAACTGTCCTCGGCGCTTCTCCCTGCCCCTCCACAACCCGCACCCACCCACTGCGCACCTGCCTCCCCACCCCTCACCCCATACTTACCTTTGGACCTCGCACGATGATCTTCGGTGGATCAGAACACGCCTGCACTCTTCAAAGCCGACCGCGAACTGAGGAAATGCCGGAAGCTGTATAATGGGATAGACGGGTTTTTTCAACTTTGCTGCATATCTCAGGCATCTTTTAAATTTTGGCACCAAATTTTCAACATGGGGTTTTGGGACCCTCCTCATGAATTCCTGTCACTGTCATGGCGTTAATCAGGCCGAAGGGTGATTTCGCAGTCACTGTGTGAAATCACCTTTGGGACTGATTAATGAAATGACAGTGCCAGTGTTCATGAGGTGGCTCAAAAGCCTATGTTGCAAATTTGGTGAAAAATTCCAAAAAATGACTGTTTTACGAGCGTGCGTTGCGCAGTTCCTACGCACGCTCATAAGTTCGCAAATTTTTAATATTTGCACTCCAGATTTTCAACATTGCCATTTTACCACACCTCCTTAAGAGCAGTACAGCTGTAATTTTTCACATCACGCCCAAAATGTGTTTCCGCGCATGTTGTGCACAATGGCGCAAGTGGTGTGCGAAATCAATGTTTGGGATGCATTAAGAAAATCACAGTGACACTGTTCATGAGCAGAGGTCTTAAAATGGCTATGTTGAAAATTTGGTGAAAAATTTCTAAAAATGACTGTTTTACGAGCGTGCGTTGCACAGCTCCTACACACGCTCGTAAGTTCACGAATTTTTAATATTTTCACTCCAGATTTTCAACATTGCCATTTTACCACACCTCCTTAACAGCAGTACAGCTGTCATTTTTCACATGTCACTCAAAATGTGTTTCCGTGCATGTAGCGCACAATGGCGCAATCAATGTATGGGACAGATTAAGAAAATCACAGTGACACTGATCATGAGCAGAGGTCTTAAAATGGCTATGTTGAAAATTTGGTGAAAAAATTCCCTTCAGACGTTCTGCAATGTTACTAATAAAGACATTGAACAGGACTGGCCCCAGGACCAATCCCTGTAGCACCCCACTGGTCACCCCCTCTCCCTAGACTGCACCCCATTTACCACCACTCTCTGCCTCCTGTCTGTTAGCTGGTTTCTAACCCAGTTTACCACCCTTTCCCCCATGCCTAGCCTACCCAGGTAGTTTATCAGCCTCCTATATGGGATGGTGTCAAAGGCTTTGCTGAAATCACAGGTAAGCATTGTCCACTGCCCCACCCTGATTCACTTCCTTTGTCACCCAGTCAAAGAAATCAACCAGATTTGTCTGACATGATGTCCCCACTGTAAATCCATGTTGTCTATGGTCCTGGGCTCTGATGGCTTCTAGATGCCCCACTATCCTTTCTTTAAGCAATGTCTCCATGATCTTCCCCACTACTGAGGTGAGGCTGAACGGCCTATTGATCCCTGCCTCCTCCCTGCTGCCGGCCTTGTGTAGAGGGATCACATGTGCCCTCCTCCAATTCACTCATGTTGAATGACTCAGTGATCATGGCTGCTGGAGGTACTGCCATCTCCCTTCGCAGTTCTCTTAATATCCTTGGGCGTATGCCATCTGGTTCCATCGCTTTGTTTACCTTCAATTTAGTGATCTCCTGCAGGACTCTTTTGCCTTTGAATGGACTATTGTCCACCTCTTCACCCCCTTGGCAACTGCTGTACTGCTGTGGCCCTTGCCCCTCCCACTCTTCTGTGAATACTGAACGGAAAGACACCATGGATGTCTTGGGAGGAAGGTATGGAACTATCACTTCCAAATAGGTGGAATAAGCATTGTCCACTGCCCCACCCTGATTCACTTCCTTTGTCACCCAGTCAATTATTGTTATATATAGTTATATATTATTGTTATATAATTTATTATATTATTTATAATATTTATTATATTATATTAATTATTGTTATATAATATAGTTATTTATTACTGAGGAATTATGCATGAATAAATTACCTTTACCCTCTAGAGTTCACCTGCCTCTACAGCTGACTCCTTATTTCATGTCATAATCCTCTGTTGTGACATCACAATCTGTTACCATGGGATTAACTGTGGTGTCACAAGCAAAAGGTTTCTAAACTGATGTTTAACTAAATAAATAAATACCTAAACAGCACATACAAGCAAGCAACATTCGGCATTGACAAATGCTTGTTTTAAAGTGACCTTATCCTTACTTCAAGTGGTAGATTGTGTCAGATTCCAATCACCCTCTGAGTAAAGAAGAACCTTCCCTTTTCACTTCTAAATGACTTCCTTTAGAGCTGCTGACTCCACAAAGAAAACTTTGAAAAACATATTTAGTTACAATTCAGCTTGCATGTTGTATATATTATGTAGACTTCTCCTCTTCATTATTTATTACTGAGGAATTATGCATGAATAAATTACCTTTACCCTCTAGAGTTCACCTGCCTCTACAGGTGACTCCTTACTTCATGTCATAATCCTCTGTTGTGACATCACAATCTGTTATCATGGGATTAACTGTGGTGTCACAAGCAGTGCATGATAACCTCAGGTAAGGAGATGGCAACAGGACTAAATGAACTCTTCAGCAGCAAAGATCCTGTTTTTATGCAAATTACCTCAGTAATAAATAATGGAGAGGAGAAATACAGGAACTAATGGAAAATACAAGCTGACCTGTCTCTAAATATTATGTTTTGTTAAAGTTCTTCTGAAGGCGTCAGCTACTCTTTAAATTTTATAATGAGTGTCCTCTTGTGCCTGGGTTATCTGGTTTGAAATTTAGGTCTAATTCCACCATCAAGTGAGGATTATTGATTATATCAAAAAAGGAGTAACAAGTCTCCACCTGGTCTTCTACTCAGTTGCATTAAATTTTGACTATAAAAAGATTGGACCACTAAGCTAACTTACCATGTATATGGAATTCAAATTTATTCTTCAAAGGTATTCCAAACAGAAAATTAAAATGCAACATTTGGTAACTGGTTAAGGCCTACAAGGCACAAGTGCCTATTTTCAGAGGTGACTCAGGAGCACTGGGGAGGTTAAGTGACTTGTTCAGAGTCACAGTATGCAAGTGGAGGTTGTGGAAATCAAACCCCGGCTTACTGGATGTACCAAGCTCATTCACAGTTGGGGGGGGGGGTCACGTGATGGCTGCTTGAGGGAAGACATGCCTGCTCCCTGCTCCTGACCTCTGCTGCAAATTATTGCATTTTTCTCACATTTTTGTAGATCATTCTACCTCTAAAAACTCACATTTATAGTTGCCGAACATCAGGGCTGCTTACTGTTTTGTGTGCTTCTTGGGTGGCGATATGGATGCGGAAAAAAGAGACCTCCGCCACAGTATCCCCCCTCCAACACCTGAACAGGAGAAGGCCATGAAATGGACAAAACAGCAGGTCATGGAGGCTTCTAAAACTTTGGCTGCATCCACTGCTCTCACCAAAGAAAAGTTTATGGCAGAAATGGCTCCTCTACAAATTCTTTGCTGTTACTTACTGAGGAGTTACAGAAGCTCCGTACCTCCATGGACTTGTTTACCCATCAGGTCGGGGATGCTGAGGCTCACATTTCATCTCTGTAGGATTGGAGACACCGCCAGAACCCTGAGATTGTAGCCCTGAGACAGTATCTTCACAAGACTGAGGACCAGCTCGAGGATCTTGAGGGTCGGTCCCGAAGAAATAATCTGGTGGTGATCTGTTTGCCGGAGGGGGAGAAGGGTCCACAGGATGTTGTATTTATTCAGAAATAGCTCAAGAAATTAAGGGGCCCTCCCCACGGACCGTGCGACAGTTGAAAGTGCACACTGTCCTTCTGCCCTACACCTCCTGGTTCTCCCACCCGACCCATGATCTGCCGCTTATTGAACTTTTTAGATAAACAACATGTGCTTGCTAAAACTTGGGATCTTAAGGAGGCACTCTGGGATGGGAAGAAGCTTAGGATTGTCCAGGACCTCCCTTATTCAGTGCAGAAAATGAGGGCTGGCTCTACATCCTATTATCACTAAGCTGATTCCTGTTAGTATAAAATATCGGGTCTGGTACCCCTCCACTTTACAAGTGCTTCTCGTTGGGACCTGGATCAGCTTTGAAAGCCATGAGGTTGCTACTGCTGATTTAGCTAGGCAGCTCCCAGATCTGTTCAAATAAGTGGACTTCTGGTCCTGGGGCTTCAGCAGTCTCTAAACGCTCCTGTGCATGGTGATGGTGCCTGTTAATGCTTACCTCCCTGCGTTTTTCTTTTTTCTTCTACTTTCATTTTCTTGCTAGCTCAATTGAATTGACTGCTACTCCATATCAAGGGGCCTGGCAAGTGTTCAGTTTTGCTTTAGCGGGCTACGGACATCTGCAGTATGAGGGGCTCTGCCTTCTGACTGTGTATGGGCTATTCGATCTCTGCTCCTCCATGACTTTTCTAGACTGCAGTTTGGTGCAGCCCGCTTTCCTCAACCTGGCCCCTCTTTTTCACTAGCCCTGCAGTGGGCCCCTGTTTCTATTAGCGCTGAATGTTGCTGGGTGCCTTCTTCTGGTAATGGACTGGTTACTTTACACCTCTGCCTGTGAGTATTAGCAGACTTCAGCGGATGTGCCTTTGTGGTGTGATGCTCCCTGGTTCTGATGTTAAGAAAGCAGAGGGTGGAGCTGGACTTTTTCCCTAAGTCCCTAAGCTTTCCGCTTTTACGTCCTACAGGACTCCATGTGACCCTTTGTTTGTTGAGCTGCTTGCCACTTCCTATTATTACTGTTTCTTGTGTGAATGTGTACCAGATGGTTCCAGTTTTTTGCAGTCTGGTTATATTATATTTCTACTTTGTTCTAGTTTAGTAACCAGTAGTTATTTTAGGGTTTGCTCAGACTCAAGGGGTGGGGGCGAGGGCATGCTCACACCCATCATGGGCAAGTGCATGTTTGGAGTTCATTCAGCTGGACCAGGGTGTTGGGATATTTGTTGTTTTGGGCTTTTATGGGTTCTGGGGTTTGTTAGTCGGGGATATTTGATGTGTCCACTTGTTTTTTTATATTCTGTTATAGCAGGGGCTCTCAATTTTCACTGTTGCAAGATTTGGGTTCTGGTTCAGCCGGCTTTGCTGCATTCCTGTTCTGCTGATTCTTACTCCCTCCACATTTGATTCTCGGGGGGGGGGGAGGTATGGGATTTGTTTGCTTGTGAGGGTTTTTTTCAGGGTTAGGCTTGGGATAGAGGCAGGAGATGTGGGCCCGGGGGTGAGGTGGGTTCTTTCCCTGAGCACCTTTCTGAGGTTTTGTCCTTTTCTTGGTTCCTACTATGGTATTCAAACTCCTGTTCTTCTGGTTTATGGGAATCAGCTATAAATTTGTGTCATGGAACATTAAAGGGGCTCATAATAAGAAAAAGAGTTATATGATTTGGGGTCACCTCTATAAATTACATCCGAATGTTGTTATGCTGCAGGAAACCCATTTGAAATGAGAGGAGTTACTCTGTTTTCGCAGATGGGTGACGCAAGTTTTCGAAGCAGGCATCCATTCAAAGCGGGGTCGTGTGGCGGGTATTGTTTGCAAAAGACATGCAGTTTCGTCTTCTCTGTGAGTATTGGGACATCGACGGACATTTTATTTTATTGCACGGCCATTTGGGTATTAGTGAGATTTTTTTAGGTTTGGTATACGGCCCCAACATCGACTTCCCCTCTTTTTTTTGCTGAGCTTGATTCTCAGCTGGCCACATTCCCTCGTTTACCAATAATTTTGGGCTGTGACTGGAACCTCAACTATCAGGCTCACCTGGACAGATCTGGTTCCACCAGATGAGACTTATCTCCTGGCCAGTGGGGATCCAGGGATTTTTTGGACCATGAGGGACTTTTGGATCCGTGGAAGGTGTTACATCCTTGAGAATGGCAATATTCCTTTTTCTCGCCAGTACATGGCACTTCCTCCAGGATTGATTTCTTTTTACTGAGTGGTTTAGTCTCTCCGGAGATGTTCCCAAAAGTTCTTTCAGACCATGCCCCTGTTGAGGTAATCCAGTCTCTGGAAGAGGGGGAGGAGAGAGACAGTATCTGGCATCTGAACATCCAACTTCTCCAAGACCCCACTCTTGTTCAACACTTAAAGGAGTTTTTCCGCACTGTACTGTCCGCTAATGAGGGGTCGGTGTCTAGGCTCGATTGATTATCGGGAGTCCTTAAAGCCGCCTTACATGGGTAGTGCATAAAGCTGGCCTCTGAGTGCCAGAAACACCACACTCAGGAGGAGGACAGGTTCCTGGCAGATGTCAGGCGTCTGGAGTGGGTCTTATCATCTGTTTCACCTCCTGTAGTCTGGCAGCAGCTTGAATCAGCTCGTTTAAAATACACCAATGTTTTAGCAGAAAAGGCCAAATTAGCTATTCTGCATACCAAGTCACGTTATTTGAAATCTAGGGTGAGGACCAGTAGGCTCTTAGCCTGGAGTTTGAAATAGTTGGATGAATCGAAGGTTGTCCCGCGTTTGAGACCTGATCCTGAGGCCGATGTGATAACTAGGCCTTATGACATTGTGGAGGCATTTGGGATTTTCTACAGGAACCTCTATGAGGCCCACTCCTCTCCTGTAGATGGAAGGAATCTGATATCAGCTTATTTGGATCAGGTCCCTCTCCCATGTCTCTCAATCTCCCAGCAGGAGTTTTTAGCTGGCCCAATTCAATTAGCGGAGGTCCGAGCTGTGATTAGTTGACTTCCCTTGGATAAAGTACTGGGTCTGGATGGTTTCTGCAATAATTTTTGTAAGGATTTTGTGGACGATTTGGCACCCTTCCTTACCCAATTATTTAATTTTCTCTTAACTGGTGGCCTGCAAGATTACTCCTTTACTCAGGCTTGGATAACTCTCCTCCGGAAGCCAGATAAAGATGAGTTATTGCCATCTAGTTATCGGCCGATCTCCTTCCTCAAATTCAATATGAAAATCCTGGCCAAGGTAATAGCTAATAGGCTAAAGTCAGTTTGGTATGTTCCTATATCGTTAGTGCAGGTGGGTTTTATGGCGGGTCACCACTCTAATGACCATGTGAGGAAGCTCCTTTACCTGATCTGTGCATCTGGGGAGAGCAAAATCCCAGCTGCTCTGGTCTCCCTGGATGCAGAGAAATCCTTTGATAGAGTTTCATGGCCTTTCCTGTTTGAAGGTCTGCATAAATTTGGTATCCCCCCCCTCCAATTTCTGTTCTTGGCTCTGTGTCTTATATACTAGACCTTCTGCGAGAATACGCTGTAATGGCCTTTCCTCTGCTGCCTTCCCATTTGGATGAGGCATGAGGCAGGGCTGCCCCCTTTCCCCTCTTCTTTTCAATTTATACTTGGAACCCCTTCTCCAGCATCTACAAACTTCTCCAGCTATCCAAGGTATTTCAGTCGGAGATGAAAGTTATAAACTATCAGCATACACTGACAATTTGCTCCTCCACGTGGCACTCGCTTTCTTCAATCCCAGCTGTACTGGCACTGGCAGAGTTGAGGCATTCTCTAATCTTTTAGGTTACTGGCTTAATCTTGACAAAACCCAGGTTATACCTCTTAATGTTCATGCTTTTAAGCATGATATTATGGCCATGGGACTATCCTGGGAATCCAAGGATCTCAAATATTTGGGAGTCCTTTGGCCCAGCCATCTCTCTGACCTGGTCGCTTTGAATTTTTTGTCTCTTTTCCAAACTATTAAAGCTGATTTAATGAGATGGGCCTCCCTCCCTATAACTTTCTGGGGTCATTTTAATATCCTTAAAATAAATGGCCTCCCTAGACTACTGTGCCTGATGGGTATGTTGGGGATATATCTCCTGAGGGTATGGTTTACCTCTCTACAGCGGCTCGTGAACCACTTTCTCTGGAAGGAAGGAAGGGACAGTCCAGTGAGCCTATTCTAAACTTACTTTTTCCCTTGATAATGGTGGCTTGCACCTTCCTCATTTCTATCTCTATCTCTATTATTTGGCCCTACATGCGGCTAAATTCCTGTAGTGGGGGTCTGCCCCAGTGGATCTGAGCAACAGGAAGTACTCTCCACTCTGGCTCCAGATTGAATCCGCCTTATGAAGAAAGCAGGTGTTCACTGTGCCAGTTTACTATACATTAAGTTCTCCAATATTCCAGTTGTCCTGAAGACCCCTCCCATATCATGGTCCATTAAAGCAAGATCCCAGTTGGAACAATTTCTCAAAGTGGATTGGTCCCACTCTCTTTCCCAGTCTATTCTGGTAAGCCTCAATATCAAGATTGGTGGTCATCAGATTCCTGTTTCCTTTTGCCCCCACCTCAATACTTCCTCTGTCTCCTCTATTGTTGGTAATGGAAAGATCTTACCCCATCAGTGGCTGCAGGATCTCTTCTCTATTCCCACCTTTCACAGCTTGAAGTATTGGCAACTGGTCGCTGCTTTGACTGCTGTTTTTGGCCATGCCCCCTGGGTTTTGGTAAATGAGAGCATCATCTCTCGGTTGTCTTCCCTGGCCATCCAACCCCACTCAGTTGCCGGTTTATATACATTTTTACAATCTTGCAGTGCTAGGATAATTTTCTGATGTCCTAGTACAACTCCCATGGTCAGTCTCATGTACATGGTTTTCACCATGACCGGCGGAGACTAACGACCCTTCCAAACTGTCCACTAGTTCGGCTAAGTCAAGGTAGAGTTTCATTGGAGTCGCAACACTAAGCGCTGGCAGAGCATGTTCTGAGTTGTGATCCAAAACACCCTCCACCAATATGTGGTCGTACACTTCACTGACCAAGATTATTTGATCTCGGTCCTCACATGTACTGAGTTCATTATAGTCTAATGTCCCCTTATGGGCATGGCTGGAGATCATCGGACAATGAGCTTGCCCTAAGTCCTCAAATATTTTTAATTTATTTTAAAGCCCTCAGTCTGTTTGTGTTTAGGACAATCATATATTTTACACATGTATTTTTTATCAGAATCTATGCGACACCAACTTAAGTATTGATGTAGAAATTCTTTACATGCTAAATCTGCACAATTTACTATATGAATATAACTAGGAACTGTAATTGTTATGGTGCCAACATGACCAATGAAGCAAAAGTCTATATTTGGCTTAGTTTTTAATTTAGTACTCTCTATATCATATCCCCTTAACTTTATAATATTAAATTGAGAATGAGGACCCAAAGAGTCTGAATTCATGTTCAAAAAATGTATTTTTGTACTTGTTTGGTATTTAAGGTTCAGGAGTTACAAAGCAGTTTTGGCATCAATGAAGGCAGGCAATTACAATTTAAAATGACAGTAACAATTTTTCTGAACAGCAGTACAAGCAGAAAAGATTTCCCTATCCCCACAAAAAAGTCGCAATAAAAGAAATAAAAATTAATGCAAGCATATGTCATCCCTATGTCTATGTCTAGGGTACAGTTGTCTGCTCGAGGTTCCATGGAGGTCATGAGGGCTGCAGACAGTCACCCTCCCAACCCCCCGAAACATCCTTTCAGCTCCCTGCTAGAGGTTCCACGGAGGTCGTGAGGGCCGCAAAAACAGTCGCCCCCCCACCCCCGAAACATCCTTTCAGCTGCCTGCTCAAGGTTCCACAGAGGTCATGAGGGCTGCAGATGTCACCCTCCCCCGCCCCCCAAAACATCCTTTCAGCTGCCTGCTTGAGGTTCCACGGAGGTCGTGAGGGTTGCAGACAGTTCTTCCAGGTACGGCACACAAGAGGACACCAGGCTGAAACCCAAACCCAAACCCAAACTCGTAGGACAAGCATAGTTTGGCACCTTTTTTCAAATTCAAACTGCCAGCATTTTGTGTCATCGTACTAGTGGAGACAGTTTTATTCCCCTTTAAATTGTAATGCTGCCTTTAATTTGCCTTGTGTAATTTAGAGCCGACTGAACTGCAAGTGCCTTTAATTCACTTATTTTTAAAACTGTTTAGGGACCCTACTGTACCGCATATTTATTTACTTATTTGAGCTCTAAGCTCAGCAGCTTGAATTGAGCTCTTAGATCAGTAGCTTTAACAAGCTTTTACAAGTTAATCCACCACTGTGTAGCTTTAGCCAGTTTAAAAAAAAAAAGTCATATCTTTAATTCTAAGAGCGTGAAAGTCATCTTAAATTATACAGCTTAAGTAAAGCTACCAACTTTCCGAGGCCTAAAACGGACGGTCCATCCTGACCATGACCCCCCACACCGTGTCACTCCCATGGGCACTGCTGCAGACAACGCTGCATACAATCAGTTACATTTTGCAGCTTGCTCTGGCCATGCTGCCCCACAGTAACACCAGTAGCAAACATTCAAATTAAAACAATACATCATTCTGCTGCAGCAAGTTCCAAATCATGATGTACAGAAAGTTCATTAGAAGCAAACCTGCATTAAATTGTGTTTAGGCATTCAAGCTGCATGTATTGCTCTTCCTGACAGTCCCATCCAACCTGTTTACATTCACCTCAGTTGCTGAGGAAACTTCACTTCAGTGACTCCCACCACCACACCAGATTGTTTTCACACACTTCCCTACAGCTGATCAGGTTTGGGTACCTTAGTTCCCTGCTGCCGGTCTCTCCTCTGTCTGGAGTTCCTCTCAGCAGCTGGCAGGCAAATGTCCACATGCACTTGTTTGCACTACTACCCAGTCTAATCTAACAGGAAGGAACATGTGTTACTGTGCTCCCACTGATATGCTTGCAGTGCAACACCGGCACAGAGGTTGAAGTTGCAAACTGTTGTCCAGCCCGAACAGCACCAAAGTGGTACTAAAATAACTGTCACTCAAGGATTAGCAGTCAACAGAAACAAAAGGGACAAAACTGGGACATGTAAGCAACAAAAGGGACAAAAGTGACATTTTGCAAAACTTGTGGGGACACTGGGACATGTTGCCTAAAATAGGGACTGTCCTGGGAAAATAGGGACTGTTGGTAGCTTTAAGCTTAAGTCCTTAGAGGATACATTAACTACTGCTCCTTTATTTTATTTGAGAGGAATTCTGCTAAGGAAGTAACTGTAGTGAGACAAATTAATTTCAGGGTTAGCCCTAGCTAGACCACTGTTGCAGCAAAGTTCTCATTCCCTCCCCCCTTGGTCTGCTCCCGCTGTATAAATCTCACCTGTGTATCCTGTTTCTTCACAGCTGCCTGTTTGAGATTCCATGGAGGTCATGAGAACGGCAGACAGTCACCCTCCCCCACCCCCGAAACATCCTTTCAGGTACGACACACGAGAGAACGCCAGGCTGAAACCCAAACTCGTAGGACAAGCATAGTTTGTCCCCGCCGATGCTATCACGTCAGCTCCCTACCGCCCCCACCACCACCCTTGGTGAGCACGCCTTTTTATAGGGTCACCTGAACCAATCAGCCTGCTTCTCCATTATCAGGCTATACCAGTTCACCACTAGAGACAACTCAGCTTTCTCATCTCCTCCTGCAGGCATTTCCCCATATCTTCTCCTTCCTATTTTTGCTATGCCATTGTTACTTCTGACTCTGCTGCTCCCAGTGCTCTTTCTCCCCTACTCATTTTTCCCTGAATATCAACCTCTTTATATCCCTGACAACTGTCTGCCTGCTCTCCCCTGATGTACATCCAGCAATCAGTTGAGACTCCTTTGTCTAGGCAACCTTTTTGCTCTGATACCATCTTCCTTTCTGGATGAGGCCACCTTTCTGCCCACTTTCTTTACTATCTACAGCTATGACCATTGTCCCATATGCACCCTATGTTCTCCTCTCGACCCTCGTCTCCCACCCCTACTGGTACCCAGGACCCTCTTCCCCTCTCTGCTACCTCTCTCACTGGCCACCCCTCACATACTTACCCTCCTCATTCCAACATGGTCAAGCACTCAGGGGTCCCTCATAAGCAAATCTCACTATCTCAAAAAGTTGGCCTGGAATTCTATCCTCAGATCCCTCCTCCTTCTCCTCCTTATGTCTAGCAATATCCACCCTAACCCTGGCCCAGTCACTACCTCCGCACCCAGGCACAACCAGGCCACTGGCCTACTCATTGCCACCATCAACGTCTACAGCCTATTAAAAAAGTGGGACACCTACCAGGGATGGGTCCTTCAACATCATCCTGATGTCATTGTCGTGGGTGAAACCTGGCTCTACCCCCATATTCCAGACTCGATGATATCTCTCTCCGGGTACAACCTCTACAGGGCTGACCAGCAGGGTAAAAGAGGGGGAGGCTGTGCCATGTACATTAAGGACACCTTGCATGGTCAACTACTCATACCCCCTCCGCTGGATCCTGGACCCCAAACCCTTACACTCAAACTTACCCTGGGACGCTCCAAAACCCCCCTTCTCATCACGGTGGTATACATTCCCCTCAGGAATCAGAGCATTGCCTGTCACTCTGTCTTTTCCTACCTTGCCACAGTCCTGTCAAATAATGAAATAATAGCACTAGGGGATTTCAATATCAATTGGCTGGCTAGGACCGCCGCCCCATTCATCAACGCTGCAACTGCCCAAGACCTTACTCAAGTAGTCCACTCTCCCACACACCTGAACCAACGCACTGGGTCCTCCTCCCTTCTGGACCTGGTCTTCACCAACCATCCCCACAAGATCACAAGCATCACCGTACTCCCTAATGGCCTAAGTGACCACTCCCCCATGTCCTCTGCTCCTGGTCATGCAAAGCCCCAAAGAACCCTCCTAAAATAATACTACAATGCAAACTTGGACCTGGTAATCTTGCTATCCTAAAATCCTACCTCCATTCCTTGGACTGGTCCTTCATAATGAATATCCTCGACCCCGACCGAACCCTCGACCTTTTTATTCTTACCTTCAATGCTATCTGTGACTCCCTTGCCCCACTTACTAAAAGGATGGTCAAAGACAACCCTGCACCTTGGATCACTAGCCGCCTACTGGCACTGATGTGAACCCAAGACTCGCTATGGCACCTCTCCAATGAGATCTGCCTGCCATCTGATAGACAAAGATACAGAGAGGCCCGGAACAATTGCATGTGGGCTCTACGCCAAGCAAAAGCAGAGTTTTACAAATCCTCCCTTACCTCTGCCTGGGGCTTAGGACGCAAGTTCTGGAATATATTAAGGACATCTGTGGCAAGAACCATAATCCGCCCCCAAATCAGTTAGAGGTCAAAGGGTGCCTGTCCTCGGACCCCACTCACATTACCTCAGCCTTTAATCGTGCCTTCACAAATCTCAGCCATGTCCTCCCTCCCAACTTCTTCGACACTCCCCCTACCCACTACCCTCTGACCCCTCCAGCAGCCCCTCCTTTCCACCTTCGATGCATCACCCCCGTATCAGCCAAGCCTTATCTAGAAAAAGCCCTAAGCCACTCCCATTACAGTAGTGACTCTTTGGACCTGAGACTCCTCCAGCTCACACTTCATGAGGTACTCCACCCTCTCACCCACATTCTCAACCGCTCGCTCTGCCAAGGAAAATTCCCCTCCATGTGGAAATCTGCCTCCATTACCCCCATATTTAAAAGCGGGGTCCATACTGTCACAAACAACTATTGCCCTATCTCTATTGCCCCCCATCGAAGGTACGTGAGCGTATTGTCTCCGACCAGCTCACCGAACACCTTAACAAACACAACCTACTCTGTAAACAGCAACATGGCTTTCGCAAAGAGCACAGTAACATGACAGCCCTCTTGGAGTTCACAACACACGTCAACTCTGCCTTAGACAGAGGCCTTATCTCAGGTGCGGTCTTTGTTGACCTCTCTAAGGTGTTTGACACTGTCAACCACTCCCTTTTACTTAACACACTCTCCAACATCGGCTTCTCATAGGACACCCTCGGCTGGTTCATGGACTACCTGTCGGATCGGTACCAACAGGTCAAAATTGGTACCGCCCTCTCTAGCAGACTACCAGTCCACTCCAGTGTTTCTCAAGGGTCCATCCTCGGTCCTCTACTCTTCAGTCTCTTCCTTAACTCCCTCCCCTCGTCATGCTCTGGCAATCTACTACTGTATGCAGATGATGCTGTCCTTTTTTCCTCCAATCCAGACCCTACCCTACTATGCATTTCCCACCAGTCCTCTTTCTCTGATGCTGAAAAATGGTTCTCCACACAGCGTCTTACACTAAACTGCAAGAAGACTAAAGTCATGTACTTCTCACATCCTCTGAACTCCCGGAAGGCGCTCTGCCCTCAAATCCTTAAAGCCAATTGGACCCCCCTAGAGCAAGTGGTTACCTTCAAATATCTGGGTATCACCCTAGACCCAGCCCTTAACTTCCACCAGCACATCCATCACCTGTCCACCGCCTTTAATATCCGGCTCGGAATCCTCTATTGCTTCAAACACTGTCTTACTTCTGAAGCTTTTCGGCTCACTGTCTCCTCCTCTGTCCTCTCCCTCCTTGACTATGGTGTTCTTATCTATGGAGCTGTAAGCACCTCGGCCCTAGTCAGACTCAGACTCTCCCTGAACAAAGCCTGCCACCTCATCCTTGACTGTGATCATCTCACACACACATATACATGCTTTCTATACACTATCACTAACTGGCTAAACCTTGAAGTAGAATACATGCCTTATGGCCAAAAAGATCACCCTGGGTCTCTCCCTCGCTAGCCTCACCCCTATTATCCAACCGGCCCTGACTCATAGAAACACTCGTAGCTCTGGCAAGCTGCTCTTCTTGGTTCCCAGGTGTTGAACCTCCCAATTCCAAAGATCCTTTAGCTACAGGTCCCCTTCCTTGTTGAACTGTCTGCCCAGTGCACTTGCTAACGAAACCAGAATTGGCCCCTTCAAAACCTTTCTCAGAGACCGTCTCCAGTCCTCCACCCCCTGCGACTGTCATTGATCTCCCTGCCCTCCCCTGACAACTGCCTCTGGCCGGCCTCCCCACCTTCCTCCCCCTCCTTTGACTCTTCCTGAGCTGCCTGCTCGGCTCTTTATCTGGAGCCTTTATACTAAGCTGCTTTAGACCTGTCCAAATACCCCTTTGGATCTGACTGTTAGCCATTTACTGTATTCTCTGTAATAAGTCTGTCTGAGTCCTGCTTTGGAATTGTGTTTACTGTTGTATTGTTCTACTAAATGTGACGTGGAGCCTTTATAAATGAGTCTTTGACTCAAAGGTACTTTCGGAATTCGCAATAAATAAATCAATACAACTCACCCACCAGTACCAACTGATGTCCACTTGAGATCCTAGGAGCTGGGGTGACTCAAGGTTCTCCCTTCAACAGCTCTTGACTTGGGTTGTCGTGGACTATACAGTCTTATCAAGGCAGGAAAATAAAATTGTTCAGTATTTTGATAGCGTTCAGTGTTAGACCAGTTTCTACAGGCTCAGGTGACTTTTATTCAAAAGTTAGGAGTTAGAAAGCTATCAATTAGCTCAAAGCATCTGATTAGCAGGGGGAAAACATTTGGTTTGACGTCATGGAATTATGTCTGGGATGGCCAGGGGAATTTTTTCTTTAATACAAAAATATAAGTCTGTGTCTTTGACTGGGACATGCAGCCTGGGTTTAAGCAAAAGGTGTAATGACCAACGTGGACATCTAGCAGTTTGCGTCGTTAGCTGTTTTCAGAAATATACAAGACTGACCTCCAGTTGATCTTTCTGTGGTCACATCTGACAGTTAAAAGTATACTGCCTTGTGGTCACCAGAGGAAAACATCTGACAGCTGACTGTTCACTCTTTAGTAGCTGTACTGCTCAAGAGACAAATGACGAAGGTTTGAACTTGGCTATGATTCAAAACTGAAATGAGTTTGAAAGTTCACCCTTAGCAATTTGTCTTGTTTAAAATTAAATAAAATAAAAATATACTGCCTAAGGTTTGAATCTGGCTATGATTAATATCAAGCAAACACTGAAATTCATAAGTAATTATCAATTGTGAATTATTGATTAATTAATAGAAAGCAGATGCCCAAGTAGTGAACTTGGCTATAATTAATATTAGGCATACACTAAAATTCATAACTGAGTACTAATTAAGCAATAAGGCACGACAGGGTGTGGTATATCATGGGATATCGTCCGCCTGGGTGGTGGAGCACGAGGCCCAGGGTCGAAAAGGCCCACTGCTCCGAGAAGTGACAATATCCCATGATATACCACGCCTGTGAGTGCCTTATTGCTCTTATGAACTGGATCAATTGATATTGTATGCATTTAATGTAAAAAAAGAAAGTTTTAAAATATTTTAATAGTGTTTTTATATGAGTGTAGGTAGACATTTTAAAAAAAAAGTTTGTGTATGTCATGTTTTGACCAGTAGGTGGTGCTGTTGCAGGAGGATTTTGTTACAGGCTTAATTGTTGTGGCATTCAATCCCCCCCTTCCCCGGAAGTTTAGTTTACTCGAGCACGTTGATACTGTTTTGTTTTGTTTTTGTTTGAGGAGATGAAGATGATGAGTCGTGCCGTGCTTCTGAGGAAAGCGAGAAGGTAAGGGTCAAGCCTGGTATTGTTGAGGAGTGGGTTGTAGATTTTGCCATTTGGCGCGAGGCAGCATGGCAGCGAGGCGAAGAGCAGTACTTGGCACTCTCAAAGGAAGCACTTGCTGCTGGCTGAAAGGAAGAAAGATTTTTTGTGTTTGTAGAGTGTGCTTTGGGCTTACATGTATGGGGACAGTTGTGAGGATGTGTTCATTTTTTTTTTTTAATACCGTCTCAGTGGAGGTCTGATTTGCTTCGCCTGTGGGGACATAGAGAACGTTGCGCTGGGAGTGAGGAGGCTGGTGGCCGGAGGTTTTCTGTAGCCATGATGATGTAGTCTGACATCATCACGGCTTCAAAACAATCTCGGCCAATCAGCTTCCTCCATTTATGATCGCCAGTTCATAATTGTAAATTAAATAAGCAGAGGCCCAAGCTTTGAGCTCGACCATGTTTGTATGCTTGAAAACTATCAGGTAGAATCCGTTCATGGTCTCCAGCTTGGGGCTCCAGGAGGAGTGTTTGCAGCAATCCACCTGGCTGCCATAAGCGCAGGTTCTGGGTTCATTTCCTCATTGATTGGTGGTAATGGAGCAATGTAATGTAACGTAGCAATGTAGTAATGGGGTAGAAACCAATGGAACTAGCCTACCTAGTGACAGAGCAGGTAAGGCTGGTCCTGTAGATGGGGCAGGCAAGGCCAGTGGGACAGGCAAAGCTGGTCCCGGAGATGGGGCAGACAAGGCTGGTCCCGGGGATGGGGCAGGCAAGGCCGGTCCTGAGGATGGGGCAGGCAAGCCCAGTGAGGGCTGGGTAGGATTGCAAGCAGGGCAAATCTGATGACCCTACTGCTCTATCCGGTGTCTATTTTTACTGGCAACAAGTTTTTAATTGGCGTTATGACCCCAGCTGCTGGCAATATATTTGGCGGACCTTATATAAATTCATTAAGAGAGACCGGTATCATTGGACACAATTTCATATACTGCATGATCTTCATTATACCACTCTTAAATTGTTTAGGATGGGAAGATCAGATTCCCCACTTTGTTCTCGGTGTGGGCATGTGGAAGGACACTTATACCACATGTTATGGCAGTGTCCTAAAATAGCCCTTTTTGGGTCTAAAATCAAGGCTTCACTTGATCCTCTGTTGAGTCCTGAGGATGCCTTCACCCCTGAGATTTGCCTGGTAGGGGACTTCCTGCCTCACCTAATTGGTCATCGTAAAGCCCACATAGCATTGATCTCCATGATGGCGAAAGTTATCATCCTTAGGCATTGGCATGCTGACTGTTCCCCACCCTTCAGAGAGTGGTATGGTGACATTATGCAGGTTCTCATGTTGGAGAAGTAGATTGCCAGACTAAACCACTGGCTGGACTTTTACCAGGATAGATGGGAGCAGTTACACACCCTTTCGTCTATTCAGTCACTATCCGATTAAGTTTGGTCCTGAGAGGTGTGACATTCCTTTTTTGAATTTGGGCCCTGGTGTTTTCTGCTTAACCTAACCTCATGTTAGGTTCTGGTGCTCTGGGAGGGAGGCATAGGGAGATGGGCAGGGGGTTGGGGAAGGGGTTGTTTTTATTTATTTTTGGGGGGGTTGATTTTTGGGTAGGTGTTTGTTACTTGTGTTTTGGAATTACTTCTGTACTGTTGCCTGTTTGTGGGGTTTTTTTTAACAACAAAATCTCAATAAAATTTGAATTACAAAAAAAGCTAATTCACAGCTCATTACGCTAACCTTTAGGCAAAACCCGTTCATCAGGGAGTTCTGCTTGCAATCTATAAACATTTTTTGTAAATAGTTATAATTACTCAGACTGATGTAAAAATATACATGTCAATTATTGACTTCCAATTAAATCTAAAATAAAGCCATCAAAACATCCTGCACTTACTTTTAATATTATGGCAGTGTGAGCTATAACTGCTGCACAGCTAAATCAGATTTCTTTTATCTAGAGACAAAATGTTCCATTGAATATGGATTCTGAAAATAATACTATTCTAAAGCATGTAAAAAAATCCTGGTAATAGTATCCTCTCCACACTGATAATACTATCATTCAGGTGCTATAATATATAGAATAATGTATGGAGTGTTGTGTTTAACGAGATTTTACACACACCCTGAGGTGTCGGATGCTACATAAACCCGAGAGCGAAGCTCAAAGGGTTTATTTAAGCAACCAGCACCAAGGGGTGTATATAAAATCTCAAGTTAAACACACCACTCCATCTTTTATTTTATATAACTGCTGGGGAGCATTTTCTCACCACAGCAATTATATAAAATTAAAGAGCCATGGTCAGTGTGGATGAAGCAGAAGTCCACGGTCTGTTCTGTGCCTGAAACCTTTTTCCTTTTTTTTTATGTTAGCCGAGGGAGCAAAGTAAACAGCTTAGAGGCAGTTTTCTTTTTTTTTTTTCATTAACTTACTGCCGAATGATACTGGCGGTGTCCTGCGGTGAAGTGTGTCCGGTGCCCCATAAGTGGAGAGGAGAGAGTGGACACAGGTACATGTTGGAAACCCAGCACTTATTCACTGTTAGAACTTGTGGGTTATAACAGCGAATTATAACCCAGGTTTCCTATGGGAGAAAACGCTCCACAGTTATTATAGTATTGTTCGGAACCTGAATGATAGTATTATCGCTAAACCTCAACAGTGCAACTGCAAGTCTGCCACCCAACGTCCTTTAAAGCGTGCCTCCTGATTGGCTGCTTTTTCCTTAGAGGGTGGGCCGAACAACATTTAAAACATGGCAGCCATCTTTCACTTAGCAAGAGTGAACTGGATCCTCAGTATTTCCCCCCTTTTTTTTTTTTAAGTCCACCCAAAAATGGAATTTATTTATTTATTGAAAAGTTTCACCAGAAAAGTACACTGAGCAATCGAAATTGCTCATCTCATGGTACGTCCTGGGGAGGGAAGTACATGTGAGGAAAGGATAAATACATAATTGCCATAACAGGTACAAAATACATATACAAATGCTGGATACATAATATTGATAAAATAGGTTACAGAGCCAATACAACAGTTAATCACACATACATAATACAGTTAAAATTAGGGTACAGTAAGCTAAACAACAGATTTGTCACAGATACAGTCAAAGAGAGCAAGAGACTGTACAATCAGTCTGTCATAAGAGCTAATACATAAGGAGCTGTTAAATGCATTGGAATTGTTGACTGGGTGATGGCGGAATAGAGAGTAGGGATGGAGGGGTTACGTACAGGTGCAGTTAGTGGAGTAGAAGTTAAGTAGGGTGGATGAAATGGATGCAGGGGATGAGGAATGGTGAATTTTGGGGAGAAGTGCATTCCAGATTTTAAGGAGGTGGTGTGAGTGAGAACCTTGATTGACCTATGGTTGTTGATTATCAACGGATCGATAGGGTGCGAGCATCAGTGGATGTGAGCGAGTGGTAGGATGTTGGTGGTAGTGTTAAGGAGGAAGAAAGGTAAGAAGGGAGAGTGGAACCAGAATTTAGAGATGAATTTGGTGCAGTGAGAGAGACGTTGGTTGCCCCAAGAAGGGAGGGCAAGCAAGGGATAGAGGTCACAGTGATGAGTGAGAGGGTGGGCATCCAGATCAAAGTGAAAGAAAGAGTTGAAGAGGGTATCCAGTTTGGCAAGGGAGGACTTGGGGGCAGCACTGTAGACTACATCACGGTAGTGAAAAATAGGTAGGATTATCTTCTGGATCAGTTCACGCCTAGCAGTAGGTGGAAGACAATTATGGTTCCTGTATAGTGCGCCTAGCTTGGGGCACAGTTTTGACAGGATGGTGTCAATATGACCAGAAAAAGTGAGGTGCTGGTCAAGCCAGAACCCAAGATAACTAAAGGAGGATGTGTCCTTGAGAATAGTACTGTCGATGGTGTGATAGAAAGGAGAGGAGGTAAGCCTAGAGAGTCTCTGCCTTGTGCCAAAGTCATGGAATTATCTGGTTGATCCTGCATTCCCCGCTCCCCAAAAGAAGAACAGGTAGTACTACCTACCAATTTTACTATGCTGTGCTGCGAGCAGAATGGATGGAGGGAGGGGGAGAATGAGACAGCATGACACAGTGCAGTGGTCGACCAGGACTGAGACAGTCCTTAAGCAGCTGACCGCCCGTAACAAAATACAGAAAAACAAATCACATCCATATATTAAAAAAAATAACAGATAGGTCACTGGGCATTACCATTAAGATACCATCGAGGTTCTGGACACAAGAACCTCTCGGGCTTCGCTCTCGAGGTTCCTACGTGTCCAAAACCTCTCGATGGTATTACTCATCGGTAATTCCCAGTGACCTATCCATTATTCTATTTATAAACTCATAGTAACAATGAGTACTTTAGTAAATTATTTTACTTAAGAAAATGTATTCACTGCAAAACAGCCAATAATGTCTATCAGTTCATATAATTAATTCCTGCCTGTTGAAAGAACACATGTATTTAATTTCAGTTCTCCAAAACAAAAAACCTTCATCATAAAAATGTGCGCCCATACTTATTAGCTGCACCTGTTGAAACCCCATTGCGTGAAGTTGTGTGATTTAAAAGCTAAGTTAAAAGTTCACTTACGCTGTCCAAATTTTTATCAGTTCTTTATTATGTTTGAATTTCAGCCTCAAGGGACCTGTTTACTATAAACATAAATGTACTCATTCTCTGAAATTTCAAATCACCACCGTTCATATTTGTTTAAGCGCTTACCATATAAAATACACAGTCCCACCGTGGCTCTTGCACCTGCCACTTCACTAAGAGCAAGCTCCGGTGTGCAGGCAGCTGTTTAAATAGTGGTGGTGATTCCCAAGAGTCGGGCAGACATCAGCTCTCATAATGACAAGATGACATCATTACTCAAGGATCTTCAACAAAGCACAACATGCTCAGTTTAAGCGCCTGACCCACTGTGTAAAGTGCCACTTGCTAAACATGAAATGAAACAGCAAGTGTACAGGGAAAGTAATTTATTCTTTCTCACCTCCTTTCGGATGCTGCTGTATTTCCATCATGAACACTCAGATGTTAGATTTTTTTAATGAAACTCTGAAAGTGAAAAAGTAAAAAAATAAAAAACCTAAAGTTGCAGTTCCTGGTACTGGAAATGAAAGGACCCACTGGCCGATCATAAGAGATCCTTCAAAGAAGGCAATTTTTTTCGTTATAAAGTAATCATAACACACAGACCACAACATAATCCAGGACCTTGAACTCAGCCCATGTGACAGCACTCCCTTCATCCATGGAGCAGCTGGAACAGTAGTACGCAATACCCCTATATGCATGGACATACCCCAGTGTTCCCGGATGCACAGTCACAATTTGGTTGGTGCTGGGCAGCACCACGTCGGAATACATGGTTGGTCCACAGTGGCCCATCATGCAGGTAGTGTGGCCTGGCACCGCGTGAAACAGTATTTATTTAGTTTTGTTGACCGGTAAGTGCACTAGACAAATTCTGCCTATTTTCAGGCACAACCTGGGGAGGGGATACAGATGAATGCCAACTGACCTTGAACCAGATTAAGCTGTTGGTGGTATTTTTAGTGAATGAGGGAAATTTGGCCAGGACACCGGGGAAATTCCCCTACTCTTTTTTGATAAGTGCCATGGGATCTTTAACATCCACCTGGACTACCACCAATCCAGGCAGATGGGACCTCGGTTTAACGTCTCATCCGAAAGATGGCACCTCAGAAGTGCAGCACCCGTCTCATGCTGCACTACAGTGTCAGTATTGGGATATTAACCCAAGTGCCAGATATGGGAAATGAACCCACAGCCCTCTGATCTCCCGGCCTCAGAGGCGAGTGTGCTACCTGCTGAGCCACTGACACTGAGTATGTGTGCAGTGGGCATGTGCTCAGTATGCCACAACAGTGGCAAGATTTTTACATGTATCTATGCACACAATGGGGTGCACTTAATGTGTACTTACATGGCTGGCTGGTATCTGCAGCTCATAGCCACCCCCTGCTACACCAGTCACCTCTACAGGCCACAGTGTGGATGCCACCACCTCCTCTGGTGGGTCCAGGGACCTGGAAAACACCACTACACCATGGCCACCACCTGTGGGGCATTGTTCCCAGTGCCATGCAATGAGATTTTCCTTTGCATGCCAGCTCAGGTCCCAGAATCTTTTTCTAACCCCCTCCATAGGCCTGCCCCTGCCACCAACAGCATTGACCTCCTCGGCAATCTCCTCCCAGGCCAAGCAGACAACGGCATCCATGCTGTGGTTGTGGGAGAAGACTGCATCCCTGGCCTTGTAGGCCTGTGCCTGGGTATGCAGCTCATCGGCACTAAAGTGGTATGCCTGCAGTTGCATCTTGTCACTCACTGGACCTGCGGGGAAAGTGGAACTACAGTGGTCAGTGGTGTGTGCTAGACTGAGCAGCATCTGGGCATACTCTGCCCCACTGTGTATGTCCTGAGCAACAGAGCCCTGTATGGTGTACTGGAGGTCAGCAGATTGGCCTGTGCATGGTGCAAGCCTGTCCATGCCACCCCCCAGGAACATATCTGCCTGATCTGCAGCTTCCCGGCATAGCAGGTGTGTGGGATGCAGAATCCCTAGGTCTGGCAGCCAGCAGGATCCATGGGAGTAAGGTGAGGTGCGCGTGTGCTAACAGTATGCACCAGTGCCTTCCTGGATGAGTGTGAGTAATAGCCCAGCTGTGTGTAAGGACTGTAGTGGGCAATGGTGGTTAAGAGTGGGGAAACCTTGGTGTGTGGGACCCATTCACATGTGCAATACTGTAGGTACCACTCCCTCCCCTAGGTGCAGAGCTGCACAGGCTGTGACATGCTGTGTATTACAGGTGTACACAGCGGGACAGAAAGTCACACTGGCACATTAGCTTGACACAGGGATGACTCATGTGGGTTGACACAGTGCATGTGTCATGCACGTTGCAGCCACAGTTCATTGGCGCAGTGATAGTTGCCCCCCCATAAGGCCAATCCCCATGTGTGTTCCCACTCTGCAACAGTCCCATATGTGCCTAACTGTAGCAGTGCACGTGGCTGGTCATTGGACAATGTCCCATGTAGCCTGTGACAAGTATGGGCACGGTGCAGGACCCAGGGCAGTTGTGTTGCAGTGTCTGGGCAGGTAGTGATGTGCCGTGTGTCCCCACATACATAGTACTAGGATGACTGCTGTAATGGGATCCTGCATACCGTAACAGTTCACCAACTCCCGTCACACTTTCTTATTGCATGCCTGTGCAGAGACTGTTTTTTCCTGGTAAGGCCCTTGTCATGTGTCCACTCACTGCAGCTCATGTCACCCGTGAAGCTGCGCTGCTGTGGGGTTGCACGCTGGGACGATGGCACAATGTCTGGACGCATCAGACAGGTACAGCCCTGTGGTAGGTTGTACACCACTATGTACAGTACAGGGTCAAAATTATGACAATCCTAGAAGCTGCAGCAATTCCCCACATTATCCTCCTGCGAAGGTGTGTCTCCAGCTAGCCAACATAACTGTGTATATGTGAAATATGCAATACAGCTACCTGTAGTTCTGGAAAAATCCTGCAGGATTCTCTGTTTTGCAGTGCTTGCCGGTTGGGTTACTTGTAATTCCACAGTGCCATCTAGGTGGCGCACACATCCCCTTAAACAGCCCAGGAGCACTCTGCTGTGCTAATGTATGAATAAGGCTCCAGAATGACATGCAAAGTGGGTGAATTGCCCGCTTACTGCCCAAGTAGCTCATTTGCATGCCTTTTTTTAATATGACAGTATTGCGCACTGTGCTAAGTGTATTTGCACGTGCAAAATTATTCAAAATGTTTACAGGGTATGTCAGCTTAGATTCAATGTAAAGTACAAAGTAATGTGCCTGGGAAATAAAAACCCAGGGGAAGAGTGCACAAATTAGGGGGGGGAGGTACTAACAACACCAAAAATGGAAAGGGACTTGGGGGTAGTCATATCAGATGACCTAAAGGTAAGCAAACAATGTGAGAAGGCAGTAAAGAGGGCTGGGGGGATACTGGGATGTATAGGAAGAGGCACCACCAGTAGAAAACAGGAGGTTGTTATCCCTCTGTACAAACAGCTGGTGAGACCCCATCTGGAGTACTGCGGGCAGTTCTGGAGACCTCATCTCCGCAAGGACATAGACAGGATGGAGGCAGTCCAGAGGAGGGCAACTAAAATGGTGCAGGGTCTGCACCAGAAGCCATACAAAGAGAGACTAGAGGAGCTTAATGTGTATATCCTCATGAAAAGGAGGGAGAGGGAGAACATGATAGAAACTTTCATGTACCTCAAGGGAATCAACTAAGTCCAGAAGGGTAGCATCTTTCAGAAAAAGGGATGTGCAAGAACAAGGGGGCACAATTTGAAGATAGAGGGGAGATGGCTCAAGGGCAACGTGAGAAAGTATTTTTTCACTGAGAGGGTGGTGGACGCACGGAACGGCCTTCCTGAGGAAGACGTGGGGTTAAAAACAGTGGGGGAATTCAAGAATGCATGGGACAGACAGAAGGCAATTCTGGTGGGGGGGGTAGGAAGAAGTAAGCTGTTGGTTAACTAGGATCTGCAGATTATCCAATAGGTAGGGAAATAGGCAAACTGGGTGGGCCAAGTGGTCTTTATCTGCCATCAGAGTCTATGGTTCTATGTTTCTAGAGGTACATAGAAGTCTGCATGTCCACCTGTGATGTCGGATATCCCTGGGAGTGCATGTGCAGTGTTGTGCAGCGCTGTGACGTTGCGGAGGATTGTACAGGTCATGCACGGCCCACACATGTGCAAGATCACAACATTGGCATTCACCCACGCTTTTTCTGCAGCACTGTCTGGTGTTGCGCAGCCTGTGTTTAACACTGCACAAATGGCGTGCCCTATCACACTGCCAGAAATGTGCTTGTAGGATGTACCACATAGGAGAAGACAACAAACATGACTACCAGCCGAAGAAAAAGGGCAGTCCAGAAGAGGAACCTTAGGTGGACTGAAGTAGAGCTGGCGAACCTCTTTGACCTTGTGGTGGCCAGGGAGGGTTTACTGTTTGGAGAGCAGCAAAGTCCAGAGCATCACCAGGGTGAGGTGTGGGCCTCTGTAGGGCGGCACCTTAGTGCCTGTACTGGTGTGGCATGCACCAGTGAGCAGTGCAGCCACAGGTATGGGGACATGGTCCAGTGGGACCAGGACTGCCTAGTGAAATTCTGGAGGATGGTTATGGATGGCATGAACCTGAGAACAGGTAGGTGTTATGCTATGTGTGGTTCTGGGCGTGGGTTGGGCAGGGTATGGGTCATGGCTCCATGTGTCTAGATGTCATAGGGCACTTGTAGGTGTATGCAGTGTTGCACCATCCAGTACCACCATTATATCAGTCAATGTTGTACCCTGTGATATGTGGTTGGTTGGCCATAAACTGCTAGGGTGGCTTGATTTATGCAGTACACAGGAGTAGGTCTCAGCTCCCACTGTGCTGTGTGAATTGTTTGTATGGTATGATGTTACTGAACCATTGCATCTGTTTCATATTGTGCTATGTTATGTGGTTGTGGTCCTCTACAACAACACATTGTCCTGCTTGAGGACACCACTGGCATTCAGCAGTTGTCCTGTACTTGTGCTGAGTCATAGCACAACTCATGACACCCTGCAGTGCTGCCTGTGCAGGTGTCCTCATGCTAGACAGACACCTACTTGCTCAGTCCACACAGTACCACAGCCACATCCCTGACCTATGAGGTGGACTGGGAATATGGCCATGGTCTGTTGGTGTGGCTGCTTATGTGTCATATGCCCTGATCCACTGGGAGATCATCCATCTGCACCGCAGGCACCTGGCATCAATGACAAGTGTGAACGGGTGTGTCTGCTTGTCACTGTCACATGCTGCATGACACTGGCCCATGGCAGCTTGTACACTGGGTGCTGCCCCATCGCTGGACCACCGTTGTCGGGAAGGGGAGAATTACTGCATGTAGCACTCCCTTTGGTCAACTTGACGTGCCTGTGATGCATGTCAATATCTCCAGGCATTTTGTCTTTACCCAGCAGTGGCAGCTGTTCTCACCCTCCTGTTGGCACACCCCTTATGGGGGGGCTGGATTGTGCATACTGATACTTTATGGTCCTAACCTCTTCTTTTGTGTTCACCCTGCAGATCTAGAATCCAGAAGGGACAGGGCAGGAGCAGCACAACCAGAGCACCCTACTGGGGATGGGGACCAGGGCCAAGATGGGGCCCCCTTCTGGGTCTGGGAGGCCAGACACCTCACGGTAGTATACCCTATTGTATCTGCATCCATGCCCTAACAATAGGTGTGTAACACAGCAATGGTACAATGGCCCACTATGTCCACACCACATGCCCAATGCTGCACTGTAACAACCAACAAGTTGCATATGGCTATAACCATAGTATGGGTGAGTGTCCCCCTGCCAATGTCAGACATGCTGACACAGTCCACCATTTTGACTGCCATGTACAGCTGCCATGTACCCTGGCATCAACAATGGTGAACCTTAGCCAGATGGCACTGCTGGGTTTAGTGGGCGTGCCCCTACACTGTGCCTAGGCACCCCAGGCAGGCAGTGGTGGAACACTGGATCCCCAGGTACTATGCATGGGACCATTGCGCTCTGCACATCAACACCTTGGCATGGCCATCACATCCCCAGTGTGTCCAGCATCCTACAGCTATATGAGTATCTAGATGGGGCTGTGACTCTTGTGGGGTACAGCGCAATGATTCCTGCTATGTCCCTGGCATGCACGGTGCACCTGGCCATGCCTGGTACACCTTCAATGGATACTGGATCCTGTGCCATGGGGTGGCACACCCATGTGTTCCAGGGCTGAGGACCCACAACCAGTATGTTGTCCATGCAACCCCAGGGTCATCCAGTGCTGGGTATTGGTCATCCGTCCCAGACACAGGGACTCAACCTGTACCCTGTCCACTGTAGTCTAGTTGTGCAGTTGTTGGCCCCTCCACCTTGGGGCCACTCGCAGGTCTGCTACTGGCCACACACTCCTGGCTCATGGCCCTCCCAGAAGCTGTGGCTACCAAACTGCTCCACCTTTTCACCCCCCATTGTGTAGCTTTGTCATCACTTTACTGTCCAGTGGCATAGCACCTGGGACATCTGTACAGCCCCCACACCTTCAGGCTCTGATCCCAGTTTATATGTGTGTTGCTTGGTTCACTGGATGTTTGTTACTTGCATTCATATATATGTCATTCCATGTTGTGGAGTGCTGTATTCCAGTTGCAGTGTATGCTGTGCATGGAATCACGTGGTCTTGGGTCACAGTGGCATTTTCCTTACTGGGGCAGCAGTCCTGACTGTCATGTGGATGGTTGCCAGGTTTTGTGGTTGCCCATGGGGACCATCCCACAGTGCCTACTGCAGAGGTTGCACAGCTACTCTGGCAGTCCTGTGACATGAGTGCACTAATGTATTGCATCACATACCCCTTGTGCGGTGTGCACCCCACTCCTCCAAGGCTTGCTGCTCACTGCACCCCAGCCCATCATCTGGTGCTGTCTTGCCCTGTATGTGCTTATCTGTCCTGCCACACCATTTTGCAGTGCCTCAGGTTGACCTTAACAGTGCGCTACAGGTGCTCTGCATGTTATACTCCCCTCTGCAGCCGCAGGCTCTCCTGGCAGCATGCCAGTTAGCTGTCATGCTTCCACCTTCTGGCAGTTCATGACAATCGACACTGCATCTCTGTGTCCAACATATGTATCTGTGCCTTTCCACTGCTACGGTGCCCACTTGGCAGACCTGGGTGGACATGCCACCACCTGTTGAGATTCGTTGTGTGGTCCAGCAGACTGTGCTGCCACTGGTCCACTGTCATTCTGTTGGGAAAGCATTGCTATGGTTGTTGTAGGGTTCAGTCTCTCCTAGCCATGCCTCTTGGCCCCAGCACACTCTGCCTTCCTGGTTGTGCCTCCATGCACCACCACTGACACCCTCTGTGGCAATCTACACAGTGGAGACAGCTGCTCAGTCCACACCTTGTGCATGGCATCTTTGGACATTGCTTTGTCTGTGCACCTGCCAGAGAGTTCCATACCCCCCTGTGTGGCACTCCACTGCATATGTGGCAGCCACATATGGCCATATATCTGGTGGCATTTTGTATCTCCCCTCAATGGGTTGCCTGTGACACTTGTGTCCCTCTTGTTCCCTGCTGGTTGGCTGGTTGCTATGTTGTGGGGTGGGGGGGGTGCTATGTGTGATATGCCCACCGTGTCTGCACAGTTCACTTACTGCATTTTGTTTCTTCTCTTAGGTGCCAGCAGACCATGACCAGGCCATAGGCTCAGAGAGAAGACCTGGAGGATTGGGATGACCTTTTGCAATGCTTGATGAGACAACAGAGGGACATGGTAAGGCACCAGTCCAGCTATTTTTGACAGCTCATGCAGCTCCTTTGCCAAATGGATAGGCACATCCACCCACCACCCCACCTGCACCCTGACAATCCCCCATTCCATGTTCCTCAACCCCACCTACCTTCCTATATCCCCCTCCATTTTCCCTTTATTCCTTCCCCCATCCTTTGTACATAGGTTACTTGTTTCTTGTTGTTATCCTTGTTGTTTTTGCATTAATATTTTTCATAGTAAATAGTTTCATTTCCATAACTTCCTGTGTCCTGCCTCTTTTTTTGGTGATGTGTTTTCATTGTCCTGTGGCTTGCTGGAGTACCCTCGCTGCCCACCTGCTACCACCCCAGTGGGGATACGTCCATGCCCATCATGTACCACAGGATCTACCCTGGTGGTCCTGTGGGATGTTTGTGGATGTGTTTCCACCTATGCAGAATTTCACATCTGGCAGGTGTTCTGGCTTGTTTGGCTTCACATTTCTTCCCACAGGCCCTATGCACATCCTTATTCAGCACAGATGATGCTCTGGCTGTTCCTGTCTATTGCTGTTGAACTGTGCCTGTCCTTTGGACTACTACCCTCCTCTCTAGCTAAATATATCAGCCTCTATGTAGGTCATGTCTGCTGCTGTGTCCATGTAGGCAACTCAGCTTTCCATCCCTTGTGCCCCTGCACAGTCCGCCATTTGGTTTGCTGGGCCTGCTCTATGTCGGTGCTCCCAGTGTCCTACCCTTGTGCACTGGACTACTATGGCAATCTGCACTGCCTGCCTGCTATATTCAGAGCTGGGCAATCATTGCATTGTGCTCTGGGCTGTACACTGTGCACCTGACATTGTGCCCTATGTTCAGAGGGGTTTGCACATGTGCTCTGCCTTTGAATGTGGAGCGTAGTGGCCATTGCGCAAGTGCAAACTGCTGCACAGCACAAACTTTGCTCACAGGAACGTTTTTGAATATTGGGCCCCCGATGTTTAGTTGACATAATCTCTCTGAAACTTCCTCTAACTCTTTAATGAAATCTCCACACCTAACCTATAAGGATTACTCTAACATTGCAAGTCCTCCAAGTTCCCCTAATACTGTTTTTGACCAGCTGAGACATCAGGTTGAGAATACTGTCCTTGACTCAGACTTACTTAATCAGTTACTATAAACATTTCTAAATGCACATTAAAAGCTCTTGTAACATGGGGAAGAGAAAGGGTTCACCGCTCTTTTTATATGTTTCTCTTCCCCATGTTACATTTACGTAAAAGTTATTTTAATGTACAAAACTACAAAGGTTCCGGGAGGTTATTAAGATTCCTACCATGGGGAAGAGAAAGGGGGTTGCACCTGACTGGTGAAACTACATGCTGGAACGGGCTGATTTTGTTTTTAGTATTGTGAGGGCAACGGTGAAATTACTGATTACATGTGGATGTGATCAACATTTCAGAATATGTGCTCATTTTAGCTGTCTTACCTTTGTGAACCGTGGAATCGTCTCCGTTTTTCTCCTATGTTTGCTGTTTGGGATTCAGCTGCTGTGCATTATGGGAAATGCATATATTGAAGTGAAACTTCTGGTCATTGTTTCTGCAATACCTGGCAGGCCAGCAGATGGCTGTCAAACAATGCTAGCAGCACAGCACTGCTTTACACCCATTTTTTGATCAATTTCCAAATGTACCGAATTGAACTAATCTGAAAAAAGAACTTTCATAAACCAAGTAAAGAAAAAAAACATACTACATTTGTGTAAAAGTAATTTTAAAGTGCAAAATTACAAAGGTTCTGGGAGGATACTAAGGTTCCTACAATGTGCAAGAGAAAAGGGGTTGCACCTGACTGGATAAACTACATGCTGAAAAGGATGATTTTTTTTTTTTAAATATTGCGAGTGCAACTGTGAACAGTCATTGAATTAATGATTACATGCAGATGTGATCAACATTTCAGAATATGTGCTAATTCTGGCTGACTTACAACTTCTTTGTTCCTACAATTCCGGCTGGCCAACAGATACCTATCAAACAATGCTAGCAGCACTGCACTGTTTTAGACATACCTCTCAAGTGTCCCTCATTACGAGGGACATCCCTCATTTCACCCCTCAAAATTGCCCTGACCCTCAATCGTTCCTCATGGAAAAGGTGCTGTACACACACACAGAGTGTGTGCTGTAAATTCAGACTTTGAAGCAGAAATGAATAATATTCTAATGTAACCCCTCTACAAATGGAGGTTCCCAAAAAGTCTTCCTTGAGCTTGCCTAAATGCTCGCTGCCAAGCTGGTGTCCTGCATTTTAGCAGTTTAAATGTGATTGCCAGAGAGTGCCTGTATAGCCTTTGTGTACTGTCTCTTTAAGAGCTGCCTGGATTGTAGTCATAAGTAATCTGAGAGGGAGCTCTGTTGAAAGATGTAAGTATTTGCTGAAAATCATTTAGAATGATAATGATAATGTAGTTTGTCTAACCTGCCTTCTTTGCAGCAAGGACTGTTTTGTTTATCTCCACTATATTGGTCCTGGACTGCCAAATTGGACCAATCAGTACTGGTTGGACCTAAAATGGAGCTGGACTACAGGAGCTGTCTGGAGTCAAAATCTGTAGGAATTGTAGTTTTGGGCTTTTGGCGCCTTTTTGCAACGGAAGGGGGGGGCCTTTGTTGTGACTGACAGACAGATCAGCCAACCAAACCTTTTGGATTCTGCGGAAAGTCCCAGGCTTGCTGGCAGTTGAGCCAGATCTAAGTTGGGAGCTGAAGAAGCAACAGCTTGAGACAGTCAAGCAGTCATCTGAGTAGTTTCATGCAGGAGAACTGTGGAAAGGCTTGAGCTATGGCCTGCACATCTGCCTGCTGCCCCTGAGAGGGAGAGAAGAGAATTATTTCGGACTAAATCCAAGTTTGTGAGAATGAAGTAAGCCACTGATTTTTTACCAGGCTCATACCTGAAGAAGACCAAAGATTTTGCTGAATCCGTTCAGCCTGTCAGGATTTCCAGCTGCTTTTGAATCCCCGGTTTGTACAGAGATTTTGCGATTGTGACCGGAGAGCAGTTTGCCTGGCACAGTAGAATTTCCTTACATGTAAATTTGCTGTGTATTGAAAGTGGGTCGTGATTTGGTTCCCCACTGTGTGAATTGTGTTCTGCTTGCTGATACCATAGAATCCTTTACATGTAAATGTGCTGTGTATTGAAAGTGGGTCATGATTTGGTTCCCCACCGTGTGAACTGTGTTCTGCTTGCTGGAAGCTTTATCCAGCCTAACTGGACTGAATCCACGTTCATCTCCATTCAGCCTGGACCATGGCACGCTGGCCCTGCTAGACTACCCCACTGCACTAGTGGTGGCACTACACCAGGGCACACCAGGGCACGTGCCCTGGTGAAAAATTGCTGTGCCCCAGTTCGTGCCCCGGTGCTCCAGCTAGTGTCTGTTGCCGATCTCATCTAGTGTGTGCTACATACAGTGTGCGAACTCTAAAACTTTTTTGTTGCGTCTGCGTCTGCCACGGACATCCTCCTATCAAGCTCTGACTCTCCCGAGCATAATTTGAAAACTCACGCTGCATGGGTCCGGGGTGGGGGGGGCACACAATATCATGGAGCTAAGCCAGGCTTGCAGACTCAGGAAGCAGTCAATGAGGGAACTGAAAAAGAAGTAAAGGGGAGTAGGGGACCAATCAAGAAAGAGAAAATCCAAAGAGAGATAACATGAGCCGATGAAAGCTCTGATTCAACAGCCAATCAGGATGCCCATTGAGTGTTTGTTCCAGTAATAAAGAAGCATGGACACAAGACCAGTTTATCTTTATTTGCCAAGAAGATTAGCATTGTGATTCGGAATCTTCCTTCATTCCTTCATTTGCTGATGTGCCACCTGCCTAATCTGGAGTTTACCTGCCTATCATTTTTTTTTTTTTTTTTTGAGTCTTGGGACAATCAGCCCTACACCACCGAGTTGCCGACCCGGAGTCCCGCTGTCCTGGTGGGCCAGATCTGAGTGGAGGAGCCACAGACAAGACTCGGAGTCATCGAGACCAACCCCAACCATCTCCTTCCAGGCTTTATGCAAACTGCATTTGCAATCCAAACCTCAACAACGGCTGCCCCAACAATCGAACCGAGACCTTTCCTATCCTGCACCAGCTGCATCATGTACTGTACTGGTAAGGAGAAAGGGTGTGCATTTTTTTTTACAGTTGTTGTTTGGTTTGGGGAAGCCAGGGGCTGCCGCTTGACTGAAAGGGGGTGGGAGAGCCTCGAGTTTAACTTACAATAACTAAAGTGTACTGAGATGTTTGGATGGGTGGCTTGGGGAAGGAAAGGGGGGGGAGTGGGAGTTAACTTGCGCTGTGCTGTTGTGTTGTATTTTGGGAGGGGATATATATATGTTTTTTTACAGTTGTTTGGGGAAGCCAGGGGTTTGAAAAGGGTTTGTACTGGGAGAGAGTTTAACTGTATAACTAACTAAAGAAGTGTCCAGAGATGTTTGGATGTCTGACTTGGGAAGGGGTGGGGAGGGGACTGTGCTGTGCTGTTGTATTTTGTGTGCTGGCTGCTGGGTAGGGGTGGGTCAGGGAGCTGGGGTGTTGCTGTTGCCTGATGTAATGGAGCAGTTGGTGTTGCATAGGGGGAGACTTGGAGCCCTCTGATGTGGTTTTGTGCTTTGGCCTGTGATTTTAAAAATGAAACTACTGTGTTCTGTTTGTGGAGTGAGAGGAGGGTTGAAATAGCCTGATAACTGTCTGGCTGTGGGGGAGCTATATATATATATATATATATTTTTCCTCTCCTGCACCTCTACTGGGCCTGGTTCAGACTCTGCATACCTCACATACCGGAAAGGATAGAGAAAGGGGGCATTTTTTACAGCTGTTGTTTGGGGAAGCCAGGAGTTTGAAAGTGGTGGGAGAGAATCTGTAAAACTAGGGTCCTGATGTTTGGATGCTGACTTGGGAAGGGGGGGGCTGTTCTGTTTTGTGGGTTTGAGGGGTTGCGGTTTCCTAGTGTAATGTGGCAGTTGGTGTTGCATGCGGGGAAACTTGGAGCCCTCTTATGTGGGTTTGTGCTTGGACCTGAGATTTTAAAAATGGAACTCCTGAGTTCTGTTTTTGGAGTGAGGGAAGGGATGAAATGGCCTGATGGCTGGCTGGCTGCTGGGAGAGCTTCATTTTTGTTTGGGGGGCTGCAGGAATATACACACGATTTTAAATTCTGGTTTCTATAGGTGCCCTGGCTGCCAATTGTGGTGCCCACCCAGTGCCCTGGTAACCAACAGAAACTGGAGCCACCACTGCACTGCACAGAGAAAGCCACCGACGAGAGACCTGCCTGGGGATCAGCCCCCTGCTCCACGCTTGAACAGAAACAACACCTCAGCAATTCGTGTGGGCCTTGCTTCTCCTGGAACTCCAGATTAACCACCTGCTGTCGTGATTTTCGTCCAGTTTGTGTCCAGTCTTGGGTATTGTGAGTAATCATCAGGGTAGCTCCCTGCAACAACAGCCTAATCTAAAAGTGTGTCATCTGATTGTCTTGCTGTTTTCTTTTCACAAACTGAGCCCTCCGGCTACAGATTACAAATAGTGTGTGTGTTGTGCATGTTGGTTTCTTCCATCACAGGGCCCCAACCAGCTGCAACGTTCCTGGCTAGCCCACTGCTCTCCATCTGGGTACCCAGAGTGTGTGACTGTTTATGGACCCTGAAGTGCATGCATAACTGTTTGATTGATACAGCCTTTAAGCAAATTAACCTGATTACGCACCTCCCTTATTCAAGTCCCTTAAAATAAATCAGATCTAACTCTTTTTTGCATTTACCCTGACTGTGGTTCAAGTTTGTGCAGGAGTACTGTACTGCTGTTATTTGCTGTATATAACCTTGTTTTACAGGAGGTCCGCAGGGCCGAGCCAGAGGAAAGCCCTGGTGGTAAGTTCAAACAGTGTGGGTACTTGTGTGGTGTATCAGGGGTATTGTGAAAGTGATTATCGTGTATTGTTTCAGCCACTAGTAAGGAAAGAGGGGGGTTACAGTGTCCTGGAGGGCTGTGCCCAGGTTAGCTTGACCACTACTAACCCTGATCTCCGGGTGGAGGCACCTGTTTCAGAACTCAGGCCCCTTAACCTGCTACTAGCCAAGCAGGCAGGGGGTAGTAGCCCTTGGGATAGCACCACCTAGGGGTTACATATTGGAGGCTCACTGCTGGGATTTTGTGCCTTCTAGTGGCCAAAAATTCTGAATTATTATTAAAGATTTATGGCTACCCCAGTAGAAATGGCTGTACATCAGTTGGTGGGGTGGTGTACTGGGCAGGAGATCAACTCCCAAAATGCTCTACTTATACTGGATATTCCCCTTGGTACCAGTAAAGACACTGTAGAGGGAGCGCTCTCTAAAGCTGAATGTTTAAAAAACCCAGTGGTGGTGGGTCGACAGGCTGATTTGATCGCCCAAACTTTCATAGCCTTAGTTGAGTGTAGTGACCTCGTGGACAGCTCTAAAGTGCTACAGACTATTGCACCAGAAGGGGGTTCCAGCTGCTTGGAGAGTGATAACAAAAGACAGTAAAGACCCCGTGGAGGATGAGCTCCCACCATTATCTGAGACTTTTGAGGAGAAATTTGCTAAGTTGTTGCTGGAGGAAGGGAAAACCATAGAGGACTTTAAGAAACTATTCCTGCCACCTGGGGGTGTTCCTTCCCCAACACCCCTCCCACTCCAGTACCTGTTACTGCCCCGCCTTCTGTGCCAGTGCCAATGCTGGCCCCTATATCTGTACCTGCCATTAGTCACGACTCCTATCGAAGACTGAGAATCTTCTCGGGCACCCGCCCCTCCCAACCCCCCAGGGGGAGGATGACTGGGAGACCTGGATAGACTATGTTGCCCCTCTAGTACTTGAATGGCAATGCTCAGAAGCAGAGAAACGAAAGAGGTTGAGAGAGAGAGAGCCTCTGAGGTCTTGCCCTGGCTACTATCTATGCCAAGCGGCCCAATAACCTCGGAGCAACTGCACATGACTATCTTGATGCATTGGAGAATGTGTATGGAAACCTGGATTCAGATGAGGATCTGTGGTGGGAGTAAGAAACGCTCAGCAGTACCCAGGGGAGCCACTGTCTGTGTATGTACCTCGGCTTGAAAAGCTGCTACAAGACTGCCTCAGAAAGGGTAGTTTGCCATCAAATGAATTAGATTGAACTAGGCTGGACTGGATCCTTAAGTCTGCTCTGTTTTCAGAATTGTTACTGCTTCAGTTGCGCCTTGCCATCCGACTGGAATCGCACCCCTCCTATGACGAGCTAATGAAAGAAATTTGGGGGGGGGGTTGAGCAAAGGTGACCCCATGGGGGAACTGCACCCATATCTGCTGCTGCTGTGCAAGTGACTGAGAGTGATCAGCCAAGTGAAGCTCAGGGGCAAAAGTTGGCACGTAATGAGCTCTCTGAGAATGCAAAGGACTTCCTGCCCTGGGCCCAGCATTGGAAAGATGAGCTACTAAAGAAAGTCTAAGAGTTGAAGACAGGTGCCTTTGTAAGGGTTTCCCTCATGGAACAAGATTGTGGTCTGTTTCAGGGCATGACTGCCATGGGGGTGGGCTGCATCCTCAGGCATCCGCTACTGAGGGTGGCTCCAAGGCTGAGATCACCAGATTGACTGCCACTCTAAAGGAACTGTTAAGACACGTTGCACCACTCTCACCGCTGCAAGCAGATACTAGACCCCAGTCTCTTACTACTGCTTCAGTTCCTCATATGATGTTCTTTCCCGGGATGACCCAGGAGTCTATCATTTTTCACAACTGTGGAAAAGATGGCCATATGAAAAGAAAATGCCGGTCTCAGAAGGACTTAGAAAGAGTAGCAAACAGACTCAAGGGAGCTCCAAAAAGGAAATCAGTGGCCAAGGGGTGCCCGAAATGACTGTAGTGAGGGTTCAAGAAACCCTAACTCAAATTTCTTTGTGGCTAAATCGTCTGTCCAGGCCTCTGCTACTGCCTCTCCAGACTGGTCCAAAATAGTGGGCCCTTCAATGGAGACTACAGTGACAGTGAATGGTATTCATACTCAGGCTGTGCTTGACAGTGGGTCACAAGAGACCATTGTATTCCAGGACTGGTATGACGAACACTTATCTGATATGCCTTTGCAGTCCCTGGAAGGCCTACATGTGTGGGGCCTGAGCGACAAGTCTTATCCCTACCTAGGATATGTCCGCCTCTGGTTGTTTTTATTTATTTATCAAGTCTAGGATTACAAATACCTTTGAGCCATGGCTCTTTTACAAAGGTTCCACGTCAGAGAAATACAAATTATGGGGAATATCAAGACAGACATTACAACAATGTGGACATTGCAAACAGAGTACAGATTAATACAGTTCAAGGGTAGCATTGTAACAAGGCAGCCAGCAGCATTTGTCAGAGAAAATAGACAACAGATAAGAAATGCCAGAGTCATAGGGAGAGGGAAGGGGGGGAGAAGGAGTGTAGGAAGGGTGGCGAGAGGGTGAAAAGTGCAGCATTGGGTATACCAAGATGTGAGGGTAGAATCCAGTGGGGGGGGGGAGGGACAACTAGAGCAGAAAGTGAAGTGGAGAAACAAGGTTAAGTTGGGCAGTCACAGGAGCTGTTGGTAGTGAGATAGTCTCGGAGCCTAGTTTTAAACATACCAGTAGTTGGGGCAGAGGAGATGGTTGGGCTGAGGCCATTGAACCAGAGTGTCACTCGATGGTTGACTTTTCCTGCAACTGTAACTGGTGTAGAGGAGCGAGTAGAGACATTGGCCCTAGTGTGTCCCCCCACCAGACTGTATGATAGGGTCACCCTGTTAACTGGGACAAATGCCCATATGTTTGGGAGACTGGCACAACTCTGTCACAAGAAACAAGGGCGATGGACTGGGAGGCGCCCTGAGAATTCTGGCTCTGATCAAGAGGACCTATGATTTGCAACAGAAACCCGAGGAAGTAGATCAGGATGAACTGGTGGGGATCGTGTGGAAGAAGGATCCCAATTCAGTGTACTGGCCCCTTCCGCCCAGTGTACCATTCAAGGGGAGGTCTGCCTCCAGAAAGATGTCAAGAACAAAATACTGATGTTGGATGCGTCAGGCGACGGAAAATTGCCAGAAGGATTATTGGTCAAGCCCAGCATCTTGCCTGCTCATGCCCATGCATATGCATGACGAGTAATGGTCCAGATTCACAATGTGTCAGATCGGGAGATCCGGGTGAACAGAGGGTGCACCCTAGTTATGGTACACTGTGCAGACACTGCAGTATTGCCCAGCAACAAGCACCCTGGTGAGAAAGAGAGAGTAACCCCAGACTTGTTTGACTTTGGTGACTCTCCATTGCCAGCTGAATGGAAGGCTAGAATTAGCAAGAGACTTGCCCAGAGAGACCAAGTGTTTTTGTTGAAGGAATGGGATATGGGATGTGTCCAGGGTGTGGAGCATCACATATTCCTGCACGATGAATGGCCATTTCAAGAGAGGTCCCGACGCCTAGCCCCAGCAGACGTAGATGTGAGAAGACACCTGCAGGAAATGCTCACTGCTGGCATGATACAAGAATCAAGGAGCCCATACGCCTCTTCCATTGTGGTTGTGTGTAAGAAGAATGGGTCTGTGAGGATGTGTGTTGATTATCGAACCTTGAACCAGTGGACCATCCCAGACCAATACACTATGCCTCTTATACAAGATGCCTTGGACTGCTTGAATGGAAGCAAATGGTTCTTGGTGCTGGAGCTTCGCAGCAGATACTACCAGATCCCGATGGCCCGGAAGACCGTGAGAAAACAACCTTCATCTGTCCATTGGGGTTCTACGAATTTCTGAGGATACCACAGGGGATATCGGGCATCCCGGCCACCTTTCAATGACTGATGGAATGTGTGGTAGAAGATATGAATTTGCTCTAATGTCTGGTGTACTAGGACAATGTCATTGTGTTTGGGAGCACCTTAGAGGAGCATGAGAACTGACTTTTTAAAGTCCTAGACCAACTGGAAGACTTTGGCCTCAAGCTGTTCATTGACAAGTGCCAGTTTTTCCAAACCTCCGTGAAGTATGTGGGGCACATAGTATCTACAAAAGGGATAGAGACTGATCCCTGTAAGGTTGAAGCACTGACTACTTGGCCCCAGCCCCATAATCTGAAAGAACTACAATGTTTCTTGGGGATCTGTGGCTACTACCGCAGGTTCATAAAAGACTATTCCAAGGTGATTTGCCCACTCTTTAACCTTACCCAGGGTTACCCTCCTAACAATCATAAATACAAAAAAGGGGCAGTTAAAGAACCAGAAAAAGTATACTTTCACCCAGGTGAACTCTTCGGGCCCTGTTGGATGTCCGACTGTGAAGCAGCCTTCCATGAGATCATATACCAGCTCACCCACGCCCCCATCCTCGCCTATGCCGACCCCACCAAACCCTATGTGCTGCATATGGATGCAAGTCTGCAGGGTCCATGAGTGGTGCTGTATAAAGACCATGAGGATGGCCTGAGACCAGTAGCTTTCGCCAGTAGGAGCTTGACCCTGTCCAAACAAAACTACCCTGTTCATAAGTTGGAGTTCCTTGCACTAAAATGGGCCATCATTGACCAGTTTCATGAATACCTCAATGGGGCAAAGATATTGGTGAAGACTGACAATAATCCATTGACCTATGTACAGACTTCAGCGAAGTTAGGCGCCACTGGGCACCGGTGGCTTTCTGCATTATCAACCTATGATTATGCTGCCGAATACAGACTGGGCCTGAACCATATTGATGCTGACGCCCTATCACGAAGGCCCACTTCCAAGAGTGACTGAGTCAGGCTGTCTGAACCTGACATTTGAGCATTGTGCCAAAGATTTGATAGAGATGAACAGATGTCTGCGGACACAGTGGACAGTTTAGTGGATTGTTTGGGCCCTTGTAACACCTGCATACCAGCTGCTTATTGCCACTTCTCTGCTCTAGATATTAGTGCACTACCTCGATTTGACAATGACAGCATTCAGTGGGCTCAATCCCAAGATCCTATGATTCAGCCAGCACTTGATGCCCTGCGTACGGGGAAAGATGTGTCTAAGTTACATTCCAGTGACTTGCGAACTGCTTTATTGTTTAAAGAAGGCCCCAGATTGAAGTTGCTCAATCAGTTGTTGTATAGAGAGATGGTAGATCATAGTGGCAAAGCAGACAAGCAACAACTGGTCCTGCCCACGGCCTTTAAAAATTTGGTACTGAGGTCCCTCCACAATCACATGGGGCACCTCGGTATTGACAGAACCCTTGACCTGGTATGATCTCGCTTCTACTGGCCCAAAATGGGGGCCGATGTTGAGCACCATGTAAACACTTGTAGTCACTGCCTGCAAAGTAAAGAGGGCTGCCCCCTTGTTAATATTACTACCAGCATCCCCATGGAACTAGTCTGCATAGACTTCTTGTGTTTAGAACCTGATCAGCGGAACACTGGCAATGTGTTAGCGGTTATGGATCATGTCACACAGTATGCACAAGCTTTCCCACCAAAGATCAAAAGGCATCTATCGTGGCTAAGGTGCTGGTGGAAAATTTCTTTGTCCACTATGGTGCCCTCCAGCGGATCCACTCTGACCAGGGCAGAGACTTTGAGAGTTGACTAATCAAAGAAATGCTCTCTCTGGGAGGAGTGTGAAAATCAAGAACCACCCCTATCACCCGCAGGGAGACCATCAACCAGAACATTTTAACCGCACCCTTCTAGACATGCTAGGCATCCTCCACCCAAAAGACAAGCATAAATGGAGCCAGCAGATTAGCACCTTGGTACTCGCATACAATTGCATGAAAAATTATGTTACTGGGTTCTCCCCCTACTGCCTCATGTTCGGGAGAGAGGCCCGGCTGCCAGTTGATGTCTGTTTTGGGATCTCTCCAGATGGGTTCCGAGATGAAAACTACTTGCAATATGTACAAAAACTGAAAGCGCAGTTGAACCATGCTTATCAAATGGCCCAGACAATGGCTGCCAAAAGAAATCTACCCAACAAAGAGAGAGGCATGATAAAAAAGTAAAGGCTCAAGAGCTTCAACCTGGAGACCGTGTGTTGTTATGCAATTTGGGACTGCATTGTAAACACAAAATTGCTGACTGGTGGCTCCATCTTCCCCATGTAGTAGTTGGAAAGTTGGATGATTTACCTACAGTATGTACAAGGTGCGCCCAGAGGACATCTCCAAAGCTGTGAAGACCATGCACCGTAACCACTTGCTACCTATTGGCCAAGTCATAATTGAAGCTGAACAATCAGAGATTGATTCCTCTGGGCCGGTGACTCGTACTGCTGCAAGGAGGAGATAGAGTCAACCTACCCCAGTGGATGCAGATTTAAGGGTCCACCACCCAGCAGGTCCAGACTGATAGTGATTGTCAGTCAGATTCTGATGATAGTGAGTGTGACAATGCCTATTACCCCTCTTATGAATTGAGTCAGTTGTTTCAAGGAAATCCTATGACTAATTGCGGGGATGAAGGTGGGCCTTCTGGACTGTCTAACCCCCCCAGCTTCATCCTTGGAGCCAATGCTCCCTGAGAGTGAACTGCAAAGTATCACATCTGAAGATGCTGATTCCCTGTGTATTGTGGAACTGTATGACTTGTCTGAAGGAGGGGCTGATGGTTTGTCTTTCTGGTGACACACCAGAATTTGAAGAACACTATGAGAGTGCAGACAATACCCCTTCAGTGCCTCAAAGTTTGATTGTGCCTTCACCTTCGCAAAATGAGTTAAGTGTTATAGAAACAGAGCCTGCAGAGCAAGGAGCCGACAGTGCCCCAAGTTTGGACGTTCTCATCCAGGCAGACTGATGAAAGCCCCAAGACTGTTGCTGAAAGTACAGAGACTGTGGTTGTTCCCCCCAGAAAGACTGGCTGAGCTGTCAAGCCAGTATTGTGTTTCAGCTATGATTCTCTGGGGAAGCTTATGGACTTGCCTCTCCATGTAGTTCACAAAGGTGTTTATGTTTTACCAAGCTCACTGCCCAAACTGAGCTTGACGGACCATTCCAAGTTACTTGTTCTGCCTTCTCACCATGGTGCCCCTGCCTCATCCAGTCCCAAGTTAGCTGATAGGGAAGGGCCTCTTCTTGCACTGTTCAAGGTACAAGAAGTTTTTACCTGATTTAGTATAGTAATGTTCAACTGACTTGTGTGAAATATGCCTAATGTATTGTCAGAATGGATAAAGTATTGGGAAATGTAGTGAATATGTATAGTAAACTAATAAGTTTATGTTAACTGATGCATGATGGTACAGACTTGATGTGGACACCAAGATTTCTCCAGGCAGGGAAGGGTGTAACCCCCCCCCCACAAATGGGGGTTCCCGAAAAGTCTTCCTTGAACTTGCCTAAATGCTCACTGCCAGGCTGGTGTCCTGCGTTTTAGCAGTTTAAATGTGATTGCCAGAGAGTGCCTGTATAGCCTCTCTGCAGTGTCTCTTTAAGAGCTGCCTAGTCTAACCTGCCTTCTTTGCAGCAAGGACTGTTTTGTTTATCTCCACTATCTTGGTCCTGGACTGCTGAATTGGACCAATCAGTATTTGTGGGACCTAAAATGGAGCCGGACCACAGGAGCTGTCTGGAGTCAAAATCTGTAAGAATTGTAGTTTTGGGCTTTTGGCACCTTTTTGCACCTCAAGGGGGAGCCTTTCTTGTGACTGACAGACAAATCAACCAAACAAACCTTTTGGATTCTGGGAGAAGTCCCAGGCTTGCTGGCAGTTGAGTCAGATCTAAGTTGGGAGCTGAACAAGCAACAGCTTGAGACAGTCAAGCAGCCGTCTGAATAGTTTCACGTAGGAGAACTGTGGAAAGGCCTGAGCTGTGGCTTGCACGTCTGCCTGCTACCCCTGAGAGGAAGAGAAGAGAATTATTTCAGACTAAATCCAAGTTTACGAGAATGAAGTAAGCCACTGATTTTTTACCAGGCTCATACCTGAAGAAGACTGAAGATTTTGCTGAATGCGATCAGCCTGTCAGGATTTCCAGCTGCTTTTGAATCCCCAGTTTGTGCAGAGACTTTACGATCATGACCGGAGAGCGGTTTGCCTGGTACAGTAGAATTTCCTTACATGTAAATGTGTGGTGTATTGAAAGTGGGACATGATTTGGTTCCCCACTATGTGAACTGTGTTCTGTTTGCTGGTACCATAGAATCCTTTACATGTAAATGTGCTGTGTATTGGAGTGGGTCATGATTTGGTTCCCCACTGTGTGAACTGTGTTCTTCTTGCTGGAAGCTTTATCCAGCCTAATTGGACTGAATCCGCATTCAGCCTGGGCCATGCCATGCTGGCCCTGCCAGACTACCCCACTGCACAGAGAAAGCCATTGACAAGAGACCTGCCTGGGGATCAGCCCCCTGCTCCACGCTTGAACAGGAATTATGCCACGGTGATTCGTGTGGGCCCTGCTTCTCCTGGCACTCCAGATTAACCACCTGCTGTTGTGATTTTTGTCCAGCCTGTGTCAAGTCTTGGGTATCGTGAGTAATTATCAGGGTAGCTCCCTGCAACAACAGCGTAATCTAAAAGTGTGTCATCTGATTGTCTTGTTATTTTCTTTTCATGAACTGAGCCCTCTGGCTACAGATTACAAATAGTGTGTGTGTTGTGCATGTTGTTTTCTTCCATCACAGGGCCCCAACCAGCTGCAACGTTCCTGGCTAGCCCACCATTCTCCATCTGGGTACCCAGAGTGTGTGGCTGTTTATGGACCCTGAACTGCATGCATAACTGTTTGATTGATACAGCCTTTAAGCAAATTAACCTGATTATGCCCCTCCCTTGTTCAAGTCCCTTAAAATAAATCAGATCTAACTCTTTTTTGCATTTACCCTGACTGTGGTTCCAGTTTGTGCAAGAGTACTGTACTGCTGTTATTTGTTGTGTATAACCTTGTTTTACAGGGGTCCCCAGGGCCGAGCCAGAGGAAAGCCCTGGTGGTAAGTGCAAACATTGTGGGTATTTATGTGGTGTATCAGGGATATTGTGAAAGTGATTATTGTGCTTTGTTCTGGCCACTTGTATGGAAAGAGGGGGATTATAGTGTCCTGGAGGGCTGTGCCCAGGTTAGCTTGACCACTACCAACCCTGACCTCCAGGTGGAGGTACCTGTTTCAGAACTCAGGCCTCTTAACCAGCTACTAGCCAAGCTAGGTAGTAGTCCTTGGTATAGTGCCACCTAGGGGTGACACTGAGATGCTAAATAAAAAAGAAACTGTACAAATAAAGCCAATGGTTTCCACAGTGTTTTGAGCATGTATCTCCATGTTTGAGGATGTGTTCCTCATTATGACAGTCAGTGTTCCTCATTGCCCTCCATTTTGAGTGTCTATTTTTTTTTTTTGTTTTGTTTTTTTATTTTATTACAAGTACCTTTGAGCCAGGCTATTTTACAAAGGTTCTGTATCAGAGAACAAATACAGTACAAGTTACAGAAATAGGAACAAAACAATAAATAGGTCGGCATATTAGGTTACTATGGTAGATCAATATAATAGCTAGAATAAGTAGAATGTATACATGGGAACACAGAGTAACAGAGGGATAAGTAGGAGGTAGGGTGGAAGCTGAAGATAAACGTGAGGAGTGAAGTTGGAGAGGGCAGGAATTGCAGCCAAAGGGCATGGTCATCAACTGGGAACAGGCTGAAACTAGTCAATAAAAAGGGAAAGATCACTGAGGGCTCCGAAGAGGTGGGGGTGAAGGGGGGAGAGTCAGGAGTGGTGAAAAGAAAGAAAAAATAAAGAAGTAACACAGAGGAAAAGGAGAGGGTGGAGATGTGGTAGGTGATAGTTGGAGGTAACAAAAACGAGAGGGCTGAGAAGATTATACTATAGGTAGCATTCACAGGAGCTAGATTTAGTAAGGTGGAGGCGGAGTTTATGTTTGAATGAGCCAAGGGTGGTAGTGGAGGGGATGTCAGGACTGAGCGCATTTAACCAGCTAGGCACTCTGAAGGCAAAGGATCTTTGGCCCTGAGAGGTGCGACGGCGGGGAACCTAAGGAGCTGGTATTCAGAGCCCCTGAGCCCATGTCCCTCATTTCAGTGACAAAAGGTTGAGAGGTATGGCTTTAGACCCTTTTTTTTTTTTTTTATCAATTTCCAATTGTACAGAATTGACCAAGGAAATGAAGGGTGAAAAAATAGTGAGTCATGCAATCAGCATGAAAAAAAATATACTGCTACCTCTGCTAAGTGACAGAAATAAGACACTTCTGTGATGATGTGTGTAACTGCTGTGATACTTCGAAGAAAAGAAAATGTGTCCACTACTGGTACTGCAGCTATGTACCACAGCAAGGACAGGAAACAGATATGGGGAAGACAAAGTGTGTGCATTGTACCATTTATTAATTCTCCAGCAACCGTGGATTACTTGAGAATTAATCAATGGTCACCTGATGCTGTTGGACCAATTCTGCACAACCCTTTCTCTTCCCCATGTTACAAAAGTGAATTAACCCACCCAGAGCATAGGTCACTTGGGAATTAATCCATGAGTTATTGGCTGGAATCCACTCAGCCTGCGGCCTCATGTTCCAACCCCCCCCCAGCCATGGATTAATTCCCAAGAAGACCCACGCTGTGCCGTGGGTTAATCCTTACTAGCACATCCTCTAATTACCAATGTGGTTCTTTTAGAAGCTTTGACAGAAACTGAAAATAACTTGGATCTTTTTTAGAAGGAAGTGCATGTGAAATTGATTAATCTGCAACAATTAGATATAATTGGTAATACTGTAATAAGAAAGGTCAAAATGTGTCTTTTTGACTGTTATGATCCCTGAAATGTCCTTAAAAAGCAGTAAATCAAATCCCAGAAAAAGGAAAAAAACAAAAAAAAGGAGCGAGACAAAATAAAATGTATAATAGATTTATATTTATTACATTGTAGTTTGTAAATTTGTATGTATTGTCATTTGTCTGCATTTAATATTTTGTATTTCTGGGTTCCCCTTGAAAATGGGCATTTGATGTTCTAGGGTTCTTACCTGGTTAACAAATTGACTAACTAAAATAAATGTCAATGAGCTTGAAGGCTCAATAAAGCCCATAGTTTCTAATTTGAGTAAAAAGGTCGAAGTGGAAATGGAGGTAAAAGTTATATATCAAGTAGCCAACAAAGAAGAGAACAAGAACGCTAAAGGTGAAACAGGTATTCTGATAGAGGAAAATACTGTAGGTAAGGGAAAGGGGGAAAATGAGATTCAGACAAGGGAAACTGAAACAAAGTAATTAAAAAACAGAAATACAGAAATTCCAGAGATGGACAATACGGTGAAAGAAACCACATCAGAATCACAAGAGAAACACATTTTAGTCAGTCAAGAGCCTAGGTTACCTGACAGACCTCCCTTTACTGACAAACCGGTCTCTGTTCTGGGATCCCAGGAACAACAGAATCTTAGACTAACAGGAAATGAAACAATGTTACAAGTACACTATTAGGAATCTACCCCAAACATAATGAAACAAGAGACTCGTTAATGGATTTAGTTGTATTTTTATTTCAAGCCAAACTGGGAATCAATAAGGCCAAAGAAAACATTTTAACATTTTTTAGAGATGATGATGATGTATGTAGACTTGCCAGTCTATGTTATGGTCTTGGTTATGGGTTTTGCAAAACAGATACGGTTTAAAACAAGAAGGTTATCCCAGCTCAGAACTGATATAGCTGTTCCAGTAACCAGGCATACAATAGAGAAGTAATTTTTTTAACACCAAACACACAAGATCACAAACTGAATTCAAAGTGTTTCAGTATGCAATGATGTCTTTAATGGAATTTTACAGAAAAAGCTAGTGTACCTCAAGTAAACGATCAAAACAGAGACAACAACATAATACTATCATTGGGCGCTATGTACAAAGGTGGGAAGCGGCTATAGACTGCGTAACTTGGGCACGTACTCACCCTGCACAGTGTGCCCCGGCACGGATGCATAAACGAGGTGCACTGACCTAATTGACACCCGATCCCCCATGTTTGCGGACCCTCAACGTACTGGGGGCATTCTGGGGGAGTGCCATCACTACGTGGTATTCACTAAACCACGTAGTGCTGGCTGCATGGATGCAGAGGGTGGTGCAGGGTATGCCAGGGTAGACCCTGCCACAACCTTCTGTGCACCCCATTGACTCCATCTGCCAGACGCCAGGAAACCAGGACAGTGCTCTCCGTGCTGCCCCTGCCCACTAGGCAGCCAGTGAGGGTAGGGGCAGTGGGACAGATGAGTGCCCATAATGGCAGTTTGGCGGTGGCACTGGGACATTGCCAGGGGGGAAAGGACCGTGGCACATGCCTCCCTACGGGGGTATGGCCACAATGGTTTTGGGGTACAGCTACCATTGTGGGCTTGCAGGCCCTGAGGCCAGGGTCCTGTAGTGCACCAGGAGGGCGCTGGTTGCCAAAGGCTAAGCTTCTTCACAGACTGGCCAGAGGGTTCATGCCGCTCGGGTCTGGGTGCCTGCAGTAGGCATGCACTACCCTGGACCCATGCATCGCAGTGCGAGGGATCCACTGTTGGACCCATGTCGGGCATCCCACTGGATGCCCGCCTGGGTCCACAACTCCACCCCCGGCCACCCTGTGGAGTCCTGCACACTGGGGGGGAGCCATGGACAAGTGGCTGGCATAGGTGAATGCCAACTTGGGTTCACCTGTCCATGGGGTGCAGGGTCGTGCATAGCGCCCAGTGTTTGAGATGGGCAAATTAACTAATGAAAATGAGCAAGTCTTGTTTTCATCTGTTTCTTTTCTATTGTCAAATAGTTTAAAAGTAAAACCAGACCAGAGAGGACTTGTTAAAGTAACTGGACTTGATAAACATCAGCATAATAGTCAAGTTGAGTTATAGCTGAGTAGTAGGGAAGTAGCACAAACAATTTTAGAAAATGCCTCAATTTTAGATTATTTAGGTATTCTAATAATAGATTTACATAATCTACCAGACCTTCTGAATTTACCCAGTATACAACTTTAACTGAATGATAGCCAAATTACTCCAAAAAGGAATCTAGAGAAAAACTTTATTTCACTGAATACAGCAGGCTTAGCTGGCAAAGTTAGGAATTCAGAATGATTATCATTTGTTACAAATATCAAAGAGGACAGGAAAGGAGTAAAATAAACAGAACCTACCTGAAGAGTACTGCCTTTATTTCTAATAAAGATTATGGGCTTGATTTTCAAGAAAAAAACATTGACACAAGGTGCCAGCACCAAAGGGTGCAAGTGGCACTCTGTGTCAAATTTTGTAGCTATCCCAATTTTCAAACACTGACTGCATCAAAATCAGGATATCATGCAGCAAAGCCCCACCATGCCACCCTTGTGGCAAAAACGCCCATGTGCCAGGTTGCAAGGATGGTTGAACCACAGCAGGGCTGCACCATCTTCTTGTTTGCAATTCTACAAGCCCTGCCATTGCAGCAACAGGGGGCTGACCTTAGACCAGCCAGAAGGTGGTCTAAGGGATCTGTGCTGCTGCATGGCAGGTCAGCAATTGGGGGGAACCTGGAGGGTGGGGACTGGGGGCCAATGTAGCTCTGGAGGTGCCATGGAGTATGACAGGGGCATGGGAGCACTGATAGGGAGCAGAGGTGCTTGGTAGAGATGCCAAGCAGAGTAGAGGACGGCTGCTTGGATCAGGTGGGGGGTTGGCATGGCAATACCATCATGACACTGACCCAAGGTGGAAGCAGCCTCTGGTACCTGCCTCCAGGACTCACAGTCCCTTGCAATGAGGGGCAAGTATCAGTGGGTGCAGGCTGCGGGGTCATGTGGTGGATGGATGTGTGCCCCAGGCGCCACAGTAGTCTCTGGGACACTGCCCCCTGTCTGTTGGCTGGCGGATGTCCAACTACACTGTCAGGGACTGAGGGTCCCATAGGGTTGGTGCCAGGGCTGCTTCCACCTTGGGTCTGGGTCATGATGCTGGTTGCACTTGGACATTCAACCTTGATGGTTAAAAGCTCTCATTCAGTATCTGTCTGACATTTATTTAAGACATTTATGGCCAGATTACATTAAAAATGTAAACATTTTGCCCACTTTCAGGAATACAATAAAAACACATTTGTACCAAGGGGCTCAGTAAATCTGATCCACATAAAGTAAGACTGTTAAAATATGCATCATGCAGTGATCTCAACACATTATACGATTCCACCAAAGGACAGGTGTTGGTGGAGATGTGGTTGGAAGGGAATGCATGCCCACATCATTTGGGACTGCCCACAAATTGCTAACTACTGGCAGTTGGTTAATCGAGTGCTACAGGACATTTTTCAGCTAAACTCCAATCTTACAGGGGCCAACATAATACTGGGCTTACCACCAGATGAAATTAGATCAAGTAGCCAAAAATACCTATGTTACTTTTTGGTGGTTGTGGCTGTAAAAGTGATCACTCAACAATGGCTACACCCACATGCTCTGTCTCTTAGTATGTGGAGAGCCAACATACACACTATTAAGGAGACGGAAGTAGTCACAGCTTGTCTGAGACTTTGCATAGAGCAATATAATACTAAATGGTTAAAATATTATGATTATATTGAGAACACAGAGGGCACCCCAGTCCGGGAGCAATATTTGCTACCCTGAACGGTGGCTTGACCCCAGATCCCAAAGAGGGGGGGGAATGGGATTGGGTTAGGGGTAATTCAGGTAGCCCATGGAGAAATGAAAGGAAAAATCTAGGATTACCAGTGGGAGGGAAACTTAGACCATATACCAGAGGGGAGGTTGACTGAGGATTCTTTCATTCAGACACATGTGTGGGAAATGAAATAGAGACAACAAATCCACATCGACTGGTTTTATAAATAGTTTTTATTGGAAATATGTTTCACGGTTCCTTTTACTTTAATGGTATTGTTGCATGATATCATCTTAGTATAAATCAACTTTTAATGATATAATGAAAGGGCAGAGATGTGATCAAGTGCGTTCATGTTTTCTTTACAAAAGTCAAGAACAGGTCAGATGATGATCGTATGACTCAGATTTTCTAGGGTCAAAGTTAAGCTTGCTCTCAGAGTGGAGAAAATATACCTGTAATAGGAAATAGAAATTAATTGTAAGTACATGTATGTAAATAATAGCTGGCTGTTCCTAACTAGATGACAATATCTGCCTAATGTATGGTTATGCTTTGAACTATAAATAAAATCTATTCAAGTTAAAAAAAAATATATGCATCATGGTTCGATGGCATCATGTCCACAGGGCACAATCTCAAACATCTTGATAAAAACCCAGCCTTTTTTTTTAAATAAAGATTATTTTCATCCCAAAAGTAATGTAGCCATTTCTTGTGTCAGATGTATATGTGTGATGGGTTTGTGTCCTAATCAGTGAGTCTGATGCCTGCAGGGACATTGCGTGATTAAAGTTCTATCCAGCTCAGCAGCCTTACAGCCCAGGGGTGGACTGGCCCGGGGTAGTAGGGATGATAAATGCATCCTGGCCTGTCAGACAGTCTGTGCTGGCTCAATACAGGCTTTGTTGGCTCTGTTGATTCAGATCACCATGAAACCGGTCAGCCCATCTCCACCAGTTAGCACTCAGCTGAACTGAGCATGACAACACAGTGTCGGTCAGCCAGCGCATTTTGTAATACCCACGCAAGGGGCTGCCTTTCTTGCAGCACATCAGGCAGAGTATATGGGCAGGCCGGGCTGGAAGAGAGTGGAGACTTACTCAAGGAGCATCAGGGGTTAAGTCAGGCCATCAAGCAAAGGAGACTGGACGCTGGGCCAGGGGTGAGTGAGGAGGAGATGGAGTAGTTTGGAACTGTGAACACATAGCAGCAACCAGGACAGGCTCGCTAGGGTTGCCACTGGCTGTATTGTTTACTGTAGCCAGCATCCTGGGCCTGCTCCAGGCAGCACCATTGCCAAGCCTGTGCCAGCCATTTAAAAAAAGAAAGCCACCTCTCAGTCAAAGTCTAAGTCAGATTGAAAGGTCAGGACAGGAGGACAGATGTTTGAGCCTAGTGGTGGGAGTCAACTGGAGTGGGGGTTAACTTTGCAAACTGCAAACACAAACATTCAAGTGGCCAAAACAGGCTGGATGAGCTAGGCCTTAGAACATGAGGGCCAGCAGCAGGAAGAGAACAATGTTTCTGGAGGACTCGCTGGACTGGGAGCAAACCATAGAATACCTAGGTAGGGTCTCAGCAGGTGTCTTCAAGTGAGTCTCAGCAGCACCCGTCCCCAGCCCTCTCCAGTAGGCCAGGCACAGCACAATCTGATTCTGCCTACTAAAAATGTAAGTACAACTAAATGAAAAGTACCCTTTTTTTTTCTCAATTTATCTTGTAGTGTGTGTGTGTGTGAATTGATTCGGTCTGTGTTGTGGGTTCTAGTTCTGAAAAGAGGTCACATAGATTTCATTATAGGCAGCACCTTTTTTGCAACTTTAATTGCTTGCTGTGGTGTTATGCTAATGGTGTTAAATATTTAATCTCTGAGAAGTAATAATAAATGGATTTAGTTAATATGTGTGTCTTAGTTTGGTTGGTTTATCCACACGCTGTTAAGATTGGTGGTGTCCCCTTTGGTATTTTGTTATGTCAGGGTGAGTGATAGTTGACATGTGCTGGGATATTCAAAACTGTTTTGTGATCACAGACCAGGTTAGTGACTCAATAACACTGTTTTGTGGCCCTAAAGCAGGGAAGGATCGCAAAGTGCCATATTGGATGGCATGGTTAGCGAGTCGTTAACCCATTTGCAAATGGCTTTAAAATCTGCCTGGGCACCTGTGCATACAGATGCACCAGCATATTAATAGATTTGAAGAGGCAGTAGGTAGCGGGCAGTGCATAACCTTAACCTCCTGCCTCCTTACCTAATCGCCTCCTATTCATACAGTATGCAGCTGACACTACTTATCGATCGCTGGAAACTCTAAACAAGTGAGATTGTGTGAATCTATAAAGGAGCAGTTGCTTGTAGCTTTACAGTGATTCAGGCTTGGTGACCTCCGTATTCATATTTATTTTATTTATTTAAAAGTTGGTAACCGGGAAAGGCACACTGAGCTGAGGCTCGTTTCCAGGTGCAGCCTGGGGGTAAGGTAACTTTAGAAAAGCAGTGATACAAAACAATACAAGGTACCCAGTAATACAAAACAGTGGGAGGATCACAGTATGCAGGTCCAACGTAGTAGGCAAAACATAATACAGGAAAAATAATTTCAATACAAATACAGATTGCAATAACACTTCAGGAGTAGGACACGCAAGAAGCAACAGGTTAGATCTATGAACAAAATTTCAGCAGCAGCAGAGAACTATGCCCTGCTCTAGGGTATGGGGAACGTCAGGAGAAGTATTCACAAAGTGCAGGCATTCAAATATGGGGAGGCCACTCAAGTAGCACGGGGGAAAAGAGAGCACTGCGGGGAGGTGAGAAATCTGAGGAGGCTTTTGATAGAAGAGAGAGAAGGGAATAGGTGAAGATCAGAGGGAAGGTTATTCCAGAGTAGACGGAGACAATAGGAGAAGGCAGGAAGTGACCACCACTCAGTATGGCTCACATTGGATATGGGCAAGGAAGGAGTGGAATCTGGCACAAGAGTGCTGGACTTCAGGAGGGCCAACTTTGGGAGGATGGGGGAAGTGGTAAAAAGGTACCTGGCCAGAATTCAATCTAGTATGGACACTAACCAGAGGTGGGAGCTCCTAAGCTGGGGATAGTGGAGCAACCAAAACATGCTGCAAAGCTCAGAGCAAGAAGGCTAGGGCTAGAAACTGAACTGGTTGAGCAAGGAGGTCATGGAAAAGGTAAGGAGGAAAAGAGCTGCCTTCAGGAAGTACAAGAAAACAGGAGAGGAGAGATGAGGAGGGAGTACTTGACGGAATCAAGGAGGTGACAAGGGCAGTAAGGGAGCCAAGGCATCTACTGAACTCAGGCTGGCACAAGGCATTAAGAAGGGAGAGAAGGACTTATTTTAGGTACATCAGGAGAAAAGGATCTATAAGGACCATAGTAAAGAGCTTAGGAAGGAGGGGGTTGGGACTAGTTACGATAAGGCGGAAGCACTAAATGAGTACTTCTGCACAGTATTTACTAAAGAGAAGAGGGGTGACACCCCAAGGAGGAGAAATGGCAGAAACGGGGGGAGGGGGTGACAGATGGGGAAATCATGGAGGGCAGAGTTCGGGAGGGTTTGAAGGCACTGAAGGTGGATAAGGCGCCAGGCCCAGATGGCATCCACTCCAGGGTACTGAAGGAGTTGGCTGAGGTCCTTGCAGGACCTTTGGCAGACCTATCTAATGCCTCACTACATTCAGAATGTGTACCTCAGGACAGTAGGATGGCTCATGTGGTGCCCCTCCACAAGAGTGACCCCAAGGATGAACCGGGAAACTACAGACCAGTGAGCCTCACATCCATTGTGGGTAAGCTAATGGAGACTATCTTGAAGGAGAGGCTGGTGGCCCTCCTAGAGGCCAGAGGACTACAGGACAGCAGACAGCATGGCTTCATATGGGGCAGATCCTGTCAAACCAACCTGGTGGAGTTCTATGATTGGGTAACTAGGCAACTGGACAGGGGCCATGCAGTGGATGTCCTGTATCTGGACTTCAGTAAGGCATCTGACTGTGCCACATGGAAGGCTGGGAAGTGTTAGGAGGCACAGGGGCAGGTGCAAAGCTGGTGAGATGGGGTAGGGAACTGGCTGCAGGAAGTCAACAGAGGGTGGTGGTGGTGGGGACCTCTCACACCTAAGGGTAATGACGGGTGTTCCACAGGGCCTGTGTTGGGGACCAGTGCTGTTTGGGATATTCACTGCAGAATATCATTGGACATCAAGAGCAAGATCAGTCTGTTTGCTTATGATACCAAGGTAGGAGCGGTGGTGGATGACCTAGGGGATGGCAGGGGTTGCAGGATGATCTGGCAAAGCTTGAAACCTGGTCAGACACCTGGCAACTGGGGTTTAATGCCAAAAGTGCAAGGTGCTGCATTTTGGGATGAAGAACCCAAGAGGAGTTACCAGCTGGGGAGTGCAGCTAGCCCAGACAGAGGAGGAGAAGAATCTGGGGTACTCATTACAGGGTCAATGAACAACTTGGCACAATATAGGAAGGCAGCTGCAAAGGCCAACAAAATGCTGGGTTGTATTGCAAGGGGTATATCCCGAGAGGGAGGAGGTGATTGTGCCACTGTATAGGTCATTAGTTAGACAGACCTGGAGTACTGCATGCAGTACTGGCGCCTGGATCTGAAGAGGGACATTAAGTTACTGAGGGGTGCAGCACAGGGGCTTACAAAGATGATCAAGGGCTGGGGGACTTATCACGAGAGGAGGCTGAGGAGTTGAACATTACTCGCTGGAGGAGAGGAGGGCCGTGGGGACATGATTGAAACCTTTAGTACATGAAAGGAATAAACAAGACAGGTACAGAGGGCTGTTCAAAGTAAGGGAGGGGAGGACACCAGGGGCCATGATATGAGACTGGAGGGAGGAAGGTTCAGGAGGGAGATGAGGAGACACTTTTTTACAGAGAGGGTGGTGGCTGGGTGGAATGCGTGACCTGCAGAAGTGGTATCCAGTAGAACAGTGGACTGCTTCAAAAGGGGATGAGACAGGACAAGGGGGAGGGTCAATGAAGGGGAAGGGTGGAAGGGAGGGGCAGCTGCAGAATAAGGGGTGCTAGCTGCACATTCGTGCAGACTTGATAGACCTCTAGGCCTTTATCTGCTGGCAAATTTCATATGTTCGTATGTTTACTGGTGGCAGAATGGGGGTGAGGGATGGAGAAGGCGCATGGGTCTTGGTGGTGAAGGGAGTACATTGAGGAGGTTGCTTGTGAGAGGCAGGAGGAGAGGTATGGGGGAAGAGTCCCAAACCAGCACTTAGCAACAAGGGAGGCACAGTGAACCTTCTTTCTGTGAGATAGCGGTGCAAGAGAGAGAGAGAGTAGAGAAACAGTGGTGTGTGATGGGAGGGGTGGCAATAGCGAAACAGCAGAAGGAATTTAGGTGGGTGTCCATTCTAGAGAGGGGACGAGGCAGGTGCAGTGTCATAGACCATGTCAGCATAATCAATGACAGGCAGAATAATTTTAGATACCAACTCGCGATGGGTGGGGATGGGGAGACTATCTTTGTGCCGATAGAGGACTGCGAGTTTTGGTCAGAGTTTGATACAGATGTCATCTATGTGGGTTGTAAAATCTAAATGATTATCGAGCCAGACCCCTAGGTATTTAAAAGCTGGGACCATCTCTAAAGGGGAGCCGTCCAAAGTAGAGAAAACTGGGGGAGACTGGAGGGTGGCCAATTTCTGTCTAGAGCCGAATGTCATGGTAACAGTTTTTTTGTATTGCATTTCAGTTGGTTGGACTGAAACCAAGACTGCACTCTGTTGAAGTTTTGCTGGAGAGGAGATTGCATGCTGGTGGAAGAGGGACCGAAGGTAAAGATGACGGTGTCATCCACATACATATGCATATTAGAGGAGTTGCAGATGGAGGGGAGGCTGTTTATAAAGAGAGAGAATAGGATGGGGCCAAGGATGGGGCCTTGAGGGACCCCAGAGAGGATCGAGAGAAGGGAAGACAGTGCATCACCAATTTGGACAGATTGCTGCCTATCATGTAGAATAGGAGTGGAACCAGTTCACAGTTATATCTGTGATGCCAGCAGATTTCAGTTTAAGTAGCAGGAGGGGGTGGGAGATGGAATCGAAAGCCTTCACCAGATCTATGAAAATGGCAGCTGTAATATGACTCTGGTCCATCGCTGAGAAGATGGAGTCAGTGACCTGCAATAAGGAGGAGATGGTCAAGTGTTGTTACCTAAAGCCTGACTGCACGGGTGAGAGAGAGAGAGAGAGAGAGAGTGTTGTTTTTGGCAAGGTACTCAGACAGCCTAGAATGAATGAATCAGTCACTCCTGGAGTTTGGCAAGGGATGGGAGGATTGAGATGGGCTGGTATTTCCCGGGTGTGGAAGGGTCACCACCCTTGTGTAGTGGTAACACCTTTGCAAATTTCCAGGCCTTAGGGATGATGAAGGTGGATAGAAAGAGGTTAAGGATGTGGGCTAGAGGGGCGGCTATCGACCGTATTCATATAAAACAGTACTGCACTGAAATCCCTGATACATGAGTGTTCAATCAAAAATAATTTGTGCTATAATATAGGCTGCAAGCAACTGCTCCTGTACAGATTCACACTAAGCAAACAAATCCTATGGCAAAATTCAGGGGATCACACTGAGAACTTCAAGCCGAGGGGTATGTGCCACTTGCTCTAACAGCATCATCAGCATACATTTAGCATTTCCAGTGATCAATAAGTGTAATTCAGGAGTGTCAGCAGCATGCCGTATAAATAGGAGGCAAACTGCATAGATAGGAGACAGGTAAGGAGCAGCCAGGCAGGAGGTTAAAAACTAAACTGGGCAACTAAACTTTCGGGGCACACTACAAGACATTGGCATTTTCTGTAACTAATCATTTGTCTTCAGCATCCCTCAAGCTTTGCATTCAGACTACCTCTGACCCTCTGTGCTGTGTATAAAATGAGAACGAGTAACCTGTAAGACAGGTACTTCTTCGAGTCTTTTTTTTGGGGGAGGGGGGCATCTGTGGTGGGGAGAAGTAAAAGATTCAACCTAGGACAGTTCTATGCTTCCCAACAGGAATTCCATGTACCATCTGTTCTGAGAGTCTGTCCAGCTCTGTTTTCTTTCCCTCTGCCTCATGCGGCATTGGTGGGGTTTCAGCTGTTAAGTTATGAAACCATGGTCTCCATACCGCTCAACCCTGTGCCCCACAAATCAGGGACAATGCTTACAAAAATGAAATATTAGCTCCAGAAGCTGATACAGTATGCGACATAGTGCTAAATGTATTTTCTGAAGTTGAACTAAATTGTAATACTAACATAGGACATCATTTTATGAGTTAAATCCTGCTCTTCTCTAGGGAAAAATGCTAAATTTAGGAGGCCAGATGACATTTTGGGGACAAAAATCAGGGATGCCCAGGTCGGCCCAGTGGTGTGGAGGGATGAATGCCTTACCTCGTGCCACACCAGTGACCCAGGTTCAGGAACGGACGAAGGTCACTCAGGGGCTGGCCAGGGAAGGGAGGATCGAGCATCCGGAGGGCAGCTCTCCTCCCTCAGGGGCAGGAGGTTTATCTGACCTGCTGCCGACTGCCACCTGGAGGCATCCAGGTGGCAGCACAGCTCTGGGCACATCGCACAGTGGACTGACCCAGGCATTTGAGGACATCTCTGCGGCGGTGCAACTTGTCACTATGCCATTGCAAGGAGAAGGTCCGGGGGGAAACTGAAGAAGGAAAAAAATCCTCTGGCTGCAGGATGATGTCCAGTCCCTCACATGCTCCACACCGGTGACCAGGCTCCCACCATAGTCTGGATAGCCAGGACATCAGTGAGAAGGTAAGTCTCAAGGGGTCCAGGTGATGGAGCTGGGGGAACCTGGCAGAAGGGGGCATGCCAGGAGTGACCAGAAGATAAAAACCTATATGGAAAAAAAAATCAGGGCTACCCGAGCACAATTTTACCGCAGCCAGTGCATTCAGAAATGTAGAAAAACTAAATTAATTAAAACACACTCAGAGTTCAGGGAGAAGCTTTCTTCTTGCTGAGTTGCTAGCTTCTCCCCCAATCAAAATATGTTTTAACCTAGGATCAAGCAGTGCCATCAGAAGGGCACTATGTGTACTATATTTTCTGAAATTTCTACGACAGTGTAAATGGTCACTTTCTAACAACTCCACAGACTGAAAAAATTCATCAAAAAATGTAAAATTGCCTTATCATTATGCTAAAATGTAGCATGTAGTGTGACAGCATCGTGGTTTGCTAATAGCCACCAAACTGCACTGACGTCATATTCGGTGAGGTCACAATGCTGATAAGGTATGAAGGTGGAAAGACACTAGATGTGTCAGCCTCCGGATAGAGTACTGTTCCACATATCACAACTTAGGCCAACAGTAAGAAAATCTTCTAATTAGCAAAAGGGAGCATTAAAAGTACTTCTGATATGAAATTAACTAGTTGATTACTTTTAAAAGATAATGCTACATTCAGGCAGTGTACTGCTACTGTAGCTCTTTAAGTTAGGGAGTCATTTTGGGGCTTGTATAACCTTTAGAGCTTGAGCAACACTGCCACCCTGTGGATTCTGAGGTAGTTAGTCCAGCAGTGAGAAGGTTTCGTCACTGGCCCCTACAGACTTCAAGTCAGGAAGACAGCACTGCATACTATTGTAAAATTTAAGTTGCTATTTTTTTTTCAGCTAAAAAATACGTTTTGTGACACTGACTTTGGAATGTGTCATTTATTTTCAGTTCAGTGGGGTACCTCAGGGATCAGTCCTGGGGCTAGTCCTCTTCAACATCTTCGTTAGTGACATTGCAGATGGACTAGAGGGTAAGGCTTGTCTGTTTGCAGATGACACCAAGATCTGCAACAGAGTAGATGATCCAGATGGGGTGGGCAGAATGAGAAGAGATCTGGATAAACTAGCAAAATGGTCAGAAGAGTGGCAACTGGGATTTAATGCAAAGAAGTGCAAGATCATGCACATAGGGAAGAAAAACCCTGAAGTCACCTATAGGCTGGGAGGGGAGTTGCTGGCAGTCACAAAGGAAGAAAGAGACTTGGGCATCATCATCACCGATGACCAGAAATCATCCAAGCAGACCTCTAAAGCAGTAGGTAAGGCTAGGGGGATGTTAGGGTGTATTAGTAGGGGTATCACAAGTTGTAAGAGGGAGGTAATAATCCCTCTTTACAAGACACTGGTTAGGCCCCATCTGGAGTACTGTGTGCAGTACTGGAGGCCACACCTTCACAAGGACATTAACCAAACTGAGGCAATCCAGAGAAGAGCAACCAAAATGGTGCAGGGACTGCATCAGAAGACATATGAGGACAGATTAACGGAGCTCAATATGTATACCCTTGAGCAAAGGAGGGAGAGAGGTGATATGATCGAAACATTCAAACACCTTAAGGGCATTAACAAGGTGAAAGAGTCTAACGTTTAAATGTAAGAAAAATAGCAGGACAAGAGGACACAGCATGAGATTAGAGGGAGGCTGATTAAGGGAGAATGTGAGGAAATTATTTTTCACAGAAAGGGTGGTGGATGCATGGAGTGGCCTACCTCAGGAAGTGGTTGCTGTGAATACAGTGCAGGGCTTCAAACAGGCATGGGATAGGCATAAGGGAGCAATACAGATGAGTATGAATAGATAGGCCACTGACAGAGCAAAGGCCGATGGCACATTTATAAAATAGAAAAAGAAATGGGCAGACTGGATGGGCCTTGCGGCCCTTATCTGCCATCAACTTCTATGTTTCTATGTAAGTAAACACCGCTGTGGTGGTTGATGAAGATTTTAAAGAGTTCGTTTTTAGCAGCAGTAACTGTGAACAATGAGCATATGTACTGCTATGAATCACATGTTCAGGGTTGCTTCAATTTTAATGGATTCAAGTGCTTCACTGTGTCCAAAGATTTAAACCAAATACATATTTCGAATTTTTACTAGAACAGTAGTATTTGCTAATGGAAAAATATTTCATCATAGAGTGCTTTTATTAAAAACTGTATTTCTGGCAGAAACCTCCATATATCCATTTTACTTTTCATTGTACAGTATTTCATTCCTAAACTGAGATATGGGTTTTGAAGTTATTGAAAGTTCTTGCTTCCTGGTCATGCCTACTATGAATAATACATTTTGGTGTGGTGCTGTACTGTTTCCCCTTAGAAATGTGTGCTAAGCATGGCCACATGTGTGCCTGTCTAAGATGGCTGTTTAATCCTTTAGTTTCTGGCCTGCTCATTGGAATCTACTTCCATCTACTGATGTTTCAGCCCCCAAACTCTCTCAAAGCTACAGGGTTCTGCAGAGGACAGTGATGCGGAGTGATCAGGTCAATTCTGAGCAGCCATCAACACTATAGAAAGGAAAAAAGGACCTTACCTCACCCCGTGCACCACATCTCCTGGTCTCCAAGATGGCAACCTCTGAGCTGCGGAACACAGCCCCTGCATCTGAAGCACACACCTCTCTCCTCGGCTACATTGCAACATGAGAGGAAACCATCTAAGCAAGGAGTGTTGATACTGATCTGGGTGTCGATGACTGTTGCTCAAATGGTTTCCACCTATGCTGCGATGCGCCCAAGGAGAGAGGAGTGTGCTTCAGATGCAGGGGCTGTGTTCCTCCTCTCCCCTGACATCCTTCCCTTCCAGTCCTTCCTGAAGACCCAATATTCAGATTTTTCACCTGTTGTGGCCTTCCAGATCCTCAAGCTTGCTTGATAGCTATTCAATCTGGCACTTCGTGGCTGCTAATCTCTGATCCTGGGCTGCAGTGGAATCAGCAAGGGTCTCAAGCTTAATTTCTGTGGCCAACGGCCAAACCATGTACTAGAGCACTAAAACATGAATATCACTTCACACTACTGCAAAACAGTATGCAAAACATGGCAGAACAGTATGGCAAAACATGGCAAAACAGTATGGCAAAAATACAAAACAATTATTTACGCAGTATTAAACAGGATTACAGTACCCCGCTCCCCCCTTACAGCACTGAGGTGCAGAGGCCACTTGCCAAAATGTTAATGTCCAATTGCCCAAAAGTCTCTGCAATTACTGTAAACAAGCTAAAAGTCTCTGTAGTTACTGTAAATAAAGTAAAGGGTTTATCTCGCCCATTTCAGGCTGGCAGTCCGTCTCAGTCCAAGTCCTTTAGCATCAAACAACTACAGCATCTCCGTAGGGAGGAAACAGTAGAAAGCATGAAGCAGTGACACTGTACAGAGTTCTAGGCCACAACAGTCACTTTATTGCCTGGGACAATAATAATGAGGATTCGGCTTGGTGGTTGCTTCTCCAAAGGTGTCCACACCAGTCACCAACTGCTTGGTTAACTTCCCACAGAGGTCTTAAACCAGTGCAAAAGTCCTGAAGATGGTAAGTCCCTCATAGATATGCCTGGAACACATTCCCTTTGTGATGCACTGTATCTTCTGCAGAGCAATATTGGTGCTCTCCGGACCCAGCTTGTGCTTTTAGTACAGCTTGTCAAGGGTGCTCCAATACACTCAATTGTAGCAGTTCTCTTTAATTACATCCCATATCCTTTCAGGAAGGTATGGGTACACGAACTGGGCGTAGTTCTGGTGATCTTCCTTCTGATGATCTGCTTGGTTTGTGACCATTCAGGCAAGCTTCTTACGGTGGTTCTGCAGGCCTGACCATCTGGCAGCCACACTCCCTCTTGATAGCGCTGCACCTGTAGGTCACCATCCTGAACCCCTTCATAGTGACCATACCACTTCTGGCATGTAGGAGCCAGGATGGGTCAATCCTTCCAGACCAGGGGGTCAGGCACACAGATTCATACTGTGAGGGATGTTCCTCTCCAACTCATTGCTCAGTTCATCCGCCCCTTCCAAAGGCTGCTCCACAGTCTCAGAGTCAGTTGGCTTCTGCGCTGCAGCAGGGGGGCCCACTGCCTTCCACTGGCTTATTAGGCTACCACTTTGGTTCCAGCACAGCCGCACCCATGGGCTCTTTGTACATACTCAGAGATGGCTTGTCTGGTGTCAGGAAGTCCTTAGGGATCAGTAGCTTCATGTATGCTCCACAACCTCGACCTCTTCCTCAGGCTACGCATACTGGTTCTTTGAGCACAGCTGCAGGTTTTGGCTGAGCTACTCTGCTGGACACAGGGGATTCCTGGGGGCTTGAAGGTTTGCTGTCTGGCTTCGTCAATTTTTGCCATTGCTGGCACATCAAGCTGGCTGCCCATCTCCTCCCAACTTTCAAGGGCAGATTCCATGGATGTCACCAAACCACCAGGCTGTGGGAAAGACAGATACATCACATCCACAGGGGCCCTCTGTTGACACACCATGCACATGGGCAATAATGTCACTACCCCGACCCTCGAACTGGCACAAGACACATCTAGAGCTGGGGGATTTCTCAACTACATCCCAAAGCCACCTCAGCATGGTGGAGGGAACAATCACGTAAGAAGCCACTGGAGCTTGAACCTTTTTGAAGATAGGAAAATAACTTTCTTTCTCTAGCTGCCACATGCTGCTACACAGCAAAGCTTGGCTCGATTTCTTTCTGCTTGCAGTCCCAAATGTGCCCAGCAACAGTCAACTCTGTCCCCAAGGCCAATCGAGAGCAATGTCCCAGGGCATTAACACATGGTGCACATGTTCTGGCCCTGTGCAGTACACCAGCTACAGACCCACAGGTGCCAATATTCTGTGAGAAGGCATTAAATTCCTCACCACTACGCCATGTTGATTTCAGTCCCAATTTCCAGATTGCAAGCCTGCAAATTCCAGATGTGGCCCAGCAGCAAACGAGGTAGTCCAAAAGTGTCCTGACACCCCCAAAATGCCATCATGGATCAGCCCCCATGTTGTAAGCCCCCCTGTCTGGCATCTAGGGTATGTGGTGGTAAGGTTGCAATGGGAAGGGGGCACTCACAGCAGCAGAAACAAGATTAAATGTACCTTATGGGGCTGGCTGGCATTGGAGGATTCACAGCAAAGGGGTGCCATCTTCTGGTGCTGGGCTGCAAGGTAATTCACATTAGCAGGCATACACATTCCCATTAAAATAACTGAAGTCCACACAAGCTCAAAAGTTAACGGGGGGGGGGGGATCCCATTTAATGAACAACTTCAGGGCACCACTTAAACAACTTGACTGTATACTGGGACCATAGGGGTCCTTACATTGGGTTTAGTGGATACATTTTGTGGCCAGAAAGACCCCATTAATCCTTAGGCAGTTTACTTGTGGGCCGAAATGGCCACAAGTGAAGTTAAGCGACAGTTCCACGCGGCCAAATTAGGCCCTAAAAAGCAGCAGGCAGCTTCTCTCCCTCACTTTCTGGCTTCTAAAACTTTTCGCTCGCCCCATACTGGGTCAACAGTTCTTCTACCTCACAGCCACTGGATCTCTATACAGGCTGGCCATAGTGAGCGACTCCACCCTGACACACAAGCAGATGTCCCCACAGACCAGCACCCTCCAGGAGGGCATATTGGATTCTGGGCTTTAGCTTCTGGGCCCGGCTTCCATGAGACCCCACCCGGGCTGAACTGGGTTTTCATTCCCTGGAACTGGCGCACAGAGACACTGGGGCTTGGCTGTGACCCACATAATTCTAGTTGCCCAATGGAGCGGGCACAACCAGATTGGTATATTTTCCTTAGGGCAAAGGCTCTCCTCTCCCCTCCCTCTCTTTCTCTCTCTCTGGCTCCAATCCTCCCATCAGTTCTCTCATTTTCTCTACAGCCTAGAACCATGGAGTACAAGGAGCCATGCTGCACTCCAGACATAAACTCCACTGGGGTGGCAACCGGAATGTGTAAACCCGATGGCCGAAAACAGTGGCTACCACCACATCCACTGCCAAACTGGTTTTTGGATGCCCCAGCCCATGAACTCCTGGCTCTGAGAGCAGGCAGATAGCCTTTCTCTTTCTTACTGCCTCCTGTCACATCTCTCCTCTCTCTCTCTCTCTCACACACACACACACACACACACACCAAAACCCCAAATTTATAACCTTGTGCACCAGAGGTGACTTCTGACCTGCAGAGCTCCCGACAGTGCACAGAGGAAAAATTAACCATTTAACTGATGGCCCAAACTTGAAATCTTTCCCACATTTAATATGCACACTGAAGGGGGGTATTACAGCTGAATAGGAAGAAAATCTATGTAGAGAAGGAGAGAAAACACATGATCAGTGTTCCATAGTCTCTGTTTACAAAGCACAATGATTTCAATATCCAAAACAGAAAATAACCCAAATTAAATGTACGCAAAAGGTAGTTAGAGCTATGTGCTACTATAAATTGTGAGGGGGGAAAACAATAGGAACTCAAATATTTGAGGATTGTTCCTAATCCTTTAATGTGTTACACCATGCAAAAATTACTTGTTTAGGAATTAACTACATATTATAAGATCTTAGAAAATGGCAAGAATATATTCTGTCTCCTGATTGGCTAGAAGCACCTCCAACCTGGGCATCTATTTTTCAATAGATGCCCGGCTAAAATTGAGTGCCAGTCCAAGTGCCACTTCACCGTGTATCATTCTACAGTGGTGCCCAGCCTGCTTTGTAATTGAGTGAAAGCACCCAAGAAAATTTGAAATGCCAGCCACGTTTTTCTCTCGCTTAGTGAGAGCTACTGGTCTCCCCCAACCCAAACACAGCACATTTTTCCCCCAAGCACACTTCTTTCCCACAAAATCATGTTCTGAAATTGCTCCACAGTCTACTCCTTCACGCATCTGAACGCGCTGCTCTATTCCGGCTTCCCCGCCCGCCCACTACCCAATAACAAAGAAACCAACTAGATTAACAATTTAATACCTTCATGTGTTTTCTGGTGCCCCGGTGCCAGTAAAATGATCGCGACTTAGTCTACCTATCTCCTGCCGCTGCTAGGCACTGGACCACGATCTACCTGATCACAAGCAACGGGGCATCTTGAAGGACAGCGCACAGCATAGAAACATAGAAACATAGAATTTGACGGCAGATAAGGACCGCTTGGCCCACCCAGTCTGCCCATTTTCCTACCTACTGGATAAGCTGCAGATCCTAGTTAACCAGCAGCCTACTTCTTCCTACCCCAACCCCCCAGAATTGCCTTAAGACTATCCCATGCATGCTTGAATTCCCCCACTGATTTTGACTCACAACTTCCTCCGGAAGGCCGCTCCATGCATCCACAGCCCTCTCTGGAAAATACTTCCTTTAATTACCTCTGAGCCGCCCCCATCTTCAAATTGTGCCCTCTTGTTCTTGCACACCTCTTTTTTTGAAAGATGCTACCCTCTTGGACTTTGTTGATTCCCTTGAGGTACTTGAAAGTTTCTATCATGTCCCCCCTCTCCCTCCTTTCCTCGAGGCTATACATATTAAGCTCCTTAAGTCTCTCTCTTCATATGACTTCCGGTGCAGACCCTGCACCATTTTAGTTGCCCTCCTCTGGACAGCTTCCATCCTGTCTATGTCTTTGCGGAGATTGGGTCTCCAGAACTGCACACAGTACTCCAGATGGGGTCTCACCAGCTGTCTGTACAGAGGGATAATAACTTCCTGTTTTTCTACTGGTGATGCCTCTCCTATGCATCCCAGTAACCCCCCAGCCTCCTTGCTGCCCTCTCCACATTGCTTGCCCACCTTTAGGTCATCTGATATGACTACCCCAGGTCCCTTTCCATTTTGTTGTTGTTAGTATCTCACCCCATTGTGTACTCTTCCCTGGGTTTTTGTTTCCCAGGTGCATTACCTTGCACTTCTTAGCATTGAATCTAAGCTGCCATACATTTGACCATTCCTCTAACCTTGCCAAGTCCCTTCTCATCCTTTCCACCCCACCCTGTGCATCAACTCTGTTGCAGATCTTAGTGTCATCTGCAAAGAGACATACTTTTCCTTCCAGTCCTTCTGCAATGTCGCTTATAAAGACATTGAAGAGGACCGGTCCTAATACTGAACCCTGCGGTACCCCACTAGTAACCCTCCTTTCTTCCCATGTCCACTAAATGGTCCTGGCTCCTCATTAGTAATAAAAAACGTTTTTTTTTTCCTTCTCTTTCTAGCACTTGTAGTAGTGTTAATCTACCTAGGCAAGTTTTTAGATTGCACTTAAATTTTTTGTTTCCCACTGTTATTTTATATTATTGTTAAACCCTCACTGAATGCTTAATGTAACCTTGTATTGTTTACTCACCAAGGCTAGTCCGTGGTTTGCCCTTTAGTCTATATTATCCTAAATTTATGTACCATTTATTAACCCTTGCTGTTAGTTAAATGTTTAAGCCTATGTCATGTCTCATGTTTGCTGTATGTAACTGGACGCTTGTGTAAATGGGCAGCTATGCTCACATGCCTTTCCAGTATAACCAATAATAATGTAATGCAATGGTTTCTCCAAGCTTCAACATAAAACCTATTTGTTGCAACAGCAGACACACGAAAGAACGGGGGAGTATCGCACAGCGTAAGCAGAGGTATTCCAGAAAAATCAGCCAAAAACTAAACTAAACCAGAGATAGGTAGTGGGAATCCTAAACAACACTGCCCTCTACTGGCCAGTATATGGTAATACAATGACCTTTTTTACAGCAAAATGATTTTTTACTCTATTTTTAATATTTCTTACATATATTTTTAATCTTTTATTAAATGTTATTAAAATTGTTACTAACTAGCCATTTTCTAAATACAATAATACCCTCCAGGGTGGGTGGTTTTGGGAAATACTGGACCTTCCAGGGGCTATAAGGCCCTCTGCCTGCGACGTCGGGCCTCATTACGTCCCTGGGCGGTCTGGTATTTCCCAATACCGCCCACCATGCAGGTATTACTGCTTACATATTTGTATTACATAGTCTGTTAAAATACACTGGGCCCAATTTTCAAACGAATTGGGATGACGCAAGGGACTTGCGTCAAAATAGTGTAATGCAAGCGGTGACATGCATCACCACTTGCGTCAAACATGATTTTTCAAAGCAGCCTGCATCTAGTCCAGACACTGCTGTGCCAAAGCCTCCTTGTGCCTGGGTTGTGACAAACAACCAGGTGCACCAGGATGCAAGGAGACGTGCGCCATGGTGGGGCTGCAACATCCAATTTTTTGGGACACAGCAAAGCTGACCAATTAGATCAGACAGGAGCTGGTCTAAGTGGTTTGCATCAGTGGAATGGTGTCCAAGAGGGGTGCCAGGGATGTACCAGGGGCCAGGGAGATGGCAGTGTGGGCATCGAGGAGAACTGTATAGTACAGTGGCGTGAAAAAGTATTTGCCCCCTTCCTGATTTTCTCTATTATTGCATATTTGTCACATTGGATGTTTTCAGGTCTTTAGACAAAATATAATATTAGATAAAGGGAACCTGAGTGAACAAATAACACTTTTTTTTTTACTTATTTCATTTATTTAATGAAAAAAGTTAACCAACACCAACGGGCACTGTGTGAAAAGTAATTGCCCCTAGTTAAATCAATCCAATTAAAGGGATAATTAGAGTCAGCTGCTTGAACACAGCCAGGCTTGATTACAGCCAGCCCTGCTCAATATAAATCTCACTTATTTTGACCCTACCATCAGAGTCACATTGCCAGCACAAAGATTCAACAAGCACATTATGCCATGATCAAAGGAAGTTCCTGAAAAGATCAGAAACAAATTTGTTGCCCTCTATCAGTCTGGAAAGGGTTACAAAGCTATTTCTAAGGCTCTGGGACTCCATCGAACCACAGTGAGAGCCATAATCTCCAAATGGAGAACACTTGGAACAGTAGTGAATCTTCCCAGGAGTGGGCGGCCTGCCAAAATTACTCCAAGGGCGCAGCGTAAAATCATTCAGGAAGTCTCAAAGGATCCTAAAACAACATCCAAAGAACTGCAGGCTTCTCTTGCCTCAGCTAAGGTCAGTGTTCACGACTCCACAATCAGAAAGAGACTGGGCAAAAATGGGCTTCATGTGAGAGTAGCAAGGCGGAAACGACTGCTAACCAAGAAGAACATAAATGCTCGTCTCTCATTTGCCAAGAAGCACCTGGATGATCCACAAGCCTTTTGGGAAAATGTTCTATGGACAGATGAGTCCAAAGTGGAACTTTTGATGACATGGATCCCATAATGTCTCGCTGAAGCAAACACAGCATGCCACAGTAAGAACACCATACCAACAGTCAAACATGGCGGTGGTAGTGTGATGGTGTGGGATGCTTTGCTAAGGACCTGGATGACTTGCCATAATTAAAGGAACCATGAATTCTGCTCTGTACCAGAAAATTCTTAAGGAAAATGTCCGGTCATCCTTCCGTCAGCTGAAGCTGAAGTGTAGTTGGGCCATGCAGCAAGACAATGATCCAAAACACAAAAGCAAGTCCACATCAGAATGGCTAAAAGAAGTAAAATTAAAGTTTTGGAGTGGCCTAGTCAAAGTCTAGACTTAAACCCAATAGAGATGCTGTGGCAGGACCTGAAATGAGCAGGTCATGCTCGAAAACCTACCAAATGTTACTGAATTAAAGCAGTTCTGCGAGGAAGAGTGGGTTAAAATTCCTCCACAACGATGTGAAAGACTGATATTGAATTATAGGAAGTGTTTGGTTGCAGTCATTGCAGCTAAATGTGGCATAACCAGTTATTAAGTGTAAGGGGGCAATTACTTTTTCACACAGGGCCAGTTTGTGTTGGTTAACTTTTTTTCATTAAATAAGTGAAATTAAAAAAAAAAACAAGTGTTATTTGTTCACTCAGGTTCCCTTTAGCTAATATTACATTTTCTCTAAAGACCTGAAAACATCCAGTGTGACAAATATGCAATAATAGAGAAAATCAGGAAGGGGGCAAATACTTTTTCACGCCACTGTATATGTGAGCACCCATTAGAGTGCTGGTGCATGCCACATAATACAATATAGTAAAAAGCACTGCACATATGTAACCCCCTGATCCCCAGTGTCACCTATGAAAGTAGACCCCCAGCCCTGATCGCGTAGTGGACACTGATCCCCACCATGCCACTGCAAAAAAACTCCTAGGAGGTTCAGAGAACTGTCCTCCCCCACCCCAGCCCCCACGATCACCCCTATATAACATTCCATAATTATGCCTGGTGGCCCAGTGGACCCCCCCATCAGGTATTTTCCCACCCCCAATCCCCAAAAGAAGCCTGCAGCAAGTACAACCCTCCTCACACCACCACAGCTGGCTGCCAACTGGGCTGGCATGGACCACATACTGTATATAGTAGTTCAGTGAATGACAGCTCATTTATTGAGCTACTGTATACAGTACACAGTCCATGTAAGCCCAGTCAGCAGCCAGCCGTGGTGGTGTGAGGAGGGTTATGCTGGCTGCTGTCTTCTATTTGGGATTGGGGTGTGAAGGGTGGTGGAACAATACCTGATGGGGTGGGGGTGCGGAGGGGTCCACTGGGCCACCAGGCATACTTATGAAATATTATACAGGGGTGATCACAGGAGCTGTGGTGGGGGAGGGCAGTCCCCTGAACCTCCTGGAACAGTTTGTGGCATGGTGAGGATCAGGGTCCACTACGCAATCAGGGCTGGGGGTCTGCTTTCTTAGGTGACATCGGGGATCGGGGGGGTTATTACATACGTGCAGTGATTTTTACTGTATTGTATTATACAGCATGCACCAGCACCCTGACAGGTGCTCACAATTACTATACAGTTCTCCCCAACGTCCACACTGCCATCTTCCTAATGTACCTCCTGGTACACTCCTGGCACCCTTCTGGCCTACTATTTCTCCCACCTTCCCACCATACTGGCTCCTCTAGTGTTGCACCAGCTGGGGGGGGTGCTGGATACCTGTACCACATCACACGGATGCAGCCAGGTATTTGGTGTATCTTACATTCTGCGGCAAACCTAGGGAGTTTGGCGCAGGTACCTTGCTGTTATAAAATCTGGCTCAAGGTCCTGCCACAACTGGAGTTTACTGCAACCCTTAGAGCGACGTAAGTTGCGTTGCTCTAAGGGATTTTTGAAAATCGGACCCACCATCTCTGCAATCATTGGTGTGAAGGGTTAACAGTGGATGGTCATTTTGATGGTATCATCACACAGGGATTATATAAAGTTCACCAGTACCTTTTGTCCCCCACCCTCTGACGAAATCTTGTGGCAAAGAGCTGAGGTATTCTTTCTGATGTGACTGGTGTTGGTATACATTGTCTTTGCACTGAAATTTATTGATGTTGCTAGAATTTTGTGTATAAGGCTGCCTGTGAGCATTAAACTTTTCAACAGCTACACCTGTCTGCAGACTGATTTGTACATGCTCCTTTGCAGATGAGTTTTCTAGATCAGTGTTGTGACTTAGCCTGGGGTTAGTCAGCCCCTCCAGCAGCACCAGCTTGGAGTTTTCACCTTAGTGTGGCTGTATTTGGACTTCCTTATCCCCAGGTTTATGATGTCTGCACCCACACAGATGTCCTGTCATCGAGGGCCTAGTCGCAAGATTCTGAGGAGTCTCACGTGGTGATATTATCCATGCCCTAGTTGTCTTGCCCCTGGCAGGGGGAGTAGGCCCTAGGAACAAATGGCAGATTAGCACTACCCTGCTTCAGCAAGAGACCTTCGAGACCTGGCTGAGGAACGAGCACCAACAATATTTTCAGACACATGAAACCCCCTGAGACATCAATCATACAATGGGAAGCCATGAAAGCAGTTATAAGGGGAGCCCTTATTGTGCACACATCCAAACTTAGAAAAGAGAGAGACCAAGACCAAACCACTAGACAGCAAGAGAGGTATGTCAAACAATTAGAATACCAGATTCATGTTCACCTGGAGCAATGGGACTCTCTGAGGCCCCAAATTACTGTGGCCATGACTGCCTTGGAAGACACACATCAGCATAAGACAGAGTGTGCCCTTTTCCACCTCAATCACTCCTCCTGGAAGGCCAGGAAACAGCATAACAAACTTCTAGCATGTAGATTAATAGATTATAGGTAAATGGAATGTTGGAGATGTCACTTGGCTAATCAAGAGTGTCATCTTGAGACACCTTTGTGTTCGAGAATGATGAAGCGAAGCTGAGCAGTTCTGAAATACAAAGATGCCTCACGGTGGCATTCTTGATTTGCCAAGGGACCTCTCCAACATCCCAACTGTACTTCACTATGCAATTTTTTTAAGAGTTTCTTTCTTATTTACTCTGCTCTGTCTGCTTAATAAAGATCACTGCTCCTGAGTGTCACTGTGCTCACTTAGTTCAGCCAGTTTGCCATAATTCATGACTCCTCACCTTCACTGAATTGGCCCCAAAAGCAAGGTTGTAGAAGTAAAAAAAAAAATTTTTTTAAACTTACATGGTATGTCCATATGTGTTACGTTAATGGTATGACCACCCACTTGCAAAGAGAGGTAGTATAGCGCTGTAGGGCACTGAGCTGCAAACATAGAGACCGGGTTTGAATGCCACAGCCCCAACTTACATACTGTGTGACCCTGAGCAAGTCACTTAAGTTCATTGCGCTCCCAGGTTGCACCTGGAAACAAGCTTTGGCTTAGTGTGCTTTTCCTGCTTAAAGGGAAACTGTTACCTACAGGATTTCTTAATGCCTGAAAGCCAATAAAAAGCTAATTTGAGTGAGCCATTGTGTTTATCTGTGAGTCTTTGCAGTCCTGAGTTATTCATATTTATTTATTGAAACGTTTCACCAGGAAAGGCACTCTGAACAACAAGTTGCTCATCTCATGGTGCATCCTGGGAGAAAGGGTAGTTGAAATACATACATGCATACAACAGCAAACATTATTACAACCGTATTGGCATTGATGACTAGCAAGTAACAGAAAGAACATATTAAGTGCAGCAAAGAGTACAATTGTATACAGAGGTCACAATGGACAGGTCAAGTGCATTACATTAGGATAACACCTTAAATTCATGGTGATGGTACCAATTAGCCTGAAAGAAGGGTGTGGATAGGGAGTAACAGCAGAGGTGGAAAGGTAGCGATGCTGGAAGCGGAGCAGATGAATAGGAATCAAGGTTATACTGTAGATATAATGTTAATAGTAGATTGATAGGAACCTAAAGTCGTAGTGATATTGGCAGTTATAGATAACCCAAAGGAATGGCCAGGTAGGGATCTCAGCAGGGAAAGAAAGTAGTGAGCTGGATGGGAGCTATAATTCAGAATAGTTACTTAATATATTGATAAGAGGCTGGGAAGCAGATCAGGAATACCAGGTAGGTCAATTGCAGGTACAATTCACACAGAAGAAATTATGTAGGGCTGAAGTTATAGAAGAGGGGAAAAAGGAGTGGTGAAACTGCTGAGGAAGTGAATTCCACAGTTTTGGGAAGTGATACAAGAAACCAGCCTGGCCTACAGTGGTAGACTGGCGAGGGACAACCAAGGAACTGGAGTCATAAGATCTAAGTGAGTGGGCAGAGGGAGAATTGATAGAGAGGAGGTGAGATAGGATCAGAGTGATCCAAACCAGAACTTAGAGACAAATTTAGCACAATGATGGAGGCATCTATTTTCTAGTGAGGGAAATGCCAGGGAGGGGTAGAGTTGACAGTGATGGGTGAGAGGAGGAGAGTCCAGAGCAAAGCAACAGAAGGAGTTGAAGAAGGTATCCAATCTGGCTAAGGAGGTCTTGGGAGTGGCACTGTAGACTACATCACAGTAGTCGAAAATAGGAAGGATCATCTTCTGGACAAGTTCGCACCTAGCTGGGAGAGGGAGGCATTTCTGGTTCCTGTATAGAGTGCTGAGCTTGGAGCACAGCTTTTTTTAGGATAGCATCCACATGACCAGAGAAGGTGAGATGTTGGTCAAGTCAGACATCCAGCTATCTGAATGAGGAGGTGTCCTCAAGGACTGTCCCATCAAGGGTATGGAAGGAGCACAGGGAGGGGTGCCTAGAGGGTCTCTGCCTAGTGCCAAAGGTCATGGAGACTGTCTTCTTGGCATTTAGAAAAAGTTAATGAGCGCAAAACCAGTGCTGAATATTGTTGAAATCCTGCTGAAGTCTGTTTGCAACATAGAAACATAGAAGTTGACGGCAGATAAGGACCGCAAGGCCCATCCAGTCTGCCCATTTATTTTTCTACCTTATAAATGTGCCATCGGCCTTTGCTCTGTCAGTGGCCTATCTATTCATACTCATTTGTATTGCTCCCTTATGCCTATCCCATGCCTGTTTGAAGCCCTGCACTGTATTTATAGCCACCACTTCCTGAGGTAAGCATTCCATGCATCCACCACCCTTTATGTGAAAAGAATTTCCTCACATTCCCCTTAATTGGCCCCCCTAATCTCATGCTGTGTCCTCTTGTCCTGCTATTTTCTTATATTTAAACATGTTACACTCTTTCACCTTGTTAATGCCCTTAAGGTGTTTGAATGCCTCGATCATATCACCTCTCTCCTCCTTTGCTCTGAGGGTATACATATTGAGCTCTGTTAATCTGTCCTCATATGTCTTCTGATGCAGTCCCTGCACCATTTTGGTTGCCCTTCTCTGGACTGCCTCAATTTGGTTAATGTCCTTGTGAAGGTGTGGCCTCAATACTGCATGCAGTACTCCAGATGGGGCCTAACCAGTGTCTTGTAAAGAGGGATTATTACCTCCCTCTTATGACTTGTGATACCTCTACTAATACACCCTAACACCCCCTAGCCTTACCTACTGCTTTAGAGGTCTGTTTGATGATTTCAGGTCATCAGTGATGATGATGCCCAAGTCTCTTTCTTCCTTTGTGACCGCTAGCAACTCCCCTCCCAGCCTATAGGTGGCTTCAGGGTTTCTCTTCCCTATGTGCATGATCTTGTACTTCTTTGCATTAAATCCCAGTTGTCACTCTTCTGACCATTTTGCTAGTTTATCCAAATCTCTCCTCATTCTGCCCACCCCATCTGGATCATCTACTCTGTTGCAGATCTTGGTGTCATCTGCAAACAGACAAGCCTTACCCTTTAGTCCTTCTGCAAGGTCACTAATGAAGATGTTGAAGAGGACTGGCCCCAGGACTGATCCCTGAGGTACCCCACTTGTGACTTGCATCTCTTCTGACTGTATACCATTTACCACCACTCTCTGTTTCTGCCGTCAATCAGTTTGCCACCCAGTTGACCAACTTCTGACCCACCCGAGCCTACCCAGCTTATTTATCAATCTTCTATGTGGAACAGTGTCAAAAGCTTTGCTGAAGTCAAGGTGGGCGACATCAACTGCTCCCCTTGGTCCACCACTTGTTACCCAGTCAAAGAAATCTAAGAGATTAGTTTGACAGGACCTTCCTTTGTAAACCCATGCTGTCTTGGATCCTGTGCCCCTATGGATTCCAGGTGTTGCATATCCTTTCCTTAAGGTGCCTCCATAATCTTGCCCACTACTGAGGTAAGACTGACTGGTCTGTAGTTCCCTGCCTCCTCCCTGCTACCACTCTTGTGGAGTGGGATCACATGAGCCCTTCTCCAGTCTTCTGGGACCTCTCCTGTGCTCAGAGACTCACTAAACAATTCTGCTAATGGCTCTGCTAGTTCCACCTTTAGCTCCTTAAGTACCCTGGGATGTATGCCATCAGGTCCCATTGCCTTATCCACCCTGAGCTTAGCAAGCTCTTGTAGGACCCTTCAGTCGGGGACTGTCTGGTGGTGTAGAGGACCATGTCATCTGTGTATATACTGTATGTATTGCATATGTTAATCAGCCTGTAATTAAGGGTTGGTGGTAGCCATGTGTTTTAGGTTCCTGACAGGAAATGATGTCACCAAGGGCCTTGGTCCTCCTTTGACTGTATTTAATCCAACAGGTTAAATATGAAATCATTGTTTTATTAAGTGTTTTTTAAGTTGTTATTACAACACTTTCTACATTTATAATTCTTTTATATGTACATTGAAAGTAGAGCATTATCACCATTACATTTCAAACTGTTAGTAAAAATAATCCATCTTCAGGATTGCTTTAATCTCTAGGGCAGGCTATACTGCCAGCGGAACATCAAAAACTACACATCTCAAGGTTGGCTCTGTGGTGCCAACAGGTATTGGGGCCCATATTAGGATTTCTAAACCCTGGCTCTGTTCATGTCAGTACAGCTTTCTGGAGCTGCCACAGCACCAAATTATGTCTTTTTCCATTCCCTCTCTTACAGCCTTTTCTCTTATAAGTTCAGGTGTGAACTCAGGTCTACAAGATGCAAATGTGGCTATATATATATATATTAGGAGGCAGTATGGTGCAGTGGGTTAAGGCTCTGAGCTGCAAATCTGGATACCTGGGTTTGAATCCCACAGCCCCCTAGGTGCAAACTGTGTGACCCTGAGCAAGTCACTTAACTTCCTCGTGCTCCCAGGTTGCACCTACAAACAAGCTTTCAGCTTAGTGTGTCTCACCTGGTAAAATAATTGGTAATATATATATATATATATATATATATATATATACACCTAGTGGCCTGGTATCATGGGGCCAGCCTTGAAATGTGTAGTTTTTGATTATCAACTGGCAGTACAGCCTAGAGGTTAAAATAAAGAGCTGTGAACAAGTTTTGTTTATCCAGCGGAATGGGTTTTGATTCCAACATGCTCTACTTGTATATTGTGTGACCAGAGCAAGTCACTTAATCTCCCTGTGCTCCCAAAGCACAAACGGGAACAAGCTGTAGTTCAGTGTGCCTTTCCTGGACAAAGACGACAAAACAATCTGAGCACGTGTTATGATTCTGAAAATATTATGCTCTTTCTATCCAGATTTGACTTGGGGGGGGGGTGGGATAGGACACAATTACTTGCTTATTAATTGCAAAAACACATAGATGGACAACATTGTTAAAACATGCATAATCTGAAAAGCATTCTTAAAAGAGTATTTTACTTCTTTTGGTGAAGTTAAAAGTATAACAGTTTCTTACTGAAATACATTGCAATGAATGGGATTTTCAACTGTAACAATGCCAGAATTCTACTGGATTTTTTTTACTAACAGTTTGAAATGTAAAGGTGATAACTCACTAGTTTCCATGCACATACAAAACAATTATTATAAATGTAGAAAGTACTGTAACACTTTCTACCTTTATAATAATAATTCTTTTGTATGCACATTAAAACTAGTGAGTCATCACCTTTACATTTCAAACTGTTAGTAAAAATAATCCAATAGAATTCGGGCATTGTTACGGTAGAACATCCCATTCCATCCACAGTATTTCAGTAAGAAACTATTATACTTTTAAATTCCTCAAAAGAAGTAAAATACTCTTTAATTAATGATGATCATTTTTTACATATGGATAACAACACTTTCATCTCCAGTTCGACTGCCCGGTTGATATTTTTGGTTACAACTGCGAGGTTGTAATCAGCGCCTGTAAATCAAGCGCCGCCACAGAAAACTAATTGGTGGGTAGTTTCTCTTAGGCTGGGCTAAACATCTTGCACAACATGGTGGCTCCGTTACCGAGCACCAATACCGGCACTCAAGCTTTGCCTCACACTGTTATGGCAAGTAAGATTTTAAATATTTTTAAATATCTATCTAGTTGATCCTGCCCTGAGAATGAAAACAAAAAAATACAATCTGGTTGATCCTGCTGCTCATACCCTTCGAACGCGTCTTACACTATGCAGCTCTGCAGATGGACCATGACTTTTCAGATTGCCATTACCACTGTAATGTAAAAAAGAAAACAACACTAAAGAAAAGCAAAAAAAGAGAGAGACAGGTAGTGTGTGTGTCTCTCACTACATCTGATAGAAGTGCTGCACTAACTGAACTGTGCTGAAAGGGGAAAAAAAAATATCACCATTAATTATATAGAATAATATATGGGTGTGTGTGTATAAAAAAAACAGAATTTTACACACACCCTCTGTGTGGGATGCTTTTATAAACCCTGAAGGCAAATCCCGAGGGGTTTATGTGGGATCCCACACCTCGTGTGTGTGTAAAATTCTGGTTACACACGCCCACCCATATATTATTATTCTATATTTGAATTATGCATTTCAGGTTATGCATATTTTAACAATGTTGTCCATCTATGTGTTTTTGCAGTTAATAAACAAGTAATTGTGTCTTATTTTTTTTTTCAAGACAAATCTGAATAGAAAGAGCATATTATTTTCAGAATCGTAACACATGCTCAAATTGTTTTTAGTGTCTTTGTCTAGGAAAGGCACACTAAGCTATAGCTTGTTCCTGGGTCTGTTGTGGGAGCACAGGGAGGTTAAGTGACTTGCTCAGATCACACAATATACAAGTAGAGCATGATGGAATCAAAACCCATTCTGCAGAATGAACAAAACTTATTCACAGCTCTTTGCTTTAACCACTAGGCTTTACTGCCAGCTGATAATCAAAAACTAGACATTTCAAGGCTGGCCCCACGATACCAGGCCAGTAGGTACATAGCCACATTTGCATCTTGTTGACCTGAGTTCACACCCAAAATTGTAAGAGAAAAGGTTGCAAGAAAGGGAACGGAAAAAGACAGAAGTTTTTGTGGCAGCCCCAGAAATCTGTACTGACATGAACACAGCCAGGGTTTAGAAATCCTGATATGGGGCCCCAAAAGCTGTTGGCACCACAGAACCAGCCTTGAGATGTGTAGTTTTTGATGATCAGCAGACAGTATAGCCTACAAGTTAAAGCAATCCTGAAGTTGGATTATTTTTACTAACAGTTTGAAATGTAAAGGTGATAACTTACTAGTTTCAATGCCCATACAAAACAATTATTATAAATGTAGAAAGTGTTGTAATAGTACCTTAAAACATACTTAATAAAACAGATGATTTCATATTTAACCTGTTGGATTAAATACAATCAAAGGAGGATCAAGACCCTCAGTGACATCATTTCCTGTCAGGAGCCTAAAATACATTGCTGCCACCAGCCCTTAATTTTAGGCTGATTTACATATGAATAGCTCTTGACTGCAAAAACTCACAGATAAACACAATGGCTCACTCAAATTAGCTTTTTATGGGCTTTCAGACATTAAAAAATCCTGTAGATGACAGTTCCCCTTTAAACAACTTCCCCTTCCCATTTCCCTTTCCCTTTGCAAAGCTGTTGCACATTGTTGTCAGACTCTGTAAATGGATTAATTACCGACACTTTTTTAAATAATAAAAAACAAATGTGGAATGTGGCTGTTCACTGAGGCTTCAGCACTCAAAAGCCTCTTGGCTGTATAAGAGGTCTTTACATGCTGCAGCCACTTACACTGGTTCTTATGTAAAAAAAATGTTGTAAGGTGAGCATAAGAAACAGAGAAATACATTCCTTTGATACATATTTCACAGGGCCAAACTGTCACATTCCCTCCAGCAATAAATCTTGAATTCCAGAATTTTCATAAACACCTATACTCCTTGGAGATATCGCTCTCTCTCTCCCAAACCCAGCTGATGCCATTTCTCTAACCTCTAGCTCCCACAGGTGATCCCTACTGATTGTTCTACTCTAACTGCACCAGCTACTATACAGAAAGTCACAGAAGCCATACAGTCCCTTCCACCAATACAGGCCACTTTCACTCATAATTGCAGACACAAAAATTTTCACAAAAAGCCTTGCTCAGTAGATGAAGCCAAGTGTTGTAAGTCTGATAGACCCTTATTAGGTCAGCTTTATCCCTGGAAGACTGAGGGCAGATAATACCTGCAGAAGCCTGGATCATCTTTGGGAGGTGAAGCACCAGGTGCTCCTTACGGTCACCCTGTCACTGGATGCAGAGAAGGCCTCTGACAGGGTGGAGTGAGAGTTTCTTTTTGATGCCTTGAGATGGTTTGGATTTCCACCCCAGTTCATCTCCTTTACCAGTCCCCTATACTGAGCACCAACAGTGTCAGTCCTCACTAATTCTGCCATATTCCCTGCTTTCCTCTGAAATGGGGCATCCTATCCCCTTTTCTCTTCTTGCTTATGGATGAACCCCTCTCATAATGAAAATAAAGAAGTAACATGCGTCCCAGGTTATTTCAATAGGAGATTCCAATACGAAACTAATCCTTTTCACTAATGACATCACACCCTTCCTGGTGAATATCCTGTCCTCCCTACAGGCACTGAGTGTTATCATACAGGAATATTTTGCCCTTTCAAGGTTCAGACTCAATGGAGCAAAGTCAAACGTTATGCCCTTGAATGAGTCGTGCAATCAGAGTCTGTTTGCAGCATACCCTTTCCAATGGGCACCAAACAGAGTGACATGATGGGCATACAATTGCACCCAACAATTAAAGTCACAGTTGCAGCAAACATAGGAGTAATATTGTCCAAACTAGATGCAGAAATCCAGAGATGGAGGCACATTCACCTTTCTATCTGGGGACAGATGAATACCCTCAAGACAACAGCCCTCCTGAAGGTCTAGTACATTTTGTCCAACCTCTCTATACCACTTCCTGACTCCATTTTGAAGGCCTTACAGTACATTCCAAACTATCAGCTTTCATATGGGACCACAAATCCACTAAAATTAAAATGCAGATTCTCCAAACTAACTGGGAAAAAGGGGAGGCTTTGGACTCTCTAATCTACACTTACTGCATGACAGCATGGTCCTCAGACAAGCAATCACATGCTGTGGATTGTATTAGAAGTTGCCCAAGCTTGATTGACACAGGCTCCAGCACTAGTTCTGCTGGACTGGTAACTTGGGAAACCTGGGCAAGACATTTCGCCATGTACTCATCATACAAGGCAAGCATGGATGAAACCCATGAAACAGCTCAACTGGCTAGCCAGAGTGGCAGGACTCTGCCCTCTTTGGCAAGACCTCAACTTCTAATAGAGGGGAACCCATACTGTGGTCACTTTGGAAACAGAAGGGTCTTTGCACCCTAGGAGACATATATCGGGAGGACACAGGAGTCCTCAAGTCTTTTGAGGATATTTGCAATACATATGAGATACCACATGCATTTCAAGAGGTATCTCCAATTGAGAGACCTTCTCAAAACAAAGGTAACTGCAACCCATACTCTCTCTCTCCCCCGTCCCCCAGGAGTAAAACAGAAATGGCCCCTGGAACTTAACATTTTTCAGCATTTGGCAGGTAAGCTTCTGAAACTGAGAGATAAGAGAAATTCCTTCCCCACAGGTAACACTACCTAGAGAATGCTGGGAACAAGAACTAGATACAATTTTTACACCTACAGAATAGGACAGAGTTTGGATCCAAGCATATACTGCAAAATAGGGAATTACAAGTGAAAACCCTCCAGTACAAAATCCTACATAGGGTCTACTGGACACCTCAGTAGCGCTATATAGCAGGACTTCTTCCAGACAGTAACTACTGGCACTGTGATTCACCACAGACCTTTCTTTGACATATGCTTTGGATTTGCCTGAAATAGCTAAATACTATGACAGAGTGTGGACCAAATGTAGATTACTGATGTCTTTACCCCCTTTCCATGAGCATAGACTGGTTCCATGTCATAATAGTGATCGCAAAACAGCGATCGCTATTATGGGGAGTGTATATTGCCGAAAAGCAAATCAGTGATATACATTTGCCGGCAACCCGACATCCAGAACAACAAAAAGTGTTTTTGTGGGGGGGTTGTGCCCCCCCCCTTGCAGGTGGCTTTGTCCCCTGCACGCCCTTTGAATTTAGATTCTCAACTCCAGGGGAGTGCAGGTCGGGTAGAGGACACGGTCCAGATTTGCAAAAAAAATTAAGTCCCACAGTCGCAGGCAGTGGCAAAATTTCCACACTCCCACTCCCCAGCCCTGAACCCAGTACCTGCTGAGCCACAGCTAGCCACCCACACCACATGGCTAGCTCGGTGGCAGCAGGCACAACAGTCCCCTAAAACCCCTTCTCTATCCCTCCCCTTCCCCTCAATATTCCCCCCCTTCTGGTCACTCTTCCCTGTGCTCGCTTTCACGTAGGGTTGCTATCCTTGCAGGGCAGCCCATGGGGACAACGCTGAATATGAGTCGCCGTTTTGACAGTTGCCCCTATTTAGTCGCTATCCTCATGGGATACTGCTTAGACTGATGCTTCTAGGACTCCCACCATCACACCAGCCCACACCCCCAGCACAACTGACAAGGCTCAATGGAGCACTGGCAGCAGCTGAGAGTATTCCTCAGACACTGGAGAGATCCAGGCCCTCCCTTGGTCCAGGAATGGGAAAATCTAGTAGCACTCACAGTGAGATATGAGAAAGTGGCACGCTCTGCAGTGGGCAAGCTGACCCAATACCAGAAAATATAGGGCCCCAACCTGAAAACCAAAGATGCAGATGTATCTATTGTATTGCCAGCAAGGTGAGGAATCTTCTCCACTCGATTCAGACTTGCAGTACCAAGGATAAACCCTAGGTAACCGACCCTCAACTTAAAACTTTGAGAGTGTTGGCTTCCCTACTTCAGATGACAGGTGGATAACCATGTCTGTGTACATCCCTCCACTGCTCCCTGTGGCCCCCCCTCCATTGGTAGATTCATCACTGCATAAAGCAGCCTAATCTGTGACTGGCATAGAAACATAGAAGTTGATGGCAGAAGGAGACCACTAGGTCCATTTAGCCTGCCCATTTGTTTTAGACCTATTTTGACACTCTAGTTGCCCTTTGTAGTCAGGGCTCCCTTGTGTCTATCCCATGCATTCTTGAATCGCCCACAGTGTTGACTCCCACAGCTTCTTGGGGCAGGCTGTTCCAGGCATCCACCACTTTTTCTGTGAGGAAAAACTTCCCGGTGTTGGTAGAGAACCTCCCTTCTTGCAGCCTGAGATCATGTCCCCTAGTCCTGGAGCTCTTCCTGAAGTGAAAAACGTTCTTGTGCCTGTACCTTGTTAATGCCTTTTATGTACTTGAATGTTTCAATCATGTCTCCGCTCCCTCTTCTCTGCTCCAGGGAGTAAATATTCAGTTCCTTAAGCCTTTCCTCATAGGACATGTACTGCAGACCCTGAATCATTTTTGTCGCCTTTCTCTGTACTGTTTCCACCTGGCCAATGTCCTTCCTGAGGTAAGGCCTCCAGAAGTGGACTCTGTATTCCAGGTGAGGCCTGACCAGTGATCTATACAGTGGTAGTACCGCCTCTCTCCTCCTGCTCGCGATTCCCCTCCCAATGCAGCCCAGCATTCTGTTGGCCTTCAATGTTGCCTTCTCACACTGCTGACTAACCTTCAAGTTATCTGAGATTATGATTCCCAGATCTAGTTCCTGGTTTGAGGCCACCAGTTTTTTGCCTCCTAGGTATTACGCCTTTCTTGGATTTTTCTTTCCTATGTGTATGACCTTGCACTTTTTGGCGTTAAATCTCAGCTGCCACACTTTAGACCATTCTTCTAGTTTCTTGAGGTCAGCTTCCATCCTGCTCACTCCCTCTGGGGTGTCCACCCTGTTACATATCTTGGTGTCTTCTGCAAACAGACACACCTTCCCTTCCAGTCAGTCAGCCATGTCTGCTATAAAAACACCGAAGAGCAGGGGCACAAGCACTGAGCCCTGAGTACACCACTGGTCACCCTGTCTTCCGTCGATTGCATTACATTAACCTGTACCCTCTGGGTTCTGCTTTGTAACCAGTTTTGTACCCATCTGACTACTTCTGGACCAACCCTTGTGTGGTCAAGCTTCTTTACCAGCCTTCTGTGTGGAACCGAGTCAAAGGCCTTACTAAAGTCTAGGCAGATTACACCTATGATGGTCCTTATCTGCCATCGAAGTCTATGTTTCTATGTTTACTGCCCCACCGCCCCACCATTGTCCACTATTTTTGTAGCATAGTCAAAAAACTTGAGCAGATTTGTCTGGCATGATCTACTTGCTGTGAAACCATGCTGTTTAGGGTCTTATTGGCTACTAGTTTCGAGGAATGCTATGATCATCTGTTTGAGTAGTGTCTCCATTAGTTTCCCTATTATAGACTTGAGGCTCACTGGTCTGTAATTACTAGCCTCTTTGCAGCTGCCTGATTTGTGAAGTGGAACCACTATTGCCTTTTCCTAGTCGTCGGGTATTACACTGCTCTTCAAGGATCTTGTGAATAGAAGTGCCAGAGGGGCTGCTAATTCTACCCCAGTTCCTTAAGGATTCTGGGGTGCATCTCGTCTGGTCCCATGGCTTTGTCTGCTTTTAGTTTATTTAGCGCCTCCCGTACTTCAGCTTTTGTAAAGGGACTCACGTCTCCCCCTGGTCCTGGGGTGTTGTGTTTTTTCAGGGCTGGGCCATCTCCTGGGTCCTCTTTGGTAAACACCGAGAAGAAGTATTTGTTGAGGATTTCGGCTTTCTCTGGGTCATGTTTGGTGCATTTCCCTTCTTCAGTAGCAATCTTTACTATGCCCCCTTTTTCCTTCCTATGTTCCCTAATGTATCTAAAAAAATATTTGTCTCCTCTCTTTGCCCCTACTGCTATCTTGTCCTCTATATGGGCTTTTACCTTTCTAATTTGTTTGTTAGACTCTCTCATTTTTTCCTTGTACAACTCCCAGACTCTCTCAGTTTTGGTTTCCTGGTATATGCTGTATGCCTTCTTTTTTTCTTTGACTGTGGTAGCTACTTCCTCGGAAAATCATAGAGGATTTCTTTTTCTTTTTGCTTTGCTGATTCATCTGGCACATTGATCTGTGGCAGCCTTTATTGCTCTCGAGTCTCCCCCACATGATCTCCACCCTCCTCAATCTCTATTTCCATTAACTAGCTACTTATGATGTTCCTCATTTTTGGAAGTCAGCCTCTCTAAAATCTAGCACCTTTATCTTTGAGTGGCTGGTGTCCTGTCTTATGTTTACCTTAAAGCTTACCATGTGATGGTCGCTGCTGCCCATATGGCATCCCACTTCGATGTCCTTGATCCTTTCCAAGTTTGTGAGGACAAGATCAAGAATGGCATCTCCCCTTGTTGTTTTTTTTTTATTTATTTTTTTTTGTCGTCTTTTTGCCTTACCTCCTCAGCTGGGTGGTAGTCCTATGGTTCCCCCTGCATCTAGTCCAAACCCGGCAGCCCCTGCACCAACCGCTGTAACCAAGCTGCCACCCCTTCGCCCTCTCACCCTCATGGCCACATCACACTCCCCTACAGCGTGGAAGACCATCTGGGGAGTTGGGACCAGAGGGAGCTACATAGGGGTGCTCGGTGCAGTACCGCGGGGGCAGACTTTGACTCGCACCGGAGGATTAGGGCTGGTATTTTCCTTTTTTTGTGTCATAGTTGGTCCAGGCATGCAGGACATCAGTGACAGTGCAGTGCACACTTAGGTGCCTCACACATTAGGCATCTGCCTGCTCTGATCCCCTCTAGACCATGTGACTGCACCAGCCCCTAGCCACCACCAGGAGCCAGCATGATCACGGGTAACCCTCCCCACCCAGTCCACGGAACGCTCGATTCTACCTCCCCCCCGGCTGACCCACCATAGCCCAGGGTCACTCCCAAACCCGGGTTGTCAGTGTGGTGCAAGGTGTGGCGTCCAGCACCTCAACCCTTGGCACCACTGGGCCAGCTCCTTGTTGAGATTGTAACAAGTTGGCACAGTCCCACGCCTTGTAGTGACAATAAGAAGTCCCTACTTCTTGTTGTTGCTCCCATTAGTGTGCTCCAGTTAATATCTGGTAGGCTGAAGTCCCCCACCAGTATTACTTTGCCTTTATCAGACATTTTGTGTATTTCCGCTATTAGGTCTTTGCCTCCTTTATCTCGTTCATTTGGGGGCCTGTACACAATGCTGATTCTGAAGGGTTTTCCCTTGCCTGTGTCTAGTGTTAGCCACAGGGATTTGAAGTCCCCAAGTTGCCCTTTTACTTCTGTGGCTTTTATTTCTTCCCGAAAGTAAATGGCTATGCCCTTCCCCCTCTTTTTTTTTTTGCCCTGCCTATCTTTCCTGAACAGATTGCAACCGGGAATGGCCTTATTCCATCCATGGTTTTCCGTGAACCACGTTTCTGTCACAGCTACCCAGTCCAATCTTTCTGTTTCCAAGATGGCTGCAGGTTTGGGAAGTTTGATGGTTAGGTTCCTAGTATTTGCAACCATTGTCTTCCTGGAATGTGCATCCTCTTTGGTACGAGGTTGTACCCTCTTCCTGGACTGCTCCAGTTTGCTCTTTCTGGCCGAGAGATTATGAAGGTTGCTGGCTCAGGCAAATGTTGGCTCTGATTTGTTTTCCGAGGATGTATGCACGCATTTGGCGTTTGGGGAGTGATGACCAGCCCACCAATGGCAGAGGTGTGAGCTGCATCATACTCCCCTTTATTTAGTTTAAACTACTTTTATAGACATCAAATTTTTGTCCGAGTGCTCGCACACCTTCTCTGTTTAGGTGCAATCCGTTGTATTTAAAAAAAACTCCTTCCCAAAAGTTGTGCCAGTTCCCTATGTACTGGCATACACTGATTAACCTATCTACACTCTGGAACCGTTGACTTCACCTAATGTGATAATATGACATGAATTTCCACTTGTGACCCTCCTTTCTCCTCGTCCTCCTACCACTCCCTCCTCTTCCCCTACCCTTATCTACTCATTGTCACATCCCCTCTCCCAATTACAGTTTGGTCACTTATAGCTTGTTATAGAGTTCACTGCTTGTCCTTCCATACTACTTTGCCAGTGTGAGAGAGTTCTCTCGGGTTATAATCTGAGAATGTGCTATATTATTAACTTCAGACTAATTGGAAGGCTGGTAACTACAGAGCGATTACCTAGTACTATATCAATTTCTTTACATTGTATGCTAAAAGTATGTTACACAGATGTTCCAAATTTTTACATTTTTGTGACAAGTTCCTGTATTGGAAACATTGTATGTTTTAAAAATGGAAAAACCTAGTGAAAAACTACTCCAGCCACAACTGGGTGATGGCCCAGTGCCCTGCAGCCCCCACACTGACAACTGGGCCCTTCCAACACAAGTGCTGTAGCAGACGACTCACCTGAATAGGTAAGTCCCAGATAGGTCACATGACAGGGATGGGGGGGGCCAGTCCAGATAGGGACCAGCTGAAGGCAAACAGGAGGAGAAACTCAGGACTGAAAAATAAAAAAGGAAATGTGTGCCAGACCCAAATACAGCTACAGTCTCATTCTTGTAAGTAAACTTAAAAAGTAGCCTTGAGTGAAGGGATTTATTTTTATTGGCGTTAGTCATTAATTACATGAAAGTAATAAAAGCAGTTTTAGATGTAACTCCTAGGTGGCGCTATCCCAAGGGCTACTACCCCTACCTGCTTGGCTAGTAGCAGGTTAAGGGGCCTGAGTTCTGAAATGGGTGCCTCCACCCGGAGGTCAGGGTTGGTAGTGGTCAAGCTAACCTGGGCACAGCCCTCCGGGACACTGTAGCCCCTTCCCCCCACTTTCCTTACTAGTGGCTGGAACAATACACAATAATCACTTTCACAATACCCCTGATATACCACACAAGTACCCACACTGTCTGCACTTACCACCAGGGCTTTCCTCTGGCCTGGCCCTGGGAACCCCCTGCAAAACAAGGTTATACACAGCAAATAACAGCAGTACAGTACTCTTGCACAAACTGGAACCACAGTCAGGATAAATGCAAAAAAGAGTTAGATCTGATTTATTTAAGGGACTTGAACAAGAGAGGGGTGTAATCAGGTTAATTTGCTTAAAGGCTGTATCAATCAAACAGTTATGCATACACTTCAGGGTCCATAAACAGTCACACGCTCTGGGTACCCAGATGAAGAATGGTGGGCTAGCCAGGAACATTGCAGCTGGTTGGGGCCCTGTGATGGAAGAAAACAACATGCACAACACACAGTATTTGTAATCCGGAGCCGGAGGGCTCAGTTCGTGAAAAGTAAACAACAAGACAATCACATGACACAATTTTAGATTAGGCTGTTGTTGCAGGGAGCTACCCTGATAATTACTCACGATACCCAAGACTGGACACAGGCTGGATGAAAATCGAGACAGCAGGTGGTTAATGTGGAGTGCCAGGAGAAGCAGGGCCCACACAAATCGCTGATGCATCATTCCTGTTTAAGCATGGAGCAGGGGGCTGATCCCCAGGTAGGTCTCTCGTCGATGACTTTCTCTGTGCAGCGGGTAGTCTGGCTGGGCCAGTGTGGCAAGGCCCCGGCCAAATGGAGACAAATTCGGATACAGTCCATTTTGAACTGGATACAGCTTCCAGCAAGCAGAACACAGTTCACACAGTGGGGAACCAAATTACGACCCACTAACAACTCACAGCACATTTACATGTAAGGAAATTCTACTGTACCGGGCAAAACACTCTCCGGTCACGATCGCAGAGTCTCTGCACAAACTGGGGATTCAAAAGCAACTGGAAATCCTGACAGGCTGATCGCATTCAGCAAAATCTTCAGTCTTCTTCAGGTATGAGTCTGGTAAAAAATCAGTGGCTTAGTTCGTTCTCACAAACTTGGATTTAGTCCGAAATAATTCTCTTCTCTTCTCTTCTCTCCCTCTCAGGGGCAGCAGGCAGACATGCAGGCCACAACTCAGGCCTTTCCACAGTTCTCCCGTGCAAAACTACTCAGATGGCTGCTTGACTGTCTCAAGCTGTTGTTTCTTCAGCTCCCAACTTAGATCTGACTCAACTGTCAGCAAGCCTGGGACTTTCTCCAGAATCCAAAAGGTTCGGTTGGCTGATCTGTCCGTCAGTCACAACAAAGGCTCCCCCTTCAGGTGCAAAAAGGCGCCAAAAGCCCAAAACTACAATTCCTATGGATTTTGACTCCAGACAGCTCCTGTTATCCAGTTCCATTTTAGGTCCCACCAGTACTGATTGTTCCAATTCGGCAGTCCAGGACCAATATAGTGGAGATAAACAAAACATTCCTTGCTGCAAAGAAGGCAGGTTAGACAAACTACATTATTATTATCACTCTAAATGATTTACAGCAAATAGTTACATCTTTCAACAGAGCTCCTTCTCAGATTACTTATGACTGTAATCCAGGCAGCTCTTAAAGAAACAGTACACAGAGGCTATACAGGCACTCTCTGGCAATCACATTTAAACTGCTAAAACGCAGGACACCATCTTGGCAGTGAGCATTTAGGCAAGCTCAAGGAAGACTTTTCGGGAACCCCCATTTGTAGGGGGGTTACATAGAAATTTTGGGTGGGTTAAAAATACACTGATGACAGAAGGCAGTATAGCGCAGTGGTTTAAGGCCCTGAGCTGCAAACCTGGAGACCTGGGTTTGAATCCCACAGCCCTCACTTGCATACTGTGTGACCCTGAGCAAGTCACTTAACTTCCTTGTGCTCCCAGGTTATACCTGTGAACAAGCTTAGTGTGTCTCTCCTGGTTAAAAAAATGGTATAAATCTAAGCGTGTCAGAAATTGACTATTGCTAAAAAATATATGATATAATTTTTTTCTAACAAATACTTCTTTTTTAATTACAGTTTTACTGAGGCTTTTTTAAGGTAAAAAAAGACATGATAATTGGTACAGGACATGCTATCCAAAATGTAGATAGTAAATAACTATAAAGTACAGTTCCATCAGGATACAGAGTTCAGTGTTAGCATGAGAACAAGTTAATTGCAACCTTCTACTGGAGTGGCAACCCAGCAGATTTAAAGGTGACATTAGTTGGGGTCCTGTGCTGGAAGCACAGACTTAGCTGACAAACAGGAGTGCAAGCCCCAAGCTTAACCTTACGGTTATATTTATTTATATTTCCGCTCATACTGAAAGTAGCAAGGTAAGGGGAAAAAAAGAAGAGATTTGCAGGCAGTGTTAGGGGCACTTTGAAACTTGTCTTTAAAATTGTAATATTTATTGTGGGGGAACTAGCTCAGGAGATTAATCTTGGGGCTGAGTAGATACAGGAACCATGCATATCAGCTGTGTAACTGAGATGAGGAGCTGAAAGAGGCTTATTGCCTTCTAACATAAAAGGACTCCCTCCTAACGTGTCCAATTCATGTTCATGTCCCAGTGAGTGAGTGGAACAGTGAAGAAGTGGAATAGGTGCAAGGCTGGTGTCAGGGGCATCGGTAGGCATCAGCAGGAGGAAGCAGGGGACCCTGCTGGTCAGCTAAGGTAAGGTGCCGGTTCACTACTGTGTAACACTGACTGCTGGGAATGGCGGAAGGTCACAGGTAGGCCAAAACTGCAAATAGGAGCAACACCTTATCTAGAGTGGCAGTATAAAGGGCTTTAAACAAGGTGCAGGAGAACACTAATAGCAACCTATCTAGGGTCAGGTAGCAAAGGGTTAGGGGAAGGTGAAAGTGTTGCTACCACAATAGGAACAAGCATTTGTCAATGCTGAATGGCCGCCGCTGGTATTGCTGTTGTACCAGGTCTTGCTTGTACACATTTTTACTATATATCTATCCAGGACAGAGCAGGTGAGATGTAATACTTAATTCTGTTTGAGTTGAGAAGAACAGCTCAGCTGCACTTTTCGGTCCTTTTCCCAAATAGCACAAGATAACATTCTTATGCAGTAAGAAACACACACAAGTATACATATTAATATATAATAGGAAACATTACCACCTGTTGGGCCAGGTAGTGTACCATACCACAGTAGCAGCACATGGGTAGGGTGGGTGGGCTCTTACTGCTGCTCATTTGATCTTTCCTTAGACAGGCCTAGTCTGCCCTGGAACACCCATAAATAAATATACCCCTCCTCCACAAACAGCATTAATAATCTGGTATCTGCTTATTGGATGGTGGTAGGTTTGGACTTGTATATGTCTGTGAGGAGGGGGGAGGGAGGAAGGGATATATATCTCCCTCCCTCCCTCCCCACAGACCTAAGCAGGCATGTCTGAAAGTGAGGCCACAGGCTATGGCAAGGAGCTACTTATTGCTTTGCTTTTGCACTTTACTTTTCATACAAATAAATTTAATTATTCCCTTTGGGATTCTGTTTTAAATATTACAGAGTTTGACACATTTTATAAATGTTATCACGTTTTTTAAAATATTTAGAAATAATCAGAACTAATCCAACCCCCCTGTATTCTGGTTCTTATTTAATGAGGGTCACAACTTCACTGAGTTCTCCTAGTCCTAATCTCTTCCCTTGTACCATATTAAACCGACACTACAGTGCTCAATCCTCAGTGTTGGTACCTAAAATAAAGAAAACTGCTCCTTGTAGTCTTTTTCATACCCTGTAAAAAAAATGGTCCATTGATTTCTGTTTCTACCATCATTACTCCCCCACCCCAACCCTACCCCACACTCAATACCAACCACCCCAAACCCCCTACCCCTTACTTACCTACTGTGAGTCTAACACCATAATCCTGTCTGGACCAGAGACGCATCTTCACTCTTCAACACGGAACCAGGAATTGAAGAAATCGGGTAAGCATGTCAATGTATTTCAATGTGTTTTGATCTTGTTCTCATAACTTGGTAATTTTTTCCCTAAAATTTTCAATATGACCTTTTTGAGACCCGACCTCATGAACAAGGTAGGTGACACTTTTCAAATCCAGCCCAAAACATGATTTCTCTGAATCTCTGCAAAATCACATTTCAGGCTAGATGAACGTTTTCAACTACCATGTTCATGAGGTGGGGTCATAAGAAGACTGTTGAAAATTTGCAAGCCAGATCGAACACAGCGTCTCTCCTCCAGGGGCAGGAACACTTCCATGGGGTTGTAAGAGGTAATTCAGCCTCCTACCATCTAGCTTGTTGGGGTGTTAGCCCTCAACGCTTTGCATCGACTGCCCCGCCCCCAGCCCAACCTCAATTTATAGTCCCACCATGTCACGTGACTTCCTGTCACTGAATTTACTAAGTCCCCATGTCTCCATTTGCAGCTTATATTTGCTGCCCACCAGAGGGAGCTCACTTGCCTACACACTCAGCTGTTCTAGCTTCTCTAATCTCCTCACTGCACTCTACTTCCCCACAGACACTCTTGCCTGATCCTCTTCTCTGTTGCCTAGGTTTCCCATCCACTGCCTAGCCAGCCACCTCCCTTCTCATCTCTCCACCGGTCCCCACACACTCCCCTGTGTGGCCACTAGGAGTCGCTATTGTACCCCCCTTTTGCCTCTGGACCAACATCCTGCAGACCTCCAGCTGCCCCTGGGACTATGTTTTACCAGACTATTCGGATATCCTCCCGGGGTTTGAACCTGGTACCTTTGGTGCCAAAGTCCGCAGCCCTGCCACTAGTCCATTGTGGCAGTCATACTCAAGAAAGGCTAAATATAGTTCTTATCCAAATTGTACCTTACAACAACAGGCACGATGGGTGCTTATGCCCCTTTGCTAAGCCTGGCCACACTGATCCTCCTGAAACGAGTCTTTCCACAACCAGGGCATATACCCCTCATGCCCAGTGCTGCACCGATTATCCACACCACGGTACCCCGACTCCCTCCACAATGGACACACCCTCAGCCCCACTGCACCACCCATTTACCAACACTCTCACCACCTCTTCATTCCCATCCACCCCTGGACCCCGCTTTTCCTTGCCATCCCCATTTCCATGCCTTACCTATTCCCTGCACTCCAGCGACCAGACCCTCATTCAAGTGCTCAGCGAGTTGCGCCAATCACTACTGCCTACTGGTCAGAGTAATCACTTTGCTATTGTTACTTTCTGGGAATGTTCACCCAATCTCTTGCCCTATTTCCGCCAGCCATAACAAGCCTCTTCCTACACCAGGCCTCCGCATTGCCTCATTGAATATTTGCAGCCTCCTGAAAAAGTCTGCTGCGCTCCAGTGCTGGGTCATATACCACCAACCAGACATTATTGCCCTAGTTGAGACCTGGCTCTCCAAATCCACCCCTGATTCCTTCATCTCCCTCCCAGGTACACCCTGTTCAGAGAAGACTGGGTGGGCAAGTGCGGGGGTGGATGTGCTGCCTACATTCGTGACACCCTCCTTGGCCACGCGCTGCCTGCTCCCAAGCTTGATAATGGAGCACAAGCTCTCACACTAAAAATCACCCCAGACCCTGCTAGGGGTCCACTCTTCCTCCCAGTCACCTACATTCCCCCAAGGAACCAGAACCCCACTATTCTGTCTCTCACCGATTACCTTGCAAACCTGCCACACAAAACAAAGCAAGTAGTTACTGGGGACCTCAACATCAATTGGCTTGCTAGTTCTGCAGCCCAAACAAGAGACACTTTTGCTGCCTTCGATATGACCCAGTTAGTCTCCCAGCCCACCAAATATAACCCCTCAACTGGAACCAGCACCCTCCTGGATGTTATTATAACCAACTGCCCCCAAAAAGTCCAGGATAGCAACATCCTTTATTTTGCACAGATGGACTGGTCCCCCATCAGCCGTGCTCTGAACATTGACTTAGCTCTCGACCTCTTCACATACTCCTTTAACAAGGTCTGTGACCTTTTTGCTCCCTTCACCAGGACCTACTCCAAAAAACAAAACTCGCTATGGGTCACCACATCCCTCATTCAGAAACTTAAAGTGAGGGATTACATCTGGCACATCGCTGCTGAATCTGGCAAGCCAGCAGATAGGCAATCATACAGCACTGAGTGCAATAACTGTGCCTGGACCATCCGACAGGCTAAGGCCGAGCACTACCTCACCACCCTTGCCTCCTCCTGGGAATCAGCCAGGAACTTTTGGAATAACATGAAAGAACTGAATGGGAAGTCTCGCTACCCCCCCATCCCAACTCTCCATTAACAGATGTTTCTCCACAGATCCCCTTGGCATTGCAGACAGTCTAAATACCATGTTCTCTGACCTTAGCTCCATCTTCCCCAGCAATTTCTTTGACCCTGTCCTGGCTTCTCAGCCCTCCACCCTCCCTCGCTCATCATTCTACCTTCGCACAATATCCTCACTTGAAGCCAGGCTATATCTACAAAAAGCTGTCAATAGCAACAGCCCCAGTAATGACCCCTTGGACACCAGGATTCTTTGGCAGTTCTTGGATGTTATTCTGGTCCCCCTTGCTGACCTACTAAACTGCTCACTGTGTCTGGGTCAGTTCCCCAGTGCATGAAAAACAGCCGTCATCACTCCGATACACAAGAGTGGGGATCGGTCCTCCCCAGTAACTACCGGCCGATCTCTATCCCCCCCCCACTCTCTAAAGCTCTTGAAAAGTGGTAGCAGGTCAACCCATGGAGTACCTGACCAAGTACGATATCCTGTGACCTGAGCAGCATGGCTTTCGCTCAGGTCACAGCACCTCAACTGCACTCCTGGAATTCTCCAGCTTTCTGCACTCTGCCCTAGACTCTGGCAACCTCACCGGAACCGTGTTCATTGACCTCGCCAAGGCCTTTGACACGGTCTGCCATCCCCTCTTGCTTGACTCCCTCCTCCACATCAATTTCTCTGCTGGTTCCCTCGCATGGTTCACCAGCTACCTCTCATCTAGAGCTGAGTGCGTAAAAATTAACAGCTCCTTGTCCGACACCCATCCTGTCTGCTCTGGAGTACCCCAGGGCTCCATCCTGGGACCCCTTATCTTCAGTCTCTGTCTTAACACACTCCCCACTGCCAGTACCAGTATACAGTGCAGATGAGGCAGTACTATTCTCCTCACACCCTAACCCTGCCTCACTACAGGCCTCCCTTCAGCATGCCTTTCACCAAGCAAAACAGTGGTTCACCAATCATAGGTTGGTCATGAACCTAAAAAAGACTAAGGCAATGTTCTTCACGCACCACCAAAGCAAGGCCAGAAATGCCCCCCTCCTGATACTACCCAGCACTCTGCAACCCCTAGAGCAAGTGTCCTCCTATAAATACTTGGGTATCACCTTCAACTCTGCCCTCACCTTCCACTCCCACATCAGCGCCCTCTCTGCCACCACCAACTCCAGGATGAGGCTTCTATACCATCATAGGGACTGCCTTACCCCTGATGCTCTCCAGCTGGCCATCATCTCATCTGTCCTGTCCCTAGTGGACTATGGTCTGCCTATCTATGCAGCTGCTGACAATACTGCACTCGCCAAAATCCATTCTCCATTAACAAGGCCTGCAGGCTCCTGACCGGAGCTTCCAGGCACACTCACACCCGTCTGCTGTACTCCACCGCCAACCTGCTCAACCTAGAGGAGAGGCTTCACTACCAGACTTGCCTGCTAGCCAAAAAGACACTCCTCGGGCTCCCGAGTAACGGCCTCCCTTCACCGGGCCAGCCCCACGGTCTCCACCCATAGTACCTGTAAAGCCACCCTACTAGTACCCAGAACCAGGACGTCCCTAGCTCAGCGATCCTTCTGCTACAGAGTGCCTTCCTGGTTCAACTCCCTCCCAGCCAATACCACAAACATCACTAAAATTGGTCCCTTCATGGCAGCTCTCACGAGCCACCTATTCACCACCTGCTGCTGTAAGTGTACTTAATTCCAGTCTCTCCCTCCCCTCTGGACCTCCCCTGTGGGTCCTTATCTGCCAAGCCTAATGGCCACTCTATGTCGGATTATGACAATGTCCCTCGGACTGCTTTTATCTGCACCTATGCCTCACCACAAGTCCACTCCTCCCCCCTGCACGAATACTGCTGTCCCCCAGAGGGCTGTATTGTTTGCATCCCATATCTGCTGTTGATTCCTGGCACCGCATTGTGTTTGCTCAGTTTTTCACAGCTCTGCTGACCAGGCACCGTATATCTCTGTACCCTGCTTACTGTATGCTACTCATGTATCACTGAGGTGTTGTCCTCCTGTAACACCTGTTGAAACCTTGTAACTATTGTTTGAAACCTGTAACTATTACTGTGTATTGATCTATGTAATATTGTCTCTTTTTGTTCTCTATGACGAGGTGCCTTTGTAAACAAATCTTTGACTCAAAGGTCTGTAAATCCGATATTTTAAATAAATAAAATAAATAAATAAATTTGGGGTCAAAATATTACAGTTATGAAAGTACGTTAAACATTTTTCAATGCAGCGCTCAATTTGGTAATTTTCAATATTTTGACCCCACATGTTCAACATTGTCATTTTTTCACACGACCTCATGAACATGCAAGGTGTCATTTTCAAATCCTGGCCAAAATGTGTTTTTGCACTTGTGGCATGAAATGACATTTTGGCTAGTATTTTATAAATGACATATGTCTTGTTCAGAAATGGGGTCATAAAAAGACTACGTTGAAAATACGGGGCTGAAATCCGTAAAAACAACAAAGTTATGAAGAAATATTGAATCATTCCAACGTCCACTCATAACTTCATTTTTGCAGATTTTGTCCACTAATGTTCAACAAATCCCTTGTGTTACTCCAGCTTCAAATCACGTCTTTGCCACCGCACTGTGAAATCACCTCTTAGATGGGCTTTAAAAAATTCCACCTGTCTTGATCATGATGTCAGGTCATAAAAAGGTTATGCTGGAAATCTGGGGTGAAAATGTGCAAGTCCACTGAAAATTAGATATTGCCTCTCAACTGGCCTACACTGGATAACTATAGTCTAAAAATGTGCAAAGGCAGGATACCACTGAAAATGAGATATTGCATCTCATCTTGTCTATCTTTTCTTCAACCATGGTGATCTGTGCACACTACCGCAAGCTTTCATTAGCTCACAAACTGACTACTGCAACACACTCTATTATGGCCTCCCAGCTACTAAGCTTTACTGCCTGGAGTTACTGCAGAATTAGGCAGCCAGGCTGTTAACCGGTACTTCGTGATTCAATCAGATTACTCCTGCTTTGTGGGAGTTGCACTGGCTGCTGATCAGATGGTGTTTTGAATTTAAAATTCTGTTGCTGGTGTAAAAGGCCATAAATCGACTGGCACCCCTCTTTCATGAATTACTGGAAACCTGACAGAAGGATTCCTAGGCACCAGAGTTCTCCACTCGGATATCCTGGGGCTTTTGGTAGTCCCAGCTGCAAGATTAAAATCTGCTGGGAACTGAGCACTTTCTGTAGCTGCACTGAGACTCTGGAATATTTCCCCAAAGTCCATCTGCAATGCCCCTTTATTGGAAAGTTTAAAGTCACAACTAAAAACCTAGCCGTTTATATAGGCCTTCTCAGGAGACAGATAAGCTCTGCCAGCTGTGTGGAATATACTTGTACCTATTTTCAGTTATCAACTGTGAATATGTATTGTACAGCTTGAATTCATTATTTGTACTGTTAAGTGCTTTGAACTCTGGAACGGTGCTATATAAACAAAGCTTCTATCCTATCCTATCCTATCCTATCCTATCCTACCCTACCCTATACTCTGTCCTGGGGTAAATATAGTAAAAATGTGTACAAGCAGGATCTGCTACAAATGAAAATTATGCATCTACCGTAATTCTTGATATTTCTATGTATCTTCATTATTCACCACTGGTGGGTTCTGGCTGGAGGAGCAGGACCCAACGGGAGCATATTTTATTACTTTTTTTTGTAAAGGGGAGGAGTTGGTGCCATGGGCGGCACCCACCCTTGAGGCCGACACACTGTGTGGCACTTGCGGGTTGACCAGTAACTGACGCCGACTCCTCCTCCATCCCAGTTCTGCATGCCAGAGAGCAAAATTAGGAAAGAGAAAAAGAGAGGGCGGGGCAAGGGAACCCAAGAGACAGGAAAAGGAAAGACTATAAACAGAAGAAGGAATAAAGCCGACTTAAGAGGACAGAAAAGGTAACCTAGAGGTCTGGGACATGGGGCCCCAAACCTCTGAGCAGGCAAGGGAGGGATAGAAAAAGGGAGGGAGGGAGAGCAAGAGGATAGAAAGATAGGCAAGAGAGGAACAGGAGACAGTGCACCACCCCTGAAGAGGTCCGGAGGACTCTCTGGGGCTCTGGGGACCACTGTCTTCAGCCATATGTTTTTTTTTTTTTTTTACATTTCCACCACTGAAATGGAGCAGAAGAGAACATCCTCTGGTTGAGAAGAAACCCCAGGGCGAGGTTAGCTAGGCAACAGCCCAGAAGACAGACCAAGTCAGGAACCAGACTTGAAAAGGCCATCACTGCCAGGCCAATGGAGGTGGAAAACACGGGGGGGGGGGGCGGCGAGCGTCTCCCATTCCTGCCATTAACAAACCCCTAGGGCAGGAACAAGACCCATGCCACAGCAGGGTCCCCTAGAAGAGGGATTCTCCTTAATAGAATGTAGAGACAGAACATCCTCCTGAGACTGACGTGAAAAGATGCCAGGAGGAAAACTTTTAAGACATGGTCTCACCATCCCGAGAGGGACCCTGCATAGGGACAGAAACAGCTACAACCAGCAGAAAAGAGGGAGCTACAGCTCCTGAGGGAGGAATTTAAGGGGTCACCTGGGCTGTAAACAGTTACAGACCTGAGGAGGACCCCACGGTTCAAGAATTTGAACTGGTAATTCGAGCTCAGGGGGCTCGAAGCAGCTGGAGGAGGGTTCTTATTAGGGATGCGTGAAAAAAACCCAGGTGAGCCCTTATTTGAAAGGACAAGCATCCCTGCTTGTTCTCCCCCAATGATGAACCTCTGTCACTTCACTCGAAGGACCAGAGAGTTTAGAGGTACCAGTAGGACCCAGCTCACAATTGGCCTCAGTTGGGGAAAGACAAGCAGGGAGGAGGCACTGCCCAGAGACTGAGGCCCTAGTGGGGAAGGAGGGCGGGAAGCAGTGATGAATGGTGAAGATACACAGAAAGATCAAGAATTATGGTAGATACTTAATTTTCATATCTTATCTGTGTCAATCTTCATCACTGGTGGGCGATTACCAAGCCCCCCAAAGGGGACCTGGTACCTCCCTGAGGAAAGAGTGTCCCTCAGCCTCCTGTGGGGGAGACATAGGAGGGGGAGCCCCTTACAGGCCTAACTAGTCCTGGGACTGATTTGGATGAGGCGGGGTCTCCCTCTGGCTGGGATAAGGAATTCACCCCTGAAGTTCCCATCTCATGCTGCGGGAAAAATGTGGATTGCCCGGAAAGAGAAGGCAATCACCCTTCACTGGACCATGGGTGATAACCGGGATAGATGAAGCCATGTCATCCATCTTATGCAGATTGCTGTCCCCGCTAGCCTGGACACCAACTCATTGGAGTCATACAGTACCATTGCTTGGAGCCTCACAAGCTCCAGGCCACATGCAGAGAGGGCAACGTCTTGTCTGGTTGCTTCTGTATTAGCCATAGATGCTAGGATTTGCCTCAGCAAAGACCATAAGTGCCTGCTGTAGGCAGCATGATGGGCCTGATGTGCTGCGACTGAAAGAGAAAGCTGTGCCAAGGAAAACACTCTCTTCCCCCAGGAGTCAAACTCGACGGAGTCTGCATCCGGGGGCCGGTCACATCTTAGGTTTCTATGCCCGGAAGGAGTGTCCAGGAGCATCACCCCCGAAGAGGGGTGAGGTTGCTCTTCTGGAGATCCTTGGGGTGCATAATACCTGCACCAGCAGTCTATTGATGCTGGGGAGGGGACTGAGGGACACTGCCAAATGCGGTATGATGCCTGCCTAAAGGGAGAGGGCTAGGCGGGTACCACCAGGTTGCCCACACTGTATTTGCTTAAAAAAGCACATGCCACCTGCTCAGGATTGCGTCTTGCCAGTCTAGATATGTGGAGCTCATTGACTAACCTCATAAGGAAGCATTGATAGTTGGTCTGGTCAGTGTCTGAGGAAAGGTGGACAGAAGGATCATCTCCCTCGTATATGGAAGATGAGGAAGCCAGTGAGTCTGGATACCAGCCACCCAGGGGAGAGTGGTGAAACACCTGCACATCCATGGATCTAACGTAGGCTGGGAATAGGACAGCCATGGCTCTAAACTGTTCCTAGGCCAGAGGTCCCATCGGATCAGAGTGGCCTGGGAGAGAGGGAGGGGTTGGCAGAGGTAGAGGGGTCAACACCTCTGAGGAAGAGAACAACCTCTGCCAGGGCTCAGGAACCAAACAGGTGAACCAACACCCTGGAAGGATCCGCCGGTCGAAGCAGTCAGCGGCCATTCAACCATTCTGAAATGGTCAGGACTGAGTCCTGAAGGGGATTCCCCCCTGCAAGGCAACTGGGGCCACTTGGGTCCAGAAGGGTGGCCCCTAACCTCGAAAAATGAGATCCCCCCTGGGAAGACCTCAGGGGAGAAGACAGGGCCGGTGTTGCTGCTCCTACCCGAACTCTTGTAGGCTACCAGGGGAGGATGCTGTTCCTTACGCTGTCCCCTCAATCCCTCAGTCTAAGAGAGGGACCTCTTCCTCAGGACCAACTGAGGAAGCTCAACCTCACCTGCCAACTCCTGAGAGGTGGCAGATGAAGGATCATCCTCCCCTGTCCCATATACTGGAATGTTATCTAAAGTGGATGACAATATTCTGCCCTCTTCTCCACATGCAGACAATTAGATTCTGCCTTTGTTATGTTTAGGCTGATAAACAGTTCCAGTGCCCATTTCTGACTTCTACTATGTACCATTTAACATAGAAACATAGAATTTGACAGCAGATAAGGACCACTTGGCCCACCTAGTCTGCCCATTTTCCTACCTAACAGATAAGCTGCAGATACTAGTTAACCAACAGCTTACTTCCTCCTACCCCCCACTAGGACTGCCTTATGTCTGTCCCATGCATTCTTGAATTCCCCCACTGTTCTTGACTCCACGACCTCCTCAGGGAGGCTGTTCCATGCATCCACAACCCTCTCCGTGAAAAAATACTTCCTCACATTACCTCTGAGCCGTCCCCCCTCTATCTTCAAATTGTGCCCCCTTGTTCTTGCACATCTCTTTTTCTGAAAGATGCTACCCTCTTGGACTTTGTTGATTCCCTTGAGGTACTTGAAAATTTCTATCATGTCTCCTCTCTCCCTTCTTTCCTCAAGGGTATACATATTAAGCTCCTTTAGTCTTTCTTCGTATATCTTTTAGTGCAGACCCTGCACCATTTTGGTTGCCCTCCTCTGGACAGCCTCCACTCTGTCTATGTCTTTGCGGAGATGGGGTCTCCAGAACTGCACACAGCACTCCAGATGGGGTCTCACCAACTGCCTGTACAGAGGGATAACAACTTCCTGTTTTCTACTATTGATGCCTCTTCCTATGCATCCCAGTATCCCCCAGCTTTCCTTACTGCCTTCTCACATTGCTTGCCCACTTTTAGGTCATCTGATATAATTACCCCCAGGTCCCTTTCCATTTTTACTGTTGTCAGTATCTCACCCCCCATTGTGTACTCTTCCCCTGGGTTTTTGTTTCCCATGTGCATAACCTTGCACTTCTTTGCATTGAATCTGAGCTGCCATACATTTGACCATTCCTCCAACCTTGCCAAGTCCCTTCTCATCCTTTCCACTCCATTTTGTGTATCAACCCTGTTGCAGATCTTTGTGTCGTCTGCAAAGAGACATACTTTCCTTCAGTTCCTCTGCAATGTCATTATAAAGACATTAAAAGGACCGGTCCCAGTACTGAACCTCGTACCCCACTAGTAACCCTCCTTTCTTCACTGTGTACTCCATTTACTACTACCCTTTCAGTCCTGTTGTCTAGCCAATTTTTATCCAGGCTACCACCTTGGGGCCTACCAGGCTGGCTAACTTGTATTAATCTTTGTGTGGGACTGTATCAAATGCCTTGCTAAAATCTAAGTAGGCCATGTCCACAGCCCCTCCCTGGTCTACTACTTTGGTCACCCAGTCAAAGAAATCTATTAGATTCGTCTGACACAACCTTCCCATCGTGAATCCATGCTGCCTTGGGTCCTGTGCCCCACTGGCCTCTAGGTACTCAACAATTCTTTCCTTCAGAAGTGATTCCATCATTTTCCCTACCACTGAGGTCAAACTAACTGGTCTGTAGTTTCTTGCCTCTATCCTGCTCCCACTTTTGTGAAGAGGAATCACATCTGCCCTCCTCCAGTCCTCAGGTACCACCCCATCCTCCCATGATTTGTTAAAGAGAGTAGTCAGCGGTGTCACTAGTTCTACCCTTAGTCCTTTTAGAATTTTTGGGTGAATCCCATCAGGCCACATTGTTTTGTCCACCTTCAATTTTATTGGTTCTTTCTGAACCCTTTCTTCTGTAAATGGACTGGTATCAACCCCCGTCTTCAGAGTGTTTCTCTTGTTTGGTTTAGGTACCTCCCCCTCCTCTTCCTTTGTGAATACTGAGCAGAAATATTCATTCAGTATCCCTGCTTTTTCACTGTCCCCTCTACCCACATTCCCTCCCCTTTATTAAGCCTCTGTATCCCTCCTTTGGTCTTTCTTCGCTCCCTAATGTACCTATAAAAGGTCTTATCCCTTCTTAACAGAATTGGCTATCCTTTCCTCGGTTTGGGCCTTTGCTATTCTGACTGCCTTCCCAGCCTCTTTCTGCTTTAACTGATGAAGTTCTCTGTCCTGCTCCTTCTGTGTTTCCTTATATTTCCTAAATGCTATCCTTTTCTCCTTAACCTTCCCTGCCACCTCTTTTGAGAACCATAGCGTTTTCCTTCATTGTGTTTTATTGATTTGCTTTACACAAAGGCTTGTTGCCTCTGTGATGGCTGTTTTGATTACTCCCCATTGTTCCTCCACCCCTCCTTCTTGCCTGTTTGCTAGTGCTTTTCTAAGGCACTCTCTCATTTTCCCAAAGTCAGCCCTCCTAAAGTCCAATACTCTTGCTTTCGTATGGCTTGATTGTATGGCTGTGTTTATCGTGAACCACACTGTTTGGTGGTCGCTTGTTCCCAGATGGCTACCCACCTCTAAATCTGAGATTCTTTCTCTGTCCTCATTTGAGAGTACCAGGTCTAAAATTGCTCCCTCCCGAGTGGGTTCCAATACTAGCTGTCTGAGGCATGCCCCCTGTAGGGCATCAAGAATGACCCTGCTCTTGGATGTGCCTGCAGCAAAGGTGCTCCAGTTAACATCGGGCATATTCAGGTCCCCCATCAACAATATCGCCCCTTTTTCTGCCATTATAAGGAAGCCTTCTATCATTTCCTTGTCCATTCCTTCCCCCTGAGATGGGGGTCTGTATACAACCCCCATGCAGACTGTGGTGCCATTTCCTGTCTCCAGGGTGAGTCAGAGTGCCTCATCTGCTCCCTGTTTACTCTTTAGTTCTGTTGCTTTGATCCCTTCCTTTACATAGAGAGCTACTCGGCCTCCTCTTTTACCCTCCCTGTCCCTCCTGTAGATTGTGTATCCTGGTATGTTGACATCCCAGTCATGGTTCTCTGTGTACCATGTTTCTGTGACTGCCACAATATCCAGGCAACCCTCTTCCATCAAGGCCACTAGTTCAGAAAGCTTGTTACACAGACTATGGGCATTGGTACTCATCACCCTCCACTTTTTGATAGCCTTACCCCCTTTTAGCCCCATTCCTGTCCTTACTGCCTTTGCCTTTTTTTACATTTACCTCTGTCCTGCTCCCTAATAACTTCTCTGCCTTGGTGTTTACCTCACTAATTACCATGTTTTGTGGGGTGAGGCTGGGATTTCCCTGCTCCTTTTCAGTGCCTCCCCCCCCTTGGCTAGTTTAAATGCTTGCCAATGAAGCATTTAAACCTCTCACCTAGGATCCTGGTTCCCCCCCCAGACAGATGCAGACCATCGCACCAGTATAGGTCTGCATCCCTCCAGGTGGCTCCCCAGTCCCCAATGAAGCCAAAATCCTGAGCTCCACACCAGTTTTTCAACCACTCATTGAATTCCCTGGTGAGGAGTGCCCTAGCATCACCCTTGCCATAGACAGGCAGCACCTCCGGTAGTTGCCACCAGAGGCGCTTACTTGTCTAAGGCCCTCCCTCAACCTCTACAAACTCCTCTTGCACTGCTCTGATCCCATTCCTAGCCAGGTCATTTGTCCCTAGGTGGACAATGACATCCAGCTCCCTCCCTTGTGCAGCTCCTCCCATGATCCCGAGGATTCGCTTCCTGTTCCTCTAAGCCATGGCACCAGGAAGGCACCTTACCTCTCTCTCCCCTTCCTCCCCCATTTCTACCCCCCTAATGATTGAGTCCCCCACCAGGAGTTGTTTCCTTCCCCTGTGGGGTCCCATGCCACCCTCCTGTGGGTCTCCTTTGTGAAGGTTCCCAGCATCCTCTTTGGTCTCCACTGCAGGTGCCTCCATAGAGGAACCACTATCCACCAGAAGAAGCGAATGGTTGTGGAGGTACAGCTGGAGGATGCAACTCTATTCCACCACCCTCTCCTCCCTAGGCCCTCTGGTCCAGCCTCTCCTCTTTCTTGGCAACCTCTGAGGTAGTGGCATTGGCCCTGGTGGTCCCTGGGGGGGGGGGAGAAGGTTTCACGAATCCTAGCCAGGTCAGCCTGGAGACAGGCAACCTCCTCTCTCAGACCAGAGAGGTGCCTGCAAATAAGGCAGCATCGCAGACTCCAGAATGTCTCCCGGAACACTGCCGCCCCATAGCCATTGCACTGCACCACTCCTATCATGTCTTATTTTGTGTCCCCTCTCCTGTTTCTCTGTATGCTTACTCTCTCCTCTCCTTATAACTCTCACCCTTCCTGTTCTGGGACAGCAACTTCCTGTCTTCTTTAGTAGCCTCCTTCTTCCTTGCTCAATGTCAGACCACCAGCAGCTGGGGGGGGAGAGTGAGCAACTTTTTTCCTTTAGGGTTGACATAACCAATGTTTCTCTATGATCCATCCCTTCCAACTGCCAAACAGGAAGTTCCTGTTGACAGTCAGATCCAGTGGCTATAAAAGTAGAACTGGCTTAGGGTGGGTGGGATGGAGGGCAATTAGTAAGAAAAAAGGCTAGCAACAGGAAGTTGTAATTTGAGTCACCTGCTTTTATAGTGTCTAAGCCACACCCCCAATTAAGCTCTCTCTCCTCCTACTGGTTTAGCAAAGTCAGCTGATACAATACCCTTCTCAGCACAGAACACACACGACTTTCTTTTCTTTCTTTTTTTAACCCTAAATAAGACCCCTTCTACTTTTAATAAAGTATCTATCTACTTAATCTCAACAGACACTGACTCCTGCTGAGATATAAGTTTTAAATTAATAAGAAAATGTAGCTTTTTTAGTTAGCTGCTTTCTGCTCTACAAGCAAGGCTAGCAACAGTAGGACATTATTTCTAAATGGAATGTTTTGATTAGCCCCATGTCTGAACTGGATGGCCCAGATATCATGTGGAATCCTTCTTTCAAGTTTAGGTTCCCTTTTCTATATATACACATTTATTTGAATTGTATGTAGAATAAGGTTCTATTATGTGATTTGTGATTGTTTCACTTTTCCCTTGTTTTTTCTTCCCCTCTCCCTTTCCCACAAAAAATCCTCCCCTTTCCTATATACTTTTCCTTATTTAGCCCTTTTGCAGTCTTTGATTACTTTATTGTGTGTACATATTAGCATACTCTTGACTGTTTCTTGGCTTTTACTACAATGCTAGGAATTTTGAAAAGAGACTCTCCCAGTGTTCATCTGTCCAGGAATGTGTGTGTATAGTGATATATACATAGATATGTTAACCTTGTATTATTTATAGGTTCATGATAAACATTTGCCTGGACAGATGTCACTGTTTTTAATACCCTTGTGCTTCTGTATGAAATGTTTCCTTGTATGTTAGGATTTGGGGACATGTTTTTGAATTTAAATATTTATGGTGTGGATATGCACTAGTATTTTAAAACACTAATGGATCGTGTCATATGACCACTGTGCTATTTAAGGGGATTGACACTAGAGGGTATTATCTTTGATAAAGCCCACTATTGGGTGAAACATGAGAAGAAACTTTGCTGTGTCTTTATCTGTACTTTGTATGCTGCTGTTACAAGTAAAGGATTTATGTGATTTATACCACATTACTGCTTCCTGCCTATTTTTGTGTGCTGAGGTGAGTGCCATGACTTTTTTCCTGAACTGATTCTAAATAGTCACAGAGCACCCTTCACCTTTGTGCGACTTTGTCAATTAGAGGTACTCAGCAGATGTCGATGGGAGTGATATAAAAGCTGAACCATCTGCATAGTAATTGCTATAAAATGGGGAGAGAAAATAATGCATTCTGATTGGTTATTAGCTGTGCATGAAATCTGTTCCATGCACAGGCAATAGGTTTCTAAAAGCAGGACTGCAGTGTAAAAAAGAAATCAGTGTGCCTTTAGAATGCTAGATTTTCAAATTCTGCTATTTCTTTTCTGTATCTTAACAAGGCAAACCGAACACACAATCCCTCACTAAGCCAGATATAGAGAACCCTTTTTTTTGTAAATTACGTATTCCACATTAGCAATCTGGCCCCCCGCCCTGCCATTCGCTTGATCGCTCACAACTGCCGCCCATTCACAGACTTCATCACTGTGCTCCCCCTTCAATCATTTATAGATCACTTATTATCTTAATACAGACTGCCGCTTACTTGCTATATGGCACACTTCCTGGAATGAGCAGGTCTACATGTTCTTTTTTTTTTTTTATCTTTTACTCTTTTTAAATTATTTACCAGGACTTGAAATGCTGCACTTGCTCGCGTCTTCCACTTCACCTGACAAATGCTGTGTTCACTCATGCCTTACTGGCTCCATCAGACAAATGTAAGGCATTAAATATTTAAACAATTAAAAAAATAATTAAATAAGCTGGCTCGGTGGTGCTGAGGGTTAAGGCGCTAGATGCTACACCTCATGCCATGCTGGTGACCCGAGTTAGAGAGCGAGCTCAGTTTGCCATGGTTCGGTTGGTGGAGAAAGGGCATGGAGTTGGATCCCAGGGAGGGGTGTGAAGTCTCCAGGGCTCTTGGCTGACACCAAGTGGAGGCTTGGTGGTAGCGCCAAGCCCAGTGGGAGACTTGGCATTAGGCTGCGTGGGGGAAGGGGCTGGTACCAGAGCCATGGGGTGTGTGTTGGACTCCATGGGCATGTACAACCATGTTCTGGGGTCCCAGGATTAGGTGGGAGAAAAAACAAGAAAATGCTGTCTCCCCATTGCTGAAGTAGGTGGGTGGTGGTAACAGGGAGCAAACAGCTTTGTAGAAAAATAAATAAATAAACAGACTGATGAGGATCTGAGGACCACAATGTGCCGTGGTGGGAGGGAGAGTCAAGAGTGTGTGGAGAGGCACATGTAGCCATAGCAACCATCTTCAAGTATGGTGGCCACAGTGGGACAAAAGTTGAAAGGAGCAAAAAAAAAAAATACAATCATTTTTACTGGCAGAGGAACTATTTTACCTCAAAAGACATTAAAGATATTAATGTTTTTTATTTAAAGACAATAATTTTGATTTTTACATGTATGTTAAATTACAAAAGGCCATTTTATAAGCACAATAAGACACTCCGAGGGTGTGCATGGAACAGATTTTAATGCACTTCCATGGGCTGATGGCACTCGGCCTGCAGCCTCACACTTCACTATGCCCCTGGGCGTGTGGTAAAATCTGTTCCATGCACATCCTATTGTATCTTATTGCTTACTCAAAGGCAGAGAAGGCAACAGACTCTGAAACAATTCAGAGACAGTAGCCAGAACAGCAGCACAATCCGGCAGACTCAGGAAAGAAAGTGGCAATTGGACAGTGTCTGTTGGCAACTCACTGGTAATGGACTGCATGTCATTGACAGAAGGTGAGCCAGAGCCTGTGACTGACATTGGTGACTAAGCAACAGTTAAGGTGGTGATGGAAACTGACAAAACACCCTTAGACATACTTTCATAGGGATTCAGCAGCAATTTGGATCAAGAGGGTCACTTAGAATGTTTGCAGTGATGTTCCATCGAAGAGGTCTTTTTGGCTTCTCTTTGGATGAATGGCATTTTTCAAACACAGGTAATGGCTCGGCTCCCTGACAAGGAGACTTTGAGGGTTCTCTAGTGGCAGATCTGGAAGAGTGAGCCAGGGTAGACACCAGTTTTGTCCACTTAGCATTCTCTATTTTCTGCTAGAAAATTTCCAAAGTCTGCCCGTGGTGTCTCCTCATGGCCTGACCAAAGCCTTATTGGATAGCATAGGATTTCACATCATGCAAAAAGCTCAGACAGAAAATACAAAGCATTTGAAAGTTTTCTCTTGATATCTTGTTTTTTAAGTTTCTATTTTATTTTCCTGCCCCCCACGCTGTAGTTCTGCTTTGTTAGCAGGCACACGTAACTGTCCCCACTTCTCTGCCTTACCTGGAATCTCCAGAGGTTCCTCCATGAAGCCGTGGCTATATCCCCCAGGTGGGCACGAGGTGGGGCCCATACACCTCGATACTTTCTTGGTTTCATTTGGTCTGATCTCCCTGGTGGCCAGGCAGGCAGGAGCCACCAGGACCAATACTGGTGCTCCTTCTCCTCAGAACTCCAGCATCTTTTTCCCTGTTCTTGTCTGTATGGTTTACACCCTGACGCCAAGGCGCTAGGTGCCAACACGATGTCTACCATGCAGCTCCCTCTGGCTCCTCTGCTGCTAGGAGGACTTGCTGTACCTTGGGCCTCCACTCAGGGTCAGGCAAGCTACAGGCCTTAGTACCCTCCTCCCCCTGGAGAAGACAAGCTGTCTTAGGGACGCTCAAGCCTTCTCCCCCCGGCTGGCCCTCCAGCAATCCGGGCTCGCTCCTGAACCCGGGTCATTAGCGTTGCAAGTGGAAATCCAACTGCTGCACCAGCAGGCCAGCTTCTCTTGATATCTTTATGTAGTACCTACAAAAGTGAGAAACTGGGGGCTTCTATGAAGAAGTCAATGACAGCATGCAATAATGATAAAAATTAAGTAATGCAAAATAAAAATGGTACTTCAATAATTAAAATCGACAAAGGCATTTTCCAACGAGATTTTTAAGGCATGGGAAAAAACAAGGAGGTATGGGGCCACCCATGTTATGTAGGCAGTGCCAATGAATGCCAGTGTGGGCAGCCCCAGCTAGACAAACACTTCTGGGTGGTCCTGATGCTGATGGCTTGCAGTATCAAAGGTGTGGCTTTATGGAGGCAGATCTCCATGAAGCAGATTAGTCCCTGAAAACACCATCAAAGGAGATGCTCATGTATGCAGGCACCATGTGGTCTGTGGAAAGGCAAACTGTGGATACCCTTGTAGTGCTGCACCAGTGTACAACTACATCTGGGCATAAATGCATGGGCAATAATCATGGCTGTGTGTCTGTGCCCACAGAAGTGTCATGAGTGGATGTATGAGGTGGCTCAGGGTCCACCATGCATCACTGAACACCTGCATGAACCGCAGAGAGTAAGTACAGTACATATGGCGGATGAATATGTTCGTTGCGAACCTGCCCCACGTTGCCACTGCCTTATGATGGCCGTCCCAAATTCACAAGCAGCCACAGTGTGTGTCAACACTCAGGGATAGCACTGTGAATGTGTATTCACCCAGTAAGGACACCACAAAGGGGTAACAGATGGGCCTTAGTGTTGTGAACTATGGATGCGCCATGTGCACATGAACTCTCCCTCACCTTCTGAACACACTGCACACAGCAGAAAACCACACACACAACTGCACACCATGCAGCACTGTCCACAAATCCCAGCACTCACATCAATAACAGATGGGCCTTAGTGTTGTGAACTATGGATGCGCCATGTGCACATGAACTCTCCCTCACCTTCTGAACACACTGCACACAGCAGAAAACCACACACGCAACTGCACACCATGCAGCACTGTCCACACAAATCCCAGCACTCACATCAATAACACAAGAACATTTTGCAGGCTCAGAGATGTGCAGGTCCCCAAACAACCCTTCAACCTGTCAACGAGGCACCATAGTGGGATCGCACATGAACATACTTTATTTCAGGATGTCACTGAACACAGAAAGTACAGGGACAGATGAAACCCTAGCCACTTGTACAGATACATTATAAATATGTGTTCAATATGTTGAGACTGGAAGGGATGTTAAGGAAGGGTATGAAGGAAACAAGGGATGGCATATTGGAGGAATCCAGAGTACAGGCAGCGTGGTCTAGTAGTGTATTTATTTATTTATGTAATAGTTGTCAGCTAGGTGCACTAGACGAGAAAATGCCTATTTTCAAGCACGATAACAAAAGAGCAATGGAACAACAAGAGACACAATATGTGTCCTATAACAGAGTCACAGTGAGCAGGCAGGGATCAGTAAGCATGGAATAAAGTAACTGTGAGAAATAGTGCAAAAGTATGATAAAACCCAAAATCAATGTCTCAATAGGTCAAAGGTAGTATGCGCAACAGATATGACAAGAGATACACAAGGCACACAGGATGTGAACATTACAATGCAATAATGCCAAACAAAGAGTTAAGTACCAGAACATTTATCTGTGAATAGTGAAGTATAGTTAAGAAGTTGTGACTAGTTAGAGTACCAGCATGGCAACCAGAAGATTGGAGGTTCATACCCTGCTAAAGCTAAATACTACCCACTGTATGACCATTGGCAACTCACAGCCTCTCAGTGCTCCACTCCACCCAGCTGTGAAAACAGGTAGATGCAGGACCCCACTGTAAATGAGATTTTTCATCTCGACTGGGCTATTCTGGATAAATACAAAAATCTATGCAGGCAAGAGACAAAGGGGAAGAAGGTGAAGAGTCCAGGTCAACAGCAACTGTCCATTGTTTTCCATGTGGAAGACATCAGTGGCAGAAGTTATATGTAACAACTGTATATGGATGTGGATAACATACTGTTATGCAGACACATTGTAACACTTCGGAACTGTAACAAACTATCCAATCTTCCAGCCACCACATCCTCCCAAGAGGGTCCCTGTAGACTGCAGGGTCAGCAGCTACCAGCTAGGGATATCAGTGTTGGCAGTAGTGGTGTTCTATTTGGGAACACTGGTGCGTAGGTGGTCCATACCCACCCCAGGCGCCTGTGTTAGGCAGTGATCCTTCCAATGGACTAGAAAACATGATCAAGCATACTCAGAGGGCCTGTCCAGAAAAATTGCAGTTACGTAAGAATTTACCGTAACAGTAGATCTTCGAGAGAGGTTCCTGCAGTAGGTCTTCACATATAGGACTGCACCCCCTGGTGTCAGGTTTCAACGGCAAACTTGTAGATAGCAATCATCAGTTGGGACCGCCCCCGATGTCAGGTGACATGACGCCAGCCCAGCTATAAAAGGGGCGGTCCCGCGCCCGCTCTCCAGTTCTTTTCTGCCGTCGCCTCAGTTAGTTTGGTCACGAGTTAGAACAGCAATCTAACGCCCATGTGTCAGTCAAAGTTTTCTTCGCCTCTATAATCATTTTCTCAACATTTTCGATGTTTGATGTCACCTAGACCAAAGAAGAAGCAGTGCTCTATGTGTGGATTCCAAATCCCACACAGGGACGACCATTCCCACTGCCTCTTGTGCCTAGGCCCCAAGAACAACTCTGAGGAGTGCACTATTTGCCAGGCCTTCAACCAGGCAACCCAGACCAAGTGCAACCAGACCCTCGAGGCCCACCTCCTTACCCAACGACTGGCGTCAATGGAAAAGGACCTCCAGGGAAAGGTTGTCATTGCTGGCCCCGAGGAAAAAGAAGAGTAAGGAGCAGCACCGGGACAGGAGTCCATTGCCATGCAGGAGGTCTCCAAAAACTGTGAGTACTCCTTTGGGTACCTCGTCCACCTCTTTGGGCCGGGCACCTTCGCCCCTTCCTGCCAAGGACAGCGGGCAGCCAGGGATCACCTCTCTTGAGGTCTCTGTTCAGTCTCCTCTCAGCTTGGCAGATAAGTCACCCCCTCGACTTTGTCGACTGGCACACGGCCCCTACCAATAAGCCTAGTGGTGGTCTCCTGACCTCCTCTAGCCCGGTTAGGTCCAATCAGTCGGACGGCGGACCCTCCATCGAGCTGGGCTGATGTCACATTGCCTGACATCGGGGGCGGTCCCCGCTGATGATTACTATCTACAAGTTTGCTGTTGGAACCTGACACCAGGGGATGCAGTCCTATATGTGAAGACCTACTGTAGGAACCGTCTCGAAGTAAGATCTGTATACTTCGGAAGCTGTATTTAAGGGTGCATATGTTACTGATGACAGTGAACAGTGCCCTCCAGTTTGTGGATGTTTGTGAAGCATACAGCCAGAATCCTTCCATGCTGTAGTACAACTGATCAACCACTGGTTCAGATGCTGCCTTAATCTTGGACCATGGGCCTGTTGTTCACCACAAGGTCATTGTGCATATACTGTGTCCTGCCAGCCAGATGTATAAAGCCACTGAACAGCCTGTGTTACAAACACAGGTCACATATTTTTGTGCCTGGCTTTTAGTCTAAACGTGGCAGGGGTCTGCACTGTATTCAGCATCTGCTTTAAACTTGCACTGGGAACTGTATTTCTATGTGCTAACCTTTGTTAGGCTGATTATTTGTACAGCACAGTTTTAACTTACTGCAGCGACAGCACCGTTTGGCTTTAAATTGCACCGGGGACAGAAAATCTATGTGCTAGCATTTGTTTAACTGATTATTTTTACAGTACAGTTTTAACTTGCAATTGTATTGGGGACAGAAATTCTAAGTGATAGCCTTGAACATCATAGTCTACAGTGCTTCTGTCACTAACCTGCCTGATCTGTCCTCTGCTGCCGTTCCACTAATTCATCCCCCCGGTTGCTCTCAGCCATCAGCTACACGCCGACTCCCCACCCACCCACTCTCTCTGGAAACTGAGCTTTATAGCTGTATGATTTCACATGGCCATGGCTTTGTGAATTAACTACTGGGTTCCTCATTTGCAAGTTATACAACCTGACCACTAGAGGGCTTACTATTAACACTATCGCTCTTCTGCTCACTCACTGATCTTCTCGCAGTGCTGAAGCTACAGTAATTTACTTGTTCTGTTGCCAAGTATCCTCACCAGTCATTTTCCCTTTCTCATCCAACTACCCCGTCTCCTATTAATCGCTCTCCCCATACAATTACCCCTCACCTATTTCCCAAAATGGTAACTCACTTGCCCTTTACTATACCCCTGCCAATTCTCATCCTCACCATATCTACTCCTGCATTTCAATCTACCCAACCTAAGAACCAGGATTTGCCCTTCCCCCATCCCTCTTATCCCAAACCCCTATCCTTTCTATAACCCCTGCCCCCACTTTTGAACTCTGGACTCATTGCCCACAACTACCACCGGCTCCTATTCTTTCAATGCCTAGCTACTTTGCTTTTCTTCTCGCCGCCTACACATGTAGCACCCCCCCAACATCTCCCAAGTCCTCCACCCGTCACAATTGCCCTACGCTCTACTTCCTCATTATTGCCCATCTGCTACTCGCATCTGGTAATATTCATCCTAATCCCAGACCAAATGTCCCCAATTCCTCCTACGCTACCCCACCTCTCATGTGGCTAACTCTCAAGCCCCTCCTGTCCTCACTAATGGACTGAAAATCATACACCTGAACATCTGCAGCCTAATATCTAAGTTTGACCTCCTGCAAATAATGGCCGTCTCCCTTATGCCTGATATTGTAACAGAAACCTGGCTCACCAACAAGATCCCTGACCACTCTATCTCCATCCCCAGCTTCTCCATCTCCAGACAGGACAGGGCCGGCAGAGGTGGAGGCATAGCTATGTATATACCATCCTCGCTAAAATACTCCTTCATGTTCTCAGCTTGCCTCCCTGCTGCTTATGAAGTCCTTGCCATCAGAACTGCCCTGTCCTTTTCCATCCTGATTTTCCCAGCAGGCATCTACTGCTGCCCGGGTATCCAGCCCATGGTTGTATCTGAACTGGTTACATCCATAACTTCCCTCTCTCACACTGGTGAGTTATACCTACTGGGTGACTTCTACATCTAAGATTCATAACGACTTAACAGCCCAAAATCTTGTCCAACTCATCCAAAAACCCACTCACATGAATCATAAAACCCAAAACCATTCCCTGATTGACTGGGCTCTCACCTCCCACCCCCACAGAGTCATTAAATCTGGCATCCTACCAGATGTCCTCAGTGACCACCACATCATCATCTATTGATTTTTAATACAGTGCCCTTCCTGAGCTCAGGGCTTCCCTTACAACCATCATAAAACTCACAATAAAACATTCATACATATAATAATATATAAAATATAAATAAACCACATCATCCTACATTAACTTATACAATTAATGATACTAATTCTGCGGACTCACTGTGCTCCCCTCAGGTTACATAAAAGGCCTGATTAAACAAATATGTTTTGAGGGAGGTTTTGAAACCCTCCACAGTCAGGCTACCTTGTATCCGATAAGGTAGAGAATTCCACGGGGGGGGGCCATAAAAGCAAAGGCTCTTCCCCCCCGATGTCTTCAAATGTACCCTGGGAATCTCTAGCAACTCCACATCAGAGGATTGGAGTGGGCGGAAGGACAGCAGGGGAACAAAAGGTCTTGCAGGTACTGCAACCCCTGGTCGTGCAGGGCTTTATAGGTCAACGATGTGACCTTGAAGGTTATCCACCACTGTACTGGCAGCCAATGCAGTTTACACAGCACAGGTGTTATGTGACTGGATCTAGGGGCTCCAGTTAACAACCTGGCCATCGCATTCTGCACCAGCTGCAATTGGCGAATATCCACCCCTGGTAGCCCCAGGTAGAGGGTGTTGCAGTAATCAAGACAGGTGGTGAGAAAGGCGTGAACCAAGGTGGGAAGATCTTCAGGCGGAACCAGATGTTTCACCCTGGCTATGTTCCTTAGATGGTAAAAAGGAAGATCTGACTAGTGCCACCACTTGAGCGTTAAAGGTCAGGCTCTCATCAAAATTCACACTAAGATTATGCACCTGGTCCAAGACAATTAGCAGTGTTCCTCCCAACTCTAATCCAGAGGGCAATCCCACCAATGTCCCAGCCATCCTACAATCTGGGTCCACGACCAATACTTCTGTCTTTCCCGGGTTTAGCCTCAGCCCGCAGGTACTCATCCAGTCCTGTATCTTAGTCAGGCAGCTGTTAAACACCGAGATAGTATCTCTCTCCTGGTCGGGCACAAAAGACATGTATAGCAGATAGACATCTGCATAGCAGTGAAAACTCAGACCATACCATTTCATAATGTCCCCCAATGGTAGCATGTACACTGCAAACAACATGGGGAACAGCACGAGCCCTGCAGCACCCTATACAGCAGCTCATGAGGGGCCGAGGAATAAATCCCCGACACCACTCTCTGAGATCTCCCTCTGAGAAATTATCTAAACCAACTGAGGACTGCCACACAAGCCCACATAAAAAATGCAGGTGCTCAAGCAGCACCCCATGGTCCACAGTATCAAAGGCTGCTGAGAGATCAAGGAGAACCAAGATGGTATGGGATCTCTGATCTCTAGCCATCAGGAGATCATTCAGTACCCGAACCAGTGCCATCTTGGTGGTATGCCTCTTCCTGAAACTTGACTGGAGAGGCTTAAAGATATTCTGGATGGTCAAATGATCATCCAGCTGCAAAGTGACTACCTCTCAATAACTTTGCCAATAAATGGTAAGTTAGTGACTGGTCTGTAGTTAACTAGAAGGTCTGGGTCTAAGCAGGGCTTTTACAGGAGGGGCCGAATGACCGCCTCCTTTTAAGGGATCTGGAAAGATTTCTCTCTCCAAAGAAACCCTTACCATACCAGCCAGGACCGGGACGATGACATCGACACACCCTACAAGAAGTGGAGTTGGGCCCGGGTCCAAACTACAACAGGCTGGCTGCAGAGTCTGGATGATCCTCATTATATTCATGACTGCCGGCAGGCTGCAGGTAGACCAGGTCACCTGGTTAATTGTACCACTCGGTTGATCAATGCAAGGTCCAATGGGGAGGCACTGGCTGATCTCTTCTTTGATGGCCGCAACCTTATCAGCAAAAAACTGCGCAAACTCATCACACTTCTCCTGTGACAATGCTCGACCAGACTGCAGACAGGCTAGATGCACAGTCTGTCCACAGTGTGGAAGAGCTGAGTTGGCCTGTCTTCAGCTGCAACAATTTCCTTGGATAGGAACTCTGCCTTCTTATTGGAAATTCCTGATTGGTAGACCTTATAATGGTCTAGCAATCTAAGCCTGTCCTCCTCCAGGCAAGTTTTCTGCCAATGTCTCTCCAACCTTCGCCTCTGCCTCTTCAATTCCAGCAGGGACCCATCATATCATGGGACCCCCGGGCGAAGGGTCAAGAGCCAAACACAAACTGGAGCAATAACATCCAGGGTCCCTGCTACCACCCTGTTATAGGAGAGAACAAGGGATCCTGGGTCAGTGCTATCAGTCGGGATTCACGAAAGGTACAGCAGTGCTATTAGACCTTCTGAGGTAACCCCTCTTAATGGATGGTACTGTACCATTTCCTTAGGGGCAGGCCTACTTAGGGGAGTCGCAAAACTGAATCTCAGGGCATGATGGTCCGAACAACTGATAGGGTCCACCTCCATATCGGAGATCTCCATCCCCAGGAGGAACACCAAGTTCAACTATGGCCCCCCGCCGCATGGGTGGCAGTGGCAGTAACCACCCGTGTCAGGCCCAGTGATTCCATCAACTGGAGGAGTTTTTGTCCAAATAGCAAGAGCTCATCGTTGACACAGGCACTGAAGTCCCCCAGAATTAATCATCTGGGGGACTCCAGTACCACCTCGGCGACGAGGTCTGCTACCTCCTGCAGGAAAGCCCTCCCATCACCTGGTGGACAGTAGATGAGAAGGATCCTGCAGCCTGCACCCATCCCCACAATACACTCAAAGGAGTTGGTAGATTCCACCGGGACCTCCCTGAGATCCAATTCTGACCTAAAACAAATTGCGACCCCACCCCCACAGTCCACTCTCGGGCGGTGTAACACTGAAAACCCAGCCGGAATAGCGGATGCCAAAAGGGGTCCCGAATTTTCATCCAGCCAGGTCTCAGGGATGCAAGCCAGGTCTACAGAGGCTACCAAATCAGCAACCAATGCGGTCCTGTTCTTGATTGACCTGGCATTGCATGACACCATCCAAGAGGGACAAGAACTCGAGGATGATTGTACCACCTGCTTGCACAAGTCAGAGCCCTTGGGTATGGGAAAAAGGCAATAAAGACCCCTGTTCTGTACCCATTTCACCCGAGGGTGCCTCCTGGACCCCACTGTTCCTATCTGTCCACCCCTCTCCCATCCCCCTCCAGACCCTGGCATTCAAATGGGCGGAGGTCCCCGAGTCTAGAGGGATTACTGCCTGACCGTTACAGCTTTCCCCCAACGCATGCTGCACTAAACACACACACACACACACTCAGTCCAAATAAATCTCCTATTTCTATACTCAATTACAAACCCTCCATCACACACTCCCACTTATTCGCTCACAGTTACCACTAAACAATTAGATCTACACCAATCACACGCAACACCTACAACCCACACACAGCCTTAAAAGACATACAATCAATTAAAATAAAATCAACTTATATCCTTCTTTGACCTGAGCAGCAGAAAAATGTAGTTTCGATGTCAGCTCATATAGTCTTTAATACAAAGTTTCTCTACATAGATACACAGACAGTGTAGGCAGATAAGGGCCTATGGCCCACCCAGTCTGGCCATTTGAGCTTGTAAGTTCAGTTTATGTTTTCCTAGAAGTCTGTTGCCCCTTACCCCTGACCTCCAGAATTCCTTTATGTCTATCCCACGCATTCTTAAATCCCATGATTGTTTCAGCCCCCACCACTTCCTCTGGCAGGGTGTTCCACTTATCCACCACCCGTTCTGTGAAGAAATTCTTCCTCACGTTTCCTCTGAATCGTCCTCCCTCCAACTTCATCCCATGCCCTCTAGTCCTAGAACATCTTTTTCGCTTTAAAATAGTGTATTCATGCACCCTGTTCCTCCCTGTAGGATACTTGTATGTCTCTATCATATCCCCTCTCTCCCTCCTCTCCTCCAGGGAGTACATGTTCAGTTCCTTCAACCTGTCTTTATAGGACTTGTGATGCAATCCAAGCACCATCTTTGTTTCTCTAGTGTAGCAATGTTCTGCTGAGCTCCCACCTCTGCAGATCTGATATTTTTATAGAACAGAAACAGACTTCTCTCACCAGTCTGTCCTGAACTTAGATAAAACGTTCAGAAGCTGTTTTAAAATTTATATTTTTATTCCCAGTCTCCAATGCTGGAGTTTACACATATCTCAAAACAAGACTGTGAACAAGGATCACAATACCTCTCTGGGGGCCCAGGTCCAACAGTTCATTCCCCTCTCTCCAATGACCTTCTCCTTCTTTGCCAGCAAGGGGCCTTCCTGTTCACCAGTTCTCACCCTGGTCTCCACCCTCGAATCTTCTCTTCAGAGGCAATGAGCAGCCTGCCCTCCGACCTGCCTTCGGTCTCCCCTGGAAGCTTAGGCCAGCACGCTCCCTTCAGGAATGCCCGGTCACGTCTCCCATCCAGTCCAGGGTATCAGTCTACCAGGACGACCCCTCAGGTGGCCCCTTTACTTGGTTTTACACACCTAGGTGCTCCCCACACCTGCTGACTTCCAGATGGATCCTCCAACCACTTGTCTCGGCTGCAGTGTGATCTTCCTTTGGCCATGTTCTGACCGACCTCTCACCTTAGTCAGAAATGCTACTCCAGCATAGTCGTTTCACTGCCGTATTATTCACCACTCTAACGGTTTTCCTTGTCAGACTGGGCCTCCTGCAGATGCCGATGAAAACTCTGCTCCACAGACCCTATCTCGATCTTTCCACCTTCTGTTGGATTCTCCTGGGCACCTGATAGAGTCTCCTTGGCACCTCTCTCCTTCACTCCACCACCAGCAATTGGAAACTACTTGGGAAGGTAGGAAAGTGTTAAATGAGATGGGTCCTACAGAACGCAGTCTCTCAGGCCCCTAGAATCTTTTCTCTAACTATGCACTCTGTATTCTGGGCAACCTTGGGAGCACCCAAACGGCCCTTGTGTACACGAGTGTTTATAAGCGTAGTCCCAACAACACTCAAATCTAATATTATTATCTCACTATAGGGCCCTCTCTGTCTAGCTCTAATCACTGCACTGAACTACATAATTTTAAAACTATTTAAGACTCTTTAAAAAGTTAAAAATCCTGCTGCTCACTATGGTGCTAGTTGTGGCACACCCAGCCTGGCGGCCATCACCCTATCTACCTGGTAAGAAAGGTCCACAGGTCCAAATCCCCACATAAAATCTTGCAACTTCATTCCTACAACTCCTCAGACCATTACCCCCTCCTACATGACCTTGTGCTCTCTGATTGGGTCCTTCTTTGCTCTGCCCACTCTGTGGACCAGGCTCTCACCTACTTTAGAGAAAAATTCCTTACAGCCTGGAATATATTTGCCCCTTTTAAACGAACTAGAGTACGTGGCAACCATCTTCCTTGGATCACCCCTGAACTGCTGGCCTGCCTCAGAGCATGCAACAAAGCCTAGAAGAAACATAAGGCATTCCATCTCCCTACCTATTATGCAAAGCACCATATGCTAAGAAATTCTTGCACTAAAGCTACCAGACTAGCCAAGTCTGATTATTTTAAATCAGCCTTCCTCACTAACATCAGCACCCCCTCAAAATTCTGGAAAGTGGTTCAAGCTCTCCTCCCCCGTCTCATCCCCCATGCTAAAATAAACAACTCCTTATATCTGACCCCTGTAGTGGCTAAGAATTTAACTCCTACTATACCTCATGTGCTGCGGTTCTCCTAAAATCCTCCATCTTCCTTCCCCCTCTTGCACCCCTCCTTAGGCACTCGTCCTCCTACCTTCCCCACATTCACCTTGTCAGCAGTCACCGCTGCTGAAACATTAAATGCCCATCCCTCACTCAAGCCTTTCAAAGACTCCTCACCTGGCGATATTGACCCCGAGCTCCTCTACTTCTCAGCCCCGAGATAGCCTTTCCTCTCTCCTTAATCCTCGGCCTCTTTTTCTTGTCCCCAACTGTCCCTTCAGCATGGAAACATACTGTGGTCCTCCCTTTTCCAAGAGTGGTGACCCCACTTCTCCTGGTAATTTTGCCCTATCTCTCTCCTCCCCACCCTTGCTAAGCTCCAAGAACACTTGGTCTGCTCCCAACTCACCTCCTTCCTAACTGACTCATCCTCCTTCTTCACCCCATTCCAATCTGGTTTTCAAAAAAATCACTCCACCACCACCTCCTTGCTCAGGCTCACTGACTCCATCCTCACTGGAACAGACAATGGACTTATCATCTCATCCATCTTTGTCGACCTCGCCATGGCTTTCAACACTGTCTCCCATACACTTCTTCTTGACTCCCTCATGTTAGCAGGCTTGTCTGTACCTGTCTCATTCTGGTTTAGGGCCTACCTCACAGGCAGAACACACTCTGTCAAGGTCCAAGATTCCATCTCCCCTCCACTCTCTATCACCATAGGAGTCCCACAGGACTCAGTGCTTGGTCCCCATTCTTTTTTCCATATTCCTAAACGACCTGCCATCAGTCTACTCCCCCCCCCCTCCTCCTCCATACACATGTATGCCAATGATACTGTCTTGTATACCACTGGCAAAAACCCAGCTGTTGTTGCAGCCACTCTACAGCATGATTTCCACCAGGTTCAGCTTTGGTTTGCCTCCATCAGTTCTTCATAAACACCAAGAAGACTGTCTCCATGACCTTTGGCACCAGGTAGAGACTTTCAAGGCTCCGGACTTGCCCTCCTTCCACACCCTGGATTGGACTATCTTAGAGGACACCACCTCATTCGGATACCTTGGGGTCTGGTTGGACCAACACCTCAACTTCTCTGGACCTAGCAATGCCATCCTGAAAAAACTGTCCCAAGCTTGGTGCCTTATATAAAAACCGTAGTTATACCCCTCTTATGGCAAGGCATGAATTTGTCCAAAAGATGGTCCTCCCCATCTTTGACTACTGCAACGTAGTCTATAGTGTAGCTCCCAAGTCCTCCCTGGCCAAATTGGATACTCTCTTTAACTCCTTCTGTCACTTTGCTCTTGACACTCCCTCCCAGACTCATAATTGTGATCTCTATCATGCTCTGCCATGTCCCCTGCTTGCAAACAGGTGCCTCTCCCATTGTGCCAAACTCACCTCCAAATACTGGCTGGGGGAACTCCTCCTTACCTCACCACTCTCTCCCAACCCCACCCCCCCCTCAGATCTACTGACACTTGCATTTTGGCGGTCCCCTGCCGCTCCACATTCATTGGACAGTCTGGCTTTTCCTATAGGTTCCCTAATGTCTGGAACTTCTTCCCCCCTTAAATACGCCACTCCTCCTCCTCCCTCCCTCAGATTTGCCCTACACAACTAACTCTCCCCCCAACTGTTGCTGCTTTAATCCACCTTAATCTCCCTCCTCTAATTTCTACTCTAGTTTATCCAACCCAAATCTCCCAATCCTCAAATCATATCCCCACTGCATCTCCTTCCTCCCTCCCTCCAATCCTGCCTACCTATTATCTTCCATCTCTCCTCTACCTTTGCCTTGTTCCACCCCCTGGCAGGGTTCTCAGCATCCTGAAGGTGTCAGATCATAGTATGCCTCTCACATGCTATTTCTCCTCTCCATTACCTCTATGCTTACCATGTTCCCAGCATCCTGAGGGGGGTCTGACCCTGGTATGCCTCCTCTCCTCCCCTCCCTTCTCCTCCACCCCTCCTTCACCCTTCCTCTACTCTCCCACCCCTTTTCCTTTTCTCCCCTACTCTGTACAAATCTGACAGCCCCTAAAACTCCCTTGCTCTTGTACTTTATTTTGCACTTCCATTGTATTATAGCTTATTGTACTGTCTGTGCTACATACCAGCCCACCTTAGCCCAAAGCTGTTTCTATTTCATTTATTGCACTGTCTTCTAGTTACTCCCTTGCTCCATTCCCCTCAATAGTCATTATCTACTTTACAGCCTATGCATTTCCTAGTTGTATGTTATCAAATGTGAATTAAGTTAAATTGTATTAATCTCTGTAGACTATCCTCATGTTCCCTCATCCCCCAGTCGCAACGGGAGATGAGCAACTTGTTGTTCAGTGTGCCCTCCTGGTGAAACATTTCAATAAATAATCACTTCCCTATCTCCCACTGTTTTGTGCCAGGGACACAACACTTCACCAGTTGGGGCCATCCATATGGTCAGGTACATGGGAACAGTGCCTGCATGTAGACACATGGGCAGAGGTCATTTCATTCTTCACCATTAGGTGCTCAAATGGGGGGGGCCAGTACGGCGATGGAGCTACCACTTTCATAAGTGTTAGAGTCTGGCCCTATCATTTTTGAACTTATGTTAATTTATTACTAGAAAGGATGGTGTTTTGGTTTTTTTGCCTCCACGCCTCTCGTCGACCATCGACTCTGGTCATGGACCCCTGGAGCCCCAACCACCGGATATTGCCGTCTCCCCCGGTCATTCCTGGCTTACCCCCCAGAGAGTGGGGCCGCGGCTCCGACCCCCGATATCGGACTGCGGAACTGTGACTGGTTGGGGGAATGGCTCCGGTGGTCAATCGTGGCTTCAAGGGGCAGAGCTTCACCGAGACTCAAGACGTGGGATTTTTGTTCCCCCCCCTTTAAGCAGGATGGGGACGTGCAATGATGGCCAGTGTCCTCCCCATCCTGAGAGCTCTGTTATGCCCCGACGTGGAGCGCGCACCCAGCCTCCGCTAGGTGCTGCTCGTACTCCGGCTGCAGCCCCAGCCCTCCCCCCAGGGAAGGAGAGCCGCCCATGGGACGCTCAATCCTTCCCAACCCGGCCGATCTCGGCGGCCCAGGTCCGTTCCCGAACCGTCCGGGCGCCGCAAGCGGAAATCCAACCGCTGCGCCGACGGACCAGCTAGGATGGTGTTTTTAAAATTCAGCATGTGTAGTAAACAGTATTATTTAATAATCACATCAGCAGATGTCAGCAGAATGTTGAGAGGTGATGGCCTGAGAAGTGTAGATTAGGGTGAGCTGCTTTCATGGCCTGCTAAGCTAAGGCACAGTGGTCAAACTTTAGAAATGAAAAGGAAGGGCCTGGCCTTCAGGGACATCAGTGAACTAGGTACCCAAAGCTGCTGTCAGTCAGTTGAGGGGGTTACTCCACAAATTACAAGTTTTGGGGAGAATAAACTGAGGCTACAGGTGGACCCACTCAATGGGGGGGGCAGAATTTATCCCTTAATGTACATCCTTGGCCCTATCACTTTTCAGACCATTCCGCCACGTATGCCTTCAACACATGTACAAGCATGGCATCTCTGTGTAGGTCATCTATGTACTTCTGTACTTTTACCACCTGATGTGTCTATGTACTCTCCACTTGTTTTGGGTCAGGGAGGGCATATCATTGTACTAGTTCTGAGGACATTGACAATGCATACTGTGTTTTAATTGAGAGTGAAATATCTGTGCACTGGCACATGTGTCAGCCTGCCCAGAATGCCTACATCATAGTAGTGAATCCAGTCAAGTTACAAAAACATTTGCTGGAGGCACTGCACCAGTGCATATTATAGGGGCATGGTCGCATCCCTATAGTTAGTGTTTATACAGTACTTCAATGTTAAATCTCCATTTTTGCACCTTAATAATTTTGGCATTTTTTTTATGAAATAGCCCAAAATTTGGCATGCACAGTCATTCTGCCAGTGTCTCAAGATCTGGAAAGTTTCATGATGGCATCTTTTTTTTTAACTTTATTTTTTAATAGTATTTTAAGACACAAGAGTGACAGATTCCCATTTGGTACATAGATCTATCTGTAGTGCAGTTGCAGCAACCACTTCAAAGAGTGGGGTTATTCTAGATGCCCTACAGGGGGCATGCCTTAGACAACTAGTATTGGAGCCCACTCGAGAGGGAGCAATCTTAGACCTGGTTCTCTCAAATGGAGATGAAGAGAGGATCACAGATGTAGAAGTGGGTAGCCATCTGGGAACTAGCGACTATCGGACAGTATGGTTCACAATAAACACAGCAATAGAGTCAAGCCATACAAAGGCAAAAGTACTGGACTTTAGGAGGGCTGTCTTTGCCAAAATGGGTGAGTGCCTAAGGAATGCACTAGCAAATTGGCAGAAGGAGGGGTGGAAGAACAATGGGGAATAATAAAAACTGCCATCACAGAGGTAACAAGCCTTTGTGGGAAGCAAATAAAGAAAACAAAACGATGTAAGAAACCACTATGGTTCTCAAAGGAAGTGGCAGTGAAGGTTCAAGAGAAAAAGAAAGCATTCAGGAAGTACAAGGAATCACAGAAGGAGCAGGACAGAGAACTGTATCAGTTAAAGCAAAAGGAAGCTGGGAAGGCAGTCAGAACAGCAAAGGCCCAAACCGAGGAAAATATAGCCAACTCAGTTAAGAAGGGGGATAAAACCTTTTATAGGTACATCAGGGAGCGAAGGAAGACCAAGGAGGGTTAGTGAGGCTTAATAAAGAGGAGGGAGGGTGGGCAGAGGGTGCTGTGAGGCAGAGATCCTAAACAAATATTTTGCTCAGTATTTACAAAGGAAGTGGGAGGTACCTAAAACAAACAGTAGAAACACTCTGGACACAGAAGTTGATACCAGCCCATTTACAGAAGAAAGGGTTCTGAAGGAACTCTTAAAACTGAAGGTGGACAAAGCAATGGGGCCTGATGGGATTCATCCCAGAATTCTAAAAGAACTAAGGGTAGAACTAGTGACACCACTGACTACCCTCTTTAACAAATCATGGGAGGATGGGGTGGTACCTGAGGACTGGAGAAGGGCAGATGTGATTCCTCTTCACAAAAGTGGGAGCAAGGCAGAAGCAGAAAACTACAGACCTGTTAGTTTAACCTCAGTGGTAGGAAAATGATGAATCACTTGAAGGAAAGAATTGTTGAGTATCTAGAGGCCAGAGGGCTCAGGACCCAAGGCAGCATGGATTCACAGCGGAAGGTATGCCAGACAAATCTGATAGATTTCTTTGACTGGGTGACCAAAGTAGTAGATCAGGGAGGGCTGTGGACATGGCCTACCTAGACTTTAGCAAGGCATTTGACACAGTCCCACACAAAAGATTAATATCCAGTTAGCCAGCCTGGGAGTGGGTCCCAAGATGACAGCCTGGGTAAAGAGTTGGCTGGAGAATAGGACACAGAAGTAATAGTAAATGGAGTCCACTCTGAAGAAGGGGTTACTAGTGGGGTACGAGGTTCAGTATTAGGACGGTCCTCTTCAATGTCTTTATAAGTGACATTGCAGAGGGACTGGAAGGAAAAGCATGTCTCTTGCAGATGACACAAAGATTTGCAACAGAGCTGATGCATAAGGTGGGGTGGAAAGGATGAGAAGGGACTTGTGAGGTTAGAGGAATGGTCAAATGTATGGCAGCTTAGATTCAATGCTGAAGTACAAGGTAATGCACCTGGGAAACAAAACCCAGGGAAGAGTACATAATGGGGGTGAGATACTAACAACAACAAAATGGAAAGGGACCTGGAGAGATTACGTCATATCAGATGACCTAAAGGTGGGCAAGCAATGTGAGAGGGCTGCAAGGAGGGCTGGGGGGATACTGGGATGCATAGGGAGAGGCATCACCAGTAGAAAACAGGAAGTTATTATCCCTCTGTACAGACAGTTGGTGAGACCCCATCTGGAGTACTACGTGCAGTTCTGGAGACCCAATCTCCGCAAAGACATAGACAGGATGGAGGCTGTCCAGAGGAGGGCAACTAAAATGGTGCAGGGTCTGCACCGGAAGACATATGAAGAGAGACTTAAGGAGCTGAATATGTATAGCCTCGAGTAAAGGAGGGAGAGGGGGACATGATAGAAACTTTCAAGTACCTCAAGGGAGTCAACAAGTCACAGATTGTAGCATCTTTCAAAAAAGAGGTGTGCAAGAACAAGGGGCACAATTTGAAGATAGAAGGGTGCGGTTCAGAGGTAATTTAAGGAAGTATTTTTCACAGAGAGGTTGTGGATGCATGGAACAGCCTTCCGGAGGAGGTCGTGGAGTCAAAAACAGTGGTGGAATTCAAGCATGCATGGGACAGTCATAAGACAATTCTAGGGGTTGGGGGTAGGAAGAAGTAGGCTGCTGGTTAACTAGGATCTGCAGCTTATCCAGTAGGTAGGGAAATGGGCAGACTGGGTGGGCAAAGCGGTCCTTATCTGCCATCAAAATCTATGTTTCTATGTATCAGATAGGTATACATCAGGTAAAAGTATTGCATACAGAATTTACATTGTGTTAATCATTTTCCAAGTTTTTTTATTTTATGTTCCATGATGGCATCTTGTATGGTTTTTGAGATATAAAGTGGTAAAAAACAGAAAAAAATACATTTTTCCCATAGGTTAGCATGGGATTTTTACTGTCATCTACAGCCTACACGGAATGAAATTTCTTTCTGAAATTTTTAGGGATGATGGAGTATGTGCCAAGGGTGTGCCTTTTGATAGTTTGGTGAAAAAATATATTACCATTTTTGAATTATAATGATTTTGCAACACAACAGGAAGGTAAATGAAAACAGTTTGAACTGTAAATTTACTGGTCCTGCTCAGAGATAATACTATTCATACTGTCAGTCATCTTGTTTTTCTAATAGATCCCGGAGCCACCATCGGCAGTTAGAATCATCAGCTACAAGTAAAGGCAGCTGCAATCAGTTGCAATTGGCCTACCTTGCAGTCATAACACAATGCAGTCACACTTATCCAATTCCAACTGTTGACCTGATTTCCCCCTTCCTTTCTCCTCCTGACTTGTTCCCCCTCCACCTCCACCTGACGTCTAGGTCATGTCCTGTGTGCGTAAGACCTCACCCCACCGTGACTGCCTTTACATTGCTGCTGTTGCCTAAATGACTGACTCATCTGGATCTTGGGAGATCGACATCAGCTAGCCATGTGATGTGCACTTCTGCCCCCTCTGTCTGCACTGGAACAGACTCACTCTTGGCAGCTGTACAGATGGATCAGTGTGGGTCTGTGGCTGTTACTTAGATTTGGCACCATTTGACAAGTCTTCTCAGTCATGGTGCCAATGGTTTGGTTGTCCCTGACTCCCGTGCTGGCCTTCCATGGCCTGCGTGTGCATCAATGCTGAGTTGGAGTTAGTGGGAGCGAGCAGAGGGAGCTGGAGAAAGTGATGTCTTGGTGGTCAGAGCACAAGCCATCGGACAAGCCAGGAGTCACACTGAGAGAAAAGTAAGTGGACAGTAGTCGAGTGGATGTGGAGGCTGGCAGCTGTGGAGCAGAGTTGAAGCCCAGTGAGCAGCAACTCAGTTGCAGTAGATCAGCACTGTATTAGGTAGGAACCTGGGAAGGGCTTGTTCATTGGCAGCCTGGAGGCAGAAACGTTGTATGCCTAGTAAATAAAGGCACAGTGTGATTGTAATACTTTGTTTAAATACTAAAAATAATGAGATAGTTTTATCACCCCATCCCCAACTTGAAAGGAAAAAAGCACAGCATCCATGAAGAAAAAAATAGTGATTTCTGTAGTGTATAGTTTTATCAGATTGTGAGTGCTGCTGAAAATTCGCAAGAGCTGCTGATACAGGTGTAACTTTTAGAAGGGAAATAGATGGGTTTACAGGCACACTCCGTCCAATGTAAAAAAGGTTGTCTCTGTCATGCTATGCAGTACTCCAGGTGCCACCTCTCTCCTGTCCCACACAGGGAGGACTTTGGAAATGGCCAGGAAGACTGAGTGTGCCACCAATCTGTGCTCCAACCTACAGAAGTTCTGCTTCACTGTTTCCACTGACTAGTTGACCAGATCACTGGTACCCAGGTGTACCAGCATCCCCCAGCTGCCCCCCCCACCATCCTCTCTATTCTGTCTAAATCCAGGATGTCTGATGCTCAGGCAGGCATCAGACCAACCCCTCCCCTGACCCCCAGCACCTTATCTATCCCCTAATCATTGAGTCCCCTACAATAAGGATCTTCTTGTCCACTTTGCCCCCCGTGAGTGCCATCATGCTGTTCTGCCCATCACCCTTGACTGACCCAGAGTCCCCCTTCAGGAGTCAGGAGCCTGAGTCTCTTCCAGGGGAGCAAAGTGATTTGCCATCTGAATGTAACTAGCTAGGCTGGACAGCCTCCTTGTGGCTGCCCCTTTCTCTATCCTGCACACCACCACCACCCTCCATCCCCCAGGACCAGTGGGTCTCTTGGGGAGTGTGGGTGAGCCCCCGCTGAACTGAGTGTGCAGCTGGGATATCTCTAACCTTGCTTCTGAGCACAGAGCTCTGCTATGGTCCTGTAGAAGGGGCAGTGCCCCCTAATCCAGAGCACATCTCTGGAGAAGAGTGCCCCACAGTCCCTACAACTGAGTGTCTCACCCCGGACCACGTCCTTCAAGGAGCTGTACTGGAGAGAGAGAGAAATGTAAATAGTACCACCTTAGATTAGAATGTACGCCGTATCCTGGTGGGGTGAATGTAATAACAACTATCTATTACAGGTGTATGGTGACAGTACATAATTCTCAAACTATTCAAGTGTACAACTACGTCTAAGAGTTATTCAGGTACTCAGGCTAAACCACAACTACATATATGAGATAAACCAACTCTGAGATCAGTTAGAGTAACACATGCTGTTAATGGAAAATGAATACAGTTTGTTAAAAGAAAACTTGCACCACACTCTGCACTTCTGTGCCAAAGCTTTAAACTCAGAGCAGCAGCTCCTTATGCCCCATGACCACGACCTTTCAAAAGCTGTGTTCATACCTGGTTGAAGTGGAAAAGAAAATTTACATACTTACTGTAACAGTAGAACTTTGAGAGAATTTCTTCCCTTAGGTCACACCTTTGGAACTATACCCACATCAGCTCTAGGACCACAGGGAAACTTGCTACCTGGGGGTTACCCCATGAAGACGTCACATGTCAGCATCTACATAAATGTGGGTGGCCCCATCTCTCCTCAGTTCCATGCCAGAAAATGTGCTTGGAGAACCCTCTTCTTGGAGAACCCGGAAATTATACCAGTGCCTCTGATATTAGGCAGATGCAGGTGCTGGAGAGAGCAGCCATGAAAACTTCCAAGGCAAAATTAGATGCCATATTCATCTACAGCTAGTAAAAAGGGGAAAGGATGGAGGGGTGGCATGGCTTAAGGGAAGAGATTTTCTCGAAGATCTACTGTTATGGTAAGTACACAGCTGTTCTGTCTTTCTCAGGGATCTCTCTTCCCTTAGGCCACAACTTTGAAGCGAGTTCCAAGCAGTCCCAAAAGCTAACAGGTTGTTGCATTCTGTTCAGGACAGCAGTCCCTGCAGAACAGCAAGGCTGAAGCCTGCATGCCTATGAGAAACAAAGTCCCGACTGTAACCACCCTCTTCTGCCTACGCATCCCATTGGACCTCCACCTGATGGGAGCAGAACTACGGGAAGGGCAGACAACCACCCCAGGAGGGGAGAGCTGCCTTTCGGCTGCTCAATCCGGCTCCCTCCCTCCCCTGAGCAGGCTCCTCGATGACCCAAGGTCGTTCCCACACTCAGGTCACTGGCATGGCGCGAGGTAAGGCATCTAGCGCCTCAGTACTCTATGCCACGGGGCCAGCTTAGCCATAGACACATTTCAGAAGCAAGCAACAGTTGTGGTCATGTCCCTTGTGGAATGACCATGAACCACACCAGGAATTTAGTTTCTGTACTTCCTATAACAGAACGTAATGCAATGTGCTAGCCATTTGGACAAGCACCATTTTGAAACAGGAATGCCCTCTTTCCCAGATGCAAACAGGACAAAAAGCTGAGAGGACTTTCTGCAGTCCTTGGTGCTCGCAAGATAGTATTTCAGGATCTGTGTACATCCAAAGTGTGGTGTAATGCTTCACCTTGACTGGCATGCTCAGGATAGTAAACTGTAAGGTGGATGGTTTAGCTTATTGTGAACTCAGACACCACTTTTGGCAAAAACTTAGGATTAGTATGTAAAGACACCTTGTCTTTATGGAAAATCAACTAAGGAAGCTTGCACATCAGAGCCTGTAGCTCTGAAATTCTTCGAGCCGATGTGATTGCAACTGAAAATAACGCTTTCCATGAAAGACAGTGTAAGCCACAAGTCTCGCCTGGCTCAAAAGGAGCCAAAGTCAGTTTCTCAAGCACAAAACTGAGGTCCCACGGGGTGGTGGGGTGGAAGTGGATTGCGAATGGGAGGTTTTACATTCAGAATACCTCTCAAAAAGGTACAAGAGACCTCTAATTGAACTACCATAGGCCCATCAACAGGAGTATGGAAAGCTTATATAGCTGCCAGATGCACCCTCAGTGAGAAATACTGCAGGCCAGAGTCTGACAGTGACAACAAATATTCTAACACTGCATTGACTGAACATGTAAATGGATCTATATTTTTGGAAGTGGCCCACAAAGTGAAATACTTCCACTTTTAAGAGTACGTATATCTGGTGAAAGGCTTTCTGGTCACAACCAGTACATCAGCTACTTTTGGTGACACCCCAAACCAAGCTATGACTATGTCTTCAGGAGACAGGCATGCAGGTGCAGGGACTTCAGGTCCGGATGGACCAGGACCCCTTATCCTGTGACAACAGACCTCTGCACAGAGGCAAGGGTACTGGAGGCTGCACTGCACATTTTTGCAGCAGCAGGTACCATGTTTTATGAGGTCAAAGAGGAGCAATGAGGATGAGGGTCACACCCTCCATCTGTAGTTTCAGCAACACACTCTATATTAATCAAATGGAGGAAATCCGTACAAAAACCTCACTTTCCTAGAGAGGGACAAGGCATCTCACCAAAAAACTCCAGGTTGTGGAGCGAGCAAGCAGAAACGTGACAGTTTTGCATTATGTGGGGATGCAAAAAGGTCCAACTCTGGATGGCCCCACCTTGTAAAGAGATTGTCCACCACTGAAATCATCAGGTCCCAGTCCTACATCTTAGATTGTTACCTGCCTAGCTTGTCCACTGACACATTTTGGACACCTGAGAGATGCATGGCTGATTACTCCAAGCTGTGTTCTAGCAACCCAGTATCACACTCTTGTTGCTTCCTGACACAGTGGAGGGGAAGGAGTCCCCCCTTATTTGTTTATGAATGCGTAACACTGATGTCCATCTGCACTAGCAGATGACCTGAAGTCAGATGGTCCTGGAAAGCCTGGAGGCTGCAAAGAACAGCTCTCATCTCCAGAACATTTATGTGCAATTTGGCTTCCACCTGGGTCCAAGACCCTTGGGTTTGTAAGGGCTCGGGTATGCTCCCCACTCAGAGCCTGCTGCATCTGAGGGGAGAATCTGAATTAAAGTTGGGATTAAGAATGGAATGCCCCTCAACAGGTTGCTGCTGTCCATCCACCATGTCAGTGTTTTGCGTAAATGGGACATGACGAGCACCTGTTGGTCCATGTCATCCATCAATTGGTCCCACTACACTCTGTGTCCCTTGTGGTATCTGCATATGTAAGTGAGCCAGTGGCACAGTCACAATGGCTACTGTCATGAGGCCAAGCAGGCACAGAAAAGTCATATCTGGGACATAACAACTGCTGTACACCAGTTGTGTTTGAGTCATGATACATTCTGCCCTGGCCAGGGGCAGAAATGCTCTGCCCTGTGCTGAGTCCAGGACTGCACCTATATACTGCAGCCTCTGGCAAGGGGACAGTACTGACTTTGGTACATTCACTGTAACCCCTAGGTCCTCAAACAACTGTCTTGTGCTAGACGGGGTGTGTTTAAGTTGGCTCCTGGATCTGGTTTTCAATAGCCAATCATCCAAGTATGGGAAGACATATAGACCTTCCCTGCAAAGGGCTGCTTCCACCACAGCAAAGCATTTGGTAAAGATCCAAGGTGCAGAAGACAAGCAAGTGCTCCCCCTTCCATGACAAATCTCATGTACTTTCTGTGATGCTGTCTGATCCTGATATAAAGGTATGCATTCTTCATGTCCAGGGAGCAAATCCAGTCCCGTTTGCAACAGGGGAATCAGATTTTGCAGGAAGGCCATGTAGAATTTCTTGTATTCTATGTAGAAGTTTAGGTCTTGCAGGTCTAGCATGGTCCTGAGCTCTGTCCATTTGGGGACTAGAAAATATCTGGAGTAGAACCCTTTGCCTTTCTGGTGTGAAGGCACAGGTTCTATGGCGTGTTTGGTCAGCAAGGCTTGCACCTCTTCTTTCAACAGGAACAGGTGTCCCAGAGATATGCTGGAAGAGACAGAGAGACAGAAGATGCACTGGAGGGGTTTCTAGCCACTCTAGGGCATTTCCCTTTGCAATTATCTCCAGGACCCACTCATCTGTAGTAATTTCACTCCATCGTGTTAGATAAAGGGAGAACTGACCCCCCCCACTACCACCCCCTGCATCTGAAATGGTTTGGGGGGAGTCCTGCATGAGTCATGCAGAGCCTGTGGGACCAGCACCACTGGCTTTGGAGGCTTTGGAATGGGTTCCTGGGGAAGGGGGGGTGGCAAGGCTCCACCACCCTTCTCTCAGCCTTGCTGATGGTAGGTTTGATGGACATCTCTAGCAGCAAACTGCTGAAAGGGTTCTTTACCTCCACATATACCAGGTGTAGGGTACAAGGATTTATGTGACCTTAAAGTCATTCTGGAGGTTTGTAGGCCTCTTCTACATGATAGCCAAACAGTTTGGTGCCTCTAAAATCAGTTGCAAACCCAGCCACTCTGAGCTAAGAATACCTTCTCATGCAAATACCAGTGGCAGCTGCACTGGCAAAAGCATCTGAGACATCATATGCTGAGCATAGCACATGTTTGCCTACTTCAATGCCACTGGGCTCTGCTCAGTAGGTGTTTGCTATGTACCAGCTGAAGGGGGCAACAGGGCCTGTGATGCAGTAACCCCCATTGATGGCAGTGCAGGCTGCAGAGGCAAGCCTGGCAATATGCACTATATCATATCTGAAAAGGATGCCAGCACTACCTGCACATCGATGATGCCCTGGCCAGGGGCTGTGACCACTGGGGTTGACAAGGGGCCTGCTCCCATCCACTACAATGATGTACCATCTGTAGTAGGTGCGGTAGTGCCTAAGCCGAGCCTCGACCTTCGTGTCTGGCCTACAGTTGGGGAGGGGGTTGTCTTCACTGCTGCTGGAGCAAATGATGATGAGGTTGCCTACCTACAAGCCACAGAAGCGACCTGAATCTTGCTGATGAAGCTCATCTATCCTCAGCCTTATGTTTATATCCTGATGATGACCTCTCTTTTACATGGTCTTTTGACTTCAATGATGACTTGGTTAATGGGGCTGGCAACGCATCTTTCTGACCTTGGGCTATTTGCATGGCGCTAGAGTTTTTTTTTTTAACAAATTTTCTCAAGTGCATTTTTTGTGCTGCCTTTTTGCCTGATTGAAACCCTGGCAAATCTCCCAATTCTGGATATTGTGAAAGATGCCTACACAGCTGATACTCACATTGTGGGTGTCATCCTTATATAGTTTTTCACTGCACTTGCAGTACCAGACCAACGTTGTTGGTTTCGACGGCACACAGTATTCAACAGTATCACTAAATTATTAGTGATTACTCTATGTGAAAATAATAAACAACAAAGGCTTGGTGTATTTGTTTCTACAGCAGTTCCGATGAGTACAGTCGATGGTAGAAAAAGAACTGAGGAGCGATGAGGCCACCCATGTTTATGCAGACATTGACACGTGACGTCGTTATGGACGGCTGCAGGCTAGCAACATTTTCCATGGGATCCTAGCACTGATGCGGTTATAGTTCCAAAGGTATGGCCTAACTTATTTAATTAGGCATCTGTGTTCTTTTTATTAAAAAAGAAAAGCAAACTTAAATTCTTGGACGATGTCCATATAAGGGGTGAAAGTTTTGGAGCCAATAATAAAAGCTTAAATAAAGGCTGGGAGTGAAACTTACACATTTGCCTTGCATGCTTCCCTAGAGCACTATCATTTTAGAACTATAGCCAGAGCACTGCACTAAGCCTCCTCTTAAGCTCACCACCACAGACCGATGTCACTAATGTCACAGCATGGTGACATCATGCACGCATGTTAACGCACCCAGGAGGGGTGCGAGCAGTTGCTAAGCAACCCCAGACACAGAACAGAGGAACAAAGAAGTCCTGTGTCTCATTAGATTTCCATATCATATAATATTCTATTCCAAATCCAAGCCTCTATGGATGCCCACTCCAGTGAAAATCTAACAACAAAAAATGTATAAAAATGTCTAAGTCACTGTTAAGATTTGAACCATGGTCTCTTGCTGAAAAAAAGATGCTGCATTTTTACCTATATTTAAACCTCTGATCGGTTGGTTTCTAACCTGTGACATAACCAGTGTACTACTGAGCTGCACCGAAGCAAATGGCAACTTGGCATGGTGTAGAGGTTATGTCGCAACTTACAAAGCAGATAACCAGAGTCGCAATATATAAAAATGTTCCCTGAGAAGTCAGCTAGGTGAAACCTGAGCTAAAAGTACAGTTTACTCAGAGCAAACTCACGCTGCTGCTCTTGGATGCCATCTTGAAAACTGGTTGAGTCTTGTTTAACACAGCCAATTAAATTTTTCATTTGCAACTTGAATATTTTCTAGAAGTGGGGAGAACTGTCAGCCATTTCTCTTACTCATGCAGAATAAATGGTCACTGGGTTTGGATTAGTAAGACAGGCACGGCCTTAATGTGCTCTCTAAGCTTCTCCCATCTCAGATGCTTTCTATGTTCCTCTTAAGACAGCACACACTTACATGAGTTTCCATTCATTTAACCTGGCTCCTTACCACTTCAATATATCACCTCTTTGTACTGCTGACCTTTCTTCTAACTTGGCTTTTTTTGCAGTTGTAGATGTTTTTTTTAATCACATGTTCCATTTCAGTACAAGGCATACTGGTCAAGTTTCTGCCTAATGTGGGTGCGGTGCCTTGTGGCCCAGTTCCAGCGGTGTGGGGGTGTGTTACAATTACTCTGCAGAAAGATGCTGAAGACAAAGGTCATAAAGCCCAAGATGGTGCCAGAATTGTTCTGCCTGCTGGCTAGCTTCACCTAAGATGGACGGGAGTACAGTGACCAGGAAAGGGTGTACAGGCTTGTCATTGATCCTCCATGAGTGAGTAAACATGTTACTCATGTCATTCAGTCTGTGCAGTCACATTTCTGTGCAACCTGTATAGTGATGGCCACCTTCCATTGTCATTGCAGGATGACATGCAAATGACTCAACTTCATGGTTCTTAAGAGGTGAGGGCACACTATGCCACTATGGAACTTCTTACAATACTGGTGTTCTGATTATTACCCCATGCTGGACTGCAATGTGGAGGACTTCTGGAACAGGACAAATGTTATGTCCTGTGAGTCAGGTCACAGCTGTATCCATCTGGTGGCCCACTGGGGGAAGGGGGCAGCAGGCAGTAGAGTTTGAGTGCCCACCCTGTCTAGATGGGGAAGGAATATGAGCTCATGGTGTGTGTGTGTGTGTGTGTTGACCCAGTCTTGGGGGCCAACACCATGGGTATTACCATAACATCACGCTGTCCCACATGCAGTGCCCTGGTGTGCTACAACTGAGAGACTGGAAAAGACATCCATGGGAAGTCCATGGGCCCAATATAAAAACATAGAAAAGTAACCATTTAATTGTTTTATAATTACTGGGGAGTGTTTTTTACCTTAGGGAAACCTGGTTATAATTCACCATTATATAATGGCAAACATGCACCACATTTCCCTCACTCCATTCATGCTTCAGCTGCCATCTTCCCTTGTTTGCACCAGACGATACTTTATTTCTGCCTGTACCTCTGGCACTCGTACCCCCGCCATAAGTAAATATTAAAAAAAAATAAACTTGGCTCTTTTAAATACACTTGGGAGGAACTGCTTTATTAAAAAAAACAAAAGTTACAACAGCCGCATGAACCTGACCGTGATGTGTTTCTATTTTATATAATTGCTGTGGCAAAAAAAAAACACTCCCCAGCAATTATATGAAACAAAACATGGGGTGGTGTGTAAAATTCAAATTTTACACACACACACCTCTGTAGTGAATGTAAATAGACATGAAGCTTAAGCTCTCAGGGTTTATGTAGCATTCAACACCTTGGTGTATAAAATTCTTGTTAAACACACCACCCTATGTAGTATTCTACGTATTATATTCAGACACATGGACAAAGGTGAGGTTTTCAATGGAAGGCGAAAGTACCCAAAAATTCACCTCTAATAAAGGGGTAAAACAAGTGTATATTAACATCTCTTTTATTTAACCTCCATGTTAAGGATTTTTTGGTTTCTGTCTCAAGATCTAATATTGATCCTCCAAACATTAGTAATATAAATATCGCCGAGCTTGCATATGCAGGCAATTGTTTTTTGCCACTATCAAAGATAGGGTTACAAAATCTTTTTGACATGTTAAATGTTTTTTGTAATAAGAATAAATTGAAGGTCAGTTTAACCAAAACTGTTTTTAAATGTGGAAAAAAATCACCAAGATAATGTAAGTGGAGTTACGGGGGTAAACCAATAGATCAAGTTAGCTCATATAACTACCTTGGCTTCACCTTAACTGCGCAGCTTTTCTGGGAGGAGAATTTTAAAGTACTTGGGGGGGGGGGGCAGATATCACATTATAGGGTTTAGAGACATTTGATGTGAAATATAGAGGCCATTGTGTAATACCTGCACTAGACGCGCATTAACGTTAAATTGTCCTCAAGAATATTATACAGAGCAGAGATATGTGAGCATTTGGAGAATCGCAAGGTTTCCCTGCTTGTGCTATAAAAGCAAAACTTGGAGAAACTAGGTTATTCCCAGTCAGTAAATCACATATGATTGCTTACTAGATTTGCATCTCAAAAATGGCTAGAAAAATGTTTCTAGTACTGGCCTTTAAGGAAATGGAAAACTTAAAAAAAAAATAATTTGAACTATGGATGGCTTAAACACTTGGATAACATCCTTAGGGAAACCAATCTTTTAGTTTCATTTGAACTTAAAAATATGGGTATCTCAATTCATATGTCCTCCTGTGAAGTAATTTGTAAAATTTAAAAGATATGGAAAACCAGACTGACCTTGTTCAGCTTCTGAACTGCAGAATTAGCCCTTGATATATAATGTATAAAAAGATTCTTAAATTGGAAGATTGTTTTGTCTTTATAAAGTCTCCTGAGCTTAGGAAAGTTTTTACAAGATTCAGATTTCAGACTGTCAACTCAAATGCTATGAAGGCTAGATCTGAAGGTAAAAATAACTTATATGAAACAACACTATGCTCATGTGGAATTCGTTTATGAACATATGAAGAAGCCAGCAGAAGAAGGCCATTTGGTCTATCAAGTCTGCTCGTATTGCTGAGTCTACAGCTTGAGCTAATATCCCTGCCCTCCCTTCCCACTCCTCCCATCCTGTCTACCCATGATCCTTACCTTCCCCCTATGCCTATTCCAGCCTCTCTTAAAGCTGCCCACTGTCTTCAACAAGATGACCTCTTCTGGCAGTGCATTCCAAGTGTCCACCACCATCTCAGTGAAGAAGTGCTTCCTGACCTCCCTCCTAAACCTCCCACCCTCCAGCTTAAGACTGTGCCTCCTCGTGTTACGGTTGCCACTCAGCTTAAAGAGACTCTCCTTATCAACCTTATTTATCCCTTTCAAGTACTTAAAGGTCTCAATCATGTCCCCTCTCTCTCTCTCTCTCTTGTCTTCCAGGGAGTACATGTTCAGTGCCCTCAATATCTCCTCGTATGCCTTATCCTGCTGACCAGCTATCATCTTTGTAGCTCTCCTCTGGACCTTCTCCAGCAGGTTAATGTTATTTTTGAGGTGTGGGCACTGGTACTTAACTCCATACTCTAGATGCAGCCTTACCAGTGACCTGTACAAAGGCAGTATAACCTCCTCTCTCCTACTACTGATCCCCCTAGATATGCATCCAAGCATCTTGTTTGCCTTTGCTGCTGCTTTCTTGTACTGCGTGGAGTGTTTTAGGTCACTAGTGATCATCACTCCCAGGTCCTTCTCCTCCTCTGATGCAGATATTTGGACACCACCCAGGCAGTACTCTGTCCTGGGATTCTTGACTCCAATATGCATAACTTTGCATTACTTGGCATTGAAGCCAAGCTGCCAGATCCTGGACCACTTCCCCAGCTTTTCCAGATCTTTCTGTAGGTGTATCCCTTCAGCTGTGTCCACTCTCCCACAGAGCTTGGTGTCATCCGTGAATAGGCACATTTTGCCCTTAATGCCATCTCCAGTGTCACTGATGAAGACATTGAACAACACCAGCCCCAGCACTAAGCACTGTGGGACCCCACGAGGTGGCTCCCTGACCATTATTTCCTGTACATGCTCCCCATTTGTGAGCACCAGATCAAGAATTGCCTCAGCTCTTGTTGGTTCAGTGATGCCCTGCATCAGGAACCCATTCTGCAGTCCTTCCAAGATTACCTGATTCGTAGTACATGTTGTGGACGGTATGCTTCAGTCCACCTTGGGCAGGTTGAAGTCCCCTACAATTACCACCTCTTCTTTCCCTGCAGCTTCCAATATTTATGAGTTCAGTTCCCTGTCACTCTCCTCATCCTGACTGGGTGGTCTGTAAACTTTATCACTCATGTTTTCATATATAATATATATATATATATGTATATATATATTATATATATATATACATACACACTGTATATATATATATATTATATACACGATGACCCCCCCCCAAAAAAAATGGTTTGGACTATATTCAGTTTTTCCTTGGATTCCCCCATTAAAACAGTCTCATTGGTTGTTGTATGGAACAGACATATCTCTGACAATGAACTATGCAAGTTTTATGAATGCTGTAATAATCCATAAAAGGTCAACAAAAACAAGTCTTAATAGTTGTGGTCACTTTCTGGTTTCTTTTGCTATTGTCTCTATTTGGAATGGTAATGAATTAATTTGAACTGTACTGTAATTGTTATTACTATCTTTCATTATTATTATGTGTACCACAACCGGGGATGCATCCCTCTGCTGGCCCGTTGTGCAACTGTATAGAAAATGATACCCTATCTTCGACTATGGGGATGTAGTCTACAGGGCCACCTCAAAGTCCACCCTAGCCAGACTGGACACCCTCTACCATTCCTTCTGTCACTTTGCTCTTGACTGTCAGCCCTACACCCATCACTGTGCCCTCTACTGGTCACTGGACCTCCCATCACTTCAAGACAGGTGGTTCTCCCACTGCGCTACAGTAGCTTCATGGCCAAATTCTGGGCTCAGACCCTCCCCCAACATTTCAGTTCTGTTCTGTCAGAGCCTCCCCTCCCAGTGTACCCCCTAAGGAAAAAAGACTCATCTTCTGTCTGTTCCTCTAGTGACCACCATGGCAGGCCAGGCAGCATTCAAACACTGCATGCCTAAATTATGGAATTCCCTCTCTGAGTCCATCTGGACTGCCTCCCCATGTTGGCACCTCAACTCCTTTCTCAAAGCACACTTCTCTTCCATCTGCTCTTGTGCCATGGTCTAGCCACTGTTACTCCTGAGGATATATCAGTTTGCCTGACATACTCTATTTTCCTGCATATATGTCAGGTTTATTTTTTGCTTGGATTATATTCCTACAATGTACAGTTCTCTGTTATGTGCCCCCCGTGATATGGCCTCTGCATGTAGTCCATTTTTGCATTTTCTTGTCCCTAGGTGCTTTGTACACTGTATATTTCCTTGGTCTCTGTTTATGGTGTTATTGTGTTTATTATGTTGTTATCTCTATTATGCTGTTATCCCTATTCCTGCCTCCCCAGGATGCATCTGGAATCAAGCAGTAGTCTGCTCAGTATGCCTTCCTGGTAAAACTTTTAAATAAATATAAATTTATTAATTAATTATTATGCAATGATTTAATAAGGATGTTGTAAAAAATGTTGTACTATACTGTCATTTATTCAATGTATTACTGGATAAATAATTATGTGTGTTTTTATACTATATATATATATATTTATTTGAAATGGTATTTTGACAATCAATAAACTTTTACTACTACTACAAAAGTAATGGACAGAGGAAGACCTAAACAGTTCATCTAATCTGTCTCAAGATTATCTACTTGGAGATGCTCTATTCTGCATCCTCCCTACCAATCCTGCCTTCATCTTTTCATTTCATAATTCCTTTATATGTGTTCTACTCCATTTTGAAAAAAGGTTAGTTCTCCCAGGGGCCCCTGTTCCTTTTCAATTTACAATATAGAGGAGTTCAAGCCAGGGTGTCTGGTAAGTGCTGACATAAAGAATAAAGTTGATGTAGATGATCTCGCCTTAGAACTTTTATTGTATTAGTTTTGAGTGTTTCAATATGAGGTACCATTCCGTCAATTGTAAAAATATCCAACAAGTTCTGTTCATCATGAGCATTTTTCTTTGCTGCTTAAATAAGTCTTAAGGTTTCAGGATATATAGTCCCTTCACAGTAAGTAGCTCATATTCCTATGTATGGAAAATAAAATAAAAAATATTTCACATGAATTGGATTTCTCTTCTTATTACACTAATTTTCCATTTTATTTCTGGGTGGAACAAATCGAAATCAGATGTGAGTTATCAGTGGATAAGTGCTGTGCAAAGATTTTATTTTTCTATTCCTTGTGTTATGTTTTTGTGGACAAATAAAATCATTTTAGCACTCAATCCTTGTCCCCATCCCCCTCGCCTTCTGCCCTCCCAACAATACATGTTCAGACTGTTTAGTCTTTCATCATATGCCTTGCCCTGCTGGCCATCGGTTATTTCTGTGGCCCTTTGTTGCATTGTCTCTAATCTATGCCTGTCCTTCCTTTGCTGGGGACCGCAGAACTGGACATAGTATTCCACATGTGGTCTCACCAGTGGTCTTTGTGTTCATATTTTCATTATGCCCAGTATTTATTTATTCATTCATTTAGCTTGTTTACCTGGTGAGGTATACTAGGTAAACAGATACCTATTTTCAGGTACGACCCGGGAGAGATACAACACATCATGTATAATAGCACAATATGTGTGTGTGTGTGTGTGTGTGTGTGTGTGTGTGTGTGTGTGTGTGTGTGTGAGTGTGTATATATATTTTTTATACTCTATTTCTCCCCCACCAGTCCCAGGTCGGCAACCATCCTAGCCACCTGTCCAGACCCATACCCCGACATCAGGCTGCAACTCCTCTTCCCCCACGGCTTACCCCCCATGGTGGGGAGGCAAGGAGCCCCCCAGGCTCTACTCACTTCCACCAGGATCCAGTTCAGGGAGCGCCATTCGGTGTTGGAGCCTGCAGTGGGTGGCTGCCTCATCTAGCCAACTGGGACCATTTTCTCATTTTCCTCCCTCGAGAGTGGGGCATGCAATTACGTCAGTGGAGGGAGCATGCACGTGTTCCTCCTGGTGCCTGACTCACTCAGTTCCTTTCTTGCATCATTGGTGTTCTGTCCCCAGGGGTCAGAAGTGCACTGACCACTGAAATCCCCCTTCCCCAGAGAGGGAGCATAGTCCTCTGGATGCTCGATCCCTCTCCACCCCTGCCGACCCCCGGCAGCCCATGCTCATTCCCAAACACAGGTCACCGGCATAGCGTGAGATAAGGACAGCAGCGCCTCAGCACCACTGGGCCGGCTATGAGCACCATGTTTTGATACAAAGACAATAAAAAGAACACAACAACCATGCAGAGGTACTATAAGGCAGTGGAATACAAGCAATGAGTAACTGATTAGAAGACAAAGAGATTATACATATGACTGACAAGGTATGTAATTATTCTAAGTATAAGAACAGTAGTAGTCTAGCAGGTGTCCATGCAAGGGAATGCATACAATAAGAGTACAATAAGTGCACAACTGGAGGAGGAGGAGAGGTAGAGAAATAAGGTAGTTAATGAAAATGAGAGGGGAATGAGGGGACCAGGGTCAGACCTGTACGAAGGGTCCATTAAGAGGGAATGTAGCTATTTTTGAAAGTTGATCTGGGTATTTTATCTATATATCTATCCCATGCACACACACATATGCACATACCAGGAGTAGGGGTAAAAATGAAAAGATAAAAGTGATATCTTGGTTACCGACATCAGTAACAGCAACATATCAAAAATATGGCATTACTGTTGTCACAATGGATGTTTTGATGGTTACCGTCATCACAGTGGAATCCTGAATCAAACAGAGAGCAGCCTTCACAACGCTGATGACATCACAACTGCCTAGTGTAGCAGTAAAGCCAGCTGTTCAAATCAAAATAAAACAGTTAAATCTTCAAACAAATAGCATACTTTTATTTTAAATTTGTTTTATCCTCCCAGTGACAAATGGGACCTCCTTCAACCTATTGATGCCCGGTTCCCATCTGGCTGAGACTCCACCACCTATCCTCCTGAGACCATCGGCCCACCCACGACACACCACTGTGCTGTTCCCTAGGCTTGCCCACCAAGACTGGGTACATCTTCCGCTCCATGGCATTTTTTTCCCACGTCAATCTGGCCATCCACAGCAGAAGTAAAGACTGATGGTGTCCCAGGGGATGGTGGCATGAGTCCGGTGTGGGATGTGGTGGGCCAGCTGAGGTTTCATTCTCCCAGTTCTGCACCATTTTCTGCTGTTCTCCCTGACCCCCAACAGAAGCATGCATTAGGACTGGCTGCCAGTGAGGCTTGACACAGCCAACCTATGGGCGCACTCCAGTGTTCTCCTCTTACCAGTCTCCTATCCCCTGCACCACCACCTGAGGCTCCCCTGGTGATGGTAAAGCAGTGGGATGCAGCACCCTCATTTCAAGGATGAGGAGCGTGCCATGTGGGATGTTCAGTCCTCCTCCCCTCGGCCAGCCCTCTGATGGCCTAGGAACATTCCCAAACCTGGGTCTCCAGCATCACTAAAAAACAGCAGATTTAAAAGCTATAGCTAGTAAACTACTGTATATATCAGATATTTATTGCAAAGAAAAAAAAACTTTGTTAATGCACCAGTTAGGGTTAAAATGACAAAACTAAGGAAATGTGGTGTTAGGGATTGCAACCCTAATACCCACCTCCACCCTGCAAGCAGCAAAAGGAAAACACATTATAGTTTTGGCTGTCCTGAGTCTTAGCAAATCAGGCCTGGGGTCTTCCTTGGGGCTATCAGCCCTAATGCTCCCACCATTCCATCAACAAATAAACTCAGATGTGCAGACTGTAGGAGAATGGGATGAGCATTAGGGTTGATAACCCCAAGAAAGACCCAAGGCTCGATTTCTTCATACAAAAAAGAATGTGAAAAAAAAAAAGTCCAAATTTTTTTTAATTTTTTTGTATGAAAGGATCTTTTTTTGTGAGGCTGTGCCAGTCATATGAAAAAAGATTCCTTTATATGAAAAAAGAATGTGAAAAAACCTAAGTCCAAATTCTTTTTTCATATGAAGGGAATTTTTTTTGTATGGTCCTATTCTTTTTTCATATGGCCATACAAAAAAAGAAATTCAGGTCACGAAAAAATAACTGCAAAATCCACGTAACGGGGTCCAATTAGCAAGAAACATGTGTTGATGCCTCTGCAGAATGTCATTTTTATGGGTTTGCAAAAGAATATTTTGGAAAAAAAAATTCCCAGGACAGCTGTGACTACAGGGAGAAGGTTTACTCACTGCATCAGCAGCAATTGCAGGAGGAGGATCTTCTCGCCGCATCGGTGGCAATTGAGCCCAGAGGCGAAGGGGCAGATTTTTGGCCGCATCGGCGGTAGAAGGAAAGATGCCTAGCGGGTTCTGGAGGAAGGGTAGCAGGAGAAGAAGGCCACTGCAAGCGGCGAGCGCATTCTGAGGGAGAGTGCTGTGTTTGGTTGTATTGGCGGCAAAAAGGACTGAGGACAGTTGACTGGCCACATCGGCAGTTGAAGAGAGAGGCCCTCTAGCCAATCAGGGCCCAGGATGCCAAATGCAACTTTGTGGCTAGGCTTAAAAAGCCAGAGAGCCCAGCCGCAAGCCAGTATTCCCAGGAGAGCTGTGACTGCAGGGAGAGGATTTACTCGCCACATCAGCGGCAATTGCAGAGGGAGTATTTTCTCACCGCATAGCTGGCAATTGAGCCCAGGGGTGGAGGGTCAATTTTTCGGCCACATTGATGGTAAAAGGAAAGGAGCCCAGTGGGTTCTGAGGGAGGGCAGCAGGAGAAGAAGGCCACAATCGGCGGCAATCACATTCTAAGAGACAGCACTGTGCTCAGCCACATCTTTGGCAAAAGGGAGTGAAGACAGTTGATTGGCCCCATTGGTGGCTGAAAAGAGAGGCCCTCTAGCCAAACAGAGCCCAGGGCGCCAAATTTGACTGTGCAGCTAGGCTTAAAAAGTCAGAGAGCCCAGCTGAAAGCCAATATTCCCAGGAGAGCTGTGACTGCAGGGAGAGGATTTTCTCCAGCTCACCCATACCGGCCATGACCTCTATTAAATGCGGGTAAGAGCCGGAGCTAGCAGCAAGGAGGACTCACTGATTGGCACTGAAAACTGCACTGTACATTGCACGAAAAGGCTGATCACTTGAAGAATAATCTGAGCAGAACACACTGGAGAGTTTGCCTTGAATATTTAATGACTAAATTGAAGCTACCTGCTGCAAGCTTGTCTTGAACATTTAATGCCTAATTTGAAGCTATATTGTTCCACCCTGATGTGATTTGCACTGCTTTAGGTTGGAGGGAATCTAGGCTGAATAAGGGCACTGCTTTGGATTGGGGTGAATCTGGGCTGAATAAAGGAAAACTGCTTACAAGCTTGTCTTGAATAGTTAGATGACACATTTGAAGCTAGCTTGACTTTGAAATGGCAAGAAATGAATAAGTAGGGTCTTAGATGGACAATGGAGGGAATGTATGTAAAGTTCTTCAAGTAATACTAATGCAAAGGTATAGATGGCTGTGACAGTAATGCAGGTTTAAAGTTCTTAAAGTAATACTGATCAAATGCAAGGATTGTAAGTTGCAAACAGGGCATTAGGACAGAAGAGAGAAAGTATAACAATTTTTTTATAGAGCAGAGACATTCATTGACAGTGGGGAGAGGCTCTGTAAAAAAGGACAGAATGAGTTATTCAGGATGGTGGAGAGGGCAGGGCCATGAGTTTTCTTGCAGGAGGAGGGGGCACTGGGGAAAGGCAGGGGGACGGAGGGGGCTTCAAGAAGGCAGGGAGAGGGGTCTTCTTGGATGAGGAGAGGGGCCACGGAAGGGGGCATGGGCAGGATAGTGGAGTGCAATGGATGTGGGTCAGCAGTGTTTATGGAAACTCTGTGGAGGACAGGGTGTTGCCTGATATGTATTAGATTGATGCAACTGGAGCCAGAGATTAGCTCGCTGAGCGAGGAAATGGTAAGGGCATGGAAGGTGGGGGGGGTTTGGGAGCTGCAGAAATAGAAAGACAGTGCAGAGGGACCAGCTAGGGACATGGGGCAGGATGGGGGGACAGGGAGAAAGGGTCCAGGATCAAGAAGTGAGGGGAGATATGCCTGGCAAGAATTAAAACTAGGAGAAGGGGGCCTCAAGGGAAACTGCATAACTCAGCAATGGTGGAAGGAACCACAACATGGGAAGAGTATTACAGTGTCCAACAGGTACTCTTCTTTAGCAGGCAAACTTGGAGTGGTGGTGCTAAAAGGACCAGGGGGAGCAACAGGTATGGCCCAAGAAAAGAGGGTAAACACAAGGGAAGAGAGAGATGGAAAAACAGGGGGAAGGCGGTAGCAGGAGAAGGGGTAGAGCTGGGCATGGAAGGGATTCTGAGTTTGCAGGAGGAGGAGAGAGGCAGTGTAAAGGAGGATAAGGGAGAAGGGGAAGATGAAAGGAAGCTAGAAGGTAAAAGAGAGGCTCAAGTTAGCAAGTACCTAGACGGCAAAACGGAGGAGCTGAATGGAAGGGTTACCAACGCAATGAGAAAAGATGAGGGAGCACTGGCAACAGTGGGACAAAGGTAGGGGATAGAGATCAATGCAAGAGAGGCAGAGGAGAAGCGGGTAATGCCAGTGGGGAGAGTAAAAGGGGGGGAGTATCCCAGGAGGGGGCCAGGGCTCAGGGCGAGGAGGGAATCAAAGGACTTGAAGAGAGAGAGGAGGCAAAAGGATGCCTAGAACTAGGAAAAGAGGAAGGAAATTAATAATAAGCAAAAGCTAGATGGGGCAGGGTCCTACTCATAGGGGACTTGATTTTAAGAGGAATCATATGGGAAGGGGGGGCAGGGGTAGTGTGGTTTGGGTGTAGTGATTACCGGGTATGACAGCATCAGAGATAATTCATTACATTACTTCATGGGGCAAACTCCAGGATGAGAAAACACAACTGATTTTCCACCTGAGAACAAATGATTTGGATGGGAACAGCCTGGTGGAAGTATAGGCGAGATTCACAGCACTTGCTAGGTTTTGTAGCAGCCAGTGCTTCCAGTCTATAGCTTTTTTGGAGGTGTTGCTTGTGCCTAATGCGAGCACTGAAAGGAAACAAAGGATCAGGGAGTTCAACCAATGGCTAGTGGGATGGTGCAGGCAGAGGGGGTATGGGTTAGTGGGGGACTGGCGGACAATATGAGAGGACGAAAGCCTATATGCCCAAGACAGACTGTACCTAAACGGGGAGGGAAAGGCAGTACTGAGAATCAAATTGAAGGAATTCATAGAGCAAACATATGATTTAAACTAAGTTGGGGGGTAGGGGAAAATGACACACCAAGAGACAGGAGTGTCGGGGCATTCAGCCCCCAAGGAAAGTGAAGAAATGTTAAGCAAAAACATGCCTAAGGGTAGAGGGGATGGGGAAGGCAATTGGTGGAAGGGACTTTTCACAAATGCCAGAAGCCTGGGAAATAAGATGGTAGATTTAGAAGCACTAATGGAGGGGGAGATATTAGATATTGTAGCCGTAACGGAGACCTGGTGGTCCGAGCACCAAGACTGGGAAGTGGGGGTCCCGGGGTACAGGTTATTCAGGAGGGATAGGATTGGTAGGAGGGGGGAGGAGTAGTGCTATACGTCAGGGAGGGAATCAAGGTCACAGAAGGAATGGAGGAGCAGAGAGAAGTGGAAAGCATATGGGTCACACTGGGGAAGAAGGCTGGGACAGCATTAAGACTAGGGTTGGCATACAGATCCCGTATGTAGAGTGAGGAAATGGACATGCAGATGCTGTGGGAGGTTCAAAGAATGGCTCTGAAAGGGGAGATTTTGCTGGTGGGAGACCTAAATCTCTCAGATATAGATTGGGATATTCCATCAGCAAGGTCTGCAAGGCGTAGGGAGATCCTAGGGATACTCCAGGGTGCCTTCCTGCAGCAGCTGGTCAGGGAGCCCACAAGGGAGGGAAACATACTTGATGTGGTCCTATCCAATAGAGATAGTGTGGAGGGAGTAGGGGTGGGGGCCAGCCTGGGAGATAGTGACCACAGCACAGTGGGCTTTAAGGTCAGAGCAGGATATGAGGCTAGTCAAACCACAACGAAGGTCTTAGACTTCAGATGAGCAGATTTTCCCAGGATGAGGGAGATATTCTGGGAGGAATTAAGGGGGTGGGAGGTGATGGTGGGAAGGGCAGAGGATCTATGGAAAAAGATCAAGGGAGGCTCCTTAAAGCGACAGAGGGATGTGTAAGGAGGATGAGGAAGAACAAAAGAAGGAGGAGGCCGCTGTGGTTCAATAGGAAAGTGAGGGGGGCAATAGGGGAGAAGAAAAAGGCATTCAGGGAATATAAGAGAATGCAGGGGAAGAAGGATAGGGAAACTTATAAAGAGAAGCTGAGGGTAGCAGGGCGGAAGATTAGGAAAGCTAAAGCAGAAACAGGAGAGAATTGCTAGGCAGGCCAAATGGGGAGACAAGATGTTCTTTCGGTACATAGGGGAAAGGAGGAAGTAAGGCAGGGGATAGTAAGGATTAGGGGGAGGGGGATTGCAGATGGGAGGGGATTTTGAGAAAGCTGAAATGCTGAATGGTTACTTCAGCTCAGTTTTCACAACAGAGGGGGAAGGAAGGGGACCAGTGATAAGTGAGAAGGAAAAGAGGAGAGGGGTGGTGGATCCTAGCCCAATCAGTGTGGAAGAGGTAAGGGATAAATTAGGTAATTTGAGGGTGGACAAGGCCATGGACCCAGATGGCCTGTACCCTAGGGTGCTCAGGGAATTAGGGGGAGTACTGGCAGATCCACTGGCAGGGTTATTTAACTTGTCCCTGGATACAGAGTGGGTACCAGAGGACTGAAAGAAAGCAGACTTGGTGCCACTTCATAAAAGTGGCAGCAGGGAGGAGGCGGGCAATTATCGCCTGGTCAGCCTCACATCAGTGGTGGGTAAAGTAATGGAGGCAATACTGAAACATAGGATGGTTAGCTATTTGGAGGAGGGGAGGCTGCAGGACATTCGGCAGCTTAGATTCACTCAGGGACGATCATGTCAGACAAACCTAACTGAATTCTTTGATGAGATGACAAGGGTGGTTGATCATGGTGGGGCAATGGACGTGGCCTACCTGGACTTCGGGAAGGCCTTCGACATGGTGCCCCACAAAAGATTGATAAATAAGTTGGGGAGTCTAGGGATGGGGAAGAAAATAATAAGATGGATGGACAGGTGGTTGGCGGGTAGAAGTCAAATGGTGGTTGGTGGTCAACGGGGTGCACTCTGGGGAGACAGAGGTGATGAGTGGGGTCCCCCAGGGGTCAGTGCTGGGCACCATTCTGTTTAACATTTACATCAGTGACATAGCAGAGGGGCTTCAGGGGAAGGTCTGCCTTTTCATGGACACAAAACTCAGCAACAGGGTGGACACCTGGGTGGGGGTGGAGGCAATGAAGAATGATCTAAGGTTACTGGAAGAGTGGTAGGAATATGGCAGCTGAAATTCAATGCCAGGAAATGCATAGTGATGCACTTGGGGGAGGAGAAATCCAAATACCACATACACACTGGGGGGGGGAGAGAGATAATGGCTGCAACCAGGCAGGAGAAGGATCTAGGAGTTATAATCACTGATGACTTTAGGGTGGGGACCCAGTGCAGCAAGGCGGTGGGCCAAACTACCAGGATGCTGGCGTGCATAGGGAGGGCGATAACCAGCAGAAGGAGGGAGGTGTGGATGCCACTCTACAGTTCCATGGTGAGACCACACCTGGAGTATGGTGTACAATTCTGGAGGCCCCATCTACAAAAAGACATACTTGGCATGGAAGGGGTGCAGAGAAGGGCCACTAAAATGGTGCATAGGTTAAGCGAGATGACATATGAGGAGAAGCTGAAGGAGCTGGATTTGTATCCTCTGGAGACAAGAAGGAAGAGAGGGGGGGGACTTGATCGAAACATTCAGGTATGAGAAGGGGGTCAACAAAGTGGGGGAAAGCTTATTTTCAAGGAAGGTAGATACAAGAACTAGGGGGCATGGACTGAAGGTGGAGGGGGAAGGTTTAGGGGAAACATTAGGAAGTATTACTTCATGGAGAGAGTGGTTGAGCCCTGGAATGGACTGCCAGAGGAGGTGGTGAGGGCCAGTACAGTGGGGTGTTTCAAGAAAGCCTAGAACAATCATAAGGGGTTGTCAAGGGAAGGAAGGGGGACTCTTGGAGGCGGGGGTCATGTAGAGGGAGGGAGGGAATGGGCAGACTCGATGGGCCAGGAAGTTCATTTTCTGCCATCACGTTTATGAATCTAAGCAGAAACAAGATGGCAGCCACTTGAAAAAATAATGTTTTCTCATTTAAAAAGATTTCCTCAATATGAAACAAAATCTTTTTTCATATGGGCCAAATTCTTGTTTTATTTAAAACAGTTATCCAAAAGACTGTACTGAACATGCTCAGAACCAAAATTCCAAATCCTTATAACTCAGGAATGGGTTAATATTTTTTCACCAAACCAGTGAAAGGCACCTCTCTGGCCCAAGACCTTTCTACCCTGAAAACTTTAGAGCAAAATTCCAAACAGTCTGGGTGCTAAGTGATGACAAGGAAAACAGAAAAAAAAACCAGCAGATTTTTTCACTATCCGGATCACAGAATCCACACATCTGACCAGAATGAAACTGCACATGCAAAGTTTCATGCAAATCCATTGAGTGGTGGTGATGCTATTAAAGTGCAAAGTTAGGGGTTTAAAGCAGCAGTGCAACAAAAAATATTTTGCCAAAAAAGCTAGTTTCAGCTACAATTAAGAAAACTATTAGCATACCTGTCAAATCTACTTTTCTATGTTCCTCCTATGCTGTGTCCCATTAGTCTTTTTTCATTTGCTCGAGCCTAACCCTTGCCAGGTCTACAGTGCTATTTCAATGCAAAATGGGGCGGCCATCTTTTTTTCTGGAGAAAAAAACTCAAAACATTTATAAAATACTCAGCTTTTAGTGGAATTAGAAGATTGCACCACCAAATGAAACTGGAAGATGCAGGAAATCATTTATAATGAAAAAACAAAAGTAAGGACACATTTTTTGCCCAATTTCGTTGCACTGCTGCCAGTAAACAGCCTACTCAACCCTAACTATAGTGACACTACCTTGCCAATATGAAAAAAGTACTTACCATAATAATGTTTCTTCCAGTGACACTCAGGTATTCAGAACTTCTGCAGTGGCCCTTTAAAACAGAACTGCTTGGAGAGAATGGAACCTTTTGTGCGTGAGAACTTTTCCTGGATGCCTGGAAAGGCAGTCCCCCAAGGACTAATTATATTAAATAATAATAATGCTAATTATACCCATAACCCCCCAAATAAACCCTCCAACTGGAGGGTGAAATCTTAAAAGGTACCCCCAAAAATGTCAGAATCACCTGAAAAAGTGGGAAAACACTATGAACATAGAAAAAAAAAAGTTCCAGGAAGTGGCACTTATACCCCTGAGCGCACAGTATTCAGAAGTGCAGAGGCTGCTGGTTCTTGAAGGGGAGGCAGGGTGGGAAGTTCTGAATACCTGAGTATCACTGGGAAGAAATAACATTACTATGGTAATTTTTTCTTCTAACACCAGTAATACTCAGGTATTCATAAGTTCTGTAGACTATGAAGCAGTACCTTTTGAGGTGGGCACAGAACCTATTTTTGAAACAGATTACAGGACTGCTGTGCCGAACTTAGCATGATCCCTGGACTGGATGCCCAGATTGTAATGCTTTGTAAAAGTGTGTACCGTTTTCCAGGTAGCTGCTTTACAGATGTCCACTAGTCTAGTGGAATATCCCTGGCAGCTGCTATGGTAGCAGCTGTGCTTCTTGTGGAATGGGCCCTCAATCCTGTTGGGGGTTCCTTTCCAGCCTTAGTGTAACAAAACTGGATACACTGTACTATCCATCAAGAAATGGACCTTTTCGATGCTGGGTTACCCCTTTCCCACATCCCCATAAGTCAGGAAAAACAGGTTACTCACCTGTAACAGTAGTTCTAGGAGTGGTATATGTTCATCCACACTTCTTGGCATGTCCCTTTCCCCTTTAATTCTTGCCAGAAGGTCTTCAAGCTGGCTCCTTCCACCCACCTGGGTGGTATAACCCTTGGCTCCGCCCCATGATGTCAGATCTCAGCCCACTGGAAGCCAGGTTTGTGTGTCGCAGCCGGGGAGGTTGGGTGGGTCAGTGTGGATGAACAACATATACCACTCCTAGAACTACTGTTGTAGGTGAGTAACCTGTTTTTCTAGGGACGTGAATATGTTGTTCATCCACACTTCTTGGCAGACTCCTAGCAGTTCTCCGGGAGGAGGGAGGCAAGGCACACACCCATACTTAGGGAACAGAGACTGGAGAACTGAGGCCCCAAAACCAGCATCCCAGCGTGACTCAAGGTCGATGTGGTACTGGGTGATGAAGGTGTTTGCTGTCTTTCAGGTAGCAGCCTGGCAGATTTCCTGGATAGGGATGTCCCAGGAAGCAGCCACCGATGCAGCAGTATGGAGGGTGGAATGAGCCTTTAGCCCTACGGGAGGCTCCCTACCCACCAACCTATAGCAGAGATCAATTCAAGCTGTAATCCAGATGCCAATCATCTGTTTTGCTGTATGTCTTCCAGAAGCAGCTTCAGCATAGGTGACAAACAGCTGGCGAACCTCTCCCCGCATTTTCACTGCTCTCTCCTTGTAATAGGAGAGAGCTCATCTCAGATCCAAGGTATGGAGCCTGTACTCAGCATCCCAGGTGTAGTTCAGGTAGAACACAGGCAGAGTCAATACCTGATTGAGGTGAAACTCTGACACCACCTTTGGGAGGAATTTCAGGTGGGGGCACAGGACAACTCTGCCCTTCTGGCTGACGTGATAGCCACCAGGAAGGCCGTCTTCCACAAGTGTGATAGCTCACACTTGTGCATTGGTTCGAATGGCTTGCCCATGAGTTTAGCCTAGATCAGCAGTAAATCCAACAAAGGTGGAGGTTCATGCACCGGAGGGGATATGTGATCTAGGCCCTTGAAAAAGTGCCAGACCACCTTCTCCTGTGCCACCATCTGCTGACTGGTCTGTGCCTGGTAAGCAGAGGTGGCTGTCAGGTGCACCTTAAGGGTCGAAGACTGAAGACCCCCTGTCCAGGCCCTTGCCCTGACACCAAACAAAAAATCTTTTCCATTTGAAGGCATAGCACTTTCTAGTCAACTCCTTCCTGGATACTTCCACTACTGTGAGTACATCCTCATAGAGACCCAAAAACTGGAACTCTAGCCGCTCAGGCACCAGGCTGTCAGGTGCAGGGACTGAAGGTCCGGATGGAATACCTTCCCTTGATTGACAGATATCAGGCCCGGGCGTGCTGGAACATGCCATGGAAGCCTGTTGCTGAGGCTGAGGAGTTCTGGATACCAGAACTGGTGGAGCCAATCTGGGGCTACCTGGATCACCTGTGCCTTGTCCCTTCTCACCTTGAGGAGCACCTTGTGGATCAAGGGAAATGGAGGGAAGGCATAGAAGAGGCCTGGGATCCATGGTCTCGAGAAGGCATCCCTCTGCAGTGATCCCTGCTGAGGGGGGAGGGCATGAAACAGCCTCAGCTCGGTGTTTTCCCTGAATGCAAACAGGTCCACCATTGGTTTGCCTCAGTGAGAGAACAGGCTGTGAGCTACCTCTGGATGGAGAGACCACTCATGGGATGTCTCATCTATGAGGCTGAGAGCATCCGCCAGTTGATTCGAGGCTCCTGCCACATGGATGGCTAGGAGATCTGCCTCCAGTCGGCTCACAAGTGTCCAGTTGCGGAGCACTTCCCTGCACAGCAGCCAGAAGTGCTTGCCGCCCTGCTTGTTGAGGTAGTACATGATCGTGGTATTGTCCAACTGGACTTGAACCATTTGACCCCGAAGCTGCTGAGCGAATGCTGACAATGCCAGTCTGACCACTCTGAGCTCCAACAGTTTGATATGGTATTGGGAATCCTCAGGAGTCCAGAACCTGTGGCCCTGTTGTTCCCTATATGGGCTCCCAAGCCTGTGAGAGAGGCATCGGTTGTGAGGACAACCGTCGGCTCGGGGCGGACAAATGGGATCCCTTCCTGCAGATGGTCTAGGATGGTCCACCACTGGAGAGCGTCCTGCATCTTCTGGGTCACAATGATCAGCTGGTCGAAATGACCTAGGTGCTGAGTCCACTGGGTTGCCAGCTCCTATTGAAGTGGGTGCATATGCCACTGGGCCCAATGGACCAAGATGGTGCAGACTGCCTTGTAACCCAGATGGCACAGAAAGTTACGGGCAGGGCGCTAGTGCCCAACCAGAAATGATTGGGCAAAGGAGGAGAGAACCTCTGCCCTGTCCGCCGGGAGCCATGCTCTGGCTCAGCAAGAGTTAAGCTCTGCCCCGATGAAGCATATCACCTGAGATGGCACAAGCTTCGACTTGGCCTTGTTGATCAGGAAGCCAAGTTGAGAGAGCAGGTCTGGAGGGCCAAGTCCCTGGACCTCACCACCTCTTGCTGGGTGGAACCTGCTAAGAGCCAGTCCTTCAGGTACGGGTATACTCTGACCCCTCGATGCCTGAGATGGGCTGCCACCACTGCAATGCATTTGGTGAAGACCCATGGGGCTGATGACAGGCCGAATGGCATGGCTCTGAACTCGTATAGGGTTCTCTCTGTTCTGAAGTGGAGGAACCGCTGGTGGGACGGACGGATTGGGATGTGAAAGAACACGTCCTGTAGATCCAGTGAGCAGAACCACGTTTTGCTCCAGGGATGGTATGATCTGGGACAGAGTTATAATCCTGAAGGTGCATGGCCTGAGATACTGATTCAGGTCGTGCAGAACTAGAATGGGGCGCCAACCCCCTGTCCACTTTGGGACCAGGAAGTACCTGGAAATGAACCCTGGGTTGACTGGAGGATCTGCCACTTGAACCACTATCTCCTTGAGGAGGAGTTGGGCTATGTCGTTTCTCAGAGCCGACTGAGTGTGGGCTGATATTCTCTCCTCCCGTGGGGCATGAGCTTGGCTGGGAGGGTACTGCTCGAACTCTAGAGGCAGACCCTGGCCAACCACTTCTAAGACCCACCTGTCTGTGGTAACAGCAGACCAGGCAGAAAGGAAGTGACAGAGCCGACATGACGGGGATAGGGGTGGCAGCCCCTATCCTATCACTGGGCAGGCTTGGAGGAAGAGGGTCCAGATTGGAAACTGCCTGAACCCCGACCTCATCTGCGGGCCGGTGGAGGCCCAGACTTGGGCCCAGGGTGCCAAGTCTGTACCTGCTGTTGCTGCCTACCCTGAAAGGAGGGCTGCTTGGCTGCAGGAGCAGGGTGCCGAAAAGGCTTCTTCTTCTGCTGCTTTTTAGAGCCAGGGGCAGCTTTTTGAGCAGAAGTAGCTGAGTCCAAGGTGGCACTGGACAGCTCGATTCACTGAAGGTGACCATCCACTCCTGGACCGAAGAGATGGGTACCCAGGAAAGGAACATCAGTGAGTTTGTGCTGGTATCCGCCGTAAAGGTGGAAAGCCTCAGCCAAGCCCTGCAGTGAATGGCAACCGCAGCTGCCACTGAACAGGTGCAAGAGTCCCCGAGATCCAAGGCCGTCTAAAGTTGCTGCTTAGCAACGGATTGGCCCTAGTCCTGGACCTGCTTGACCGTAGTCTGAAGGTCTGCGGGGAAATGTGGGAGAACTTCATCCAAGGAGCCCAGGACAGCATGGGAAAAGTGCGCCATGATGACAGCCGAGCTTGCCTGACAGTGGCCTAGAGAGGAGGCTGCATAGACCTTCCTGGCAGTGTGGTCCAGTTTTTTGGACTCCTTGTCCGGAGGTCTATCAGGGTCAGCAGATCTGCCTGTGTGTCTGAATACAGAAGCGGTCACTAAACCCTCCACCAAGGGATGTTCCGTGAACCCCGAGAGGGACCCAGTGGGCACCGCATACTTGCGGGCCATCCGGGCAGATGGCACTGGGCAGGAGACAGGGTGCTGCTATAGCTCCAAAGCCGGGACAACAATGGCCTCGGCCACTGGGAAGACTTCCGTGGGGTATCCCCTCTTTTAAGAATATCTGTCGGAGGGTACTCCACCCTTTTCTGGATAAGTTCCAGGGGCATCCCTGTAGATTTGGAGATAAGGCGGAGAATCCCAAAAAATGATGAAGGGCCCTCCTCCGTCAACAGACTACCAACGGACTTGTCATCCAGTGGATGAGAGTGGAGGTCAGTGTCATCCAAATCCGAAGAATCCAGATAAATCGTCCAGCCACCAAGGTCCCCCTCTACATGCCTGGGGTGGTCAGGCTTAAGGGTGACCAATAACCTACACGGAAGACCTGAGACCATCTGAGCATCCTTCATAGGAGCCCCTCCTGAAGGCTGTTTAGGCAGCGGCTCCACCACAATTGGTGAAGAGACCGATTTTAGCCGAATCGGGGCAGGTTTAGCCAGCTGCGTGGGCGGTGGAGCCACTCACCGGCTTTCTAGTGGAGTTATTTCGGCTTAGGAGGCGAAAGTCAGGTAATGGCTGGGGTGGAAACCAAAGCAGGCTTCTGCCCAGACAGAATCAGCAGTTGCCACATTAAATCCTTGTAGTGTCGACGGACTTTCTGCTGAAGCCTCTCCTCATCCGAGGAGGAGGAGTATGAATGGTGGCGTCACCTCTCTTTAGCGTGTTTATGCGCTTTCCTTGGCCTGCCTGAGGGGGTCCGAGATCTCAACCTCGATCGGACTGCCGAATGGGTTGCTCGGGAGACACTGGTGGAACCGGTGATTTCCCCGGATCAGGGACCGGTTCCTCGATGGGATTCCCAGCTGGCTGGGTTTCCTCATCAGGAAGATGCAGGACCGGGGTCCTAACCAAAGTGTTGTTGGCCTCGTCAGGCGACAACAGATAGACAGGATCGAGAGTGATCTCCACCGCATCGTTGATCGAGGCCTCAGCCGACTGATCAGACAGCAAAGCTGAGAAGCCAGCAGCCGAGGAAGCAATTTCGACCTAAGTCGGGATTGCAGTTTCCTGGGACTGAGATCACTTACGATCCCAAGAACATCTCAGCCGAGACAAAGAGTCTCTTGGTTTCTTGTCCTTTTTACAGGACCAGGAGATATGCAAGCCCGAAGGTCCCTCGCCCTTAGTGGGAATAGACTGGCATGACTCCTGAAAGGAACCTGAGAATGTTGAGCCCAGGTTGAGAGGAACGAAAATCGGCCGAAAGGAGAACTCCGCAGCCCACGCCGCTTCCTCCTTGAAGGCATGCATTTGTTCTAACTGCTCGGCGGACCCCACAGCCACGGAGACCACCCACTGGGCTTCTTTGGATTTCACCAGAGGATTACATTTCTCTGGCCTGCCCAACTTGAGGCGAGCAAGACGGTTGTCGAGGACGTTCGGATGGAAAGCGAGACACATCTCCCAAGCCTGGGTGTCATGGCTGACACCCAAGCAGTACACGCACGCGGTATGAGGATCAGTGCATGACATTTTCAGGCCACACTGGCACCAGCAAAAACCAGGGTAAGATTTACCTTCCATGATCGAATAGCACAAATTGCAATCACTAGCTCAGGTGAGCTGACTCTTCAGAGGATCCGAAGAATTTGAAGCCAGGACCTACAAAACATGGTAGCAGTGAGGAGGCAACCTGTATCTTCCAGTGGAAAGAAAGATCTGGCATCATGGGGCAGAGCCGAGGGTTATACCACCTGGGTGGGTGGGAGAAGCCAGCTTGAAGACCTTCCGTCAAGAATTAAAGGGGAAAGGGACATGCCAAGAAGTGTGGATGAACAACATATCCACATCCATAGAACAGCTGTTTTTTGTCCTGTCTATGGTCCTTAGTTGATGTCACATAGTAGCTAAGAGCTCTCTTGACATCCAGACTGTGGAGTCTTCTTTCACCAGGGGTAGAGTGCTCAGTGAAAAAGACAGGTGGAGTAATGGTTTGGTTCAGGTGGAAATCAAGAGAGCAATTTAAGAGAAATTTCCTGTTCGTTTGTTCTCAGAACCACCTTATCCCTGTGGAATGAGATGTAGTCCTGTTCAATGCAGAGACACTGGAGCTCACTGATTCTTCTTGCAGAAGTCATTGCCACTAGGAAAACTGTTTTCCATGTGACATATTTCAAATGAGCAGAAGACATGGTCTCAAAGGGAGATCCCATGAGCTTAGCTATGCACACATTTAGGTCCCATGCTGGCAACGGGTCCCTATGAGGGGGTGCAAATGGACTAGGCCCTTAAAGAACCTCTTGAAGACGGGATCTGAAGCCATTGACACATTCTGTCCAGCTGATACGTAAGCAGATGCTGCAGTCAGGTGGACCTTGAGGGTACTGGACTGCAAGTCCAGTGAATGTAAATAAGTAAGGTAGTCAGGTATGGCTGGGACCCCAGCCTGTGCTGGTACCAGTTCCCTGGTTGAATACCAAATAAAAAACCTTTTCCATTTCAAGGCATAGGTTTTCTTAGTGGAGGGCTTCCTGTTACCCCTTAAAATGTCCAAGACACTTTCAGAAAGATGCAAGTCTGCATATTCCAGATCCTCAAGAGCCATGCTTTGAGCCTGAGTGACCTGATGTTCGGGTACAGGAGCCTCCCCTGGTTGGAGGTTAACAGATTATGCCTCCAAGGGAGGTGTATTGGCTTGGCCACGGACATGGAGAGCAGTAGAGAGTAACATAGCTACCTGGACCAGTCTGGTGCTATCAAGATCATTGATGCTGACTGGGCCCCGAGTTTGAGTAACACTCTCTAAACCAGTGGGAAGGGAGGAAAAGCATGCAGGTGCTTCCCTGACCAGATCAGAGCCAGAGCATCAAGGGGGACTGTTCCCCTGTCTGGAGGTCTGCAACAATACTGTGGCAGGTGGTAGTTCTGGTGGGACACAAACAAGTCTACCTCTGTGGTGCCCCACCTTCTGAAATTCACTTCCACAACTTGCCTGTTCAGGGTCCATTCATAATGGGCCTGATTGATTCGACTCAGAGCATCTGCGAGGGTATTATCTTTCCCTGGCAGATGGATTGCCTGTTGGGAAACTCCCAAGGAGTATGTCAGGCTCCAGAATTTCATGGCTTCTGTGCAGAGAGGACCTGACTTTGTACCTCCCTGCTTGTTTATGTAGTACATCGTGGTGGTATTATCCGTTCTGACCTGTACCACCTTTCCCTGTACTAGTGTTGTGAAGGCTTTTAGTGCCAGAAACACCACTCTGAGTTCCAGCAGGTTTATGTGCTAGAGTGACTCTGCACTTGACCAGGTGCCTTGGGTTGTGTGGTCCCCCAAATGGGCTCCTCACCCCAGTAAAGATGCATCTGTTGTGAGAACAACTTATGGGGACTCTTGCTGAAAAGGAACCCCTTCTTTTAGATTGGTTTCCACTTTCCACCACTGAAGTGCCTGTAACAAGGTTTTTGTTGCTGGGATCAGCTCTGAAAGAGGATCTCTTTTTTGGCATGTGTGCCTGAGATGGAACTGGATGTCTCTCATTTGGAACCTGGAACCTAGGACTGTGCCTGTGGCCACAGCCATGTGGCCCAGGAGCTGTAGGAACTGTCTTGCATTTTGGCTGGTGCAGGCTGAATAAGTCTGCAATCAGCTGGATACTTCTTACCCTGTCCAAAGGTAGGTAGGCCCTGCCCTGCAGGGTGTTGATCTCTGGCCCTATGAACTGCAGCACTTGTGCAGGTAGAAGGACAGATTTTTTGCTGTTTATCAGGAACCCAGGGACTCCAGAAGCCTCTGGGAGATCTGCAGGTACTGTCTGACTTGCTATGGTAATTTTCCCACCACCAGCCAGTCGTCCAAATATGGGAACATTGTGACTCCCTGTCTTTTGAAGGTGTGCCACGACCACTGCCAAGCACTTTGTGGACACTCTTGGAGCTGACGTGAGACCAAATGGCAGGATTGCGAATTGGTAGCGACCTAATGGGAGTCTGAACTTGAGGTATTTTCTATGGTACTCCCTTATGGGGATGTGGAAATAGGCATCTTTTAGGTCCAGTGATGTCAACCAGTCTCCTTTTTGGAGTGTTGGCAGAATCAATGCCAAGGTTACCATCTTGAACTTTGGCTTTGTCAGATACTTGTTTACTGCTCTGAGGTCTAAGATAGACCGCCACTCTCCATTTTTCTTTGTGGTGAGGAAATACCTTGAGTAAAACCCCTTTCCTTTCTGCTGAGCTGGGACAGGCTCCACTGCCTTTGACAGTAGCAGATTTCGAACCTCTTCCTCCAACAGCTTCTTTTCTGCGAGGGAGGATGGTCTGAATATTCTGGTTCTCAGAACAGGAAGGGATTTGAAAGTCAAGACAATCCCTGACTCACTACCTCCAGGACCCACTTGCCTGTGGTGATTCTTTGCCAAGCCTGGAGGTAATGAGCCAATCTGCCTCTGATAGGTGGAGAGGAGGCGGCCTGTGACAACACGTCAGGGTATTTATTTACTCTGGGGATGAGACGGGGGTTGAGATCCCCACCTGGAGCACCTTCTGCCCCTACCTCTGAAGTACCCTTGCTGGGGATATTGTTGGTAGTGGGATGAAGCCATTGCCTGGAAAAAGGGCCTGTTATGAAAGGAACTGTCCCTGACTCCCCTCCATAGGGCCTGGTGGAAGGAAAGGCCTTTTCTTTCGTGGAATTGCTCTTGGAGGTGGCTTAGTATTCGTCCACCTTCTTCATGTAAGCCACTGTTTTGTTTCCAAAAAGGGAATTACCCTCAGAGGGAAATCCATGGCCTCTGTTTGACTGTCCTGGGTAAGATTTGTGGCTCTTAGCCAGGAAAACCTCCTTTGGGCAACAGTATTAGCCATCCATCTAGCTGCTGTGTCATTAGTATCAGCAGCCATTTGAAACTGATATTTGGCTGCCTCCAAGCCAAACCTAGCAGTTTCTGCAAGATCAGCTGACAAGGGTGACATGGCCTTATCTGCCACAGCCAGGGCAGATTGCCACAATGACTTCTGCTACTGTACTGCATAGGCTTGAAAATTAGCCTGCCTGATGGCCAAGGAGGCTGACAAACATCCCTTCTTGGTCATACTATCAGTTTTTCTGGACTCCTTTTCTGGTGGGTGAAAAGCCAGGAGCACTTTAGCCTTATCACATACCGCCACCTGCACAACCCCCTGGTGGTCAGGGTGGTGAAACAGAAATTCTGCACCCTCTCTGTCCAGTTGGTATTTCTTGTCCAGTCTCTAATCAAGAGTGGGACAGAGTTAGGAGTTTGTAAAATCATCACAGCATCCTTTCTGAAGAATTTATTTACTGGTAGGAGGAGGTTTTTAGTGGGGGTTAACCCCATCATCTCGAGGTATTCCACCTCCTCCTCCTCTTCTATTTCCTCACTTGTGGTGATGTCCAGGGCATCAGCCATCCTTCTCACAAAAGTGAAGTGTAAGGAATAATCTTCACTAGTTCTGGGAGGAGAACCAAAGTCCTGCTGGGAGGAAACCTCAGGTTCAATGAGTTCCCCCTCATCCTCCTCACACTCACCATAATCCTCCTCTTCAAGAAATGAGAGGATTATGATGGTAAAAAATTGAAACCGCTAAATGGTTTTACAATTTAAGTAAAATTTTGCAGTTGCAGTAGGTTCCGGAACTGATACGGAACCGATAGGAAAGGGGGAACCGTAGAAAAAATGAACTGAGGTTACTGGTTCAGTAACCGATAAAACGGTTACTAAAATAAAAGTTTTTAAATAAAAATAAACTAAACTAATGGAGTTTTTTAGTCAGAAAACTCCGATATGAGCTAAAATAACTTGGTTCCCCACCGGTTATACTGAACCGGGATGAACTGATACAAATACCAAAATTAACACTAAAACTACAGTTTAGCTAGATTACAATAAGTAAAAGGCAGCAAATGAAAGAAAAAAACTACTTACATGATTTTATGTTTCTTCGCATCACAGATAGAAATTGAGGAGAGGAACTCGGAGCATCTAGACTTGACAGGCGGAGACTGAAATCTGAGAGGTTAAGAACTAAGGCAGTTAAGTTTAAGGCAGCGTTTGTAAAGTTGTCACCTGCAAAAGGTTTCATCATTTGCATGTGTTCCATTCTCTCTGGGCAGTTATGTCTTAAAGGGTAATTGCAGAAGTTTATTTATTTATTTATTTAGTTTTTGTTAACCGGGTAGGTGCACTAGCCATGAAATGACTATTTTCAGGCACGACTCGGTTATGAATACCTGAGTGTTACTGGGGTTAGAAAATACAATGACTTGCCTGAAAAATAGGCCAATTTATGGAGCAGTTCAAGTGACTTTAATGGGAGGGGGGGCAAACATCTTTAACAAATGATGAGGGGTCTTGGGCTGCCTAGACCCCCCCCAAAAAACATTTTTAAGGGGTTTTGTGCATTTTAGAGTTTTTTCAGAGTATTTTCTCAACAAAAGAGTTTTTTTTTTTAATGAAGTACAAGCTAAGGCATGGGTTACATTCTATTGAAATTATACTTTGGAAGAACACAATAATGTACCAAAGCAGATCCAAAACCTAAGGTTTCTAGATCCACATGAGGCAGTTGTGATACCAAGACCCTTGTTAAACTATAAAAAGGTAAGCAGACAATTGTAAATACTAAATCTTGGGCATAAAAAGACATTTACCCTGTTGTACGTAAGTTGTACCTGGACAAGTTGGCAATGATGCCCCCAATGGTCAGGTGTGCGTGCACAAAGAAATAATAAGCTTGTCTTCCCTGTTTAAAGACCTGTCCCCCGTCCCAACACCAAACAACAACACAGAATTGCAGAGAATAATTCTCTCCACTGCCTGAGATACTTATTCACAAAAAATATATTGTGGAGAGGAGGGAAAAGCTAAAGCAAGGACAAGGCACTCACCACCACCACAATCCTTTAGTCCTTTCTCTTTCAGATGCAGCGGGCATGTGAATGGGAGTCAGGAAAATAAACTTTTAGAAAGTGCACACAGTTCATCCTGACTGTGTTCTGAACGGCTGCTGAACAGCCCAGCACTCCAGTTTCAACACAGTGACAACTGCACTGTGGTGGACCATTCACCCCCACGTGATATTAATGGGAGCCAATGGATGAACATGCAATTGAGGAGACCCTTTATTAGTCATCTTTTCATGCAACTTGTGGGTCATATTGTAAAACACAGCATGAATTGCCAATGAAATCCCATGCAACTGAGTGTGCTGGTAGAAAAAACAGCAATGGGGGAGGGGAAATAAATGGAACACCACCTGTTCCCAACTGTAAGTACTGTACTAGCTAAGTGGCACCAGCTATACCAATTCACTGCCTAAAAAAAAAAAGACATCCTTAACAGGTCAAATAAGGTGGGGGACTAAAAGATAATATGGCCCACCCTAATTTCTCAGTGGAGGGCCATGGCCTGTCTGTCCCCCTGCCCCATCCTGGGGTTAACTGCCCCTGGTTTATCGTCGCCTGTGAGGGGGCAGGATCATATCTCATGAGTGGCAGAGTCATGAATGAGTTATGAAAGTCCTGCTCCCCGACAAGTGATGATAAACTATATTTACACATGAGCTTTACTGTGTCTGGCAGCCTGTTCCACTTATTCACCACCCTGTCTGTGAAGCAATACTTTCCAACAGCCTTCCTGAATCTCGCTCCTACCACCTTTTTTTGAGTTCCCCTTTGTGCCCTTGTTTATACTCATTGTAAGCAATTCACCAGTGTCTACCATGTATATCCAGCAAAGAAGCTTTAAAGGTGACCTGCAAAGAACAAGAGTACCCGTTCCCGTCCCCACATACCTTTCTAGCACTGCTGCGGGAGTTCAGGGATGTAATTGTCTTTATTTTTAATTCGATAGTTACATTTTACTAAAATGCCGAAAGTTATGGCCAAACACGGAAGCGCAGAGTGGCCCTGATTGAGCGGGTGCAAGTGCTTATGGGTATTATACCCATTTAGTGACGTTGCTAACACCACTGCTATTATTGCAGCAGCAGTGGCGGTAGTTCATAATATTTATTTTATTGCTTCCACAGGGGTCTTGGCACCTGAAATATTACTTACATCAACAGCCTGTCCAGGTGTTGCTATAAGTAATATTTCAGGTACCAAACCGATGGCTAATAAAAATAAATATGAACACGCCACTATACTGGCAGTGTGTAAGCATAGATATAATAGCTTTTCACCCTAAATCGAAGAACCACTCTCCTTTTATGATTTAATATGTTTCAGTTTTGTAAAATGTAACTATCAAATTAAAGGAATAAAGACAATTATCCTGATTAACTGATGCTAGAAGAATGAGGGACGAAACAATACTCTTGTTCTTGCAGATCACTAACGAGTTTCAATCGTGTCTGTTCCCCCCCCAACTCCTCCTGGTCTCTAGTTTATAGATGTTGAGGCCCCAAAGCCTCTCCATGTAAAACTTCCCTTGTTGCACCTGAATCATTTTTATTGCCTTTTAATGCACCGCCTCAACCCTATCCCTGTCCCTTTTTTGAGTGGTGCCTCCAGAGCCTGGAATACAGTACTTGGAAAAATTATTTCATTGAAGACTGTTGCCCCGTAATGAAGATTACTGCAAGCAGAAACAACATACTCTAAAAGTCATGTACCCTGGATGAGATATTAAAAAACATAAAAACAGAAAGTTTTTATAAATTCTATATATGGTTTATTTCAAGATAAGACATACAGTGGGAATATTTAATATTAGAAATCCACCCTTGTGAATTATACTAACATACTAAAATGCCAGCAGAATAGGCCTAACGGTCTTTCGAGTCTGCTCGATTTCAGCACCCGCATTCAGGGGCGACTTTGGTGTCCTCCCCTCCCCTCCTCCTTGGGTTATACTGCTCCCAGTTGCAGGTGTGCCACCTGCAATGGACCTGGTCAGATTGACTCTCCCCCTGTACCTGTCCCATCCCCTCTTAAACCCGGCCAGTCTCCTCCTCAACCAGCTCCCTGGGCAGTACATTCCATGGTGCCACCACCCTTTCAGTAAAATAACCCCTCCTCCTCTCCCCTCTGAAGCTGCCCTCTTCCAGCTTACACCCATTCCCTCTCGTTGTCCTCTCCTCCTTCCTTTGGAGCACCCTGACTGGGCCCTCCCCTTATTGATCCCTTTTATGTACTTAAAAACCTCTATCATGTCCCCCCTGTCCCTCCTCTCCTCCACGGTGTACATGTCAAGCTCCCTGAGCCTCTCCTCACAAGTTCTCTCCCTCAGGCTCTGGATCATTTTGGTTGCCCTCCTTTGGACCCTCTTTAGGAGTGTAACATCCCTCTTTAAATGTGGTCTCCAAAACTGCACACTATACTCGAGTTGAGGCCTAACCAAGCAGTTGTACAGGGGTAGGATCACTTCCACCTTTCTGGAGGTAATCCCCCTGGCGATGCATCCCAGCATCCTATTTGCCCTTGCTGCTGCCCTCCTACAGGTCACTGAGTTGTTCATTTGGACATCTACCACTATCCCCAGGTCCCTCTCACCCTCTGTGACTTGAATTTTGTCTCTTCCCAGGGTATACCCTTGGCCTGGATTTCTGACTCCCAGGTACAGAACCTTGCTCTTCCCCACATTGTATTTTAGTTTCCATTTTCCTGACCACCTTTCCAGAGCCTCCAGATCCTCCTGTAAGGCCACCCTCCCCTTCTCCTCATCCATCACTGTGCCCAGCTTTGAGTCATCTGCAAAGAGACATTTCACTCCTGATCCCCTTTTTTATGTCAGAGACATAGGCATTGAACAGGAGTGGCCCCAGTACTGACCCCTGGGGCACCCCACTAGTAACCCACCTTGGGGATGAGGCTAGCCCCTCAACCACCACCCTCTGAGTACGCTCAGAGAACCAATTTCCTTACCATCTTAACAACTGTCTTCCTACCACCATTTCCTTCAGTTTAGCCAGCAGACCATTGTGGGGTACCGAATCAAATGCCTTGTTGAAGTCCAGAAAGAGGACATCCACTGGCCTACCCTGCTCCAGGGCCCTCATCACCCAGTCATAGAACTCCACAAGGTTCATCTGACATGATCTTCCTGAGACAAAGCCATGCTGCCTATCATCCAGATACCCATTTTGTTCCAGTAACCCCCTAACCTATCCTTGACAATACCCTCCATCACCTTGCCAACTACTGACGTCAGGATAACGGGCCTGTGATTTCCTGCCTCCTCCCTTGGCCTGCCCTTGTGGATTGGCACAACATGGGCCACCATCCAGTCCTCAGGGAGATGCTGAAGAGCTCTGCCAGGGGGATTGCCAGAACATCCACCAATTCCCTCAGCACCCTGGGATGTATTTCATCTGGCCCAGGTGCTTTCTCCATCCGAAGTGACCTGAGGGCTTCCTTTATTCTTTCTACCAGGATTTCAGCCTCCACCTCCTTCCCCATTGCTCCCTGTACTGCTGGCCCCCACATGTCCATGGTAGCCACTCCCTTTCCCCAGAACCTTCAGAGCCTCTGATCCCTACTGGTCCCATCCCTTCCTCCAGTTTCCCCCTGCAAGACATAGCCCCTCCATCCCCCCAGTAAAAACTGATGCAAATTACTCATTTAGGACTTCTGCCTGTTCCCCCGCCTCCTGTGCCCAACCCTCCCCTGTCCTTATCCTGCTGATCTGCCCCCTTACTTTTCTTTTCCCCCTATTTATCTAAAGAACCCTTGTCCCCCCTCCAGATCCTCCCTTGCCAAGTACTGCTTCTTTTTTGCCTTAGCTGCTTTTACCACCCTGGTGACTCTTTTGGCTGTCCGCTCATACTCCCCCTGATCCCTTTCACTCCTTGAGCACCTGAAGCGCCTATAGGCAGCCTTCTTGTCCCTCACCACTTCCTGAACCTCCCGGTCCACCAGTAGGGTTTTCTGGCCTTACCGAACTTGCACCTTTCCCTTGTGCAGGATCTGGTAACCTCCTGCATTCCCCTTCTAATGATCTCTCATTTGCTATCAGCATCCATATTCAGCCTTATCCTGTCCAAATGTTCTTTAAGGATCCTTTCCATCTCCCTGAAGTCTGCACCCCTAAAGCCGGTTACTACCAACCTTGTTCAGCTTTCCTCCCCCCTAGGTCCAGGAAGAACCAGACTGTGGTGTGATCACTCCCCCACCAATGGGTCCCTCACCTCTAGGCCCCTAATCTGATCACTGTCCGCCAGGACCACGTCCAGTGCCGGGCCTCCCTAGTTGGCTCACCTACCTGCTGGGTCAGAAATGCATCCTGGAAAACATCTAGCAGCTGCTGCTCTCTGGCCACTGGTGATGACAAAGTCCCCCAGTCTGTTCCTGGCATGTTGAGGTCCCCAATTACCACTACCCTTCCCTTTCCCAAACTAGTGTCCCTCGAGATTTGCCACTAAACTTTTCTTCCAGAGCCTCCGTCAGTGCAGGTGGTCTGTATACCACTCTGACTTTTACTCTCTTACCCCCGTGTCAACAGGGTGACCCAAATAGCCTCCATGTTCCCCCCATCTCCTCCACCCCTCCAATGCCATTTCTGAGTAATAGTGCTATACCACCACCCCCCCTTCCTCTCCCCTATCTTTTCTGAACATGGTGTAGCCCTCCAGATTTAGGTCTCACTCGTGCTCTTGGGTGGCCCAGGTCTCAATGACTGCTGCCACATCCACCACCCCCTCAACTAGCATTGCCTGCAGCTCAGGCATCTCGTTTCCTAAGCTCCGGGCATTTATCCGGACCACCTTCTACCCATTCGCCTTCCTCTCCTTTCCCCCCTTTGAGCTTCTGTTTTTCAGCTTCTGTACCCTACCTGGTGATCTATTTCCATCTCTCCCTACCCCCCCAAAGGAGTGGAGACCTCATCCCTCTTTTATCATACCCGGCACTGTCCCTTTTTTGATCCCTCCCCCTTCACAAGTTTAAACCCCACCTTTCACTGATGAAACTAGCTAGTTTGAGCTTTAGAATTTCCTTCCCCTCCAAATTTAGGTGGAGCCTGTCCTTAGTGTACAGCCCCTTATCCTCCCAGGTCTTCCCCCAGTCCCTCACCAGACCATACCCCAATTCCCCACACCACTCCCTAAGCCACTGGTTTGTCTCCCTAATCATCTTCTTGTTTTCCCCACTTGCCCTTGGCACTGGCAGGGTTTCCAAAAAAGAGATCTTACAGCCTATAGAAAGGCTTACCCTGGCCAACTCCTGGAACCTTGCCTGAATTTCTAATTCGTTATTTCCATTTATGTCATTTGTCCCCAAGTGGACTAATATATCCAAGGTCCGCCCCGCATTCCTTTGCCAGTGAATACAACTCATGTTTGGCCTTGTGTACCGTCAGGCCTGGGTGGCATTTGGTTCTGATCAGATGGGTTTTATCCTCCTCCTCCCACTGGATGCCTCTGATCATGGAGTCCCCAGTAGCAGTACTCTAGCCTCTCCCTTGCCTACATGTTCACCCCTCGGGTTCCCCCTCCTCATCCCTTTGTCCGGTCTCTCCCCCCAACCGTCTCCTCACCCCTCCCACAATCTTGGTGTCAAAGGTATTCCCCTTCCCTATAATCCCTGGTCACCCCTTCTACTTGTGTCCTGCCCCTCCCAGTATCCTTCTCTGTCTCTCTATCCCTACTCCTGGCTAATCCATCCACCCTATCTGTTTGCCTGCTCTGCTTCCTGCTCTCCATTATCCCATTTATATCCTCTGCCTTTGTGCCTGTCGTGCCCCCCCTGTTCCATACTTACAGCCTCCTCCTAGTTCACCTGATCCTCCTTTTTCTTCTCCTCCCCTACTTCTCTTCCCCTATCCTGTCCATGTCCCCCCCATTGTTCTCCATCTTCAATCCCTGCCTCTTGCCCCTTCACTCTTCCTATCCATCTCTGCCTCATCTTCACCAGCACCATCATCGTCATCAACATCCTCTCCCCCACTCCCCTCTTCTACCAACAGGCATAGAGGGTTAAAACAATTTGTGAGCCTTATCCCATCCCCCAATGCTCTCCCCTTCCCTACTGCCCCTCTTGGTTCCCTCTGGACACCCCCAGTCTCTTTTCTGCTGCTGTGGAAATGTCCACCATCCATAAGTTCTTCCATCCTATTGGATGAAACTTGTCCTGGTCTTGCATCAACACTTCCCACTTGTCTCTCATAGCCCCTCCCATTTTCTTTCATCACTCGCCCCAACGCCCCCAGTTGCATCCTTAGCCAGTGTACCTTTTCCCTGATCTGCAAAAACTGCCTGCAGCGTGGGCAACCTCCCTCCCTCCAAGCCCAATTTAGTATTATCACCACCCCACAGCCTGTGCAGCCTACACTCCTTCCAAAAATGCCTGCCCTGGTGGCTGGAGGCCACCCAAATTGTCCTTCTCCATAAATATTGGAACGTTCCCCCTAAGCCCGGTCTTCTCCCCTTGGGGTATCACCCCTCATCCTTCTCCAGGTAGCCATACCGGGGTGGTGTAAAAACCAAGACTTACAGCCCCTTACATTTCTAACAGATAAACACAGCCCTCCTACCAGTACCTAATCTAGGTAAAGAATTTAGCAACCAAACAGTTCTAAGAGATTTTAACAGCTTACCTACAGCATTTGGCAACCAAACAGTTCTAATCGTTTACTACAGCATTTATAATGTATACTTAGCACTGTTTTACCCCTCAGTTACAATAATATTATTCTGCAGCAATCATAAAGTCTGTCTTAGCTCTGTTATACCCTCAGCTGCCTGTAGTATCACCGCCCCACTTGCATTCACATGATTTTCCTTACTCGCCCAAGAAAAACACAGTTATATTAAAGTAGAAGTCCAAGCCTTGATTTGTCCACCTCCAGAGAACCCCTCCCCTTACAAGCCCATAAAGGCTATTTAAAAAGGTGGCGGTGTGGGGTGGGCGGGAGAAAATTTATGTTCAGTCCCAGAGCTCCGATGAGCTCCCTCTCACTGCTCGATCCCTCTCTCTCGCTCTCCTGTGCTGCTGCAGGCTGCTGTTAAATAGGGCAGCAAGCATGCAGCATTTTGGCAGTGAAAATTACATTTAAAAGTTCAGTCCCAGTCCCTGAGCTCCGATGAGCTCCCTCTCCCTGTTCGATCACTCCCTCTACCCTTATTTAACTTAAACTTTTCAGATTTTACTCTTCATGATAACAGAGCTTCTTCTGAAGGGCATAACAGAGATGAAGCAATGACTGGATCACTCTGTTACTACTGCAAACATTATTTTCTGTTATAGTGGCACACTGCTATGTAAAGGGAGGTTGCCTGAAAGATAATTTAAGCTGCTGCAGAATAAACAGCACCGCCTCGATTGAACAAATGGGTTACAAATATTGACATAACGTTTAGAGCTAATTGACCTCAGGAGGAAATAATTACAGGGTTCCACTGGGCCTTTTTAAAATTCTTTTATAGTTTCAATTCATCTATATGAAAGTGATTCTACACATTTAAAGACATGGCATTCAATACATTTGCCACATGGGGCACTGTGTACATTAGGAAATCTAGAAACGATGCAATTAAAACACAAATCATTGATGTACAAATGTTAAATGGCCCCGCTGTATCTCATGGGATACTGTATGTTTTCCCTCGTCTTAATTAGGTAGCAAATGTATATATTGTAGCACAGCAAACAGGAGACAAAGCTCTCTGAGATCAAAGTGACTTCCGATAAATTTCTCTGTGTTAAGTACATGTGATCTAGTCATTCAAATTTTGTCTTAAGTCTGTTTGATATGTTAATGCACGAATTAGATGATACAAATTCTATTTACTGTCCCTCAATAAGGAATTAGCATTTCAAAGTCTGCAAGCAAATAGTATTGTGGTGTCTTGTCTTTATAAATTTAAATCTTTACCATCTAAAGAGAACTAGACTTGTATTTCTTAAACAAAAAAAATAGGCTATAAAATTCAAACATAAAACTAGAGAGAGACTGAAGTTAACAAAACCTGTCTGGCTAAAATGGAATATTTCACATTCACCCTTCAGAACAACATTAACAACCCTTCTAAGTTCTGGAATGGTCATTCACACCTTCCCCCACCCCTCCAACACACACTTTCTTGTTTTCTGTCCTAGTCCTCAGTTTTGGGAGTTCCAGTGTCTCTGACCCTGCGGAGGTTATTTCTTAACCACCTGTGCACTCTCACTTGTCCCATTATCTACTCACCACCTATCCCAGTTTCCTGTAAATCTGTTTATTCTGATTGTCCCAATGTGTTTGTTTTCCCATGTTTGTAGTATATCTTGCAAATCTGTGTAAATATGAAATATTTTGCATTTATCATATATCTGTGACTGTGGTATTATAATAAGTACAGATACAATTATTATTTGCTGTTTTGTTGCTCCACCTCTGAGAGCATCAACTTAAAAGTAAATCTGTGCCTGAAACAGAGCAATGGTAAGGTGTATCTGGAGCAACTAAGTGAGTCCCTATGTGCAAGGGGCCTTGTACTGCAGTAAGAGTAAGTAAGAGCCTGTGGTGGGACAAGAAGCGAATCATGACCAGGTTGGTAGTAGTTTTGATAAAAGTACTGTTAGCAAGTCAGGTGGTTGACCACCCAGGAGTCTTGCATGGTTTTGTGAAGGGGCCTAAGCAACCTTTTTTTTTCCATAGGTAGTTTGTATGCTTTTACCCCGGTTTTCTCCAACCCCCATCTCTGGCACGCATGCATGTGTAGAGGCATGCGTACATCATGCGTCGAGACACCCTCCCTTCATGTTGCCTCCTCCACCTACACTGACACTGGACCTCCACCTGGTGGCAGCGGGACTATAGGAGGGTGACCACCTCCTCTAGGAGAGAAGCGCTGCCATAAGGCTGCTCGATCCTGCTCCTCCTTCCCCCAACCAGTGCTGGCACCCCGACGACCTGAGGTCATTCCCAAACCTGGGTCATCAGTGTAGCGTAAGGTAAGGCATCCAGTGCCTCAGCCTTCTGCACTACCAGGCCGGCTAGCAACCTTTTTTTAAGGTTAAACTTCTTATTGAAAATGTTTCATCAAAACACAACATAAACAACAGAATTGTTCAGTAATAAGTACATCAGCATGAAAATGACACAAATCTACATCAATCACAAAAAGTACAGTTATGTAAGAACTTACCATAACAGTAGATCTTCAAGAGACACTCTTGCAGTAGGTAATAACCATTAGGACTAGAACTGTCAGGCACTAGGACCACAAGAAAAACTTTAGCTAGCAGTGTCTGGTGGGGGATTGCCCACCCGACGTCACGTGATGGACATCAGCGTGACACTATATAGTGGGCGGTCCCCACAACTGCCCTCCAGTTCTCCCGCTGGAGACCTAAGAAGGTGCGACAGGAGAAGGAGTGGACTCCTGGAACCTAAAGAAAGGCTAGAAAGAAGTAAGCTGAAGAAGTAGGGGGAAGGTGGGAGAGAAAAAAGTACCTACTATAAGAGCCTCTCTCGAAGATCTGTTACGTTAAGTTCTTACGTAGTTGTACTATCTTACTTGAGAGGACTCTTATCGTAGGTAATAACCATTAGAACTGAATCCCAAGCAGTGAAGTTCCGACAAAGACTGAAGCATAGGAAGCAGGAAAGGTCTGCAGTAGGTACCAGATTATGACAGGAGGTCCTGAAAGTCTGCTAGTCCGAAGCCTGCCCTATGTCTAGAGAGGTTGAGGGCACTGAAAGTGTACTCCCTGGAAGACAGGAGAGAAAGAGGGGACATGATTGGGACCTTCAAGTACTTGAAAGGGATACATAAGGTTGATAAGGTGAGTCTCTTTAAGCTGAGTGGCAACCATAACACGAGGGGGCACAGTCTTAAGCTGGAGGGTGGGAGGTTTAGGAGGGAGGTCAGGAAGCACTTCTTCACTGAGATGGTGGTGACACTTGGAATGCACTGCCAGAAGAGATCATCTTGTTGAAGACAGTGGGCAGCTTTAAGAGAGGCTGGGATAGGCATAGGGGGAAGGTAAGGATCATGGGTAGGAAGGATGGGAGGAGGGCAGGGACAGTAGCTCAAGTTGTGGACTCTGCAATACGAGCAGACTTGATAGACCAAATGGCCTTCTTCTGCTGGCTTCTTCATATGTTTATAAGTTCACAATGTCCAGACTGTAGTGTTTGGTAAAGGTGTGGACAGAGATCCAAGTGGCTGCCGCACAAATGTCTGCAGCAGAAACATTTCTAAAACAAGCAGTAGAGGCAGCCAAGCTTCTGGCTGAGTGCCCCTTGACTTCCTCCGGAAGTGGCTTGTTATACTTCTGATAACAAAACAAAATGCAGTTTGCTAACCATTTGGACAAACATTGTTTAGAAACTGCAGCGCTCTCTCTTTTGGGCTCAAAAAAAATGAAAAGCTGATCCGTCTTACGGATTGGTTTCATCCGGGTCATATAATAACACAAGGTTCTGTGCACTTCGAGCATGTGCAGAATGGCCTCCCCTTGTTTAGAATGCTCAGGGTAATACACTGGCAAGTGTATGGTCTGATTCAAAGTAAACTCAGAAACCACCTTTGGTAGAAACTTAGGATTTATTCGTAGAGCCACCCAGTCTCTGTGGAAAATCAAATAAGGCTCCTTAGACATTAGGGCCTGAAGCTCAGAAATCCTTTGAGCAGAAGTAATGGCAAATAAAATGAGTGCTTTCCAGGAAAGGTAGCTCAGGTCGCAACTCACAGCCAGTTCAAAGGGAGGCAAAGTGAGTTTCTCTAGTATGAAGTTCAGATCTCATGGAGGAACAGGGTTCCTGACTGGGGGTTTCAGATGGGAAATTATTTTTAGAAAGGTTTGGAAACCTCCAACTGAGCCAAAGTTCTGCCATCCATTGGGGTGTGGTAGCCAGAAATGGCAGATAAGTGGACCTTCAACAAAGAATAACTAAGGCCAAGGTCAGAGAGATGCAGCAGTTATTCTATGACCTGTGGGACAGGGCAAGAGAAAGGATCCCAACCTTTGGAGGATGCCCAAATGCAGAACCTCTTCCATTTCATAGCACATGTGGTTCTTGCGGATGTCTTTCAGGCCTCCACAAGGACTTCACCCACTCTGGAAGAGACTCCCTAGTGTGCAACAGCTAGGTCAGCAGGTGCCACGTGTGAAGGTGAAGGGACTTGAGGCCCGGATGGACCAGCTTGCCCTGGTCCTGAGTCAGCAGGTTCTGGCAGAGGAGTAGGGAGACTGAAGGTTCCACTCTCAGTTGCTGAAGCAGAGGAAACCAGACTTGGAGAGGCTAATAAGGGGCTATGAGACTCATGTGGGCCCCTTCTTGCTGTAGTTTCAGAAGCACCCTCCGCAACAGTGGGAAGGGAGGGAAGGTGTACAAGAACCTCCCTGTCCAGCAAAGAGACAGCACATCTCACCAAAAAACACCACTCCCGGAAAAAAGCGAGCAGAAACTGGGTAGTTTTGTGTTGGATGGGGAGACAAACAGATTGAGATCTGGGTGACCCCACTGATCGAAGATGTCTTCGACTACAGACTGCCTCAGTTCCCACTTGTGTGCTCTTGCCTAAGTGTGACTGAGAGTGTCCGCCAAGACATTCTGAATGCCTGGGATGTGCACTGCCGTGAGTTGCAGGCCATGTTGTGTCACCCAATGCGACATGCGCATCACTTCCCTGCACAGTGGATATGACCGCGTGCCTCCCTGTTTGTTCATGTATCAGACCACACACGTTGTCCATCCATAACAGGAGAGGCCCAGGGAGAAGAAGAGGTTGAAAGGCCTGAAGGGCATATAGAACAGCCTGCATCTCTTGCACATTGATGGGCAGAGATAGCTCCTGCTGAAACCAGGATTTCTGAGTCCTGTGGTTGCCCAGATGTGTGCCTGAGCCTTGACCGGAAGCATCCATTGTCAGGGTGTGAGCTGGAGGGGGCATCTTAAAAGGAACCCCTCTGGTGAAATTGGACAGATCCTGCCACCAAAGGAGGTCCTGATGCATGGGGCTGGACACCAGGATCCAGTGATCTAGGTCTTCTGATTTCTGGTCCCACTGGACCCTTAGGATTCACTGCATAATCCGCATGTGGAGCCTGGCTGGGGGGACAGTGGGAATAGCCACTACCATAAGACCCAGAAGGTGTAAGACTGAATGGACCATGGTCCATTGGCAGGTTGCCTCTTGGATGGCCTGCTGACGCAAGGTTTCTGCCCGGTCCAAAGGGAGGAAAGCCTGACCCTGAACAGTATCCAGCACTTCCCCAAAAAATTGGAGGCATTGGGAAGGTACAAGGTGGGATTTGGGGTAATTTACTATGATTTTCACTTGCCTGAACAGGTTCAGGGTAGCGGTCAGGGAAGCCACCAGGCTGTTCCTCAACAGTGCCAATAGGAGCTAGTCATCGAGGTACGGGAACACAAAAATCCCTTAGTGGTGTAAAGCCACTGCCACCACCGCTAGGTGCTTGGTAAACACTCTGGGTGCCAAGGAAAGACCAAAGGGGAGCGTTCTGAACTGAAAGTGTTCCCCCTGGAAGGTATCACAAAGGAAGTGGCAGTGGGGAGGAGGGGGGGGAGAACTGGAATATGCAGGTATGCATCCTGCATATCCAGTGCACAAACCCAATGTCCCTGGTGATGTAGTGGCAACAGATCCGGTACGGTCAGCATGTGAAATCTCTTGTACTCCATGTTCAGATTTAACATGCTGAGGTCCCGAATCAGATGGAGGTCTCCTGTCTTTCTGGGGACCAGGAAGAAGTGGGAGTAATATCCCTTTCCTTCCTGGGCCTGAGGAACTGGCTCTAAGGCTGATTTTGTCTGAAGAGCCTGGTTTTCCTCCCATATGAGAGGAATGTGGCCTTTTGGGTAGTGAGAGAGACCTGGAGGATTTCTAGGAGCTCTCTCTGTGAATTCGATGGTGTGGCCTTGAGCGATTATCTGAAGGATCCATGAGTCTGTAGTGATCATCTCCCACCTGGCCAGGTGGTTGGCGAATCTTCCCCCTACCAGTTCCTCCAGAGCTGGTGGCAGAGGCTGGGAACTCTGACACAAGTCAGGAGGCATGGGGGTGTGGGGAAGCGTCATCCCTGCAGCCCACTGAGACTTGACTGGAGGGGTGGCCACTGCCATAGGGGCCCGATGTTTGTTCTGATGACTGGCTGGCTGTTGCCTATTCTGGCACCTTTGCTGGTGATGAAATGGCTGTTTTGGCTTGGTGTTAGAGCGATACATAGACTGGACAGAGCGCAGAGGCTTGCCGCTGTCCTTAAGCTCAGTAATTATGTCCTTGACATCACCCCATCCTGAAAAGGGCAGGTACTCTGAAAGGGGCATCCTGGATGACCAACTGGATGTCTTGGACCAATCCAGACACCTGCAGTCAGGATTACCATTGCATGCTGATAGTCATGGTGGTACTCCGAGCAGAGGCAATTACGGCATCGTATGTTGCTCTAAGGGAATGATGGCAGGAGATTTCAGTAGTCCTGACCATTTGGGTGATTCTGGTTTTAGCCTCGGAATCGGGCATAGCATCGAATTCTGACTTCAACTGTCCCAGGATAGATTTCTGGTACACAGTCATGTGTGCCAAGTAATTCAGTGCTCTAATGGCCAGTGTGGAGGAAGAATAAACCTTGCGTCTAAATTGGTCTCTTTGCCTTGACTCCTTGTCCAGAGGAGAGGTGCTCATGTGTTTAGGTTTAGCCATACGGTCATGGGCTGCATTAATGACCACCAAGTCCACTTTGGGATGGGAATTAAGGTGGTCTTTACCCTCAGGGGCTCAATACAGTCTATCAGCCTTCTTGGCAACCGTGGTCACTGATGAAGGTTACTGCCAGACTGTGGAGGCCAGGTCCTCATGTGGACCAATCCATGATGGACTGAGCAGTGGGAACAGCCCAGGCATATCCTGGTGTTCCACCAACCTCTTGCACTGGGGATCCTGATCCTCAGTCTTCAACCCATTTGTCTCCTGAATCTTCTGGAGGATCTCAGTAAAGGAGGGGCCATCTGGAGGAGACTTGGGAGAGTCTTTGGGTTTTGGATCTTCCGGGAAGGGGGGAAGGTCTCAAAGCCCAAAGCCAAGGAGTTAGCGGAGTCAGAGTCCAAGTCCAATGATGGGCTTCTGTCCAGAAACAAAGCCCGTGGAAGCAGGATCTTCTGCAGGGAGACCACGAGGCCCCTGCCATTACCAGCTACTGAAGTAGGATGCGAGGTCTGTCCCGAGAAAGATGGGTGAGACTCCATTGGAGAAAGGGATCTTGTTGTAGGATCCATATGGACCAGCGTGGAAGCCATGGCTAGCTGTCACCAGTCCAGCTCTGAGACCAACTGCATCTTGGTTTCAGTCCACCAAGACTGTAGTGCATCCCTGAAGTCCACCCGAGGCTGAGGCAGTGGAGGAGGAGGTGAAGAGGACTGGTAGACAAGTGGGTAACTTTGGAAAGGAAAACCCAGTGTCATATATCCTAGCATTGGGTAATGGCAGCCCAGCACACCATAGGGAGAATAGCCTGGCGTGGAGTAACCTGGTGTTGGATATCCTTGCGGCAAATACCTGGTAAAGGGTAGTGAAGCACAAGGAAACCTGGCATTGGAAGGCCCTGTGAAGGGCCCGACAGTGGAGCTGAGGGATCTGTTAGAGGCCCTGACATTGGTAACCAGGTGTAGGCCCCGAAGGAGGGGCCAAAGGACCTGACGGAGGGAGTGAAGGGCCCAGTAACAATAGGTCTGGCGTCAGACCTTCTGGAGTAGGTTTCAAAGTCAACCCTGAAGGGGCTGAAGTTACCACCAGATTCTGGGGCAGGGGAGATGGCCCAGATGGGGGGAGACTGCGGTGCAGTAGACACCAGCTCTTGAAGGAGATCCGGCATCAGGTGTTCTGGCCCTGGCACCAGGGTGGTGTCAGGCAGATGCCCCTCTGACTCCAGCTTGGAATGTACTGGTGAGCCAGAAGTCTCCACCAAGGGACGTGGAGAAGGAGAATCTTGAGAGGGGGAATCCTCTGAGAAGGGCTGCAGCAGAAAAGGCAGCATGCGTTGATCCAGAGTATCGATGTCGGGCCTGTTACTGGGGCCCAATGGAAGCGCAATGGCTGGACGGACACCAGAGGAGCTGGCGTGTGGCTTATCAGCCTGGGCCAGGCATTCGTCAGAGGAGGTGATGACCGACTTATCGGCCACGCCACCAGGCTTAGGCCTTGGTGTTTTGAGGGGTCTAAGGGTGGCAGAGCTCTCTGGAACACCAGAGGTGCCCACCTGAACTGTGACTAACTCAGGCGGGGGGACCAAGGGCTGTTCTGTAGAGGAGGAAGCAGGCTTGGCCGGTGGAGCAGCACCTGTGCCAACGGGAGGCCACTCATTGCATGTGGCCACTGAAGGAGGTCGCGGGTGGGAAGGAGATCCATCGCAGTCCTGGGTCTTCTCCTTGTCCTCCTTCTTCTTCTTCTTCTTCTGGGAGTCTGAAGAACCCCTCAGAGAGGAGGAGGATGATCCCCACAGCTTCTGCAGCTCCTTCCCTATGGAAGCCATCTACAATTTAAGAACATGGGCTTCCGGGGCCTGTTGGTGTTGTTACCGTGTGGCCTGGGCGAAACTCTGGCAGGCCTCACAGTCCTTGGTCTTGTGCTCTGGGCCCAGGCAGTAGAGACAGAGGGCATGGCCATCCTTCTGAGGGAGCGGAGTGCCAAAGGAATCACACTTGTTCTTATGCGACTTGGAAGGCGTCAGAGAAGACATGCACGAAAAAAGATGCAACTTTCTACACGCTACAGAAAAGAAATTGAACGATGAAATACTCATCCAAAATAGGCGGTTGACTGAAGCAGTGTTCTCTGTGAGGTCCGACATGTGCAGGTTGACAGCGGGAAATAACTGGAGGGTGGGCATGGGGACTGCCCACTATATAGTGTCATGCTGATGTCCATCACATGACATCGGGTGGGCAGTCCCCCACCAGACACTGCTAGCTAAAGTTTTTCATGTGGTCCTAGTGCTTGACGGCTCTAGTCCTAATGGTTATTACCTATTGCAATAGCCCTCTTGAAGTAAGATTAAACATTACCTAAATAGTTCGGCACATAAATAGGTAGATCTAAAAGTATCAGAAAAACATAGTCAACTTGATACCGTTCTTCCCTGTGTGGGGATAGTCAGAGGTCATAGTCTAAAACAGATGTATAACAGGTACAGGAATAAGTAATGGACTCCTAGAAGCCTCAGACAGTCCCTGGGACAGTATTAGCAGTGGGACCTGTCTGAAGATTCAGGAGTAGAGTCCAGGCAGCTAAGTATTGCTCCATTTTACCCATCGCTATATGACAGAACTGTCCTAAAGAGACCAACTGACCCATTGCTCATAGCCATTATTGAAGATCGAGATCTCAGTGGTCCTCCAGCATCTAAGTAGAAGGCATTTATCTGTGAGTGGCAGCAATGGCTCATTTAGCTGAGATGTTCGCCTTTAGAGGCAGTATAGCATAGTGGTTAAGGGCACTGAGCTGCAAACCTGGAGACTTGGGTTTGAATTCCATCAGCCCCCACTTGCATGTAGCGTGACCCTGAGCAAGTCACTTAACTTCCTTGTGCTCCCAGGTCACACCTGGAAACAAGCTCCAACTTAGTGGGCCTTTCCTCATTAAACAATTTCTCTTTCCCTTTCAGGATGTGTGTGTGTGTGTGTTGGGGGGGAGTTATTCCCAACAAAACCAAGGGGGCAACAAGGATAATGGGTGCTGGACACAGGTTTTGGTAGCAACCCAGAATGGCCTTCTAAAAGCCAGCAATTAATGGGTAGACCATAGGATATGTGATATGAAGCCTTCATGTAGATTTCCATGCCAAAAGTATCTGTGTGATATGGTCCTATCTAATTTATAAGAAATTGTGGTGTCCTATACCAACAGTGAAGGGTCTTTAGCTGCAACAATTGAGCCTTGGTGTCTCTGCAGCACATGTGGGCTCTGTACCAGGCAATGTACAATTGATGGTCAGAAATAGGGGAGTGCAGTTCCTTCTGCCAATGTAACTGTGCTGATGATTTGGGTGGTGGACCTTTATCCCTCAGTGCCCGCCACTCCATTGGGTAATTTAAGCCAGAAGGTTAGAGGATGTTCTATGGTAGCCTGAGAGCATTTTCTGAGTACAAGGGAGAGGAAGGATCTCAGTTGCAGATAAAAACAAAAGTCATTTTAGGGAGTTCATGCTGTGCTGATAGTTTAGCATATGAGTGAAAGTAGAGTCGGTCCTCTGGGCTGAGATCTTGCACTATCTATCTCTGACTTGCCATAGTTGATCCAGAGCCCAAAGATCTCAGAAAATTCTGTCAGTAGCACCTGAAGTGGGGCAACTGGTTAGCTATCATCTGCTAGTAGGATCAAAATATCATATGCATAAAGCAGTATTCAGAGGTTAGTGGTCCCTGTCTGAATCTCCAGCAGTGCAGGGTGATGAATAATGGTTAGTGCTAGGGGTTCAATGGGTAACATGAATGGGGGAGAGGGGAACCCCTGCCTGGTGCCTCGTTGGAGTGATAAGGCATCTGGCAGAATGCTGTTGGTCAAGACTGACAGTGGGGTTTGTGTAAAGGGTACTCACTGCTCATGAAAATGAAGGACCAAATCCCATAGAGTGCATGAGTTCAAAGAGGTAACTCCATTCAACGTAGAAGAATGACATGCTGAAGTCTACTGTTAAGGCGGCAGCAGTGGAGGTAAGGGTTCTGGCTTTGAACTGAAGGCTGAGGAAGGAGCATGGGTGATTAACTCCAAGTCTACCTTTTACTAAGCCCATGTGGTTGGGGTGAATGGCAGGGGATAATGGTGTCCAGCCTCATTACTAGAAGTTTTTCAGGATCTTAGCATCGGCATTTATCATTGAAATGGGATGGTAGTCCCCAGAAGGGCAAGGTCTTTCCCCTTTTTGGGGAGGACAGTGATTACTGCCTCATCAAGGGTTGGAGGCAGGTGCCCATCAGAGGGGGGCTCTTGGAAAACGTACAGGAGGAGAGAAAAAGACCTCTTCTGCTACTGGTGAAGCTGGTAAAGGTCTATAGGGAACCCAACCTTCCTGGGAATTTGTGTTTATTTATAGCTAAGATGGCCCAGCGGACTTCTGCCAGAGTTAGAGGGGCCTTTAGAGTGGTCCTGTCTGCAGTGGAGAGGGTGGGAAGAAAAAAGGAGCAGAGGAAGTCTCTGATGCAGTCAGGAAAAGTGGGGTAGGAGCAGAGCTTACCATAAAACTCTCTCAGTCTTATGAACTTATTCAACTCTTTAGTGAAGGTCTGCAACTGACCACTGAGGCCTCTCAGGGCTGCAATATATTGTTCTGCTTGCATTTTCCAAAGCAGATATGAGAGGACCTTGCTAGTTTATCCAACCCACCGGTATCTGTGGTGAGTGTGGAAGAGCGCTAATTCAGCTTTCCTAGAGTATAGTTCATGTAGTTGTGATCAGATATGGACCACTTTAGATGGGTCAGCAGGAGGGTCGGCCTTGAGTGCTGCCTCGTTTTGAGACTGGCCTCAAGTTGTTTGGCTTCAGCCTCTCTACCCTTCCTTCTTTGAGTTACATAACTTATAATATGTCTTCTCAAATATGCCTTTAGGGTTTTCTACAGTGTAGAGTGGGATACCTGCCCATTGTCATTGTGTACTAGGAAATCCTGCATCTCCTAACAAAGCCATGGCAGAAATTTGGAATCCTGTAAGAGCAAGGGATCTAGGCACTAGGAGAAGGATTTCGGGGTGGCAGGGTCCCAGAGGAGGTTTAAGGAGGCTGGAATGTGGTATGAGATTAGCGTAGAGCGAATAGTGAGACCGAAGGTGGACTGAGTGCTTTGGGGAGAGAAACATAGAAATATAGGTGTTGGCAGATAAGGGCCTATTGGTTTACCCAATCTTTCCTAGTTACTATATCTACTATCTACTCTATCATTGTAATCTATTCTGTCACTGGTCCCCAGTAAGCCAAAGGTCTAACTGGTAAAAGACTGGTGCCTTTATCCCAGATTGTGGGATTGGTGAGTTGCCGGCCATCTGTAAGGGCATGATCCCACATACTTAGTTTCAGAATGCCAAGCGATCTCTGATGGGGTTGTGTAAGGGTGGAGGAGTGATGAAGAGTCCGCTCTAGTGTGAGGCTGGATAGCATAGTGGGAGAGGAGTAGTCGGAGATAACTTACTCCAGATGTTGGAAGAAGCTTGGGGAGTCATCGTTGGGGGCATGTACATTAAATAAGGCAAAGGGGCCTTGCAGGATGGAGAATTTGCCCAGTATCTACTGGCTCTCCTCACCCTTGAAGGTTTCATTCACTTTACAGTGCAGAGATTTGGGCCACAGGATGGATACCCCATGCTTTTCCGAAAGGGAGCAGCTGTGTATTTCTCATCAAACCAGCGTTATGCAATGCTGGGTTGATGAGAAACAAGACCGTAATTATGTTGCACTTGATTTCTTCAGTCGACCTAACATGCATCATGGAGACCTGGTTGAGGGACGATGCAGGTCCAGTTCTGCAGGCATCTTTCCCTAATGGGTACTTTGTGGTACACTGCCTGAGAAGGGGTCGCAGAGACAGGTGTAGCCATCTGTTTTAGATATGACTTGAATTTCTTTGTACATCCGGTGGGGTCTACCTCATCATTTGAATGTGTGGCAGTATGTGGGGGTCCAGGTGCGGGTTGCAGAATGCTCCTGGTTTAAAGCCCTCTGGGGTCAGTTGGAGAATTTCTGTGGGAGGTTGCGGACTTCATCACTGATATGGTATTGGAGTCACCCAGATGGCTTATTCTGTGGGGCTTCAATGCCTGGATCGACGACGAATCCTCACAATCTGGTTCTGATCTCCTCCAGCTGATGATATTGCTGGGCCTTGCATAGGCAGTCGCCTCTGTGACCCAGCATCATGGCCACACCTTGGACTTGGTATTCTCATTGGGTCATGAGGTCCCCAACCTCAGGATTGATTGGGTTGTTTAGTCTGATAACTGTATAATGAAATTCTCATTTGGGGCTCCCCCCGATGGTTCCTCCCCTGTTGAGATGATCAGCTATTACTCATTAAGGGGATTTTCCCCAGAGGGACTGATGGCAGTAGTTGATTTTTCCAGTGTTAGTGCTGTTTGTGCAGCTGGCTTGGGTGAATTGGTGGCAGCCTATAATAGGGCTGTCTTCAGGGCACTCAAAGCCATCGCACCATTCCGTATACAACCCAGGTCCTCTTGCCTAACACCCCAATGGTATGATAGGGCTCTCAAGGCGATGAGGACCAGGGTCGGAGGTTGCAGCATTGCTGGCATTTGACTCTGTTAGAGGAGGATAGACTGACTTTGAGGAATCACTATGCTGATTATCAAAGGGCAATCAGCCATAAGAAGGCAGAGTTCCTGTCCAGGGAGATTTCTGCCATGAAGAACAGACCAGCTCAGCTCTTTTGTACTGTAGACAGACTTCTTCATCCTGTCTGTCTACAGCCGAAAAGCGCTTTTTCAGTAGCACTTTTCGAAGAGTTTGCTCTGTTCTTTTCTGATAGGGTATCCTCTATTAAAGCCAGGATCTCACCAGTGGGTCTAGATCAGACCCGCAGAGTGGAGTCTGGGTGATGCAGGGGCAATCCCATTGTCTGGGTGGAGTTTCAGCCGTGGAGGTGGCTGAGGTCTCTAAGGTAATCTCGAAGCTGCAGCGCACATATTGTGAACTGGACCCTGGCCCGATGTGTCTCCTGGTGGGCTGTATCAAGGTTATTGGTCCAGTGTTCTCAGGGATAATTAGGTGTTGCTTTTGGAGAGGGTTTTCCCCGACATCTTGAAGGAGGCATTGGTGAGGTCCCTTCTGAAAAAAACATCTCTTGACCCTGATGTCCTGGCGACTTATAGACCAATCTCCAATCTCCCACTTCTTGGAAAGGTTGTTGAGAAGATTGTGGCTCTGTAACTCAAGGAACACCTGGAGACCTTTGACATATATGAGCCACTCCAGTCTGGGTTTAGGTCCAAGTACACCACAGAGACAGCACTAGTCCAGGTGCATAATGACCTCCTCAGGGCAAGAGATTGAGAGGAGTGGTCAACTCTTATCCTCCTCGATCTGTCAACAGCATTTGATACCATGGACTACTGGATTGCATTAGAGAGTACTGTGGACTCACCGGTACAGTCACCAACTGGTTTGAGTCCTTTCAGGTAGGAGGCAAAGGGAAGTGATGGGGAATTTCTCCTCCTCCCCGATGCCCCTGACCTGTGGAGTTCCTCAAGGTTCAGTCCTTTCACTGATTCTGTTCATGGTATACATGCTGCAACTGGGAAGGCTCATCAGACAGTACAGTCTGGGTTTTCACTGTTATGCAGATGATACCCAGCTGTGCATGTCTTTTGCACCAGGGACAAAGCGTGCAGTTGAAGTGCTAAATAAATGCCTGGCCGAGATCCAGGACTGGATGAACTCTAACAGACTGAGATTGAACCCAGACAAAACGGAGGTACTGGTTATTGAGCTGGGTCAAGGGCATGATGGGGATGCTTCTGGGATGGAAACAGACTTGGTCCTGGGATCAATCCAGTTGATTGCATCCTCTAGGGCACAAAATCTGGGCATTGTTGTCCTCGACAACAAGCTGATATTTAAGGCCCAGGTGTTGGCTGTTGTCAACAGTGGTTTCTACCATCTGAGGAGCATTGCCCAGATTAAACTCCTAATTCTGCCTGAGGACCTGCTGTCACTGGTGTATGCCTTTGTAACATTCAGACTCGACTACTGTAATGCTCTTTACCTCAGGGTCAGTGGAGGAAGCCTCTGTTGGCTGCAGCTAGTGCAGAATGCAGTGGCCACGTTGCTGAAGGGGCTGTCAAGGTCCTGTCATGTGACCTCGGTCCTGCGGGGTCTGCACTGGCTGCCAGTCAGGTGGAGGATTTTCTTCAAGGTGGGCTTACTCACCTATAAGGCCCTATACGGATAGGGCCCAGACTATATGTTAGACCTCCCTACTCCTGCTGTTCTGTCACGCTCCCTTCATTCCTTCACCGAGGGCCTCCTGGTGGTTCTGAGGAACAGGCTGAAAACCTAGGGTGATTCTTCATTCGTTGTGGCCGGCCTGGTCCTCTAGAACTCGCAGCCAAGATCTTTGAGGGAGGCCCCGATGGTGGAGGCATTTAGGAGGAGCCTAAAGACTCATTTTTTAGCCTAGCTGTCCCTGATAATGCTTTTTTTAAATCTATAAGATTTTTAATTTTTATGTTAACTGTTTAATTGATTCAATTGTTTTATCACTGTTTAAATTGTTAAATTTTGTTTTACCGTGCAGTACCCAGAGCCTCAGAGATTGGGCACCTGATAAATAAATATTGCTTACCCACTCCCAGACTAGTTTAGTCACTTCTTTAGTGATAAGCTTGGTTTCCTGGAGGAATACCACCTGCATCATCAATTTCTTTAAATGGGATAAAACTTTTAGTATAATAGTGTTTATATTGTTTATTTTATTAAATTTTTGTGATCTTATTTTAATTGTACATCTATATTATTTGTCTATTTTATGTTAGAATTAAATATTTTACTGTTAATTTGCTGCTGTTAATTTATAATGTGAAACTGTATTATCTATTGCTGTGGGACCTCATTGTAAATGAGTTCTAGCTCAATCGAGTAAATTACTGTTGATGAATTTTATGAATAAAAATTTAAACAAACAACAAACTTTTTCTCCATTTTACTGGGGAGTTAAGACCCCTTACATTCCAGGTAATGAAGTTGGTGTCAGCTACAGTGGAGAGGGGTATAAATGGTGAAGGAACTGTTTGATGCTTGTACCATGGGGGCCCCCACACTCTGACTCTACAAGAGGGAAGAGTCTGGGACTGTTATGTGAGTGAGGTGGCAGGATGGCAATCCCCCAGAAGACGTTACACAAAAACAGATATACTGTCAGGCTATTAAAATGATACAGCATGAAAAACAATTTACATTGCTGGAGATGTCCGCCTATGAGGTCTTACAGGCAATCCCTGGTGAATACTAATGCTCCAAACACAAGAGGAAGAGGAATAGGTATTTAGGGTCATAGGAGGCTCCTAGAACCCCCGCAACTCAATACCATGGACTTCTTGAGAAAGGGGGAGTCTAAGGTTCAGATTCTAAGGTACAGCCTGTCCCACCAGCTCAACACAAAGACAGCCTGATGAGATCGGTGGTGTCCGGGCAAAACTAATAGTACCTTTTAAATGAGGCATGTGCATCATAAAGACAGTTTAAGTATTGTGCTTAGCAAATAGTAAAGTGTGCCTTCCACCTTAGCATGGACTTGTGGCTAGAATAGGGATGTTGTAGCCCACTCGTACAGGAAGGGGACTTGTGCAAGTCTGCCACTTATGGCATAGTACTGGGGGGGGAGTGCAGCACTTATAAGGGGCATGGGGTATACAAAGAGACTCAAGACAGAAGTCTGGTAGCTTACAAGCCCTTAAGATAGTGGCAGTGGTGATACCTTTGTGATTCCCTTGCTAGAGGGGCATCATGCTTGGTGGAGGTAGCATGTCAGATCATGCTTGGTGCAGGCAGCATGTCAGATCAGCTCAGGTCTCTGTGACAGAAAAATGTGAAGCCCCATCCTTGCACCCCAAAAAAAAATGAACAGCAGAACAAACCCATCAACCTTGTAAACAATACCACTGCCAACTCATTTGTATGTCAGAGTACTACATGCACTTGTGATAGATGTGCATGTGGCAAGCCTTAAAGGAGCGGAAAAAATGAAAGTAGTTAAAAGCTGGTAAAGAAACTACACACATAAATGAAGGCAGAGGAATTAGAGACAGTCAGTTAAAAGGATACGATATGTGGGCCCTGAAAAGAGTTGTCCCTTTAAGTGAAGCCTGTCGTGGTCCAAAAGTTAACTAGCAATAGGTTCCGATTCATGCATCAGAATTCGGATTGTGGGGGAGTCCAATATAAAAAAGACCTAAGTGAGAACATAAGAAGACTGCACCTGGGATGGCAGTGCTGCAGATAAAGGCATAGCAACAATGAAGGTTTAATGACAACAGTCATCTGCCAGACTGGGCTGCATAGTGAATGAAAAAACTGAAGATCGTACCTGCTGGTAGAGTCGATCTTTATTGCAGTGTTTTCAGTGCATCCATAATAAAAAGGGCTCATACATCCGTAAATATAAACCACTAGGAAAGCAGCAACAGTCCTTACAGTCCTTAGTGTGCCGAGAATGCTGCCAGCATAGCCTTGATCCACATGGAAATGGAACCCCCCGCCACCTCCAATGTCACTGCCTACAGGCGCCTACATTACTATATCAAATGCATAATGACATAATGGGTCGCAGTAGAATAACTTATTTATCTCCACACAAGTAGCAGGACCTTTATAACTAACTTTGGCTTTGTGACCCCTAAGTTATGGGTCTTGCCACTCAGTAGTGGAAATAAATGTGTTATACCACTGCTTGCATTAGGGATTCCCTATTTATCTTGTGAAATGTATTCTCACTGGTATTGTACAAACTAATATACTGTGACTCCCAGCCAACATTAGAACCTCTGTCTCAGAGTCTTTTTTTAAATTTCACAGAAAGAAAAAAATGGTTAGTTTTTGGGAGGCATTCAGATAATTAGATCTGTATGACTTGTTTTCTGGGTACCTTAGTTGATGTTACTTGTCACCCATTTTTTTTATGTTCTGTTTGATTGTGAGGAGCTCAGAATGACATTATTGCAAATCAGCCAGTGCTATATAAAACTAAAACAGCATCAACACATAGCAATATTTCCTAGATAAACATTCCAGTGCCAGCAGCTCCTATTAGGGGCCGAATGCTGGGTCTGGACTCTTGACAGTCTAACATCAATTATCAAGTTTATACTGTACAATGTTATAAAAACCTTGGCACTCGTGTCAAAACCCAGTGATGAGGTGGTAGCAAACCATGCTGCCATAAAGGGTACGAAGATTCTCAAGCAGACATGGGTGTCCCACCCTAAGTTCAGCAGTGGACTGAGCATACCATAGAGGTGAAATGCTTGACGAGGCATTCCTGCATGTCCTGCTAGCATACTGTATTGGCAATAGCTGTGAAGGTGGCTGCTCTCCCATCTTCCTATCATTTATACTATGTGTACATGCATCCAGACTGATTACCCTGTCTTTGATTTCTGTCAATCTGGTTGGGATCCAATTCAGCCAACATGCCATACAGCAACTGGTTATTAGTGGACCAAGCACTTCTACATTATGATCACTTACAAGTGATTTAATTACCTTAAACATGTACAAATCAAACATGTGCACACAACACATCAAACTAGCATCTGCATAAGATTGAAGAAAGTGCCAGTGCTGTTTATATGTACAGTTATCTTCGATACACAGGTAATCGGCACACTTGGATCGATTCCAACATCAGCCCTCACATCCTTGATGCTAATACACAGTAACTGATTACACTGTAACCAATGCCCCTGGAATTCTGTGGTTCTGCGGTTGCAAGGATTGCCACTTAAATTTGCATCATACATAGAATTATATATAGTGCACGCAGAATTCATTATTTTTGGTGAATTTTCATATAAATATACTGTTTTTCCACAGTGTCAGGCTTTCTTTCCCACCTTGTTTATCCTGAAGCCCCTCCTCTATGCTCAGCATATGATGTCATCGATGATGTCACATCATATTTAGCCAATGACACAACTGCATTCTGCCAGAGAAGTGAATAAATCATGCCGTAGAAATCAGAAAATGCTGCCGTAGAAGTCAAGGAGCCCTGCAGCAGAAATCAGAAAATTCTGCTGCAGAACACCAGGGTCCCTGACTGTAACTGATTTTTACCCTACATGTAAATGGGGCAATAGACAAGATGAAACATGGCAGCATAGATGTTTATAGTGGGGAACAGAGGGCAAAGGGCATTCTGATCAAGACAGAAACGTCTAAATTATATTTAACCTATTAGGTTACCATTTAGCTTTCAGAACATTTTGTAAATGACCACACAACGTTGAAATCTGATTTGCTCAGTTTCAGTGTTCAATGAAATAACATTCAATACATTTGGGATATGCCATGAGCTGACTAAAAATATCACACTTAATTTGTATCTGCAGGTTTTTGACCTTTATGACCTCATGAGTGGCAGAGCCACGAATCAGGTCTGTAGAAGTCAAACCCTGCAAATAAAAATAAATGTGATTTCCATGACTTATATAATTTATACAATGACAGTGCCTCTCTTGCAAGATTGGTTCTTTCAATGAGGATTTTACTCATTCTTTGTGATTTCACTACTCTGTTTTTAATTGCAGCAGATGCCACTGTGATGTCATCAGGCACTGTTCAAGCTTTTCTCCCACTAATTAAGAGCTCCTCTGTGACCAACCTGAAGTGGAAATAAATGCTGATGACCCACTTAAGATTGAAATAAATGATTTATTTCCACTGTAGGCCTGTCACACATAAAATAAATGCATTTTATTTGCAAAATGTTATTTTCACAGTCATTGTATTAAAAAAAATCCAACATGTTTGATTTAAGTATTTTATTAGTAGTTTAACTGTTAAAAAATAAACAATAAATTGAAATTGTATAAATGTGTTGCATTTTTTTGTAACGTACAATTTTTACATGATATACAGCATTTGCTTTTCTAATCTTTTATTTTTTACAAAACCTACAGTAACTGAATTATGATTATCAAAATAAATTCAGCCATCTACTGCCAACAAACAATTTAGGGCATTTTGATTTTGTTTCTTGCATTCTGTACTTTGCAATATCATTCAATATTTTTTTTTTCAAACACTGTTGTTAAGATGTTAATATCCCTAGATTTTAGAAACACACCAAGATTTTCACACTAACCACCACATTTCTTATAGCAGTGTGAACATCTGACTGTAAACACGGCTTGACATTTTGAAAGTAGAGGGCCAAGGTGCAATAGGAAACTCAATGCATTGCTGTAAAAAAAAAAAAATTAAAAGGAAATCTGTTTTTTTATGTTACAAAGATGTAGGTTACTATGTTTCTATGCAGTTGCTACTCACTTGATGAGGCCCCCGTTGCTAATGAACCTTAAGTGGCTATTTTGCTTCCACTTGTTTAAAACCTTTGCTCATGTCATACAAATTATATTAATGTCATTATTCTGATTAAGATCTAGTAATCATAAAGGTAGCACAGGCGACAAATAACATAGCAAGGATATTTCAACAGCTGATTCAACAATAATTGAAAGGGTTCACTTATAAAACCTAAGCGGAAGTCTACCTTAAGTAAAGGACAACAATTAGCAGTAAACCTATGCAATTAGTAATTAATATGGAAATACCCATTTTTTTATAGAGGTAGTCAGAATTTGATTCACATTTATATGTATCATGCACCAATTGTGTTAAATATTAAGTTCCTACAACCTTTGCTTTATATGTGCAGTTGGCAGAAACAAAGGATACATACGGTTCATGCACTGCAACAGAGATATCATTAATATTCCCATTTGTGTTCATTGTACTGTACATGCCATTAGTCTTGAAAAGAGTTGCCATATTTCTGCCTTTTCTGTTTTATATCAAGCAAACTTAATTTGAGGGTCACAATTTGTGTCTGAAATTCAACCTTTCAAGAGACGTATCATGGTGAGTTTCTCTTCAACCAAGTAGTTTGTGCACAAGGGATTTTCTGTGTCATGTGTAGAAGCTACTATAGTTAGAGACTACAGTATGTATTTAAACTCTCCAACTAAGTACTGGCTATAATGTGTAAGGTACTGTATGTGTGTATAAGGAAATGGGACTGACAGAAAAATAGTGTACTAGATAAGCACTGCACACTAATACACCCAAAGGAAGTGGCATATATGGTTACTCCTGCTCAACACCCTTTGTAAAACTATGCCAAAATACCTTAGAAAATACAGAAAGACAAAGTAAGTGGCATGACCTGTTATTGGACCAATATGTACGTTTTGGTGCATAGGAATTTGATACAGGGACTTGTGTGGCCCTGAGAGGTTTATGTTGGTCCAGTAAAGGACAAATAAAATCCAACTTACAGTAATGTTTTGTTCTGTGAAGTTCCAACATTGTCACTGGGCTATTACACCATCACTGCCAGGGAGAGGCTGACTCTCAAACCTGTGACATCCTCAGGGAACCTTCCCTGCTCAGTGTTCTGAATAGGAGCTGCCTGCCCCTGCCTTGGTGCCCATAAAGTAGAGAGAAGCACTCTGTATGTCTAAAAGGCTGTGTTCTGCCAGATATAACTTGACTGCCACCTAAGGGTGAAGCTACTTTTCTTGTTTTTACTAATGGGAGTAGGGCAGAAGTAGGGCATGTTAACATATTGAATGGTATGGAAAGAGGTAGGCACTTTTGGAATGAAAAAATACAGTGTGTAAGACACTTTTAAGCTAATGGAAAACAAGACCATGTTCTTTACAGAAAAAAGCCTGAAGCTTGCAGACCCTGTGGGCAGAACAGACGGCTACCAAACCACAAACCTTAACTGACAAGAGCTCCTCTAGATGAGAGACAACTGCTTGAAAGGAGGTTTGCACAGCATTCACTGTACTGCATTAAAGTCCCACAAGGCCACCAGAAGCTTGAAGATCGGCCAGGATCTGCAACCACTCTGAACAATATGTTGACATCAGAGTGAAAGCTTAAGAGCGTGCCTCCTGTGCTGCCTAATACTGCTCACAGAGTGGCGATCTGGAGCTGACTGATGCTCAATAAAACTGTGAGTAGAGAGACTGGGGGAAGGAAAAGTGCACTGCAGAATTTCCAGTGTTGGGAAAGTGCATTTAAAGGGACCACTTTTTGACACTTGTACCTGCTGAAGAACCCTGGTACTGCAATGTTTGTCTTGAAGATAAACTGATCCATGTCCAGTACTCCAAACATCTCACTGCCCAGGAACCATCTCCCCAGATAGACAAACTGTCAACTTTGCCAGTCAACCTGTGACTTTAATCTCTCTCTGCTATGTGAATCTCTGATATGGACTCCAGATTCAGCTCTGCCCATCTTAGCAGCATGTACACTTTGGTCAGAATGCTTTACGTTTTGTGCCACCTTATTTATGTAAGCAACTGCTACCATACTGGTGGCTGCCATCCAACAAACATCTGTATGTAGGCAATGTTCCTCCACAGCCCACAAGCCTTGTACCGACAACTGATCTAGAACTACTCCCCAAGTCATTAAGCTGGCATCAGTGGTGAAGACTGCCTGCGCCGGACATGTCCCGGGAGAGTCTCTTAAGAGATTCTAAAGCTTCTTTCACCATTCCAGCAACTGGTGCACAGACTATGAAAATCAAACTGGGACAAGGAATTGCTTTGACATCAGGAACTGACAAGAAAGGAGATGAACCTGCAGTGGCCTCATTTGGAGAGTTGTCCAAGGAACGATTGCTATGAAGGCTGTCATAATCCCCAAGATCTGAAGACACCCGTGAGCCGAAACTATCTTCCATTACGGAACAGGGAAATCTCTGAGACAAGATTCTCTATTTTCTGGTGGGGGCAAGAAACCATGAGCCCAATCCATGCAAAAATTTATAATGGGACGTTCATGGCTCTGAGAAAGGAAGAGAGAACTCTTCTTGCAGTTTACTATCCACCCATGATCCTCTGTACTAACTGATGTGCTAAAGCCTCTGTTGGGGCTGTGATCAGAAGACCATCTAAGCAAGGCTACACATGGTGTCCTACCTTTTTCAGAAGGTATACAATTACCATCAGAATATTTGTGAACACCCTCAGAGCTGAGGCCAGTGCAAGGGACAAAGCCTGATATTGAAAATACTGATTCAGGACTACAAACCCCTGGATTTTCTGATGTGATATGCAAGTCAGGATGTGCAAGTATAAATCCTTCTGACCAGTGAAAGCCAGAAAATTGTATGGCTGCATTCTCTGATGATGGTGCTAAGAGACACCATCTTGAACCTGATGAGTCTGACAAACCCCACAGAGGCTCCTGAAGATCAGAATTGGGCTGCAGTCACCCAATTTCTTTGGAACCACATTATAAACTGATCAGTAACCAGCTTGTTGTTACTGAATGAGAACTAGAACTATCACCTCTGTATTGAGAAGATGTCCCAACATTACATAGCAGATATAAAGAGAGCTAGGCATGATAAGAATAAAAGAAGGTACTGCATATGTAAGACAGTCATGTCCTGATGGAAAGACTGGGGCGTGGGGGAAAAAAGGCTAGAACCTTGCTTGCACAGATGGGACTGAAAGCTTTTTATGGAGACTGACAGACATTTCTGTGGCAAACCTTACACTTTTCTGGCAAAGAATACACACTCTATTTTAACCCTTGCTTTGCTGCGGACTGATATATCTGTCCAGAATTCCTATACATTCTAATTCTGTCAGCAGTCTAAGGGTTAATGTACAGAAGCTTGAACACTTGCAATAGGAATGTTCAGGCAGCGCAGACTGGGTAAGAAGCTTACCACACCAGAGAATTTTTGCCAGTCATGGAAAAATAGGTCCAAAAAAGGAAAAACCTGTGCTAGCCTCTGTAAAAGAAATGAAAAACTGTACCACATAAATGACAGTTTTTTTTATTTATTTTTATTTATGAGGTCTAGGATTACAATACCTTTGAGCCAAGGCTCTTTTACAAAGGTTCCACATCAGAGACAACATTACATGAAAAAGACAAGGAAAATCAACACACAATGGTTACGACATAATAACAAAAAATAGCAACAACCAATAAGGGGGGTGAGGGGGTGGTGTGAGTACATAGGCAGCCAGAGGCATTTGTTGTGCGAGAAGGTAGCTAGTAAGTAACTAGTAAGTGCATGTAGTTGTGGAAGTGAGAAGGGAGAGAATCCCGAGGAGTTGGTTTGAAGTACAGAAAGGAGAGCCAGGTACAGAAAGAGGTGAGGGAAAGTGGGGGTACTGAGGGAAGTTGGGGGAAAGTAGAGGGTTTAGGACAGGAGGAAAAATCAGGGGTCTAAAGGAGAAATTGTAGGGGGGGGATGTGATAGGTGTCATATCATGGTGGCAGATATAGTGGAAATGGGGAAATTAGTTGTAGCAATCGCAGGAGCAAGTGGCAGTGAGATGGTTCCGGAGGCTAGCTCTGAACGCACCAAGTGTGTTTGCTGAGGAGATGGTGGGGTCAAGGTCATTCAGCCAGAGTGGTGCTCTGCAGGCAAAGGATCATTGTGCCTGGGAGGTGCGACAGTAGGGGATTTTAAGGAGCTGCTGATTCAATCTCCTAGAGCTCCGACAGTTTGCGCTTATCTGCAGAAGGGTAGAGACACCTGGGGGAGCGTTCCCCAGACAGATTTTCTTTGCCAAGGTACAGGTGAGATACTTTATGTGATTTGGTAGGTGAAGCCATCCAGACTGAGCATATAAGTCACAGGTGTGGGTGAGCCAGTGAGCACCTGTAAGAAGTCGACAGGCCTTGTTTAACGTAGTTTGCACCCGTCTGAGGGCTGCCATCATGGCAGAGCTGTAAATGATGAGACCATAGTCAATGATCGAGACCATGGAACTCTGTATGGCAGTCTTTAGTGCTTCAGGAGTAAGACATTGTCTGTGTTTGTATAGAAGGCAGAGTTGAATGTTTGCAGTTTTTGCAACATAGTCAGTGTGTGCCCCATAGGAGAGACTAGGGACAAGCAGAATCCCAAGATATTTGAAAGATCACACCTGCTCCAAGGTGTTTCCCTGTGCAGTGGAGATCGACAAGTGGTGTTGGTTGTGCGGATTTTGAGAGCTGTGAAATAGCATGCTTTTTGTTTCTTTGTGATTTAGTACTAGTTTGTGATTGTGGAACCAAGACTCAGCTTGGAGATGACATAAAAAAATAGGGCAACTCCAGAATCTGACATAAAAAACAGCACATATTAAAGACTGTGTCCCAATAAAACACAACTGTGCACTTTCTGTAATAATAATAAGAATGATGTAATTCAGAAAATGTGCCAAAAATGATTCAACTGCAGACTTTGCACTAACAACAGATCCAACCCTATTAAACTACATTACAATAATGATGCAAATGTGTATTTTTGGAATACTGGTAACTGTGTTGGATAAGGCAGACCCAATTATGCACATTACATTGCATAAAATGGCAGAAAAGGTCCACAATACCAACAAAAACACAATTTGACAGGAAAAAAACATAAAAAAAATCTAATTTAGCCATTTAACAGCTTTCTCTAAAAAACTGAAAAGAACAAGTTTAACAAGATAAAAAACACAAGCTGACCTGAAGGGGGAAAACCGAAGTTCACACGATACCAGGGAGGGGAAACTGATGTGGAGAGGAAAAAATAAAAGCTTGCCTTAGACAGTAGGCTAAAAAGCAGGCAATAGGAAATTAATATGTATTCATAACCTTTACTTGGGCAGAACCCTCTGGGACTGACCACCAGACGTCAAACTGGCTAACACCTGGGCTCTGGCAGAGAGGTTATAGAAACAGTGTAGGCCAAGTTAAAGTGAAAATAAGAACCCTTTAGACTTGATGAAAAAGAGTGCCTACAGAAATAAGGTTTCTTTTCTGTGTGCTAAAAAACAAATAATAAAAGTGAAAAAGTCAGTATTTTTCAGGCACAGCAGACAATCTTCGTCCTCAAGACTGACTTTTGAACTGAGCTAATGCCAAGCTGTCACTCGGAACACTGAATAAGGAAGGCTCCGCAATGATGTCACCGCTCTGAATGTCTCTCTCTCCAGTTTTCTGAGACTTAAACAATGGTAACATTCACTCCTGCAATCTGGCACAATAAAAGGTTATGTCACACACCTAGTAAGTCTGTTTAGCGTTAGAAATGGCAATAAAAATACCACCACTACTATGTAAATGTTATATGGCAGATCCCCACAATATGCTATTTACCACAAGTCCTGCGTGTGACACTGTACATGGAATGGACTAGCCCGTGCTGTGTTAATATATCCCAAACGCATTCTCTGCAAGTGATTACAGTGAAGCTGAACTGTTCTGACTCATGAAGGATGCAACTGATTACACACTTATACTGCCAAGAGTGTCTCTGTGTAACGTACATATTATAATATTACTGACTCGTAAATTATTTACAATAAAAAAAAAAAAATCTAAAATGACCTTGTTTTACACATCAAAAAAAAGCAGCATTTGCTACTCAGTCACTATGGCAACTGTACAGTCATCAAGAGAGATGCACTTAAAACAGTTCCTCGTGCCTACAAAAGAGCGCTTTTAATAGGCTGAAATGATTTATTGATCTACATATAATGCATGAACGTTCCCCATGCTCTGCTTCGAATGCCACCTCCTCCTATGAGCTACAGTATGTGGAAACCTGTGGTTAGAGTTAAAGGAAAACTACACCCAAAACTTTAAAAAATATATGCTGTGCAGAGTGTTTTAATTTGTATGTGAAGTTCTAGTGTTTCCTTCCCTCTGACTGGTATTAGGATTTTTTCCTAAATTAGCCTGCTAGCTTTAGGGTAGTTTTATGACCCCTGGATATCTCCATATCAAATAGGTTTATTGCATTTCTTTGTCCTACAATGCACCTTGTTTCATGTAATGGTGATGTAGCAGAGCCCATAAATCCAGCAGAAAGCATTGCATTAAAATCAGTTCACAACAATAGAGATGGCTATATTTTAAAAACTTAGAATTCAGCTTGGTGACCACCCTCATCCTAAAGGTTTTACCATCCTGAAAAACTTTGCTGCTGGTAATTTTTGTGCATCTTGTAAAGCTTCCAAGATATTTAGTTTGCTTGGCATGTGTGTGCTGAATGTTGGGTCTCTCTTACATCACAGTCACGTGAGACAAGATGCACTGTGGGAACAAGAAATACAATTACACTATCAGGTATGAAGATCCCCAGGGGTCGTAAAACTAGCATAAAGCCAGCAAGCTAATTTGGGAAAAACTCCTAATACCAGTCAGAGGGAAGGAAACACTAGAACTTCACATACAAATTAAAACACTCTGCACAACATATATTTTTTCAAGTTTTGTGTGTAGTTTTCCTTTAAGGTTGAGTTCATGAACAAAATGAACACTAGAAAATCCCAGTTCTGATGTGGAACCTGCACACCATCATCTTCTGTTGCTCAGAGTCCTTAATTATTAATGCTCTGCTTTGGCAGATATAGAAGGCAAAGGTATAAAACTTAAAACTGTGGCCACAGAATTCTATGGTGGAAAACGGTGTGAGCTTGCATACAGCACTCCTAAAATCAAATCACAAAGATGTACACTCTGCATGAAATTAAGTAAGCAAATAACCCATGACAGGGCATGGGGTTACTAGGATTAATCAATACCCCGGGTGTGTTGTGAGGCACAAGGCCGCAGGCTGAGTGTCCTCACAGCACCTGGGGTGTTGATTAATCCCCAATAACCCCATACCCTGGAGTGGGTTACTGCACTTACAGTATAACATGGGTTATGTTTAAACAATGAAAAAAAAATATCCAGAAAGGTGTTTTTTTTTTTTGCTGTTTAAATAGCAAGAAAGGTACTGTATCCTGCCACCATGCAAAATAGTCCTTAACAAATAATGCAAACTGCATTGGTGTTATGCACATAAAAATGTTAAACATACACCACTGAGATGATCTGTGATATTTCTTGTGCATAATACTGTCTGTCACACTGCCTACCACATTTACTGTAGTCCCCCCAACCCCCATCCCCATGCGCAGTACTCCATGTGCAAACTGCAGGCAGGGCGTCTGCTTCACCAAGACACATGTCTCTGTCTGTCTCTGCAGCATCTGGCATTTTGCCACTACATGTGGAGGGGGGACCGGGGGTATCGGGGATTTCTGGCTATACTGACGGGATGGGCACAAAGGGCAGGTACAGTATTCTCTTTTTTGCCCATGTATAGCTGATAGAGCTCTGCTATGCTGCTGAGGTGTTCCTGCAACTGTTGCTACAGAGAGACAGAGATAGAAAGCGAGCACCATGCGCTCGAGGAGCACACAAGGTAGAGCAGCACTGACACTTGTACACAATCTTTTACCTGACAGCAGCTGCAATTTTCTTCGGCAGCACCGCACTGTGTCTCTCTCTCTCTCTCTCTCCAGTACCTTACACTCCTGCTCTGTCTGTCAGGCATGCACTCGCTGTCTCAGTCCACCGCGCTGTGACCTGCCAGTGCTCTGCAAGTAAGTGCCTGTCCCTCACTCTGCAAGCTGATAACTCTTACTCTCCATGCATATGGAAAAGAGAGAGAGAGAGAGAGAGCACGTGGGACATTGAGCCCCAACACTGACAGTGGAACAGAGGGTAGATTTCAGTAGTTGGACTGCTTCTCTTTATTCTACAGACATGAGATTGCCTATCTATCACTCTTTTTTGGGGGGAATGCTCACGATCTCCTTGAGATGGTGTATCTGTCTCAGTCTCTCACACCACTGCGTTTGCCTGGTCTGTCTGTCTGCAGGGGTGGGGGCACATGAATTGAAAATACAGAGAAACTCACCCACCTACCTCTCACACACAGAGACACACAATGGGGACTGCGGCACTTCTCTCTCTCTCCCCGTTAAGTGTCTCTGTCAGCAATGATATACAGGTGCTTGGGTGATAATTGGGGGGGACGGGGTGTTTGCTGGCAACCACCATCAACTATCTGTCTCTCTTGCTCCTGTCTCTCAGTCTGTGTCTGTGGGTGCTGGGGAAGAGAATCTGAACTTTTCCTTCATAGAACACATACTAATGGCTGGCGGAGGAGAGGACAGCTGAGGACGCACAACATTCCCCTGGCTGTCTCTCGCTTCCCGATCTTTAATGGATGCCTTCCAGATTCCCTTCTCAAAGAGGGAATGAGTGCCAATGCCAGTTCACTTGACTTGCTCTGTGGAACCATGGATTAATGCTAACTTAATCCACAGCCCTGCAGAGCGACTCAACCAATTGGGTTGCACGATTCTGTCAACCTATGTTATAAATGTTTTTAATGCATCTCAAGCCATAAAGGCTAAGGCAGGTTCCCTGGTTCTGGTCAAAGAGTACGGACACCCAACGAAGAAGAAAATAGTTACAATTACTGCCTGACTTCTGAACTGCTTCTAGAATACAAATGCAATTTTATTGCTGATCAGGTGTCATCTGGGGCACATGAGAAAACTCTCCATACTCTGCAATATGGCCTCAAATTAAAAAAAAACAAAAAACTAATCTTAACAAAATGTCTTTCAGATCAGTCATAAGAATTCAAGAACCATTACTCCAATTAAAAGCTTTCAAAATTCTTGGGCTAAAAACCTTCTTTTGTGCCAGGAATGCTTAAATGACTGACGATGGCGATGTACGTACATTAACTTACATAAAACAGCACAATTTTTTTCAAAGATATTTTTGTCTACCAGAAAATACCTTTGTGGTCATGTTAATGTATCTTAAAATGGTCACTGTCAATTTCTGCATAATTTCTAGATGAAAACCCCCATTTTATGATTGCTTACCTTCTCGACATTCACTGATGTTGCTGGTTCTTTGATCTGCTTCCTTTCTAAGTAGAACTGAAATACATGCTTAAGGTGTAATTATATCCAAACATGTTTTGTTTCAAATCCTTGATTTACTAGGCCTTTAACACTGTGCTGCACAGGAGACTGACAAAGAAACTGAACAGCCTAGGTTGGAATCCAAATTGGTGGAGTTGGTCAGAAACTGGTTAACAAATAAGAGACAGTGGGTGGTGGTTAATGGCATACACTCTGATGGCGGAAGAGTGACCACTGGGGTGTGGCAGGGCTCAGTACTGGGACTGGTCCTCTTCTTTTTTTAAATTTCTATTTTTCCTCACCTACTGCCCTGCAGAGCCGCATCCTTCAGGAGTCGCCCATTAAGCCTGCCCCTGCCAATACCTACCTTGCAACCTCCGGTCCCTCCATCTAGCCTGAAACCCCCAGGCAGGCGGGTGGCCCCCAAATCTTGAAATCTTGTCAGGGTCCTGGGCCGCAGGCAGGTGCTGCCACATTGGGACCTGGCTCGGTGCTCCGTCATCCCAGCTCTGAGGGTTTTTTTCTCACGTTCCTTATAGGACGCTACGAGCTCATGCGTCAAGGCATCTGCTGGCATCCGCAACGTCCCCCCCTTCCTCAAAGGAGCAGCCCCCGAGGCTGATTGGCTGCTGGCCTACGCCTGCAACCAATCATACCCGAGACTCCAGCTTGCTGCCGCTTCCCCCAGCCTCCACCAGGGGTCGCCGCTTGCCAGGTTGGAAGTCCTCCTTCCCCCCCGGAGAAGGCGATCTGTCACCGGACGCTCCAGCCTATCCCCCCCAGCCAATGCCTGATGACCCGAGCTTGCTCTCGAACCCGGGTCGCTGGTGTGGTGCGAGGTGTGGCAGCCAGCGCCTCAACCCTCAGCGCCACCGGGCCAGCTGGACTGGTCCTCTTCAATGTCTTCTTAAGATACACTGCAGAAGAACTGGAAGGGTAGATATGACTTTTTGCAGATGACACCAACATCTGTAATAGGGGGACACTCAGGAGGGGGTGGTGAAAATGCATAGGGATCTTGAGAAACTCGAGGAGTGGGCAAGAGCATGGCATTTGGGGTTCAATCCCAAAAAGTGCAAAATCATGCATCTAGGGATTAGAAACCCAGGAGCTGAATACAGGATGGGGGGAGGTACTGACAGTCACCAAGCAGGAAAGTGACCTTAGGGGTTATCATATCTGATGACCTTGAAGTGGCAGGGCAGTGTGACAAGGCAGTGGGTAGGGCTAATGGGATGCTGGGATGCATAGGAAGAGGTATCTCCGGCAAGAGGGAGGTGGTGTTGCCACTGTATCACTCGCAGGCGAGAATCCAACTGTAGTACTGTGTCAAGACCTTCCAAGAATCAATCTTCACCATTTATTCCCACTCACGGGTCTATGCTGGATGCACTGGGGATCCATGTGAGCAAACTCTTTCTGCAGTCTATAGCCTAGGGGGTCGATGTCGGTGCTGGCGCTGCCCACGATGCTGACGCAGTGACATGGCACTCGTGGACTGGCCAGCAACTGATGCTGGCCTCTACCTTCCTCAGTTCAGTTTTTCTTGCCATAGAGTGCATACCACGGGAATGCTTCAATTCATTTTCATTTCATTTTATTTGTTATACTGGAAAGGCAAGTGAACATAATCGCCCATTTTCACAAGCGTCCAGTTGGAAAGAAAAAAATAATTCCAAAGGTTACATTGTAAGAGGAGAGTTAATAAGAATTTAGCAGTAAGCACATACAACAAATATGAACAAAAATAACATTTCAAAGACATAACGGTTATAAAATAGAACGGGTGAGTGTGCAGGACAAAAGTGCAAGGCAGAAGGAGAAGTGCTAACAGATTTAAATCAGTTATATTTGCAAAGCAACCAAAAACATGAGAAGGAAAGAGAGTGAGCATAGAGAAGTAGTGTGAAGGCTAAAGAAGAGGAAGGAGGAAAGAGAAGTCAGGCCAGGGAACAGCAGCAGGAGGTGGTGAGGGAAAGGTGCATCTTTACGTTCTGTTTGAAGGAGGAGGTGAAGGGTCAGAGTTTGAGTTCAGGGGGGAAGAGAAAGTTGAAGAGTTTGGGGCCCAGGTAGGAGAGAGTTTTTTGGCCATGGGAGGTGCAGCAGAAGGGGACAGAGAAGGAGTGGGAGGAAGACTGTCTAATGGCCATGGAGTGAACTGCTGTTAGGAAGAGGGAACCGATACTGTCAAGTCATCATGTTAATTGCATCACAATGTTTCCTTGGTTCATCGCCATCCATTCAACGCCGTACCTCAGCACCATGTTCGTTCTCGGTGCTGGCTTTTTTTTTTTTTGTCACTTTCAGCACAGCACCATGTCTAGATCTGAGGAGCCTAAGGAAAATATCACCTTCTTCTAAGAAGAGCAAGGATTCCCCCCCCTCCCATGTGTCGGTGCTCCTGCAGGTGTGACATCACCGTCCAGGACCGGCACGATGCCTGTTGGACCTGCCTTGGTGCCGAACATGAAATGGACTACCGCACCCTCCAGATCCATGAGGTTAAGTGGGGTCACAAGCCCCCCACTTCTGGAGATTGCATCGTACCAGGTACTGTACATACGGAGGAAGACAAAGCCTCTCTTCATGCTCACCCCACCGAGACTGGTGGATAATTGGTTCCCCCTCAGTGACCAGCTGAGCTCCTCTCCCAGTCCATCAGCATTTTGGGGTAGTGAATGCCCCATGGTGATGTCAAAGCTATACGCTGGGCCTACACTGGTGGGCACCCTGGTGCTGCCATGACTCCTGGTACTCAGGCCAGTACTGATGAGCGGGGTGTTGCCAACTACAAGGCAGAGTCCACTTCTGGCACCATTCTTGGCGTCACGAGAGGGAAGGCCTCAGGAGCCAGTCTTTTTTTTTTTTCCCCATATAGCTGTTTGGTCCCTGTCGCCTCCTCCTGCCAACTGGCAACATAGGTATTTTACAGGTTTTCTCCCCTGATCCCCTCCACCGAGGCCCAGGCGCACGGTCGTGCGAGCGTGTGGAGGGACGCCTCGCACCTCATGGCATCAACTCAGCCTCTTCCACCTCTCATAACTGTTTTGCTGCCCCCTCTCTGCCGATGCTACCCACCAGACCTCCACCCTGTGGAAGCGGAACTATGTGGGGTGTCAAGCCACCCTCACCACCCTCGGGAGAGGAGAGCTGCCCATCAGCATGCTCGATCCTGCTCCATCCTCCACCCTGTGGAAGCGGAACTATGTGGGGTGTCAACCCACCCTCACCACCCTCGGGAGAGGAGAGCTGCCCATCAGCATGCTCAATCCTGCTCCATCCTCCACCCCCAGGCCAGCACCCCAATGACCCGAGGTCGTTCCCGAACCTGGGTCACCAACATAGCACGAGGTGAGGCATCCAGTGCCTCAACCCTCAGCACCATCAGGCTGGCACAGGAGCCAGTCTTTCTTGACCCCTTAAGGTTCATCTTCCCCAAGTGGTCAGATGACCTGGGACAGGATGTCAGGGAGGACCTCAGGCCTGTTGAGGTATCTGGTGATGAAGGGGGCCTTTCTGTGCCTGGTTCTGTGCCTAAGTTGGGGTCGGAGACTCCTCGGGTTGTGATGCCTGTGTGTGGTGTCAGGGCCAGCTCTGGGGCCCCTACTGGCACCTTTTGCAGTACCGGTTCAAATTCCAGTGCCATTCCTGGCACTGATCCTAGCCCTGGCGCCATTTATGATGCTGGGGAGGGGGTCAGTGCTGCTCTCGGCCCCATTTCCAGCACCTCTACCCCTGGTGGCTGTGGCATGGAGTCTGGTCCTGGCCCAAGAGGCAGGACCAGTTCTGGTGAGGAGAAGACTTTGGAGCCTAGGTTGGTGGATGCTTTGTCTTTCAAGGTTAGCATCCCTGACATTGTGTAGGGTGCTCAGCTAGCATTTCCAAGGGACTCACTCCTCCTGCAGGGTCAAGCATGAGCTATCAGGGTGCCTTCCTGCTCCCAGGCCACAGGAGCCTCCACCTGCCCCTGACCAGTCTCGGGTCCCTCCACACATGTGAAGAGTCTCTTCCCTTATGTGGTTATCTGAGGGAACAACCACTTCTCTTTGCGTGAGCCAACACTACCCTTCCTGGGTGGTAAGCTTGGTACTCTAATCCATTAGTGGGAATAAATGGTGAAGATTAATTCATGAAAGATATGAAAATTACATATCCACCATAATTCTTGATCTTCCAGAATATCTTCACCATTTATTACCACGTCTGCCCACCATCCCCCACTTCTGCGTAGCTCACCCTATGTCTTCTTCTTTCTTCTTGCCACTCCTTTTCATTCCCTTGTGGCTATCCCTGCTTGACAAGGACTACCCCCCCCCCCCCCATTTTTATAACTGGAAAAAAATGGTTAGGGAGAATGACCCCATTTTGGGATTTGTATCCCACACCAAAAAAAACAAACAAAACAGGAAAATAATGTTACTCCTGAGGGAGTGTTATTGCCTCCCTCCTTCTGTTTTCCTTCTCTCCTTTTAGCCTTTTCCCAGGGCTGTTACTACTTTATGTACATTCCTGTAGCTGCTGCTTTCCTGCCCTTGGAACACAGCCAAGTCCTGTCAAGACGTCTCTTAGCTGCTGCCAGGGTGGTCAACCCTTTTAAGCCCCAGAAGCCTTGCCTAGGAGGACAAGACATACCAAGCTATCGCTTTTTTCTCCTGGTCTTTCCCACTTTCTTTAACACAGGAGTGGCAAGGGAGTATCCCTATTTCAATCCTATCTGCTTTCCTTCTTTCCTGTCGTGTACTGTTGTACAAGCTCCTTATTCCGATTTCTTTTCCAAAAGGAGATTCTTTGGTCTCTCCTGCCTAGCCAGAGCCAGTTCCCATGGCTGCTGCCTTTTCCACCTTTGTGTCCATGTGGCCTTCAGCTTCTGGCTCCCCTTAACCCACTATTTTTGGCCCATTTTTAGCCTCGTTGTCTAAGTTGGTAGTTAGGTTCCACTGCTTTTATGATTTTATATTCTATATCCTTTTCCCATACATTTGGGCTCATTTTTTCCTAGATCCTCTCTCTCTTTTTTCTCTCCCACTTGTTTCTCTCTTGGCAAACAGAACTGAGGAAGGCAGGGGACTGGTGCTGCTTGTTGGCCAGTCCACAACTGCCACGTCACTATGTCAGCCTTGGGGGCACCAACGTCGGCCCACTAGGCTGTAGACTGCAGAAAGACTTTGCTCCCGCAGGGTCTTAATGCCTCCTGCACAGACCCATTAGTGGCAATAAATGGTGAAAATATTCTGTAAGATCAAGAATTACAGTGAGTATGTAATTTTCATTTCTGGAGGCCACACCTCAGAAAGGACAGACAGGGTGGAGGTAGTTCAGAGAAGGGAACTAGAATGGGGGAAGGGGGTTGCACCAAAAGCCCTAAGAGAGACTGAGAGATATCAATGTGTACACCCCGAAGGGGGGGGTGAACATAATAGAGACCTACAAGTACCTCACAGGAGTCAACAGAGTGCAGGAGGGGATTCTCTTTCTAATGAGAGAGTACCAGGACCAGAGGGCATGTGCACTGAAGCTGGAGGTGGTGGTGGTGGTGGTTGGGGTGGGGGGGGTTTAAGAGATATGCAAGGAAAACACTGGGTAATATCAGTAAACAGACAGAGAGGAGGAAGAGCTGCAGAGACCAGTTAGGATCTGCAAAGACAGACCAGGCAGGAACTATCTGGGCAGACTGCATGGGCCAAGCAACTTTTTTCTGCCAACAAAGTCTATCTTTTTAGGCTACTCTTCTTGCATACTACCGGAACACTAGAAACATCCCACACAGTGCAGCCACTTATGATGCAATAGTGTCTCTCTCCTCCCACTGCATCATAAGTGGCTAGACTCTGTTCGAGGTGTTCCCAAGTCCAAAAAACATGCAATGGATGCCGATTAAGGAAAGAAAACAAACATGTTTTTGTGTAGAAACACCAGCAAGGTTGGCAGTCTGTTTTTTCACTTTGAAAAAAGAAAATAAAAGTGAATCAGAATCAAACTACCAACTACATCAGCAATCCCTATAGAATGTGACCAATCATAAAGTGTGTTTTTAAATTAGATACACTTTGAGGCCTAAAGGGTTGACAGTGTCACTTTAATGTGCAAGCTTCCCAACTGGTACATATCTCTTAACTGGGCTTCAGTTTCCATTTGGAACATAAAGCTCTTCAAAACTTTGGGTATGTTTGTGTGGATGTCTTACTAATTACTTTAAAGGCTCGCTACACATCATTTTAGGGATTACTGTCTTCAATGCTTCTAGAATTTCCAGTTTAGAACAAAGGCTACCTCTGCAAGTTGTATGTTACTAAATAAATGCAAATGCGGGGGGTACATCTGTTGTACTGTGAACCTAGAGTTTACAGTTTTTTTTCGAGTAACTGACATAATATATTACGTACCAAATTAAAATACAGTGAGCCAGGCCATTTGTGTATCGAAGTACAAACAGATCGATGAAGTCATTTTGTTTAACTTTAACAGCACAGATGAAAGAGTAAGCATTGGCAGTCCTAAAGTTTAAAGGGAAGTTGTGCCTCTTCTGCAAACCTGTATTTTTTATGGAAGGAGGTGGTAAATACTGGTTTCCATTTGGCTGTCATCAATTATTACTCATTTCTCAGTAAATTCAGTGCTGCTCTCTGATTTGTGTTATGATAGCCAGTGCCATTTTAGAAGCATGTGATGATGTACAGTAGTTTATGGAATCGACCTCTTATGTTAATGAGCATGTCACTGAATTGGGAGGGACTTAACTACATCATAGCTGAATGAAACAGCCTCGTTGGAGGACTGCTCGTCAAAACTACCAAATAGCTCGGCAATGAATTTTGATCTAGATGACAAGAGTTTCACAAAGATTTGAGTTCTGTAATGCTAGGGCAGAAAAAAAATGCTGCTCTTCTGAATTTTCTGGACATTTCTCCCGGAGCAGCAAGTGAATTTGTTTTCATTTTTCTCCACAAGCTTCGTTAAATTTGCAAGCTATCATTAAGAAAAACTTCTATCTTTTGTTCAGAGGTAGCATCAGGACAAAACTCCACAATGACCTCTTACAACATGATAATCCAGTGCATATTTACCCAAAACAGGCAATGTAAACATTTTTTTTTTTTTACATAAGAGGCAAAGCCAGAGGATCAACTTATTGGTAATCTATTTATGCTCTTTCAACAATATAGGAAAAAAATGATGTTAAATATAATTTGTCACAAAAAGCAGCAAATGAACTTGTAAATACTAGAGTTTCTGACCAGGGTACTCCTCAACCACAGTTTCATAAACTGATGAATCATAATGTGTTTTTTTTTGGTGGTATCAGTAATTACTTATGAAAGCTGTTGGCCTTTTTTTTTTTTTTTTAACTTTCTATTTATACTCTTCCCTGCTCCGAGCGCCGCCTGTTTGGGAGTCGCCTAGGGCATCTGCCTCCCTCCCTCCTTCCTTACTGTCTGGAGCCCTCGGTGAACCCCCCCATGTAGCCTTGGCTATTCCCTCCACGTGGGGATAAGGTGGGGCCTGTACACCCCGAGCTTCAGTGTTTCGTCAGGGGTCACCACATGGGACAGGCAGGGGAATGCTGGAGGTCTGTGCCAGGTGCTCCATCTACCCCGCGCTCTGAGGAGCTGTTTTTCTCTTGTTCCTGGTGTGACATGTGCCCGGACGCCTAGGCGTGACCTCCGACATCAGTCACACCGCTTCCCCATGAAAGTGGTTTGGTGCCTGCTGCAACTCCGACCTCCGTCAGAGGTCAGTCAGGTGCCGTGCCTCATCCCCCCTCCCTCCCTGGAGATGGCGAGCAGTCTTCTGATGCTCAAGCCTTCTCCCCCTGGCTGGCCCTCCATCCCACTGGGCACGTTCCTGAACCTGGGTCTTGTGTGGCAGTGGCATGCGCTGCCTTTTGGGCTAATCTATAAATCCTTTTTTCCCCCCAATTTATTTACCAAGGATAGCCCAACTGAGATTCAACATCCCGTTTCCACTGGGAACCTGTTTCTACCATTAACACATATGGATGGACTAAAGCACTGGGAAGTTAAGTGACTTGCCAAAAGTTACACAATGAGAATTCAGTTCTGGTGGGGTTTGAACATGTAACATCCCAATTCCCCAGCTGGTTCCCTAGCCACAGGACCACACTGCCTATTGTCGTTTTGAAGTCTTTAGTCTCTAGTGGGCTACACTGTTGGTTGCTAAGCCGACAGGTCAAGGAAGGAGTTCAACTCCACTTCAATGGCTCTCCGATTACCTAATACACCACAAAGGGTAACTGTTCATAACTGGGCATGTGTCACCCTGCCTATCAAATTGTGGGTCCAACAGGGACTGATTTTTGGGCCCACTATTATTTTATTAACAATTTGTTCATGTATATACTCACAGTGGTGTAATGCTATGTGTGCTAATAGTTTTCTTTACTCTGAGAATGACCATCTGGAATGCATCAACACATAGTTGCAAAGTAACTTTTAAGGGGACATGAAATTCAGTTTTTTCCTATTTATTGATACAGTATTACCGGCCACAGTTGATGTCACTTAAGTCACCACAGGTTTGTGAGTTTATTTCCACGTTTTTTTTCCCCACCATGAACAGTGTTTTTCTGTTTGTAGGATGTGCTTTGTATTCCCTTCCTTGTTCTACTGCAGAATGTACAACAGAATATTCAACTGTTACGTCACTGCATGGAGTGCTCACTACAATACTGTAAGTATTTGAAAAACTATTGTGAAGATATAATGTTCTGAATGTTGGCTGTTTTCTCATCTCAAGGGACACTGTGACCACTCACAATCCTTTTAATGTACGCAATGTTACATGATAGGGTATGACTAAAGGCAAGCGCTACACCTGCCCTGTGTGTGTTGTGAGGCACAAGGTGCTTTCAACCACCTGATGGCTGTAGTAATCCTACCATTAAAGAAAACTGCACTGATATTTCCCGTAGAAAATTTCTTTTCCTTTTTTTAAACATGCCGGTCGCAGTTCTGTTGCTGTTCCATCCTTACTGCACTTTCCGTAAACTCATGGGGTGTTTCTGATTTACCCATTGGTGGTAACCACTATTTTAGAACTTTATAATGTGGTGTACTGTATGTCCTTTTCAACCCCAGATGTCTACAGCAGAGGATGACGGCAATGTGCCAGTTATCTCACAGCTTAACAAGGACATAATCTAAGGTACATCATACAGTTATAAAATTGCCTTTAGTGGTAGAGCGCTAGTCAGAAACACCCACTGAATTTACTGAAAGGCAGGTACAGCTGGAACCGTATCAGAATGTGACCCACCATTTGAAATACAGTTTCTACAGAAAATACAGGCTTGCTGGTTACATGCACTTCTGCTTTGAGTGATTTTCTGATTTCCAGCAACAAATTCACAGTTGTCATCAGCAGAACTCGGGCAAAATTCGCCACAAATTTGAATTTCTGGACATTCCATTTTTTTCTCTTTTACTACTTAAAACATTTTGTATGAAAACAGGCATTTAGCCCTTTAGACTATCAGTTCCTGCTCCTTTTCCTACCTTAAAGTCAAAATCTTCTGCTTGAGACATCAGAATTATTTATATGGCAACAGGCTGGGATGTCACAGAAGATGATCATGATTTCAATGCAGGAAAAGCAGCGGGAACAGATGATACCTAAGGGCGGAGAGACTGATTTTCTACAAATGTCTTTAGTAATAAGACTGGGATATGCAGGGAAGATGCACCTTTGTGAGCTCCTCTTTACCTTATCAGAAATTAGAGTAATAAAACTTCAGATACTAAGGAACTGCAACGTACCTGATTTGGGCTAAAATACCTGATATTCAAAGATGGTACAACCAAAAAACACCCAAAAGAATGATCCATAGTAGCAGGTTTGTCAAAGGCACAGGGACCTGCCACACTGTCAGCTGCTACAGGAGATTCTCCGGCCACACTGTCAGCTGCTACAGGAGATTCTCCAGCCATACTGTCAGCTGCTACAGGAGATTCTCCGGCCACACTGTCAGCTGCTACAGGAGAGTCTCCGGCCACACTGTCAGCTGCTGCAGGAGATTCTCTGGCCACACAGTCAGCTGCTACAGGAGATTCTCTGGCCACACTGTCAGCTGCTACAGGAGATTCTCCGGCCACACTGTCAGCTGCTACAGGAGATTCTCCGGCCACACTGTCAGCTGCTACAGGAGATTCTCCGGCCACACTGTCAGCTGCTACAGGAGATTCTCCGGCCACACTGTCAGCTGCTACAGGAGATTCTCCAGCCACACTGTCAACTGCTACAGGAGATTCTCCAGCCACACTGTCAGCTGCTACAGGAGAGTCTCCGGCCACACTGTCAGCTGCTACAGGAGATTCTCCGGCCACACTGTCAGCTGCTGCAGGAGATTCTCCGGCCACACTGTCAGCTGCTACAGGAGATTCTCCTGGCACACTGTCAGCTGCTGCAGGAGATTCTCCGGCCACACTGTCAGCTGCTGCAGGAGATTCTCCGGCCACACTGTCAGCTGCTACAGGAGATTCTCCGGCCACACTGTCAACTGCTACAGGAAATTCACCGGCCACACTGTCAGCTGCTACAGGAGATTCTCCAGCCACACTGTCAACTGCTACAGGAGATTCTCCAGCCACACTGTCAACTGCTACAGGAGATTCTCCGGCCACACTATCAGCTGCTACAGGAGAGTCTCCGGCCACACTGTCAGCTGCTACAGGAGATTCTCCGGCCACACTGTCAGCTGCTACAGGAGAGTCTCCAGCCACACTGTCAGCTGCTACAGGAGATTCTCCGGCCACACTGTCAGCTGCTACAGGAGATTCTCCGGCCACACTGTCAGCTGCTACAGGAGACTCTCCGGCCACACTGTCAGCTGCTACAGGAGACTCTCCGGCCACACTGTCAGCTGCTACAGGAGATTCTCCGGCCACACTGTCAGCTGCTACAGGGAGACTCTCCGCCACACTGTCAGCTGCTACAGGAGATTCTCCGGCCACACTGTCAACTGCTACAGGAGATTCTCCGGCCACACTGTCAACTGCTACAGGAGATTCTCCGGCCACACTGTCAGCTGCTACAGGAGATTCTCTGGCCACACTGTCAGCTGCTACAGGAGATTCTCCGGCCAAACTGTCAACTGCTACAGGAGATTCTCCGGCCACACTGTCAGCTGCTACAGGAGATTCTCCCGCCACACTGTCAACTGCTACAGGAGATTCTCCGGCCAAACTGTCAGCTGCTACAGGAGATTCTCCAGCCACACTGGAATCCCTGCATTCAGCAATTAATGTGCTGACACAGTCAATCAAATTACTTGATACAAAAATGGCCAATTACTACAAACAATCTGTAAGAGGTGAGAATGCAGTGGAGTCCATGATACCTACAGTAGAGAATGCAAACAAAAAAATACGGACAAAGCTCTAGTTGCAGTCGCAATGTCAGTTACAAAGCAAACCGCCCTAAAGGCAAGAACTGAACAACTGGAGAATGCAGCTCATTCTCAAAAGATAAGACTGCTAGACATGCCAAAGGGTACAGAGGGAGATGACTCGGTGTCGTTCCTGAAGCACTGGATGTCAGAGGTGCTCAGCTCAGGATTCACCCCAGTCCTTATTCGAGCCTACTGCATCACTGCCCTGGTATGCAAGAAACACCGACAAAAGATCTTGAACACTCCTGTTGGTGCAACCCAAGCTTCTGGAATGAGGGATTGTATGTTGAAATCAGCAAGAGATCAGGGGCCACTCTCACTATAAGGAAACAGACTTTTATTGTACCTGGACTATTCATCTGCAACAGCAAAGTGATGAAGGGCCTTTGAAGGCATAACTCACAAACTCTAAGAACCAGAAATACCATACTGGCTCAGCTTTCTAGTTTGACTTCAGTTTACTCTCAGAGACAAGCATTATTCATTTACCATTCCAAAAGCCGCTGGTACCGCATAACTAACTTTGCGGCTGATACTGGAGACCAAACCCAAGAACACCAGGCTTCTAGTGATAAGGATGAGTGACTTATCTCCAGTAATAACTTTTAAACTGTGAGTATGTTTTACAGCTGTCAGCAGGTAATCTCAGCCACCGCTCAGTGGACCCGATAGATTATTTCTTGTGTTCTCTCCCTGAGACTTTTAAGACAGACTATATTGGTAGTTACAAATGGAGAGTGTGACTTCATGCAAATATTAGTGCTAATTGTATGTGAGGCTGTGCTAAATATAATGCTGCTTCAATAATCTTCTAGTTGGTTTATGCTCCAGTTTCGATGCCTAAATGTAAAACTGCTGCATGTTTCGAGTTGAACTGGGGTACAGCGGGGGACTAAGGATTAATGGCAGGGGTAGATAACCTGGATATAGTAGGCTGTCGGATGACTGGTGGTAGTGGAGTTTAGAGCTGTGCCACAATATGGTGATCGCATTCAGCTTTTGGAGCAAACGCCCTCTCCAAGAAACCTGAGGCAGCTCGGGTGATCAGTGAAGAGCACAGCATGGGAAAATTCTCTCTCTCTAATGCATTCCTGCCTTATTCTGTGCCACCTAGTCCTCTGCAGTCCAATAAAACACTGTGCACTCGATCTCTTTCAGCACATGGATGAACTCTCTGGTGAAGACAGTCGTAAGCCATGACAACTTTCATGAGATACTGTTTACCCTAATGAGACCTGACTGTTCTTTAAAATTCAGTTTTAAGACCCTGTTTAAAATGTTTGCAATCTCCCCAAAGGGCTCATGAAGGCAAATACGCACAGATTTTAATTATAAAAGATGGCCTGTAATCAACCTGGTAAAAGATTTCCTGTATTAATTTGACTGATCTTAATTTCAAGTGTTGTTGCTACTAAGACTCACATTGTGTACCTGTTACAGTTAGCAAATAAATCGATTAGCCCTCAGTCTTGTAACACTAAGGGTAGTGTAACACCCCCCACCTACCATAAGCTTATCATAATGTTGTCTACAGTCTATCCTTGGATTGCAGGTTTGTTTGTGTAACTGGTCTAAAAATACAATGCAAATACAGTTTAAAAAACTGGAATGTTCTGAAACTCTGATTTTTTTTCAGATATTATCACATTTGAATCTTGCTGATGCCAACCGTTAGTATTTTGTACAAAGTCTGAAAATCACGTAAGCACACCCTATACCATGTAACTGCATTTATAAAATGGATCCTGTTATATATGTTGTCAACTTGCCCCCAAATTCAGCCATTTTAACATTTTATTGATTACCCCTCAATGGCCCTCTAATGCAAAGAATGGAAAAATGAAACTAAAGCAGACGTTGCGAGAATTGTGGAAATTGAATATTTTAGGAGGCAGTGGGGCACAGATTTTTGGAACTGTGTGTGGTGTACATTTTGGGAGAAGTGAGGTGAAATTTTGGGAGAGACAGGGGGCGAATGTTAGGAATACATGTGAGGTGCACATTTTGGGTGGGCTAAAGATGGGTTTTAGGAAAACATGCTGATGTAAATTTCAAGAGAGATGTGGAGGGCAAAATGTAATAGAGGTGGGGGGCATAAATTTTGGAACTGAAAAAACAGTGCTAATTAATTTAATTGGAGGCAATGGCAAGTAGTGTTGTAGGCTCCACTAGTGGCGTTGAGTAGCAGAGGAAGTAGTTAAAGGAAAACTACACCCTCATATTTTCTAAATGTTATTTGTTTCTGTGTCAATAGACAACTCTTTTCATGTAGCTGTTAATGATGTATGCAAATGCTTTAGTCTGTTTTTACAGTTCATACTAGACCCTCTGACTGCTCTGGGAGTCTCCATTTTGTGGTTGTTGAAATCTCATTGTCCCTGAGATCTGTATTAGCATACGAGAACATGATGCGTAATCACCCTTTAAACTCCCCAGTATGCCTGCCTGCTTAATTAGTGTTAAAAGAAACAAGCTGAAAAAGGTGTGGAATACCACATTTACCTTCAGTGAGCTTTGCAAACTATCTGAGTTATAATGCAGGTTTTTTTTTTTTCCTTTAAACTTCACTCAGTTTATAAGTTTCCAGAGAGTTTTTGCAGGGTATTTGTTATTTCAGCATATAGATACATGATATAAATGGGTGATCTGACATCATGTTCTCATATGCTAATGCAGCTCTCAGGGACAATGCAATTTCAACAACCACGAAATGGAGACTCCCAGGGCAGTCACAGGGCCTAGTATGAACTGTAAAAACAGACTAAAACATTTGCATACATCCTTAACAGCTACATGAAAAGAGTTGTCTATTGACATGTAAACAAATAACATATAGACGATATGAGGGTGTAGTTTTTTTCCTTTAAGGAAAGCTTTAATTGTCAAGATCAGAAACAGGAGTCAGCAAGACCATTTCAGCAGCCCACTACTCACTGGCCTAGTGACTTGGTTTCAAGGGGGTGTTCTATTCAGCCACAAATGAGTGGCTTGGTTTGTTTTGTGTGTGTTTTAGTGGTAGGGGGCTTGTTCCACTGTAAGACTATGGACCTGGTCTTTTGGGCGGGGGGGTTGTTCAGCCTTATAATGACAACTCGCTCCAGGATAGGGATTTCTTCAATGACTTGGTTGGGGCGGGGGGGGGCTGTTTTCTTCAGTTAAAAACTGTGGCCTGGCATGGATGAATAATGTATTTCTGCTTCCTTGGCAGCTGGAGAAGTGGGAGCAAGATTGCAAGTGTGTCCCTGATCCACAACAGGATTCTCAAGTCTGAGACTCCACTGCTGATCAATAGCATAAAAAAAGAAACCTAACAGTGGGGGTCAAACAACAGTTCAAAAGCAATTTAAAATAAAAAGGTAATCAAAATTAAGGTCCAAAAATGTTTACGGCAAGGGCTAATTTTGCAGTTGGTATTCAGTGTCGGTAGGCACCATCCCAACTAGCAATCTCTGGTACATTTCCAAATTTTCTGCTGCCCAGTTTGCACACTTTTTAATTTTATGGACACTGATAAGTGAGTATGCTGCACAGCTGTCATCCGTAATACACTGTGCTACCCACAATCCCACTGAAATGCTGATGTCACAGGGCAATCTGTCTGCACTGAGTACTGCAAAGGGAATGGGACAACTGCCATGACTGTCTGTGGAAGATCTGTGTCCAATATGACAGGTTAGAAAAGGAGACGCATGCTTGCTGTACTCTACCTCCGCACACTTATTCCCCCTCAATCGGCAGATTCAGGTGTATCGCACAACTGTCTGTTACCTGCTGCAGCAGTGAGTGCACAGTGCCGCAGCTGGACTGTAGGAGGAACAGTGAAGGGTAACTACAGTACAGAGCAGCACACTTTCCAAAGGGAGTGTCAACTAAATACAAGATATCAAGCAATCTGGGCACCGGACTATTTGGAACATTTCCAGAAACTGCTACTTGGGGTTTAACTCCTGTGGAAGCTGAATATTGCAGGTACGAGCCCTTCCCTTTAAAATTCTAGAGATTAATTTCAGATTTTTCAAAGGGCAGCAGAATACTGGGTAGGGCACTCATGCAGCTCAAAGTTGAAAGGGTTGTGTTTTTTTCTCCAACAGAATTTTATGTCTTTGTAAAATAAATGTAAATCATGGCAGTGTCATATGATGTTCCCTGACCAATCACAGTGCTTCCTTCAGTTGCATATGGGGTACTCTTACTGCCATAACAGTACCTCACGTGTGCACAGTATAATTGGTTTCTAATAACCGCCGCCTGCGCTGCACAGACGGACCCTGAAAAAGGTATTTTTTTTTAAATGCTGCCACGATCTATAGTAACTTTACAGGAGTGCTAGGAGGGCCTCTTATAGATATCACAGCGTCGCCGCTTGCATCTTTAGGGCACCAGAATGGCTCACCTTCGGGTCACAGTTCTCTTGCTCTAAGAACGCATAAAGTGACACTCACATCCATAAGAGGCCCTCCTAGCACCCCTATAAACTTATATTAACAGACATTAATAATGACATGCTAAGAATTAAAGAAAAACATGTGGTAAGACTGAAAAATGAAGTTGCTCCGACCCATGCTGTTTGGCTGGGATAATGGCATGAGCATGAACCCTAATCAGAAGGCTGGATTATGATGGCAGCTCTAATGTAAACATCGAGAATATGTACACTACAGGGCTGGAGCCACTGTCTGTGATATAGATGGAATAGAGAGAGAGAGAGTGCTAATGTTTGTAATTCTGTGCTTTATCATCAATTACCAAACAAGGACACATTTTTGTCACTTTTATGACTATATCCAACTTAGCACAAAGACTCTTGAGTGGATAAGGTTGTAGGAACTTAAAGTAACCATAAAAATGTTGTTCCTAACAAAGGTTAATTATTTTCCTTCTACTCATCAATTTTTAGATTGTGCTCCGTTAATCTTCAAAATAATTCTAACAAGAATCTAGTATACTCTGAATCAGTGTGGAGCTTTCCAACTTTATATTTTCTGCCTTGGAGGGAAGCCTGATTATTAAACTGCATCTTCCTAGAAGTCTTAGATTCCTTAATTGGTTACAAACATGTCTCACTGACATAACACTAAAATAGAGCACTTTCCTCATTTCCTCCACAAAGGTGCCAGACAGTGGAATGAATCACTTGGGAGGAAAAAAAGTGATCACTCAAGTTTGATCCAAGGATAATGTACACATTCAGGAAAGCTCGACTGCTAGTTCTGGTTTTACTACAGTGTATCTTGGGTCCAGCTTGGGTATAAACCCTTTAAAGTTCTTTGAGGCTTCTGAACCAAAGACATCCAAGGCTCTTCTGTTCATAAAGGCAAACCTGATGACAAAAAAGAGGGAGAGACAGTGAGAATAAAACAACACCTGGAAAGTCCTGTTATTGAAAACAAACAATTATAAATCTAGTTAATTATTCATGAGGCAAACACACACTCTGATTGGCTGCTGTTTCAGATGTTAATCCCTAGAAATGGCTAGTACAGCTCAGAGGGGTGCACCTATGTAAACTTGTAAAAAAGCTGTTTTCCCCTCTTACTAACATGATTAGGCTTATAATCACAATGATAACCTCACAGTTATTTCCTACGGATTAATGGCGGGGGGGGGGGGTTGACTTCCCCGATGAAGCCTCATACAGAGGCGTTAGGTTGGGGAGTTTGGAAGTACCATTCAATCATCCACTAATAAATTCTTTAATCTTACCTTGGTGTGTGCATTGCCTGTGTTCTTAAAACTGGGGAAGGAGGGGTTGGCCCTCGTCTGTACCTTGGGCCAGGGGTGTTGCCAGGGATTTCAGATCTGCACACCAAGTGGACTCACTTCAACCCCTTCCCCTTGTTAGGGTGAGCTACCCCACCCCCCCCGGGGTGTAGACAGACAATATACAAATGTACACCAGGACCGTGTTTGTTGCCTCATATGACACAATAAATACAACTTTTGTATCTCATGACAGTGGTTGTTGTCATGCTTGGGTAAATAATAATGCCATGCATTGTTCCCTAAGATACCCACACACCAGCCCAGAGCCTGTAAAGCTGTATTGTCCTTGGGATGCAAAGAGAGTATTAGTGACTAGTCCTTCTAGTTTCAACTCCTATGAATAAAATTACAGAAAGGTTCAGTATTTTCTTTGTTAGTTTTCATGGAAAAAGAAAGCAGTTTAGAGCCTATTTGCTACCCCCCCTTAAATAAAATTGCACACCATGGAGTGCTTGGAGTATGCCTGCCTACACCCTTGCCTTGGGCCACCCCTCCCCCCCCCCGCCAGTCATTAATCCTCAGGAAATAACCAGTACTTTGGTCATTATTGCTTTAAAGTACCAGTTCAAGGAAACTGTGCAAAATATTTGGCCTTACCTTTTTTCACTATAAAACATTCCAGCCATCTTCTTGTTTTATTGGGTGGCACAATTTTCTAATTGCACCGAAATTTAAATATTTTATACATGTTTCAATTTATTTTTTCCTCAAGAAAAAAAGATTGCCTGCACTTTGCACAGGAATAACACTGTAGACCTGGCAAGAGTCAGAATTGAGAAAATAATAAAAAAAAAAAGACTCATGGGCCCCAATTTTGAAAACTGTGCCAGCAATGGTGCAAGTGGTTGCTCTGCACTACTGAGTTGTGCTGGAGCAACAAAGAGATATATTCAAAAGAGATGAGCAATGGCACATCCCTTCTGAATATATCAAAATATGCAGGCGGTGCAAATACGATGCGTCAGCACATCCCCCAGACAGGTCTGAATACCTGAAACGGGAAATGTGCCGGAGCATCTGAGTTGTGCAGGGCACAAATTCCCGATATTCAGACCGAAATATGCAAATGGGGCCAATATGCATGCAAGGTGCAAATGGAGCCATTTGCAAGTCATTATGGTGCCACTTGCATGAGTTGTGCAGGGCTGGCCAGCGAAATGTGCCTGGCACCCTGCACAGCATGTGGTGCTCTCAGTGGAAGTCCGTAGTACCATCCTCCCTGCTCTGTACCCCGATCCCCGTAAATATACTGTCATATCCATCCCTGGTAGTCTAGTGGATCCCCCCTTCCTGCACTGTACCCCGATCCTCGTAAATACACTATTATATTCATCCCTGGTAGTCTAGTGGATCCCCCCTCCCTACCTGATACCCTGATCGTGTGCAAATAAGTCAAGTACCCGTCCCTGGTAGTCTAGTGTCACCCCCCCACAAAGGACCCCCAGTCCACCCCACTCCCCTCCCCAAGTCATCGGCAGGCAGCGAACCCACCCGCACACCTCCGCAGCTGCCTGCCGAATGACAGCTTACAGTATCTGTTGTAAGTCCACTGGTCCACACTGTGGCCCAATGGGCTTGCAGTGCATGCTCTAATACTCATTCACAACTTTGTGAATGAATGACTTCCTTCACAAAGTTGTGAATGAGTATTACAGTAGTACGGGGAGTGGGGTGGGCTGGGGTCTTTTGGGGGTGCCACTGCACTACCAGGGACAGGTACACGATGTATTTGCACACGATTGGGGTATCAGGTGGGGAGGGGGGATCCACTAGACTACCAGGGATGAATATAACAGTGTATTTATGGGGATCAGGTACCAGGTGGGAAGTAAATAGACTACCAGGCCATACAGTGGTGCTTGTACGGTGTCTGGGGTAGCCACCATCGTTGGGCGGCTGCTGTGTTGCACCACGCAATACAGCAGCCTGCTTGCGGTAGTGACTACGATTCACGCCCGTTTTTACAGGCATAACTTTGTACCCATGTATGCAGCACACCTCCGAGATGTGCCGGCAAATGTGCCACACATCTCGGCTGAATATCCGGATGTGCCGCATATGCATGGGCACGCCCCCTGGGGATGCGCCGTACATATTATCTTTGTGCCACGGTGCATCCGGTATTGCGCAGCACATTTCCCCCCTTCTGAATATCACCCCGGGGTGCATTTCTGGGGTTGCGCTGGAGCAATTCAGTTGCGCAAGGTGCAACTCCTTGGAATATCTAGCCCCTGGTGCACAGCATGGAAGCTACCTAGAGAAGTACATCTGACAGGTATGCTACTATTTGTATTAACTGTAGCTGAAACAAGTTTTTTGGAAAAAAAAACATTTTTCTTTGCACTGCTGTTTTAATAAATCACAAATTATAAAGGAAAACCATCAATAAGAAAACTGCATACATTTTTCTTTCTAAATATGTTATAGCAATTTAAAATGCCGGTTACATGATCACCATCATTAAAGATGAGTTCTGTTTGCAGTCTGATATTGTATCTGCAATGTGATACATACATGAAGAATATAAAGCCAGCACTCTTTAAACGTTCTCATCTGCTTGGTGAAAGCTACTGACACAACCAAGATTTATATAAGGGGTCAAGATGGCCACCAGAAATACTGCTATCTGACTGGACGTTAACAGGTCAGATGTTGTGCCTACACACACAAATGCAGAATGCTGCATCTTCCCAGCCAAAACATTTACTATCATATCATTTCATGATGCAATAACACACTGCAGAGTGTTGCACTCAGTGGGAGATATAGGCACTCTTCTGTGTGTCATGAAGACCTCATGCCTCAGCACACACTGCAGTGCCTGTTTCCCACTGAACACACACCCGGCCAGTGCCTCAACCCTCAGCGCCACTGGGCCAGCCCAACTAATCCTCTTAGTTTCAGGCTTAGGGAATCATAAATCATAACCCCCCCCAGTACCCCATGCACAGCATTCACCTCAGTCCAGCATTAGGTAGTCCCTCATGCGCAGCACCCCCAGTCTCAATGATCAAAATCCCCATTTATATAGTTCGCTATGACCCGAAATATTCACTTATCCAAGCTTGCCGAAGTCCCTGGTACTAGTCCACGACGTTGGTTCCCCTCCAGCTCTCTCAAAAACTGCTGTACTCTCTCCACTTTGTGAACGTGAAGGTCACTCCCTCTCTACGCACCTTCACAGTGGCTGGATTCAAGAACTGGAAATCTTTCTTATTGGCTCTCAAGGTGTCCAAGACTGGGTTAAACATCCTCCTTCTACACTGCAGTAGCTAGGAAAAGTCCTGGTGCAAAAACGAGTGGGCTCCCTGGTAAATCACTTCTTTCTGCTTTTTAAATGCAAACCATATAGCTTGTCTGTCCCCGAAGTTGTGCAGATGTAACGCTAGCTGGTGTGGTGGATCCCCAACCGGTGGTTTTGGTGCCAAGGCAATGTGCGCCCTTTCAATTTTGAATTTTTCACCCTTCGGCTCCAGCCTCAACAGCTGTGGTAACACTGTGCCACAAAATTCTTCCGGTGAGTTCCCCTCCTTGCCCTCTGGCAGACCACAAATGCGGAGGTTGTTCCTCCGTTGACAGTTCTCCTGGTAATCCATTTACTCTCGGAGTTCCCCCAGCTCCCTCCTGAGGTCTTGCACCATTTCAGGCAATCGCTCCGTCCAGTCCTCCAAGTTGGAAATATGGACCTCCGCTTCAGCTATTTTTGCCACCTGTCCAGCGATTTGCTACAAAAGCTCAGAGATTTTAGTGGTGATAACGTCTAATTTCGGAGATGTGGCCGCTAGGACCTGTGCTGTTAGGGTCCTCCTACTACCTCCATTTCTGGCACGGAGAGCGTGATGACATTTGGGCCCTCTGCTACAATGGGAGCCATGGCTTTTTTTGCTGATTCAGCAGCACTGCAAGAGAGCTTCCCTGTATTAGAAATGAGATATTCATCCACTGTACCTTCCTCTACCTGATACCGTTGAGCAAAGTAGTTGATTTTGACTTTTTTAAACCCACTTTTCGTACTTAGATGTCCTGTGGAGACAGAACTGGTGAAAAGATGTGGCTGATCCTTAGCTGCTCATTAGCGCCCCCGAAAATATCCTTTTGATGTGAATTCTGTCGACAGTGGTGACTTAACCAAGAGTTCCAGAATCGATATCGCTGTAGCTTCATTGTTGCTGAGAGGTTAGGTGCATGCACTCCACCGCCACCAAAAAAAAGTCGCCCTTCAACATATGCAAACTACATCCCTGTGATCAGATTCTAAGTCAAGAAGTATGCATGTGAACATGGGGTTACGGTAGCAGTTCGCCATCATCAGTCTAAAGTTGCAGTGAAACTTTAACGCAAGTACTATAAGGAAATTTAAAGCCACCTACTTCATGTAGCTTCATAAAACCACTGACTCAACACAACTATCACCCCCCCTGCAAAAAAAAACTCACGGCTGCCCAGCTCGATTGGTTGAGGGTTTGGAGGATCAGCTATGTAAAACTGTAAGATCTCGGTGAGTCGAGGGGGCTTTTGTTAATACCCGTGTTATCCAAGTGGTGCCATTAGGGATTGTGAAGGCAAATTCACCGCTCTTACTCATAGAAAATGGTGGCCATTTACATCTTGATTACAAGTAGGCATGGGGGTTCCTGCACCAAATGGGTTTTAGTAAAAGGAAGGGCACTAAAGCAGCCCATAAAACACCAAATGACTTTCAACATGTTAAAGCTGCTTTTCTGGGCAGAATTTCAAAAGCCTGTGCCCAAAAAATGACACCCCCAGAACAGGTATTAAACCTGAATGAAACTGGTGTTAATATGCTTCCAGTCTCAGAGTGCACCACGGCTGCTACTAGCTCCAAGCAGGTTGCCATGACCAGACTAGGAGATAAGCGGCAAGTCTCAATTGCGATGATGTTTTTTGATTGCAGCAGGGCGTTTGACCTGGTACTGCATTGGGCCATGCAAACAAAAACAGAACTCAAAGGAGTGATATATGTAATAGATATACCACTCTGAGGTGTGCGGACACGCTCTGATATCTGCGCCTTGGTGTGCGTTGTGCTGCGGGCCGCGGGCCGAGTCGTCAACGCCTAGGCGTGCGTATATCAAAGCGTTACCTCAAGATATATCTATCTTATAAAATGGCTATAGATTTTTTTTTTGGGGGGGGGAGTAGTCCTGTGTAGTTGGTAATTAAATGTTATGTTTGTAGAGGTGACACTTTTTGGTGTTAAAATCTGTATTTTAAATGAATTTAAGTTTTAGTAGTCCTTTGTGGTGTCAAAAAAAGTATGTGTTTATAGTACTGTCACTTTAATTGCCCAAATGTAGCGTGACCGAGTGGTGCTCATTTTAGAAAGTGAGAAGCTGTTAGGTTGTGAAAGTAAGACATGGTGTGTTTAAAAAATTAGAAAAGTCTGTGCCTTTTATTAGTTTCTGTCCGTTTTCTTTAGTACTAGTTCCACATTGTATGCGGAAGCAGCGAGGGTAGATTGAGTGAGTCGGTAATTTTAGAAACGTAGAGGGAAGCGAGCGCGAGTGTTGCTATGGCAACACTTGCTCTCGCTTCCGTCTAGGTTTCTAAAATTACCGACTCGCTCGGTCTGTCGTCGCTCGTTTCGCATCGGAAATGGAGCTACTATTTTGGATTATGGAGAGAAACTAGTAAAAGGGACTGACTTTTCTAATTTTTTAAACACTGCACGTCTTACTTTCACCAGCTAACAGCTTCTGACTTTGTAAAATGAGCACCGCTCGGTCACGCTACATTTCTGTATTGAAAGTGAAAGTACTGTGTTTAGGATCGCGGTATTGTCAATGTAAAGGCTTGAATTGAAGACAAGACTACAAAATAATGTATGTAAAGGCTTGAAATGAGGAGAAGAGTACAAAATAATGTATGTTGTACTTTATATATACAGTTAGGTTTATGTTAATCAGACTGGTCACAGTGGTTACAGGGTGTCAGTTGCATATGTGTGTTAGTGTGGGTATCTAGCTGCAGCAGGTGTGGAGTGGTCTTGCTGCTGGTGAAAAGGTTTTGAGGAATGGAAAGTAGTTTAGGCGTGCGGTCGTAGTGCTAGGTATGCGGTCGTTGGGAAATAACGCACGGTCATGTGACGTGTTTTGTCCAATTGTATAAGTGGGATTTTTATGATTTTACCACACCATTTTATAAATATATATATATATATATATATATATGTGTGTGTGTGTGTGTGTGTGTGTGTGTGTGTATATGGGGGATATATAACAAGCGATGTGCCTCAGAGATCAGTCCTCAGACCACTAATCTTCCAAATTTTTATCTCTGATCTGACACTGAATTTAAACAGTTGCTCAACCAAATACGCTGACAACTCCAAAATTGGGGGCACATGTGCATCCTCTGAAGAGGTGAATAGTATTCAAGATGATCTGAACAAAATTACACAACAGGTCTGGAAATGGGAGATGAAACTTAATCAAGAGAAGTGTTATGCACTTAGGCAGTAAGAATTTGAATATGGTGCTGCAGCACTGATAAACCCGTGAATGTCCGAGTCTTACAAATTTCATGCAAAGTGAGTTTAAGTTAAGAGTCTGATTCTAGGGATTGTACTGAATTTATTTATTTTTATACTTAGGTTTTTTTTCTCTCCTGGTCAGCTGTCCCTTCCTCCACTGGTCCCCCGAGTCCTGTCACCCCGGCATCCACCGGTACTCACGTCTATTGCGGTTTTCTCTAGGTGCCCAGGTAGCCGGGTGCGGTGCCTGTGAGGGACCAGTTTCATTCTGCTGCTCGTTGAGTTTTTCCTTGTCCTCCCCCCCGGCCGAGTGCGGCGTAGGGTGTGCAATGGTGCCAATGACCGAGCTGCACATGCTTCCACATGCAGCATGATGAGTGTCTGCTCTGTGACCGCCCCCTCTGTCTGCGGGTCCCTTGTGCTAGTCCCCAGCTGCCGCTAGGGGCCAGGCAAGCAGTGGACTCTGTCCCCACTCCTCCCCAGGAGAGGAGAGCTGTCCTCTGGACGCTCAATCCTCTCCCTCCCAGGCTGACCCCCTCGCACCGTGAACATGAGTTGTCGGCGTGGCAGGAGGTGAGGCAGTGATGCTTCAGCCCTCTGTGCCATTGGGCCAGTCATGCTGAACTTACTGATGTTACTCCAACTGAAAAATTAGAGCTGGAAGCCTTTTAAACCAATCACTGAAAAGTTAAGCTGTACCTCTGAGCATGCATAACGCAGATGCCCATGATCAGAGGTAGAGCTTAACTTTTCAAAGACCAATTTAAAAGGCTCATACCTCTTGTTTTTCAGCAGAAGTAACATCAATAAGTTTGGCACAATCCCTAGTAACTCACTTTGCATGATATCTCTAAAACTTGGACATGCACAAGTTTAACAGTGCTGCAGTGCCACATTCAAATATGAACGTGCTGCGATGCCAGCAGCCATGATAAGAGCAGGTCGCCTGACATAACTTAGGCTATAAAAACAATAGACATGGCCACTATATCAAAAAGATGACATCATATATGGCAATAATACGCATTCTGATACTACTAGGTAGTGCTGGCATATACTTAAAGGGGGGACAAAATTCAGCATAAAAGTTGGCAGTGTCCCTTTAAAATCAAAATGGTTTATTTTGTAGAATGTTAGAGAACCCCCTATTGCTTGGTAGAATGTTAAGAGAATCCCCTTTGTGTGAAATGGACTACGACATGTAAACTCGGAACTTCAGAATTTTACAGCTATCTGCATGAGACACCTTCCTACGTCAACGGGCTTCGGTTCGATGACATGGACCTTAAATTTCATCTATACACCGATGATACACTAATATATGTTGAGGGGAACTCTGCTGACTACATTCAAAGTAAGTTACAGTCTGCATGTACACTAGAGGATTTTTTCGAGATCCACTTATTAAAATTAAATGCCAAGAAAACTCAAACAGTTCTGTTTAATAGAAAGGCTAATTGGAATGTAAAGACACCTTGGTCATTCAAACAGATGGGTATAAATATTCAACAGGTTATGAGATATAAATATTTTGGCATGTGATTAGATAATGCTTTAAAATGGGGAGAATGCATAGACTATTAAAAACAATAAAAAATAGGAGTACTGTATCGATTAAAACATTTTATGACACAAGAGGCAAGCCTAAGAATAATCAATACAATGATTGTCCTGGTCTTGGACTATGGGGATGTTTTGTACGGCTCTATGATGCCAGTTTGACAACTATGTTATTGACTGATATCACAGCAACGGATTTATGTCGACCGCAAGTTACGGTCGACAGAAATCCAGCAGGAAACCACCAGTACTTTTTCTATTGGGGGGGGGCTTCGAGCCCTGAACACCCCATGCAGGGTGGGTGCGGGGGCTCGCCCCTCCCCGAACTACAGGATTGCAACCCTTGAGTCAGAGTTGATTCAGGGAGGAAGGGAGTACAGGACCGGGAGTCAGAGTGCTGGGGTCTCGGACAGACCATTACAGCAAACTGTTGATGTTGTCGGCATTGACGTGTTCACTGTAATGGTGTCGCCGTACGGTCGGCATACCGTTTTGTACTCCGGGGCATCAAAGACGTGCCTGGACAAGCTCGATGTGGTGTTTAACAGACTAGCTCGCTATGTATTGGATGCCCCATTTAGAATTCACCACTGCCAACTCTGTCGTATGCTGAACTGGACTAGGTTACAAACAAGGACAGATTCTCATATGTCACAATTCATGCTTAATGTTTACTAAGAATTTGTTCCTAAATACATTTTGGATTTATTTAAAATTGGGTCAAACAAACAGTGCCTGCGATCTGCACGAGGAACAGAGTTTAATGTTATAAATTGTAACTTGGACATTGGGAGGTCCTCAATCTTGTATGGGGCCAACACAGAATTTAATTCCAATAGAGTTGCGGGGGCCTAATAACACAATTAGGAAATGCCATCTAAAGCGATAGTAAAAAGAGAAAGGCACCAGTCCCCGCCTTGTTGTCGCATAGGTGTTACGTGAGAATATAGCTCATTCCATGTAGCATATGTTACTGGCATAGTATAGTGTATATTAATTATTCATAGGACACTATGTGATTCTATCTATTGCATGTATTAAATCTATGTCCTAGGTGCTCATCAGTCTTATGTATTTGCTTATTAACTTATTAATGATGTGGTGATCATTGCAGTGTATGGTAACCTGTATGAATGTATTTTGGGCTCTCATTGTAAATGAGCTCTGCTCAATTAATTCCCTTTTCATGGTTTATGAAGACAAGTTTACTACTACTACTCTTGTGGTTATAAGAGTACTTGGAATGTTTTGAAATAAACAATCCTGACTGGCTGAAAATGATGTAATTTAGCATATTAAAAAGGTAAAGCAAAGTCTATGTTCCCTTTAAACGTGATTTTCCGTGGTGATGCTGCCTAACATTGTGGCAACAACCATCCTGACGAGCACCGCTATTGGTACAAAATGTTACCAGAGAGCTGAGAAGTGACAGCAGAACTCTGGGAAAGGGTTTTAGAAATTAACTCAATATAAATAGTACAAACAAGGAAACACCTACCGTCCCTTTGTCAACCTTAACAGGAATTTCCAGTAGGAAGGTCTCAGGTTCTGAACCTCCATCACAGCCTGTAACCAAGATACAAAATGTGAGAACACATCCACTTTAAATGTTCAAACCTAGTTTGAATCTGTTCAAAACTCTAATCCGTGCTCACCAGTTGTGAACATGAACAGTGATTTAAATTTCAGTTTCCTCTAGTTTGATCACAGCTTTATTCCAAGCAGCTCATACTTTCTTAAAGAGCTAGTGCATTGCCTCATGAAGCAGTTGCATTATGATACTCACTGCACCAGACCTGTAGCTTGCTTCGCTCAGGGCCCTACGGGCTGTATGCGAAGCAGCACTCCCATCAGGTGGGCGGATCAGACCTGTAGCTTGCATTGTGTAGGGCCCTGCGGGCCTTACGAGAAGCAGCACATCTGATGGGCATGGCTCCAGACCTGCAGCTTATATTGCGCAGGGTCTTGCAGGCCATATGTGAAGTAGCATTCCTGAAAGACAGGTGGGAAACAAGCCAATTGGGTGTTCATGTGGAGCGGTACTCAGTACCTTCTCCCTCAAATTTGGTGAAAAAATATATAAAAAAAAAAAGAAAAGTTGAGTGTTCGAATAAAAAACTTAATAAAGCAAGCAATGAAAAAAAGTCCTTGAGCATGAACAGTGTGCATTTCATAGCCCTTAGTGTCTGTTGTTGTTTGGGAGAGGGTCATTTATTCCAAGACCATAACTTTTAAATATATGTATTTTTTAACCAAATTTGAGGACTAGGAGTTTTACCACGCATCACCATCACAAACACCAAACTGGAATTTTTCCAAATTGTCTTGCTTCAGCTACCACCTTTTTCCCTGTAAGTTTTTCTATAAGTTTATCTTACCCACAGGTAGAGGAGTGCACCAAGGGGAATTAAGAAAGCATGATTTGGGACACTGAGGACTTGTAAAGTGGGACCGAACTGTGGGCAACTATGGGGGAGGAGGGTGGTGTGGATGCTAGAGGGTGGATAAGGGTAAGCATTTAAAGATCGAGTGAACAGGAGGAGGGATTCTGGTGGAAAGGTAAGGCACCCATCACAGATTTCTTTCACGATTGGTTGGGTTAGGCCAGCCTGGTGGTACTGAGGGTTGAGCCGGTGAATGCCACACCTCGCGCTACGCTGGTGACCCGAGTTCAGGAGCGAGCTCGGGCACTGGGGTTCAGCAGGGAAGGGACAAGGATCAAGCACCCATTGGGCTGCTCTCCTCCCCTGGGGAGCGTTGGGGCATGTCCGGCGCATCAGTGGCTCCCGGTGGAGACTGGGGGCGCTGCAGTGTGTCGGCTGCACATCAGCGTGGCTGACGCAAGCAGGGTTGCCATGCACCAAGCGTCAGAGTGCATCACGTGGGGGAGGAGGGAGAACATCAGAACAAGGAAAAAGCCCGGGTCCATGAGGTAGGTGACGGCACCTGACCCCCATGCCCACTGCCGGATCTACCTCACCTGGCCTTCCAGTTCCTCCACTTGGGCCCTCACCTGCAGCCAGAGTCTAAACTGTAGGAGCGCCCAAGAGGAGGGGAGGCCCCACCCTGGAGGGGTTAAGCTGGGGGTGCTGGCTGTAGGGAGGGGGAAGAGAGGAGGCTCAGGGTCGAGGGGACCTCAGGCAGGCAGGAACAGGCAGGATGCCTGAGAGAGACTCTGCGGGCTGTGACCGGAGCAACAAAGAATGGAAAAAAAAAAATGATTGGTTGGGTTGGAGGGGGGTAAAGGAGGAATTGGGCAGCTGCTGACAATTTCTTTTGAGATCAGGTAGGAGGGAAGGTAACGGCAGTGAGCTGGGCACACGCCACCGATTATTAAACATTTCTGGTGGGTGTGGATTGCAGGTGGTGGGGATGGCCTTTGACCACAGTCAATGCAAGGAAACCCAAGGGGCCATTTTAGGAACTTCAAACTCACAAAAACAGCAGTTTTGAGTAACAAAATTGGAACCCCCCCCTTAATAAGATCCAGTTATCCATAGACTGTTGAAAAATGTTCTGTGCATGTTATTTTATTTAACAGTTTATACAGTTTCCAGTAAAACCACTTAATAAAGAATCATCTGTGGGCCAAACTCGAATGAACCTGAAAGTTTCATGTTTCAACTCCAAGCCATTTTGTGCTATCAGTCAGCAAACAAAAAGGTTGTAATTTCCGCATTTTTATGTTTTTAACTTTCTAGAACTTTAAACTGCTGAACCAAACATTACCAAATTTACATTCTCTAGATATCCAAGCACTGACGCCACACATGCCAAATTTCAGGCTATTCTATCCAGGGGTGGACAGCTCATTAAGATACTAAAATCTGTGTTTAACAATGAACTGCTTACTTAACCCTAGCCTGGAAAAATATACTGTATATAGAAAAATGTACGGAGAGATGTGTATAACAAGAATGTTATACAGCTGGGGTGTAGGATGCTGCATAACTCCCAAGAGCAAAACTTGGGTTTATAAAAGTTTCCCACACAGAGGGTGGGTATAAAAATCAAGCTGTTCAAACCTCTCCATGTTTTGCTCTATATAATTGCTGTGGACTGTTTTTTTTTTGCTCATAGGTTCTACTGCGACAATAAAGATTTCTGTATAAAACTGTCAGTGTCTTATTTATTAAGCTACAAAATGGGAATATTTCACTTTTGTGGTAACATATATGTTATTGGTGAACTACAGTCACTCTAATGATTTGTTTACAGAGAGTACAGAGTTGGGCTTTGCTGCACAATCAGGTTAAAAAACAAGCATCTGTCATTGTCAAATGTCCGCCATGTGCACTGGTGTCATAGGCGGTGTGTGGCTGAAAATTGCTTCAGTGAAGGAATCATTTTATTAACATTTAAGAATGCAAAGTTGAAGTGATGATGTTGGGCAGTGTAACTGTCTTGTTTGTTATTTGTGGTGCAAATTTTCAATATACCATTCTTACGACCCCACCTCAAGAGCAAGTGCAAAGTAGATTTTCAACTCCTGGCTGAAAGATGATTTCACACAGCGACTGCGGAATCACCTGTGTGGATGCAAAAAAAAACATGTTGGCCAGGATCTGAAGAATGACAGCTGTTACATTCATGAGGTGTTGTGAAGAAATGGCTATGTTGAAAATTTGTGGTCAAAATCTTGAGAATTGCCAGTTACGAGCTTGCGTTCGCAAATTTCAATGCAGGCTCATAACTTTGTTGTTGTAAATATTTTGGGGCCACATTTTCAACATAGCCTTCTTATGAGCCCACATCATGAACAAATTCAGAGACAATTTCCAACTCCTGTCCAAAAGGTGATTTCACGCAGCGACTGTGAAATCACTTTTCGGAATGCAAAAACCCCATTTTGGCCAGGATCTGAAAAATGACAGCTATCACATTCTTGAGGTGCTGTGAAAAAATGGCTATGTTGAAAATTTGGAGTCTGGGGCAATCCCGTCGGCGCAGCGGTTGGATTTCCGCTTGCGGCGTTCCTGAACAGGTCGTCGGAGGGCGGCCCGGGAGAGAGGAGGATCGAGCGTCCCTTCACTGCTCTTCTTCTCCGGGGGGGGGGGTGAAGTGCCCGGTGCAGGAGTGACACCCACGTGGAGGCTGGGCTTGTCGCAGGCACAGACACCAGCAGATCTCTCAGGGGCAGGGTGATTGTTAGTCGTCATTGCACGTCCCCACCCCTGCCTATAGGGGGAAAGAAAAACTCGCAGCCTGGCCTGCCTTCATGAAGCCTCGCCTCCGGCTTCAATCAGCCTCCTAGCCGGCTCTCCCAAGATAGTTACTAGGCTCGCAGCACCTATGGGAAAGGGTGCCATGACCCCACCCCTTGGGGGACAAGCCAGGAGTGCTGGGGAGAACGTAGGCGATGTAGGAGGTGGGACCCTGGAGGTCCATGGCTGAGGCAGATGGCGGCGGTAAAAGGCTGCAGCAAAAAGAATAAAAAAGTTACGAGCCTGCATTACGCAAATTTCAATGCAGGCTCATAACTTCGTTGTTTTTAAATATTTTTACACCAAATTTTCAACATAGCCATCTTATGACCCCACCTCATGTACAAAGGTGGAAAAAATATTCAACTCCTGCCTGAAAGGTGGTTTCGTGCAGGAACCTCAAAATCACCTTTTGGGACAGAATTGCCAAGTGTCACTTAATTGTTCATGAGGTGGGGTTCCAAAAAAGGTACATTGAAAATCTGGGGCAAAAATACTAAAAAATGGCCAAGTTATGCCACTAAGTTGAAACCCCCCCATTGAAATACACTGAAACTGAAAATCCCACTGAAATACATTGAAGCGCTTACCTCAGTTCGTGGTTGGGCTTTCAAGAGTGAGAGACATGTCTTCGGGTCCAGAAAGAGTACAGGACGGACCTCCGTAAGTGAGTATGGGGTGGGAGGGTCCATTGGGGTGGGTAACACGCAGACGCATTTGATAGACTGTTTTCTATTTTTCCAAGTTAAAAAAAAAAAAAGATGAAGGACAGTTTCCTTTATTTCAGGGGTCTGGGCACCACCAATATCACTGGGAGGGACACTGTATAACTGAGGACACTGGAGATTGGGCACCCCCTGTGTCACTGAGTTATTTTTGGGGAAGGGGGGCGCAACAGATGTCAAGGAACTTTTCTTATTTTCAGGGGGATAACATGACATGACGAGAGACAGTTTTCTTTATTTTACAGAAAGACACTAGGGGACTGAGCACCCCAATGTCACTGTTGCTTGTGTGTGTGTGTGTGTGGGGGGGGGGGCACTGACAGGGAGGGGAGTGCTGGGAGACAGTTAGTGCCACCAGCAACAGACATCAATGGATGGGCAGGCACACATTCCATGCATTCCAGGCTGACCATGACAGATCAGCCTGGCTTGCTGGGTGGTGCGGAGCAAAGGGACAGCAACTTCTTTTGAAGTTGGTGCCTGTCCCCGCCCAGCAAGCCAGAAACTCTGTCACAGTTAGCCTGGGTACTTATTGGTGTGGCACTGTCGCACCCCTGCAACACTGATCTGCATTGGGCGGACAGTGTCACACCCCTCAAAGGCTCACTCTCATACCAAAGTGTTCACTGCACTTATGCACACAGCGAACACAAAAATAACTGCTGTGAGCAACTTCCATGTTATGTGCTGCCACACCAGACACAAGAGTACTGCCAGGTTTAAAATGTAAACAACAAAAACAGTAGGATTCACTAGTTTTGTGTTTTATTAAAGGACAGTTTCATTTTGCCTTGAAGTACTGTACTGCATACCTGTGGGTAAAAAACAGGGGTTGCTAAACTTAGTGATTTTCTTTGCCACTGAACCAACACCGCTGTGGAGAGAGGGAAATCTGTGTGCCCATGAGAGAGAAAGCTTTATGTGCATGTGGTCTGCTAGCGAAAGCCAGCATGGCTGGTTATAATGGAAAATTATGCCCAGCTTTCCCTGTGGGGAAAAAACAGACCCTGGTCATTTTATCTACGTATCTGTCTATCTGCCTGCCCATGCATTTTTTATTTATAAAACCTATTTAGTGGTCTTGAATACATACTGCAGGTATTAAAAATTTGTCATAACATGTAGCACTGCTGGCCCGGCAGCACAGTGGTACAGGTACTGCCTGCTACGCTGGTGACCCAGATTAGGAAACAGACTCGGATTGCTCAGAGGCTGGCTGAGGAGAGTGGATTTAGCATTCCTGGACAGCTCTCCTTTCAAAAGGGGAGCAGGGTGAACGGGTCCCATGGGTTGGCTGCCACTTGGAGGAATCTGGGTGGCAGAGTAGCAGGACCACACATGGAAAGGGACACTACATGCATCTCCACAGATGCAGAGCTCGTACATCGTGCCACTGCACATGTGTGGGTCCTTGGGAAAAATGGCAGAAAACACCTCTGACTGTGGCTCAACAACGGCCCAATCCCTACATGCCATGCACCAGTGACTGGACACTACATGGACCTGTAGCAGAGGACAACGGGGGGCAGGTAAGCCCCACAGAAGTCGGGTGGTGGGGCTGACGGGACTGGTCTGGATGGGGGCAGGTCTGGCAGGGCTGACAGGAGGGGTCTGGATGGGGGCAGGTCTGTGCCAACTAAGAGAAAAAGTATATATTGAAACAAAAATGCAGCACAGTTTTCATTTCATTCATGAACCCTAAATTTTCCAGTCAACAAAAAATAAATAGATACATAGAATCAAATTTGGCTTTACTGGCAACTTCCCAAGATGGTGAAGTCATTGACAATGCAGATTTGAAATATAGGCAATACATACTACAAGTGATAACATAATAAATGGCATCCATACCTCAATCATTTACTGTATAAAACAAAATAACCCTTGTAGTGCCATAAAAACAAAAGACAACAACCCTCTTTAGTATTATTATCCCAACATTAAAGTTCCAAACAACTATTTTATGCATTTTCCACTGCAAATTGATAATCATATACATACTGCCTGAAAGCAGATGGCTGTAGAGATAGCATAGATAATGGTGTCTGCCTGAGGAATGTACGGACATTTTCCTGCGTCAATACCCTTGAAGTACATGGTCTGCAAATACAGAAAATAATAAATTTATGAACAGGCAACATGCTTACAAACAAAATACATATCAACAGAGGTTGAAATGAACTGAGTTTTGTCTGCAAGACCAATAAGGAACATTCAGGCAGTCATCTGAAACAGTAATGAACAGCATGTCAATCTTTGATTACAATATATAATAATATGCCAAACTAGACCAACTAAAAGCGCATGTACAGGAACTAACGTCGTGATTGTGCATTTGACTAAAAATGTATCTGATAATGTTGTTATAAGAACTATTCTTAGTAAGAACTGCAGTTTGACTGGGTAGAATCCAAGTAGTTTCTGAAGCCCCTCCTTGACCACTGTTCTATGGGGAGGGAAGGGGAGGAGGGTCAGTTTCTAATTGTTTTAAGTTTCCCACTTTACATTATTTGTATGAATGGTTTAAGTAATGGGTTTACAGTAGATTGGATCTTTTATAAGAGTTATTTCCTTTACGTACGTACTGTAACTGCTGATCTTCCAGAATATCTTCACCACTGATTACCATTTATGGGTCTGGGGCCAGAGGCACTAGGATCCCACAGGAGGAAAGATTTTGCAGTGAGTGAGACAGCATCGGCTACTGAGATCAGTGCTTGCTCACCCCCATGTGGTGTCGTGCGCCAGCCAATAACCATTGCCAGCTCTTTCAGACACCTCGGTTCTGTTTGCCGGGAGAGAAACCAAGTGGGGTAAAAGAGAGACATAGGGCTAAGACATTTCCTAACCCAAAGGGATAGGGAAAGGATACAGGAATGTAAATGAACAATAAAATAAAACCCAACAACCAACATTCAGACAGAGAAATGGGGCACTCTAGGTGGCACAAAGGGGTAACTGGGTATACAGCCAGAGCCTCACATCATTAGCCAGACAGGAGGTGGATAGTGATCTTAAAGGCAGCAGCCCTGAAGCATGTGGCTCTGACAGAAGGCAAGAGGGGGATGCCCAGTATTGGGACTCTCTTGTAACTGAGATGGCATAATGTTAAAAATATGAATGAAACCCATAGACTTCTGAAAAAAAAAAACATATGCTACCAGATAGAGGATTAACTGGATAAACAGTCAGTATGTTCCTTTTCACCCTTGCTAGAGAAGACACTAGGATTTTCAGGTGCATGTGGAGTAGTTGGACTAAACTGTCCAAAGAAGTCAAGATGTGCTGATCTCCCCAGGCATCCCTAAGGATAGTGGGCTAAGTGTCCAGCTGGCATAAGGGAAGAAGAAGGGCATGCCAACCAAAACCAGTCTAACCTACTTGGAAGAAGACAGCAGAGAAAATTAACTGCTCCTCCTGCAACCACACAGATGTACCCTGTTTATGAGCTAGGGAACCTTCCCAATCGAGTGCATAGCATCTCCCACAGGCAGGGCAACTAGACCAAGGAAAATGAGATTGGATAGTGCCCAGAGGTACAGACTGCATTTAGCAAGTAAGAAGGATATACCTCAGAATGGGATGTGCCCCAGGTAAGGAGAAGGAAGACAAAAAAACAATAAAGGAAGGGAGCTACTTTCCCTTACCACACTTTTTGGGTTGGCAAGAGGGCCCTAAAAGGACCCTCTTTATGTAGTTTTTTTTTTTTTTTTTAAAACGCTCCAAGGGAGTGCAACTTGGAGAGATGTTGCACTAGATGGTGCCAGCCAGCACATGCAAAGTGAGCTGCCCAGAGGCCCTGGCTCTGAATAAGTGGGGGCCGGGTGTGGTAATCAAGAGGTAAAGATATTTCTGAAGATCAGCAATTATGGTAAGTATGTAATTTTCTATCTTCCAAGAATCAGTCTTCACCACTGATTTCCACTTATGGATTGGAGCAGCATGCTGTCCCATTTTCTGAGGGAGGAGCTAGCTCACCCTGAGGGTAACAGATACCCTAAGCCCTCTGTGTGGGGGAGAACACCTGAGGGCAGTGGCTCCCAACAGGCCTGTGAGACCTGAGACTGGTCAAAGTCAGGTGGGGGCTCCTGCGGCAAAGGAACGGGATGACACTCTGAAAGTTGCCCTCTGACCCTGTGGGAGAAGAAATGAGCCCCATGGAAATGCGGGTTTAGCACCTTATGCCAGGTCAAAAGTGCCAGTCTGGAAGGGCTAAGCCATGCTATCCACCTTGAAGCACACTGCAGTTCCTGAAAGCCTGGAGACCACTTTCTTTGGCGTTATACAATGCTACTAACTGGTGCTGAGCTACCTCCAAGCCCTGAGCAGAAAGGCCAATGACATGCCTGACTCGCTTTGAGGCATGACAGCTAACAGTTGATCTAACTGCAACCACAGGCAATTACTGAAGGATACCTGGTGTGTGGATATGCACACGAGGGCATGTGATGAGGTAATTATCTTCCTGCCAAAGGCATCCATTTGAGTGGAGTCTGCTTCTGGAAGTTGATCACATGTGGGGTGTTGAATCCCCGACATGGTCTGCAGTACTTCCCACCCTGAAGAGGGCTGAAGTACCATACTTGCAGACCCTGTGGGAGCACAATACCACAGGAGGAGGTCCCTAGGGGCTGTTGGAGAAGGAAATTGAAGCTTCCACACTGCCCTGGATGTCTCCTCAAAGGCTTTAGTTAATGAAGAGAAGATACATTTTTTTCGTCATTGGGAACCCAAAGGATTCTCTATGGCAGGGCTGCCGGAACATAGAAACATAGAAACATAGAATTTGACGGCAGATAAGGACCGATTGGCCCACCCAGTCTGCCCATTTCCCTACCTACTGGATAAGCTGCAGATCCTAGTTAACCAGCAGCCTACTTCTTCCTACCCCCACCCCCTAGAATTGCCTTATGACTGTCCCATGCATGCTTGAATTCCACCACTGATTTTGCCTCCACAACCTCCTCCAGAAGGCCGTTCCATGCATCCACAACCCTCTCTGTGAAAAAATACTTCCTTAAATTACCTCTGAGCCACCCCCATCTTCAAATTGTGCCCTCTTGTTCTTGCACACCTCTTTTTTTGAAAGATGCTACCCTCTTGGACTTTGTTGATTCCCTTGAGGTACTTGAATGTTTCTATCATGTCCCTCTTCTCCCTCCTTTCCTCGAGGCTATACATATTAAGCTCCTTTCATCTCTCTTCATATGTCTTCCGGTGCAGACCCTGCACCATTTTAGTTGCCCTCCTCTGGACAGCTTCTATGCTGTCTATGTCTTTGCGGAGATTGGGTCTCCAGAACTGCACACAGTACTCCAGATGGGGTCTCACCAGCTGTCTGTACAGAGGGATAATAACTTCCTGTTTTCTACTGGTGATGCCTCTCCCTATGCATCCCAGTATCCCCCCAGCCCTTCTTGCTGCCCTCTCACATTGCTTGCCCACCTTTAGGTCATCTGATATGACTACCCCCAGGTCCCTTTCCATTTTTGTTGTTGTTAGTATCTCACCCCCATTGTGTACTCTTCCCTGGGTTTTGTTTCCCAGGTGCATTACCTGCACTTCTTAGCATTGAATCTAAGCTGCCATACATTTGACTATTCCTCTAACCTTGCCAAGTCCTTCTCATCCTTTCCACCCCACCCTGTGCTATCAACTCTGTTGCAGATCTTTGTGTCATCTGCAAGAGACATACTTTTCCTTCCAGTCCTTCTGCTATGTCGCTTATAAAGACATTGAAAAGGACCGGTCCTAATACTGAACCCTGCGGTACCCCACTAGTAACCCTCCTTTCTTCTGCATGGACTCCATTTACTATTACTCTCTGTGTCCTATTCTCCAGCCAATTCTTTACCCAGGCTGCCATCTTGGGACCCACTCCCAGGCTGGCTAACTTGTATATTAATCTTTTGTGTGGGACTGTGTCAAATGCCTTGCTAAAGTCTAGGTAGGCCATGTCCACAGCCCCTCCCAGATCTACTACTTTGGTCACCCAGTCAAATAAATCTATCAGATTTGTCTGGCATGACCTTCCCGCTGTGAATCCATGCTGCCTAGGGTCCTGTGCCCCTCTGGCCTCTAGATACTCGACAATTCTTTCCTTCAGAAGTGATTCCATCATTTTCCCTATCATTGAGGTTAGACTAACAGGTCTGTAGTTTCCTGCTTCTGCCTTGCTCCCACTTTTGTGAAGGGGAATCACATCTGCCCTCCTCCAGTCCTCGGGTACCACCCCATCCTCCCATGATTTGTTAAAGGGTAGTCAGTGGTGTCACTAGTTCTACCCTTAGTTCTTTTAAATTCTGGGATGAATCCCATCAGGCCCCATTGCTTTGTCCACCTTCAGTTTTAGAGTTCTTTCAGAACCCTTTCTTCTGTAAATGGGCTGGTATCAACTTCTGTATCCAGAGTGTTTCTACTATTTGTTTTATGTACCTACCCCTCTTCATTTGTAAATACTGAGCAAAAATATTTGTTTAGTATCTCTGCCTTTTCACAGTCTCCCTCTGCCCACCCTCTCTCCCCTTTATTAAGCCTCACTATCCCTCCCTTGGTTTTCCTTCGCTCCCTGATGTACCTATAAAAGGTTTTATCCCCCTTCTTAACTGAGTTGGCTATCTTTTCCTCGGTTTGGGCCTTTGCTGTTCTGACTGCCTTCCCAGTCTCCTTTTGCTTTAACTGATACAGTTCTCTGTCCTGCTCCTTCTGCGATTCCTATTACTTCCTAAATGCTTTCTTTTTCTCTTGAACCTTCACTGCCACTTCCTTTGAGAACCATAGTGGTTTCTTACATCGTTTTGTTTTGTTTATTTGCTTCACACAAAGGCTCGTTACCTCTGTGATGGCAGTTTTATTATTCCCCATTGTTCTTCCACCCCTCCTTCTGCCCATTTGCTAGTGCATTCCTTAGGCACTCACCCATTTTTGTCAAAGTCAGCCCTCCTAAAGTCCAGTACTTTGTCTTTGTATGAGCGACTCTATCGCTGTGTTTATTGTGAACCATACTGTTCGATGATCGCTAGTTCCCAGATGGCTACCCACTTCTACATCTGTGATCCTCTCTCCATCTCCATTTGAGAGAATCAAGTCTAATATTGCTCCCTCTCAGTGGGCTCCAGTACTAGTTGTCTAAGGCATGCCCCCTAGGGCATCTAGAATAACTCCACTCTTCAAGTGACAGCTGCAACTGCACTCCAGTTAACATCTGGCATATTCAGATCACTCATCAGCAATATCTCCCTTTTCTGCCATTCTAAGTATACTTTCTATCATTTCCTTGTCCATTTCCTCCCCCTGAGAAGGGGGTCTGTATACAACCCCTGTGCGGATTGTGGTGCCATTGCCTGTCTCTAAATTTACCCACAGTGCTTCTTCTTCTCCTCCCTGTTTACCCTTTTGTTCTGTTGCTTTTATTCCTTCCCTTATGTAAAGAGCTACTCCTCCTCCTCTTTTACCCTCCCTGTCCCTCCTGTAGATAGTGTATCCTGGTATGTTTATGTCCCAGTCATGGTTTTGTGTGTACCATGTTTCTGTGACTGCCACGATATCCAGATGTTCCTCCTCCATCAAGGCCACTAATTCAGGAAGCTTGTTACCCAGACTACAGGCATTGGTACTCATTGCTCTCCATTTTTTGATGGCTTTACCTTCTGTTGCAGCATCCCCCACTGACCGTTCTACTTGGTCTTTTTCTCATTTAGTACCCTGTTTTGTAGGGAGAGGCTGGGATTTTCCTGCTTGTCAGTGCCTCCCTTTGACTAGTTTAAAAGCTTGCCAATGAAGCATTTAAACCGACTGCTCAAAAGACTTGTTCCCTTCCTGGACAGATGCAGACCATCCTGCCAGTATAGGCTGGTGTCCTCCAGGTGGAACCCCAGTCCCCAATGAAGCTAAACCCCTGTGCTCCGCACCATTTTTTCAACCATTCATTAAACTGCATGGTGCTAATTACTCGCCTCCCCATGCCTTTGACAGGCAGCACCTCTGAGAAGGATACTGTGTGTGCTACTTGTCTTAGGCCCTCCCCAACTCTGCAATGTCCTCCTGCACTGCTCTAATCTCATGATGAGCCAAGTCATTTGTCTCTAGGTGGACAATTCGTCCAGCTCAGACTCCTTGCAGCTGTTCTCGTGATCTTGAGGATCGCTTCCTGTCCCTCAAGCCATGGCACCAGGCAGGCACCTTACTTCAGTTTTCCCAGCTCCCCCCAGTTCTATACCCCTAATAATTGAGTACCCCACCAGGAGCTGCTTCCTTTCCCTGTGGTGTCCTCTGCCTCCTTCCTGTGGGCCTCCCTTGTGACAGTTGTCATCAGTCTTCTCTGTGGATACATCCATAGGGGAGCTATGCTCCCCCAGTATGGTGTATGGGGATGAACCTGTTTACAAGGACGTTGTTGAACCTGAGCACAGTGCTAGAGATGGCACCCGGCTTGGAGTCTGATGGTGGACCAGAGACTGATTTTTCCCAAGAGCTGCTGCACGACACCGCCACCAGTAAGGAATGGTGCCACCCTACAGGGACTTATGGCTCCACTCTCCTCATCTGGGGGTTCCCCCCAATGGGCACCAATCAGCTCATTCCTTTGATGTAAGAGGAACTCTTTTGGGTGACTCTGCCAGGCCCTCCCCTTAGGTGAGGTTCCTTGCGCAGTCCCCCCAGTCATCCCCATCACCGCGTACAGCACCGCCCCCTTGGTTCTTGGCTCAGCATCAGCATCAACAACAGAGTCATCATGAATGGCATCAGGTCCTAACACAGCACCAGGGTTAGGGACAACTCCAGGAATGACACCATCACTTGTGCTGCACCTGGTGGCGGGCCCAGGTCCAACACCAGGGCTGTCATCATGTCTGTGCCAGCACAGTCCTAGAAGCTTAAACACCTTAACTTGAAAAAACGAGTACAAAAAACTGCTGCATATTTACCCTTTATGCTGGCCAACCAAAAATAAAATTCATAACACCTACCATGAGGTTGTTCTTATTTTTTTTTAGTGCCCAACATACATCTGACTGTAGCTGAAAGGTGCACATGGTGGCAGCTCTACTTCGGCTATTAAAACAAAAAAATCCACCAGCACCAGTTCTGTGCTCTGAGGAAGGCGTAGCTGAAACGTCAGCGATTGCAGTGCATCATCATGCACGTGTGCTGTTCTTCCAGGCTGCTGGCTTAATGCTACTACAGGGAAACAGAAGCACTATGCTGGTGCCAACGGATTTTTTGTAAATGTGCAGCAGTTTTTTGTACTCATTTCTTCGAGTTAAGGTGTTTAAGCATGCTGCTTTGTGGTCTGCTAGCACCGCGTCAGTCACCACTAGAGCCCCTCATTTGTGTTTGTAAAGTGTGATTTACAGTCCTAGAAGCACCAGGGGAAACCATAACCTACACCTCAGCAACACGACTAACAACAACCCCGGTGCCAGTCTCTCCTCTGACACAGAGAATGGTGTCAGAGGGGGGCCTGGTGTCATCTCCAGCACCACTTGACTTGTCCTCACTGTGAAAGATGACAACAGAACTGGTGACACCAGAAGATGACACCGAGGTGTCTGCCAATGTAGACCGAGTGCATAGCTTTGGCCTCAACATTGGGGATGTCTGTTGCACAGGGTAGACAGACTGTAGGGGGTTAGCAGCAAAGCGCCCCAGAAGGAGCCGGCTGTCCCCAGACCCACCCACTAGGCCCTACAACACCTCAGCATGGTGAGATCAAGCAGGACCCTGTGCTTCCTTGGATGCAAAGGTCCCAGGGAAAAGGCCTAGCATCTGGGTGGGGAACTGGACGACACCACCTCATCACGTGACCTCTGAGGTATGGCAGCCTATAGAGAAGCAGATATCACACACATCCATGTCATGCTCTGGGCCAAGGCTGGTCGCACAGCACTGATGTTGGTCTGTCGCAGCCGCTGCTTTCCCACAGGGGCACCATCGTATAATGCGAGGATTCCACCAAGCCAGTTCGACAGGAAATTTGTCAAACCGCATTACAGTGATGGCACAGCCATCAGGAAAACAAAGTTTAGTCCTCGCATCCCTCAGATTTGAAACAAATTAACTCCAAGTCAGAGTTGTTTCGGGGGGGGGGTGCAACACCAGGAGAAGCTGTGTCGAGGTTCCGCACGACCATTACAGTGAACTGCCGATGTTGTCACTGTAATGGTCTTCATGGTATTTGTTTTGCTGTTTCAATGGTATACCTAATGGGAGGCTGCCAGGCATTCTTTGATGACTTAGCCCCCTTCTTTTCGGACTTCAGCATCATGGAAAGAAAATAAACCGTGAAGACACCGCAAAGAAATTTAGAGCAGTGGTGCACTTGCAAACAGTGGCAACAAAAATCACTGAGGTGCAGTTGCTCCCACAGTGTGCATTTGACAGCAGAAAGAACAGAATTGAGGTGCGTGAGGGAGCCTCAACAGTTATTGGCTGGCGCGTGACTGTGCGGGGGTGCGCAGGCGCTGTGCTCAATAGAAAATGCTGGTTCCCTTCTGCCAAAAATTTGCTCCTGTGAAGTATTGGTTTCTCCAGCCCCAGACCCATAAGTCGGACTCAGTGGTGATGACTGATTCTTGGAAGATCACAGTGTATCATGTTTTATACACATATGATCAATTTTTTCCAAGTATTAAAACAAGCCATTTTATTTTGAAGACTTGTATTTACTCCGAGGACTCAGCCAGGGGTATATATGGAGTAGCTGAGTTGAAGATAACTGGAAATTAACATACAGGTTGTTTTATTTACTGCAGCCACCATCTTATTGCACCTTGACCCTATGTCCACAGCAACAGGGATCAGATGTGGTGCTATTGGCCAATCAGGCTGCTGAGCCTGAAGAGGAACCAGCGAGAGCTCCTGGGGCACAGGAGGACTGGCGTGTGTTCTGACACATGATTGTGTCCTCCAGTACAGCGCAGCACAGCACAGTGTGATTGACAGCTCCATGGACCAATAGACAGCTGAATTACCTCCCCCCCCCCGGTGAACAGTAGGGGCTGTCCTAGCACCAAAACTATCTGGTGCCTGACTCTGACAAGGGAGAGCAGCTCTGGCAGAGTTGCTGCCTGTAGCCACTGTGTCTGGGGCCTGTCAAGGTTTGCACAACCAGGGATGGGAGGCTGATTGCAGACTTGTACAGCCAAGACAGGAAAAAGAGGAAACGAGATCAAAGAGACCTGACTGAAAGGCTGAGAGTGGCCTGACTGCAGTTAGCTGAGACACAAAAACTGAAAGTTTGCAAGAGAAAGTGAAGTGGAACATTATTTTTTTTTACCAGGAGAGAGATGGTAAGCTGAAAGCTTGTTTACAGGTACAACCTGGGAGCACAAGGAAGTTAAGCGACTTGCTCAGGGTCACACAGTATCCAAGTGGGGGCTGTGGGATTTAAACCCAGGTCTCCCAGGTTTGCAGCTCAGTCTTAAACCACTGCGCTATACTGCCTCCTTTAAGTGTGAAGCAAAGCTTATGCCCGTCCAACAAGCAGTAATACATGTACTTAATGCCATCTGAATTTGAAGCTGAGAACTGCTGCTCTAACAGAGACTTTCATTGTACTGCAGTCTGTAAGGCACACAGTCAGCACCAGTGCAATGTGGTGGGTGTGGACACTTCCGTGGGACTGGATGTCTATATGTGCTGAGGAGGACAGACTCTTGAGGACTACTAGGAGAGCTGCTTGTAAGAAGGAAGAGAGGTAACTGATTGCTGAATACAGGAGAGCCCCTGAACAGCATCGGAGGTAACTCCCGATCCTTCGAGCCCACCAGCAGAAGCAGAGGCCTGACATCGAGTGCAGACACTGCACCTCAGCTGACACAGAGAGAGAAATACGGAACACCAGCCAGAGAAGGATTGCTGCCAACAGTACCATCAGCGCCTGTACAGTGAGGGAGATCCTCTTGTCCAGGAACGGTGAGTAAATCCAAGGTTTGCACCTGCAATATGAAAAGAGTAGGGAGTGTTGACTTGACTTGGCCAGCTGGTCAGGAGCTTATCAATACCCGAGTTTGAGATTTTCTTTTGTTTAAAATTGTCTGACCCTTGGGTGTGGGTTTTCTAGTTCATTAAGCATTGCTAACCATTTATTTTAAGTGTACCACCATCAGCCACCAACAACAGGCCTACATAGATTCAATGGTTGGATACCCAGTAACTTTCTGGGGGCTCCCTTTAAATATTTAAAGGGATGAAGCACAGGTACCTGCGGGGAGAGTGTAGTGCCCCCAGAACTGGAGGGCAGAAGAGAGGCACGGTACGGCACACTGTGGTGGTGGCGGTGGGGCAAGCAATGCTAAGCCCATGAGGGCACCTAGTCTACAGCCCAGAGAAAACACTGATTTGGCTGCACCTTGGAGGGTACTTAACAGCAGATGGGTATTTATCTACTGGGGTTATGAAGTTACTGAGGAGTCAGCCAGATTGTGCACAACCTACCTCATCTGCTAACCATCCCTTTTTACCCTGTTTAGGATTGCTGCCTCTAAGAAAGCGTTGCTTTATTTTGTCTGAATTCATTATATGTTACCATTTATTTAGAGATGTTAAGTGCAATCTGTGGGGGACTTGTTGCATTAGAAGGCTCTGTGGGAGGCGTGCCCTACTGGGGAAGTACTACATCCCAAGGGTTTGTACCATACAGACACCAGGCCCACTAAAACCTTTCCTCTGGATGAAAGCACTGTGCTGACTTTCTGCCTTAAGTACTAGATATGAACTCTTCAACCAGGAGGGAAATGACCCAGGTCACTCAACCCTATGAATCCTGGCAAGACAAGACTAGTAACCACAATATTTACAGTGAGCTGGTTACACCAATATGCCATTTTTACTGCTGCTCCTTTGCCGATATCACAGGCCCACAATATTTTGATGATGTAATTTTAGTCTATAGCCTCTAAGGACTTCTACCCCAGCCTTTTGTGAAACATTTGCTTTTCTTTTTTTTTTTGCTTCTTTCCTACACCCCAGACATGCCACTCCTTCCAGTCTGCACAGCGTCCCATTCTGCCCACCAGTCTCACCCTCTGCTGCCAATCACCGCTACTTGGGTCCCCAGGCTACCCCCCATCTTTGGAAGGGTCTGGCTTACCCCTACTGTGGAGTCCAACTCCCCTGCCCAGGGGGATGGGAGTGACAGTTCGGGGGGGGGGGTCTTCTGAGGCATGCAGTGCTGTGGGAAAAGTGATGGTGCACCTGAGGGATTGCTGGCATGGGGGGACATGGCAGAGGTCAGCCGTCAGGCCAGGACTGATACAATTTCCTATTTTCTGGTCCCTCCCCCTCTCTCTCCAGCGGCACACACTATGGCAATGCCCTGGAGGCGGAGCCAGATGACATGTGCTTACACACCCTGACTAGGGCGCCGTACAATACCAGGTGTCCCTCTCCAAGTGGTGCTTCGCTTCACCCTCCCCCAAGAGGGTAGCATCTGCCCCATCACCCTTCTTTCCAGCCTCCGCTCCTTATGTCCAAGGCTTTGGGCTCAATATGGTCACTAGTGTGCTGAGCAGATGCTCCACTGCGCGGCGCCACAGATGGCTTCTTTTATTTTTTAATGTAATAAAATATAAATTTAAAGTGGCAGGATTCACTTTTAAGTACCAAAGTGTTCAACATACCCATTTTCACTAGGAAGAAAAAACTGTGCTGAGACTAAGAATGTGAGTGGTGGAACATTTGTTCAAGTAATGGAAACAGTTGGTTTGGAACAGCTAATTAATAAACCAACTAGAGGAGGAAACATCCTGGATTTATTATTGACAAACAGATCTGACATTGTTAAAGGAACATCTAGGAAATAGCGATCATGCTATAGTGGAATTTAAAATTAAAAATAAAATTACATGCATCAAAGGTAAAACTGCAGGGAAAAAATTATAAGAATTATAATAAAGCAGACTTTAGAAAAATTAAGAAGAATTTTGAGAAATGGAATTGGAAGTGGAATATAGAAACAAAAACAGTAAGACAAATATGGGATGAACTGAAAAATAAGTTATTAAATCTAGAAAAAAAGTATGTTCCAGATAAATAGTTCTATAATAAAAGAGGTAGAAAACCCTTGTGGTGTACTGATAGAGTAATAAAAGTTTGCCTAAAAAAGAAAAAGGCATTTAGAAGAATGAAAATATTACAAACAATAGATTCTGTAAAATATTATAGAGAGTGTGTAAAGGAAGTTAAATGGATTATAAATTTTGAGAGAAGGAAATTAGAAGCAAATTTGGTTTACAGAAAAGACAATGGAAAAAGCTTCTATGCATATATAAACCAGCAAAGGAAAGGCAAACAGGGTGTAGGACCACTGGACGTGAATGGTAAGGAGACTAATGATCCCAGTGAAATGGCAAACGAACTAAATGATTATTTGGGGTCTGTTTTTGAGGAAGGAAATGATGTAAGAAATGTAGTAGTGGATAGGAACCAACAAAATCGGGATATGGTTACTACTAAAGAAGAAGTAGAAGGGATAATAAACAAGATACAAATATACAAATCTGCAGGACCAGACATGTTACATCCAAGGTATATTAAGGAAGTATTACCATTAATATTATTTATTTATTTTATTTTATCTAGTTTTTGTTGACCGGGTAAGTGCACTAGACAAATCCTGCCTATTTTCAGGCACGACCCGAGGGAGGGGGATACAGATGAATGCCAACTGACCTTGAACCAGATTAAGCTGTTGGTGGTATTTTAAGTGAATGAGGGAAATTTGGCCAGGACACTGGAAAATTCCCTATTCTTCGATAAGTGCCATGGGATCTTTAACGTCCACCTGAACTACCACCAATCCAGGCAGATGGGACCTCGGTTTAATGTCTCATCCGAAAGACGGCACCTCAGAAGTGCAGCACCCCTCTCATGCTGCACTACAGTGTCAGTACTGGGATATTAACCCAAGTGCCAGATGTGGGAACTGAACCCACAGCCCTCTGATCTCCCAGCCTCAGAGGCAAGTGTGCTGCCTACTGAGCCACTGACACTGAAATCTTGGTGTGGATAATTAATGAATCCTTTAGGACTGGTGAGGTGCCAGATGATTGGAAACGAGCAATTGTGGTGCCTTTATTTAAAAAGGGAAAAAGATCAATAGTGTAAAATTAGAGACCTGTGAGCCTAATGGCAATTCTGGGGAAGTGGTTGAAAGTATACTAAAATTAAAAATAGAGGAACATAGAAACATAGACTTTGACGGCAGATAAGGACTGCTTGGCCCATCTAGTCAGCCCATTTCCCTACCTACAGGATATGCCGTAGATCCTAGTTAACCAACAGCCTATTTCTTCTTACCCCCCACAAGAATTGCCTTATGTCTGTCCCATGCATTCTTGAATTCTCCCACAGTTTTAGACCCCACAACCTCCTCAGGAAGGCTGTTCCATGCATCCACTACCCTCTCTGTGAAATAATACTTCCTCACATTGCCCTAGACCGCCTCCCTCTATCTTTAAATTGTGTCCCTTGTTCTTGCAAGTCTCTTTTCTGAAAGATGCTACCCTCTTGGACTTTGTTGATTCCACTGAGGTACTTAAAAGTTTCTATCATGTCCCCTCTCCTTCTTTCCTCAAGGGTATACATATTAAGCTCCTTAGTCTCTCCTCATACGGCTTCTCCTGCAGACCCTGCACCATTTTAGTTGCCCTCCTCTGGACTACCTCTATCCTGTCTATGTCCTTGCAAAGATGGGGTCTCCAGAACTGGACACAGTACTCCAGATGGGGTCTCACCAACTGTCTGTACAGAGGATAACAACTTCCTGTTTTCTGCTGCTGATGCCTCTCCCTATACATCCCAGTATACCCCCAGCCCTCCCTACTGCCTTCTCACATTGCTTGCTAACCTTAAGGTCATCTGATATGATTATCCCCAGGTTCCTTTCCTTTTTTGTTGTTGTTACTACCTCCCCACCCATTGTGTATTCTTCCCCTGGGTTCTTGTTTCCCAGGTGCATTATTTTGCACTTCTTTGCATTGAATCCTAGCTGCCATACTTCTGACCATTCCTCCAACCTGCCAAGTCCCTTTTCATCCTTTCCATGCCTCCTTGTGTATCAACCCTGTTGCAGATCTTTTTGTCATCTGCAAAAGGCTACTTTCCTTCTAGTCCCTCTGCAATGTCACTGATGTAGACATTAAAAGGACTGGACCCAATACTGAACCCTACGGTACCCCACTAGTAACCTCTCTTTCTTCAAGTGGACTCCATTTACAATTACCTTCTATTGTCCTGTTGTGCAGCCAGTGTTTTACCCAGGCTACCCTGGGACCCACTCCCAGGCTGGTTAATTTGACTATTAATCTTTGTGTGGGACTGTGTCAAATGCCTTGCTAAAGTCTAGGTAGGCCATGTCCACAGCCCCTCCCTGGTCTACTACTTTGGTCACCCAGTCAAAGAAATCTATTAGGATCGCTGACATGACCTTCCCGCTGTGAATCCATGCTGCCTTGGGTCCTGTGCTCCACTGGCCTCTAGGTACTCAACTATTCTTTCCTTCAGAAGTGACTCCATCACTTTCCCTACCACAGAGGTCAGACTGACAGGTCTGTAGTTTCCTGCCTCTGTCTTGGTCCCACTTTTGTGAAGGGAATCACATCTGCCTTCCTCCAGTCCTCGGGTACCACACCATCCTCCCATGATTTATTAAAAAGAGTAGCCAGTGGTTTCACTAGTTCCTCCCTTAATTCTTTTAGAATTCTGGGGTGAATTCCATCAGGACCCACTGCTTTGTCCACCTTCAGTTTTAGGAGTTCTTGCAGAACCCTTTCTTCTGTGAAAGGACTGGGATCGACCCCTTATCAAGAGTGCTTCTGTTAATTGGATTAGGCACTTCCCCCTCCTCTTTGTGAATACTGAGCAGAAATATTCGTTCAGTATCCCTGCTTTTCACTGTCCCTCTCTGCCCACCCACCGCTCATTCTATTCAGCCTCACTATCCCTCCTTTGTCTTTCTGCCGCTGATGTACCTATAAAGGTTTTATCCCCTTTTAACTGAATTGGCTATCTTTTCCTCAGTTTGGGCCTTTGCTATTCTGACTTCCTCCTGCTTCCTTCTGCCTTAACTGGTACGGCTCTGTCCTGCTCCTTCTGTGTTTCCTTATACTTCCGGAATGCTATCTTTTTCTTCCTGACTTTCACAGCCACCTCTTTTGAGAACCATAGTGGCTTTTTCTTTCGTTTTGATTTATTTGCTTCACACAAAGGCTTGTTGCCTCTGTGATGGCAGTTTTGATGATTCCCCATTGTTGCTCCACACCTCCTTCTAGCCTGTTTGCTAGTGCTTTTCTGAGGCATTCTCCCATCTTGCCAAAGTCAGCTCTCCTAAAGTCCAGTATCCTCACTTTTGTATGGCTTAACTCTGTAGCTGAGTTTAACGTGAACCACACTGTTTGATGGTCACTTGTCCCCAGATGGCAACCCACTTCTAGATCTGAGATCCTCTCACTGTCCCCGTTTGAGAGTACGAGGTCTAAGATTGCTCCCTCACGAGTGGGTTCTGAAACTAGCTGTCTAATGCCTGCCACCTGTAGGGCATCAAGAATGGCCCTGCTCTTCAATGTGGCTGCAGCAATTGTGCTCCAGTTAACATCTGGCATATTCAGGTCTCCCATCAATAGTATCTCCCCTTTCTCTGCCATTCTAAGAATGCCTTCTATCATATCCTTGTCCATTCCCTCACCCCTGACATGGGGGTCTATACACACCCCTGTGCGGATTGTGGTGCCCTTTCCAGTCTCCAAGGTGACCCACAGTGCCTCCTCTCCTCCCTGTTTACTCTTTTGTTCAGTTGCTTTTATCCCTTCCTTTACATAGAGAGCTACTCCTCCCCTCTTCTCCCTGCCTGTCTCTCCTGTAGGTTATGTACCCTGGTATGTTAACATCCCAGTCATGGTTCTCTGTGTACCATGTTTCTGTGACTGCCACGATATCCAGGCATCCCTCTTCCATCAAGGCCACCAGCTCAGGAGCTTGTTGCCCAGACTCACGAGCATTGGTACTCATTACCCTCCATTTCCGGATGGCGTACTCCCTTTGCCCCATCCCTGTCCTTCTTGCCTTTGTCACTTTCTCCATTTACCCCTGCCCTTCTCCTATCGACACCTCTATGTTGGTGTTTGCCGACTTACTACCATGATTATTTGGGGCTAGGATTTCCCTGCTCCTTTCCAGTGCCTCCCCCCTTGGCTAGTTTAAAAGCTTGCCAATGAAGCAGTTAAACCTATCACCTAGGATCCTGGTTCCCTCCCGGACAGATGCAGCCCATTATGCCAGTATAGGCTTGCATCACTCCAGGTGGACCCCCAGTCCCCAATGAAGCCAAATCCCTGAGCTCCACACCAGTTTTTCAACCACTGATTGAATCCCAGTGCGGAACACCCTAGCCTCTCCTATGCCATAGATGGGCAGCACCTCCGAGAAGGTTACCATCGTGCTACTTGACTAAGGCCCCTCCCCAATTCCACAAACTCTTCCTGCACTTCTCTAATCCTTTCTTAGCCCGTCATTTGTCCCTAGGTGGACAATGACATCCAGCTCCCTCCCTGTGCAGCTGCTCCGGCAATCCTGAGGATTCACTCCTGTCCTCCAAGCCATGGCGCCAGGCAGGCACCTTACCTCCCTCTCCCTTCCTCCCCCAGTTCTACCTTCCTAACAATGGAGTCCCCCACCAGGAGTTGTTTCCTTCCCCTGCAGGGTCCCCTGCCACCCTCCTGTGGGTCTCCTTTGTGGAGGTTCCCAGCATCCTCCTTGGTCTCCACTGCAGGTGCCTCCATAGAGGAAACATACTTTGCCAGAATGGCATAGGAAATGTGGAGAGGTACAACTGGAGAGGAAAGTATAAGCTGATAGGATTTACGGACAAAAAAACAACAAGGATTTAAAATAAAATAGAACATGTGGTACAAATCACTTATGCTTTTATGAAAAGATTAAGGAGGATTTAAATAGTAATATACCAGTGGATATAATATTTCTGGACTTTCAAAATGCCTTTGACAAAGTGCCTCACGATAATTTGATTAAAAAATTAAATAAAATAGGAATAGATAGTCGAATTGCTATATGGGTGAAGAATTGGCTGAATGATAGAAGTCAGAGGGTTAGAGTATTAGGAGAGCTGTCTGAATCAGTAAGGGTGAGAAGTGGGGTACCACAGAGCTTGGTGTTGGGCACCATATTATCCTCATTGTATGTTAGTGACTTACATAAAGGAATTGTTAATCAACTAGTGAAGTTTGCAGATGACATCAAGCTGGGGGGGACCAGTAAGAACAGAACAACAGAAAAGGATGAAAAGGAATTTGGAAAAAGTAGAAAAATGGGCTAGACAAAATAAGATGAAATTTAGCTTAGAGAAATCGGGGGTAATGAATTTAGGCAGGGAGAGTAGAGAAAAAAGGGGTATATACTTGATGGTAAAGAACTGAAAAAAGTTATAGAGGAAAAGGATTGTGGTATGATTGATAGAGAACTAACATTTGACAAAGAACGATAGTCATACAAAATGCAAATAACATGGTAAGAAATATAAAATGTACCTTTAAGAATAAATCATTGGGATGTATGGTGTCAATATGTAGGTCTTACGTCAGGCCATATTTGGATTATGGCTCCCAGTTGTGAAATCCATACACAAAGAAGGAGATAGGGAGAGTGGAGAGGGTGCAGAGGAGATATACTAAGATGATAGGACATTTACATAATTACGAGTATAGTGAGAGATTACAGAGGACAGGGTTATATATGTTGGAACAAAGAAGGATAAGAGGAGATTTAACGATGATGTTTCGAATAGTAAATGACCATAAGTTAGTAGAGGAAATGGGTATAAAAAAATAAAAGAAGGGTTAAGGGGGTTGAGAAGTCACAATAAACAAATCAAACTTAAGACTGTAAGAAAAAATGGTATATATTATTCCTTTGTTAAGAGGACAGGGAGAGTATGAAATACATTGCCAAGAGATGTGGTGGAAAGTAAAACATTAGAAGAATTTAAAAAAGGAATCATCAATTTTTTTCTTGGGGAGTAATGAAAGTGGACCCACTATGGTGGGGGACAGTTCATATGGACCTATTGGTCTTCTACTGTTCTACGCCAAGTATAAATACTAAGTATAAATCATGCTGTTACTCATAGAATGTTCTGGCTCTAAGCGCTTAGAGGAGTGACAGCAGTGACAAAATACAATTTAGTTGTACCCTTTGACATTTATTTTTCTTTCTATAGTATTTTGCTACAAATACACTTCAGCAGTGAAAATAACACACAGTACAGTTTATATTTCCAGTGATCTTTAATTGTACTGGAAAACAATCCCTCTTAGCCAATCAGGATGCAGCATTACTGTCTTGTTATTGTGCGATAATCAGACAGTAAACTGAATAATGGGATGATGGCTCTGAATTCTGACTGACTTGCTAAGTAGACATGTAGCAGCCAGAGAGCAAGCCCGGTTTTCCCTCCCACTTCAACACGCAGCAGCCAGTCAGAGACTCTAGTAACGCTATAGTGCTTCTGTGAAAAACAGTTCCTGCTTTCACACAGATGCACTGTAGCAGGACACACAGATTTTACAGTTTTAAATAAAAAAAAAAAATGTGTTTTCGGTATAATAGTGATACTACCAATAGTGGTTGGGGTTTCCTCAGTAATTACTACACCAGGGGGTTAATAAACATGTCGGCCTTCGGCTCAGTGTTTATTACCCCTGGTCTGGTTATTACCTGTAAACCCAGACTACTATGGTATTATTGCTATAAGCCAAACTGTAGTAGTTTTTTTATTACCTCCACAAGCTTGGATGCTAGATACATGGAGATAGTGGTGCTTTTGTAGAACATCATGGAGATTCCAGCTAAGAACCCTGTAATAAGAACAAAGACATGGACTGATCAATTATTAAAGTGTCTCCTCTGCTGTAGGTTTTTAGGGACACTTGGAGCACCTCTTATGGTTCTAAGTGTTTCCTCGCACGTTCTTAGGGTAAAAAAAAAAACTTAGAATTGAAGGTGTTCAGTTTTGGTGCCATAAGGCCCAGTAGGAGACTCTCTAACGGCCACATGAGACATTCCAGCATCCCCATACACTTAATATAAATCACTCATTTCCTGATAAAATAGCACATTCACTCATTTTGAAAAACTCACTTGTTCACTTGGTTTTGGGCACATCAACTTGGGTGCTGTTGGTTTGCCCTATTTAAGATGCACGCAATTGTGAACTTCTTAGAAACCATGAGAGTGAGGAGCTTGTGAAGGAGCTTACATTATGTTTACCATGGCAACAGAGCGACGTTCTTAGCAGTTTGTAATTTTGCTTTAGTTTTTTTTTTTTTTATTCAGTATAGTGCTGTTCTCATTTTGATTCAAAGCGCTTTACACAATTTATAAAACATTTACAATAAAATATACACACATCACAAATATATAAATAAAACAAGCTAATTCATCAGTTAAAATGTCAGTCTGATTCAAAAAAGGCCTGTCTAAATAAAGAGTTTTTTGGCTCCAATTTGAAAACGTCAGCTATAGGACTATCTTGAATAAACCGAAGGAGAGAGTTCCAGAGAGTTGGTGCTGCAAAAGAAAAGGCATGAGCACCCGATGACTTTAAGAAAATCCTTGGTACCTCTAACAGTCCCTCCTCTGCCGAGTGAAGAAGGTGGGAGGTGCGTTAGGGATACAGGAGGTCTGGCAGGTAGCTGGGTCCATGACCATTCAGGGCCTTATAGGTCAGTAAATCGACCTTGAAGGACTCCACCACCTAACCAGCAGCAAGTGCAGATAGCGGAGCACAGGTGTAATATGATCTGACCTGGACAGACCCATCAACGACCTGGCCTCTGCATTCTGCACTAGCTGCAGGTGGTGAAGATCTATGCCCGGTAGGCCCAGGTATAGGGCATTACAGTAATCAAGGCATGAGGTCACAAAGGCATGGACCAGTGCTGGCATGTCACCAGAGGGTATCCGATGCTTAATCCTGGCGATGTTTCTCAGATGGTAGAAAGAGATCTAGATCACGGTTGACACCTTTGACCCAACTGTCAAACCACATTTCAAAACAACGCCAAGATTCTTTACCCGATCAGAGGTAAGCAGCTGGGAGTCCCCAAGCCTAAGCCCCAAGACTTGCCCAGACTGCACCCACACCCCTTGGCGGCCAGATTCCAGCACCAGTACTTCAGTCTTGTCCGGATTCAACTTCAACCAGTTGGCCCTGATCCAGTCGTGGATCTCAGCAAGATTGGTTCGAATTTGTGGAATGCATAACTATGGAAAATGGCACTGATGTGCGAGTTAGTGCACAATGTTTCCATGGAGACTGCATCCTCAGATGTTAGTGGTCTGATGGTTTTCCACCAAATTCCATCTCTGACACTGATCAATTTCTGTATTTTTTACGGTCACCTATGGATACCTCAGAGCATCACAGGGCATGGAAACATGGGCACCATCCTTAACACATGGACAGTGATTTCACAAAAAGCACTGTGGATGGGTGCCACTGTAAGAATATAGCTATATAATAACTGGCAAGGAATTTTTTTAATAGGGAGAGCTGGTTGATATTACTTGTAACAACTGGCTGGTTGTTACCACAAACACGCACTCAGCAAAACAGAACACACCGCGAGCCCCACAGCGGTTAATCTGCAATCCACTTGAACAACCACTAAATTCTAAAAGTAAACACTTTCCCCTCAACCTCCATAGATTACCTGCCCAGCAGTCCTAGTACCAGACATCACAAACAGCCGACACAGCTTACAGAAACTCCCTTCAGGCCAAATTGCACTTTCCATCAGGGAGTGACAGTAAATATTAACAAAGCTGCATCTTAAGAAACCCGAAGCAAGAAAAGAAGATACTGCGTGATCAACTCTGACTCCGAGTAAAAGTAAGTCAAACCACACCAACCAGCTTGTTAAGCACTGACACAGTTCATTAGTACACAAATATTTAAAAAAAGTCTATTTAAACCACAAATCAGACTTGAGAAATGTGAACAGAAACACACACTTTTACCACTCTCCCTTATTACGCACTGGCAAGACCAGCATTCACTGCAGTTCTCCATGGCAACCAATCTCCACCCAGAGCCAAAGGGAGGAAAAACAGAGCAACAGAAACAAATCGGAATAAGAGAACTGCAAACAGCAAGTACTCCACAGTTGTTACACACAAAGACTTTCAACAAAAAATAAAATTAGCAAAACAATCTTCATTTCAAACGTTTTAAAAGTTGTACCAGTCTACCTTCACAGCCTAATCCTTAAAGGAAAAATGTATTAATGCTATGTCTGTGTTCTTAGTACATATTTTTTTTCTGAATGTTCCTTGCTGTCACAATGTTGTTATACTTAATATTTAATCATAATTCATAAAAGGCTCTTAGTTTCTAAAACAGTATACAACATATTGTGTATATATATATATATATATATAAAATACAAAATCACACATGCCCCCTCAATGCAAAGCATCATGGGCTGCATATGCAAATCACCACAGAATGTTATACTGGTCCAACTTTAAGCAGAATTGCATGGTGCCGAAAGGCCTCTCACACAGTTTGCAAAGGGTAGTAACAGAAGACATAGACACATGTTTTGTCCTACCAGGACTCATCAGTATGCCTCATCTGTTGGACACCCCAGTGGAATGGACCAGCTACCCTTAAGGCAGTGTGCCTTGGATATATTGTGGTGAACCCATTAAAATAAAAAACTATTTAAAAGACAACCTCTGTGCGCAAACACTGAGGCAAGGGTTACCCCAAAGAGCATTTGGCTGGGAAGCCAAGTTTCAAGAAAATACAAAATCACACATGCCCCTCAATGCAAAGCATCATGGGCTGCATATGCAAATCACCACAGAATGTTATGCTGGTCCAACTTTAAGCAGAATTGCATGGTGCCGAAAGGCCTCTCACACAGTTTGCAAAGGGTGCTAACAGAAGACATAGACACGTGTTTCGTCCTACCAGGACTCATCAGTATGTATGTGTATATATATATATATATATATATATATATATATATACACACACACACACATATACACAACTGAAGCATGAACTTGTGTGGTAAAAAATTCATTGCCAGTCTATTATACAAAATAAAAAGATGGGAAGTGTGTATATGAGAATTTAATTCAAACCTCGTCGTGGGATGCTTTGACAAACCCGCTCACCGGGTTATAGCATCCCACACCTCGGGTGTGAATTAAATTCTCATATCACACACTTCCCCATCCATTATTCTCTATGTGATACAAGACACAGAACTGCAGGCAGCATCCTGAACTGGTAGATGGTACGCTGGGGATAACTGTACTCCAAAATCATTTGCATAGTGGTGCCTTCTAAACAAAACACATTTTGTATAGCATTAGGTGACTTTTGTGTAACACTTTAGTTTGGGTAGATTTTTTTAGTGTATACACACACCCCCCTATGTTTCGTCTCATCACCTCCAAATCTCAGTGTTCTGTCATTTTCCTTTCGTGTTTCTTTCAAACTCTTTTCTCTTCATTCTGTTTCTCTTTTCTTTTTCTCTGTTCCTTCCCATTTCCTTTACATTTTCCTATTTATTGCTGTCTGCTTTTAATTTAGTTTCTTTGTACTCTATCACTTCTGTTTGTATCTGTGCTTCCTCCATGATCCTTATTTCTGTTCATAACTATACATCTTTTTCTTAACTCATTTTGACCTGCACAGCCAATTTGCACCTGGTTAAGCAACGGATGGTTCGGACTTCATATGGAGCTACTGGAAGTAATTCATTTACTTCCTCGCCTCGATTCTGTCCAAGCTTCACCAAAGCCCGGTAGCACTAATGAAACCAAAGCTGCAATTTCTCAAAGACTGTGGTGTTAGTTCATGTCATTACCTTTGCCAGAGTCTGAAGGGAAATTACACTGAACCATAGTTCCTGACGATTTAACATGAGAATCACATCACAACTGCAGCAGATTGGTTCACTTTTTGTGATACAATGCCAGGTAAACTGTTTATTGCCAGCTGATGATTTTTAAAAAGTTGCCGTTTGCTGTGGGTCAGAACCACAGGTGGGTGCTACTATATGGATGTGGCTGCCCACCAAAAGTAATGGCGGATGCTCCCAACAGTCACTTATATTTATAGTAACACCCTTGCAGTTCTGATTCACAGTTGACAGTGGATGATGGAGAAAAAAAGCCATTAAAGAACTGCACAAGCAATAAAGGTTTTGAATGACATTGCGACAAATGGCAATTCAGAACTAGGGCTTCTGTTTCTTTAAGACAGACACACAATGCCATACTGTGCCTCTTTATTAATGCTTATGCTATCTTTCTCAAAAGTGTAAGAAATCATGCCAGCGTGTGTACAATTCCTGCTAGAATCCACCCATTTTGCTCTAATGAACACTGCCTTTCATACCCTATAGACTGATAGGTGTCCTCTCCAAAACAGCTCTTAATGGATCTCAGGAAATCAGCATTACAAGGAGGCAACTCAGATTGGTTTGCAAAATTAATTAATCAATTCTTCCTCACCGAAGTACATAAAATCTGATACTATACCCAGAATTACAAAAAGGTAAATCTTTATGTCATTTTTAAAGGGCTGAGCAGAACCATAAACACCTATGATAATACTTCGTTTTTGTAACTCTGTTTTTACTTCCCTCCACAACACCCCTTTGCTCTCTTTTGTTCAGTTCACTAGGCCTGCACCCCACCACTCTGGAAAATGTAGCGTTGGTCCTAAACACTTGTGTGGTGCTCAAGTCCACTTGTCAAAACTTACGGAGTGCATCCCCACTTATGGGGTCCCTGAGCAGACCTGGGGGGACAATATCGGGGGAGAGGGCAGTAGACAAAGAGTTGAGGGACTCAGCTGGCCTAATGGAGAAAAACACAAACAAAGAAAAGTCATGTTCGGGGTGACTTCACCCCATGTTTCCACTTCATTACCACTACCTCCTCTCCACAGCTAAAGCAAAATTCCTCCAGTCACCCTGAACTTCGAAGTGCCATAGATCAGCCCTTTGGGCTAACAACGCCTCTGTGGTCACCTCTGACAGGGATCTACACGCCTCCACAGTGAGAAGAGCCTGCAGCCACACTCCCCGAGTCCTTGCTTGCAGGCGTCCTCTCATAGTCCTCTGGGCTAACAACGCTTCCGTGGTCGCCTCCGATGGGGATCTACACACTTCCACAGTGAGAAGAGCCTGCTGTCACACTCCCCAAGCCCTTGCTTGCAGGTACAGCCCAGACAGCGCTCTGGGAACTCAAGACTGCATAGCTGTCTCTGTAAATTTTCAAAGGACAATTGTCTTCCTCTTGGGACAGCTCTTAGTGGTCGCCTGTGGTCCATGAGCTCCTTGTTTGGCTCCTCATGCTGCATGGCATTTTCAATTGTTCATGACTGGACTATGTCACTACCTTCGGCCAAATTAACCTTTTTTTTCCCATTAGCAGATTATATCTTCTAGCCACTAGAGGGCCCAGTTATAAGTACACTCACCCAATCCAATCCCTGTCTCGTTTCACGTACTGTGTGGTCAGTCTAGCCCTATTCATCATTCTTGGCCCCCTCCCACTTCTATTTCTGTCAAGGCCTATCTCTAGCTACCTGTTTTTCCCCAGGTTTGCACAACTTGCTATTGGCTGCCAGTTCCCTCTGGCAGTGGCCACTTTTTTCCTGACACCCCTCCCAGTTTCACTGTCCCACATTGCTCCTCACTATGCAATCTACCCTGACTGGTAAACGCCCCCCCCCATCTACCTACAGCATGTCCACCCCACTTTCCCTCCCCCTAATTCTCCTTTCCATCATCTCTAACACAACTCCACAAACTTCTCAATTTAAAACCCTCCCCTCTGTATATCCAGTCCTCTCCTTTACCGGGCCCTGTCCTTCCTTCTGCCCCCTCTCCCTCCCCCATGATCTCCTACCCCTCCTTCATTTTGCTTTACCCCTTCTTCCCTCAAATACTCTGGACTCACTTCCCCCACATACCCCTTGCAACATTATTCACAGCTTCTAGCCACTTTGTTTTACTTCGTCACCTGATTATCCATTCATCCAGTCCCCTTCCCCCAAACACATCACGAATATTCTGCCCACCACAAATATCCTAAACTACACTTCCTTATACTCGCACTCCTATTACTTGCCTCAGGAAATGAGGAAATGTACATCCCAATCCTGGTTCTCCACCCACTCCCCCAGCTGCTATCCTCCCATTAACACACAACTGTGGGTCACCCTGGAAACAGGAAACGGGACAGCCATAAGAACTGGGGTTGTCTACAGGCCTCCAGACCAGTGGCAGGAAATAGACACATTACTGTTAGAAGATACATAAAACATGACAGCTAAAGGGGAGGTTCTGATAATGGGAGACTTCAACATGCTGGATACCGACTGGTCAATACCAGCAGGAACATCTGCCAGAACTAGACACATGGTGGATTCCCTGCATGGGGAGGGCCTCAAACAACTGGTACAACAGCCCACAAGAGACAGAGCTATCCTAGATCTAGTACTGACTAACAGGGAAGGGATCACAGATCTCCAGGAAAAGGTCACCTGGGGGCCAGTGACCATTACATGGTATGGTTCAATTTGGCCACTACATCTAAATCATCCCGTTCCAAGGCAAAAATATGGGACTACAGAGGAGCTGACTTTGATAAGATGGCCAACAGAGTTAAGCTAGCCCTGGCAAAAAGAAACACAGGTGAGGGGTACAGGCAAAGTGGGCAAGCCTTACGTATGCAATACTTTAAGCAACATCCCATTGTGTTAGACAGAAAAGGAGGTGCAAAAGAAGAAGGAAACCACTTTGGTTCTCAAATACAGTAGCAGAAAAGGTCAGAGCCAAAAGGCTGGCCTTCAGGAAATATAAGGGAACACAGCAGGATGAAGATAGGGAGGCATACCAAACTGCCCTAAGGGAAGCAGGGAAAGCAGTAAGACAGGCAAAGTCCCAAACTGAGGAAACACTAGCACGAACAGTAAAAGAAGGTGACAAGACTTTCTATCGATACATTAGTGAAAGAAGAAAGTCCAGATGGGGTACTACTAAGTTCAAAGGAGAAAAGGGGGCATGTGAGGAGGAGGACCCTGTAAAAGCATCTATCCTAAATAGATACTTTTGCTCAGTATTTACTGAACAGAAGGTAAGTCAAGGCCCACAGCTCAGCACCATGGACACAGGGGGGAGGGAGGCGAGCATTACTCCCTTCACAAAAGAAAGGGTCCTACAAGAGCTCGCTAAGCTCAGGGTGGATAAGGCAATGGGACCTGATGGCATACATCCCAGGGTACCTAAGGAGCTAAGGGTGGAACTAGCAGAGCCATTAGCAGAACAGTTTAGTGAGACTCTGAACACAGGAGAGGTCCCAGAAGACTGGAGAAGGGCTCATGTGATCCCGCTCCACAAGAGTGGTAGCAGGGAGGAGGCATGGAACTGCAGGCCAGTCAGTCTTACCTCAGTAGTGGGCAAGATTATGGAGGCACGCCTTAAGGAAAGGATAGTGCATCACCTGGAATCCATAGGGGCACAGGATCCAAGACAGGACGTGTTTACAAAAGGAAGGTCCTGTAAAACTAATCTCATAGATTTCTTTGACTGGGTAACCAGAGTGGTGGACCAAGGGGGAGCAGTTGATGCCGCCTACCTTGACTTCAGCAAAGCTTTTGACACTGTTCCACGTAGAAGATTGATAAATAAGCTGGGATGGCTCGGGGTGGGTCATAAGTTGGTCAACTGGGTGGCAAACTGGTTGTCGGGCAGAAAACAGAGAGTGGTGGTAAATGGTATACAGTCAGAAGAGATGCAAGTCATAAGTGGGGTACCTCAGGGATCAGTCCTGGGGCCAGTCCTTTTTAATATCTTCATTAGTGACATTGCAGATGGACTACAGGGTAAGACTTGTCTATTTGCAGATGACACCAAGATCTGCAACAGAGTAGATAATCCAGATGGGGTGGGCAGAATGAGGAGAGATCTGGATAAACTAGCAAAATGGTCAGAAGAGTGGCAACTAGGATTTAATGCAAATAAGTGCAAGATCATGCACATAGGGAAGAGAAACCCTGAAGCCACCTATAGGCTGGGAGGGGAGTTGCTGGCAGTCACAAAGCAAGAAAGAGACTTGGGCATCATCATCACCGATGACCTGAAATCATCCAAGCAGACCTCTAAAGCAGTAGGTAAGGCTAGGGGGATGTTAAGGTGTATTAGTAGGGGTATCACAAGTCGTAAGAGGGAGGTAATGATCCCCTTACTGAGACACTGAAGAATCCATCTGGAGTACTGCAGTACTGGAGGCCACACCTTCGTCATGACATTAACCAAATTGAGGCAGTCCAGAGAGGGCAAACAAAATGGTGCAGGACTGCATCAGAAGACATATGAGGACAGATTAACGGAGCTTAATATGTATACCCTTGAGCAAAGGAGGGAGAGAGGTGATATGATTGAAACATTCAAACACCTTAAGGGCATTAACAATGTGAAATAGTCTAACATGTTTAAATATAAGAAAAACAGCAGGACAAGAGGACACAGCATGAGACTAGAGGGAGACCAATTTAGCGGGAGTGTGAGGAAATTCTTTTTCACAGAAAAAGTGGTGGATGCATGGAACAGTCTACCTCAGAAAGAGGTAGCTATGAATACTGTGCAGGGCATCAAACAGGCATGGGATAGGCATAAGGGAGCAATACAGACAAATATGAATAGATAGGTCATTGACAGAGTAAAGGTGTGTGGCACATTCATAAGGTAGAAAAAATGGGCAGACTGGATGGGCCTTGTGGTCCTTATCTACCATCAGCCTCTATGTTTCAATGTTTCTAACGTTCCAACACCATCTCTACCCTCCCAAAAGGCCTGAAGATCATTTCACTTAAATACCTGCAGCCTTGTCCCGAAAATTGATCTGTTACAGCCAATGATAATCTCCCTCACTCCAGATATTCTAATCTTAACTGAAACTTGGCTGAATACTAAAATTTCTGATCCCTCCATTGCCATCCCAGGCTATTTCTTAGGCAGGATAGGGCAGGTAGGGGAGGTGGAGTGTCCACGTATATCCAGTCCTCTCTCCAATACACTACCGTTCTCTCGTCTACCTTACCCTCTACTTATGAAGCCCTGGTAGTAAATATTGCCCCACCTTTCTCCTCCCCTGTCTTTATTACTGGTATCTACTGTCGCCCAGGTATCAGGCCCTCTGAATCTATTGACCTCATCAACTCCATAGCTTCCGTCTCATAGAAAGGTGAGCTTTATGTATTAGGTGATGTAAATCTAAACTGGCTGTCATCAACCACTTCTAAGACATGAAGTGATATCTCAGCTCTAAATCTGTTCCAGCTCATCCAAGAGCCTACCTGACTAAATCAGCTTAATCTGATTCATCTGTATCCTCCTCCCGCGGATTGTGCCGGAAAATAGGCAGAATTTGTCTAGTGCACTTACCCAGTCATTAAAAACTGAATAAAATAAATCACAAAACTCCAAACCACTTGTTGTTAGACTGGGCTCTCACCTCCCATCCTCATCGAGGCATCAAATCCAGTATCCTCCCGGATGCCCTCAGCGATCACCACCCTATCTTCGTGGTCAGGAAGGTCCACAGACCTAAACCACCACATAATATCCTGCAACTCCGCTCTTTCAGTTCCCTTGACCTAAACCCTCTCCTCAATGATATATCTAATTCTGATTGGTCCCAAATTGCATCCGCCACTTCCATCAAAAAGCCCTCACTCACTTACTTACTTCAAAGACAGATTTATAGCTACCTGGGACTTCCATGCCCTATTCAAATGCACTAGAGTCCGAGGTATCCATCATCCCTGGATCACCTCTGAATTAATGACCTGCCTCAGGAAGCGTGAACAAGTGTGGAGGAAACATAAGGCATTTCAGCTCCCATCAGACCTTACTAACAATCGCAGCAGGCTAAAAAACACTTGTACTAAAGCAGTCAGGCTTGCCAAGTCTGAATATTTTAAATCCTCTTTCCCCAATAACATAAACTCCCCCTCCAAATTTTGGAAAGTAGTCTACTTCGCCCCTCCTCTCACATCCCCAACCCCCTGTGCCTAATATAAACAACACACTAGAGTATGAACCTTGCATACTGGCTCAGGAGTTTAACTCCTACTACACCCCCTGTGCCTTAACCCTTCTAAAATCCCTCCTTCAGCCTCCTCCTACACTGCTCTCCCTCCTACCAATCAACCCCCCTGACTCAACCCCTCTCTTCTCCTTCTCCTATCTCTCCTGAGGAGACACTAATGGCCCTCCTCTCTCTCAGTCCCTCCAAAGGTTCCTCTCTGGATGACCTTGACCCTAAACTTCTCTATCTCTCAGTCCCAGCTATTGCCTACCCTCTCGATCGAATTCTAAATCTCTCCTTTATGTCCTCCTCCATCCCGATGCCCTGGAAACATGTGGTGGTCTTCCCTCTCGCTAAGGGTGGCGATCTTTCCTCCCCTGCCAACTATCGGCCAATCTCCCTCCTCTCCACCCTTGCTAAGCTCCAAGAACACCTGGTCTTTTTTTAACTGACCTCTTTTCTTGCTGACTCCTCCTTCTTCACCCCGTTCCAATCTGGTTTTTGGAAGAACTACTCCACTACCACCTCCCTCCTTAGGCTCATTGACTCCATCCTTACCAGGATGGGCAATGGCCTCATCACCTCTACCATTCTGTTGACATTGCCAAGGCTTACGACACAGTATCCCATAGCCTGCTTCTCGACTCCCTTATGCTGCTGGTTTGTTTACTCCCACTCTTACCTGGTTTAGAGCTTACCTCACAAGTAGAACACAATCAGTCAGGATTCAGAATGCAATCTCTCCACCCCTCCCAATCTCTGCAGGAGTCCCAAAGGGCTCTGTGTTCAGCCCCATCCTTTTCTCCATCTTCCTAAATGACCTTGCCTCAGTCTGCACCCCCTCCTCTTTTATCCATATGTATGCTGATGACACTGTCTTCTTCACCTCTGGCAAAACCACCACTGATGTAGCAACCACTCTACAGCATGAATTCCACCAGGTTCAGCTCTGGTTTGCCTCACATCAACTATTACTAAATGCCAAAAAGACAGTCTACCTGACTTTTGACACTAGGAAGAGACTCTCTAGGCTCTACCCCTTACCCTCTTTCCACACCTTTGATGGGACCATCCTTGAGGACACCCCCTCTTTCAGATACCTTAGGGTTTGGCTGGACCAACACCTCAGCTTCTCTGGCCACATTGATGCCATTCTAAGAAAACTGCGCCACAAACTTGGAGCCCTTTACAGGAACCGTAGTTGCATCCCTCATACGGCCCAGCGAGAACTTGTCCAGAAGAGGATCCTCCCCATTTTGACTACTGTGATGTAATCTATGGTGCCGCTCCCATGTCTTCCCCTACCAGACTGGACTGTCTTTTTAACTCCTTTTATCAAATCATTCTTGATGCCCCATCTCAAACCCATCATTGTGACCTTTACTGTGCCCTGTCCTTCCCCCACTTGCTAACACATGCCTAACTCACTGTGCTAAGCTAACTTCCAAACTTTGGCTTGGTGTACTTCCTCCCTACTCTCTGCTCCCTCCCTCCCCGCCTTCCTCCCACTCTCTCAGAGCCTCTGACAATAGCACCCTGTTAGTCCTCCATCATGCCACCCTCATCGGCCAATCAGGCTTCACCCATCACTTCCCCAAAATCTGGAACTCCCTCCCACCGCAAATACAACACTCCTCCTCTTCCCACTCCCTTGCCTCTGCCTTACACAACTTTCTCTCTGCTAGCTGTTCCTGCTACAATTCTCTTTAACTTGTTCCCCTATGAGCCTGCTTCAGCTTCACGCCCACCTCTTTCCTGCAAAACTCTCCCCCTACATCCTCCCCCTCAGCACCCCTTCCTTTCCACCTTACTCCCACCCCACCATTCCCTCCTCTGTACACCACCTTACCCTCACTACCCACACGCCGTTGCTTGGCCTAGGCCCCTGGCAGGGTTTTCTGCATCCTGGAGGGATCCAGAACCTAGGCAAACATCTTCCTCGCCTCCTACTCCCACCCCATTCTTTCCTGAAAGGGCTGGGTCTCGGCCCCTCTTCTCTCCCACCTCCCTCTCTCTTGGTCCTTCTGAAGCCTACTGCCCACAACTGCCTAATTTCCTCCTGTCATGCTCTATCTCTGCTGCATACAACCTGCTTCCCTCCTGTCCTACTCTACCGCTGCCTTGTGCAGGCAGGGTCCACAGCACACTGGAGGGGCCAGGCCCTGGCAGACCTTTCTTTTCCCCCTCTCTTCCTTCCTGACGTGCTCTAACTCCCACTGTCTACAAACTGCTTCCCTCCTGTTCATGCTTGACCTCCGCCTGGTGCCAGCAGGGTCCCCAGCATTATGGAGGGGTCAGGCCCTAGCAGACCCTTCTCCTGCACCTCCTGCCTTCCCCCCCTCCAAATCCCCCCCTTTCCACCCCCTGCTTTCTGCCTATATGCCCCTCACCCACCCACCTTTCCCCTCTTCCTAGCCATAGTTATTGGCTAACTCCTACTCTCTAATGCACTTATAGTCAACCTTGCAAATAATGTTCTAACTGTGTCTCACCTTGCAATCTTGTCCTAGTTCAACCTCCTTGTATGCTATCCAGCCATTTTCTAACTACAAAGCTATGCCCCACCAAGTGTTTGCCAAAGATATTTGTGCTATCGTATCTATCTAGTTCAAGACTGTTAACGTTGTATCCATCTAGTTCATACCTGTTAGCATTCCTTCTTTTCAGTAATTCTGTATAGTCTGCTCACTTTATTGAATGTAATCAAACTGTATATATGTATTGTGAACCAAATTTCTGTATACTATCCTCATGTTCTCCAACCCCCCATGTCACACCAGGAGACAAGCAATTTGTTGCTCAGCGTGCCTTCCTGGTGAAACATTTCAATAAATAAATAAATAAATAAATAAATAAATAAAATAAAGATCAGCCAAAACTGTTGTCCCCTGAGCTACAGCGAAGGTACCATTCTACTTGCAGAAGAGTGGCCCAGATCAGTCCTGCTCTTGCCTGTCTGCAGAGACTTTTTAGGTTAGGGAGTGAAATAATGATTTCAGGAATGGCAGTGAAGATCTGATATTTAATTTTTACTATTTATTACATTCAAAATTGTCACAGACTGACCAGGTAAACAGCGGCTGACTGCACTCTTAACCTGGGGCACGCTGTAACTTTGCTGTTTAGCCTCCATGTATTTGGCTACCACTAGCCACACAAATGAAGACTGATCACCAAAGTTACAAATCATGGGCTCAGTTTTCAAACAGGTCCTTAGACTGACAAAAGTTGCAGCGAACAGCAGCTTGCATTGCAGTCCGGTGCACCATGGACCCTGCACCTGATTTTGATACAGATGGGGTCTCAGCACCAAACATCCCACATCTGCCGTAACTGTGCCCATGCGTCAAATACGTGGTGCATGGGTGGGGATTGACAGAGGCTGCTGGCAGAACCTCACCCAACAGTACCCCCACCAGCCTCAGAGACAGTGCCACAGGCGTGCGCTGATCCCCCTGATGGAAACCTGGGACTGCTCAGGGCAATGCCACTTGAACTGGCATATGTGTGGCAAAGTAGGGACAGACATGGAAAGGGTGTGTCTGGGCAATGGCAGCTCGCATCATGGCAGCGGCTGCTTGTACACCCCTGTGTGGGTGCCATCGGTGTCCGCAACAAAACCACACCACATATATCCTGGGAGACTCCTGTATGCTGCTATACCTTGTCAGTGGAGGTGTAGCACAGCTACGCCATGCCTGCTATGGGCAGCCCCACAGTTGCATTTCTGAGCAGCTCCAGTGGTTGGATGCCACTGCAAACTCACCTACCCAGGACTTACCCACTGGACACCACTGCAACACAGCGGTAAGGAGGGGATCTGCACCCTCAACCACAGTCATGGCACATGTACCCGATGAGTAGCTGCCCCTTTCTGGCGCCTGCCGATGCCCCGGTACAGCTGGTCACCCTCCATGTGCAGGCGGTCTGTGCCATGTGGCTGTACAATCCCTGCTGCTGAACATATCTGGGGAGTGCATGTTGTAGCTGCTGGTGGGAGCACTGCCAATGGGTGCCTTGGACACTACAGAGAGCCCTACCATGCCTGTACCATCCTGATCCACTTCACTGGTACTCCCTGGCTCTGTAAGACTAGACTGGGATGGGGGAGGAGGTGGTTGTGATTACACAGGATGGACTGCCCAAGTGAACACCCATGTGAGCTTTCAATACCCTGTGGTGCTGTGGTATGTGGCAGTGGAGGAGGTGGAGGGATGGACATGATGGCTTACAGCCCTGTCCCATTCAACAGTCCAGGTGGCAGATGGGGTAGACTGGGCCATGCTGGGAATGGACCATATAGCACAATCTGCCTACTGGACATAGGATGACTGCGGAGGTGGGGAAGGAGGGGCTCACCAGTGAGCCCAGGATCCTGCCTGGCAGGGTGTGGGAGACTATTGGTGCTGTGTCAGATCTGTGAGGTACCACATGGGTCGGCATGCCCACAGACAGCACATAGAATAGGGGTGCCACTGCTGCCCATGCCCACATGCGGCACCATGCTGGACAGGGTCCCGGTGTCCAGGGGGCATGCCAACCATCAGCAGTGGGTGCAGCGCAAAGCTCCTTAGACCAGATCTGGCTGGTCTAAGTACCACTGCTGCCTGTGGCATTTAAGGAGCTCCCGAAATCCTTAAGTAGAGGATACTGCAGCTGAGTTCTGCCGTAAGTCCCCTTCCACCTTGGTGCACCTCTGACACTGATGCAGGGCTGGCACAGGACCAATATGGCACAGGGGACCTGGGTTTGCCTCAGCCGGTGTATGAAAATCAAGACTGCTGCAAGCTGCAAGGCACGGTGCCCCTTGCATCAGTTCTGTTTGATCCTAGCACCGTGTGTCACTTTTGGGATTTTGAAAATCAAGCCCCATATCATTGGGCAGTCCCTTCCGTGATCCTTGCTCTGTATATTAGGCACTTTCTGTTCTTTTCCCTACTTCAAATCATCAAACTGCTGTTTCTGGAGGCAGAGCTACAGTTGTTGGCAGCTCAGCTTGTTCATGGAAGTTAAAAGCATGACTTATCAAGGCGCATATTTCTTTAGGCTCATTTACACTACCTGATCTGTATTATTGTAAGATGTGTAGATGAGCTGCATGGGTGCATATCAGGCAGTGCAAACTGCTTGGGGAGTGTTGTAGGTGGCTCCGTTGTGGGCCAGGATGATCCCTGTTTTTTGTCGGGAGCTGTTCTGTTGCAGGCATTTTTTACTGGCATGTAAAAATGCTGCTCCACCTGCCATAGTGCACCTCCGCAACATGCCAAACTGTCTCCTCTCACAGCTGACAGCAACATGACTATCTGTCAAAAAAAAAAAAAACTGATAGCAGAAGCCTTGGAATCCTTTGCAAGAGCATAAGTACCACCAGCTTGTTTCTCAACTTGGCTGGGATCAATGCCAAGTCAAGGAAGCAGCCAGCGATGCTCATGCTCTCCTACAGGAACTCCTACCCTTAGCAAACCCTGTGTTTAGCTATACTCTCTGCTGGTAAACTCTTAACCCCCTCCCCCCAAAAAAACACACATGGCCACCGCACTGCAGTTTCCAACCACCGCTTGCCATGTGTGAGTGCTGCACCCGATCTAAAGTTTTGCTTGCTCCCCCCACCAGGTTTTGCATCCAGAGCACCAGCGGCAACAGTAGTAGCAGCAGGTCTCAGTCCGAGCTCACCCAGAAACAGCAGAAATGACGACAGCACAATACACCACCCTTCAACTCCCGTGTCTCTGGAAGTCAAAGTTACTTCCACTGGGGTGGTTACCATTGAGGACAGGATCTTGCGGATCATGGGCTACTACTGATATGCCAGCCAGAAAAATAAGTCTCAGATGTTTGGCCTGCACTGAAAAGGGGCAAACCTTCGCACAGATCTCAAGGTGGGCACACAGTGACAAAATGAAGTGTTTTATTTAACATATCAGAGAAGAAAGGAAAGGAATGTTTTTTTTTAGTTCATTGCCAGCCCAGTCCCCCCCTCCCCCCAAGTCTGGTGGAAATGTGGCCCCAAAAACACAGGAAGTCAATCTGAAATGCAGACTGACCCTGAACCAAAGCACTATCAGTGTAGTGTAAATGGGAGTTGGAAGCGGAGCTGGTGGAGATCACGATGCAGCACATTGTGCAGTGTAAATGCGCCATGTATGAACTGTTTAAAAAAATTCAAATGCAGTCTAATTTATCTCTTCAGGCAGCCAGCAGCTTGGTGTGAGCTGCCTGACCAGTGGGTGTCAGCTGCTCCATAAATTAAATGGACTATTAATTTTACCTACAATGCATGGGCATTGTTGACAAATAGTTTGTATGGGGATTTTCATGCCCACAATTTTCATACTGTTAGACAGTTCATATGTCATCAAAAGTTCTCGTAGTACAGTTCAACATTCACTAAATGTTGGTATAGTATAGTAGTGACGTCACCACTGTACTACAACTTTTCCCTATGAAGCCAGTCCCAACAGTCTCTCCTCCTGCGATCTTCCTGCCCCCATCCTCACCTGAAACACAAATACGCCATTAACACGTTACATTTTAAAAGTAATCTTTTTCTTGTTTTTGCAAAGATCAAAAGTAAATACAGACCACTCAATCTTATTTCAGTGAGAAAAACTGCAAAATAATATACTTGAGGCATAGAAACCCGGGGCAGAGTACAAAATGGGTGGAATGGTACTGACTACCGAGCAAGAAAGAGACCTGGGGGTTATCATTTCTGATGATCTAAATGTGGCCAGGCAGTGCAACAAGGTAATTGGGAGAGCTTGTGGGATGCTGGGGTGCACAGGGAGAGGTATCACAGGCAGAAAGAGGGAGGAGGTGTTGCCTCTGTGTACAGTAGATCACTGGCAAGACCCCACCTAGAGTACTGTGTCCAGTTCTGGAGACCACATCTCCGGAAGGACATAGAGTCGAGGTGGTCCAGAGAAGGGCAACTAAAATGGTGCAGGGTCTGCATGAAAAGCCCTACGAGGAGAGACTAAAGGACCTCAACATGTACACCCTGGAAGAGAGAAGAGGAATATGATAGAGACCTTTAAATACCTCACAGGGGTAAATAAGGTACAGAAGGGAAGTAGCTTTCAGAAAAAAAGGTGGTCAAGAATAAGAGGACATGCCTTGAAGGTGGCGGGGGGGAGATTCAGGAGAGATGTGAGGAAGTACTTCTTCACAGAAAGGTGGTGCATTCCTGAAACAGCCTTCCAGCAGCGGAGGTGGTGGCAAAAACAGTGGTAGGGTTCAAGAATGCATGGAATAGGCACAAGGGAATCATAGCAGAAAGGAAGGGGGAGGGAGAAAGAGCCGTAGATCAAGTAGGGTCTGTGGTGATAATGTAGGTAGGGGAAAATGGGCAGACTGGGTGGGCCAAGCAGTCCTTATCTGCTGTCAAATTCCACGTTTCTGTTTTTACTCACAATAATTATTTTTAAGAACTCTGCATGACTGCAGTACCCACCTTGGTGCCCAAATTCAGAGTTGTAAAGTTTCAGTTAAATTTATTTTACTTGTTAGAAGCAAAGTAGATCCAGTGGCAGGGGGGCACTCTGAGCCAGTAGACGAAAAGGACAGGACAATGTGATGGCACTCAAGGGGAGCAGGTCCACCAGGACAGTCTCAAATGTCAGGGACTCAAATATTAGGAGGGTAGAGAGAGTGGTGGTGGTGGTGGTGAGGAGGTTGGACAGGAGGGGGATGGTCTGGTGCCTTCCGGGGACATTAGCCATATAGGATTTAGACAGAATAGAAAGAACGGTGGAGAGGTGGAAAGGGCAAAGAAGGAGCAGGGGAAGCTGGGGGTGCTGGTACACCTGGGTACCAATGATCTGGCGAACCAGTCAGTAGAGATGGTGACATGGAACTTCCGGAGACTGCGGAACAGACTGGCAGCACACTCAGCCTTCCTGGCCTTTTGAAAGTCCTCCCTGTGTGGGGCATGGAGGGAAAGGAGGATAGGATAAAGAGTTATGTACAGTAATAGAGCAGTTTAACAGATGGTTTAAGGTATGGTGCCAAGAAAAGGAGTACCACTTTGTGGGGGATGGGTGGACTTCTGGGACAGGAGACTCTTCAAGGGTGACAGACTTCACCTGATGAGAGAGGGTGCCTGCACACTGTGGCAGAGGTTTTGCATCTATACCAACTGTTCCAAGATGAAATGCACTCACAGCACACATATGTATTCATAAAACCCGCCCCATGACGAAGCCTTATTTTGAAGGCGAAGCGCTGGGGTATTGTCTATGTTCTGTTTCGGCAATGGCATTAATGTTTACATTTATGGAATAAAAAGTTTATTTTGTGACTTAAATAGTCAAGCTGTTTTTCCTTAAAGCTGTGAGTGCATTTCATCTTGGAATAGTTGGCGTTTAGGAGGGCTAGCCACCCTTGTTATGCACTTAGCATCTCTCTAATTACAAGAGTGCAGAGACTTTTCGGGTAACCACTGGCATCTATACCAGATGTTTAAAATGATTGTGGGGGAGACTGGGTCTCAGGGAAACCACAGTGGCAAGTGAGATAAAGGGGAATCTAGCTAGTTCTCCCCCACATTTGGGGACTTGCAGCAGCACAGTAAGTACAAAGACAACTGTGGCCCTTACTGGACTAGGTGAAGGGACATTAAATGGGGTAACACAAAGGGTGCAAACACCAAGAAAAACAAAGGGATTAGAGGACAAGGAAAGCACAAAGGCAGTAGCAAAGTAGGATCAGGGGTCAGTGGTAGAGGACATGCTTTAATGTCAGGTGCCTCGGTAGCAAAATCAGTGAACTTCAGGTGCTGATGGCAGACACTAAGGTGGATCTTGTGGCCATCACAGAAACATGGGCTTCGGAAACTAACGACTGGGAAATGATGGTCCCTGGGTACTCAGTGTTCAGGAAGGATAGAGGAACAGGTATGGAAGGGACAGCCCTTTTTGTCAAGGAAGGCATCGAGGTGGTGGACAGTAGGTGCATCAGGGGTAGCAATGGAGAGACAGAGTCACTGCGAATGCAACTTACGGCAGCTTCTAGAGGAGAGAGACAGGGTGTTCAGGAAAGAACTTGAAAATGGGGTAGAAAGGCGTAAGTTGTAATGGTGGGTGATCTGAACCTGCTCGACATCGATTGGGAAGTGCCAGTGGCCAGAAGCACTAGAAGTTAGGCCTTGATGGATGCGTTCCAAGACTGACTCTTGGCACAGCTAGTTAAGAAGACCACCAGGCAGACCACAGTTCTCGACATTATGCTCACCAACTCGGAAGTGGCAGGAGTTGTGGGAGTAGGGAAGCCACTGGGGAATGGTGACCATAACTCTGTTTGGTTTGAACTGGCCCTCAGGTCTGGTAAACCACAATCGAGAGCTGAAATCCCAGATTTTAGAAGGGCAGACTTCAAAAGGCTGAGGGAGCTGGTCAGGGATAAGCTAGTAGGGGTGGGTAACACAGGTGGGGTGGAAGAGACATGGGGGGCAATTAAGGGAGCCAATCCTGAGGCAACTAAGATATGTATGAGAACAGTAACCATAAAGAACAGGCTCAGGAGACCGTTATGTTTCTTGGCAAGAGTCAGGGAAGCGGAGAGGGCCAAGAAAAAGGCCTTCTATAAATATAAAGAAAAGTATGGAGAGGAAGAATGGGGAGACAATTTACTGAAAAATAGGGAGGTAAAGAGGGCAGTTAGTGAGGCAAAAGCAGACACAGAGCTATGTAATGTGGAGGGGTCAAGAGCAGTGAGAAACAGTTCTTCAGATGCATTTGGGAAAAAGTAAAGACAGGAGGGGGAATCTTAAGGCTAGCTGAGGGGAGTAGTGTTATAGAGGAGGACAGACAAAAGGCTGCAGTCCTTAACAAATACATTTGTTCAGTTTTCACTAGGGAGGATAGTGAGCCCTTGCCAGAGAGTGGTATCAAAGCGGCCACTAAGGGGGTCCCAGAGATGAGGCAGCTAGCATTTACTGACAAAAAGTTCCTAAAAGGGCTGGCAGCCCAAAAGATAGATAATGCCCCAAGCATCCAAGGATATTCAGGGAACTGGCAGAGGAACTGGCTGAACCCCTGGTGGGTCTATTCATCAGCTTACTAAGGATGGGGTAGTTCAGAAGGACTGGAGGGTGGAAGACATAGTTCCGCTCCATGGGTGGGGGAGACAAAAAACAAGCTGGGAACTACAGATCTGTCAGTCTTACCTCTACAGTAGGGAATCTGATGGCGCCACTGGTCAAAGAGGACCTTGGTGGAAAACTACCTGAGAGGGGAGCAGCTGGCATGCACCAACCAGGAGCGAGACCTAGCAGTCATTATATCAGATGACTTAAAGGTGGGGAAGCAGTGCGAAAAGGCGGTGCTAAAGGCCAGTGGTATGCTGGGCTGCATAGGGAAGGAAATCATGAGTAACAGAAGGGAGGCAGTGCTGCCGCTTTACAGGGCGCTGGTGCGCCCCCAACCTGGAGTACTGCATACAGTTCTGGAGGCTGCACCTTAGGAAAGACATTGATAGGACTGAGACAGTGCAGAGGAGAGCCACACAAATGATTCAGGGTCTGCATCAAATGGCATATGAGGATAGGCTGAGGGAGCTCAACATTTACCCCCTGGAGCAGAGGAGGGAGAACATGATTGAAGCATTCAAGTATATCAAGGGTATAATTACAGTAGGAGGTACAGCAGCTCCTTCAGGAGAAGAAAAGCATCAGAACTACAGGACACGATATGAGGATCAAGGGTCGGCGATTCAGGAGCAATGTTAGGAAGAAAGCATAAATAATGCTCCCCAATCTACACTTGTGTCTCCTCCGCCCTTCGGACATGACTTGTGACTGTTTACAATAGCATTTGCCGCTTTGCCCTGTCCACCCCCTACTCCACCCACCACTGTGACCTTTACCGCTCACTGAACTGGCTCTCACTGCAAGGTTGCTTTGATTTCACTCTCGGCTGCTTCACTGACACTTACATCAGAAGCGGTCCTGCCTCCCCACTATCCACCTTCTTCAAGTCCTGTACCTCTTCTAGACACCTCCGCTCCTCCATTGTCCTTCCCCTGGAGACGCCGCAAACCGCCACTAACATGGGTGGGAAAGCCCTATTGTCGTGGCTCCCCTGCTATGGGACGGGCTGCCTGCCCAACTCAGAGCATCAAACAAGCCTCATGCCTTCAAGCTTAACCTTAAATTCCGGCTCCTCACTAGGGAACAGCTGCACCTGTCCCCAAGGTAACACCCACTTTTCAACTCTCCTCGGACCGGATGGCTATCCTCCTTCATTTTCCTGCTATGATGTAGCCTGTCAGGACATAGTTGCATCGGGGCCGGGGGGGGAGAATAGGTAACCTCCTCGTTATGCCTTAAGTTGCAACTAATTATTTTTACCATGCTATTGTATTTAAAACTGCATTGTATCTGTATACTGGTTTGTATCCAAACTGGCCTGCATGTTTATCACTGTCTGCTTGTCCAGGCCTACACTCTGTATACTGTGTTGTTACCAAGTGCTGTTGTTATACTTTTGTTATCGGTAACCATCATTATGCTCTTGCCTACTTGACCCAGGTTGTGCCTGTAAATGGTCCCTTGGAACAGAGCTCCGTACCCGGTCAACAAAGTCATAAATAAATAAATAGATAAAATAAGTTCTTCTTCACTGAGAGAGTGGTCGACCCATGGAATTGCTTGCCCGGGAAGTGGTGGAGGCCAAAACGGTAAACAAGTTCAAAAACACCTGGGACAGGCACAAAGGTATAATTTCACAGAAAGGATAGTGGGGTTGGGGGGTGGGGGTAGTTACCCATACCGGGCAGACTAGGCGGATCTTGCGGTCCCCTTCTGCCATCAATTTCTATGTTTCTATGTTGTGGATTACTTGCAGAGCAACAGTCTCCAGGACAGTGAACAGCACAGATTCATGGCAGGAAGGTCTTGTCAGACTAACCTGATAGTTTTCCTTTACTGAGTGACTAGGGAATTAGATAGAGGCCATGCTGTGGCATTTTCCTACCTCAGCTTCAGCAAGACTGTTGACTTGGTGCCTCACAGATGCTTGCTGAAGAAGATGGAGGATCCTGGAGCAGCTAAGGTCAAAGTAAACTGAGTAGGTAGCTAGTTAAAGGAGAGGAAGCAGAGGGTTGTGGTCAACAGGGTTATATCAGAAGAGAGGGAGGTATCGAGCGGAGTACCACAGAGATCTGTCCTGGGCCCAGTCCTCTTCAACATGTTCATCAGCAACACTGATGAGTGAATCTGGGGCAGGCTGTGTCTCGGCAGATGACACTAAGCTCTGTGGGAGGGTGGATAGTGATGAGTGTACAGAGAAATGCAGAAAGACTTACAAAAGTTAGAGGGATGGCCAAGGGTTTGTCAATTAAAATTCAATGCCAAAAAGTGGAAGGTAATGTACCTAGGGAACAAGAACCCCACAACAGAGTACTGGATGTGAGGGGCAAGACTTAGTACTATGTCTGATGAATGAGATCTTGGAGTTATCATCAGTAACACACTGAAGCAACTGAGTCAGTGCAACTAGGCATACAGTAAGACAAGTAGGATGCTGGGGTGTGTTGGGAGGGGTATTGATAGCAGAAAGGGAGAGTACTTCCCCTATATAGATCCTTGGCGAGGCCACACATGGAGTACTGCAGCCAGTTCTGCAGTCCTCACCTTAGGAAGAATCCGGACAGGCTGGAGACAGTGCAGTGAAGGGTAACAAAAATGATTCAGGATCAACAGGGCAGGTCCAATGAGGAGCGCCTCAAGGCACAGAGTATGTGCTTGCTGGAGATCACAATAGAGAGCGGAGATATGATAGAGGCCTTTAACTTCCTGAAAGGAATTAACAAGGTGAACTGAGGGGAACACTTTAGATGGAATACTAGTTCATGGTCACATGGACATGAGTGGAAAGTAACAGGAGGGAGATTCAGGAAGGATGTGAGTAAGTATTACTTTAAAGAGAGGGTGGTGGAGTCATGGAACAGTCTGCCAGTCGTGGTGGTGGGTATGAAAACTGTTAGTGGTTTCCAGTGCAGTTGGGACAGAATGAAGGGTATACTGGTTGCTTGAGGCAACAGCAGCATCAGGGTGGAGAATTGGGGGGGTGGTGATGATGGAGAGGGCTAAGACCCTGGAAGATCAGTGAGTCCCAGAGCTAAATATGGAACTCAGGAATACTGGATGTACCGTTGGTCGTTTTCCTGCCATCACTGTCTACGTTTGTATGTTAAGTGCTTCTGTTTCAAACAACGGATGCGCTTACATGCACAAGTCATTTCATGATGCTGCATCACTTCCAATAAAAAAAAAATTACTTTTAGTTTTACTAAACCTGAAAAATACCCATACTGTATACTACAAAAAGACAAAAATACAGGCAGCAAAAACACAGTTCAGTGTGTGCTTCAATCTCCAAACTGAGATGCTATTAGGGAACTCTTGAGCTTTGCTCTTGAGGCCCCTATGATGTCCTCTCAAACCCTCAATTGAAAAGCAGTTTTCTGCTGCATTGCTGCCCATATTTTTTTCTGTTTGTGCCACAGCCCACTAATATACGATTCTGAGTCTCAACTCCGTTCCTAATGGAGAAAGAATGTAGCACAAAATCATCACAGAATGTTACCACTAAATTCATACTCATAAGAATCTCAAACCTGAACTGGAAAAGAATACATGTTTATTATTATACAGAACAAACACTAATATCTTCTGAACATTTCCAAAAAATACTTTTTTATAATATTCTATAATGCATTAAATTATATTTCGAAAGCTGTAACTTTTGAACTGTTAAGCTTCGTAACTAGATTTTTTTTTAAATGAAAGCTTGAAATCTGATAAACGAATAGATCGTAATGACAGAGTTCTAATGTGTTGATATGGGGTCTATATACATGTGGATATACTACGTTATTAAAAATAACAGGATATTAAAATATTTTTTAAATATTTTGTGTTAATATAACTATATACAGAAGATATAGTAACATCATCGTATATTGATATATTAATTGACCTGACTCCAAGCTTTCATTCAAAAAAAAAAAAAAAAAAAAAAAGCTTTCTTGCACTGATGGTTCCAAAGTTATCTCATTTTAATGAGGGATAGTGAGACTTACTAAAGGGAAGGAAGAGTGGGCAGAGGATGACAGTGAAAAAGCAGGGATACTGAATGAATACTTCTGCTCAGTATCCACAAAAGAAGAGGAGGGAGAGGTACCTATATCAAAGAATAGAAGCACTCTGGATAGGGAGGTTGATACCAGTCCATTCACAGAAGAAAGGGTTCTGAAACAACTCTTAAAACTGAAGGTGTACAAAGCAATGGGGCCTGATGGGATTCACCCAAGAATTCTAAAAGAACTAAGGGTAGAACTAGTAATACCATTGACTTCCCTTTTTAACAAATCATGGGAGGATGGTGTGGTACCAGAGGACTGTAGGAGGGCAGACATGATTCTCCTACAGAAAAGTGGGAGCAAGACAGAGGGAGGAAACTACAGACCTGTTAGTTTGATCTCAGTGGTAGGGAAAATGATGGAATCACTTCTAATAGAAAGAATTGTTGAGTTCCTAGAGGCCAGTGGGGCACAGGACCCAAGGCAGCATGGATTCACAGCAGGAAGGTCATGTCAGACAAATCTAACTGATTTCTTTGACTGGGTGACCAAAGTAGTAGATCAGGAAGGGGCTGTGGACATGGCCTACCTAGACTTTTGCAAGACGTTTGACACAGTCCCACACAACAGATTAATATACAAGTTAGCCAGCCTTGGAGTGGGTCCCAAGGTGGTAGCCTGGGTAAAAAACTGGCTGGAGAACAGGATACAGAGGTTAATAGTAAACTGAGTTTACTCTGAAGAAAGGGGGGTTACTAGTGGGGTACCGCAAGGTTCAGTACTGGGACCGGTCCTCTTTAATGTCTTTATAAGTGACACTGCAGAGGGACTGGGAGGAAAAGTATGTATCTTTGCAGACAACACAAAGATCTGCAACAGGGTTGATACAGATGGTGGGGTGGAGAGGATTCAAAGGGACTTGGAAAGGTTGGAGGCATGGTCAAATGTATGGCAGCTTAGATTCAATGCAAAGAAGTGCAAAGTAATGCACCTGGAAAACAAAAATCCAGGGAAAGAGTACACAATGGGGGGTGAGATAATAACAATAACAGAAATGGAAAGGGACCTGGGGGTAGTCATATCAGACAACTTTAAGGTGGGCAAGCAATGTGAGAAGGCAGAAAGGATGGCTGGGGGGATATTGGGATGCACAGGGACAGGCATCATCAGTAGAAAACAGGAAGTTGTTATCCCTCTGTACAGACAGTTGGTGAGACCCCATCTGGAGTTCTGCATCCAGTTCTGGAGACCCCCTCTCTGCAAGGACATAGACAGGATGGAGGCTGTCCAGAGGCGGGCAACTAAAATGGTGCAGGGTCTGCACCAGAAGCCATACGAAGAAAGATTAATGAAGCTTAATATGCATACACTCGAGGAGAGGGAGGGGGGACATGATAGAAACGTGCAAGTACATCAAGGGAATCAACAGAGTCCAAGACGGTAGCATCTTTCAGAAAAAGAGATGTGCAAGAACAAGGGGGCACAATTTGAAGATAAAGGAGGGACAGCTCAGAGGTAATGTGAGTAAGCATTTTTTTACAGAGAGGGTTGTGGATGCATGGAACAGCCTTCCTGAGGAGGTAGTGGAGTCAAAAACAGTGGGGGAATTCAAGAATGCATGGGACAGACATATGACAATTCTAGTGGGGGGTAGGAGGAAGTAGGCTGTTGGTTAACTAGGATCTGCAGCCTATGCATAAGGTAGGGAAATGGGCAGACTAGGTGGGCCAAGCGGTCCTTATCTGCCGTCATATTCTATGTTCTATGTACATCTAATGAAATTGTCTTTTGAAAAGTCTGACTTTGGAACTGTTAGAGCTAGAAACTTTTTGGAGTCAGGTCATTATGAATCTGTCCTACTGATACAGTTCTCGCGCTGAAACTATTCTATATGTAGCGATACTATCTGAAATCACTGTTTGTATATATTATTGATATTTATAAAATGGGTGGAAAATGTCCTTAATCATTTGGCTGATACCAGTTTCTAGCTGTGTCCTTATCAGGACATAACTGTACAACCAGCACTATTTGTGACAAGGAAAACACAGCACATGCTGAAATCAGTGTGTGCCACCGCTGTTCTGCCGCAGCTCCCCAGCAGCATGTGACGGAACCACAACAGCTGCACTGTGAGAGTGGTGGCACAGTACTTGAGGAACAGTTGCATCTTTCTCCACCACACAAAAACTGAGAGGCAGTGCCTTACTTTGCCCAAAGAAAAGTTTATTGGAAGCCGCTGATCCGCAGCTGTCCCGCTGAATTATCGTCAGTGCAGCAGCTCTGTCCCATCCTTGGCAATGGCGCAGTCTCTCCCATCCATAGACAATCACTTGAACTGTGATCCACTATGCACAAACAGAACCAGACTCCTCAGTAAAGCACATGGTCAATCCAGATGGACTGGAAATCTTCCCTTCCCTTTGAAAGATGCGCTCTAAGAGGGTACGGTGGCTGGAAGAGGGACACGCTCGCTCCCTCAAAAACTTCCCTTCACAGTTAAAAAAAAAAAAAAAGACATTTAGAAGCTCTGCACAGTGTGTGTGGGGGGGTGACGTAATGGGGGGAGCAAAGCTGAAGCAGTTCACAGTGTGTGTGTGGGTGATGGACTGGGGGGACCAAACCTGAGCACATACAGTGTGTGTGTGGGTGACTGAGTAGGGAGATCACCACCTTAGGACTTATGACAGGTTGCCAGGACTGATGCTTCCACATGCCAGAGTTGCATTCCTGCTGGTCCCTCTGTAGTTTGGATTGCATGTGGGGGAGGGCCTCTAGTGGCGACTAAGCAAAATACACTGTACTGTACAGGACAGTACATATATAGAGGAACTATTTTTAGTGTTCTAAAAAAAAGTTTCTTCCTTATTTTATTTCCATTTTGACAGCTTTATGTTTAAAATTTCTACTTGGGGGACCTATTTTATAAGCGCTATAACACATCCAAGGTGTGGGTTATGGCCTGATAACAGCACTTCCCAGGTGCTAAAGGCACTTGGCGCAAGCACCTTGTACCTCATAACGCACCTGGGGCATGCTCTTATCAGGCCACAACCCACACATCGTCGTGTGTTATTGCTTGCATGTTCTATATTTGTAGTACAGCCAGAAGTGGTAAGCACATAGTATTGTTACAATTTGTTTTTGCACCAACAGACTGTACCGATGCTGGAGTTTTGTTTGTATCAATACACAAAATTAGCTGAAAGTTTTAACATATTTTATAACTTTTTTTGGTTACTTTTTCTGAATTTTGGTAATACTGTGCTACCCACTTATAGCGAACACACAAAATGGACAGTTGCTTTGTCAGATGCTGTATGGTATAGCAGATACCGAAGGATGAAGGGCCTGATATCATTAATTTATATTTACATTTAAATGAGCACTGTTAGCTTTGCCCTTCATTCGGCAAGTAACTCTAATCATTGTGCCTCTAGGCACATACGTGTGCAGCAGTTACCATAGAATGCCCCTGTGTAGCCCCAAAAAAGTGTTGTACCTGAGTCTGTGAATTTAAGCTTTAATTGCTTACATTCATCCCGCACCAAAGTCTGCCATCACCGGAAGCATAGCCACTGGAGGAAAGCACGTGTGCTTGGAAGTGTGGTCCCGAAGTGTACTTTTTTACATGCCAGTCGAAAAAGTAAGTTCATGCTGTACATATGCCTCTAAGGAAGCAGCCCATGTATCTGAATTGCAAAACTGAGTGCTAGTATTTCCACAAAGTACATTTCAAAATGGCTTCTGAAATCGCATGCATGCCGAAGAACTGTCGGAGCAGAAATCCCACGCATGCTCAAAAGCGGCACATTCTTGCACATGCACAGGATTTCGGCACAATAATTAGAGTTACTTGCCAAATGAAGGGCAACGCTGACAGTGCCCCTTTAAAGTGAGGGTGTGAGTTAATCAAAACTAGCTTTGGCCTTCAGAGCCCGTTACCTTGTGTGGGGGATAGTCCCTCTCTGCCAAAATGATAAAATTTCATTCTGTCCTTAAAGGTTAGGTAAGGGATCATAACTGTTGCCAAAATGCTGGCCAGCCAATCCCTTTCCACTTCCCAGTCGATGACTCCACCCCATACAAGTCTATGGGGTTTCAGAACTTTAAGCAACCTTTGATAAAAAATGAAAGCCACCGCTTGTCCCTTTTAGTTGAGTGGTGGCTTTCATTTTTTCTCAAAAGATGCTTCAAGTGCAGAAAAAACTGTTTCGAAAATGTGCCCCATAGACTTGTATGGGGTGTGTCCCTGCACTCTCCCAGGTGAAATGTCACTAAACATGGGTGCACAGGGGTGGAGGAGGAGGAGGACCGAGAAGTGGAAAAGGATCAGCTGGCCAGCACTTTGGCCACAGTTACGATCCATTCCCTCCCTTTCAGGACAGGATGACATTTTATAATTCTGGCAGAGAGGGACTATCACCAAGGCCACTGTTTTTCGGTGCTTGGAAAAAGCAAATTCCGTTTAGACCATCCTGGATTCCGGGATTTTACTGGTGTTTGGGAATCCAATTTCCGGGATTTTTCCGGTAATCCAAAACTTTATATTATTCACTCATTTTAAGTAATAAATTTGTCTGTCAGTGTTTTATCATGTTTTTATGCAGATTTAAGTTACATCAGCAGAAAACAAGAACATTTAATCTCATATTGCATGTTATATTAGCTACCCAAGTTGTGCATCTACACACTATCAAGGATAATGACTGTGGAACTCCATTGGCCAAACTGGTATAATTATTAAAATATTCCCTTCTCAGATCAATACAGCCGGTGAAAATAAATGGTCTCATGTAACAGTAACATTTTTCTCACGTGGATTAACAAATTCTGAAGTCTGCGCGATACCAAAGACACCAAAATCTAGTCTTCGTTTTAATGTTGACAATGTGTTCTGTGACATGTATAATAAAAACTTCTCAAAGCTAAAATGCAATTAATGTGTTTTATTTTTAAAAGATTTATAAAGATAAATATGTACAAAAAACACAATTCAAGTATCGACTACTGAACATGGGTCGATAAATACACTACCCAGAAGAATACACTACACAGACTACATGAACTAAAGCATACTATGAAGGACAGCAGAATCTAACCCATAGCTACATATAATGCGGAGATTTTATATATATATATATATATATATATATATATATATATATATATATATATATATATATATATAGCATGTCTACACTTTATTGCACAGTGGAGCACCATTTTTTCCCTACAATACTGCACCAGAACTGCACATCTTCGTCATTGCACAGTGGAGCACCACTTTGTTTTCTGCAATATTGCATTAGAACTGCATGTCTACAACTTTATTGCACAGGGGAGCACCATTTTTCTGCAATAGTGCATCAGAACTGCAATTACACAAGAGGGTGGGAGAGTCTACTTATTGAATAGCAGCATTGAAAATAATTTTAAATTGTCCAGTCAAGCTTCTCCGTTGTTCAGTCAGGAATTGTCCATGTGCAGAAAATGACCGCTCCACATCTGCACTAGAAACAGGGACCCAAATGGCCTGAAGGGCTGCCTTTGCCAGAGTTGGTACCTGTGAGGACATAGAGATCCAGTACTGGTGAAGATCAAATGATTCAGTCTCTGGTAGTTCCCGCACATCCTGCCATACGTAGATCTCCCAGTCCCTTAACAGTGCATTCTTATTGTGTAACGTGAACATTGGGATATAGGGCAAGTACAGTTGGAAGTCCTTATTGAGTTTGGGTAGGTTGAGTGGGTTTAGAATTCGACAGGCCATTAGAAACTGTACAGATGGATTTGACTGTAAGTGTTTTGTCAGTTTCTCCAAACTGACCTTGAAAGCATTTTGAACAATTTGATGTTCTCATCCCTTACTTTATTTCTCAGTCTAGAGAGGTACAGCTCTGCCTTCTCCTAAAGCCATCATTTTAGTTGTGCCAGCTCAAAGCGCTCTTAATTGACGTTAACATCATACGTGGACGCCGCAAGAGGTTTCTCCTTTGACTGCAAAAGTTCTATCGCAGCAATAATGTCACCTGAATTATCTGTAATAAATGCCAGTTGTGCTTGTAGCTCATCGTACTCAGTCGTCCAGTAATGCCCGTAGATTGTTTATTGAGGTGGCATCACTCAATCTTCCCTGAAAAAGTCCCTTAGGTACTGTAGGTGTGTTGAGTGGTATGCCACAGCTGCAAACCATGTGTTTCATCTAGTTAAAACAGGAACTGGTGGTAATGCAATCATTTCTCCTGGAGCTTCCAGATCCTGTAAAAACATGATGAATTCTCGTTTGCGTTTTGGTGATTGCTGAAAAGCATATTTTATCAATGAAACCAGTTCATTAACTTTTTTGAAATGGTGCAGCCATGTATCCCCAACAAGGGACAAGACATGTGCCCAGCAACACATGCACAATCGGGGTCCCCAAGAACCCCTGCCAAGGCCACTGAAACATTTTATCATATAACGAGCACTGTCGCTGACAAATGAAACTACATTCAAAGTCAATGTCACAACTCTGGAGAGTCTTCAAGACAGCTTGAGCCACTGTAGAATGGTTGACAGAGTCTAGTTCTGTGCTGTTTCCAAGATATGTCTTGCCCCTTCAACACAAGGCGACATTAAGAATGCACCGTGACTGTGCATCCATGCTCTAATCCACATATCACAGACAAAGGATTTCCCAGTCACAGCTGCTTTAAGTCTTCATCAATTTGCTCTCTTACCTTGGGTAGATAGAGCTGCCTCAGGGTGTCTGCTTTTGGCACTGCTCCACTCCCCTTCACATACTTGCACATCCATTCCCTCAGTTGTGGATGATCCAGCTTCTCCAACAGGATATTTGCAGCCCCCCATGCCTTAACTGTGTCCATGACCATCTCATTTCTTGCTATGGATGATTCTGTTGCAGCCCTGAAACTGTTGGTCAGGGTCACCTGCCTTGCTGGTTTTCCTTCACTAGCAGCTCGTTCCTTATTCCTAGCATGTTTCTTGCTGAGCAGATGATCTTTGACTGTATCTTTTCTGGTATGGTCCAGGACATGGTTGCAGTAAGGACAGAAAAGTTTTCCTCCATCCTCATAGAGGCCTTCAGATTTAAACTGCTGGGCTCGCTCCTTAGCTAAGGTGTAGCAAAGCTTGGCCCTCTTATTCAGTGGTGCAGCAAACATCATGCAGGCAGAAAGTATGAATACTGAAATCACAACCAAAAAAAAATAATTAGTAGTGTGTTCCACTAATCTGCTTGATAAGAATTCAACAAAATGGCAGACTCTGATCCCATGGATAGGGCAATCCATGACTTTTATCCTCTGGCTATATTGATGGCAGTAGCCACCACATAAAGTCCCCATCTTCCAGGTACAATGGCAGCAGCATTCCACGACTCCCATCCTCCAGGTGTGAAGGCAGCAGCAATCTACGAATCGCATCCTCCAGGTGTGAAGGCAGAAGCAATCTACGAATCACATCCTCCAGGTGTGAAGGCAGAAGCAATCTACGAATCGCATCCTCCAGGTGTGAAGGCAGAAGCAATCTATGAATCGCATCCTCCAGGCACGACAGCAGCAGCATTGTACGACTCCCATCCTCCAAGTGCGATGGGCAGCAGCAGCCTCGACTCCCATCCTCCACATACGATGGCAGCAGCCGCCCACGACTCCCATTCTCCTGTGATGGCAGTAGCATCCAGCGACCACCATTCACTAGGTGAGATGGCAGCAACAGTCTACAACTCTCATCCTCCAGGTACAATGGCAGCAGCAATCTACAACTCCCATCCTTCAGGTACAATGGCAGCAGCATTCCACGACTCCCATCCTCCAGGTATGAAGGCAGCAGCAATCTAGGGATTCGCATCCTTCAGAAGACGACAGCAGCAGCATTATGCGGCTCCCATCCTCCGGAATGCGGTGGCAGCGGCAGCCTCGACTCCCATCCTCAGATCACGATGGCAGCAGCCCACGACTCCCATTCTCCTGGGATGGCAGTAGCATCCAGCGACCACCATTCACTAGGTGAGATGGCAGCAACAGTCTACCACTCTCATCCTCCAGGTACAATGGCAGCAGCAATCTACAACTCCCATTCTTCAGGTACAATGGCAGCAGCATTCCACGACTCCCATCTTCCAGGTATGAAGGCAGTAGCAATCTAGGAATCGCATCCTCCAGGTACGACAGCAGCAGCATTGTACGACTCCCATCCTCCAGGTACGGTGGCAGCAGCAGCCTACGACTCCCATCCTCCACATACGATGGCAGCAGCAGCCCACGACTCCCATTCTCCTGGGATGGCAGTAGCATCCAGCGACCACCATTCACTAGGTGAGATGGCAGCAACAGTCTACCACTCTCATCCTCCAGGTACAATGGCAGCAGCATCTCATCCTCCAGGTACAATGGCAGCAGCAATCTACAACTCCCATCCTTCAGGTACAATGGCAGCAGCATTCCACGACTCCCATCCTCCAGGTGTGAAGGCAGCACCATTCTACGAATCGCATCCTCCAGGTGTGAAGGCAGAAGCAATCTACGATTTGGCATCCTCTAGGTGTGAAGGCAGAAGCAATCTATGAATCGCATCCTCCAGGCACGACAGCAGCAGCATTGTACGACTCCCATCCTCCAGGTACGAAGGCAGCAGCAGCCTACGACTCCCATCCTCCAGATACAATGGCAGCAGCAGTCCACGACTCCCATTCTCCTGGGATGGCAGTAGCATCCAGCGACCACCATTCACTAGGTGAGATGGCAGCAACAGTCTACAACTCTCATCCTCCAGGTACAATGGCAGCAGCAATCTACAACTCCCATCCTTTAGGTACAATGGCAGCAGCATTCCACGACTCCTATCCTCCAGATACGATGGCAGCAGCAGCCCACGACTCCCATTCTCCTGGGATGGCAGTAGCATCCAGCGACCACCATTCACTAGGTGAGATGGCAGCAACAGTCTACCACTCTCATCCTCCAGGTACAATGGCAGCAGCAATCTACAACTCCCATCCTTCAGGTACAATGGCAGCAGCATTCCATGACTCCCATCCTCCAGGTATGAAGGCAGCAGCAATCTAGGAATCGCATCCTCCAGGTAAGACAGCAGCAGCATTGTACGACTCCCATCCTCCAGGTACGATGGCAGCAGCAGCCTACGACTCCCATCCTCCAGATACGATGGCAGCAGCAGCCCACGACTCCCATTCTCCTGGGATGGCAGTAGCATCCAGCGACCACCATTCACTAGGTGAGATGGCAGCAACAGTCTACAACTCTCATCCTCCAGGTACAATGGCAGCAGCATTCCACGACTCCCATCCTCCAGGTGTGAAGGCAGCAGCAATCTACGAATCGCATCCTCCAGGTGTGAAGGCAGAAGCAATCAACGAATTGCATCCTCCAGGTGTGAAGGCAGAAGCAATCTACGAATCGCATCCTCCAGGTACAACAGCAGCAGCACTGTACGACTCCCATCCTCCAGATGGGAAAGTAGCAGCAATGTACAACTTGCAGATTTTCCTGAAGAGAAACAAAAACAGTTATTTATAGAACTCAATGTAACAGCAGGTCTTGAGAGAATCTCTTGCAGTAGGTCACATCTTAGAAACTGCAGTGCAACCACAAGACACCAGGACCGCACAGACATGTTTTGCTAGCACTCCATCTGGAGCCATGTACAGCTATATAGGGATGATAAACATGATGACAACATCACCACATGTGACCCTAAATAGACTGCTAGCAAAAAAGTTTCCATGTGGTTCTGACACCTGATGGTTGCAGTTCCTAAGGTGTAACCTGCTGAAAGAGATTCTCTTGAAGATGTACAATTACGAAAAGTTCTTACACAAGTGTTCTTTGTTTCTGTTGGGGGGGACCGCAAAAGCTCCCTGGATCCCTACTGTAATCCTCTATACACAAACACACACACACACAGGTTAAGCACAAGATGCAGCATTAATTTAATGCAGAGACCAGGAGTGTACACATTTTTTGTCACCAGCACTTCAACGATACAATATTTGAGCACCACTCTACAAAATGCATTTTGGACACCATCACGAACCTCCCGAGTTTTAACCACAGCATCAACATCTTAAATACCCCACAGGTTGCACCTATAGACAGGCCTCAGCATCGGGCAAGCAAGGAAGGAGCTGGGGAAGCAGGAACAAAGTGCACACTCTCTCCCTGAAGGTAGGAGGGGAAGGAGAGACTCTTCCGCCCAAGCCAGGGGGATAATCCAGAGGGCTAAAATATTGAGAAGAGCGGGGCACTCATCTCTTTATGTGACCCTGACCCTTCCATTGCCAGGGTACATTTGCAATCCCCAAAGAAAGGGGGCAGGTAAGGACTAAAGTAAAAAAAAGGAAAGTTACTCTGCCCCCGGGCTCCCTTCCACACACACACACACACACACTTTGCTTTTAACTCTCTCAAGGTGGTGTACTTTGTCAGAGCTACATGTCCCTTTTCATGCATAGGGAGACCTAGAATAACTGGGAAGGAGAAAGAATATTAAGGGTAAATATTGGGGGGGGGGGGCAGGCAACATATGGGGTCAGGCATAAAGGCAGCATTAATTTAACTCACCAACACTTTTAATTTGCAAGAACACCTCCACAAAATACTGCACACACAAGGGAATGTGGGAAAATAGAAGTAACCCACTCTAATTTTAGTCCAAAAAGGCAGCTTTACAGCAACCACATGGAGGTACATGTACAGAGGAGAAGTACTCAGAACACAGAACGTGGCTTCACAAAACACACCCTTCACTGAATTTGAATCAAATAAAAACCAGCAGTGAGATCAGGGGCGTCATTTGGGTCGCCAGAGTACGCATTCACACCCTATGAAAACTTTGCAACCCCTATGACAGGGCTTGTGACCCCTGCTGCCATGGCTTATGGACACTGCTTGGCCATTGGCCACCGCTGGCCAGACAAATCTAAAAAAACAACAACATTTTTTTCTTGCCAAATTGCCTCCCCGAGAGCCGAGACAAGTGTCCGCCTCCCCCCCCAAAACTCCAAGCCCCAGAGTCCCAGTGTGCATTAAGATGGGGTTGGTACTACCTCGACTGGCTAGGAAGGCCAGTGGTGGGACTAGTCATAAGCGTTTTGTGGTGGATAGCAAGCGAGCACAGCAGAAGGGTATCCTTCTGAGGCGGGACAGGTGGCGGGAAAGTAGCAGTATGAAGGCTAGCTAGATGACGACGAGCTGAGGCACCAGGAAAGTGGGTCTAGGAGGAGGGGCTGGCGTGTTGGATTGGGGTTATATTTTTCATCGATCAGTCGGGCAGCCGGGCATCGCACCGGGCGCAGTCTAGACCAGAGAGGCGAGGACAGGACTGGAGCAGCAGGAGCGCGGGCCGCGGAGCGCCTCAGGAGTTGGACACATGATGATGTGGGACTGGTCTGAGACAGGACAGAGATGGTCAAATGAGATCTGGAGAAGCCTGGACTGAAGGAGAGCAAGAACAATACAAGCAGTGAGGTAAGCAACAAACAATAAAGGGGAAAAAAACTGCTTTCATTGCTTTTTGCTTGCTTCTTAAAAACTGGTAAGCCTCTGACAGAGGGAGTTGGGGTGGACCATTTACAAGAGACACTGCTGTGGGGGTGCGTACATACTTGTGAATGCAGATATTGGGACAGCAGAGGGCATATGGGGAGGGGGGACTGACTGGCCTGTCCAGACTGGGAGTCATGATGGACATGGGGGATAGAGCAGAGCTGTGGGAGTGGGGGATGACTGGTGTGTTTGGTACCAAGAATACAGGAGCACAGGAGAGGGCAGTACAGTGTAATGATAGCTTACCTGTGAATGTGGACACAATGGGATAGCAGGGGTCATGGGAGGGGCAGAACTGTGGGAGTGGGTCTTGGGAGCGGACTGGTGTGTCTGGTTCAGAGGATACAAGGGGGATTGAGGATGGAGAAACAATCAAGAGAAATGGAGGGATGAGAGAGAGTCTGAGGAGTACTGGGTAACCTTGCAGAGTGTGGGACCCTGGGGGTACATGGGGTGCAGGAGTGAGTGTAGCATTTAAAGAAGGGTATACCATCGCTACAGTGACTCCCCGACAGCGAAGACCATCACAGTGACAGGATTGGGCAAAAATCTGCACGTTGCTGTGATGGTCTCTGCAAGGCCAGGGACTGTCTTTCAGGGTGGTTAAGCCCTCCCCCGTCCAACTCTGACTCGGAGTTGGAATCCTAGTGACTGGGGGGTCCCACATAGGGGGTTCGGGACACAGCCCTGATGGAAACACGGAGGCATCCCGACACCGCATTGCTGACACTTGGCTGCGCTGTCGCTGTCGGGATGTCCTGTCCGCTGTCGCTGCAGCATGGTAAAACTGTCTGCACTAAAGCCTGCTCATGCCCACGTGAAACAAACTGAACATTATTTTAACTGATGTGTCCTCTGAAGTCTTGATTTTAAACAGAGAACCAGAAAATAAAGTTACCCCATCAAACCCCTTTCACAAAGTCTGCACTGAATAAAATCACGTAAAACACTGTGGAGATGGTTTTAACCTGTATCACTCAAACTGCAACCCTCACATCACAGCAAGAAAAAGAATGTAAAGAACAAAGACAAAACAAATTCTGGGATTCTTACTTCTTTTATTTCAGCAGGGCACCAACAAAATGATAAATCCATTAAAGCAGCATTACTTGTTAGTTGGCAATAAATTTCATCCTATAGTTTTTTTGCCAGAAATGTATTTCTGACATCCTTAATGTGTGAAATGATGCATTTTAGGCCCAGGTTCAGGAGCAAAGTGTGGCTCACCCGTCACCCCTCAGTCTTCTTGCCTCCTTTCCATCACAGAGCAGCTGCTAACAATAATGGCTACCTCACAGGGATGAGAGGTAAGCAGCGGGAGATGGCAGATTGTTCTACTATAGACAATGATGGCAGAAAAAGACTAATGGCAATCCATTCTGCCTATGGTTCCCTATCTAATCCCATGACCTAATGTCCACCCAGGGCCCTAGCCCTCTCTATCCACCCCACTATTCCCCTCCTAGTATCTGTTGCCTTGAGTAACCATTATACCCTTCACTTTGTCCCAACCTTGCTTGAAACCAATAATGGTTTTAGCGCCCACCACCTTGGCAGGTAGACTGCTCCATGGTTCCACCACCCTTTCTGTAAAATAATACTTCCTCATGTCTCTCAAGGCATCTCCAAAACTCACATCTGCAAGGTAACCTGCCACTGCACTGTGATAGAAAGGAACCAGAGTTAAAATCTCTATCCGACATAGTGATTGCTAGACCTCAGTAACAGTAAACTGTGACAATTGGAATGTTATTTAAATACTGTACTGAGACTAACAATCACATTCTGGGTGTGAATACTGAATAACACTGGCATTCCGTTTTGTAAACCCACTGCTATGACATAGATGAGATAGGTTTATACAGTTCTGACATCGCAACAGTGGGATTACAAGGTTATAATCTATTTGATTTCAATGGGTAATAAGGGCTACCCATACATTATAATATTGTTTAATATTTGTACAGTTGAGGAATGGAACTTTCACTATACTGATGATTCCATAATTTGATGAAAACTAGCTATTTAATTTGAATCAACATCTGTAATGACCCATTTCACACTTATATTCAGACTTTACTATCCAGTTCATACCCATTTTAAATTACTTGGTCACTAGCTCTACGTCACATTGACAGATGCCACCCTCTGGCCCCACCACACCGTGGCCCTCACTCACAGCCGTGCCCCACCCTGTCCTACCCCTATGATTTTGCTGAAATGGCCTTGAGTGAGATGCAGCACAGGGTTGGGTCTGTGTTCTGTGAGTACCTCCCATTTTGGACCCTGCCACCAACCTCCTTTTAAATGCAGCATTTACTGTAGATAATTCGATCCCCCCTCATCACATCAGCAAAATAGTGCAGTATTTTACCTGCAGTAACTCCAGCATCTACTGTACACAGGGCTGTGCCTAGGACTTTAAGGGCTCCCCTGCAAAGCACTCTGTGGGGACCCACTGCACAACCAAAACATCAGTTCAAAAAAATACTATTTAATATTACCTTACACTATCTGCAGTATAAAGCAAAGCAAGCAATATACAATAAAAAGCAAAGTAAAACAGTGAATAGTTGCATTCACTGGCCCGTCGGCGCAGTGGTTGGATTTCTGCTTGCGACGCCAGCGACACAGGTTCTGGAGGGCCGGCCGGGGAGAATGGCTTGAGCATCCCATGACAGCTCACCTTCTCCGGGGGAAGGGGGGGCCAATGCCCGCAACTTGCCTGACCCCGAGCGGAGGCTTAAGGTGCAACAAGGGGGGGCTGCCATGATGCGTGGTGGATGTTGGCACACAGCACCTTGACATCAGGGCACACACCACATGAGGGGAGGAAACCAGAGGGGGAAAAAAAAAGTCTTCCATCGCTGGGAGCGTGCCCTCGATATGCCACTCTCTCAGACCACCTTGCCCAATGAAACAAGAAGTGTACAGGGTGTACGGGCCCCACCTCATTCCCTGCCCAGGGGGGTATAACCACGGTTACATGGGGCACAAGGTTGGTCTCGGGCTGGGTGGTTGGCACAGGGATGACTTCCAGGTCAAGTACTGCGTGCAGTTTTGGAGGCCAGGCTTAAAGAGGGACATTAAACTCCTGGAGAGGGTCCAGAGGAGGGCAACCAAAATGATCTGGGGCCCTGGGGGACAGGCCCTATGGGGAGATGCTCGAAGAGCTAAATATGTACACATTGGAAGACAGAAGGGACCGGGGAGACATGACAGAGGTCTTCAGGTACATGAAGGAGTTAAATAGGGGAGGAGCAGTCGGGGTGCCCCGAAGTCTGAAGGTCTGTCAATAGCTGCTCCACCCACACCCACACTGTGCTAGAGGGGCACACAATGGCAATAGTGTTCCAAGGACTACTCAGACCCACCACCCTACTCAGACACCCCTTTGATTTTTGTTCCTTATCCACACACACACACACACACACACACACACACACACACCGTTCTTCATGCTAGCTCACCTGCACTGCTCTGGGGTACCTTGGACCCCACTCCCCCACACACATGCACTGATACAGGGGTTCTTGGCTGTATATATCAGTTAAGCAGATAGAAACAAAGAAACTGTGGGTAACCAAGGACAGACCATTTTATTTAATGAAGTTAACCAGGCTAGGCACATAAAACTTATTCCAAGGTGTAAGCTGTAGGGTTGCATGAGAGGAAGTACAGCAAAGAAATAGTACAAATATACATTAAAGGAAAAATATACATTAGCTCAAAATATGAGGACTCCATGCAGTTCAAAATGTTCAGAATACAGCAAGATGGGGATGCTCCTACCCACAGTAAAGGTAGCTAAGGGCCACCAGGCCCATCAAGTCTGCCCTGCTGATTTTGAAAATGGGGGTTCCAAAGACAGGTGCCTTAGCGCATCATGGAGTGAGAGGGTGCTGAATCCAAACCCCAAGGATACAAGGAAACAAAGAAAAAAAAGCAGACGAGCACCTCGGACCCACCCCCCCAAACACACACACACCTTGGACCCTACACAGTTTGCTGCCCTACAACACACAATTAAAAAAAATATCTAAATATGATCTGTGAGCATCTTGGATGACACCCCCCCACACACACAAACAAACATTAGCAGTGTCTTGCATCCCTTCCCAACACTCTTCACCTCCCCCAAGGATACAAGACAAAGGAAAAAGCAGATGAGCACATGGACCCCCCAAACACACACACACCTTGGACCCTACACAGTTTGTTGCCCAACAACACACAATAAAAAAAATATGATCTGTGAGCATTTGGGATGACCCCCACACACACAAACAAACATTAGCAGTGTCTTGCATCCCAACACTCTTTACCTGCCCCAAGGATACAAGACAAAGGAAAAACAGATGAACATGGACCCCCCAAACACACACACACCTTGGACCCTACACAGTTTGTTGCCCAACAACACACAATTAAAAATATGATCTGTGAGCATTTGGGATGACACCCCCACACACACACAAACAAACATTAGCAGTGTCTTGCATCCCTTCCCAACACTCTTTACCTGCCCCAAGGATACAAGACAAAGGAAAAAGCAGGCAAGCACATGGACCCCCCACAAACACACACACACCTTAGACCCCATACAGTTTGTTGCCCTACAACACACAATTTAAATAAATATGAATGATCTAGAGCATGTTGGATGACATCCCCCCCCCCCACACACACACACACATAAAACAAACAGTAGCAGTGTCTTGCATCCCTTTACCTGCCTCATTAAACCCCAAATATTTGCAGAAAAGCAGGTACCTGATGTGTCTGGGGGAGTGGTGGCAGACAAGGCAGGCTTGCAGTGCAATTCTTGGATAGTCGAATAAAAAAAAAAAAAAGCCGGCTTTCCGAAATGCGTTATCGTCGGCGTTCTTGGCTGCTTGGCGTGCTGCTTGGTGTTCTTGGCATCCACGTGGTCTCGACTCTCGTCTCTCTGGTCATATGTCCTTCTCTCCTACGCTCCTGGATCAAATGGGGTGGTTGACTGGCCAAAGGCTACCTTTTATGGGTTCCCAGTTCCCGAATGCTCACGCAAGCAGCGTGAGTTCAGTAACTCTACAGCGGGACATTTAAATTTCCGGCAGCCAATCAGATTTCCGTGATTCCGGACGGAATCACGGTAAAACATTGGCCTTGACTATCACCCACACAAGGTAACGGGCTCTGAAGCCCAAAGCTAGTTTTGATTAACTCACACCCTCACTTTAAATATACAGTAAATATAAATTAACGATAGCAGGCCCTTCATCCTTCAGTATCTGCTATACCATACAGCATCTGCTACAAAACTGCAAATTGCAGCTACAGGAAGGTGGGAGGGTTACAGCAACAACAAATCTGGCATAACAAGTTACAAGGGATACCTCCTATACCTGACAGAAACAGCATGCAAGGATGTCTCCTTTATAAGCGGGCTTTACTGTACTACACTTTAGTTAGAAACAGTAGTTTGTGACTTTCTGTAATTTTCGTTCATCTTCATCTTATACCATTAAATCAGTTGTGAAAATGTTATTCACCTCTAGCAGTTCCACTCTTCTTTGTTGGCTGAGAATAAAAAATTAGGCCCTGCATACACTGTTTCCACCATATATCTGAACTGCAGATAAGCAGTAGACTTCAGTTTGAAGGGCTGCTAATGATTCTTTTTTTGACGAGCACACACATCTCTCTATCACTTATCTTCCTTTTTCAGTCAGCATTGGCCTACTGAAGCTGAGCTTTGTGTATGAAGAAATACAGTTCAAAAGAAATATTTATAATTAGGATAATTAATAAAAATATTGCCCTAAGGATCTACCTGTTGCCGTATAACAGTTATGATATTGTTAGTAAAACTCAGCTGACTTTTACAGTCTCAAGTGTTAAAGGGAAAGCTGAGACCAAGTGAGAGAGATTTAAACATTTCAGGATCTGTGGGACGGGTTGCGATAAGCAATGTATTGGAAGATACTACTCCTTTTGCCCCATTAGGATTAGCAGATCATTTTTAGCTCTGAAAAAACAAAATATACAGAATTTATCTTAATAACCACCAGGGCTTTTAACAGCGGAATCAATGAAAAGTAAGTTTCTGAGATCACAGAACAAAAAAGATAAAACAACAGTATAAGGTTTTCAACCCAGCAATATGAATACCAAGGATGTTCGCAGCTTGCTGTCACTATTACATTTATTTGATAGCTATGTGTACGTAGAATTAGAATTGTGGTAAAATTAAATGGCATGGAACACATTGCGCCTTTGAGTGACTGTGTCTTCAGAACAGGAGGATCGGCGAACTGGAACAGCTTTTTGAACTCGAGGTGGAAATTATCAAAACAATGACAACTGAATCAAAACAAAAGAAGATCGCTTATTTGTTCATGTGACACATGCGGGAGCTAGAGGAACAGACATACGGAAGACTTAGCGGAGCGTCAGCAGCTGACATTACAGGGGAAAGATAAGTGCACATTTTTATTAACTTCTTAAATTGATGAAATAAAGTGTTTTTTTTTAGACACAAACAGTATTTGTTCATAAAATGGCTGAAGATCACTGAACTTGCTGCTGTGTCTCCGTTCTGTGTTTGTTGTGTGTGTTGTCGCTAAGTACAGTACTGTACAGCTGTTAGGTTAACTTTGTTTACGTGATTCGTGGACATAACAGCTCCTCTTCATCGGAAGCGACCGCTTATATGAGACAATGTTGTTGCCACTTAACTGTCCCCTTTAAGCGGTTTTAACTGTATAAGGTTTTCAACCCAGCAGTATGAATACCATGGATGTCCGCATCATGCCATCACTATTCCCATTATTTGACAGCTACAGTGTGTGTATGTAGAATTAGAACTGTGGTAAAATTAAAGGGCAATTAATCTCAGGTAAAATTAATCGACTTACCGGCTATTAATGCATGAAGCTCATCATCCAGGTTTCTCAACCATCGCAGGAAGCAGCTTGTGCCCTGTAGTTAACAAAACAGTTGAATTTTGGCAGCATTCGGGTATTTTGCTTACTATTTTGTTAAGAATAACCGATTAGGCTTATGCAGTGAAATATTATGGTATATCCTAATTATAGAGTTTTTTTTGGGGGGGAGAGCAGTGACAAGAAAAGTAACTGAAGGTACTATATATTACAAAGTATGCAATGTATTTCCTGGCTGGAGAAAAGGTTTTATGATTTTATGCATTGTAGGTGCGAGTCACACCTTACATGCTTTATTTTAGCCACTGAAGCATTCTAAATAAAGATAAATCTTTTATACCACACCACTGGTAATAAACTGGGCAACTAAAATCAATGTTACTTTGGGATAAATAGGGACTGTCTAATGGGTTGCAGCGAAATAACACATTTATCTCCATTTGTGAGTGGTAAGACCCATAACTCACGAGTGACGATGCCAGGTGTTAGTTATAAAGGTCTGACCACTTGTGCGGAAATAAATGTGTTATTCAATCGCAAGAAAATCCTGATTAAGGCCACTCTTTGCCCCCAAAATTGCCCACACATTTGTCACTAAGACTTCTTCCAGGGGACACTAAAAATAAATTACATAGTTTAGGCACATTTCTTCACCATCCTTGCACAATATGCTTTAATTCTCATCTGACATTGCCAATCAAAAGTTCATACCTTTAACACCCTAAATCTTTATTTACAATTTTTGCTTATTCTTTAGTCTTTTCAATGGCTACCTAAAATGAGAATATATGTAAAGCCATTTAAGGGCTTGCTTTCTATTATTAGTATTTCTATACAAGGTGCCCCTCACCTCAAAACACCCAGTGCCACCAATACTTTCCTAAAAAATTCTGCTGTACAGCTTCTACTCTCATCACTCGCCAGCTCAGGACCCCAGCTTACCAGTTACTGTTTCAGGTTAAATTTAGCATCTGCATGATTATAAAACAGTATTTCTCATTTGTTCGACATATGTTATTCACATACTATCCAGATTGCTGCCTCAGTACAGTGCTAATCTACCCTTTGCATTTAAACTTGAGTAATAAATTTGCCTCAACTTGTTTGCGATTTATCATCTGCGCAATCACAGTGTAATATTTTTTATTTGTTCAAAAGCTCATTCTACTCGTATCATAACAGGTGCTGAGAAGTGCTGTCTCAATACATTATCTAGCATTCCTTTTATGTTTAACAGTCAGTGAGTGATGTATTTTCATTTAGCGTGTTTGCATAAATACACAGACTCCCCACCCCAGCAACTAAGAGATGCTTACCATCCACACATGAGGTTACAGTGGTACCCTGGCATAATTTACAGACACGCAAAAGCTGAGCCAGTCAGAAGCACTTCATGAAGGAATGCTGACTGCAGAATATCTGATGCAGGGCTCACTCCACTGGAAGGGAAATCCTCACCAGTCCTATAGTCGTATAAATTACTTTCTGCCCAACAGAGTAGAAGCGCAGGGAGCAACCAACCCTGATCCCAGACCAGGTTATTCCACACATAATGAAGGCTTTCATCAGGAATCCCTCCCCCCAACCCTCACAGATACCATCATCACAGTCTTCCACCAAAAAGGCAAAGACACTACAAATTAAGCCAATTATAGGCCCATCACCCTCATACCTAAGGATGCCAAAGTACTGACCAAAGCTTTGGCTTCACACCTAGTGCATGCCTTCCTCATATTATGCATCCTACTCAAGCTAGTTTCATGAAAGACAGGACAGGCAGGGGTAATACTGGCACTCTTTTTACTCTCATGGCCTATGCAAAATCAGCCCCACCCACCATGACAGCAGTGACTATGGACTTCCAAAAACCATGAACTCCATGGCTTGGGAATACTGATCTCAAAGCTTACAAGTTATGGGCTTCAGACCACAATTTCAAGGCTGGATTGTCTGTATGCCAATCTGTCAGCTTCCATCCTGGCTAATAATACTCTTTCCTCTTCAGTGAGGTACCAGACAAGGTTGTTTCCTTTCACCTCTGCTCTTTGTTCTTGCCCTCAAACCACTTACCAGAGTACTTTAACCACACCCCCAGATACAGAGAATCCAGATATGTGACACCAGTCACTTTGTCAACCTATATGCAGATGACCTGCTGTTGACCCTACACCTCCCAGTGACCTCCCTTACCTCCCTTGATAGTTACTCCTAACAATTTTGCCAAATGCTTAAGTTTGGAGATTAACTTAAAAAAAATCGGTCCTGATGCCTATCAACTCCCATGTGATACTGCATGTTGCCAAGAAACATAGAAGCTGACTGCAGATAAGGACCACAAGGCCCATCCAGTCTGCCCATTTCTTTTCCTACCTTATAAATGTGCCATCGGTCTTTGCTCTGTCAATGGCCTATCTATTCATACTCATCTGTATTGCTCCCTTATGCCCATCCCATGCTTGTTTGAAGCCCTGCACTGTATTCATATCCACCACTTCCTGAGGTAGGCCGTTCCATCCACCACCACTCCTGTCGAAAAAACTTCCTCCATTACCCCTTAATCGGCCTCCTCTAATCTCATGCTGTGTCCTCTTGTCCTGCTATTTTTCTTATATTGAAACATGTTAGACTCTTTCACCCTGTTAATGCCCTTAAGGTGTTTGAATGTTTCTATCATATCACCTCTCTCCCTCCTTTGCTCAAGGGTATACATATTGAGCTCCGTTAATCTGTCCTCATATGTTTTCTGATGCAGTCCCTACACCATTTTTGTTGCCCTTCTCTGGACTGCCTCAGTTTGGTTAATGTCCTTGTGAAGGTGTGGCCTCCAGTACTGCACGTAGTACTCCAGATGGGGCCAAACCAGTGTCATGTATAGAGGGATTATTACCTCCGTCTTCAGACTAGTGATGCCCCTACTAATACATCCCAACATCCCTCTAGCCTTACCTATTGCTTTAGTGGTCTGCTTGGATAATTTCAGGTCATTGGTGATGATGATGCCAAAGTCTCTTTCTTCCTTTGTGACTGCCAGCAACTCCACTCCCAGCCTGTAGGTGGCTTCAGGGTTTCTCTTCCCTATGTGCATGATCTTGCACTTCTTTGTATTAAACCCTAGTTGCCACTCTTACAACCATTTTGCTAGTTTATCCAGATCTCTTCTCATTCTGCCCACCCCATCTGGATCATCTACTCTGTTGCAGATCTTGGTGTTATCTGCAAACAGACAAACCTTACCCTCCAGTCCATCTGCGATGTCACTGATGAAGATATTGAAGAGGACTGGCGCCAGGACTGATCCCTGAGGTATCCCACTTGTGACTTACATCTCTTCTGACTGTATACCCAAGCCTTAGAACTTCTATGGGATGGGGACTGACTCACTTACGTAGGGATCAGAATAACTAACCACTCATCTCCATAGCCTAGTTACCAAAAACATACTACCCTTCACTGGTGACTCAGAGGCAGACTGCTGCAGGTGGTTAAAGCAGTAAAAATCAAAGCAGTAAAAATGTTTTTTGCTTCTATGTTCCTGTACTATCCAAGCCACTTCGCTATATGTATTGGTTTATTTATTTATTAATGGCAATTGGAATTACAATCCTTGGAGTCACAGACTCCTTTGCAAAGGCTCCATGTCATTATTTACAGACATTTGTTACAACACAGTGTTACAGACAGTTTTTACAACAAGGTGATACAATGGGAAATATAATACAGAGTAGTCAGTATACTAGCAGCATAGCTAAACATCAAAGGATAGAGAAGACCCTGAGTCAGATAACATTCAGAGGGTGCAAGACCCAGAGTCAAGTAGCATACATGAAACATTCAGTGAAGTTAGCTAAGGTCTTGTATACAAAGCTATAACCAGGTTCTGCTTGAGCACAGGCTGGGGAGTTTAGGTGCAATTACAAGCGGAGCCCTTTAGGAGGAACTCCCTGAGGCAGGTTTTGTAGGGACCAATTGTAGGTATGTAACCCCCCTGCAAATGGGGGTTCCCAAAAGACTTCCAGGAGCTTGCTTGAATGCTCCAAGCCTGAATGGTGTTTGGCATTTAAGCCATTTATCAGTGAGTGTTTTTAGAGCCTCTGGTACTGTCTCTTTAAGAGCTGTCTGCTTGCAGACATAATTAGTTTGTATGGGGGACTGTGTGCTTCTCTGAGTACCACTCGAGCTGCTGCCAATTCACTTCATTTTGCAGTCACTAGGAGTGCAAAGGGAACCTATCTGAAAGATGTAACTGTTTGCCAGAAATTATTTAGAGTAATAATGAAATTACAGTTTGTCTAACCTGCTTTCTTTGCAGTCAGAACTGTGTCTGCTAGTTCCCCATTCTAGTTTTGAACTGCTGAACTGGACCAATCAGTGTGGGTAAGCTAGCTCTAAAATGGTGCCTTAGACGAATCAGAACTTGGACTCATAATCTGAGCCAGCCACAAGAGGATTGTATGGGCAGTGACTCTGGGAGATGTGTTTAGACTTCAGTGCCTTTTGGACCAACAGCAGCAGTCTATTGTGGTGACAGCCAATCAGTCAAGAACTGGGAGGAACTCAAAGGAAATGCCCGGTTTTGTCGGTTGGAGTTTGAGTTGAGCTTTGGCAGTGAAGAAGGAAGGAGCCCTGTGCTTTTTCAGTGTGCAGTTTTAGTCAAAAAAAAACGTGTGTAAGGCCCAGAGTTCCGGTCTGCAGCTTGTTAGGACTGAATCCGTCCTGTGAAAAGAATCAAAGGATCTCTGAAGAGTAGAAACCAGGCTCACCCTGTAGAAGACTGGAAGAATTGCTGAAAATTGCACTCGGTCTGTCAGGAACTGAATCTGCTGTGTGTTCTCCGGGTATTGTGCAGTAATTATGATCGGAGGATAGATGCAGCCTGCCTGGTATAGTGCTTTTATATAAATGTGTAAGAGGTTTGTGTACCTCAAGTGAGCCCTGCTGACATTGAAGGACCCTATCTTATTTGAGGTCGTGAGTACTAATTCAGGGTCGCCCCTGTTGAATTGCCACATTAAATCCAAATGGAATTACTGTACTGCTGACTGTTTAATTCTCCTTTTCTCTGTGTGAAAGGCCCTACCAGCTGCCACGGTTTGGACTAGCCACTAGGGCTTGGTGCCCAGGGACAGTAACTGATAGGGATAGGCCTGTGCACAGAGCCATAGGTAGATTATTAGAGTGATAAGCTAATTAACCTGATTTCCCTGTCCTTGTTATATCCCCCTAAATAAATCAGAGCTGCTTGTTTCAGCAAAGTTATACTGCCTGAGGTATTTGTCTATGTTAAAGTACTGTACTGTGATTGTTCACTGTATCTCATTTCACAGGAGGTCCCAGTGCGGAACCAGACCTGGGGGTAAGTGTATACTGTGAAGGTAATTCTGATATATTGTGTGGGCCACTAGTGGGAAGAAGGGGGTTGCAGTGTCCCAGGGGCTGTGACCAAGTTAGTTTAACTATTGCAAACCCTGACCTCTGGGTGGAGGCACCCGCCATTGGATCCAGCCCCTCAACCTGTTAGTGGCAAATCAGGCAGGTAGTAGCCCCTGGGATAAGCGCCATCTAGGGGTTACATCTTGAGGCTCACCGCTGGGATTGTGTGTCCTCTAGTGGCCATATTTACTGAACCACTGTTAAGAAAAATGGGTACCCGACAGAAGTGGCTGTGCACCGGCTGGTGGAGTGGTGTACTGGGGAGGAGATCGACCCCAAAATGCTATGCTTATCCTGGACATCCCCTGGTATCAACACGGACACTGTGCAGGAGTACTTTCCAAGGTGGAAGGTTTACAAAACCCTGTGGTGGTGGGTCGGCATGCTAATCTGCTCACCCACACTTTCCTGGCCCTAGTAGGTTTAAGGATCCCATAGATAGCTCCAAAGTGCCACAGACCATTACCCCAGAGGAGCCCTCACTGCTTGGAGAGTGATAACTAAGGACAGTAAAGACCGAGGGAATCAGCCCCCACCACTATCTGAAACTTTTGAGGAGAAATTTGCTGAATGGTTGCTGGGAGAGGGAAAACTGTGGAGGACTTGAAGAAACTATTCTTGCCACCTGGGGTGTTCCTCCCCAACACCCTCTCCTGCTCCAGTGCCCGTAATGGTGGCTGAACCAATGCAGACTCCTATTTCTGCACCTGCCATTAGTCACGACTCTTACCGAAGGTTGAGGATCTTCTCTGGCACCCTCCCACCCCCAAGGGAGGATGACTGGGAGACCTGGATAGACTATGTTGCCCCAAGTGCTAGAATGGCAATGCTCGGAAGGCAGCGAAAGAGGGTTAGTGAGGCCTCCGAGGTCCTGCCCTGGCTACCATCCGTGCTAAGCGGGCCAGTAACCCTGGCGACTGCACAGGCCTATCTTGAGGCCTTGGAGAATGTGTGGGAGCCCAGATTCTGATGAGGACCTATGGTGGAGAGTAAGAAATGCACAACAGTACCAAGGGTTGTTGTCTGTGTATGTCTCTCGGCTGGAAAAATTGTTGCAAGAATGCCTCAGAAAGGGTAGTTTGCCAGCGATTGAACTGGACCGAACCAGACTGGACAGAATCCTTAAGTCTGCCCCCTTCTCAGAACTGCTGTTGCTTCAATTCGCCTGGCAAATGGCTGGAATCCCCACCCTCCTATGATGAGTTAATGAGAGAAATTCGAGGAGTTGAGAAAAGGCGACCTCGGGAGGTACCTGCACCAACAGCTGTGGCTCGACCCGAGTGACTGAGGGTGACCCATCAAGTGAAGTTCAGGGCAGAGGTTGACAGTCAATGAGTGCTCTGACAAGGAAAAGATATGCCACAATGGGGCGAACTGTTGAGAGAGATCCGGGAATTCAAAACAGTCCCTTTATGAAGGCCACGCCTGCAAGTACGGGCCCTGACCTATATCCGACTGCATCTGCTATGGGGTGGGGGTACCCACCCATGTATCTCCTGCTGATAACAGCCCAAACTCAATTCCTTGACCATGGAAGTGGAGAAACTGACGAGATGTCTCCAAATGCTTATCACGCGCAGACAGAGATGGCACCCAGGTTTCCAGTTAGTACCCCCGCCCTGGCTCCCAGTGTCGCCTCGCCAGCTCAAACTCCAGAAAGTATGTTTTGCTATAATTGTGGGAAAGATGGGCACATGAAAGGAATGCCAGTCCCAAAGACACTGACAAAGGTGCATATAGGCTACAAGGAGAGCTTGGAGAAGAAATCAGTGGTTAAGAGGCGCGACATGATCCCAGTGGAGGGCACCAAAATGCTAATTCACGTCCTTTGTGGCAAGGTCAGGTTGCCAGGCCCCACTACCGCCTCTCCAGACTGGTCCAGAATAGTGGGTCCCTCCATGGAGACCACTGTAAAGGTGAATGGAGTGTCTACAAGAGCTGTATTAGACAGTGGCTCCCAAGTGACAATTATGTTCCAGGATTGGTATCAGAAGCATTTGTCAGGCGTGCCCTTACAACCATTAGAAGGACTGCATGTATGGGGTTAAGTGAGAAGGCCTACCCTATTCGGGTATATCAATTTGGCTGTCTTTCCCCACCTCCGTGGCTGGGTGGCGAACAAGTGAAGACCCTAGCCTTAGTGTGTCCCCCACTGGACTGTATGATGGTGTCCCTTTGTTGATTGGAACAAATGCTCATATGTTCGGAAGGCTGGCACAGTTGTGTTATGAAAAACAGGGTCAAAGACTAGTAGAGCTTTAAGAGTTCGGCTTTAATTAAGAAGGCCTATGAGGCACAGAGAGATGCTGAAAACAGAACCAGAGGAACCGGGTCGAATTGTATGGAAGAAGGATCCTGAGTCTCTGATCCTGGCGTAAATGCCCAGTGTACCTTACAGGGAGAGGTCCGTATCAGAAAGGATGTTAAGAATAAAATATTAATGTTGGATGCACCAGGCGATGGAAATTGCCAGAGGGACTGCTGGTCAAGCCTAGTATTTTGCCCGCTAGAGCCCATGCTTATGCCAGAAGGGTAATGGTCCAAGTTCATAATGTGTCTGAAAGAGACATTGAGTAAACAGAGGTTGCATCCTGGCTAATGTGCATTGTGCAGACACTGCAGTGCTACCCAGCAGCAAGAGTTCAAGGAAGAATGACAGAGTAGCATACAGCTTGTTTGATTTGGCGACTCCCGCTGCCAGCTGAATGGAAAGTGAGGATCAGTGAGAAGCTTGCCCAGAGAGACCAGGTGTTTTCTTTAAGGAATGGGATGTAGGATGCGTGCAAGGAGCTGAGCACAATATCGGCTGCATGACGAAAGACCATTTCGTGAGAGGTCTCGACGCCTGGCACCTGCTGACATAGATGATGTGAGACGGCATCTGCAAGAGATGTTAGCTGCTGGTGTAATACAAGAATCCAGAAGCCCTTATGCTTCCCCATTGTGGTAGTGAGGAAAAAGAATGGAACAGTAGGATGTGTGTGGATTATCGCACCTTAAACCGCGGACTATCCCTGATCAGTACACAATGCCCGCATTCAGGATGCTTTGGACTGCCTAAGCGGAGAAAAGTGGTTCTCTGTGCTGGATCTCCATGAGTGGGTACTACCAGATCCCGATGGCCCAGAGGACCGTGAGAAGACTGCCTTTATCTGTCCGCTTGGCTTCTATGAATTCATGAGGATGCCTCAAGGATTTCAGGTGCCCCAGCCACTTTTCAGCGATTGATGGAGGCGTGCAGTGGGGACATGAACTTACTAGAGTGCCTGGTATACCTAGATGATGTTATTGTGTTTGGCAGCTCACTGGAGGAACATGAAAGCAGATTATTTAAGGTATTGGACCGACTGGAGGACTTTGGCCTTAAACTGTCCATTGATAAGTGTCAATTCTTTCAAACATCAGTAAAGTATGTGGGACACATAGTATCCACCGAGGGAATAGAGACCGACCCAAGTAAAGTTGAGGCCTTGACCACCTGGCCACAGCCCAAAATCTAAAAGAACTGCAAAGATTCCTGGGATTCTGTGGTTGTGTAGTGCTTCATCAAGGACTATTCAAGAGTGATCCGTCCTTTACTTAACCTTACTCAGGGTATCCCCAACCCACAAAAATACCAAGTCAGCGTCCTCAAGACTGAAAGAGTGTATTTTCATCCAAGTGAAGTATTTGGGGCCCGCTGGACTCTGATTGTGAGACTGCTTTCATGAGATCATATATCAACTTACCCATGCTCCAGTGCTGGCCTATGCCGATCCAAGAAAACCTTACGTCCTGCACACTGATGCTAGCTTGCAAGGGTTGGGGGCTGTGTTGTACCAAAGAGCACGAGAATGGCCTGAGACCAGTGGCCTTTGCCAGTAGAAGCCTGACCCCATCCGAAAAGAACTATCCTGTACATAAGTTAGAGTTCCTAGCTTTGAAGTGGGCTATTGTTGACCAATTCCATGAGTACTTGTATGGGGCTAAAATACTAGTAAAACTGACAATAATCCTTTGACCTATGTGCAGACCTCAGCTAAGTTGGATGCCACTGGCCATAGGTGGCTTTCTGCATTATCTACATATGACTATGCTCTCGAATACCGAGGCAGGTCTGAACCACATAGATGCTGATGCTCTCTCCCGGAGGCCTGTTCCCCAGAATGATTGGGTCCGATTGGCAGAACCTGACATTCGGGCACTCTGCGGAAGTTTGACAGGGAGGAACAAATGTCCACGGACGCAGTGGACTGCATGATGTGATTGCAGAGCCTCTGAGAATTGCATACTGCTGCTTATTGCCACTTTTCTGCAATAGACATTGGTACTGCCTCAGCTGGACAATGACAGTATTCGCGGCTCAATCCCGCGATCCCATGATCAAAGCAGCTTTAGAAGCCCTCTATGCAGGAAAAGATGTGTCCAAATTACGCTCCACTGATTTGAGAACTGCACTGTTATACAAAGAAGGTCCTAAGTTGAAACTGATCAATAAACTGTTATACAGAGAAACAGTAGACAGAGGGGACAAGTAGACAAACAACAACTAGTGCTGCCCTGCCTTTCGAGACTCAGTACTGAGGGTCCTTGCACAACCACATGGGGCACCTTGGTATAGACAGAACACTTGACTTGAGGATCCAGATTCTATTGGCCTAAGATGGGGGCTGATGTGAGCAACACTTATCGAACTTGTAGTCGCTGATTACAGAGAGGAAAGCCCACCTGTGAGGCTGCCCCTCTTAACATCACCACCAGTGCACCCATGGAGCTGGTCTGTATTGATTTTCTGAGTTTGAGTCAGATCAAAGAAATATCAGTAATGTGCTGGTGGTCACTGACCATTTCACGAGATATTTACCAAGCTTTCCCCACCAAAGACCAGAAAGCTTCCACTGTGGCCAAAGTACTTGTAGAAAACTTTTTGTTCACTATGGGGCTCCACAAAGAATCCATTCTGATCAAGGAGAGACTTTGAGAGTCGTCTGATCAAGAGATGCTTTCTCTGTGGGGAGTGCGAAAGTCCAGAACCACTCCCTACCACCCCAGGGGACCCACAGCCTGAACGTTTCAACGCACTTTGCTAGATATGCTAGGCACCCTGCACCCAAAGGACAAGCCTAGATGGAGCCAACAAATTAGCACCCTGGTACATGCTTATAACTGCACCAAAGTGATGCCACTGGATTCTCCCCTACCGCCTGATGTTTGGAAGAGCTGACTACCAGTAGATGTGTGTTTGGGTCTCTCTGATGGGGTTCAAGCTGACAACTATTTACAGTATGTGCAAAGTTAAAGGCCCAGCTAACTCATGCGTACCAACTAGCTCAAACCATGGCTGCCAAAAGAAATCTGGCCAACAAAGAAAGGTATGATAAAGGTAAGCACAGGAACTCCAGGAGGAGATCGGGTATTATAAGAATCTGGGACTGCATGGCAAGCACAAGATTGCTGACAGATGGCATATCTCCTCACATTGTAGTGGGCAAACTAGATGATCTGCCAGTGTACAAAGTAAGGCCTGAGAATAATTCAAAAGATGTAAAAACAATGCATAGAAATCATTTACTGCCCATTGGACAAATCCTGATTGAGTCTGAGCCCCAGAAGATGCCCCTCTGGACCAGTGACTAGAGCTGCTGCTAAGAAAAGATCAAGAAAGTCTGCACCTACAGAAGCAAGTTAAAGTGTTCCCCTCCACAAGTCCCAGTTGAGCATGACTGTCAGTCCATATCAGAAGAAAGTGAGAGTGACTTTAGATACTATCCTTCTTACGAACTGAGTCAATTGTTTGAGGCAATCCCTAGTCAATACTGGAGACAAAGCTGGGCCTTCTGGACTGTCTAAGCCCCCAGCTTCATCCGGACCAATGCTCCCAGAAAGTGAAGTGCAAAGCATCAGATCAGATGAAATGGAATCATTGTGCATGGTTGAACTGTTTGAGCTTTCAGGAGAAAATGATAGATTGGGCAGACTGGTGATACACCGAACAAGAAGAGTATTTTGAGTGCCCTGACAGTCCACTGCCAGTGTCCAAGCTCTCCATGCGAGCCAAATGTTGTGGACTCAGAAACTGTAACTCCTGGAGCTGAAAGTGCCCCAAGTTCAGCCTCTCTACCCCATGGAGACTCCCCTGACAAGTGAGGACAATGCTGAAAATGAGGCTCAGAGTGCAGAGACTATACAGTTCCCCTAGAAAGACTGGTGAGCTGTAAAGCCTGTGTGCACCTCAGTTATGATTCACTTGGGAGGCCTGTGGACTTGCCTCTCAATGTTGTCCATAAAGAGTGTATGTGTCCCGAGCTCATTGCCCAAACTGAGCATCAGTGCTAACTCCAAGTTACTTGTGTTGCCCTCTAAGTATGGTGCCCTTGCCCCATCCAGCCCCAAGGTAACTGATAGGGAAGGGCCCCCTCTCTTCAGGTTTCATGTACAAGAGATAATAACTTGAGTTATGGTACAATGTGTATGTAATACTGTGTAAAGAGTGACGTACTGCAATGTTTCAGAAATGTGTTCTTGGTAAAATGATATATTGACTGATGATTACATGTGCGAGCCTAATGCAAATGTATATGGTTGCAGTTAAACTTATGGGGGTACTTGCTTGCATGACGTCAAGCTTTCCCAAACCAGGAAGGTGTAACCCCCTGCAAATGGGGGTTCCCAAAAGACTTCAGGAGCTTGCTTGAATGCTCCAAGCCTGAATGGTGTTTGGCATTTAAGCCATTTATCAGTGAGTGTTTTTAGAGCCTCTGGTACTGTCTCTTTAAGAGCTGTCTGCTTGCAGACATAATTAGTTTGTATGGGGGGACTGTGTGCTTCTCTGAGTACCACTCGAGCTGCCGCCAATTCACTTCATTTTGCAGTCACTAGGTGCAAAGGAACCTATCTGAAAGATGTAACTGTTTGCCAGAAATTATTTAGAGTAATAATGAAATTACAGTTTGTCTAACCTGCTTTCTTTGCAGTCAGAACTGTGTCTGCTGAGTTCCCATTCTAGTTTTGAACTGCTGAACTGGACCAATCAGTGTGGGGTAAGCTAGCTCTAAAATGGTGCCTTGGACGAATCAGAACTTGGACTCATAATCTGAGCCAACCACAAGAGGATTGTATGGGCAGTGACTCTGGGAGATGTAGTTTAGACTTCAGTGCCTTTTTGGACCAACAGCAGCAGTCTATTGTGAGTGACAGCCAATCCAGTCAAGAACTGGGAGGAACTCAAGAAATGCCGGTTTTGTCGGTTGGAGTTTGAGTTGAGCTTTGGCAGTGAAGGAAGGAGCCCTGTGCTTTTCAGTGTGCAGTTTAGTCAAAAAAAAACGTGTGTAGGCCCAGAGTTCCGGTCTGCAGCTTGTTAGGACTGAATCCGTCCTGTGAAAAGAATCAAAGGATCTCTGAAGAGTAGAAACCAGGCTCACCCTGTAGAAGACTGGAAGAATTGCTGAAAATTGCACTCGGTCTGTCAGGAACTGAATCTGCTGTGTGTTCTCCGGGTATTGTGCAGTAGTGCGATCGGGATACAGATGCAGCCTGCCTGGTATAGTGCTTTCTTTTATATAAATGTGTGAAGAGGTTTGTGTACCTCAAGTGAGCCCTGCTGACATTGAAGACCCTATCTTATTTGGAGGTCGTGGAGTACTAATTCAGGGTCGCTCCCTGTTGAATTGCCACATTAAATCCAAATGGAATTACTGTACTGCTGACTGTTTAATTCTCCTTTTCTCTGTGTGAAGGGCCCTACCAGCTGCCACGGTTTGGACTAGCCACTAGGGCTTGGGTACCCAGGGACAGTAACTGATAGGGATAGGCCTGTGCACAGAGCCATAAATGAATTATTAGGTGATAAGCTAATTAACCTGATTTCCCCTGTCCTTGTTATATCCCTAAATAAATCAGAGCTGCTTGTTTCAGCAAAGTTATACTGCCTGAGGTATTTGTCTATGTTAAAGTACTGTACTGTGATTGTTGCACTGTATCTCATTTCTAGGAGGTCCCAGTGCGGAACCAGACCTGGGGGTAAGTGTATACATGTGAGTAATTCTGATATATTGTGTGGGCCACTAGTGGGAAGAAAGGGGGGTTGCAGTGTCCCAGAGGGCTGTGACCAAGTTAGTTTAACTATTGCAAACCCTGACCTCTGGGTGGAGGCACCCGCCATTGGATCCAGGCCCCTCAACCTGTTAGTGGCAAATCAGGCAGGGGTAGTAGCCCCTGGGATAGCGCCATCTAGGGGTTACAGGTACAGCTGAGATGGAGACAGGGAAGCCATTGAGCCATAGAGGGGCTCTGTGATAGAAGGTTCTTTGGCCAAGAGTGGTCCTACAGCGAGGGATCAGATGAGGAGCTTTGGATGAGCTCCTGGATATCCTTTGTTGGGGAATGGGCTGAATAAGGGACTGGAGACCTGGCGGGGAGAGTTTGCTGTGGATCTTCTTTGCCAGTAGACAGGTGTGATATTTTAGACGACCCTCAAAGTTTAGCCAGTTGGTACGACTATAGCGATCACACGTATGGGTCCATCTGTCACAGCCCATTACAAGGCGGCAGGCTTTGTTCAGGGCAGTCCTTATTCTGCACAGGGCAGTGATGTATGTGGCCCCACTGAACACAGTCCCATAGTCTACAACAGAGAGGACCAAGGATAGCACAGCTAGATGGAGGGCAACTGGGGATAGGCAGTGTTTCAGCCTGCAGACAAGGCGAATTCTGGTGTTGATGGTGGTGCTCAGATTGTGAATGCGTGGGTGGTAGGTGAGGGATGAGTCAAGGGTGATGCCCAAATATTTGAAGGAGTTTACCTGCTTCAACAGGGAGCCTTGATGATTGTGAACATGAAGGGTGAGATCCCTGAGGGGGTTTTGGTGTCGAGAAAAAAACATTGATTTGTTTTTTCTGTAGTAGTAGAGGATTGGCCTATGCTCTGTGAACCAGATTTCCACTTCTGTGAACGACTTTTGAAGGGTTTGTTGTAGTAAGGAGGGATTAGGGTGGCTTACGAAGATGATGGTGTTGTCGGTGTAGAGAAGTAAATGACTCGAGCAGGCATTGGTAGGAGTTTAAGAAGAAACTAAAAAGGAGTGGACCGAGTATAAAGCCTTTATTAATTAAGTTATTTGCAAAAACAGACACAGCGATCAGCCAATTCCTGTGGGCAGGTAATCCCCCCAGCTCAGTCATTAGAAGCTACAGGCACACTGGAGGCGGGATGGTGTGGGACTTTCCTGGCTCAAAGGTTACCATATTGCCTTTGGACTCCAAGAAGCCTTCCAGTGGTTGTCTCCCCCTCTCAACACCTCACCAACCTGGATGCAGACTGTGAGTGTCCTGAGTGGACAATGAAGCCTCAGTATGCTACTGGAAGACCTATCTCACACCCCTTTACCATTTCTCAACACTTGTGGCCACTCTAGTAGCCTGGAAAGAAGCCATGAAGCTCCTGATACCTAAAGGCACACCTCTTCTTCCCTCTGCCCAGTTACTTTCATATGGGACAGCCTAATCATTCATATAGAAGGCATATTTACTGGGCCATCTGGGTTACTGCAGGCATTTGTCAGATAAAAGAACTTCTAGACATGAACCTCAGGCCACTTCTTAATAGCTAAGACAGCAATACTTGCTCCCCCTTACTGATTTCTGGAGGTACCTCCAGCTCTGGGCCACAGTTGGTGCCTTACTGAGCTCCCACCCTGCCAACAATTAGCAGGAGTTATCAGCACTCCTATGTATGTACCTTACTTTCCTGAGGAGCAGCAGGCGAGTATACGGTGCTCCGAGTGATGCCCCCCCTCACCATATGGAGTTCGCACACTTAAATGGGGGAGTAAGCTCCACCCCCATTCCAGTTCCTATCTGGGAAACATGCCTTCAGCTGGCTTACATTACCTGCAGGGATGTCACAGGTAGGCACATACAAAACAAAACTTTCCACAGGTGGTACTACACCCCAAAGCCCTTAAGAACTTGGGAGTGCTACCTCATTCTAATTGCCGGGAATGTCAAGCTGCCGAGGCCCATATTACCCACATACTGTAGGACTGCCAAATCTGAAACCCCTATGGACTGACATAGAGCAGGATTGCTCTAAAGCCCGGGGTATACAAATTTGGCTCTTTTACTTCAGTCATCCTAGGGAACCTGTCATGAGTGCCCTCCCTTTCCAGGAAACAGGGTGTTTGAATCATGGCAGTTATTATGGAGGCCAAATGCCTCATTCTGGTATGGTGGGGTCAGCTTCTAGTACCTTCCCTTCTAAGCTGGCACTCAGCCCTACCCTGGTTGGTTAGTTTCAAGAGGCTTAACCACCTTGCCATTCTTAAGGAGCAAGAGTTCCTGATGAAAAGCGGACCCTAACTCCATTCACACCTTTGTAGCCTACCGTCTTTCCCACTAGCCAGCCCTCCAATGCCCTATGGTAGTTGGCCACATCACTTTAGAAGGGTACCAGGCCCTCCCTCGAACCTCCCACAAATGCCTTTCTTTCCATCCCTCCAGGGGTGACAGAATCTGTGGCCTCTGCTGACACCTAATATACATTGTACCCTGGTTGGAAATCCTGAACAACTGTTACGACTTATCACTGATCAAGAAATTTGTATTACTATGCACATAGAGTCATTGAATTCATTGTATAATATGTATACTCTAAGAAATACAATGGTTTCAGGGTATTCTATACAGAGACATGTCTTGTTCTGTGTTGTGTACTATAATGATTTGACATTTCAATAAAAAATTTATTTAACATTAATTTCTGTTTTAATGTTTGTGTATTATTTGAATGACCTAATAAAAAAATTATAAATATATATATAAAAAAAACATGTTGATGTATATTAAAGGTGTGAAATATCTAACTTTGGAAATGTAAGGCCGAGAAATGTTTTTGGTTTTTTAAATGAAAGCTTGGGGGTCAGGTTAACACGGGTAAGTCCTTTGGATACAGTTTCCATGCCTCACTACTCGTCTACATACAGTATGTAAATATACATCAGTGCACTTTTAGCCATAATGTTATATATTTAAACGTGTATTGATGTAAATCAATGTGTATCACTGCAATTAAACCTTATCACCAAGATACAGCCATGACAAATACAGACCAAGCTTTCATTTGGAAAAAGTAAATTACATTTTCTTATGATCCCAAAGCTAGACTTTTTCAAAGGAGCTATATTCAGAAAAGTCTGTCTTTGAAATAATAAGGTGTAGGAACTTGTTTAGTTTTAAAATGAAAGCCTGGAGTCTGGTCAATATGGAGAAGTCCAGGAAAGCAATCACTGTAGGAAGTATGCCATGTACTAAACTACTGATTATTGATGGAGTGAACTCTCAAAACCTTTTGCTTAAGGCAGCAAGAAAACACCATCTACTTCAGCAAGATGAGAAGAACATTCATGTTTTCCCTGATCTATCCTTTGTCACTTGGGCATAACGCAAACGTTTTGACGAGTTTGGCAGCAACTCTGAAGCTTGGGGGTAGTCCATTCACTCCTCATTCCAACACGTCTCAGAATAGCATATGGGAGGGAAGTTTCTTTGCACAGACCCTATGAACACTGACAAATGGATTGCCAAGAAAAATACTGAGTTACGACTAGAGGAAAGTCCGATGGACAATATCCATCCTCCTCCAAAGACATTCAAATGCTACTGACTCTTTCTTCTTCTCGGTGGAGGCATAGAGGTGAATCCTGTCCTCACTACACCTCTGCCCGCAGGGCACTCACTCTACCTAAAGGTCTCAAAATCTTTTACACATATATTAGAATTTATTCCCCCAAATGGATAAAATAATAATCTGGGTCTTACAAAATAACGCTTTTGTCATCTTACTATCTGAAGCCTGACTGTCTGCTAGAATCAACTCCTCGGCTGTTGCCATACTGGGTTACCTAACCATAGACAAGACTGTTTCAAAGGAGGTGATGGTATCCTCATATACACTGCCAAACATCTGCACTCTTTATCACCCTCAAGGAGTCTATCCCAAAGACCAATTTACTGCTGACAGGCAAACTCTCCTACCCCTACTCCATTCCCTTACTAATTACAGGAATTTACTGCCTTCAAGATGAATCCCAACTATGTTTTTGGGATTCTACAAAACATGCTGGACACTCTCCTCAGGGGCACATATACTCCTGGGGGAATTCAAAGCCAACTGGTCTCCTTCTGGTATTATGTACTCCTTATCTTCTACTCCGCACACTAAAATCAGTTTTGAACCGCTGCCAACTGAGATCTTACCCTACTCATATCAGTACCAGGTCTTTCATGCACAGCATGACCTACTGGGAATTAACTGCAGAACTGTGGAAGCTGACACTATACCTGACATCTTTAGAGATCACTCATGATCTAATTTGTGAGGAGAACTAAAAGTGTTAATCCCCCCAAAAAAAAAAACTGTTCTGGCTACATTGTTTAGGTCATTCCTTCCAGAAGAATTTCTTCATGACCTGTATTTAGCTAACTGGCACCCAACTCGCACATTGCCTGACCCTGACAAAGGTTTAAGTTACTTCCACTATACCTTCAATTCTGTCTGCAATAGACATGCCCCTTTCAAGAGATTCAGATTTAGGGGTACCCACCTTCCCTTCATCGTGTCTGAGGTCATCAACCTCTTCCAGCTGAGGGATGTAATAGGGGCTAAACATGAATCAAATGGGTTACCAAATGACAGACTGGTATTCATCAAACTCCATACAATCTGCACCAAATTTATCCATCAAACTAAGGCTGCCTACTCTACCTCCATAACAAATTGTTACCCAACAGTTTAGATCCTACCAAGTTTTGAAAAGCAGTACACTGCCTCCTCAATTCCTCCCCTTTGCTATCTGGCTCCCAGTCTGCTACCAGTACCTTACTATCTGCAAACATACCATTTCTTCACTGAAGACCCCATGTTCTCTTCTTTACCTCATTATCCCCAATCTGCCAAGCTCACATTCAGTGCATGATGCACTTAGTTTCTCCCTTATTACTGAGGCTGAAGTTCTAAAGGAGCTAGCTACTATAAACATTTTCTCCAGAGGGGGTTCAGATAGCATCTCCCCCTAATTACTAGCTCTAAGGGCCCCAGCCCAGGCCAATCCTATAAACCACATCTTCAATTTTTACCTGGCCACAGGTTTCTTTCCCTCCAGCTGGAAACATGCCTTGGTGATTCCCTTCCTCAAGGGAGGCCTCACTGATGCCCTGACTAACTACCGCCCCAGATCACCACTACCTACCCTCTCCATAGTACCTGAGAGACTGGTTAGTAGGCAACTTTCCAGCTTCTATGCTAGATCTGGTATTCTTACCCCTTTTCAATCTGGTTTCTGCCCTAACCACTCACCCCACCCTTGTTTTCAGAACAACTGGCCTTATGCACTCCAACGTGGATGCTGGATAGGGCACTGGGGCTATATTCAGAGACTTGGCCAAAGCATTCGACACCGAAATAAATGAAAATGATGTACTTGCCATAAACATTGATCATCCAGGCTATCTTTCTTTATCATTGATTACCACTGATGGGTATGGGGCAGGAGCAAATTTTTTTTGCAGGAAGGGAGGCAATGTTGGCTGTTGATGCCTACATACCTCACATGGTGCCATGTGCACCAACCAATAAACATCACTGGCTTCCTCATGCATCAGTTCTGTTCACCAGTGTGACATGGTAGCTCCTGCCGCTCTTGAGGACCGACCTTTCCTTAAATCTGTTGCAACAGTTCTTCTATTTTCTTAGCCTAATCTATCCTTTACAATTTCTAGTCCATAAGGTTGGCCACCTATGGGCACCCCCTTCCCTTTCTTGACTACGCTATAATGTCCTCTTTAATTTTCCTTTTCCCTCTCAGGTCCTCATACAGGGAGGTTATTGTGGTGACCTCCAAACGTATGTGAAACAGGTTGTGTTTATCATTGTTGGATTTAGTATGTAATAGCATTATGTCATAAAATACCTTGATCTATATACCTTATGTTTATGAAACCTGTAAATGTTGAAAATACCATGGCACTAGGGGTTTTTGATAATGGTAAAAAGTACTAGGTGACTATTTTAGAAATTAAGTTAGCTGTGCTATTAAAAATGCACGTAAATTGCTGTAAACTGAACAAGTCTGGAATGTCATGGTGATTTGCATATATCCCATGATGCTTTGCATTATGGAAGTATGTATGATGTTGTATTTCTCTGAAACGGGATTTGTTGCCAATGCCCTTTGGGGGGGGGGGGTAACCCTTTTTTCAGTGATTCTGGATTGAGGTTCTTTGTCTGTAGCTTGTTTCATTTTTTTTCTTTTTGAGATCCCACTACCCATGCAAACGGAGCCCACATAAGGATTAAGGGTTTTCACTGAAAAGTGGTTAGATCAGAGGTCAGTAGGTGCTGGCTAAGAGAAAGGACATTCATAGTCTGTTGCTGCAAACTGATGTACTGAAATAGGAATATGCTATTGCTGAAGCTTATTTCCTCTATTTTGAATAAACATCACACATAGATTGTGTGTTGAACCTGAAGTTTGGTGTCTGGTCCATCTGTTATCCCACAACCCCTTCACAGCCAGGAGACAAAGTGGACAAAACAGGAGTGCGCTAGAGACTTTCTAACCGGAAAGGATATAGGAAACAAAAAAATAAACAACAAAATAAAACTAGACTACTAACTCAGGAATAAAGAACAGGGCATATACTAGGTGGTCCAGCTGGGTCTATAGAGCCAGATCCACTTTCCGCTAGCCAGACGGAAGGTGGATAGACTATATCTGCTCTCGTTTCTTCTCCAGGTTCTTGTAAATCATCCCCTCAGCATAACCTCAATGTTTTTACTGTTATACTTTTTGTTATATATTTTTGACTCTCTACATGTTGTGAATCATTCTCCCTGCTGCCTTCCCATATCCCCCCCCCAATATCCCTAATCTCCCCTTTCCCATGTCCCAACTGGAAACAAGCCCATCTTGGACTCTCCTTGCTTACTTGGTAAAATATGCTCAAATATAAAATATTTACCACAGAACTTGTATATTGATTTGCATTACAAAACTCAGAATTCTGCCCACTAGATGGCGATGTGGTTTTACAGTTTTCTAGTCTGGGACATCAGTAATTTGTGGTACACTTAAAAAGTGGACACTCATTAAGAGTAACATTTTGTTTTACAATGTTAGCACTGACAGTTGTAAGAACTTCAACATTTTCTTATATGTTAGAAATCACAGAAACTAGGAGCACCTTTGCCACCATGTGAGAAGTTTTAAATATCAATAATAACTTGCTTGTCTTAGTGGTAGTAAGCAGATTCGTTGCTGCACAATACATTTAATTCATATACTATATGGCAATCACCACAGTTTTGGATGTGCTGTCACTGATGTATAACATTCTGTAAGAGTTTAACAGATTTCTGTTTTCTCCTAATGCTGTGTGAAATTACAACTATGACTGCTTTTACTGAGCTGACGTATATCAACTGTGGAGCTGTAATGAGTCATTTTTTAGTTTTTTTTTTTTTTTTACTGTTTGATAACCAGGGAAGGCCCACTAGGCGCAAGTGCCTGTGTTCGGGGATGCCCTGGGAGCACTGGGGAGGTTAAATAACTTGCTCAAAGTCATTAAATATGCAGCTGGAGGCTGTGGGAATCGAAGACAGTTTTGCTGGATGCACCAAGCTCATTCAGAGCTTGTTACTCTAATCTCTAGGCCATACTGCCAGCCCATATTGTATTCTTGTATTGTGCATGTTTGCAATTTATATATTACTGTTGTTTTTTTCCAAGAAAAGCAATAAAATAGAAGTTCAAAGAAAAAGAAAGGGCTAGTTTTGGAACTGTTATGACTTAAAACATACTTTTTAAATACAAGTTTGGAATCCGGTCGATACAGATATTGGAAATGCATTTTTACTATATTAATAAACTAATAATGTACTTCAACTAGATTGACAGAATGAAGTAGTTTCAGTATATTGCTATAGCGTAAATAAATTTATTTGTGATTTTTGACCATGAAAGGTACACTAAGCTATCAGAGCTCATTTCCATGTGCATTCTGGAGGTGGGTTGCATGGACTTTTTTTGTTTTGATAAGGGGGATGTTGGTCATGACATCATGAAACTCCCCTGCTCTTCTTCTGTAAGTGCCATGGTATCTTTTACTTCCACCTGGTTAGTGACCAGAGATGGGCAGACGGGATCTCGTTTTAACGTCTCATCCAAAAAACAGCACCACCCAGTGCAGTACCTCCCATACTACACTACAAGAGTCAGTTATGGGTACTACCCACGTACCAGGTATGGGACTACAACCCACAACCTTCTGATCATCTGGTTCCAGAGGCAAGCATACTACCAAAATTACTTTTTCAAGATAAACATGTTATTTTTGGCAACACAAACAAAATAAATGAAACTGGTCACTAAGCATATTCAGAAATTTATTTCACTCATTTTAGCCACACTGAGCATGCTCAGATATTCACTCTCACTAGTGAGATGCCTTTCATTTTTTGATACCATGTTGGTAACCCAGGTCACATTTTGCCTTTTTTTATTCCTTTTGTAAGGTTTCTATTATAATTTCTATCATAAACCCCCCTTAACACCTTTTGTATAAATAAGAACAATAATAATCAGCATTTATATAGCACTTTTCATACACAGTGTATCCCAAAGCACTTTACAAGCAATGACTGGTTGTGAAATGACTGAATGTGTAGTGGCGGCTATATCGCACATCATCACCCACACACAGCCTGGATAATTGCATGAACCGGCATGGCCTGACCTAAGATGTCATTCTTATCCACATTTGAGGGGACTGATCTATTGCTATCCCACTTGTGGCTTTGTCACTTGTGAGATATGACAAACCAATACACTCTCATGAAGATAAAAATACTATCTTAAGTCAGCTAATGTCGTATCCCCAATTTTTATGTTTGCTTGCACGCATGTGCAAGAAACATAGTGCCATCATCCAAGTTTTCCAGAGGTGTGTCGGCCTCTTCCAATTCAGTCAGTGTGTTTGCAGGCGTGGTCGCAGTGTGCCAATCACTGCTCCAGCTGTCTATGACAGCTAAAAATGCAGTGGCATACAGCTGAAAAGGAGAGCTCCGTTCAGTGAGCAGAGCTCCCCCTCAACATGCATGTCGCATACCAATGACTGGCCTTCACGCACATACTGTATGGCCGACAGGGTGCCCAATCCCTCGTCAGCTGCACACCCCCAAAGCATCCAGGTGCCATGCTGGGAGCCCACCCCAGCGTGGCAAATGTTTTATGGCCGACGGGGTGCCTGAATCCTCCGCCGGGCTGCACGCCTCCAAAGATTCAGGTGCCACACTGGAGCCCACCCAGCATGGCAAACGCCCCTCGTAGTCTTCATCCCTCGTAGTCTTAGAAAAACAAACAAACCTGTAAATACAAAACTGTCCCTCGGTGCTTCTCCCTGCCCCCTCCCACAACCTGCACCCACCCACCCTGCACACCCTGCCTCCCCACCCCACTCCATACTACCTCCGAGCTGGCTGCGACGATCTTCGTGGATCGGGAACACGCCTGCACTCTTCAAAGCCGACTGCGAACTGAGGAAATGCCGGTAAGCTGTATAATGGGATAGATAGGGTTTTTCAACTTTGTTGCATATCTCAGGCATTTTTGGGAATTTTGGGCCTAAATTTTCAACATGGGGTTTTTGGGACCCCTTCTCATGAATGCTGTCACTGTCATGGCGTTACTCGGGCCGAAGGGTGATTTTGCAGCCACTGCGTGAAATCACCTTTCTGGAATGATTAATGAAAGCGACACTGCCAATGTTCATAAGGTGGGCTCTCAAAAGCCTATTTTGAAATTTGGTGGAAAAATTCCTAAAATTACTGTTTCTACGACATCGTTGCTTAGTTCCTATGCATGCTTTCGTAAGTTCGCAATTTTCAATATTTTCACTCCAGATTTTCAATATTGCCATTTTACCACACCTTCTTATGAGCAGTACAGCTGTCATTTTCACATCTCACCCAAAATGTGCCTACTTCATGTAGCTTATTAAATGGCACATTCGTAAAAGTAAATCAATGTACGGACATATTAAGAAAATCACAGTGACACTGTTCATGAGCAGAGGTCTTAAAATGGCTATGTTGAAAATTTGGTGAAAAAATTCCTAAAATGACTGTTTTGACGGCGTTGCTACAGTTCCTATGCACGCTTGTAAGTTTTGCGAATTTCAATATTTTCACTCCAGATTTTAAACATTGCCATTTCACCCACCTCCTTATGAGCAGTACAGCTGTCATTTTTCACATCTCACCCAAAGCGTGTTTCCGCCATGTAGTGCACAATGGCGCAGTCAGATCTGCGAAATTAATGTCACGGACACATTAAGAAAATCACAGTGACACTGTTCATGAGCAGAGGTCTTAAAATGGCTATGTTGAAAATTTGGTGAAAAAATCCATACAAATGACTGTTTTACAGCGTACGCTGCAGAGTTCCTACAAGACACTCAGAAGTTCGCGCACATTTTCAATATTTTCACTCCAGATTTTCAACACTGCCATTTTACCACAACTCCTTATGAGCAGTACAGTTGTCATTTTTGACATCTCCCACAAGCGTGTTTCTGCCCATGTAGCGCATAATGGGCGAGTCGCTGTACCTAAATCAATGTATGGGACACGTTAAGAAAATCACAGTGACACTGGTCATGAGCAGAGGTGTTAAAATGGCTATGTTGAAAATTTGGTGAAAAAATTCCCCAAAATGACTGTTTCAGGAGCTACCGTTACGCGGTTCCTACATGCGCTGGCAAGTTTAATGTTGTAATATTGCACACCAGATTTTCAACAGTGCCATTTTACCGCACTTCCTTATAGGCAATTACAGCTACCATTTTCACATCTCGCCCAAAATGTGTTTCCGCATGTAGCGCACAATGGTACAGTCGATGTGCGAAAACAATGTTTGGGACAGATTAAGAAAATCACAGTGACACTGGTCATAAGCAGAGAGTCTTAAATGGCTATGTTGAAAATTTGGTGACAAAACTCCATAAAATGACTGTGTTGCAGTGAGCATTGCGCAGTTTCCACGACCTCGTAAGTTCATGAATTTGTAATATTTTCAGTCCAGATTTTCACCAGTGGCATTTTCCACCTCCTTATGAACAGTACAGCTGCCATTTTCCACAACATGGCGAAATGTGTTTTCACACTTTCAGCACAGAAATGCTGGTCGCTGTGGGAAATCATTGTTCGGGACAGATAAAGAAAATCACACTGACACTGTTCATGATCGGAGGTCCCAAATGCCTGTGTTAACAATCTGCTATAAAAATCCCAAACTAGTTACATTACGGGTGTGTGTTGGTATTAGTTTCTACGTGACGCTGCGTGATTTCACTAGTTTTTAAGATTATTAGCAGATTTTCAACATTGCTATTTTTTACACTCTCCCCATGAACAGTACCGCTGTCATTTTCACATCCTGTTCGAATGTGTTTTTGCACCTGTGGTGCCAAATGCCATAATTAAGCTGACCAAAAGCAGTTTTATTAACAAACTGATATTGCCACTGTTCATGAGGTGGGGGTCACAAAAAAAACATGTTGAAAATTTGGAGTGAAAATACCAACGAATGCCTGAGGCGTTAGGGTTTCCGACCATAACGCCCCACCCTGTAGAGAATGACAGGCATCAGGGGTGTGACTTGGGATTCTTGCCTGTCATGCTCATACCATTCCACCGCCACCCACACCCTGCAGCCAGTGAGAGGCATCAAGGTGTGCCTCGGACTCATTGGGCCCAAACTTCACCCCATTCTCCTATACCGCACCCATCTCACTGTATTTCCTGATGGAATGGGGTGCGCATAAGAGCCAAAAGACCCCAAGGCACACGTGACACTTGTCAGTGTCTGCGGGGTAGGGTAGTGAAATGGCGTGGTCATTATGCCCAGCGACCCAAAGACACACCCCAATGCCTGTCACACTCTGCAGGGTGGTGGTGGGGTTGGCTTCAGTTCAATACTTCGCTGCCATTCCTATTATGCAGCTTTGTAACTTCTACACTACCAATGCCAATGCCAGCAAGCAAACATTCGGCATTGACAAATGCTTGTTACTATTTTGATAGTCTAATACTCTTTATATCAATGGAAACTCTTAAAAAAATGTAAAGGAGGGAACTTCCGGTGACGTCGCCTCCCTGATGGCGGTCTAGAGGACGAGCTCCGACCCTGACTTGCTACTATATCTCACCAATTATATCGAAACAAAAGCTAATTATGATAATTTCAAAAGGGCGAGGTATGGCTACCAACAAAAATAAAGGGGGCATGAATAAATATGAACTTCTGTCAATTGAAGACACAATTTCGGCCCCGGAGATGTTGGACTCAGGCACATAAAAAACCATCCCCTGCATGGCCAGCAACTCCTCGCAGAAACAATCAAAATCAGTGAAAAAGAGTATGGCAAATAAAACAGACACAATATTAGCTGAGCTCTGAGAAATGAAAACAGAACTCCGTACCTTTCAGGACTCCTTGCCCTCTGTTCGAACTGATCTAGCGGGGGTTGACAACAAAGTTCCCATGCTGATGCACACGATGCGAAAAGCATTCAGCTCCACAATATGGTCACACAGATTGTTAAGGTCTGCCAGCTAACTGCAGACCACCAGGAGGACTTGGAAAATCATCACCGCAGACGAAATATCAGGATCTACTCTGTCGCAGAAAATAGTGAGGGATCAGATCTGGTAGACTTTACAGAAACCCTGCTATGCACTTCCCTCACTCTGGACCCTGATTTGCAACTGGAAATTGAGTGAGCGCATCGGGCGTTAAGCCCCAAACCTGCTAACCTCACCACTCTCCCACACTCTATAATCATCAGTTTTCTTCGTTTCTAGACAAAATAACTTATTTAAAAAAAAGCTTGGGCCCAGAGGAATGTGTTTTATGGGGATACCAGGATATTTCTGGATAATGATTATGCTCCCCTGACTATGCAGTGTCGCAGAGAATACATTCCCCTATTTTCCACTTTATGGCAGAACAAGTTAAAATTCCGGACTCCATAACCTGCCAGGCTTGTAGTCCAATTTCCAGATGGGCAGAAGAGTTCTGAATCAGCAGCAGCTGCGGATCTCAAAAAGAGAGGCTTTACACTCCCACCACGAGTTGCATTGCCCTAGCTCTCCTCTACCAGGTGCCCTGAAGGATCTACACCATAGATGGATAGCACGGCACAGCAATCTACTTTGGACTGGATAAAGAACTTGATGCAGCAGATTGTTACACAAGATACTTGAAGAACTCTTAATGTTCCCTAATATGAACATAGTGAGTAGCTCTACGGGTTGGGGTTGTCCCCGGGTTTTCCAGACACAGAGGACTTGGGGAACGAGCGTCTGAGTCCTGACCCTAGCGGCGTACCGGATCCAGCTCTTGGTGGGGGCAGGTTTGGGGGGCGCCCATTCGGGACCTGTGCAGCCACGATCACTTTGGCTCCCTTTGGCAGGGGAGCTGGTTAATGTACCCGGATGTTTTCTCTGTTGGTGAATGGCAAGGGGCTCCTGGAGGAAATGCTCCCCCATAAGTTCTAGTTCCAGAGGGCTGATTGTGATTGGCTGAGAGCAGTGGAGCATGCTGCAGTGCATCTGCCTTGCAGTAGCCCGGATTCTCCTTCTCTTTCTGCAGCTCACTTAGAGATACATCCCCCCTTTCCATTGCAGATCTGGTCATAAAATGAGCTGAGCTGAGACAGTGGTGAGTGGGATTGCCTGGAGAGGCTGCCTCCTCATGGATCTCAACAGCTCAGACATTGATCATAGTAACTTCTTTCTTAATTAATCCAGGCTGCAATATATGGACCGGGTGGAGAGGTTTAGAGACCAGAGGATTGGGGTGAGCCTTGCTTTTAGGAAGCCTGGTCTGTGATTCACAGAGGATGACAGACTGGGTCTTATGACATGTGGCAGATATTTAGAAATGCTGCTGGGATTAATGGAGCTGCACTGGGGGCCTGTGGGGGTGACCTCCTTCCTGACTGCATACTCTGCCTGGGGGGACAGGAGACATGCGGGGGAGATTTGGATGCTGCCCCTGGGTTATGGGAGATGGCTATAGTCCCCTGTGCTTTCCCTTCGTGCCCGCGGGGACTCCCCAAACTGTGCATTGCTGCTCAGGGGGTCCTGGATGACATGCCAGGACCTCATTTCTCTCTAACATGGCTATTTACCTTTACTCTTTTTATTACTGATATACTGTTCGGAGATATTAGGGAACTCTCCACCCTCATCCTGTGTCTTATATATCTGTTTTTTTTGAAGACAGGTAAAGAGAGTCTCTTATGGGAGCACCTAACTATTTATACTTTCCCTGCAGATATTTTATATATTAAAAACTTAATTTCGAACTTGGTCACAATCTGCATATTTGAGGGCTGCGGATAGACTTCTCCTCAAGGTACATCATAGGTTATAGGCAGCCCTCATATTTAAGTTTGGAGCTTGTACGCACTTGCTAAATGCGTGGATTGACCTCTTTACTACTCCAGCTGGATGACAAGGCATTTTCTTTTTTTTTCTGTTTTAAATAGCCGGACTGAGGAAAGAGAGAAAAAATGGACTACTGTTGGTTTTTCTAAGGAGCCAGGAACATTTCTGAACAGAAAGTTTGCAAGAAGGCTTATGTTTAGCCAAATTGTTAATCTTTCTTTTACAGGTCTGGGTTTTTTTCTATGCCCCCATATAGGATAAATATGTTTGGTTGGGAGATCAGAGGGGATGGCTTCTGGACGCCTTCGAAGAGAGAGATGCCTCACCATATTTTTCCCCCTTACTGTTTTTTTCCTTTTTCTGCCTATTTCCTTAATTCAGTGGTTACTATATCCCTATATTTCTTTATCCCTTCTCCCTGTCTCACTACGAGGTCAGTGGAACCTCCAGAAAGCATGATCTCACATAGAGTTCGGTCTTCTCTCTAGAAGGAATCTTTTTCCATCCCCCTTAGAGGAGCTTGGATTGGCTACCCTACCTTTGGAAGTCCAATTTTGTATCTATCGGGGGGGATGTTGAGGAGAAGACCGCTGGGTGCTCTCCTTCACATATTTCCTTTTTCAGACTCAGTTGGTCATGCTCATTGTTTGGACAAGTTTGGTTGTCTGTAATTGTTATGGTTATAGGCCCCTATTAGATTTGCAGCCAAAGTATACATGCTTAAGGTTTTTACTTTCTTTTAAGCTGAGTGGTACTCTCCAAGAAAAACTTGCTAGTCACGTACATAGATACTTAGGTATAATCTGCCCCATACTAGGCTCATAGAAATTATGGTGGGGGAAGGGGAGTAGAAAATTATTTAGGTAGCTTGGAACAGAAATGGATGGGAGGGTTTAGGAGGCAGTCAAAAAGGATTCTTGAACCGAGACTAGATGACGGTTAAAGTGAAATTAATATCACATAATGTCAATCGTCTGACCGGACTGATCAAGCATTATAGAACGCTGACAGCCCTCAAGAAATTAAAACCAGACCTTTTACTTATACAAGAAACCCACTATGTTGGAACATCAGAAACTAATAAAATTTGGTTTCTCACATGTGATTGAATCACCCTATAGACAGGGGAGATTTAGGGGCACAGTGATCCTGGTGCCTAAAAATATCCCCCTTTGTGCTGACATCAATTTGCAGATAAACATGGTTGATTGGCTATAGCCTCTGGTACTATCCATGGCCAGCAGCTGATGGTTTGTAGTACTTATATTCCCCCAGGCATTGATGCCTCCTCCATCCAGCAATTGCTAGACATGATTATTACTCATAAAGGGGGATGCTTATTGTGGGAGGGGACTTACATTGCTTGCTAAACCCAGCACTAGACACGTCGGCCTTGAGGCCGTGGCCGCCCACATCAGGACAAAAACATATTCATAGACTGATTTGGGAGCTGGGGCTGATCGATGTATGGCGCCATCTCCATCCATCTAATAGACAATTTACTTTCTTCTCCCATGCACATAAACATTATTCTAGACTAGATTATTTTTGCGTAAGTGGTGAGCTTCTGAATTTGGTAAACAACTCCAATAATAATAATATCTATCTCTAGGACCATGCTCTGAGTAGTCTGGGTTTGAATATTACCCAAGAGCGCAAGAATACCCTTTGGCGTTTTAACTCATTTGCTCCCAGTGGCCATTTTGTGTCAGTTCTAACAATGGATGGTTCTGATGCCATATGGTGTCTATGGGAACAAGTGAGTTTTTAATAACTCCCTTTTGCAGGACCAGAACTTTATGGACTCCTTGAAAGATTTGATCCCAGGTATTTTGCAAGATAATGCTTCCCCCCAGGTCCCCCCACAGCTGTTATTGGACACTTTAAAATCGGTCCTTCTGGGACATATCATTGCATTATTCTACCTGTAAGAAGAAGAAGAAGCAGCAGAGCAAGTCTAAACTTAAAGAACTTCAAGAAAAACTTAAATTTCTCCCGCTTGCACATATACAAGGAGATCAAACCCTCACTCAGCAAGTTAGTCAAACCCAGCAGGAGATCCAAAAACTCCTCACAGATAAAACAGAGCATGCCCTGATTTGACTACACCAAAAATATTATGAAGGCGGTGCCCAAGCCTTGAGGGTATTTGCATATCGCCTCTGGAAACAGACTCGGGTGTCCTTTATTACTAAAATTAAAGACTTGCACTCAGGTAAGCTAGTTATAATTACCCAAATCCCTCAGGTCTTCAGAAATTATTATACTGAATTATATGTGGAACACTCACCACCTCTGGCAGCTGCCGTGGATAAATTTTCTTAATGATGTGCAGTTGCTTCCCACCCTAGGGGATGCCCAAATGACAGCTCTGGTAGGCCCTGTCACAGCCCAGGAATTGTATTCTACCATACGCAATTTAAAAAAGGGGAAGTTCCTTGGGCTAGATGGCTATGGGGTGGAATTTTATAAAGCTACCTATGAACTAATAAAGGATCCCCTCTTAGAAGCCCTGCGGAAGAGTCATAAAACAGTAGAATATCTGATCTCCTGGAGGCAAGCTGCAATCTCTGCTATTCTAAAATCAGACAACCCCCAACCCCCCACCATTTACGCAACTCCTACTGTCCTATTTCTGTTTTAAATCAAGACTATAAAATATACACTAGTATTTTGGCCCACTGATTAGGTGAGATCCTCCCCTACTCTTATTCACCCTGATCAATCTGGCTTCATCAAAACTAGACAAACTACAGACAATAAAAAACGGATGCTATATTTAGTCAATCATGCCCATACCACAAAAACTCCCTTACTAATCTTAAGCTTAGATGCCCAAAAGGCATTTGATAAGGTTCCCTGGCTATTTCTACATTCTACCCTCTTGAAATTTGGATTTCCCCAAGAATTTCTCAAAAACATCAAAGGAATATATACCCACCCAGAGGCCACAGTGAAAGTGAACGACTCCCACTCCTCCCGTCTCCCTTTGTTTAGGGGAACTTGACAGGGTTGCCCCCTCTCCCCCATATGTATTCACCCTTTATGCCGAACCTATTGCCCAATTTCTCTGTCAATCAGAACAAACACAGGGCTACATGGTGGGGAATTGTACGCACAAAGTAGCATATTATGCAGATATCTTACTAGATATTACCAACCTGGACTATTCATTAACAGCCTTGGAGATTAATTTACAGTTGATCAAACAAGTATCGGGTTGCAAGATAAATCTGCACAAAACAGAGGTTCTAATCATATCTGACACCACTTCGCCTCATCTTCAATGAAAGCACAGTTGTAAGTGGAATAAAACCTCTATCCAATATTTGGGCATACAAAAAACGGCAGACCCATCAACCATAATGACCCAGAATTATGACCCTTTACTTGAATGGGTAAAGGCAGATCTTCAGGCGTGATTGCATTTACCTATCACTTTGTTAAATAGGGTACAGGCCATACAGATAACTATTCTGCCAAAAATGTTATACTTACTTCAGAATATCCCATTTATGTCTTCTTAAACTGAGTTTAATAGATGGTACAGAATTATCTCCTCCTTTCTCTGGCAGGGGAAGAGACCTCGAGTAGCACTACGGAAATTACAATTACCTAAGACTAGAGGGGGCTTGGCTTTGCCTAATCTCATGCATTATGCCTTGGTGGCTCAGCTCAGTCACATGTCCAACTGCCTTACCCAATCAGCCCGGGCCCCAACTTGGATACATTTAGAAAGGGTTTTATCCTCCAGTCCCCTGGACTATACTACTGTATTTCAGCTTACAGAGCAGCTGCATAGTTCATTATTAGCCACTCCCCCAAACATATAACATAACTGACCTGGCCAGGAGTTTCTGTATCGAAATTGTTCTGTAAAATTCTTCCATTTTAAAAAGTTATGTGCCGCGTAATTTTATTCTTAGACCTAGCTGTCGAAAACTGAGCCACTTCCTAAACTGGAGCCATGCCCCATGCAGCCCCATTTTGTGATGTCAATGTGAGGCTGCATGTACACGCCCTGATTTGAATGGGGCTGTTTTCTGATACATATTAGGTACTATTTATCATTGGGATTTTAATAAATCAAAGCAACTGCTCGACCTGCCGGACCCACTGTTGCGTGACGATTACTGATTATTAAATCAACTAAACAATGCTAATAATATATGGAAAGACCAACTGACTAGTGTGGGGCATGCACTACAACCTTTGTTTTGACGCTCACAAAATGGGGCTGCCGTGTGCGGTGTGGCGTGGCTCGAGGCCTGAAAGTGGCTCCATGTTAGCAGGTCTGGAAATAAACTGCAAGACACAAAACTTTACAAAATGTACAGACTATTCTACAACAAATCCTGGCCAGGTCAGTATGTTAGAGGCGGCTACTAGGGAGCTGCTCTTTATCAGTCACAAATATACCAGGGACTCTTCCCCGTATACAGCAAATTCATTACAATATTGGACATCCTTTTTAAAAAGGGCAGAAAATATTACTGGGGCTAGGCAGACAGGGATCCCAGTTTTATACCCTACTTTTCTACCAGGGCATATGGACCATGGATTCCGAAGACGGCTCTGAGAGGGCCTGGTTCATACTAACCAATTCTATCATGATGGAGTATTTAAATCCTCTGCAGAACTACAGGCCGAATTTCATTTGACTAGAGTAGATTTCTACAGGTATTTACAGATACGCCATTTCCTCAGAAATACCATGGGTCTCACGATTACTCCCCAGCCTTTACCTCCTGTCCTCTCCCTCCTTCAGCAAATACAATTAGAATCCCCTCCCACACATCTGGTTTCCAGATACAATAGAGCTCTCACAGATCTCCCATCTACTTTGATGGAAGCTACCCAGATGGCATGGAAGGCAGAGTTATCATTTGATCTATACCCTGAGGACTGGCTCCGCATTTGGAGAAGACAATATCAGACCACAGCTTTGTATACATGGAGGGAATACAGCTGGAAGGTGGCTGCTCTATACTTTCACACCCCACAGATCACTGCCAAATATCTGTCCTCACAAGATTCTTCTTGCTGGAGACAGTGTGGCAGTGAAATGTCAACCCATACACACATTTTCTGATCTCGTCCAATTGTTGCCCAGTATTGGCGGGAGGTTGGTAAGATTTTGGGAGAGTTATTCCCTGCTTTGGGACCCATAATACCAGAACTTGCCATCTTATTACACTTCCCTCTTCAGTTTAAAACAGAGGCACCAAACCTACTTGGTGAGTATACTTTTATTGGCAGGCAGCCAAAAAAGTGATTACCAGGTTGTGGTTACAACCTACCCCACCAACGATCAAGCAGTGACAGGACACCATTTACAATATTTATTAAATGGAAAGCATGACTGCTAAATTGCAGGACAGGACTGCAATAATAATTAGTAGATTAACTATTTGGTTCCTCCCTATAGCTACTCATTGATCTGAGAGGATTCCATAACTTGGACGACATTGAAGAGGGTATAGCTTGGTCCGGTCGAACCATTTTTATTGATATGCCACAAAGTTTTTCAGACAGCTAACTACTCCTAGTAACAACGAAATTGTCACTCCTATGTTGACAGACCCCCCCACCTCCTTCTGGATCCCAGCTGCATATATTTGAGCTTTCCGAATGTTTATCATAATTAAGCCTGACACTATGCTCATGAAATATGTATGTGACATAATTGCTGTATGAGATGTACCACTGAAAATTTTAACAAAAATGTTAAGTTTACAAAAATGTAAAGGTAACATAAACCATGTTGTGTACATATTTTAGTATAACCGTAAACGTGAGTATGTGTGAAATCTGCTTAATAGGTCCAGTGCATTGTTCTGTGTGTTTGGTTTAAATAGTCCTATTTTTCCTAGTTATAGTGCCTTGGTAATGCTGCCTTTTTCCAATCGAATATTTATTTACTTCTTTATGAGTTCCTATACCCAGTGACATCAGTTGAGCTGAAACCTACAGTGAAGCTTTCCATGCAGGACTTCTGCTTAACTGACAGAGTGCTGGAACTGCTAAGTAATCAAAAATGAATACTGTCCAGGAAAAGGCTGCGTGAACAAGGGACTCTAAACAAGGGAAACATAGGACTATTTCCAAATGTACACACACAAAACAATGCACAGGAATTATTAAACAGACCTCACACAGGCTCAAATTAATAACTGTATTAACAAATGTAATCAACGGGGCCACCTGATGGCCAATGGATAACATGTCATGCTCCTGCATAGGTGGCCCCAATTGGGAGTGACCTGTGGGAGCCAGCTGGGTAGGCACTGCCACTAGACAGTACTTCCAGCCTGGGGAGGAATGGTGTCGGTCCACAACACTGGCAACCCCTGTGGTGGACCAAGGAGCTTGGGGATGCCAGTGATGTGCTGATGTCTGTAGGGGCTATGCCTGATGTCAGGGGAGGTGGGGGGAGGAAACAGAAACAGCAATGGTGCAGGCTTTGTGAAGCCCTGCCTGTGTGCCTTTGGCCTGTACCACCACCCGAACTCCTGCTTCATGGATGCGGACTTTGGTGGATGGGGGGGTGACCTTCCCCCTCCTGGCCCCACCATGGTGGGGGGCAGTGTACGGGGAATTCTGGCAGGTAGGTCTGGGGAGATGGATGGCCGATCAGGGGCAGCAGGGACAGGAATGATATCCACCTGCACTGTTGGGAGGAAAAAATCTTTATTAAAACAAACAAACAAAAAATTTAACCAACAGGATTTGTTTGCTCTAGGACACTTTTTTCCCCTAGGCAACCAGTCAGCCTTACCTTCACATCCTGGCATCCTCCGTGGTCTCCGGCCGCCATCCCGAGGACCTTCCGGGTTCCAAATCAGGTCCTGCAGCTCCATCCCCATGGCTTGCCCTCCACGGCGGGGAAGTGGGAGCCCCCACCCACTTGATCATCCACCAGGACCGGATCCAATGCCACTGCGTTCCCGTTGGAGCCGAACGCGTCTCCCATAGAGACGGCCATCATGCTGCCGCCATGACTGGTGCCCATTTTCATTGTTCAGTGTTTGCCCCCGATGTGTGTGGTGTGCAATGACGCCAAGGGACAGGAGCACACGCACTTCTGCATGCACTCCTTCCCGGCGTCTGCTCCCAGCATGTCGCCCCATACTGCCTGCGACCAAGGCCGCCCCCAGCCTCCACAAGGGGCCGCTTAGTGCACTGACAGCTGCACTCCCCACCTCCGGAGAAGGGTGAGCACCCTACAGACACTCGATCCCTCCTCCCCGCTGACCCCGACAACTCAGGTCTGCTCGAACCCAGGTCGCCGGCGTGGCATCCAGCGCCTCAACCCTCAGTGCCACCGGGCCGGCTGACACTTTTTCAATATTTTTGGATTTCTACTTCATACAGAAGCAAAATGAATAACAATGGCATGATGTTTATTATGAAAGTATGATTCCAAAGTGGTCTAATCGAATTACATAAAATCTCCACATACACCCCCCTGCCCCACGTGAGACTGAAATCTTCCCCTGCTAATCAGAACATAATAATTACAGTACAAACATGTACAATGTTTACAACAACGTAACAATACACTGGTTACATTTAATCATTAGAATTAAATACTATGGATTGGAATGAGACATTTTCCTTTTTAAAATTTAGAGATATGACCCAGTTCTCTGGTGTACCACCAACTAGCACTAACTGGTCACAAAGACCATTTTGTGCTGACCAGTGCTTTGCTATTAGCTCAATGGCGGTTTCAGTCCCCATTTGAGTACCACCAAAGGTCACTGTGAGTGGTCACGAAAGGGGTGCACCCCATCATGCAAATGCCAACAATGCCATCCACAGACACGTGATGCTCCACACAGACCTTAGCACATACAGCTGCATCCTACTCATTTACCACCTGCTTAAATCAAAATGGTTAACAGGGGCATAGTGTTATGCCCAGGCATAGTCAAGGCCGAATGGACCAGAAGTCAAACCATGGTCGTGAGGAGACCACAACCTCCAGGAAGAGCGGGGGGTGACACTGGGGCTAGGAAGGGGGATACCACTGGGCTACCATGGCAGTTCACATGAGGGGAATGGGTGTGGGGTCTAGTTCACCACCAGTGTGACCTGCCACTCATTCATTGATTGGGGGGGGGGCACCAGAGCCCTTTCAAGTCATATTGAGTTAAGGTCATGGGGCATGTCAGGGTGTTAACAAGTGCAACCCCCTTTTGCACTCTCTAACATCTCTGTAAGTGGTTTACATTGTGCTGCTGTCCCAAAGGTGGGGGGAATCCACCTCCCTGCAACATGGGTATAGTTTTGAGTATGGCACTTTTTGGTGGTGACACACCAAGCACAAAGCTTCCATTTTGTGTCTCTATCATTGGTGCCTGAAAATTAAGCCCACAATGTTTAAGACTAAGGGACATTTTTTTTCTAACTGAACAGTATCTACTACATCTATTTGCCATTCTCCAAAGTTCAAGTTGATTCCTCCTACAGAAACGATCACCAATAAAGATCTAAATGCAGGTAAAGATGCAGATTTGATAAACTGCGTTCTAATGCAAATATCTAGTAGGAAAAGGTTGAAAAAGACTATAATCTGCTGAAGAGAATCTTGCATTTAGAACCAGAAGAACTGAATACGAGGCTGATCCCAAAGACTATGAAATAATGTTCCCAGAGAGGGTTTTACATTTTAGACAAATCCCCATCTTAAAGGAAAACTATACTCTTGTGTCTTGTAAATTGTATTTGTTTCCTTTTCAACAGACAACTCTTTTCCAGTAGCTGAGGGGGGGTATATGTGTTTGCGTTAGTTTGTTTTAGCTGTTAATGCTAGTCCCCTGTAACAATTGGGGGGGGGGGTTCCATTTTATGGGTGTTGAAATCTCATTGTCCATGAGAGCTGCATTAGCATATGAAAACATGATACCTCTTCACCCATTATACCATGTACTGCATTCTCTATGCTGAAAGTACAAACATCCTGAAAAAAAACCCTCTGGAAACACAAAAATTGAAAGCATTTAAAGGAAAAAAACATTGTATTACAACTCAGACAGTTTGCAATGATAACTGAAGGTAAATGTGGTATTTCACACCTTGCAGCAACTTGTTTTGTTGAACTCTAATTAAGCACTAAAGCATACCAGGGAGTATAAAGGATGCGGACGCATCATGTTCTCATATGCTAATGCAGCTCTCAGGGACAATGAGATTTCAACAACCAGAAAAAGGAGACCCTCTGACTAGTTACAGGGGCTAGGATGAACAGTGAAAATAAACTGAAACAATCACATATATCCCCAACAGCTACAGGAAAAGAGTTGTCTGTTGACATGGAAACAATTAAAATTTACAATATATGAGGGTGTAGTTTTCCTTAAGGCAGTTTAAAAGGGCTAACACAGAGATCGTTTAGATTTTAAACTGTGTTAGTTGAAAGAAATTAGCCATAAAATACTCTTTTTGCAATCTCCAAACTGAGATCCAATCAAAGGAGGCTGGATCTAACTGTAAAGAGATGGATAACGTACACCACATTTTTTCAAGGTAATCTTTTCTTTGTTAAATTAATTCAAGTAACTTTGCATTTTTGAAATGATTTCCTAGAACCAAAGGCTGATAATTTAAGTATTAAGAAATAGTTTACAGAAGAGCTGGTCCAATCTTTCTACCGATTTTGTTTACATGACCATAAAAATCAGCTTAGGCCTCCCCGATACTGAATTCTATGCTCAGACCTCTAAATGATTTAAAATTATTTATGAAAAATATGCTAAACTCAAAAGATACCTTTATTCACCAAGTATGTGTTGTAATTAAGAGACCTAAAGTACTTCATTCTGCTGTCTGAAGCAGCCACCAACGCGGCCCGGGGACACAGCTGAGAGGCACCAAAGAGGCCTCCCGGTAACCCCCAGTACTTCGTTCTGCTGTCTGAAGCAGCCACCAATGCGGCCTGGGGACACAGCTGAGAGGCGCCAAGAGGTAACGGAACACCCTCCTAACTGCACCATCTCTGCTAGGGGTATTGAACTGTTTAAATGGACTTTTAGTGCCTCCGATCTTAAATGATTGCTTCATCTGCTCACTTGATCACCTCTGACTGCACTGTTTATAGCCAGGTTTACACGGGTTGCTTTAAGGGTCACTGTCTTGTGCTCTGTTAGTGTTGTAAGCCAGTATTTGTACCTGTTAGCTGCATCCTGCTTGTGCTGTGCTACCGACTGGAAACCCTGCCAGAATGGTCCACCTGTGGACATGCTGCTAGGCATTTCTAGATGCCATTGGTATCCTGCTCTGTCCCGATAGCTGTGCTGAGCACACGCATGCGCAGTAGGGTCCCAGATAGAGAAGGGGAGCATAATACTTGGCGCATGCGCACTGCGGACCAAGCTCCCACCGCATACTAATTGATTTCTTTGTTCTGACTCTCCTTACACGCCTCCTGGTAAACCCCCTCCCCCAGTACTTCATTCTGCTGCCTAAAGCAGCCACCAACACGGCTCAGGGACACAGCTGAGAGGCGCAAAGAGGTAATGGAACACCCTCCTAACTGCACCATCTCTGCTAGGGGTGTTAGCACATCGATGCGGGGTGTTGACTGCCCCGCCCCAGCCACCCTCCCACTCAAGCCCAACCCTTAATTTAAAGCCCTCCCACGTCACGTGACTTCCTGTCCTTTATATTTCCTATCTCCCCTTTTTTCCCATTTGCAGCTTATACACTCTCACCACCAGAGGGCAGCTCTTCCTTTACAGCCTGCGACCACTGCCTGTCCTCACTCTCTCCCCTCTCTCTACCCCTCCCAGTCACTCTAGGTCACCCACCCTGGCTCTACTACTCCCCCCCCCACCACACAAGCATTCCCTATCTCCACCACTAGGAGTCGCTAGTGCACCCCCCTTTTCTGTTATACAGCTCCTGTTCCCGATGGTGCAGATCAAGGAGGGTTGAGTTATGTATATCTAGGGTGCCCAAGTGGTCGGCTGCTGCTTCCTCTAACTTTACCACGCGGTTTTCCATGGCTTTGATATCTCGGGTATTGTCTGCCACCAAGATTTCCATTTTGAGCAGGGTGTCCCCAATTTTTGGGAGCTGATCTACTAGTTGCCTTGAGGTGATGGTATAATCCTGTTTGCTCTCCCCCAGATCAGGCCGGCTAGGTTCTGCATTGGTGCTCGACCCTACTGCCGATATGCTCGAGATGGAGAGGGGCTGCCAACTTAAAGTTGCCTGTCTGCTCCCTTTCTGTAAGGAATTCACCACCAATTCTTTCTGCTTGTGTCTGGTTGACATGTCGGCAATACAGCGATCCATTCCTGCGAGGCTGAATGGTGATTTTAAATGGCTGATGGAGTTTGATTTGGGAGGTTGGTTGGAGCTAAAATTCTAAGCCACCATTTCCCAGATGACGTCACTGGAAGTCCGAGGACTGCTCTTTGAGGGGAGCAGGCTAGGCCGCGGCGGCCTACTTCCCGGAAGAAGCCGGTCATCACTCGTCTGAAGGGCCCGTAGGCAGCTTTGGATGAAATGGGGACTGGTCCTGGTCCCTGTGTTTCTCCTTCTTCTTCCTCTTCTTCTCGTGCTTAGACTCTGTGGGCGAGGTGGAAGCGCTGCGTAATTTTTGGAGCTCTTTCTCTATGGTAGCCATTCTCTTTTTGAGCAAATGGGCCTCTAGGGCCTGCTGGCAGTACTTTCATGTGGCCGGATTGAGCTGACACAGGCTTCACAGTCCTTGACCTTGTGCTCTGGGCCTAAGCAGAAGAGGCAGAGGGAGTGTGAATAGTTGTGCCGTAGTTGCGTGCAGCACGAAGCACACTTATTTTTATGCTCGACGATGGAAGACGACGACATGCACAAAAAACTAAATAACTGGTACTTTGAAAGAAAGAAAAATGGATACTAATCCGTATAGTGGTCAAACTGCAGTGTACAACCTCCGCGAGGTCTGACCGTTCAGGTTGGTGGCGGGAAAGAACTGGAAGGCAGGCGTGGGGACCGCCCAATTTATAGGGTTATGCTGATGTCAGTCACGTGATGTCGGGTGGCAGTCCCCCATCAGATACTGCTAGCTAAAGTTTCCATGTAGTCCTGATGCCAGGGGGTGCAGTCCTCAAGGTGATTACCTATGCAAGAGCCCTCTCAAGGTAAAATCACTATTTACACATAGTAAAACACCAGTACACATACAGGACTATAAATAAAGCTTGCTCACAGAAGCAGGTAAATGCCTCTATATTTCCAACAAGTTACAGAGAAGTCTTATCTCACTAGCCTTGTTACCTCCACCTCTCTCTCTGCAGACACACAGCCTGGCTCCCTCCTTGGACACACAGAAACTCCAGCAAAATGAGAAAGAAACAATCTGGGTTGAAGCATTTATGCCCCCCAGGTTGTCTTAGTCAATTGATATGCGCCTCCCCATTGTTGCCTTGTTCAAGTGATATGCCCTTCCCCCGGTTGCCTTGGTCGTACTCAGGTTCATCCAATTAGCTGAAACTGCTTCAGGCCTGGAATTTTGGGTGATGCTTACCTTGTGATATTATCTGTCCTTGCTGTCTCTTGGATGTTGGGCCCAACTTCCTCTCGCAGATTATTTAGCATCTGAATGTATGTGTTTGGATACCACTGAGACAGAATGTCTCAAGAGTCCTCTCTGTACTTATGAACTTATCCAGTATAGCGTAGTGGGTTAGGTAAGAGCACTGAGCAGCAAACCTGTAGACCTGGGTTTGCATCCCATCAGCTCCCACTTGCATACTGAGTAACCCTGAGCAAGTCACAACTTCCTTGTGCTCCCAGGTTGCACCTGGAAACAAACTCTGGCTTAGTGTGCCTTTCCTGGTTAAACAATTTCCCCTTCCCTTACCCCCATTCCAAGAAGCCAATACAATGAAAGCCCAGACTTAACTTAAGAAACCTTGCTGAGCTATTGAAAGTCTCCCAAACAGGCCAGTTTTCTCACCTTTGAACACTGCCTCCTGGACCCCCACTGCTACATAAGGTACTGGCATTTAACAAAAATATTTCAACCTACCAGCAAAAGTTATCTGGTCATCACAAAGACACTATTGTCCAAAACTATGGCGGTGAGTGTTCTGTCCATTTTTGCATCCAATTCATTGGCTTTATTTATTAATTAAGTTAGTTTTTGGTAACTTGGTAAGTACTCTAGATAACTAGAGTGCCTATTTTCAGGTACAACCTGGGAAAATACAAGACAGGTAAAGAAAAATTGACAATAACTGAGCAAACTGAACACTGCCCAACTGAGTAGCCTGTAACTGGGACTGCAGAGAGCCTTAAGAGGCCTCGGAGTTGGAAGCACCCCTCTCTCCTCAGAACACTGCCCAGCTGAGGAGCCTGTAACTGGGGACTGCAGAGAGTCTTAGGAGGTAAAGCCTCCTTTCCTCCAGCCTGCTTGTGGAGTGGTCTTGGACATTTGGGGATCTATTTTCTGTCCCCACACAGCAACTGATTGTTTTTCCTCTCTGATATTTGGACATTTGTGTGCTGGGATTTGGGGATTTTCTCGAGTTACCTTAAGGGGTGTGTAGTACTGCATTTACCAGTTAGCGACTGCTGTTTTAATGCCTGATAGTACTGTTTCACTGTGCTATTAAGCCTGTACTCTGAAATAGTCTTCTTACCTGTTTTAGAGCTGTTCTAAGATTCTGGCGTTCTCTCCGCCATTACGGGTGAATACTTGCACGTGCTCACTGGCCATCTGTATCCTGACTCTGTCCCAACAGTTGGCACATGCGCAGTAGCGTCCTCTTCTGTCCCGCTGCATACTAATGTAATTCCTTTGTTCCCTTCCCCTTATAGGCCTCGGAAGCACCCCTCTCCCCTTAGAACACTGCCAGCTGAGGAGCCTGTAACTGGAGACTGCAGAGAGCCTTAAGAGATAAAGCCTCCTTCCCTCCAGCCTGCTTGTGGAGTGGTCTTACCCCGTTGGCTGTAAGGCACTGCCCCACCCAGGGTCGGCTCTACATTTATTACTGCTACAGGGTCACATGTCATACATGTCATGTGACCTCTCCTTCCTGTTACTTCCTTGTCCACTTTCCCATTTGCAGCTTATACTCTCTGACCACTAGGGGTCACTGCACTTCCCCTATCAGTACCACTCCATCCACCCCCCTCATCTCTACTTCCTATTGCCTGCTAAAATCAGCTCCCATCCACTAGTAGTCACTACTAATCACCACCCTTAGTCTCTTTACTTGTCCTTGGCAGGTCTCAAACCCCGTACCCCTGACTCCTAAGTCAGCAGCCCCACCTCCAAGCCAACTAATCAGGCCAGTATTTATCTGTTTCAAAGCTCTTAAGCCCTTTGCCTCCACACTCAGCAAAAATACTAATGTCCTGTCCCACTGCAGGCCTCAAACCCTGTACCCTTGCCACCAGAGGCAGCAACTCTACCAGTGAACCAACCAATCTGGTTTAATTGCTCACTGCTTTCAAAACTCTTAATACCTCTGACTCCATAGTCTGCTACAATAAATTTTCATCCGTCCCTCTGCAGGTCACAAACTCTTTACCTTTGCCTCTAGAGTCAATAGCTCTGCCAGGAAGCCAACAAATCTGGCTAAATTACTCACAGTTTTTAAGGCTCTCAAAGCCTCTGACCCCATAGTCCACTACAATAAACCTCCTTCGGTCCCCCTTCAGGCCTCAAATACTGAACCTCTGCCACCAGTGTCAGCAGCCACCACTCTAGGATCTGAACCGGGTACCTCCTGCACCATAGTCCATTACCCTGCCACTGCACTACTGAAACCACCACTATGATGGGTGTCAGTCTGCTCCCCTTGAACTGGAACCAGTATAGCAGCTCCCACAGCCCACTGCCCAGCCTCCAATTCCCCAACAGACTATCCAGTCTTCTACCAATTACACTTATCATACTCCTTACGGGTTAGATAGCCATCCCCCACCCACACACCCACCTCACCCTTACCTTCCTACCTTTTACCACCGTCCACCCACCCTGTCAACGCCTGACAAGCATCCACCCCCGCTTAACCTGCCACCAACACACGCACCCCACCCCTACCAACTCATCTGCCTTACCTTTCCTGCCCTCCTCAACTTACCCATTCCCTGTGCTACTCTCTCTAAACATGTGCCTCTCACCTACGCTCAACGACCAAACGGCGGTCCGTCACTCTCCTCAGGGTCCTAGCCCTACTACTTCTCATATCCAGAAATATTCACCCCAACCCAAGCCCCACCGCTAACCGTCAACAGAAACTACACCAAGGGCTGTGCATAGCTTCCATGAATATCTGCAGCCTTCCCAAAAAAACAGCATCTCTCCAAAGCTGGATAGCGCAACACCAGATGGATGTTCTTGCGTTCACTGAAACATGGCTTTCAAAAAAAAAACAGGCTCATTCTTCAGCCTCCCGGGCTTCACTCTACACAGAGCCGACAGAGTGGGAAAACGGGGTGGTGGCTGTGCCTTCTATGTTCGAGACTCCCTACTCAACCAAGCTCTCCCAATCCCCTCACTAGACCACGGCGCTCAAGCCTTATTCATAAAACTTACCTTGGACCCCGCTAGAGCTCCCCTAACCATCACAGCGGCATATGTTCCCCCACGCAACCAAGCTATGGCCATACAATCCCTCCCAAACTATATTTCCAACCTCCCCCCAAAAACGGAGCATATCCTGGTCAGTGATCTAAATGTTAACTGGCTCGCCAATTCGGCAGCTGCCATCAAGGATGCCTTTGCAGCACTGGATCATACCCTGCTGGTCCACCAACCCACCAGGGTAAACAACGCAAACGGCTCCCAGACCCTACTAGACATACTACTAACTAACCAACCACATAGAATCTCTGACCTACTGGTCCTCCCAGACTCTCTGAGTGACCACTCCCCTATCCTCTGCTCCTGGTCATGTCAACTGCCCAAACCCCAACCTAGTGTATCCACCCGCAGGCGCTTGCGACCAGGTGGCCTTCAAAAAATGAAACACTATCTGGCCCAATGGGACTGGGCCCCTAAAACCCAGGCCCCTAACATTGACCTAGCCCTTGATTACTTCACATGCTCTTTCAACAGAGCATGTGACATTTATGCCCCTCTGACTAAATTGAAAACTGTAAAACCTAATGTCCCTTGGATCACGCCCACATTACAGCAGCAACTAAAACAAAGGGATGACCTCTGGCACAGAGCTGCTGAATCTGGTTCCCAAGCAGACAGACTAGCATGCAGAGTGTCACGCAATAGGTGCACCTGGGCCATATGCAAGGCCAAGGCTGAATACTATAAAGACACCCTGGCTTCCTCCTGGGGGAGTGCACGAATGTTTTGGGACAACATTAAAGAGCTTAATGGCAAATCTTGCCTCCCCCCACCCTCCCAGCTCTGCATCAACAATGCCACCTCAACCGACCCACAGGCTATCGCTAACTGCCTTAACTCAACCTTTTCTGATCTTATTACAGTCCTCCCGGGTGACTTTATCGACCCTATCCCAGCTTCCTCTGAACCAAATCTCCAGCGCCCCCCTTTCTACGATAGGGTCATTACAAAGCAGGAAGCCAAATCCTACCTCTCCAAAGCTCTCGGTGGCTCCAACTATTGCAAAGACTCCTTTGACATGAAAATCCTCTACCAGGTTCTTGCCACTGTTCTTTCTCCCCTGACCAACTTCCTTAACCACTCCCTATGCTTAGGGCAGTTCCCTACAGCCTGGAAAACTGCAACAATCACCCCAATACTAAAAAGTGGAGACAATACCAACCCCAACAACTATCAGCCCATATCCATTCTTCTCCCTCTCTCAAAAGCCCTTGAAAAAATAATTTCCGACCAACTCACTGAGTATATGCGTGCCCACAATTTGTGATGTAGTGAACAACATGGCTTTAGATCAGGCCATAGCACAACCAATGCCCTCATCGAATTCTCCAATTTCATTCACTCTGCCCTTGATTGTAAACATCTGGCCAGAGCCATCTTCGTGGACCTCTCTAAGGCCTTTGATATGGTCTCCAACCCCCTCCTCCTGGACAAACTCCACCACACTGGTCTATCACGTGGACCACTCTCTTGGTTCAATAGCTACCTTACCTCCAGATCCCAATGTGTTAAGATAAATGACACCCTATCTTCCACCCTGCCTGTCCGCTTGAGGGTCCCCCAGGGATCCATATTGGGCCCCCTACTCTTCAGTATCTACTTAAATGCACTACCCAAATCCTGCTCTGGTAACTTACTGCTATATGCTGATGATGCGGTTCTCTGCGCCGCACACCCCTGCCCTGACAACCTACAGTCCTCCCTCCAACACTCGTTCAACCAGATTGAAAGTTGGTTCACCAGTCGCAGACTTGTGGTCAACATCAAAAAAACTAAAGTTATTCTATTTGCCCACCGGCAGAGCAAGGCCAAGGACACTGAACTAAAAATCCACTCCCATGCTCACCTCCCTCTGGAACAAGTACTTACTTATAAATACCTCGGCCTTACCTTTGACACCTCCCTATCCTTCCATGCCCACATTAACATCCTGACCTCAGCCATTAATACCCACATCGGCCTCCTATACTGGCACAAAGACTGCCTGACGCCAGAGGCTCGCAACCTGGCTGTCACCTCTTCTGTCCCCTCTCTCATTGACTATGGGCTCCCTATCTACTCTGCTGTGAACAACACTACCCTAAACAAAATTCACATAGCCATTAATAAAGTGTGCCGACTCCTCCTAGGCGCAGACAAACGCTCCCATACTTGCACCCTCTACACTCTTACAAACATCTTCTCCCTTGAGGAAAGACTACAATATCAATCCTGTTTCCTCACCCAAAAAATCCACCTAGGGTTAACTCCATTGGGGGTCTTAGCTTCACTACTCTCATGTTCCCGCATTGTGACCACTCGTTCTGCCAACAAACATCTGTGGACCGTGCCCAGGGCCAGAACCTCTCTTGCTCAGAGATCATTCCCCTATAGAGCTCCTGCCTCATACAATGAGCTCCCCCCAGCCATAACCTCCATTCCCAATCTAGGACACTTCAAGACCATCCTAAAAAACACATTCTCTCCTTGCGCCAATGCCAGTGCAACTGCTAATCCCCCTAACTGACCTGCACAGAGCTGCACTAGGCTGCTCCCCATTGACATTGCCACCAATTGTATAGGACTAACTGTATAGCACATCTCTGCTGCTGATCTCTGTTTCTGCTATATGACAATGCCCTAGAGGCTGCACCTACACTGTAATTATACCTCCTGTACTAATACCAATACCCTAGCTACTAAATGTATAGGTCAAGTCACCCAGGCTATTACACATAAATACTTCCTTAAACTGTGTTGTCTCACTATTGTATAGATCACGGTTTCTACTATACGACAATGCCCCAGAGGCTGCAATTAGGCTATAATTGTTCCACTGTAATAATATCAATACCCTAGCTACTACAGACTTTCAGCCACCTTGGCTATTATATGTAATTACTTGAAATGTGATGTCCCACTAATGTACTATCTCTGAATGTATGACTATGCTGATGTGGAGCCTTTGTAAATGAGTCTATGCCTCAAAGGGTTGTAATTCCGCTGACTGACTAAATAAATAAGTCAAAGTACACAGCTACAGGAACATCAAAGGCATATAACCATGAAAATTATATTGTGACAGCAAGTAACAAACAGTATATTAATTATTGTCACACTGGCTAACAGACAGCACATTAATTTAGCCATAGAGGCATTAAAAGTAGTGTAGTCAACTTTACTATAAACAAGACTTGGATATACTGGTCAGTTTGACCGCACAGTGTAGAAGAGTGTTGAGTATGCCATGGATGGTAGGTAAGGTCATGTGCAGGTACAGGCCATCGATAGAAGGAGATGAGCCTTCAAAGCTGCTTTGAAAGTTGACAGAGTTGGAGAGTTGCGAATGTTGGTAGGAAGGGAGTGCCACAGCCTTGAGCCAGACAAAGAGAAGAACTGGTCACCCATTTTGGTTGAGCATTTTGGAACAACCAGGGAGGTGGTATCTGTCAGTCGAAGTGAGAAGTTGGTACGAGTATTGTGTAGTAGTGACACAGGGGAGGCAGGGGAGGAGAACTTGAGAAGTTTGAAATGAAAGCATCCTAGGGCATAGGAGCATGGTGCAGAGGGGGAGAGCCAGCCCAGAGTGGAGTAAAGTGAACAGTGATGCATCAGGTGGGGTGAGACAAGGGCAAAGCAACAGATGTTGTAAACAACATCCCATTTACAGTATGTAGCGAGGTTATGGGAGCATTTGTGAGAATAAGTGAGCTGCACTGGAAGGATGGGAGAAGTATGCCTTGGGATCTAGTTCTGTGTGTATCTGGAGTAAGGAAGTAGTGAAGGTAATAAGCCATGCCTAATTTGGAATTTGTGGACTAGAAAATGGCAGCGATATGGGAGGAGAAATCTAGGGCAGGATCTAGGGTGACATGGAAGGGTATCCCGTGATAATAGCTACTGCAAAATAGCGAATGACACAGAATAGCGACTCATAATAACGGTGTTCCGAATATGTAATTCTCTCTGAAATCAATGAGCGGCGTGGTGTTAGAATCTTTAAGATGGGGGGGGGGGGGTTGCCCCCCCCGCATTTATATCAAGTAATCATGCAAAAACAACAGTTGAAGGAAAAGGTAGTAGTAGCTGTTATTGGCAGTGTTAGTCGCTATTTTGACAGTCACTATTTTGCAGTAGTTATTATCACATGGAAGTACTTGTATACGTTCACAGTGGAGAGCAGGGTGCCATCACAGCAGTAAATGGCCAATGTACAGGGTCAGGATGCTCTGTGCACTTCAGAGCCAAATAATATAGCTTGGGTTTTGGTGGCATTGAGAACTAAGTTGTTGACCACAAGTCAGTTTTATATGTAGACAAAATCAGTGTTAATTTGGGCATTAATTTGTGAGGGATTTTGGACACTGTAGTAGAGAGCAATATCATTAGCATACATGATGATAGAGCATTTGGAGGAGAGAGTGGAGGTTGATTATGTAGCTAGAGAAAAGGAGTGGTCCTAGTATGGATCCCTAGAGGACATCACAAGTGACTGGCAAAAGGTTGGAGGAGGCATTGCCAAATTTGACAAATTGCTGCCTGCCTATCAAATAGTTAGACAGCCAGGCAGTGGCATAGGGGGAGAGGTCAACATCTGTTAACTTTTGTGTTAAGAGTGTATGAGCCACTAAATCAAATGCTTTGGATAAGTCCTGTTAGGGACCCTTTGTGCATGACAGTTTTAATGTCATCAGTGACCTGGACAAGGGTGGTGGTGCTGCTGTGTTCCTTATGGAAGCCGTGTTGGTGAGGTGTAAGAAGGTTGTGCAATTATATGTAGTCATTAGTTGAGAAGCAACCACCTTTTCAAGTGATTTGCCTAGGATAGGTAGTAGGACAATAGGGCAGTACTTTGTGAGAAGTTTCCAGTCACCCTTATTGGGCACAGGGACAATTTTTGGAGCAGACAATGCCGGACGAGAGCGAGAGGTTAAAAATATGGGTGATGGGTAGGGCAAGTGCAGAGATGCCTAACCTGAGAATTTGAGAATCAATCCTATCCGGGCCAGGAATCAAGTGGCAAGGAGTTTAGTACGACCATACGAAATTTGCCAGCAGATAAAGGCCTAGAGATCTATCAAGTCTGCTCGAATGTGCAGCTAGCACCCCTTATTCTGCAGCTGCCCCTCCCTCCCTTCCACCCTTCCCCTTCATTAACCCTCCCCCTTGTCCTGTCCCATCCTCGTTTGAAGCAGTCCACTGTTCTACTGCATACCACTTCAGCAGGTAACGATTCCACCCAGCCACCACCCTCTCTGTAAAAAGTGTCTCCTTATCTCCTCCTGAACCTTCCTCACTCCAGTTTCATATCATGGCCCCTGTGCCCTCCCCTTACTTTGAACAGCCCCTTTGTACCCATCTTGTTTATTCCTTTCATGTATTTAAAGGTTTCAATCATGTCACCCTGTCTCTCTCTCCTCCAGTGAGTACATGTTCAACTCCTTCAACCTCCTCTCATATGATAAGTCCCCAGCCCTTGATCATCTTTGTCGCTCTGCTCTCCCCCTCCAGTAACCCAATGTCCCTCTTCAGATCGACGCCAGTACTGCATGCAGTACTCCAGGTGTGGTCTAACTAATGACCTATACAGTGGCAGAATCACCTCCTCCCTCCTCGAGGATATACCCCTTGCAATACAACCCAGCATTTTGTTGGCCTTTGCAGCTGCCTTCCTACATTGTGCAGAGTTGTTCATTGACCCTGTAATGAGCACACCCAGATCCTTCTCCTCCTCTGTCTGGGCTAGCTGCACTCCCCCTAGCTGGTAACTCCTCCTTGGGGTCTTCATCCCAAAATGCAGCACCTTGCACTTTTTGGCATTAAAGCCCAGGTCTGACCAGGTTTCAAGCTTTGCCAGATCATCCTGCAACCCCTGCCATCCCCCATAGGTCATTCACCACCGCGCCTACCTTGGTATCATCAGCAAACAGACTGATCTTGCTCTTGATGTCCCATGATATGTCTACAATGAATATCCCAAACAACACTGGTCCCAACACTGAGCCCTGTGGAACACCGCTCGTCACTGCCCTTGGGTGTGAGAGCTCCCCAACCACCACCACCCTCTGTTGCCTTCCCTGCAGCCAGTTTCCTACCCATCTCACCAGCTTTGCACCCGCCCCTGTGCCTACTAACTTCCTTCCCAGCCTTCCATGTGGCACTGAGTTGAATGCCTTACTGAAGTCCAGATACAGAACCATCCACTGCATGGCCCCTGTCCAGTTGCCTAGTTACCCAGTCATAGAACTCGACCAGGTTGGTTTGGCAGGATCTGCTACGTATGAAGCCATGCTGTCTGCTGTCCTATAGTCCTCTGGCCTCTAGGAGGGCCACCAGCCTCTCCTTCAGGATAGTCTCCATTAGCTTACCCACGATGGATGTGGGGCTCACTGGTCTGTAGTTTCCCGGTTCATCCTTGGGGCCACTCTTGTGGAGGGGCGCCACATGAGCCATCCTCCAGTCCTGAGGTACACACCCGAATGTAGTGAGGCATTAAATAGGTCTGCCAAAGGTTCTGCAAGGACCTCTGCCAGCTCCTTCAGTACCCTGGGGTGGATGCCATCTGGGCCTGGCGCCTTGTCCACTCTCAGTGCCTTCAAACCTCTCGAACTCTGCTCTCCATGATTTCCCATCTGTCACCATTTCCCCCTGCTTCTGCCATTTCCACCTTGGGTGTCACCCCTCTCTTTAGTAATACTGAGCAGAAGTACTCATTTATACTTCCGCCTTTATCGCACCCTGCTTCCACCCAACCCCTCCTTCCAACTCTCTTACTATGTGGTCCTTACAGCCCTTTTCTCCTGATGTACTTAAAGAAGTCCTTTTCCCCTTCTTAATGCCTTGTGCCAGCTGAGTTCTGTAGATGCTTTGGCTCCCCTTACTGCCTTTGTCACCTCCTTCGATTCTGTCAAGTACTCCTCCCTGTCCTCCCCCCTCCCTGTTTTCTTGTACTTCCTAAAGGCAGCTCTTTTCCTCCTTACTTTTCCATGACCTCCTTGCTCAACCAGATCGGTTTCTTAGCCCTAGCCTTCTTGCTCTGGGCTTTGCAGCAGGTTTTGGTTGCCTCCACTATCCCCAGCTTTATGAGCTCCCACCTCTGGTTAGTGTCCATAGTAGCTTGATGATCTCTCTTCTGTAAGCTTTTTTTCAGTAGGAAAAGGGGGTGAGTTGGGGGAAGGAGATTGGAGGGGGCGGAAGACAGTAGCCTGTCCAGCAGGGGAGTGTGAGGGGAAGGAGGACAGATCAACAAACTGGGCATTGAAAGCACTGGCTATGGCGGTTTGGTTGTTGCAGTCCTCGCCATCAGTGACCACGTCTTTGGTGATAGATTTGGAGGGGTCGCCCGGGCTTTATCTGTGGGGAAGAAAAGTGAGGCAGAGGGGCAATGAGAATTTCAATAAGTACTTCAGGTAACATGTTGGGTGTAAAAGTTCAAATCATCCTGCAAACCATCTAAAATAATGTTAGGCCCAAACCGAGAGGTAACATAAACAAATCTTGAAGTATGAGACCGCTTTAATCACAAGACTTGTGATAATCGAGCTTTACAGCAACTGGGAGATTTTGTTTTTCCATAAGAATCAAGAGTAGGGAGTGTAACTTAGTAAACTTTAAGAGCTAGTGTACTGCCTAAACTAATATTAGATTTTAAAAGCAACCAGCCATTACCTTTTATATCTGAGGTACTTTTCCTTTTCTCTTTAATTAAAAGATTGTTTACCTGATGTTAGTAGGTGTGATATGTGGAACAGCTCTTAGCCTGGCAGCTGATACATCTAGCTTTACTGCCCCCCACTACATCATCAGCATTGTTACCTTACTGACTGTGACATCACTGTTGCTTAGGAACAGCCATTCAATGACTGCAGGTCATTCACTTGTGATGTCACTTTCAGTGAGATCACCATGCCGATGATGTAGTGGGGGGGGGGGTGATACAGATAGATAAGTCAGCTGACAGGCTAAGAGCTGGTCCACACACCCAGCACAATAGTATCACATAGAAGACTTTCTAATGAGCAAAAGAAAAAAGAAGAAAAATGCTTCAGAAATGAAAAGTTACCACTGACTACTTCTTAAAATTTGCATAATTTGCCTGTCTGTCTGCTTTGGCTCCACTAGCTCTTTAAAAGGGAACATTCATCTACAATGCCCATTATAGTTTGAAAGCCCATGAAAAGTTCTTCCAAATAAAGTACTGGGCTTTCTTGTAGCTGACAGTACTTCAGAGATATCAGTGGCTATGTCTGCCCTACACTGACACTACATTGCTACCATTTTTGGAACCTGGTGATGTCACTGATGATCAAGCAGTGGCTAAATACACTGTAGTGAAGCACAGCAAGATCATCTGTGACATCATAAGGTAGTAATGTAGTATCAATATGGGGCAAACACGATCATCGCTATCTCTTGACTGCTTCCAGTTACAGAGGAGCTCAATACCTCATTTAAAAGAGCATTTCTTTTTTCTCAAATTGTATTTTACCCCTCCCTCTCTCACCGAGCACTGCTTCTTTGGGAGCCCCAGTGAAGGACTTGCCCCAACTCCTCCACCTACCTGATCCTGCAGTCCATCCCCCATGGAGCCGCGGATAATCCCCCCAGGTGGGGTGGAACACCCCAACAATCAACTTTCATCGGGAGACCCCAGGACCAGGCAGGTGGGAGCAATCAGGAGTCTGCCTCGGGGCTCCGTCTACCTGGAGCTCGGAGAGTGTTTTTCCATTTTTCTTGCAGGTAGTGGCGTGTGCCCAACATCAAGGCATCACTGCCTAACGTTGCCACTCCCCCCCCCCGAATGTCAGCTCTACGCTTGCCGAACCTCAAGCTTCCTCTAGAGGCTGGTCAAGCGCTGAGCAGGAACCCCCTCCCTCCCAGGAGAACAGAGCTGTCTTCCGGACGCTCAATCTTCTCCCTTTCCCTGCCGACCCCCGACGGATTGGGGCTCGTTCCTGAACCCGGGTCGCCGGCGTGGAGCGAGGTGTGGCGTCCAGTGTCTCAACCCTCAGCGCCACCGGGCCGGGCTTAAAAGAGCCTTTCATGGACTTTCAAACTATGATGGGCACTATTTATAAATATTCCCCTTTAGGATTCAGGTATGACATAGGGATCAAACTTTTTTTTTTTTAAATCGTACTTTTTTCCCGTCCTACACCTGTCAGCCCTGACCCTTCAGGGCATCCAAGGGATCATCCTCCTACCATCTGCTCACTGATACTTACCTCCCAGTCCCCCATGTAGCTCCGGCTTGCCCCCAAGTGGGGACGAGGTGGGCCGGACCCCGGTAAATCTAACTTTCGTCGGGTCTGGAGGTAGTCAGCGAGCAGTGGTACATCAGAGGCATGCCCCAGGAAGCCCATTTTCCCAGAGCCAACAGGAGTTTTTCCACTTTTTCTCCTCCTCCATGCAGCGTTAGCCCCTGACGTCAAGGCGCTAGATGCCGACGTCTGCTGCGTGCCTGGACCACCCATCTCCCTTCTATTAGGAGCTTGCATTCCCCCGAGCCTCCGCCCGAAGTCGCACAAGAGCGATGGGCAACAACCCTCCCACCTGACCCTTCCTGGACGGCGGAGGCTGGCAGGTGGGATGCTCAAGCCATACTCCCCCCAGCCGGACGCACTAGTGACCTAAGTCCGCCTCCCCAACCTGGTTCGCCGGGGAGGGATCAAACTTAATGGATAATTTATCTTGGGAAACATATTTAAACAATAAAGACTGAGGCAGAATTCTTTATCTGTGAAGCAATGACCTGCTGGAGTGCAGAAGGGCCTGAGGCCCAGCTGAAATTGTGTAACATTTCGGCAGGTCATAATCTATCAGAGAAGGACCAAAGCTGAGGTCCTTATTGTCATTATAAACATCACATTAAAGAAAATCTTTCTCTTTTGGAATTTAAAGTGTTTTTTTTTAAAGTTCAAAGTTTTGATTTCATGACAGCAGAGTTCGATTTAGTTTTTATTGGTAGAGGAAAATGGTTGCCATTTTAAATATTAAAGTTCCAAAAGGTACATGCAAAGATTTTAATGCGAATAACAATGTTGACTGCTCCATTTGCGGTGGGTTACTGCAGGATTTACCAACTGGTATACAGCTACACTGACCAATCAGGCTGCATGACTTCTTCCTGCCCAATTTGTAATCTTTACAATATTTGCTCTATCCCACAAACTTGGTATTGTAAAATAGTCAAGTTAAGTTGATACTGGAAAGAATTTTGAATCACAAAGAACTTAAAGTTGTACAATTCCATGTTAATCCAAGGTCAGCAGTCTTTTATGTAAATAACACATGGGGAAACGTTCTGATTTGTCTATAATAATCTTGTCTCGACAGTGCAATGTAGTGCAGTACTGTATGTGTAACTGAATGTGTTATTACAATGTTCAGTCATCCAGCTTCTCATGGGCTTGCCTTCTAACCCACATCTTCCTCCATGGCGTATTCCTTGAGGCAGGGCCAGCAGGCTCCCTCCCTCCCTACTGCAATATGCCAATTTTTGGGAGTGGGCCATGCCGTCAGTGCAAACCTAACATTATAGCCATTTCTCGTTCCTGGACTTTCCAGAGATTCCATGGACATTACCATGGAAATCATGGAATAGTCCCATATATTTCCATGAAAATCAGAATAAAATTATAAGGCTGTCCACAGTTTCTGTGGTTAAAATCTGGACCCCTAGCAGTTTATTTGCATGACAGCATGGAGAGGTGAATATTTTTCATGGATGGCCACACTATTTTAAGCTGTTCTGTGCTTTGTGGAAATCTTACCACAGAAAATGCCACTAGCAACCATGGAAAAGATTGTAAATATCATCATAATTTTTATGGAAGCCATGAAAAATGTGTTTGAATACTCCGTGGTTTCCAAGATCTCAGTCCACTGTATAGCCCATGGAAAATCTAGAGAAATTATGGAAAAATCTAAGGTGGGTTGTTACCTTCCTCATCAACAAAAAAATATTAAGAAGTTCATTGGGCTTTCATAGCAACAAAAATAAAGATTTTTAACTTTCTTTAAAGAACAGTTATTCACTGTAACAGTAGATCTATGAGAGGATCTTCTTCATTGGCCCTCACCTTTGGAACTGCCAGCGTCAGGACCACTTTGAAAACATGCTAGCTGGGGGCCGACCATTATAAAATGCAATGTCAGCACCTATTAAATGTGGGTGGCCCTTTCACTCCTCGGTTCCCTGCCAAAGGCAAGCTTTTAGGGTATCTTTCCAGGAGGAAGCAAGAGACCAAACCAGGACCAGGTACACAAAGAAGCACGGGACTAGAAAACACAATATACAAAAGGCACCTATGGAAACCTCCAACAAGGCAGAGGAAAATGCTGCAGGCTTACACCTCAGTAAGGGAGAAGGAGGGTGGGTGTGCTGTGGCCCACTGGAGGAGAGTCTCTTGAAGAGCTACTGTTATGATATGTAGCTGTTCTATCTTCATCAAGGATAACTCCTCCATTGGACCACACCTTTGGAACAATTCCCAAGCAGCACACCGAGTGCTCAGGGAGCATGGCAAAGTCAGATTATGACATCATGAAAGGAGGCCTTATAGTTCCGCAAGGCCAAAACCAGCATGTGTACGAGAGGTGATATCCAGCCTATAATACTTACTGAAAGTGTGCACAGTGCTCCATGTGGCAGCAGCACATATGTCAGCTGCAGAAACATTCTGAAAGCAAGCAACGGAAGTGGCCATACTATGAGTAGAGTGGCCAAAGACAGCACCAGGAAGTTGGTTACTGTACTTTGTGTAACAAAATGTAATACAGTCAGCCAGCCATTTGAACTGGCATTGTTTAGTCACAGGGGCACCCTCTTTATCAGAGGCTAAAACAAAAAACTGAGAGGACTTTCTGCAGTTCTTAGTGCGATCGAGGTACACATGCAATATTCAATGTACATCAAGTGTATGGAGCAATGCCTCACCCTTGTTAGTATGCTCAGTCAAGATAATACACGGACAGGTATTGGGTTTGATTCAGTGAGAAATCAGAGACCACCTTTGGTAAGAAATGAGAATTGGTCAACAAAGGAACCCTATCCTTGTGGAAAATCAAATAAGAAAGCTTATGCAAGAGTGCTTAAAGCTCGTAAATTCTATAAGCAGAAGTCATAGCGACCAGAAAAGTACAGTTAGGTAAGAGCTTACCGTAACAGTAGAACTTTGAGAGGAGCTCTTGCAGCAGGCCAACACCAGTAGGACTAAGCCACCAGGTACTAGGACCACATAGAAAACTTCTAGCTAGCAGTCTGCAGCGGGGGACTGCCCCCGACATTGGCAGGCCAATGTCTGTCCTACAATGTAAAAGGGGCAGTCTCCCAGACCAACCTCAGTTCTGCCGGAGACCCTAGCATGGCCAGAAAAAGGAGAACCAAGGTGGCTCTCAGAACTGAGGCAAGCAGAGTAGCTGAGAAGGAGAAATAGCAATCAAGGGGGTAGGAGGGAGGGAAAGCAGTGCCTACTGCAAGAGCTCTTCTCGAAGATCTACTGTTACAGTAAGTTCTTACGTAACTGTACTACTGTATCTTCCTTTGAGGGGGCTCTTGCAGTAGGCAACACTGGTAGGACTGAGTCCCAAGCAGTAATGGAACTGACCCAGTCAGTAGGGAGGAGGAAGGAAACTGGCAGAGGACATTCATGAAAGAAGGCCTTGAAGGACAGTAAGTCCGAAGCCAGCCCTATGCCTAGAGGCAATGTCCAGACTGTAATGCTTGATAAAGGTATGGTCAGAAATGCAAGTGGCAGCTGTACAAATGTCTGCAGCACACACATTTCTGAAAGAGGCAACTGAAGCAGCCATACCTCTGGTAGATTGGCCTTTGACTGGTACCGCCAAAGACTTGTCATACTTTCGGTAGCAGTACACAATACAATAGCTAACCACTTAGGCAAACACTGTTTGGAAACAGGAGCGCCTTCTCTTTTGGGGGCAAACAAAACAAACTGATCAGTTTTTCGGATAGGGCAGGTGCTAACCAAATAGTACCAGAGCACCCAGTGAACAGAGTATGCAGTAAGGCCTCCCACTGATTAGAGTACTCTGGATAATAAACAGGCAGGTGAATGGATTGATTCAGCAAAAACTCAGACACCACCTTAGGCAAAAATTTAGGATTAATTCACAAAGACACCCTGCCTTGTGAAAAACCAAATAAGGCTCTTTATACATCACAGCCTGAAGCTCGGAAATCCTCCAAACGGAAGTAACAGTAACAAAAAACAATGCTTTCTATGACAGAAAGAGTAGCTCACAGATTGTGGCTGGCTCAAAGGGAGGCAAAGTAAGCTTCTCCAACATAAACAGAAGATCCCATAGTGGGACAAGACCCCTAATGGGAGGTTTCAAGTACAACATACCCAGCAAGAAAGTGCGAGAAAGATCCAGTTGGGTAATAGCTTTGCCCTCAACAGGTGCATGGTATGCAGAGATAGCGGAGAGGTGCAACTTAAGTGAGGAGTACCCCAGACCTGAGTCCGAGAGTGACAGGAGGTACTGTACTCCAGGATGAGATTCACAGGACAGGTGAATGGATCCAAGTGCTGAGCGGTGGCCCAAATGGAGAAACGCTTCCACTTCATGACATAAGTGGCCCTCGTGGAAGGTTTCCCAGGAGCCACCAAGACATCTGCCACCCAGGAAGAAACTCCAAAGCAGGCATTAGCTAAGTCTGTAGGAGTCACACATGGAGATGCAGAGACTTGAGGTCTGGATGGACCAGAGTGCCCTGCTCCTTGGAGAGAAAGTCGGAGCACAGGGGCAAGAGGATCGGGGCTTCACTGCTAGTTGCTGCAGTAGTGGAAACCATATCTGATGCAGCCAGTAGGGAGCTATGAGAATCATCTCTGCCCCCTCTAGCTGTAATTTGAGAAGAACCCTCTGCAGATGTGGAAAGGGAGGCAAGACATACAGAAACCTCCCTGTCCAAGAGAAGGACAATGCGTCATGCCAGAAAACACCAGGCCCTGGATCGAGTGAGCAGAAACTGGGCAGTTTTGCATTGAGTGGGGACACAAAAAGGTCCAGCTCTGGATAGCCCACCTGCCGAAGAGGTCTTTGACCATGGAGGACAGGAGCTCCCACTCGTGAGCCTTCGACCTGGACCTGCTTAAGCTGTCAGCCAGGATGTTTTGGATACCTGGAACATGTATGGCAGCTAGTTCCAGGTTGTGTCCTATGGCCCAGTACCAGACTCTCATGGCCACTCTGCAAAGGGTGTAGGAGAGCCCCCACACTTCCTGAGGTAGTAGACCACAGACATGTTGACTGTACCAGGAGCGGGCCTGGAAGAAGATGGGTCTGGAAGGCCTGCATAGCGCAGAAGACTACCCACATCTCCAGAATGTTGATGTGGAGATGCTGTTCCCTCTCCGACCAAACTCACTGAGTCTGCCGGTCAGCCAAATGGGCGCTCAAGCCCAGGCCAAAGGTGTCCATCGTAAGAATCTGCTGCAGGGATTCTGCTCAGAAGGGAATCCCTTTGAGGAGACAGAGGGGTTCTGCCACCATTCCAGGGTCTACCTCAACGGGTTGGAGACTAGAACCGGCTGATCTAGGTCGTCGATGCCATTGGACTAGGACAGCCCACTGAGGCGCTCTCATATGCAGGTGGGCAAGGGGAACCATGGTTATAGCTGCTGCCGTGTACCCAAGTAGACGCAGGAAGGATTTGGCTGGGACCTGATGGGAGGAAGATATCAGCTGGGCCTGCGCTATCAGACGTTCCGCCCTGTCCTGTGGCAGGAAGGCTCTGCCTCGTGAGGAGTCTAGGACTGCTCCTATGTATTGGAGGCACTGGCTTGGCCAGAGACAAGACTTGGGATGGTTGAGAGTAATCCCCAGGAGCTGGAAAGGTGGACTCCAGGGTTTGAATTAACTGAGCTCTGGAAGGGGGCTGTCAACAGCCAGTCATCCAGATAGAGGAGGACATAAAACCCTTGTCTCCAAAGAGCCATGGCCATCACTGCTAGGCATGTGTTAAAGACTAGGGGAGCCGAGGAAAGTCAAAAGGGGAGAGCCCGAAACTAAAAGTGGTCCCTCTGGAAACAAACACAGAGGAACCGTTGGTTGGGTGGGAAAACCAAGATATGGAGATAGGCATCCTGCATGTCCAGTGAACAGAGCCAGTCCCCTGGTGAAAGAGGGGCAGTAACCCTTGGAGGATGACCATCCTGAAATGCCTGTATTCTATATAAAGGTTCAGGTGGCTGAGATCCAGAATCGGTCTTAAGACCCCTGTCTTCTTGGGGACTAGAAAGAAGTGAGAATAGAACCCCTTCCCTCTTTGGTGCTGGAGGGGATGGGATCTATGGCCTTTTTTCACAGTAGTGCCTGAACCTCCTCCTGGATGAGGGCGATGTGGGGCTGGGGATAATGGGAGTGCAAGGGAAGGTGGAAGGCTGTCTGGAGGGATCTCTAAAAACTCCAGCATGTGCCCCCTTTCTATGTTCTGAAGTACCTATTGGTCTGAAGTCATGGTGCACCACCCTTCCAGGTACAGGGAAAAGAAACCCCTCACCACCTCCGCCAAAGGCCTCTGCTGGAGGGAGTGGGGGTTAGGCATGGAATCTTGCAGTGGCACCTGCGTTAGGTAGGGCAGCTGGGGACGTTCTGGGGGCCCTAGGGGCAGAAGCTCCAGCTGGCTGGGTAGAAGCCTTGCATTTGAAGGCACCATTTGGCTGCTGCCCTTTGGACTGCTGTCTAGGGAGCCGATGAAAGGGCTGGCATTGGGTGGACCTGGGCTGAGAACGCTACACGGAGTAGACTGATCTCAAGGCCTTGCTCGACTTCTGGAGGTAGAAAATGATGTCCTGAGTACCACCCCCAAAGAGAACAGAACCCCGAAAAGGGGCATCCAGGATTTTCGTGTGCACATCAGGTGCAAACCCTGACACCAGGAGCCAGGAGTGACAGCGGATACAGATTGCTGCTGCTCGCCTGGTTGCATCGGAGGTGTCATAAGTAGCCCTAAGTACATGGTTTCCCACGTCCGAGCCCGACTTAAGAGGCTGGACCAGCTGGGCCTTCATAGGGTCCTTGGTAAGGGCCTGCACCAATTCCAAGGCCTTGTCCTATAAGGCATTTCGATACTGGACCATATGGGCTAGGTTGTTCTGGGTCTGGAAGGCCAGAGTGGCAGAAGCGTAGATGCGCCTGCCAAACTGATCGATCTGATGAGACTCCTTGTCAGGGGGGTGGGTACTGAGGTACCTGGGTTTCTTGGTGCGGTCATGGGCCGCATTCATGACCACCAAGTCTGTCTCTGGTTGTTCTCCCAGATAGGGCTTGCTGACCATCGCATGATACAGATGGTCAACTTTTTTGGCTAGGGCTGGAGTGCTAGAAGGATGGTTCCAGGTGCCCTTAGTGATGTCCTCATATGAATCAATGAGGGGTGACACCACTAGAGGGACAGTCTCCTTTTTGAGAAGGTAGTTCATCAAGATGGCGGTGTTTGGGGTCTAGCTCCTCCGTCTCCCACCCAATCAGGGATTGTATGTGCCTCATGAAGTTCAGAATGGTAGGATCATCAGGGGGAGACCTGGGAGTCTCCATAGGGGGCTCTGTATCATCAGAGGGGCCCCTGGAATGCTCTAAGTTGGGTAATCTGGCATCGGTCCCTGGAGCATTGGGTATCCCAATGTGGTCCATGAGGTGCCAGGTAGCCAGGCATCAGCCCCTGAGGCACTGGATATTCCGGCATCAGTCTCTGAGGCATCAGGAACCCAGAAGCCGGTCCCTCAGACGTTGGCTGGGGATTGCCCGGTGTTGGCCCAGGTGGAGGTGACGACGGTTAAGGATTTGTCGGGGTAGATGTTGGCAGAGCAGGCATCTGCCGGACAGGTGAAGGCTGACGCCGGTCCGATGATACAGGCACCACAGGCCCCAAAGGGGATGCAGGCATCTATGAAGGGGAGTTAGCTCTCGACAGAGGCAGAGGTGTCACCTGTATGGCAGAAGAGGCAAGCGCTTGCTCTGGGTGATGTCTAGAGGTGCCGATCCCAAAGTCAGGGACCGACATCAGCAACCCAAGGAAAAGAGGAGTGATGGGCAAGGGCCCGCTGCCTGAGGAGGAAACCCAGTTGAGCCACCTGGCTGAAGACCGGCAGGGAGTAAGGGCCTGAGCATCAGGGGCCGAAGTCAGATACCCTGAGGAGCCGCTGCCTGAGATAGAGATGAAAGCGGGCAGCTGAGAAACTGGTAGCCCTGAAGGGGTAAGGGCTGCTGAATGAGGAGGGGCTGACCTCCTGTGGGAGGAAGGCCAAGAGGCGGCAGCCGGTGTATGCGGTGACCAAGATTGTGAAGCTGACCGGGGCCAGTCCCTGTGCTTGTCACGGTGCTTATGCTTCCCGCTAGACTTCTTCTCCTTCTGGACGTGAGAAGAAGTTGACCCCCCGGAAGCAGGGGTAGAAGAGGAAATTTTGCCCTGAACCTGCTTCTCAATCACGGCTAACTTCTGTTGCAGCAAGAAGCTTTGGAGGGTCTTCAAATGGTGTCTCTGTGTGGCCTGGTTGAAGTCCTGGCAGTGCTGGCAGGCCTCAGTGTCAAGTTCAGGGCCTAAGCAGAGCAGGCAAGAAGAGTGGCCATCCTTGGTGGGAAGCTGCTTGCCACATGCACACTTCGTAGGCCGATCTGAAGATGAAGCTGGAGAAGAAGACAAACAAAATCAAAATAACACCAAAAAAATGATGTTTTTGAACAAAGAAAATGAGAAATTGCAGGTAAAAGCATGAGTAAAATGGCAGTCGATGGAAGCAGGCGTCCGTGGAGGTCCAACGTGCGTGGGTCGATGCCAGGAAAAACAACTGGGGTTGGTCTGGGGGACCGCTCCTTTTATACTATAGAATGGACGTCGGGGTGCCAACACTGGGGGCAGTCCCTTGCTGTACACTGCTAGCTAGAAGTTTTCCATGTGGTCCTAGTGCCTGGTGGCTTAGTCCTATCAGTGTTGCCTGCTGCAAGTACACCCACGAAGAAAGATCAGCACTTTCAATGAAAAGAAATGCATCTCACAGGTTGCAGCAGGCTCAAATGGAGCCAGAGTCAAGTTCTCAAGAATGAAATTAAGGTCACAAGGTGGAATCAGTTTAAAAATTGTGGGACATATGCAGAATTCCCTGAAGAAATGTACAGGACACTTCTAGTAGTACCACCGTGCACCGATCAATAGGAACACGGAAAGTTGAAACGGCTGCCAAATGCACTGTAACAGAACAGTACTGGAGACATGGAGTCAGATGGGGACAGAAAGTAGTCCAGTACAGTATACAAAGGACATGCAAATGGGTTCATGGAACAGGGAACACCATATTGTGAAGTGCTTCCACCTCAAACAATAGGTGTGTCTTGCAGCAGGCTGGGGTGAAACCCCAAAATGGGCAATGGCTACATCTTCAGTAGCCAGGTATACAGACACAGGGACTGCAAGTCCAGATCGACCAGGACCCGTGGATCCTGTGACAGCAGACCTAGACACAAAGGGAGCTGAACAGGAGGCTCCACTGCTAGATACTGCAGAAGTAGAAACCAAATCTAGCGAGACCAGAAGAGAGCCAGCAGTATTAAGGTAACATGTTCTGCCGGTACAGTAGCTTGAGCAGAGCCCTCTGTATCCGAGGGATCAGAGGAAAGACAAAGAAACTGCTCATTCCAGGAGAGGGACAATGCATCTTGTTAAAAACTCCAGGCTCTGGGGCAAGCCAGCAAAAATGTGGCAGTTTTACATAGTGTGGGGATGCAAAAAGATCCATCTCTGGACAGCTCCATCTTGCAAAGAAGTTGGTGACCACAGTGGCCAGCAATTCCCATTCATGTACTAGGGACTGAGACCATGCTTAGTCTATCTGCCAAAACGTTTTGGACACCAGGGAGAAACATGATCAACAGCTGAAGGCCGTGAGACATGGCCCAGTACCACACTTTTATCGTTTCCCTGGATAGTGGATAAAAGTGAGTGCCCCCTTGCTTGTGGATGTACTGCATGACACTAACATTGTCTGCATTTAGCAAGCACTGGGATGAGATGTGCTTGAAATACCTAGTAGAACAGCCCTCATCACAGAATATTGATAAAAAGATCAAATTCCAGATCGTTACAGGAACCCTGAGTCTGAAAAGACCCGAGATGGACACCCCAGATGGACCCCTAGTCATCTGTTGTCAGGATCTGCACAGAAGTTGGGGAAAAAGAACAGAAAACCTTGTAACAGATACAGGGGGTTCATTCACCATACTAGAGCATGGCAGAGAGGGGACATGACTACATCCATTTGTTTCAAATTGTCCATCGGCTGATCCAAACATACCTGAAGAGTTCAATGCAGAATGTGCATGAGGAGGAAGGCAAAAGGGGCCATAACAATGGCCACAGCCATCAGCACCAACAAATATAACATCATCCATGCTAAGAGATAATTGATTTTGTTTATCAGGTGGGCCAGGGCAACTATGGCCTCTGCCTTGTCTGCAGGCAGGAAGGCACTGCCTACCACCACATCCAGCACTGTCCCTATATATTGGTACCACTGACAAAGAATGAGCATGGATTTCAGTACGTTCACAGTGACATCCAGTTCCTTGAACAACTGGCTTTCTGTGGACAATGTGTACAAAATTGTTTTCCTGTACAAGGCCTTCAGGCCTCTGGAGGTCTGCTGCCACAACCGCTAAGCATTTGGTAAATACCCATGGTTATAGGATAGGCCAAAAGGCAAGACTTAGAGCTGATGTATGCAGGGCACAGAGTCAATCCTCTGTTGCAACAGGGGGATGACAGCCTGAAAAGACACCATCAGAAACTTTTTTGTATTCAATAAACAGATTCAGGTCTATGAGATCCAATACAGGACACAGATCTCCTGTCCATCTGAGAACCAGAAAGTATTAGAAATAGCACCCTTTGTTTCTTTCTTGAAGGGTAATGCTTCAATATCACACTTTTGTATGAGTGTCTGAACCTCAGTCAGCAGAAGGGACAAGTGGCCCGGAGGATAATGACAAGGAGGAGGAGGAGGTGAATGCACTGGATGGGTAGACAACAGCTCCAGGGCATGCCCTTTTCCTCCTATTTCCAGTACCCCCTTGTCTGAGGTGATTTTCCTCCATTTTGGTAGATAAAGATCTCTGAGGCAGCTGTGGAGGGGGAAGTGGTGCAGAGTCAGATGGTACTGGGGACTGTGGGGCTGCCAGGTCTGATACCTTTGGGTACCTTAGCATGAGCATCAGGGGTGAGGGACCCCAGAAGGGGGGCTCCCACCACATGCACAGGTTTGCTGACTGAAGGCATGGCCACTACGGACAGCATGCCTATGAAAAGAACCCCTGCCATATCCTCTGGATGACTGAGGGATTAGGGACTTAAGAGACCTTAAAGTAATCCTTGAGATTTGAAGCTCACGCAGAGCATTTTTACCATCATCCCCAAACAGCCTGGATCCTATAAAAAAGGGAAATTCAGAATAGACTGCTGTACATCAGTGCCAAAACCAGCCACAGGTAGTCACGAGTATCTCTGAAGGCAAATCCCAGAGGCAGCAGCCTTGGTCAAAGCATCAGAGGTATCATATGCAAAATGCAATACATGCTTACCAGTATCCATACCAGCTAAAGTAGTTTTAAGTAAATCAGCTTTAGCAGGACAATCTGGCAAAGCCTGGACAGTGGACTTGGCAGACTTCCACAGGCTATTCTGATATTCAGTCATGTAGGCCTCGTAATTAGCTATTCTGAAACTCAGGGAAGTAGAGGCATAAGTCCATTTGACCATAACATCCAATTTCCTAGATTTCTTATCAGGAGATAAGGAGTTCATATGTCTAGGAGCCCAAGAACAGTCATGAGCAACCATGATGACCACAGAATCAGTTTCATGCTGGGAAGCATAATATGGCTTAGCAGAATGAGCAGGGTACTGCTTTTCAGCCTTTCTGGGCACTGCAGGCAAGGTATTAGGCCTATGCTAAGAAGTAAAGGTAGCATCCTCTAAGGCAGGATATACAGGAGGTGTAACAATGGGAAGAGTAGTATTGACCTCAAAAACTCCAACACATTTATTTTAATGGAATCCTCCTCAGCAACACGCATTGCACTTTGCATCTGCCTCAATAATGCCTGAAAAGAGGCATCCTCAGGGGAGACTGTGGTGTACAGACCATATCCTCACTGCTGGAAGAAAAGGTGGAACTAGAAGGTAAACAATCCTCAAGTGGATCATGCTCTACTTCCTCATTAGTCAAATCCTCCTCCACATTCAGGAGGTCAGGATTATTCTTCTCATCACTGATTTTTAGATGTGCTTCAAGAACCAGTTGACAGAGGTGCCAATGGAGTAGGCCCCATTGACAGAATGCCTGTTGTTATTGGTGGAAGCAACAGCAAAAAAATGACAAAACAGTTCCAAGACTGTTGCCAGCACAACCTGGGAGTTGATACCAGTCTGCAAGGGGGGCCCAGAACTACCATCATCAATGGGGGTGGTACCCGATGATGCAGGTTGCAAACTGTCCATAGTAGGTACGACAGCGCTGGAGCCAGACCCCAATCTTGGTGTCTTATCAATGGTTATGGGGGGGTGGCTGCAGTCATCACCACCGGAGTGGACAATGATGATGACTTACTCTCTTTCAATAGACCGTGATCTCACTGGTAAAAAAGAAGCCTTGTCCTTATGATTGTAGTGACGGCTGGAAGAAGAAGAAGACTTCAATGACTTTTCCTTGTTTTTGTCATTGTCCTTCAACCTCAATGACAGTGTCGGCAAAAGAGTTGCCAGCAGTATGCCCAGTGGGTGGCCATCGAGCAAGAGACAAGCCAGCAGGCAGTCTGCATCCTTGGTGGCAGCTTCCATGGCCTTAATGATGATAAAGGTTTCTAAAGCCTTCCTGTGGCATCTCTTCATGGCTTGGTTGAATCCCTGGCAGATATCACAGGCCCTCAAGTTGTGGGACAGGCCCAAGCAGCACACACAAACTGTGCGAGCATTGTCCTTGTAGATTCTTTAAACTGCGCAAGCATTGTCCTTGTAGATTCTTTAACTGCAGGTACAAAACCTAAACAATGGTTCTTTCAATGGCGGCATAAACTAACCACAACAAATGAAATAAACTGAGTTTAGAAAATAATAAAGTTGAAAATCGACAGCATTGTTTCCCTGTAGGTCCGATGAGCAGTTGACGGTGGGAGAAAGAACTAAGGAGTGATGGGGTCACCAACGTTCTATAGGCGCCAGCGTTACACACCATCCTGAGAACCCCCCAGATAGCAAAATTTTCCAAGTGGTCCTGACGCCAGCAGCTTACAGTTTCAAAGGTATGGCCTAATGGAGAAGATATCCTCGATGAAGATCATATTTTACTGAAAAAAGGGACGCGAGTTGCTCACCAAATATAATAAAATATTTTATACTTGCATCACAATATCAGGTCACTTTGCAAACAAACAACCCCAACACTTAATTGCATAATTACTTCACTTCTTCATGGGGCTGTGTCCAAGTTTTTATCACCTTTATCGTTTCTTTACAGTAGGTCACAAATGACACAACCTCTTGCACCTTATGCTTCTTCCCTTGTAGATTACGTTTTCCTTAAAAATAAAGGGATTTCCTTTCCCAGAATCCTTTTGCCAAATCTTATCTTACTGGAGCTGAAGTGCGTCCTGTGAGGGGACAGGAAGCACTTCAGCTTCAGAAAGATAAGATCTGGTAAAAGGAATCAGGGAAACAAAAGCACTTTATAATGTGAAGCAACATTTTCACAAGTTCTAACTTTAGAAACTACGGAATATATGGCCAGAAATACACTATACACTTACATAAATTTTCAAATTCAGCAACAGTGTCCAGTTAATTTACAGTATATTCACAGGTGCGGAGCAGTCGTGGGGGGGCACTATGGCCATGACCCTACCATAAGTGGTAGGGCCTGGCTTATCAGTTTTTGCAGTTATAGTAATTTATTACTAGGGAGGACTATGCCTTTAAAATGCAGCATGTGCTGTAAGCAGTGTTAATTTCTAATCACTCCCTTTGTGGTTTGCAGGGTGTCGGCAGCATTTTGAAATGTAAATGCCCGAGCAGTGTTGATGGCGGTGGGCTGGGTTTATGGCCTGCTGAGTTAAGGTACAGTGGTCAAACTTTGAAAATGAGAAGGATGGGCCAGGCCCTCAGGTGGGTATCAAGGAACTAGGCACTGGAAGCTGCTGTCAGTTAGTGAGTGGGTGGGTGGGGAGTTGGTTACTCCACAAATCTGTATGAGGAAAAATGCATTATGTGGATGAACCCATTCAATTGGGGTTGGGGAGGTTTACCCCTTATATCCTTGGCCCTACCACTTTTCAGACCGTTCCATCACCAATGAAAAGTATATTCATAATGGATTACTGCTAGGCTAATTAGCCTCTCTCTCTTCCATGCAAATTGTCACTTTTCTGACTCCCACTAAATTAGGAGGCTTCTGCTGGTTAATATCCTCTTTCCAGAAGCGTCTCACTCCCCAGAGCTAATTGGCAGTAAATGAACAAGCTTCTAGTCCTCTAAATAACTAGCAGAGGTGCAGTTCTGTGCAAACATGTAAGCAATATATACTGATAATAAAACACTTTGAGTAAAACTATTTCTATAACTGAAACATAGACCATTACTTATCTGGGGGAATTTTTTTCTGTCTTTTTAGTCTTTATTAAAAAGATAAGTGGAATTAGTAAAAAAAAAATATTTATAGTGTTACCTTGTAAATGCTGACAAAAGATCCCAAGAAGGCTCCGAGCTGGAAATTCTCTTTATTATAAAGTAAAGACAGCAACCGGGAGGGTTTTGTAAGCAGATATCTAAAAGCTGATGGGATTCGAAGGCAGCACTGAATCAGATAGCCAACACTAAACATTCGGACAAAACCCTATAAAAGAGGAATATGATCTTAGAAAGCAGTTTAAGGAAACCAGTTTTTTTTTTCCTTTACTGTTTGTGATGCTGTCTTAAGATGACTGGATGACTGACAAGTACTTAAGCCGGGCCCAAATTTCAGAAAACTGATACTGTTTCTAACTTTTAGAAAGCCTGGCTAACCTTATGGTGCTGGTAACCCTATATCCACCTCAGGTTGACAGAAAGCCAAGTAGCAATGATCTGTTCAGCCTGGGAGGTAGTAGGTCCCACAGCAGTTTGGCAGCCCCTGATGACCTCTAGGGTGGGGGAAGGAGGGTACTGGACATTAACTGCTGCTAGAAGCAGTCTTCGTGAGGGATACATTATAGCAATTTCTGATATCAAGGAAACATATCTCCCACTGCAAAATGGCATGCTAAATAGTAATTTAAGTCTGGAAGGGACTCTAGGTCCATAAGGAATGCCTCCCAAATAACCACTGTTGAAGCAGTATGCTGGGCAACATGTACTATTTTATAGTGAGTCAATACCTTCTCTACCACACAAGGTACTCAGTGATTTGCTTGGTAAGTAGAACTTTGTCCTGGATTACTTTGAAAGCCTGTACTGTATTCATATCCAATGTCTTCACTGGTAGTCTGTACTGTCTTCATATCCAGTGTTTTCACTGGTAGTCTATACTGTCTTCCCATATCCAGTGTCTTCACAGGTAGTCTGTACTGTCTTCATATCCAGTGTCTTCACTGGTAGTCTATACTGTCTTCCCATATCCAGTGTCTTCACTGGTAGTCTGTACTGTCTTCATATCCAGTGTCTTCACTGGTAGTCAGTAATATACTGTCTTCCCATATCCAGTGTCTTCACAGGTAGTCTGTACTGTCTTCATATTCAGTGTCTTCACTGATAGTCTGTACTGTCTTCATATCCAGTGTCTTCACTGGTAGTCTGTATTGTCTTTATATCCAGTGTCTTCACCGGTAGTCTATACTGTCTTCCCATATCCAGTGTCTTCACTGGTAGTCTGTACTGTCTTCATATCCAGTGTCTTCACTGGTAGTCTATACTGTCTTCCCATATTCAGTGTCTTCACTGGTAGTCTATACTGTCTTCCCATATCCAGTGTCTTCACTGGTAGTCTGAAATGTCATCTAATATTCAGTGTACTGTCTTCACCTGTAGTCTATACTGTCTTCCTATCCAGTGTCTTCACTGGTAGTCTGTAATGTCATCCAATATCCAGTGTCTTCACTGGTATTCTGTACTGTCCTCATATCCAGTGTCTTCACTGGTAGCATGTACTGTCTTCCCATATCCAGTGTCTTCACAGGTGGTTTATACTGTCTTCATATCCAGTGTCTTCACAGTTAGTCTGTACTGTCTTCCTATACCCACTGTCTTCACTGGTAGTCTGTAGTGTATTCCCATACCCAGTGTCTTCACTGGTAGTCTGTTCCTTAATTTCATTACCCTCTGGGAGCAGTAGCTCCTTATGCTTCCTCTGAATTAAACAGCTCTGAGCTTCAGGGCATGCCCCTGCATACTGCTGAAGGACAACAGATCAAACACCTTTGTCTCTGTGACCTTGCCAATACTCCCGAGTATGAAGAAGAGTGACATCCTGTCTCCTCTTAGCCTCATCATTTCGATGGTGAACATATTAAGTGCCACTAGTCTCCACTGAAAGCTTTTGTCCACATGCCCCTTATAATTTTGGTGGCCCTGCATTGCACCCTCCTGAGTGCTTCAATAGCCTGTTTGTATTGGGGGCTCCAGATCTGCAGTTTGTGGAGCAAAACACCTGCAGTACTGAGGACAAGTATAAGTCATCCTTCACAGTTGACATGCTGTAATTCACAGTTCACACATGTGAATAAAGAGTGTGAACTGAATAACAGAGTGTGAACTGTTGATAACTTTTCTCACATCACAAAATCTGCGATTAATAGTGAGTGTCAGCCATTTAATGTATGTGCTGTAGTACCTGTACATGTCATACCTTCCAAAAATGGCAAGTATTGGGTAAGCATGAGGTCCGAGATACCCACTCAAGGCCCGAGGTATCCACTCACTTCTAAGTCACAATGGTGGAAGAATTCAAGAACATCTACAACGTATGTTTCTTATATATACCATTAAAAGAGAGCTTCAGTGTAAAACCCTTTATGAATGCACTGCCATTCCATAATAAGATGTCACCAGAACTGCTTTTTGGTATGCACATGATGGTGTTGTAGGAACAGCCTTATGTTTTTACTGCGCCACTTTAGTGATTTCCGATATTATCCAGTCAATGGCAACATTACAAATTCCAACAATACACACTGTAGGTATGCATGTTCACTTCATTATCTACTAATTGTCTTCACTAAGTAATCTTTACTTACTTTAACACAATAAGAGATACAATTGTCTTCATAGTGTTTACAGCATCTATGCCTTGGTCCACATTTGCATCTGAAAACACAGAAGGCCATTATTTATTAGCTTTTGATGAGTGGGTAAGTGCATTAGGCAATAGCCCTGCCTATTTTCAGACACGACCCAGGATATTAAATATCTCGCAATTATTCATAGCTGTCTATTTTCTCTCTCTCTCTCTCTTCCTACTTATGTATCAAACAGACATCAAAGCAAAATGTCTAATGAGAAACAGTTTAGCTATTTTAACTTTGCTTGCATCCTAGCTAGTCATCACACACACACACACACACACACACACACACCCTCTGGAAATGGGCATGTTTGTGTAAGGTTTTTAAACAAATTAATATATTACTGATCAAGCTGATCAATAATATATTAATTCCGTCACTGAGACCACTGTTTAGCTTGTGAAAGTGGCCTCACATTCTTATCTTTCGTTCACAGTTCATACCCTAAGAAAGTCCATGAGATCACTCTTACAACAATAAGTGAGGTCTTGTGGCAGTGTTAACATACATTTCTGACTTCTGTTACAAACATAGCTGCCACCTTTATACTCAATAAAAATGTCAGCTATGTAGGTCATAAAAATGTAACTCCCTCAAAATTAAAAAAATAAATAAATGTTCTTTCCTTTTATAGTCCCCTTCTTACACACATACTGTACATTAATCACAAAATGAGCTTGTTTCCTGACCATCAAAAAAAAAAACCAACCTTCCCATCCTTACCTGCCTACAAGGGAAATATTTGCTGCTTACCCTGCCTAGATAAAATTGAATCCCTGCCTTTACTGATGACATCTCTTGTTTGTGTGGATAGGTGATCATTCTGTTAGTAGACTTGTGCAGAAGTTTAAATTCCTGCATTCCATGATAAACACATCTATGAAATATGCGGAAAGACAGATGACAGACAGGTAGGATGGACTGCTTTTTACTAGTTACTTTTAACAAAAGAAAATACCTGTGTTTTTTAACTTACATTTTATTGCTTTCACTTAAAAAATAACAACACACAGTTTAGCCTGCACCTAATCCTACCTTACTGTTGCCACGCCTCCTAGGTAACCCTATTTAATCTCTGATCTTCTTCTCCTCCACAGCTGGTAGCCGTGAGGGCTATGAAGCCGCCAGCCCTCCCAGCAGCCGAATCAGCGTGGGGTCGCGACCAGCGCCGACCCCCCCAAGGACAGCTTCGAAAAACTGCTGAGGTACGCTGCGGTAGTGCTCACCGATTCGGGATTTTGCCAGAGTGCTCCTTGTAGTGTGCTCGTTCTCGGCCTGTGCCCCAGTCTGCAGCATGGTGTAGCCCTGCTGGTGCGGGAGGCCTTTCCGATTTGAACTTTTGGCGCCTTTGGACTTGATCTTTAGCGCAGCCTAAGCAGGGAGACCTAAGAATGCAGAGGGAGCAATTTCAAGGGGCATTGTCTTTGGATACATCTGTGTCTCTGCATAGAAAATTCGTGCTTCATTTTATTTTAGTCAAAAGTCCATTGAAATGTTAATTTAAATTCAATAGCTTAAAACTGTAACAATACAACTGTGACTATTTGGGGAACCAGCCTGTGTTCAGCAATTCTCTCTGTTTACTAGAGCAATTTCCCTCTAAACAAAACTCCCTTTCTGTACCTTTCCTCCACTCACCTCTATTCCTGCACACACTCTTGAGCTCCCCTGTAACCCTACCTTGCACCACTGTCTCAGTGGCCCGCACCTAATCCTACCTTACTGTCGCCACGCCTCCTAAGTAACCCTATTTAATCTCTGATCTTCTTCTCCTCCACAGCTGGTAGCCGTGAGGGCTACGAAGCCGCCAGCCCTCCCAGCAGCCGAATCGGTGTGGGGTCGCGGACCAGCGCCGACCCCCCCCCCAGGACAGCGTCAAAAACTGTTGAGGTACGCGTGGTAGTGCTCACCGGATGCAGGGATTTCGCCAGAGTGCTCCTTGTAGTGTGCTCGTTCTCGGCCTGTGCCCCAGTCTGCAGTGTGGTGCAAGCCCCGCCGCCCCCACCACCACCCTTGGTCGGCTCGTAAATTTATAGGGAAAGTCACGTGATCACGAGGACGCAAAAAACAATCAGGCCACTTTTCCGTTTGCAGGTTATCACTCTGCACCACTAGTGGCCGCTACTTAGTACTGATTCACCCTGTGCAGCATTTAAATGGCACTGTTAGCTCTCTTTACTCCTGCTGGGTCTGCCAGTAGCCTGTCTTCCCCCAACCTCTCGCCCACTTAGGCAACCTTTCTCTCATCTACTCCTAGCTTTCCTAACCCTAGAGCAAACGTGCTCACCTACTCTTCCTCTATCTGCACCCTCTAGCCCCCCCCAACTGGCCTATAGGAGCAACCATTCTCCCTCCTTCTCTCTCACCTAGACTGCATGAGCTGCATTGTCTCAAGGTTGATCACCCCCCAAAAGTGCCTTATGTTAACAAAAGCCTTCGACATGCAGGATCTTTCGTTACAGGTGCTACCAGCTTGCCTCGCTACTCCTTCTTTTAGCAGGTGATGTCGAATCCAACCCAGGTCCTACCCCCTCTTCAGCACCAATCCCCCTGGCGTTACCTAAAGGGCTAAAAATAATGCACCTAAACATTTGCAGTGTCCTCAACAAAATCCCAGAACTCCAACAATACACCTTATCGTTTGGCCCTGATATCCTCATTCAATCCGAGACATGGCTCAAATCCCAACACCCTGATTCCTCTGTTGCCATTCCTGGCTACTCCCTAATTAGACAGGATAGATCAGGTAAAAAAAGGGGGGTGTCCTAGCCATGTTTATTTCAGCCAGACATCATTTCACCCTGATCCCCACCCCTGCTCCCTCCCCTCTAATTGAGACTCTAACCATCAAAATTACCTTGCCCTTCTCTGCTCCTTTGTATGTAGCAGGATGCTATTGCGCCCCGAACACCCCTATACCGAGCATTGGGACCACCTGACCCACTTAAAGACCACTGCCACAAAGGAGAACTATATGTCCTAGGCAATTTCAATTACAACTGGCTTGCTAAGAACACCGCCAACCACGCCTCCAAAGTAAATGCCTTAAACCTAGTACAACAAATTACTCAACCAACCAGACTTAACCAAAAAACTCTCAACCACTCCCTCCTTGACTGGGCACTGACCACTCACCCACATAGGACCGCTGGGGCAGGCCTACTACCTGACTCCCTAAGTGATCACCATATGGTATACTTAGTCAGAAAAGTACATAAACCCCTGAAACCTCCCCTTGGACCATTCTAGTAAGATCCTTTAAATCACTCTCTCTTACAACACTCCTGTCGGATCTGCCCCTGGTGGACTGGTCCTTCATCCCTAGGGCCCCTTCTATTGACATTGCACTTGACTACTTCCAAAAACCTTCCTACATGTCTGGAACCAGCATGCTCCACTTAAAAAAACTAGAGTAAGGGGCTCCCACCTCCCATGGATCTCCGCTGACCTCATCAGCAAATGCTGCACCAGGGATCAGGCTTGGAAACAATACAAATCGACCAACTTCCCACAAGCCTTCCAATCTTATCGAGTCCTAAGGAACTCATGCACAACATCGATCAGACTTGCCAAGCAGAACTACTTTTCGCAGGCCCTCAGCGCAAATCTAAATCACCTGACCAAATTCTGGAAAACTATTAAATCCCTCCTATCCCCGCCTGCTCAACCACCCACCCCAGCCCTATCAATCCTAGGCACAACCTTGTCCGACCCTCTTGACGTTGCCTTGGCTTTCAACACGTTCTTTACCAGCAGTGCCTCCTCCTTGGTCCAGAGCCTACCTCCGTACCCTCTCAAGGCGATCACTGCATCCTCTCACCGTGCACCCCCCACCGTATTCTCCTCCTCCGACCACACCCAACTGACGCTCACAATGCTCTTCAAACCTAAACCCAAACAAGGGTAGATTCCCTCAGGCATGGACTCCAAACTTCTCCAGCTCGCGGCTCCTGCTATAGCTACACCGTTAGCTGACCTGCTCAACCGCTCCTTTGCCACCTCAACAATTCCTGCAGCTTGGAAGATGGCTACTGTCATCCCTTTACCAAAAGGAGGAACCCCTCTGCCCCAGGGAACTACCGCCCCATCTCCCTCCTCCCTACCCTGGCAAAAATACAAGAACAATTCGTCCTTGCTCAGTTATCCCAGTTCTTAACCGAATCCTTTTTATACCCCTACCAAACAGGCTTCAGAAAATCTTCACCCAATCACACGCCTCTATTAAGAGTCACTAACGACATCCTCTTCACGTTGGATAAAGGCCATATCACTGGCCATTTTCATCGATCTAGCCAAAGCCTTTGACACTGTCTCCCATGCACTACTACTGGGCAAACTCAAGGCTGCTGGTTTATCTGACCATGCCACTAACTGGTTCAGGGCTTACCTGCAGGTCAGACAGCAATCCGTGAAAGTCAGCCCCAGCACATCATCCCCCCTACCAATTGCCATGGGCGTTCCACAAGGCTCAGTCCTGGGCCCTATCCTCTTCTCTATTTTCCTGAATGAACTGCCACAGGTTTGCTCCCACTCTGCCATTCACATGTATGCAGATGATACTGTGATTTACAACACCAGCCCTTCTGCAGATACTGTGCATGACCAACTGCAGCAGGATTTCAACGCTGTTCAACTCTGGCTCAAATCAAGCCAGCTTTTCTTAAATGCTAGAAAAACAATCTCCCTTACTTTTGGCTCGCAACCTCACCTCTCCCGGCTCTCCATCTGCCCCCCTTTCCTCAGCCTGGATCTTACCCCCCCTTGATTCCTGCACCGAGTTCCGCTACCTTGGCATCTGGCTCGACCAATACCTAGACTACTCAGTTCACATAGACTCTCTTCACAAAAATTGCTTCCTAAACTGAAGGCCCTCATCAGAACAAAGGTTGCCTGCCTACCGTGGTCAGGAGAGAACTTGTGCAAAAAATGATACTTCCAATCTTTGACTACGGGGACGTAGTCTATGGCACCGCCCCACCCTCCACTCTGTCCAGCCTGGACACTCTCTTTCACTCCTTCTGCCATTTCATACTGGAATGTCCTAAACTCACTCACCACTGTGACCTCTATAACTCTCTTGCCTTTCCCTCACTCTCAGCCCGCAGACAAATTCATTGCTCACGTGTCGCTGCCAAATTCTGGTCCCACACCCTACCACCCTACCTGGTGTCTGCCTTAAACACTCAACCCAGGGTGGCCTACTCGTTGCGCCACTCTGATAATAGGCGCCTCCATATCCCCTGCATGCGTACCACCAAGGGTCAGTCTGCGCCTAGCTACTGTTTACCTAAACTCTGAATGACCTACCAACAGATATCCATCATATCACCAGCTCCAGTCACCTCAACACCCGCCTCATGAACACTTTCTCACCATCTCGCGCCTGCAACCTACCTACACCTTAGAGGCCCTCAAGGTCTCCTGAGCCTCAACTCTCACCTATTGGTTTATGGAGGCTCCAAATCTTGCTTTTAACTTAAGTCTACTTATACAATGGGATACCTTATGTTATATGCTTCCTGGTCTGCACACCTTGTTTTAAACTATATAGCTACCACCATGTATAATCCTTCTTATGTGTGCCTTTAACTGTACAATAATATCTGTGTATGAATGCCCTTTTCTGTACATTAATACCTGTGTCTGTCTTTTTACCATTATGTACCCTACTGTTTTTCCCCCAGGTCGCATCTGGAAACGAGCGGCTAGTCGCTCAGTATGACCGCCTGGTTAAACTCTTAAATAAATAAATAAATAGACCTCCTACCAGGAATACCATACTAACTGCACGGAACCATCCAATGGAAGACAGTACACAGGTTAGTCTAAGAAATCTGGTGTAAGAAGTTAGGGGTAATCCAAACACAGTCTATGAAACTGTCCCAAACAAAGCTGCACCTCACAAGAGTGACGCGATCTTGCAACAAAAGGGTAGAACATAAATGTTTTGAGCTTCGAGGGGCCTCCCGGTTGTTCCCAGGGTACATCTCAAGACTTCTGGAGATCGTGCTTTCAGCATTTCTGGTCTGCCCCTGTGGAACGCAATACCATCTGCAGTCCAGGAGGCTCCCTCAGTAGAAGTGTTTAAGCGGCTCTAAAAGCACACTTTTTTGGCCTGGCTTTTAATAAATTCTGAATTTTAACATATTGTCTGGTCCCTATTTATGATATTCTATTATTTCTGTTTTATATTTTAGTTACTCTATATTGTACTGATGTTATTTGATATTTATGCATCGTATGTTTATTTTATTTTTCTGTGAGGCGCCCAGAGCCTCTGGGAATGGGCGCCATACAAATAAAACTTGCCTTGCCTTATACTCAACCTAAAGGTTGATGCAGTCCCATCTGGAACATACAGGTAAAATTCAATATTTTAAGCACTTCACCTCTCCACTGTATAGCTTAATGCCCCCCCCCACACACACACACACTTTATGCACACAAACAAAAGTAGAAAATACTCAACCAGGAAATGTTATGTACTGCCAAAAGGTAGGCAGTATTATCAAGTAATTTTAAACAAACATTTTAGCTTGTGCTGCAACAACATTTTGCATGCAATCACCAGAGATTTAGAGACACAGGGAAAAATATAGGCGGAGTCACTCGATATTACAATAAAATGCTCTAACAATGCTAGAGTCTCTAAAACAGAGGCAGACAGACAGAATCAATACACACAAGCAAGAACAGAAATTGGGAAACAGGCAGAGACAGAGAGAAACCAGTGCACTGGAGGGAGAGAAACATCAGCCCAATAGGCCTCGTCCAGGAAGGATAAACTGGAGTAGAGAAGGAAAAATAAAAATATAAACTATTAACAAGAGTAAAATGAAGGATTAGCCCAAGTAGGGCCAGTCAAAGGGAGAAGGTTGCAGCTGAGGAAAGGTGGATAGGAAGGTAGGACAAAGATGGGTAAAGGGGAGACAGTGAGTGTAATAACATGACTTTCGAGAAAAATCATATTTATTAACGGTGGATAACTTTTTCAAATGTGTTGAATGACTAGCGGTGATTGTTGTTTAAGTAACTAATAAAACATAACAGTGTGTGCACTATGGTGATAAAATCGCACACCTCAGGTGCACTGTTAGGTACAAGGTGCAGACAAGTGCCATTTAATACACTTTAGAGGTGTGATTTATACCACTGTAAATGCACACCCTGGAGTGTCTTTATTAAACTTATAAAATGACTTTTAAATGTCTGACTTAGCATTAATAAAAATTAGAAGAGGACTTCCGGTGACGTCATCAGCGACATGGCAGACTAAACAGAGAGCTCACCAGGAGGGCGGCAGACAACACCCTCATGGACATTAAGAGAATGTTGTCCCGATTAATGCAAGCTTGAGGCCCTGAGGACCCTCACCACAATACTGGCTCAAATACATGAATGAAGCAACCTTCTCGGTGAGGTCTTTCTTATTTTACTTCATGGGCCTCCCTCTCGATCTTTCTTACCCCCCTACCGTAGAGACGCCATGCTGGACTAGCATCTGCCTGATTTACTGACTTTTCCCATTATTATTACTTTAGTTAATCTTTTGAAGCTGAATGTAATCTGAACCTGGGAGTCTATGGGCATGGAGCGGTCTCGGGGCGGAAGGATCCTGGGCAAGCCTCCCCTACAGGGAGAGGGAAGCTGAAGGACGAGGGCACGATTGGGCGTGTAATACTCCAGAGGAGGAATTAAAAGGGGGGGGGGGTAACTGAAAATAGAGGCTTTGGTTATGTAGCAGTCCCAAGCGTGGTGTCCTATGAGGTCAGAATTGTGGGAGCGAGGTGATTAGCAGAGCGGGTGAGTAAGGGATTTGAATTTTTGTTTTTCCTTTTTTGGAATAAAAAGGGAAGCAATACAATAAACGTAAACTGATAGAATAGATTGTGCTAGAAGCCCAAAGACCGGGTTGGTATAAGGGGGGCTAACCAGTAGAGGGCAGAGGGAACACATGCATCCAATTGAGAAAACACTTCAACCTATGAGTGATCCCGCCTGAGCAGGAATTATGAAGGATAGTCCTGGGCACGTGTCCTCCGTATAGGGCGAACACTCACAGACATGTGGGTGAGAGCCCTTGGAGGCGGCGAACCACTACATCGAGGCTCGAAGCATGACGTATAGACGATGGAGGGGGACTGAATCGGCTTCTACCTGAAGGGACATAGGGAATCAGAACAAGAGAAGGGAAGGAACGGTTTTGGAGAGGAGAAGGGACTGGGGGGACTCCACTTGCTGTATTCATGATACATAGAGAGTTTTGCACAGTTAGAAAGGGGTCAGTAGCTTAAATCGTGAAGTCATTATCCTGTAAGTGTACAAGGAGAGGAGTCACACTCTTCTCCGAAACCCCACTGTGACTAGGCTGGCATATATTTAATGGAGTGAGAAATTATATTGTGGTCCTGTGGATAAGATGTCATCATAGCAAATGGAAGTGGGATATCAACTCACAGATTATAATTCACTTAGTAGGGGAATGGAGGAGATCTCTCAACCAATACCCCAGCTTAATGAGAGGACCATGAAAGGATTGGATTGGAGATCTCTGGGGGAGTGCGGCTGTTTGCCCTTCCCTCCTCCGCCCTCGTTTTTTCCTCCCTCCAACTTGGGGGGGGGGCGGGGGGGTGTCATGGTTTTAAAAACCCCATTACTGGAGTCAACCAAGCCAAAAGGAATGCCCACATGCCCAGGGACACATAACGTATCTCCCGGTGCCCCATAGAGGGTTCTGGGAGTTACCTTAGGGGGGCAGACTGGGGACCCCGAGCCACACAACTAAGCTGACAAAACCTCCAGATAACGGGGATTTCCATTCCAAACTAGTTTTGAGGGATTTTGGATTGAAGAGTGGGAAGTAGAAGGACAGATGGGTAAGCCCAACGCTAAGCAAAGTTGGTATGGCAGGGCAAAACTACCCACACTATATTTCTTAATAGAATTGTTGCTGATGACGATGTGCCATAACAACTGGCAAGGACTCAATTATTTTGGAGTCCAGGAGGAACGGGCCACACCTAAGGCTCCTTCCCCTCCCAATCGAGTAGGTTTTACTCGATATCTTAGGGAACAGAATACTCTGCTCCCCTACCTTGGGAGTCATATTGTAAATAGAGTTCTCCAGGAGGTACAAGTTGCTCAGTTAAGGGTACCTCCTAGGTTACTGTGTGTGTTTATGTGTTATGTCTTTGTGAAAGTTAGGTTAAATGTCTTAGTACAATACGGTCAGTTACATTGGCAAATTGCTCACACTCATCAAGCAAAGTTCCAGGGCTTGTTATATCTAACAACATGTCTGAGAGATGTGTTAGAGGTGAGAGGGAGTGAAAGAGTACAGAGGAGGTTAAAGGAAATGGTGGAACTGAGAGGTTTGTCCCCCTCATATCCAAAGGGTAGTATACCTACATATACAAACGGGGGATAGTAAAAAGATTAAAATTACTTCACATAACGTCAATGGGCTAAATAATCCAGTAAAGCGATACAAGGTTATGGCGACTCTGAAGAGGGGAAGCCCCACCTTTATTTTATTGCAAGAAACGCATCTTAACAGATCAGAACATCTAAAACTGGCAGAATTTGGCTATGATACGATTGTTGCAGCTTCCTTTAGAAAGGGGAAGAGAAGGGGGACGGCGGTGCTGGTTGCCAGGGGGACACCATTCCAGAAAACTAATAGTTACTCAGACCCGGAAGGCCGATTGGCTATCTTAGTGGGCAATTTAGATGGCACACCTATCACACTAGCTTCTCTATATGCTTCATCAGGCTCCACAAAGGAGATTATTAGTCTCCTACTTCGTAAAATTTCTGAATAGCAGGTAGGAGCACTGGTGGTGGGTGGAGACTTGAATCAGATTTGGGACCCAAGAGACACCTCTAGCAAGCAGGCCTTTAGGCAGACTCCGGTGGGCAAGTTAATCAAGAGGCACTTGAGGGGTGCATTTTGGTTAGATGCTTAGAGACACCAGAATGTAAATAAAAGGGAATACACCCACTATTCTTTCCCACATGGTTCCTATGCTAGGATCGACTACATATTAGTCTCAGGTGAGCACCAGGACCAGATCCTGGAGTGCAAGCACATCTCATCAGTCCTATCGGACCATGCCCAGGTGACTATGGTCCTGAAATGGGAAGTTAGAAGGGGACAGTCCCTCTGGAAATTCAATAACTATCTTCTGAATCTAAAAGATTTTACAGACATGGCCAAGAGCAGAATATCACAAATCCTGAAGGACAATGAGTCCACGGAAATCCCCGATACCGTACTGTGGGACACTATCAAGACGGTGTTCAGGGGGGATTGTATTAAATATGCCACATACTTTAAAAAACAACAAAATAAAAAAATGGAACAACTCCAGGGGCAGCTTCACAACCTGTTAGATCAGGCGGCAGTGGGAACGGCCTCGCTACAACCAGAAATACTGAAGATTAGACAACAGATACAGGGGATTATTGACATTAGAATGGAGCAGGCATTACAACGTCTAAGACAGACATATTACGAATCGGGCCCCAGGGCTTCCCCCCTTCTGGCTCACAGACTCAGACGACAGACTGCAGAAAACACAATTATGCAAATTAGGGACCCCAAGTCGGGAAATCTCGTGAAGTCCTCGGAGAAAATTCTCTCAGGCTTCAGAGATTTTTATATAAATCTATACAGCTCAGATCATTCTCCGGGAAGTGAACCTATCAAAGACTACCTAAAGAAACTAAGGCTCCCAGAATTGACCCAGGAACATAGAGATTCTCTGGACACCCCCATATCTCCAACAGAACTAGAGGCTGCAATTAGGAAATTAAAAACAAAGAAATCACCTGGCCCAGACGGATACACCCCTGAATTCTTTAAATTCTTTAGAAAAGAAATAAATAACCCACTAATGAGAGCCTGCAGATTGGCACAAATGGGAGGAGACCTGCCAGATACTTGGAATTACGCAGTCATTTCGAGTATCCCCAAGCCTGGGAGAGACACAACTCATTGTGGGGCCTATCACCCTATATCAGTATTAAATATTGATTATAAACTATATGCTTCAATTCTTGCAAAGCGATTAGAGGAGATCCTGCCCAAATTAATTAACTATGACCAGACAGGATTAATCCCAGGCAGGCAAACACAAGACAATATTAAAAGAACTCTATACGTGATGCACCATGCCGCTCGGTCGGAGGCCTCCTGCATGATTTTGAGTTTGGATGCGGAGAAGGCCTTCGACCGGGTGGCATGGAATTTTATGAAGTTGGCCCTGAGCAGATTTGGGTTCTCAGAAGCCTTTGTAGAGATCATATCCAAGATCTACACTAAGCCAAGGGCATACATAAAAATAAATGGCAGTGTTCCCACCCAATACCCCTTACAGCGAGGCACCAGGCAAGGTTGCCCCCTCTCCCCCCTTCTTTTTGCGCTGTATCTTGAACCGTTAGCTCAAGCATTGAGGCAGGAGGAGGGGATCCGGGGATGGGAGTTGGGAGGGGAGACGCATAAACTAGCCCTGTATGCAGACGATCTCTTGATTTATCTAAGGGATCCGGAGCAATCCCTAGAAAAGCTGTGGGATGCCTTATCAGAATTCAGCCTCTTGGTCGGTTACAAATTAAACTTATCTAAGACAGAGGTTTTAAAAAAGCACCATGAGCCATCTGATCGTATTAAACAGAGGTTTCCCTTTAAATGGAACCTGACCAATTTTAAATATCTGGGAGTACGGCTGGGATTTCAGTTCGACAATTTATTTTCGCTTAACTTCTCCCCTATTTTAGTAAATATCTGGACAGAATTGGAACTCTGGTTATCTATCCCTGTTCCTTTGACCCAGAGAGTGGAGACCATAAAAATGATAATTCTCCCCAAACTCTTGTATCTGGTACAAACAATCCCAGTCAAGGTTCCAGATTCGTATTTTAACCTATTAAATAGAGTGGTCTCTCGGTTTCTTTGGGGCCCGCACAAGCCCAGGATCCGGCTCTCAGTTCCCCAAATCCCGAAAAAAGCTGGAGGTCTCTCATTACCTAACTTTAAGCTATATTATCATGCGTCACAACTGAGAACGGCTTTGTATTGGATGGACAATCTGTACATCTCCAAATGGAAAAATGTGGAACGTATGGATGGAACTCTTTCCAACCTAAATAACTTACTGCTCAGATGGGGGAAAAAACCTCTCCTGGGCCAACAGGAAACTCCCCTCACAGAATTTACACTTGAGATGTGGCATAACATCTTAAATGACAAAAGGGCTAAGAATTGGAAATTCCCTCTTTCCTCTGTTCCATATCTGGACTCTTTTTCACCAGGGATTTGGGATGGTGAGTTCAAGAGATGGGAGACAAGAGGCCTGCATTTAATCTGGCATTTTATAGAAGGTGGAGGGATTGTCCCCTTTGAGGTTCTAGTACACATATATGACATCCCCTGGCAAGATAGATTTAGATACTTTCAAGTCAGGAACCTAGCAGAGAAGCTTATGTCGGAGTTTAGCTGGGGGTCGATATCTCCCCCCCAGATTGCCCTTACTCTTAAAAAAGCGATAGAGAGAGAGCACCTATCAGGACCCACATTATTTCTAGTCTATATAGGGATTTATTAGCCTGGAAGGGGGACACTACAGATTCCATAAAGAGAGCCTGGGAAAGACACCTGGGGAGTCAAATCCTGGAGGAAGTTTGGACTAGGGCCCACTCTACAATACATTGGGGTCTTTCAGCTGTCAACTGGCAGGATTTTTCCTGGAAAATTTTCTCAAGGTATTTTCGCTCGTCAAAGATTTTAAGACAGCCTTTAGCTGACAATAAGACAGATTGTTGGAGGGGGCGTGGACAGACGCAGGCAACATATTTTCATATGCTGTGGAGCTGCCCAGTACTGTCTACTTTCTTGTTGGAGCTGCAACAAGTCCTGGGAATAATATTTACACCAGATATAATAATATCACCCACTTGTTTCTTGTTCTTGGAAGTCCCGGAGAGGTTTAGAGACCCACTCACCACCAGATTTCTGAAAATAGCATTCTTAGCCGCCCAGAAGGCTATAACCAAGAACTGAAAGTCTCACCTCCCTGTCACCATAGACAAATGGCAGGAAATTATGATAAACATATAGAGAATGGAGGCATTGACGGCTTCTTTGAATAAAAGATTGCCTCAATTCGAAATACTGTGGAGACGTTTGGTCTTATACATGGCAGGGGATAGACCTGATTTTGTTCCATAGTAAATGATCCCCCCCCTTTCTTTTTTTTTTTTTTTTTTTTTTTTTTTTTTTTTTTTAAGAGGGCCATCTCTGTAATTGAATTCCTGTTGCCCTCATTGATTCCCTGAAGGAGTGGGGAATGAAGACTCTAGTTCTTTTTGGGTCTCCTGACCTCAGGAATAAAAAAATAGCTATCAGAAGCCATATACAGATTGAATGATCCTCATCAAGTAAATAATCAGATAACTGATCAAACCACCCCTAGTGATATCCTGGAGTAGATGAAGAAGTGTATGAATCTGTCTATGAAATTGCCTTTGTAACCATTTATATCAGAAAATTGAATGCATCTTGAATGTATTGTGATTAAGAAATTTTATAAATAAAGTTAAAAAAAAAAAAGAAATTATTGTAAAATGAGGAGGATAAAGACCTTTCACTAACATGTGCTTCAAATTTAACCTTGAAGGCAAATAACAGTTCATGTTCTGGTAACTAGGGGTAGCTAAAAACAATAAAATACAATGAAAACCCTGTATGGCACACATTTCTGTAAACAAATTGTTGACTAATTTGTATTTAAAAGCAATACAGGTATTTTTTAATTGAAATGTATTCAACACTGTTGAAACTGCCTGGTTGTTTGGTGGTGGTGGGGTGCAGAATTCTCCTGAACAGGTTCAATCTTTCCTGATTTAAATGTCTGTGTTTTTATGAAACTTAGGACTTTCTTTAAGCTGTCTACATCTACCTCTGCCTGGTTAACTGTGTTTTAACCTTCCCCCCTTTGTTGATATTACTGCTTCTCTTCTTTACCCCGTTTCTTTTTTCTGTCTTTCCCCATATTCAACCGACTGAATGTTTACCATGTAATACAGGAATTCAGAACTCTGCACAGTTCCACTAGTAATTCATCTCCAACCACATATATGCACAACAAAGGCCTCAAGTGGAGCCAGAGCTTCAGTTTTATCTGTGGCAGGGTGAAAAGCAGATATTTCACTAGTAAAGATAGGAAGAGGATTTTTCATGGTCAGCAAAGGAACACCTTGTGGGTTTTGTACGAAAAAAGAACACATTATATATTTAGGAAATAAAATATACAATACCCTGCACAAAATTATACTTAAAAATGTCAGTGAAATTAGAAGAAAAGTGATAGTAGACTTAGGCAGGTGGAATAAATTACCTCTAGGACTGGGGGGAGGTTAGATTCTGTTAAGATGACTATGTAATCTAAGATCCTTTACATGTTTATAACGATATCTTGTAGTTTTAATAAGAAATGGATACAAGGCATAACTTCCCAGGTCACTAGCTACATATGGGAAGGTAAACAGAACAGGTTGGCATACTCCAAGATGTGTAGATCAAAAAAAGAAAGGAGGATTGAGAGCCCCGGATTTTTATTTATACTATTTGGAGGCTAGGACATCTCAAATGACCTGGTGGCTTGAAGATGACACAGAAGGAGACTATACTCCAGACTGGGTATTTATTGAAAGGGAATTATTACAAAGTCAGGACACTGACCTCAAATCTCTGATATACTCGATACCTGCCAGGTCACTAACAATAGGATACTAACAAATTCAATCAAGCAACTAAAACAGATTAGTCATATGCTGCAGTTAAACCTAAATCAATCCCTGAATTAACCCCTCTGGAAGAACCCCAATTTTACCCAAAATGGAATTGTTTTACACAAACCATTGTGGCAGATTCATGGAGTTCATGTACTTAAAACTTTAATAAGAAACAGAGAGTTTCTATCATTTGATGAATTAATGCAGCATCAAGATATTCCCCAAAACGAACTGGAATTTTACTCGGTCCTGCAGAATATTTTCAAAAGTAAAACAGATTTAGCCATGCCTTTTAACAACAACTCTAAATCTTGGCTGGGATGCTTGAGAATATATGGGTCCATATCCTCAATATACAGGTTATATGCTGATCTGCTCAGAGGTTCTTCTGTAGAATCAGCACATTGGTGGTCATAGGCACTCCAAGTAGATACAGAGGGATGGGATTGGGAAAAAATCTGGTAGTCTCCCTTCAACTTTTTTAATGCAGTCAATTTAAAATTAATACATTTTAAAGCACTTCATAATCTTTATAACACGCCTTATCAGAAACATAAAATGGGTCTGGCTGTTACCCCAACCTGCCATAAGTGCAAATCGGCTACAGAAACATCATTACATATGTTTTGGGGATGCCCTCTTAGTCAAACTCTCTGGAATGAAATAAAATACATTTTCAATAACCATCCTATGATCTTCAATTGTGTAACAATTAACACATGCATTATAGGACACTTTGAACCAACTTGTGTATGGTCATATGAATAAAAACACACACTCATGCTGATAGGAGTGGCAATTAGTCAGATTATTTTAAAACACTGGTTGGAGGATAAAGTACCCGAGATACAAGAATGGAGAAATGCTATCGTTGATATACTCAAAGCTGAGCATCTAGCTTTAACATTGAATGAATCACCCAAGACGTTTCACAAAAAATGGGCTACCATATACCAAATTTTGACTAGAGCATAACAATTCTCATAACTTAGGAAGGGTTTGTCGCATTTATTGAACAGATCTCACTGACCCCTTACATATCAGTTTTCACATGACTGATGGTACTAATAATAAATTCATAATTTAATTTGTTATATAACAGAGTTTAAGATGAGGCCTACCCCACCTACTCTTCCTCTTCACCCTTGACTTTCTAGATAGTGATGGTATAAGCAATTACAAGAATGACTGCCAGTACCCCTCTATATGCTTTGTCTTTATATTTATACAAATGGTGGTTAAAACAAACATATATAATAAGTTTTAAAAGCTATCATTAATTATTAATGTATATGCATATTTATTGCCTTTTTTGTATAATGCATTATATGACATATGAATCATTGCTGTCGGTATGCATGTGTTCACTTTTTATTGTTGGATTTTTAAAACGCAATAAAAACTTATTGACAAAAAAAAATTAGAGCAGTATTTTGTTTTGTTAATTTGTGTAAGAAACATAGACAATGACAGCAGAAAAAGACCAAAGATTCATCCATTCTGCCTGGGTTCCCTATTTATCCCTGGAACCTACCGTACTGTTCCTTCAGGGTCCTAGTCCTCCTCACCCCCACCAGCTCCATTCTCCTCCCTGATTCTGATGCCCCAAGCAACAACTTTACCCTTCTTTCTGTCCCAGCCATGCTTAAAACCACTAACGTTTTTTGTACCCATCACCTTGGTTGGCAGTCTGTTCCATGGCTCTACCACCCTTTCTGTAAAATAGTATTTCCTCACATACCTTCTGAACCTCCCTTCTGTTAGCATCCACTCATGACCACATGACTGCGAGCTAATATTCAAGTTAAACAGTTCCCCGCACCTCACCCTGTTAACTCCTTCTAGGAATTTGATGATCTCCATCATATCTCTCCTTTACCTTCTGGCTCCAGCAAGTACATGTTCATTGTGCCTTGAGGCGTTCCTCATCAGACATGCCCTGCTGGCCCTGAATCATTTTTGTTACCCTACGCTGCACTGTCTCGAGCCTATCCCTATTCTTCCTGAGGTGAGGACTCCAGAACTGGGTGCAGCACTCCAGGTGTAGCCCCACCAATGATCTATACGGGAAGAATTGCTTCCTTTTTTCTGCTATCAGCACCCCTCCTGATACATCTAAGCATCCTACTGGTCTTGCTATAAGCCTTCTTGTACTGACCTGACTGCTATAGGGAGTCACCGATTATAACTCCAAGGTCTTGTTCCTCAGCCATGGTACTGAGTCTCACCCCTCCAATCCAGTACTTCATCCTAGGGTTCTTGTTACCTAGGGGCATAACACTGCACTTTTTGGCACTGAATTTCAAATGGCAAACCTTTGACCACTCCTCAGGCCTTTAAAGGTCTCCTTGAATTTCCTTTATTCCCTTGCCACTATCCACCCTCCCACAGAGCTTAGTGTCATCTGTGAAGAGACACAGCCTGCAATGGATCCCTTCATCAGTGTCACTGATGAACATGTTGAAGAGGATGGGTCCCAGGACAGATCCCTGTGGCTCCTCGCTCATGACCTCTCTCTCTTCTGATTTAACCAGTGAGTGTGATGATCAGGGAAACAACATTTATTTCATTTGTTCTGCTTTCTGTTTAAGTTAGTTTTATTTTTAGGATCTAGTTAAAGGTTTTTAGTGAGTAAAGGTGGCAGTCTTGTATATGATGACAGATCAGTTCTAGGTGTAGGGGGCTTGATTTGCGCACTCTGTGATTTGGCTGCTAACACATCACAGTCTTAAGGTGTACAATTATGGTGACATAACTGCACATCATCAAGGGTCTTTTAGCCAATCGGGTGGCTTCATTTTCGTACTCATTTTATAACAACATTTAATATATATATAAATATTTTTTATTCTATTTTTCTGGCATCTCTCGGGAGTACCCTCCTGACTAATGCCTCTATTCCTAGCCTGAAACCTCCTCCCCGGATCCCTTGACCAGACCCATGGATCTGCTCAGCCCGCCCGGATCACCCTACCTGGCAGCCTATCTCAAAAATTAGAGGAGCAGCCCTGGGTCGAGACCGGTGGAGGATCGGTCCAGTGGTGGGATGTGGGCGCAGCCACTGGGGTCTCTGTCGCCTTCCTGGTCTGCCGGGGTTTTTATTTGTTTTGTTTTTGGTTCCCCCTCAGAGCACGGATGTGCAATGATGTCAACCCACCCTTATGTGCAGATGTAAGCCGCCACTCCGCCCTCAACACTGCCATAGCTCGCTCTCTACAGAGTCCCTGATTTCTACCAGGGGCTGCTGGGGAGCAAGCGAGGCATGCCCCTATACCCACCCTGAGAGGGGAGAGCAGTCCCTGGATGCTCAATCCCATCCCCCCCCGATAACCTGAGTCCGTTCCTGAACCTGGGTCACTGGCGTGGTGTGAGGTGTGGCGTCCAGTGCCTCAACCCTCAGCGCCACTGGGCTGGTGACAACATTTAATATTAAATAATTGTTTGTAATATGAGGATAGTAAAGGATTGGAATTTCAAGACTGTGGCTGGAGTGTCTTAATCTTTTTTTTTTACTTTGCAGGTGTACTCATTTTTGAATGGTAAACAGACTTTGTGAACAAACAAAAACAAGGTCCGGCAGCTAACAATGCCTTGCAAAGAATTTAATGCACCATTAGGTGACGTGTCTTGGCTTATGAAGTTTCTAGATTTCTTTTCTTGGCATTTTATAGTTCGAGTTAAGAGATGGACAATTATTATTGTTTTTTTTTTTTCATTTGTAGTTTTATGCTCCCGTTCTCCCCGTGGCAGCCCCCCCAGCCCCATTATCCGGTTCCTCCAGGGGTCTTACCTTAGGCCGCACTGGCTGTAGGGTGGTCATCCGGCCACTGATGCAGAGCCTGCAGAGGGTTGGTCCTCATCTTGCTGCTGCGAGGGATTTTCTATTTCCTTCCCTTCCCATAGCTGGGGCGCGACATGTCAATGCGCGTATATGGAGGTGTACACATGTTGCGGAGTCCCGCATCACCCACACTTCCGTTGGCAGCCTCGTCCCATCCTGCCCTCGGGCCTTCACCTGAGGGCAGTCATGCGTTGGGGCAACCAAGCCTCCCTCCCCTGGGAGAGGAGAGCTGTCCTCCGGACACTTGATCTTCTCCTTCCCCTGCCGACCCCCGAAGGCATGTGCTCGTTCTCGAACATGGGTCGCCAGTGTGGCATCCAGCACCTCAACCTTCAGCGCCACCGGGCTGGCCATGGACAATTATTGTTAATATTTTATTCTCTCACATTGTGTCTACCAGTTTCTTTGCCAGGGAAATGGCAGATGTGCCACATCTCCTTCGAGGAGCTACATCTTCCTGCTGCGTCACTCTGCATTTCTCAGGTACTTTTGGGTAAGTTGCTTCTGCTAGAAATGAATGTGTTGGAATCTCTTCTTTCCCAACGATAAACCTGAAATAAAGAAAAGAGACAAACTCAGTACAAACAGAGGAATAGGAAGTTTCCAACTGGGTATAAGATGTTTGACATATGTAATTTGACTCCATCTTTAAAACAGTTTTAGTTAGCAAATTTTATTTGTGAGTAAGACAAATGCAGAAAGCCTCTGGAGGGGTAGAAGCCAGCATGACCAGCCAGGGATGTCACTTACTGTATGTTCGGGGGCATCTTCCTACTGCACAAAAAAAATCAACAGCAGAAGAAGAATTTGTACTCATACAGCTTTACACCTTGGTGAAGTCCTTGGGGACTGGAAGCATGCAAACATCCTCCCTTGCACAAAGGGAGTGATCCCTATTCCTCAGGAAACTACAGTTTCTCTCCTGTCTGCTGTTGCAAAAGTGCAGGAAAAACGTGTCCGCTCTTGACTCATACTCCCCCCTGCAATTTGGCTTCTGTAGTCCTACTCCACAGTCTATTCCCTTTTGCTGCTCACAAACTCATATTTCTGATGACTTCTCTGATATGGTGGTCTAATTTACAACTGACCTGGCATTACAAAGCACTACCCCAGCTGGAAGAGCCGCTGCACAACTACCTCTGTCCTCCTCCCTGTAAGAACAAGGTCAGGGGATGGAATCAGGCAGTAAGATCTCTCTCTCTTCAGGTAATACTTTGAAGACCAACACCTTCTGGCTCATCAACATTTCAGACCAGAGGATCACATCTGGGCATTTCTTCTCCAAATACCAAAAGTCAGACATTGTTGCCACACTCTCCTATCCAGCACTGGCATGTAACCCTGAAAGGGGCAGCTGAGGGGTGTACAAAACAAACTTCCCAGGGCACATGCTGTAAGTTTGATTTTTAAGCCAGGTAGGTTAAACGGAGAATAAAAGGAAGGACCCAATGATGTGGGACCAGGAAGAAGCAACTGAGTTTCACGTTTTCGGTCATAGTCAGGCAAAGGACTGCTGCAGCCTGACTACTGTATAATTACTCTGGGATACTGGGTAAGTAAATTCAGTACTGCCAGGAGACCTAAGCCCATGCCTAGTGATTCTTACTTTCAAAATACAATTTAGTTAAACTAGGGCAGTTAATGACACATTTATAGGTCAACAACAAATGAAGATGTCTTTGGTTCCCCAATGACAATGACCAAAACTACCTATAAAGGACACAGAGGGGACGCCCCTATAGGCAGACAAAATGAAGCGGCCCAGTTGATTATATTGAATACAGAGATGGCAAAGGAGGTACTTAGTTGCCTTGCTTTAGAGAGTATCCCCATAGTCAAGTAATGTGATAATCACAGTGCTGATAATATTAAGTCTGGTCTCAAAGGATAAAGAATTTTTGTTTTTCTAAAGGAATCATAGTTGAGGGAAGAGTTTCTCAACAAGGCTGCTAATATGAACATTCCACATAAATTTGAATCTAGCCTTACCCCTAGATATTTATAACAAGACCCAACTTCCAATATATTAACGTTACAAATTCTGTAATTGTTTTTTCAAAGACAGCGTAGGCACAAACAACGTGACTTCTGTTTTTGCTGAATTTAGATCTAGTCTGGTTTGAGTGAGATCAGGATGGACTCTAAGAATGGCAGTTTACAAACAATCTTAAACAATACCTAGAGTATCTGCACTAAAATATTGAACAGTGTCATCAGCATCTAAATGAGTGCACAGTATGTGTAACAGGTTTTTGACTAATTCATTAATATAAATGGAAAATAGTAATGTGCCCAAAACAGACCCTTGGGAAACACTAATGTATACATGAGAAAGACTGGATTGTTGCCTAGGCAACTTCAAAATCAAGTTAAACAAGGGGGAAAATCCAAGCAATCAAGTTGCGATCAAGGTGGGGGAAAGGGGCATTAGGGAGTCACACATCAGACAGGATGTTTCTCACAAGAGCTCCCAGTTCTCTTTTTGTTTTCATTCTTAGTTTCTCCCCTTTCACCCTGAGCAGCCCCTTCCAATGGCAACCCTCAACACCATCACCCACAGTCCAGGCCTTACCCCATCTACGTACTTACCAGTATGGGTGAGTGGGTGGCACGGCTGGGGATGCAGAACTTGTGATGTCGTCGTCCTCATCCTGCTGCTCAGGGCTGGTTTACCTCCGATTTGCTCCCTGTCACAAAGTCAGTGCATGTGCAGCGGTGCAGCCATACACTGTGAAGACACTGTACATACTCTGTGGTTATGTCCTCTGAGGGGCAGCACTGTTGCTTCACCACCTAGCCTCTGCTAGGTGCTAGGTAAGCAGTGGCATGCACTATACTCCCTCCCTGCAGTAAAGTTGTTCATGGGCGCTAGATCATCCTTACCCCAGCTGGCCCCCTAGCAACCTTGGTCCGCTCTCAAATCTGGGTCGCCAATGTGGCAACCAGTGCTTCAGTCAACCATCCCACTGAGCTGGCTGCTCTACCAGTTCTTTTTAATGATTAAACTCGTTGTTAAAACCTTTTACTTTGTGGTTCAATATTGGATTCCTTAGCTCCCATGAAGTCAGGTGATGTTATTTTGGTAGCATGGAAAAGCTGAAAACTCCAGGAATAAGTGGGTCAAACAGCAGCAGCATGCTTATTCCTAGGTTTCCAGCACTACAGGGGCTGGCAAAACTACAGCCTCTGGTTTAGAACTACCATGGCAATCTATGCTGGAGAAGTATAAGTATAAAGTCAGCCACACTCGAAAAATTCATAAAAGTAGTCCAATTCTTTTATTCTTCAACTCAAATGCTCTGGTACCCAATGTTTCACCTGTAGGGCTTTCTTAAGGGAGAGGATCTATATATAATCATATGTTAAAAAGTGATTTTTCATTTTATCATATTCCAACAATAATTCTTAGTGACATCCATATATGTTTAAAGTGTTATTTCCTGTTACTATACTTTAACTTTTTATGTTATTACATGTGTACTCTTAGCCCATCACTGTTTTAATCACATTATGGACTATTCCACCACATTCCCAGAGCCCCTTTAGCAGCGTGCAATACATCATGTTATACCATAAATATTCACCAGTGACATGCTAGGAAGAGTGGCATTACTGTGCATTCTCCTGTTAGCTCTCTTGTATATTCAAGATAGGCCATTTCTTAATTTGTTTAATAAATTAAACAAATTAAGAAATGGCCTATCTTGAATATGCCAAAGATAAGTGTCGGACACAAAGTACTTGGCCAACTAGCCAAAAAATTAAAGATTTGTGTAAGGTCTATGAAAGTTCAACAATCTGAAGGATGCAGCAGTGCAGTGTTTGTGAAGGCTACTGGTTCCAAAAATGGCCAGTTAGTAGCAGGCACATGCAGGCTGCCAGTCAACACCCATTTGCTGCCCACTGCCCAGCCTCCAAGTTGGATATTTTTCATGTTAGCAGACCAAATGGACTATGGCTGTGGTAGACACCATGAAGCCCAGGATCTTGAGGCTGAGTGTGATTGCCCAAGTCACAGTAATTGGGCAAATGATGACCGATCCTCAGCCCTGTCAGGAGGTAGGTGTGGATGGCTTGCAGTGAGTTTAATTCTCCCAGTGCGAACCACCTGTTTTGGAGTTAGCTCAGATTTGCACAGGTTGATGACGACCCAGCTGCTGAAACATCTGGATGGACATATCCCTGCCCCTCCATGTCTGCACTGAATTGTCAGTGAGGAGTCGGTCTTGGAGGTAGTGGAATACCTTGATGTCCCTACATCTGAGGAAAGCTCCCACTACCAGCAGACTCTAAGTGAACATCCTGGGGGCTTATGACAGGCCAAATGACAAGGCTTGAAATTAGCAAAGGGTTATGTCAACAGTAAATCTTAGGAACTATCTATGTGAATGGCAGCTAGCGATATGAAAATACACATCCTGAAGGTCCAGGGAGCAGAAACAGTGACAGGCTCCATCACTTTTCATGCTAGTAGCTGGTGCACTTTGCTCTATTGTCCTAAGAGAGATTGAAGTGACAGCACAGCTTTCAGAGGTGCATAGGGCTAACACATAGGTGGAGTCTGGAACTACAGAGACACCCAGAGCCTACAACTTCCAGAACCTGTCTGTGGAAAATAGCAGATTACTGTGGGAGGAAGTGGAAGAGTTGGCATCCCTTCAGTGCTAGCCTATGGATATAGACCCAGAGGCCTGGCCACCACAGGAGCCATTGCCGCCACCTTTATGCTGGCCTTCCCCAGAAGTCATGGAAGTGAAGGGTTGGCCTGCTAGTACTATTTATACTGTTGGCTCTGTTGTTGTTATGGCTGCTACTGACCCTGCAAGCCACAAAAAGAACTACAAATAGAAACCACTGCTCTGCAGGCACTGCTTGTCAGTCTGTTTGGTATTATGAACATACGAAACTGCCGACTGAAAAAGGCCCACAAGTCTATCAAGTCTGCCCAATTTTGCAGCTCTTAGTTTCAAATCACTACTGCTGCCCCACCACCACCCAAACCACTCTCTTCCTCCTCTTTTCCAATCCTTCCCCCCCCTTTGTGTTTTTGTCTGTATTAACCCTACCTGTGACTCCAGCCCAATCCTGTTTAAAGCTATCCACTGTCCTTTGAGTGATTAACTCCTCCGGCAGTGCGTTCCAATCTGACACCACTCTCTCTGTGAAGTAGTGCCTCCTCATCTGCCTCCTAAACCTTCCCCCTTCCAACTTCAGACTATGCCCCCTAGTGACCCTTCCCCCTTTAAGCAGAACAATCCTCCCTCCCTGACTTTGTTTATGCCTTTCAAGTACTTAAAGGTCTCTATCATGTCCCCTCTTACCCTTCTGTCTTCCAGCGAGTACATGTTGAGCTCTTTCAACCTTTCCTCATATGGCAACTCCCCTAGTCCCATGATCATTTTTGTAGCCCTATGCTGCACCCTCGCCAGTAATCTCACATCCTTTTTGAGGTATGGGCACCAGTACTGTACACAATATTCCATCTGTGGCCTCACCAGTGATCAATACAATGGCACGACGACTTCTCCCTTTCGAGAGGTGATCTCTCTGGCAATGCACCCCAGCATCCTATTTGCCCTTGCTGCAGCTCTCCTGTACTCTGCAGATACCTTCACGTCCCCTGTGACTATTACCCCCAGGTCCCTTTCCTCCTCTGAAGCCATTACCTGCACTCTCCCAGTCAGTAGCTGTTCTTGGGATTTTTGGCTCCAAGATGCATGACCTTGCACTTCTTAGTGTTAAACCCCAACTGCCACTCCCTAGACCAGTGTTCGAGTTTAGCTAGATCCTCTCCAAGTGCCTGCCTCTCTTCCTCATTGTCCACTTTTGCACAAATCTTAGTGTCATCTGCGGACAGGCAGATCTTACTCTTGACCCCCTCTGCAGTGTCTCTAATGAAGACATTGAACATAACGGGGCCCAGCACTGAACCCTGTGGTACTCCACTCGTTACTGACCGTGGCTTGGATGTCTCCCCCCTTACAACTACCCTCTGTTGTCTGCTCTGCAGGCAGCTCTCAACCCACCCCACCTGTTTTTCCCCTGCTCCCATGTCCCTCAGCTTGCTCATTAACCTCCTGTGCGTCACAGAGTTGAAAGCCTTGCTGAAGTCCAGATAAAATACATCCACAACGTGGCCTTCATCAACTGCCCTAGTGACCCAGTCGAAGAAGTCGATCAGGTTAATTTGGCAGGATCTTCCCGTGACAAACCCATGCTGTCTCTCATCCTACAGGCCATTGCTATCAAGAAAGGTTATCAACTTCTCCTTCAGAATGGTTTCCATCAACTTCCCCACTATGGAAGTCAAGCTCACCGGTCTGTAGTTACCCGGTTGGTCCTTGGGTCCACTCTTAGGAAGGGTATGATGTGAGCCATCCTCCAGTCCCTGGATACATTCCCTGTCTCCAAGGAGGTGTTGAACAGGTCTTTCAGAGGGCCTGCCAACAACTCTGCCAGTTCCTTCAGGACCCTTGGGTGTACACCATCTAGTCCTGGTACCTTGTCCACCCGCAAGCCTTTAAGGCCCTTCAGAACTCGATCCTCTTAGATGACCTTGTCTGTTATCTCTGCCCCCCCCCCACCGCCTTTCCCCCACAGTATTGGGCCATCCCTTTCTTTTGTGAACATCGGGCAGAAATACTCATTGAGTGCCTCTGCCTGATCTTCCCCTTGTTCCACCCATCCTCCCTCTCTCTCTTGATTCTAACGATGTTATCCCTACAACTCCTCTTCTCCCTTATATATTTAAAGAACCCCTTGCCCCCCTCTCTGATCCCATGAGCCAACTTCAGCTGCTTTACTGTCTTGGCTGCCCTGACTGACCTGGTCACCTCCCTAAATCCCTTTGAGAACACTTCTCTATCCTCCACACGCCCAGATTTTTTGAACTTAATGAAGGCCAATCTTTTTTCTCTCACCATCCCCCCCACCTCCTTGCTGAGCCAGCTGGGTTTTTTGACCTGGACTGCTTACTCTGAGATTTGGCACACATGTTTGTGGCCTCATTTAGCCCCTTCCTAATGATTGCCCACTTCTGTTCAGTATCCATCCCTGGGTTAATTTCAGCTAAATACCCCTCTAGGATGCTGCCCATTCTGGCAAAATATGCCTTCCTGAAATCCAACACTCTTGTCCTGGTCTTATCAGACTCCCTCCCTGTGTTGAGGAGGAACCACACTGAACAGTGGTCACTTCCTGCTAGAGGGTCCTACATCCTGGACTTGGGTCTCCATTTGTTAGCACCAAGTCCAGTATGTTCCCCTCCCTTGTAGGATTCATCACCCCTTGCACTAGGTAACTGTCTTGGATAGCCTCCAGCAGCACCTGTTCCCTGGCGTGTACTGTAGTTACTGTCTGCCAGTCAATCACAGGTAGACTGAAGTCTCCACTATAACTATATTCTCTTTGCCACTGATCTTCCTGAATTGTTCCCCCAGCTCCTTATCCACCTCTTCGTTCTGTGAGGGTGGCCTGAACACCACCCCCATCCTGAGTTTCTTACCTTTAGGGCTTTGGAGCAATACCCATATGGCTTCTGGCATCCCCTCATCCCCTTCCTCCCAGGTACACATTATCCCCTCTCTGACATAAACTGCCACCCCTCCCCCCTTCCCTGTCCCTGTGGAACACCTTGTATACTGGGATTTTGAGATCCCAGACATGGTATAGGGTGGCCCAGTTCTCTGAGACGGCAGCAATATTTACTTCCCCCTCTGCCATCATTGCCTGCAACTCTGCCATCTTGTTTGCTAAGCTCCTTGCATTCAAGGATACTACAATCCACCTTGTGTCCTGCCCCTCCTCTTCCCATCTCTCCCCCTTCCACTTTTGTCTTGGTAACTTCTCCTCATTCTCCTACTCCGTCACTGGGGGGGCGAGACCTTCCGGTCTCCCCTGGAAGGTGCCTCCTCCCTGCAATCTGACTCAGCCCTCCCCTTCTCAGTTTAAATCTATGTTTTTTTTTTTTTAATTACTTTTTACCCCCTACATCCCACAGTAGCTGCCTCGTCAGGAGTCGCCCATGAACCCCATCCCTGCCACCCTCTTACCTACTGCTCAGGTCCCTCCATCCTGTCGTGGTTTGCCCCCTGGGCAGAGGTGGGGTGGGGCGGGACACCCCAAATCTCTTCATCACGTCAGGAACTCAAGGCAGTGGCAGACGGTGGCACATTAGGGCTGGGTCGGCGCGCCATCCTCCCGGCTCCTGAGGGTGATTTTTTTCCGCTTTTTCTATGTGGAAGCTGCATGCCAGGATGTCTAGGCATGAATGCCGACGTCTGCAGCATCCACCCCCAATGGTGCAACCCCCGGAGCTGACTGGTCCATAGACATCTGCCTGTGGCCAATCAAGCCTCTGCTGGGGTGCAGACATGCTGGCATGCCCCCAGCCTCTGCCAGGGGTCAGCACATGCCGGGATGGATCCCTGTCCCTCCCCCCGGAGAAGGTGAACTGTTATCGGACGCTCTAGCCTATCTCCCCCAGCTGACCCCCAGTGGCCCGAGTCCACTACTGAACCCAGGTCGCTGGCGTGGGGTGAGGTGTGGCGTCCAGCGCTTCAATCCTCAAAGCCACCGGGCCGGCTCATCTATGTTGTTTTTAATGTACTTCTCCAGCCCATGTGACTGTATTGGTAAATGAAGTGACAGAGTACAGGGTGATGCGTGAGTGGCCCTGCTTGCTTCTCAGTCCCCCCCCCCCGGAGACAAAGGGAGCATAGCTCTAGCCAAGGGGGACTGAGGAGAGACAGAGAACTGCCCAGGCCAAAAAGAAAGATTGGATACACCAGATTGCTAGTTCCAGCAAACAGCCCCCCCCAAAAAGGGGATGGTGGGAGGGGAAATCAGACCTAATGATTGAGATTCCCTCAAAGATCTACTGTTACGGTAAGTTCTTATGTAATTATTCTATCTTTTTCAGGGGTATCTCAGTCATAAGGTCTCGCCGTAGGAACGAGTCCCAAATAGTTACAGGTGCAAACAGTCTGGGAGGAAGGCCAACCTTAAACTTAAGACAGGAGGCCTTGCAGCACAGCCCTGCCAAATCCTGCATGGGCTCTAGAGGCAATGTCCAGACTGTAGTGCTTGGTAAAAGTGTGGACGGTACTCCAGCTGGAAGCCACATACATGTCAGCGGCTGAGATCCTTCTGAAACAAGCCACAGATATAGCCATGCCTCTTATGGAATGAGCTTTGACAGCTCCAGGCAATTCTGTGCTGTACTTGTTGTAGCAGAACACAATGCAGTTAGCCAACCACCTGGACAAACATTGTTTGGAAACCTGAATGCCTTCTCTACCTGAGGCAAAAGAAACAAAGAACTGCTTTGACTTTCTACATTCCTTGGTTCAGAGTAGGTAATATTTCAAAGTTCTTCACACATACAGTATAACATATGGAGCAGTACTTCCCCTGGAATGGCATGCTCTGGAAAATGAACAGGAAGGTGGATAGATTGGTTCAGTGTAAAGTCAGACACCACCTTAGGAAGAAACTTAGGATTCATGTGCAAAGGTACCCTGTCTTTGTGGAAAATCAAACAAGACTCCTCACACCAGAGGGCCTGAAGCTCTGAAATTCTTTGAGCAGAAGTAACAGCAACTAAAAATAATGCTTTATAGGAAAGGAAATGTAGCTCGCAAGTTGCGGCTGGCTCAAACGGAGACATGGTCAACTTCTCCAAAACGAAATGCAAATCCCAAGCCAGGACACGGGAATGGACTGAGGTTTCAGATGCAGGATGCCCCTCAAGAAGGTACAGGAGACATCTAGCTGAACTATGGTACAGTCACCCATGGGCTCATGAAAGGCCGAGACAGCTGAAAGGTGCACCTTGAGGGAGGAGTACTGGAGACCCGAGTCAGACAGAGAAATCAGGTAGTCCAGGATTTGGTTCACCAGACAGGTGAAAGGGTCCAGTGATTATGTTTGGCAGCCTATATGGCAAACTGCTTCCACTTCATGGCATAAGTGGCTCGGGTGAAAGGCATTCGGGGCCGCCACTAGGACATCCGCCAATCTGTTGGAGACCCCAAATCTGGCAATGGCTACATCCTCAGAAGCTAAGCATGCAGAGGTTGGGATGGACCACGGTCCCCTGATCCTGAGTCAGCAGATTCCTGCAGAGGGGGACAGGGACTGGAAGTTCCTCCAACAGCTACTGTAGAAGAGGAAACCATCTCTGGCGGGACCACAATGGTGGTACCAGAATCATGGTGGGACCCCTCCATCTGCAGCTTGATTAGCACCCTCTGAATTAGAGGAAATGGAGAGGGGGGAGGGAGGGAGGTGTAAAGAAACCTCCTGCTCCCAGAGAGGGATGTGTCTCACCAGAAAACTCCAGGCCATGGATCCAGAGAGCAGAAACTGGGCAGTTTTGCATTGAGTAGGGATGAAAAAAAGGTCCAGCTCTGGATGACCCCATCTGTCAAATAGCTCTTCTGCAATGGATAAGAGAAGTTCCCACTTGTGTATGCTGAACTGAGTCTGGCTGAGGTTATCCGGCAGAGTGTTTAGCACTCCTGGGACATGGATCACCAAAAGAGTCAGGCTGTGGTTCAATGCCCAATACCACACTCTCATGTCCTCCCTGCACAAGCGGTATGAATGTGTTCCCACCTGCTTGTTGACATAGTACACAACACTGAGGTTGTCTGACTGGATCAGCAACTGACCTGCAAGAAGGTAACTCAAGGGGTTGGCGGACATTCAGGAGAGTTGCCTACTGGGGCAGGCACAAGTGGTGGAATTGAGGAGGTGGTCCTTGAGGGAGGAGGTGAAAGAGCCAATTGAACTATAGGCCTGAAATTCAGAGGGCAGTTTCTTGTAAAATTTAGGGCCCTTGTTCGTGATGGAGTTCTGCGCATGCTTGGTGCGGTAAAAAGGGGTGTTGAAGATATGACAGGCAGCCCTCTTGTACTGCGCTTGGGAACCGATAAGGGGAAAAAGGAGTGAACGCTGATCGGCAGCAGGTTACAGTGAACTTTGTGTAGGAAAGACAGTATTTTAAGTTGGAACTTGCCTTCAAGGGTGAGCCAGTTAGGCCGGCCTGCTGGTGTGGCGGTAGAGCTACCGCTTGTGATGCCAGCGACCCAGGTTCGGGTAGTTGCCTGCTGCTGAGTGGCCAACAGAGGAAGAAGACTGAGTGCCCGATGAGCGTTTCCTTCTCCGGTGGGGAGGGCTGCATGTTCCCGCTGCCATACTGCCACCTGGGTGACCATGGGTGGTGGTGCAGTTGGGGAATAGCAGAAGGGAAGGGTTAGACGTTGGCCGAGGATCTGAGGGAAGGCGGGTCTCAGCATGCCTTTATCTTTTTGACCCTCCCTGCGTGCAGACGTCTATGGGAATGGGACCAGAAAACCAAGAAAAGTCCTACGCTTGCCCCTGGAGATGGGCCTCAGCACCACTAACTAGGAGGACTGGAGAAGCTCCAGAACTGCGTCTGCCTCATCTCAGGTAAGGAGGGGGTTAGGAGGACCCTCTTCCCCCACCCGGGAAAGCAATAAGGGCACTTAAAGGGTTTACAGGGGTGGAGGCAGGTAGGGGAGCAATATCCTCCACTTCCAGTTTTGTAGGGCGCAATGAGGACCCTAAGGATAGGAGCCGACGTGGTGTCGGTGAGGGGGCATAAATAAATAGTAAAAAAAAAAAAAAAGGTGAGCCAGTTGAGGGAGGCATAGAGGGTACAGTGATGGGTCATCCAGGGGAGGCCAGTCACGAAGCATGCAATATTACTGTATGTAGTCCTGAGTTTGGAGAAAAGGGGGGGGAGTAGACAATACAGCCATAATCAAGGAGGGCATTTGAGAATCTCCTGCTTTTGCCTACCTTCTGGGAGGGCTTGGGCAGTGGCTTTGCCCTGCTTCCAGTTAGTATTTTGCTAATTTACCATATGGGACAGGTAGCTGGCAGTCCTCAGCCCCAGGGTGGAGGAGGCATAAACCATTCTTACCCCAAAGGTCAATCCTGCGTGACTCCTTGTCAAGGGAAGGAAGCCAAGGTGCTTAGGTGCCTTAATAACCACTGAATTGGTTTCAGGCTGGGCAGCATAATGAGGAAAACCCCGGGGGGCAAGATAAAGTTAATCTGCCCTATGGGGCATGACTGACACAATGTCGGGACTATGCCAGACTGCTGTAGTGGCATTCTTCAGAGCAGGTAAAATAGGAGGAATGATCTTGGGAGGAGACTCTGGGATCACCAGGAAGTCCACGAAATCCTTCTTGGTGACATTGTCTTCCTCAGTGTGGAACCCCATAGCTGAGGACAGCTGCTTCATAATATTGAAGAAGATGGTCCTCTGGAGGTGACCTATAGGTGTGCTTGACAGAGTCCTTGCTGACAGAAGAAGCAGTGACCCTGTCAGAAGAAAGGTGGTCTTCCTCCTCCTTTTCCTCATCAGGAAGAATGACATAAGAATGGTACTCCTCCTCGATACTGACCTCTTTGAGGTCCAGGTCTGCCGTGTGAGGGACCGAAGATGACCCACAGAGGACTGACTGTGCCCATCTAGGAGGACTCCACAATGAAGCTGCTGTTGACAATGCTGGAGACAAAGACCTAAAGGTGCCAAGCTGCTGAACAATCATTGAAGTGAATTTAGTCAATATCTCATCAAGGTCGATGACCAAAGACTGCGTTTATTGGGGGAAGGGGTTCGACGGCGCAGGTAGCGATGACCCACTGGAGGGCCCTGAGGAGCTGAAGAACCTGTAAACCGAGGGCCTAGACTAGGATCAGCCCTCGTTGGGAGAGCCGTTGCCGACAAGCCCATAGTTGACGTAGGAGGGGTCAACGACCCAGAGGCTGACGTCCGGCTGCCCTGGGTATCTGTCAGAAGCACTGCCAGTATGGGTCTGGTGGGCACAAAGACCTGGACAACGGACCTATGCATCAGTGCAGCTGCGGCCAATGAAGAACCCCCAGATGAAGCAGAGGAGGCCGTCGGTGAGCGAGACCGCAGCCGGAGGAAGCAGTTCCAGTCTTGGTTCTTTTTGTGACTTTTCCCCAAAGACCTAAAGACCTGTCTCGGGCCTTGGAGGCCTGGGAGCTCAATGACCCTGCTGGTGACTGGGAGGCTGGGACGCCTGCCCAGAATTGGCTACCTGTTGCTCCATTAGAACATTTTTAAGAGCCTTTTTGTGTCACCTGAGGGTTGTTTGATTAAACCTCTGACAGAGCTCACAGTCAGAGACTTTAGCTCTGTTTACACTGCTGACTTTGCAGTGCATCAACCCATGTGCACGGGTTGATGCGCCACAAAACTGGCAGTGTAAACACTGTCAGGGGCTCCTTATGTGCCCATCGGATCATTTTTTTGATCCGACAGTTGTAGGATGAGTATCGGAGTGAGCGCATTAAATGGTAGTGTGAATGCTTTGCTGCACTCACTCTGCTACAAAGGCTGTTTTTTCATCAGCCTCCGGTGAATCCACAGCCCCTCCTCAGAGCAAGCTGCAGTGCTGTGACAGTGGGTTGTGTGAATGGGAATGTAGCCGAAGCATAGGGAAGGGAGCAGCGCTCATGACATAGCGCAGCCGCCATGTAAACACAGCTTTTGCAGTCAGGCCCAAGACAGCAGACAAAGAGAAAATGTTCATCTGTGGAGGCAATCTTTCCGCAGTGATGGAAGAAAGAAGCCAAAGGATTAACTCTCTACATAAACAAAAGAAAGGAATCTCTTTTAAAAAAGAGATTCTAAGGTAAATGAAAAGCAAAAGCCGTAGGCGAAAAAGGCACAAAACTACGACACAGCTTCTGTGGAGACCTGTGCGAGCAATTTGATGGCGGGAAAGAACTGAGGAGGGAGCAGGGCCGCTCATGCCTTTACAGGGTTGGTGATGTGGTTGCATGACGTTGGTGTGAGCGGCCCCAGTTGTGCTGCTGAAAATCTTCCATGTGGATCCTGCTTCACCAACGCCGAAGTCCCTGCAGTGAGACCTGAAGACTGAGATACCCCAAAGAAGATCAGGGATCATTCTATGCAGCAAAAGATCCATCTGCAACACTCCCCAAACAGTTTATACTATCTGATCCGCACTGATGCAATTCATCTGCAGCTCTCGCAATAATGCAGATCAGGCAGTGTAAACGGGCCTTAAGCGTGAATGTGAAATGAATCCAGGCAGTTAGAATACCTCAGTTACTGGATCAGGCAGCATGCCTTTGCATACACACATCAGGTTTTGTCAAATGAATCAATCAAGTAGGAAGGGAGGAGAGCACAGTTACATTTATACTTAAGAGCAAAGAGGTTAATTTAGTGTCTGTATTCCAGCAGGACCCTGTGTAGGTCCCTCAACATTTGGTGCACTGAGCTGCATCAATCTTTTTTTTTTTCCATAGTTTTTTCCTCTCAGGGACAGAATTCCTCATGGATTCCCCCGGTAGTGGGGCCAGGGGGAAGGGCCTTCATCTGCCCCCGATGCACAAATCCAGATTGTCCTGGTGGTCAGGTGGCGGTACGTGCCGCAGGGGAGCAAGCCAGGCTTCATGAAGCCCACCTGTCCCAGTATCCACTTTTTCTCATTCCCCTGCCATGGCAATACACCAGGACATATGCGTGGAGGTGCACATGCACTGCAGAGCTGTGGCCCCACCCTTAGAACTGCTCACTAACCTGCACTATCACTGGGCATTTACCCGGTGGTAGTCAGATGTGGAGATGGCTGGCCACCCTTCCCCGGGAGAGGAGAACAGAGCTTGGGGGGCTCAATCCTCTCCAGTCCCGGCTGACCCTCGGCAACCCTTTCTCGTTCCCAAACACAGGTCGCTGGTGTATTAGGAGGTAAGGGGCTCAACGCCTCAGCCCTCCACACTGCTGGGCCAGCATGAGTTGCATAGATATTATGGGTAATTCTGACAGCCCTGCCTTTGAAGGATGTGGCAGTTTTTCAATTCACCCTGAGAATAAGAACATCATATAACAGCTGAAACAGAACGTAACATGGAAGTTGACAAGTTTACGTGGGGTTTTAGAATCAAGGCAGTCTTTAACACATTTTAGTTGCTTTAGGAGACCTGACATTTTGCAGGTCGGTTCATTAATGCGCATTTCCTACTACTTACATGCACTGGAAGGTATTTATAGCAGCAGTATTTGTTAGTCAGCAAAAAATGTCAACTTTTTTTTTTTTTTACCAGAAATGTATTTCTGACATCCTTAGATTCACGCTCAGTGTATTTTAAGTTTTTTTCAGATATTTTCAAAAAGAACAGTTATGTACTTACTGTAACAGTAGATCTTCGAGAGAATCCCTTTCATCTGGGCACATCTATGGGATTATAGCCGCCAGGCTCTAGGACCACATGGAAACTTTTGCATGCAGTTCACCGGGGGCCACCCATGACTACGTCCTATGTCACTTTTCCCTATATAAGCACAGGTGGCCCCATCCCCCCTCAGCTCCCTGCCAGAGATCATGCTCAGAGGATCTCTCCCCAGGGAACCAGGAGAGAATGCATGGCTCCGCCGAACAAGAGAGGCAGAATACCCAGCATGAAAACTTCTGATATTCCTTCATGGAAAAAGAGACAGCATACACAACACTGTCAAATCCTTGAACCTCTGTTCAGTGAACCGAATGATAAGGTGTGACTATGCCGAGCAACGGAGACAGGGAAACCCAGGATGTGCACATCTAGTAAACTGTCCTGGAGAAGGAGACAGCAGGTACAATACTGTGAACATCTGGGGCCTCTGTGCAGGAAACCAGGTGGGAAAGCATGATTTTGTCTGACAAAGGCTGCAAAACGCAACATGGGTGCTGGCCTTTTACAGAGAAATGAGACAGCAATGTACCAAACTGTAAACCCCTAGGGGGATGGAGGGTGGGTTAGCACGGTCTGATGAAAAAGATTCTCTCAAAGATCTACTGTTCTGGTAAGTATGCAACTGTTTTATCTTCATCAAGGATATCTCTTTCATCAGGCGACACCTATAGGTTGAGTAACAAGCAGTTCTGACCATTAACAGTCTGGATGGTTGGAGGGCTACAAACTTATGAAAGAAGGCCTGGAAGACGTGCCAGGTTCAAGCCTTTTCTTTTTCAGAAGGCAATGTCCAGATTGTCAATTTCTAGTGAAAGTGTGGTCAGTATGTCAACTGTTAGTTGTGCATGACCCCGCAGCAGGTACAGGTTGAAACATGCACTAGAGATAGCATCTCACTAGGTAAATAAGCACAAACAACGTAGGAAGTTGTTCACCATGCCATCTGTAATTGGAATTAACACAGATGACCAGCCCTCTTGGTAGGCACTGTTCATAAAGGGCCTTATTTCTCAAAGAAGGCTGAAAATTAAGCTGTTAGTACTCCTTGGAGACAGTTACAGCATACAGAACACCTGAGTATTCTAGGCATTGATAGGAAAAAACTCAGGGTGAGTACACAGAGACTCACAAACTTTGTGCAGCAGGTGGACAAGAAGGCTAGTATGCTGGCCTAAAGCTGTGACATCCTTCAAGTGGAAAGAATGGTAGTAAAAAAGGAGCGCTCTTTGCAAAAAAAGGGCATACTCCTCCACACACCGCAGGCTCAAGGAGAGCCAAGGTAATGTTTTTTGCAATGCAGGCTGCTAGTCACCACTGGTTCCAAAGAAACATAGAATTTGACGGCAGATAAGGACCATATGGCCCACCTAGTCTGCGTCTGACCACTTTCCCTATCTACTGTAATACCGCAGACCCTATTTGATCTCTGTCTTTATCCCCCCCTTTCCTAACCACTAGGATTCCCCTATGTCTATCCCATGCATTTCTGAATTCTGTTACTGTCTTTGCCCTCACCACCTCCGATGGGAGGTTGTTCCATGCATCTACCACCCTCTCAGTGAAGAAGTACTTTCTCACACCCCCGAGTCTACCCTCCAGCTTTACAGTATGACCCTTGTTCTTGAACATCTTTTTCTCTGGAAAATGTTTCCCTCCTGTACCTTATTTATATACTTGAGGTATATTAAAGTCTCTATCATATCCCCCTCTCCCTCCTTTCCTCCAGGGTGTACATACTGAGGTCTTTTATTCTCTCCTCATAGGGCTTTTGGTGCAGACCCTGCACTATTTTAGCTGCCCTCCTCTGAACCGCCTCTACTCTGTCTATGTTATTCCAGAAATGTGGCCTCCAGAACTGGACACAGTACTCTAGATGAGATCTCACCAATGATTTGTACAGCAGTATCACCACCTCCTTATTTCTGCTAGTGATACCCATCCCTATGCACCCCAACATTCCACTGGCTCTCGAACTGCCCTGTCACACTGCTTAGCCACTTTTAGGTCATCAGATATGATTGCCCCAGGTCCCTTTCCTCTTTAGTGGTCATCAGTACCATGCCCATCATCAAGTACTCTGCCTCAGGGTTCCTCTGTGCCCCAAGTGCACAATTTTGCACTGAATCTTAGTTGTCACACTCTTGACCACTCCTCAAGCTTACTTAGATCCCTCCTCATTTTTCCACCCCCCAGGAGTGTCAACCTTGCTGCAGATCTTTGTGTTATCTGCAAAAAAAGGCATACCTTCCCTTCTAACCCTTCTGCAATGTTGTTTATAAAGACATTAAAGAGGACTGGCCTCAGTACTGATCCCTGTGGCACCCCACTGATCATCCTCCCTTCTCAGAGTGAACTCTATTTACCACCATTGTCTAACCCCTATCCTTCAACCAATTTCATACCCATTTTACTACCTTGGTACCCACTCCCAGACTGCTCAGCTTGTGTATGAGTCTCCTATGTGGAACGATGTTGATGGCCTTGCTGACATACACCTCTCCACCCTGATCTAATTTCCTTGTCGCCCAGTCAAAGAAATCAGATTTGTTTGACATGACCTCCCCCCAGTAATTCCATGCTGTCTCAGATCCTTTAAGCCATCAGATTCAAGATATTCCACAATCCTTTCTTTCAGCAGTGATTCCATTAATTTCCCCACCACCAAAGTCAGGCTGACTTGCCTGTAGTTGCCAGCCTCCTCCCTACTCCTACTTTTGTGAAGTGGGACTACATCTGCCCTCCTCCAGTCCTCTGGAACCACTCCCGTCTCCAGCAAATGGTTGAACAAGAGTGTCAGTGGTGCTGTCAGTACCTCTCTAAGCTCCTTTGATATCCTTGGATGTGTCCCATCTGGCCCCATTGCCTTGTCTACTTTCAGTTCAGGATTCTCTCCTCTGTAAATGAACTGGTGTCCACAACCCTTCCATTGATACTCCTGCCGCTTGTCTGTGGTCCCTCTCCTTCCTCTTCTTCTGTAAATACTGAGCAAAAATATTTGTTTAGGATGTCTGCTTTGTCCTGGTCTCCCTCCATGCACTTCTCTCCTTAGTCTTACAATGCCTCTCTTGGTCTTTCTCCTTTCACTTACATACCTGAAAAATGCCTTTTCCTCTTTCTTTACTGCCTGGGCTATTTTCTCCTCTGTTTGGGCATTTGTGCACCTGACTGCTTTCCCTTCCTCCCTCTGCTTCACCTGAGAGGCAGGGAAAGCAGTCAGGTGCACAAAGGGAGCCAAGGTAATTATCTCCAATTCAGGCCTCCAGTTAGGACTAAATGATAAACAGGAGACTTTTAAGATCAAGGACCTCTGCTAGATATGCAAGTCCCTATCAAATGGGCTACTGTATAACCTGCAGTAGGCACCTGGAAAGTTGGAGCAACAGCCCAAGTAAACTGCAAGAGTCCGCCTCTGAGAAGAGTAGCAGATACTGCAGACTGGGATTACTGTACAAGGACAGTAACCTAAATGAGTCTGGTGGAAAGCTTTCCCAGTTGCCTCCCAGACAGCGATCACTTGGCAGGAGGCTTCAAGTCTATCCATGGCTATGCTCTCAAGAGCCAGGCAGGACCATAACTCCAGATAGAGTCCTGATGGACCAAGGGAGGGATAGTGAGGCTTAATAAAGGGGTGAGGGTGGGCAGAGGGTGACAGTGAAAAAGCAGGGATACTGAATGAATATTTCTGCTGAGTATTCACAAAAGAAGAGGCGAGGGAGGTACCTAAACCAAGCAATATAAGAACTCTGGATAGGGGGGTCAATACCAGTCCATTCACAGAAGAAAGGGTCCTGAAGGAACTCTTAAAACTGAAGGTACACAAAGCAATGGGGCCTGATGAGATTCACTCCAGAATTCTAAAAGAACTAAGGGGAGAACTAGTGACACCACTGACTACCCTTTTTAACAAATCATGGGAGGATGGTGTGGTACCTGTGGACTAGAGCAGGGTGGATGTGATTCCCCTTCACAAAAGTGGGAACAAGGCAGAGGCAGGAAACTACAGATCTGTTAGTTTGACCTCAGTGGTAGGGAAAATGATGGAATTAGTTCTGAAAGAAAGAACGGTTGAGTACCAAGAGGCCAGCGGGGCACAGGACTCAAGGCAGCATGGATTCACAGCGAGAAGGTCATGTCAGACGAATCCAATAGATTTCTTTGACCGGGTGACCAAAGTAGTAGACCAGGGAGGGGCTGTGGACATGGTCTACCTAGATTTTAGCAAGGCATTTGACACAGTTCCACATAAAAGATTAATAAACAAGTTAGCCAGCCTGGGAGTAGGTCCCAGGATGGTAGCCTGGTTAAAAAATTGGCGGGCAACAGGACACAGAGGGTAATAGTAAATGAAGTCCACTCCAAAGAAAGGGGGGGGGTTACTAGCAGGGTACCGCAGGGTTCAGTACTGGGACCGGTTCTCTTTAAAGGGTACCTAAACAAGCAGTTTTTTAAAACTGCAAATTCCAAAATCTGGCTTTATATCGAGGTGAAGTAAAGGCTGCTGTTTACATTCATGCTAAAACTGCATTTATGTAAATAACATAAATGCAGTTTCATAGCTTTTGAAAAATGTAAACATCAGCCTTTCACTTTCAAAAAACAGCCTTGGTTTCTCCCTAAGATGGCTGCCAAGTCTGTTAAGTGTTGAGTCATGATGACATCATAAGAGCCAGAGACAGAGATCCACATACATACCTATAATGCTAACTAGTTCTTCTTTCCCTCTTTATTTTGAATTGTTGTACCAGAATGATCAACACCATGTATTAACTCGTAGATTATTTTGATCAGTACACATTAGGCTATGATTTTGTTCATTTTGTTTACTTTAACTTGTGGAAAATGTTTTGCAATCCAGCTGACTTTTTCTTTGGCAAACTGCATTACAGTACAACACTTCAAATACCTGATGATCTAGTGGTTATATGATGCACTGAATTTTGTTTTTTGTTAACCAGGAGAGATGCACTAAGCTGAAAGCTTGTTTACAGGTGTGGCCTGGGAGCACAAGGAAGTTTAATGACTTGCTCAGGGTCACACAGCACAATACCGGTCTGGTTCAGTTCCAGAGGGTTCCAAAGCTCATGCTCTCGTGTTAATCCACAAATAAGGCTTTCTTTTTCCATGTGAACCCCCTGCACCTAGCCTACCTTCTGTTGAACACCTCACCATCCATGCTCTGTCCTTAGTACTGCTTGTGGCGGCATATGAGCTTGCCGTCTCATGAAGAGAATTATCACACCTCAGATTGTAATATTGTACCTCAGAGAGTTTTGCACACCTATTCTGATACGCATCATCAGCTAGCACTGTTAAAAATACCTCCCAAATCACTCTCCAGTCCACATTCTCAATGTCTGACTTCTGCTCCCACAGTAAACAGAGTGGATCACCACCCTTCTGCACAGTGAAGGTAGTATGAACAGTTACCTGTTGTGTTTTTTCCCACCTCATTAACCAACAACTAGGTCTTCCTGGAGGGGCAAGCAATAAGCATCATGACCCACCAGAAAAACTGCTGCTCATGCCCTCATAAGGGCTGCACTTACAATGGATAACAATGTTATTAGCAGGAGAGGAATACTAATACATAAAGTGAATCCACTGGACTTCCAATGTCAGTCTACTCCTTTACCTGTGATCTGCAGAACCCTGCAAGACAGTTCCCATCAGTTCTTCTCCAATACTTTTCTGTGCTCTACTCCACAATGCGAGTTGGCTGGCTACCACCCTTCCAAATCTTGAATGAGCTGCCAGCACCTTGATCACTACCTGACCCCATTGCCCTGGTCAACATTCTCCTTCCTATAAAACCAGTTCATGCAATTGTCCAAGGCTGTGTGTGGATATTAATGTATGAAATGGCTGCCACTACATGTTCAGTCACTTCACTACCAGTCTAGTATTGCTTGTAAAGCACTTTGGGATGCAATGTGTATGAAAATCACTATATAAATGCTGATTCTTCTTCTTGTTATTTCCCATGGAAAAAGAAGACGAGACAAGCATATATTTGAGTTTCAAGAAAGTATGAACTCTAACATTGGACTGCACAAGAACTTTGCTACAAAAAAGTGGTGGTTCTAGGGGGTGGTGAAGGGTGTGGCTGCACCCCTCCCATAGTAATGTACTTGGTTGCTGTTGCTGTATTTCACTTTGTTGAAGAAGTCCAATTTATTGATTGTACAAATGTTTACATTCAAACTATGGATTACACGTGTAGGTTAGTTCAAAAACGTACTAGAAAAGAATAATAGCAGAAAATATAAAGGTTTAATAAAAATGTTAAAAAGTACATATTAAGCATGCAGACCACCCCAGCATCCCCATGATAACATCCTGGATCCACCATAACCACTAGACCACCAGGTTATTCAAAATTTGTACTGCACTGCAGTTTGCCACAGAGAAAGTCGGTTGGATTAAAACACATTTTCAGAATGTTACAGTAAACAAAATGAACAGAACCATAGCCTAACATGAGTATTATATAAAATAATGCACATGGTTTTGACCATTTGGGTAAAACAATTCTATACAAAGAGAAATAAGAACCAGTTAGCACTAAAGAGAGCCATATATCTCTCTGACTTTGGCTCCAATGATGTCATCACATAACAGATTTGGCGGCCATTTTAGGAAGCAGGTAAGACAGTTTTTTTTTTTGAAATTGGAAGGCTGATTTTACAATTTTCAAATGTTCTGGAACCACATTTAAGTAAATTATGTAAATGTAGTTTTAGCATTAATGAACAGAGCAGCCTTTCCTTTACTCACCTACGAAGTCAGATTTTTGAATAGTTTGATGCCAAAATGTTGTTTAGGTATCCTTTAATGTTTTTATAGGTGACATTGTGGAGGGACTGGAAGGAAAAGTATGCCTCTTTGCTGAAGACACAAAGATCTGCAACAGGGCTGATACACAAGGGGGGTGTGGAAAGGATGAGAAGGGACTTGGCAAGGTTGGAGGAATGGTCAAAAGTATGGCAGCTTAGATTCAATGCAAGGAAGTGCAATGTAATGCACCTGGGAAACACAAACCCAGGGAACAGTACACAATCTTTGGGGGGGGGAGTAACAACAATGGAAAGGGACCTGGAGGTAGTCATATCAGATGACTTAAAGGTAGGCAAGCATTGTAAGAGGGCAGTAAGGAGGGCTGGGGGGATACTGGGATGCATAGGGAGAGGCATCACCCGTAGAAAACAGGAAGTTGTTATCCCTCTGTACAGACAGTTGGTGAGACCCCATCTGGAGTACTGCGCAAAGTTCTGGAGACCCCATCTCCACAAGGACATAGACAGGATGGAGGCAGTCCAGAGGAGGGCAACTAAAATGGTACAAGGTCTGCACCAGAAGCCTAATGAAGAGAGACTAAAGGAGATTACTATGTATACCCTTAAGCAAAGGAGGGAGAGGGGGCACATGATAGAAACTTTCAAGTACCTCAATGGAATCAACAAAGTCCAAGTGGGTAGCATCTTTCAGAAAAATAGATGTGCAAGAACAAGGGGGCACAATTTGAAGATGGGGGAGGCAACGCAGGGGCAATGTGAGGAAATATTTTTTCACAGAAAGGGTGGTGGACGCATGGAACAGCCTTCTTGAGGAGGCTGTGGGATCAAAAACAGTGAGGGAATTCAAGAATGCATGGGACAGACATAAGGCAATTCTGGTAGGGGTAGGAAGAAGTAGGCTGTTGGTTAACTAGAATCTGCAGCTAATCCAATAGGTAGGGAAATGGGCAGACAGGGTGGGCCAAGCGGTCCTTTTCAGTCTTCAAAGTCTATGTTTCTAAGAATTGCCCTCTCATGATAATAGGCCTTAGCAGGACAGTAAGTCCACAGCCAGTTTCATCAGTTTGTGGAGCAGATATGTGCAGCCCTACGAGGAGCAGTGAATGCCCGAGCTACCCCCTCCACTGGGAGCACAAGGGGCACTTTCCGCCTGAAAGGAAAAGAAGCAAAGGCATGTAGGCACTTCCCTTACTAATAAAGGGAGAATATGCCACACAAGGTCGAACCCTATGTTCTGCAGTGAGTGAATATATATCCTTTAAAAATCATTTTTTTGTGTGTGTGTGTGTTTTGCAGTAAGAGGTGATGCCACAAAAAAGGAATTTGTCCTGTGCTGTCCCATCTACCAAACAGGTCAGCCACTATGGGTGGCAGCAAGGTCCTGTCATGCTTACTGGATCATAGCCTGCCTAACTCGTTTCTGGCTAGGCATGCAATATCTTCTGGAATGACACTAATCAATGGTTCTAGGTTGTCAACTAGAGGTCAACTCCAGATTCTCATTATTTCCTTTCATAAAGGCCCGCCCACTGACTGATATTTTTTCCATCAGGCTTCACAGAGGGCTTGATGACATCCGCAGGTAGAGACTGGGAGAAAGGGGGAGGTGTGAAGGACCCCTCCTGTGTACCAGGATGCTAATTTCCTTTTCTGTTGAAAAGAGCTACTACAGAAAGAGATGCGAGAACACTCTACTCCAGAACTTCAATATGTATAGGGCCCAAGGCTATTAGGGATCAAAGGGCCTTAGATTTGTCTAGCTCGGCACTGAATATCAGGACAGTGGCCATTATGAGATGGTCTGGAGGCCTGTGAGATGGATCCCCTAGTGCTGTGTTATCAGACAGCCCATTGGGTAAGAGGAAGGTTGGGTCCTGAATTAAGTCCCAGACTGCCTCCATATCTTGCATATACTGCCAATGGCTGATCAGACCAGAGGCATATTGACTGGAAGGTCTAGAACATGGAACACATAGCTGGTCCATGTGAGAATATATAAAAGCTGCACCTTGGAGTGAGCTGACACTGTCAAGTACTGGGTAGAGACCTGCAACATTTGGAAATAATAAGGCCAGAGGAACTCCCTGGACTGACAGTGTATTCTCTTGGGAACATAAACTGTGACCTGAAGGTATACCTCCTACCTATCCTTGAGAACGAGGCAATGCCTTATATAAAGCTATGTGAGCAGGGCTCACAAGGTAACTATTCTGGACTTTCTGTGCTTGAAAAGAAAGGTCCAGGCTCCAGGATCTCGGGTAGGCCTCAGATCAGCTGTACCTTTTGAGGACTAAGATGTGCCTCAGGACCACTCCCTATGTCCCCTTGTTCTCAGGGAACAGGGTCACCAAAGCTTCGCTTACAACAAGGTAAGAAAAGTGTTCCAGATACATTATCAGATGTTCTGGGAGGAAATGGGGAAAATTTTGGTGGACGGTCTGGAGACGGTACACAAATATCCAGAACATGTCCTCATGCTAGCATTGGTGTCACTACCTTGTCCTACATCTGTCAGATGACCACCCTTGTAAACAGCAATGCTGGAATCAGCAACAGTGAATCAGGCAGAACTAGGCATTGCTTCTGCCATCCCTCCTTTTGTATGGAGAGAAACTCAAGGGATGGGCAGCCAGGTAGGTCAGGGGGTGGACAGGTGCCCTACTACTGGCCTTACAGAAATCGTCTGCAGTGGAACAATCATCAACACTGGCCTGATGAGGAAAACCCTCCATCTACATCTAAAATAGGAATAATAGAGGAATGAAAATGGTTCCAGGCTCCACTTAAGGCATATAGGCTAGAAGGATGGCCTATAACCGGTGTTCCTCCTACCTTATCCCTCCCCTGAACTGACACTAGGCATCCACTCTGTTTCCCACCCTCCCTTGGTCCCTCCCAACCCCCCACCTCTTCTGACATGCCTAGGGCCAACCCAACCCCATGTGGTTTTCAGCATGCTGCCCTGCTGCCCCCGAGTGTCTCTCTTCATCACAACCCCATCCCTGCACCACTTCCTCCCCATTTCCCTTGTATGACCATTTAGTCAAGCACATTTCCCCTCTGGTGCCACCTTCTCTGTCCCCTCCCTGGCACCCCCCGCACTATTTCGCTTGCCTATTTTTGACAAAGCCCCAACACAGGGCTGCTTACCCTGCCTAAGTCTCCTGTCAACTCAAAAGGGGTCCTCCCCTGCTTTCTCAATGTAGCTCACCACTGCTTTTCTATATCCTTTACTGACGCTGTACTAATTCCATGATGCTAGTGGTAACACTGTAATATTGTAATCTATGTATGTTCTACATCTGCTCGATGGAATATGTCTATTGTCTGTCAACCCGACGTGGAACCTTTGTAAAAGAGCTTGTGGTCAAAGGTCTTCTCCGAATCCTTAAATAAAAAATAAATAAATAAAGGGGGAGGGCATGGAGAAGGGTCTTTCACCTGTTAATGGCAAAGCCAGACACCTTAAATTAGGCGTGTCCCTTAAGGCATGAGTCAGAGACAGATGTCCTGGCAACATTTGAAGTGTCATAGGCCTTATGTGGGACTATTCACCTGCATCAGCTGCAACTGTGGTGTCTTTGAGTAAAGCTGTTAGGGGAGCTGGGCCAGCTGCGTCAGCTATCCTACTGTAAGTGCAGAATGGCCTCGGGTTTACTATCCACAGGCTCAGATATGTCTGTTGCCCTGAACCTGAAGCCCCCTATGTGTAGTGTTCAAGTATGGCCTGGGGCAGCTATGCTGGCCCCCAGGATGGCTGACACAGATTTGTAGCCTGCCCTCCCAAGAGTAGCAAGAAGGGTGGGCGGCCTATGACAGACAGTGAGGGCGGCATCCTCCCCTGTAGAACAGAGGGGAGGGAGAATGACAGGTGGGAGGCCATACCCTGAAACAGCCTTTCCCTGTAAGGCAAGCCCCTAGTAGCCTGCTGATCACAGCAATGTTAGTTTCAAAGGCGTGACTCGGGGAGGGCCTGAGCATATTGGTCCAGGGGGCATTGTCACGGTCTTCCTCCTTGTCATCCTCCTGGATGGCACTTCTAGACAGCGTCGATGTGGTCAACAGAGTGAAATAAGTGAGCCTCCAGGGGCTGTTGACGTTCGGGAAAGAGCGGATGCTAAGGCCCTGAAAGAGTCACCGTGAAGTTGTATGATAGGTACCTCATCGACGGAGTCTGTATTACCAAAGGAAGTGGAAAAAAGGCATACTAGCACATCCATACTGGGCTAAGGGATCGCCTTGATGTTGGTGTCTATATCATTGACAGGAACGCTGGAGTATGCTGACGGGGAGTGACAGAGGGGCCACTGTTGAGTTTAGATGCATAGGAACAATGAAACGGGACAAAGCTGCACCACCGATGATGTAGAATCTTGACAGTAGTGAATGTTGGGGAGGCCAAGGGTGTCATCCCGATGCTGCTAACTGGCAGAAATAGGTTGGATGGGGAGGCAAGGGCACCACCATCAAGGTGTGAGGGTAACGTCACCGTTGACGTCGCTATATGACTGAGGTACAGTCGACGGGAGAGGCAGAGGCATCCACGCTGACATTGCTGTATGAAGAAGTAGCCCTTTCATACTCAGACCGTTCTGTCCCGCTTGGTGGTTGGGATGCAGGGGGATGGCACCACTGAAGCAGGCAAATGCCGGTTTGTTAGAGGAATCATCCCAGAAAATGAGAGGCGATCTTCGGCACACCCGGGAACCTTCCCCTGCCTTAGTCCCAGGTCAATATTCCCACAGCCTGAAGTAAATGGCGGACTGGTTAGTGTGGAAAAGGCCACCATCTGCACCAGTGATAAATTCCTCTCGCCCCATCATGGGCACATGCTGCCGACTTTTTCGACAACATGCTGGTGTTGAAAATGCATTTTACTGCTGATAAGAAGGGGAAAAAATGGTGGCTGAAGAAGCGACATTTCCACAGTGGCCCGATAAGCATTGATCGATGGCAGGAAAAGAACTGAGGAGGGACGGACCGCCCATGCTTATATAGGGAAGGGCAGTGTAGGATGATGTCATGGGCGGACCCTACTTTTTTTTTTTTACCTTTGTTTTACCAGGAGAGACACACTAAGCTGAAAGCTTGTTTACAGGTACAACCTGGGAGCACAAGGAAGTTAAGTGACTTGCTCAGGGTCACACAGCATGCAAGTGGGGGCTGTGGGATTCAAACTCAGGTCTCCAGGTTTGCAGCTCAGAGCCTTAAACCACTGCGTTATACTGTCTCCTTAAATGGTCCCTAATGGACTGCTTGTAAAAGTTTCCATGTAGTCCTAGAGCCTGGCAGCTATAATCCTATAGGTGTGCTATAGGTGCGGCCTGATGAAAGAGATATTCTTGAAGATCAGTTTGTATAGCTAATTTTGTAATTAATGACTCACACTATTAAAGATGGCTGCCACACGCAATTTTTAAAAATCTCTTTCGTTAAGGTTAGCTGTTGAATGCACATGCTAGATTCAGAATGTGGATATATTAGAATGGTGTTACCATGTGTTTCTGATGGTATGCAGCACAGCACTGTACCAAGATATTTAATTTTTTTATAGTGGGCAAAGCACAGGAGTGGAAAATTTAAAAAACTTGAAAATTCCATATCTTGGTTCAGGATTGAAAGACAACAAAAAGGAAAATGGATAGCTTTATATTTTTGTTAGAAAAACATCAGTGCTGAAAAAAAGGCTCTATGGTGTTTCACAAATAGGGGCTGCTTCACTTGGACATTCTGGATTTCAAAGACACAAGGAGATAAACTTAGGTCAGTAAGATAACATGAACAATGCAGCCCAGCAGAAAATGGTTAACCTTTACAGGAGTTGTTTAGCTGTCAAGTCTCTGTATAGAAACTTATAAAATCAATAATAGAATGAAGTAAAACAAAGTTCTCTTTAGTTGGCCGCATGTTTCAGGTGACTTGTTATAATGTAAACCTTTGATTACAATTCTAGTTGTTATTAGTTCTTTAAATGTTCAACGTCTGTTCCAACTCAAGGTGACAAATGTGATACAGAGTTATTGGTGAGACTAAGCATAGTATTTCTGTATACTGTGCCCTTTACTGCACACTATACAATACGTACAAGGTGTTCCATGTTTAAAGAGGTTTATATGGGGGTGCGGTTTGTCTGTTAAAAAAGAAACAAAGGGGGCACTGCTCAGCAGCTATGGAGTAAGCAGCCAAATACTTGAGTTCCCAGGAATAATTGTAATAAACTGCTTAAAACTTGGAAATTTCACTGTAAAAAGTGCATACGTTGGTGCATGATTCATTATTGTTGGCAGAATAGGTAAATCTCGTGGAACAAATGCCCCTTCAGCAGATTTTTTTGCTCCTAAGAAACAGCAGCAACAACCTGAGGAGCGGCCTACACTAAATGGCAGAGCCACGAACCCTGCTGATCTACCACCCGGGGAAGCGTCCCTAACTTTGATCCAGACTACCCTGCAGCAGTTGGTCAAGTCTGTGCAGGATTTAGATAAAAGTTTGACACCTTGACTCAGAGTTTTGGCTCTGGAATCCAGAATGGACCTATGTGAACAGATGCACTGGACAGAAGCCTTGGTCCTCAAGTCTTCTGATGCGATGGTGAAGCTTATTAAAAAACAACACTGTTGTGACAGCATCTGGAGACCACAGAAAACCAAACCAGGGAGAGAAATCTGAGAGTGGTGGGGCTATCCGAGGCAGCAGAGGGGGAGGATTGCCTCAATTTTGCAAGAACTTCTCTTCACACTATTTTGGGAGCTTTCTGAAGATGATCACCCCCTATCTATTGAAAAAGCTTATCGTATTACTACACGCCGGGCAGCAACAGACCCCATGGCTCTTTGAACACTGATGGTGGTGTGCACGGGAACTACGGACAGGGACTGAGCACTAGCTATTGCTAAGAGGTGGAGGACACTGAAGTATGGTGAAGATATACTTATGCTCTTCCTGGACTTTTCATACTGCATCAATGGTGCAAAGAGTTTGACGGGCTCAGGAGCTGTCTCCATCAACTAGAAGTCCACCACCAGTTATTGCTCCCAGTTAAACTTCGACTAACATGGAAGGGTCATCAGTATCAATTTATTGACTCTAAGGATGCCAAAAAGATGGTCCATTGCATTTAACAGGAGCTGGAAATGGGAGCAGAGGATGGAAACTCTTTGGATGAGGACTGATGATTTGGGACGGGCTGAATTTTAAGTTTGGGACTTGGGTTGATCTGTATATATGGTTGCAGTAAAGGTGGTTGGATCTGGTTGGACATGAGCAGGCCAAATTAAGATGGTGCTCATGTCGGTTTCTTCCTTTTGAGGGAGCTACACACAGCTGCTCAATTGTAAGTCCCAGTTACTGCTCCTGGATGCTGTTGAAAGAGTGCCTACCATACTGGGAACTATTTGCACGGGACTTCTTTGCACTATACTGCAGGCTGATTGGGGGGTCTGTTCTACATGTTAAGCCTGTTTGTTTTTACTTGTTTCTCTTTGCATTATTCTTCCATTACTGTTTTATGGTCAGTGATGTTGCTGATCGAAAGTGCTGGAAATCCTGACCATTACTTCTTCCAGGGAGGTTGGGGGATTATGTATTATTACATGACTGCTTTGCAGGAATCTTTTTGACCATGTAGTTACAGTGGTCACTGATATCCAAGTCTTTTATCCTATGTCTGATTCCCTCTTTGTCCTTCCTCAGCTGTATGTGATGTGAATTTTTTTTTGTACCGATCATGTTTACTGTGGGTAGTCCCCCTATGTCATAGCTCAAGAGGAGGTGTTCTACATGAATGTTTGGTTAACTGATGTATCTTTACTATCCTCCTGTGTACTCATTATTCTGTGAGTTCTGCTTGCAAAATCAATCAATAAAAACGACACAAAAAATACAGGTTACTCACCTGTAACAAGAGTTCTAGGAATGGTATATGTTGTTCATCCACACTTACTGGCAGGTTCCTTGCCGCTTTAAATCTTGCCGGAAGGTCTTCAAGCCAGCTCCTCCCACCCACCCGGGTGGTAAAACTCTCGGCTCCACTCCATGAAGCCAGATCTAGCCTGCTGGAAGCCAGGTTGTGTGTCGAAGCTGGGGAGGTCGGGTGGGTTGTGTGAATGAACAACATATACCATTCCTAGAACTGTTACAGTTGAGTAACCTGTATTTCTAGGGACATGGAAATGTTGTTCTATCCACACTTACTGGCAGACTCCTAGCAGTTCTCTGGGAGGAGGGAGACAAGGTGCACACCCCTTACTTAGGGAATAAGGACTGGAAAACCAAGTGGGTAATGAAGGTGTGTGCTGACTTCCAGGTAGCAGCCCTGCAGATTTCCTGGATAGGGACGTCCTTGGAAGCAGCCACCGAAGCAGTGGTATGGTGGGTAGAATGAACTCTTATCCCTTTGGGAGGCTCCATGCCCGCCAGCCTATAGCAGAGATCTATGCAGGAGGTGACCCACCTACCTATCGTCCACATGGCTGCAGGTCTGCCAGTGCGGCTTCAGCATAGGTGACAAACAGCTGGTGAACCTCTCCCTGAACTTCAGCCATCCTCCTTATAGTAAGAGAGCTCTTCTAGGGTCCAGAGTATGGAGCCTATTCGGCCTCCGAGGTGTGATTGGGGTAGAACACCGGCACAGTCAACACCTGGTTAAGGTGAAACTCTGACACCACCTTCGGAAGGAATTTCGGGTGGGGGCACAGGACAACCTTGTCCCTGTGGAAGACCAGATAAGGAGACTCTATGGAAAGCACCTGGTGCTCTCCCATCCTTCTGGCTGACAAGAAGGCGGTCTTCCACGACAGATGAGAGATGTTACACCTGTGCATCAGTTTGAATGGCTTGCCCATGAGCTTAGCCAATACCAGCAGTAGATCCCACGGAGGTGGAGGTTCTCGCACCGGAGGGGATATGTGATCAAGGCCTCTGAAAAAGTGCCCGACCACCTTCTCCTGCGCCACCGACTGCTTTCCAGCCCGCACCTGGTAGCCAGTGATGGCTGCCAGGTGCACCTTAAGGGTCGTCGACCGAAGCCCATGCTGAGAAAGGGACCATAGGTAGTCCAGAATGCTGGCCAAGCAGCAGGAGGAAGGGTCCAACCCCTTATCCTGACACCAAATGGAGAATCTCTTCCATTTGAAGGCATAGCATTTTCTGGTCGACTCGGTACAGGATGCCTCAACAACGCTGAGGACCTCGACAGAAAGACCCAAGGCCTGGAACTCTAGCTGCTCAGGAACCAGGCCGTCAGGCACAGGGATTGAAGGTCCGGGTGGAGTACCTTCCCCTGGTTGACTGAGATCAGGTCCGAGCGGGCTGGAAGCTGCCTCGGAAGCCTGAGCTGAGGCTGAGGAGATCTGGATACCAGAACTAGGCGGGACCAGTCTGGGGCTACCAGAATCACCTGTGCCTTGTCCCTCGCTGCTTGAGAAGCACCTGTGGATCAAGGGAAATGGGGAAGGCACAGAAGAGGCCCGGGTCCACAGCCTCGAGAAGGCATCCCCTGCAGTGAGCCCTCCTGAGGGGCGGCATAAACAGCCTCAGCTTCAAGCCTCCCTGGAGGCAAACAGGTCCACCTGAGGTGTGCTCCAGTGGGAGAACAGACCCTGTACTACCTCCGGCAGGAGAGACCACTCGTGAGATGCAGCACCTATCCGGCTTAGGGCATCGGCCAGAGTGTTGGAGGCTCCCGCCACATGGATGGCTAGGAGATCTGCCTCCAGATTGCTCACAAGGGAACATGAGCGGAGAGCTTCCTTGCAGAGAGGCAAGGAATGCGTCCCGCCCTAGTGGTTTAGGTAGTACATGGTCGTGGTATTGTCCATCTGGACCTGGACCACTTGACCCCATACAAACGGAGCGAAGGCAATGAGGGCTAGTCGGACTGCTCGAAGCTCCAGCAGGTTGATGTGGCATCAAGACTCCTGAGGGGACAAGAGGCCATGTGCTCTGTGCTCCCCCAGATGGAGACCCCAACCCAACAGAGAGGCATCGGTTGTTAGAATGACCATCGGCTTGGAGCGGACAAATGGGAAGCCCTCCTGCAGATGAGCTGGAACGATCTACCATTGAAGAGCATTCCACGTCCCCTGGGTCACCACTACTGGCTGGTCCAGAGGACCGGAGTGCTGTGACAATTGGCTGGCCAGCCCCCATTGAAGGGGACGCATGTGCCAGTGGGCCCAACGGACCATGCTGGTGCAGGCCGCCATGAGGCCCAGGAAGTCCTGGGCAGGGCGCAATTGCCCAACCAGAAATGATTGGGCAAAGGAGGTAAGAACCTCAGCCCTGTCCAGTGGGAGCTGTGCTCTGGCTCAAAGAGAGTCGAGCTCTGCCCCCAATGAATTGAATCACCTGCATTAGCATGAGTTCTGATTTGGCCTCGTTGATGAGGAGGCCAATCTGAGAGCAGACCTGGAGGGCCAGATCCTTGGACCACTCCACCTCCAGTCTGAAGGGGGCTGCAATCAGCCAGTCATCCAGGTAAGGGTACACCCGAACCCTTTGGCACTGCAGGAATGCTGTCACCACTGCCATGCATTTGGTGAAGACCCTGGGAGCTGGACAGAGGCCGAAGGGCATGGCCCGGAACTGGTAAAGGGATCCCTCCGCTCTGAAGTGAAGGAATCGCTGGTGGGATGGACGGATTGGGACATGAAAGAATTCGTCCTGGAGGTCCAGAGAACAGAACCACATGCTTTGTTCCAAGGATGGAATGATATGTGCCAGAGTAACCATCCTGAAGGTTCCAGACCTTAGGAACTTGTTCAGGTCATGTAGGTCTAGAATGGGGCGGCAGCCCCCGGTCCGTTTCGGGACCAGGAAATACCTGGACACAAACCCAGGGTCTGGTGGAGGATCCACCACCTCCTTTATCACCTCCTTTTGGAGGAGCAGAGCAATGTCGGCTCCACAAGCCGACAGAGAGGCTGCGGACCCCATAACCCCCCATGGGGTGAAGGCTCAGTAGGGTGGGGTCTGTTCGAATTCCAGAGGCAGACCTTTCCCTACCACTTCCAACACCCAGCGGCCCACAGTGACAGTGGACCAGGTGGAAAAGAAGTGGCGGAGCCGTCCCCCCATGGGGGAGAACCGGGGGGGTGACGAGGCTGGGGGCGACACCCCTCAACCTGTCACTGGGCAGGCTTGGAGGAAGGACCAGCCGAGGGACCTCCTAGGACTTTTCCTCCTGGCTTCCTGCTGGAGGAAGCTGCAGGCTTGGCTTTGGGGTGCAAAGTGCGAGCCTGCTGGCCCTGATGCTGGTGTTGCTGAGCCGGACGTGCTGCAGGGGCAGAAGGCTGAAAGGGCTAACGCTGCTGCTGGTGGCCTTTGTCCTTCTGGGCAGACGTGACCGAGTCCAAGGTGGCATTGGACTTCTCGATCCTCTGCAAGTGACCCTCCACCCTGGGACCGAACAAGTCGGTACCCAGGAAGGGAACGTCTGCCAGCTTGTGCTGGGTATCTGCCGTGAAGGTGGAGATCTGCAGCCAAGCTCTGTGGTGCATGGCCACTGCGGCCGCTACTGACCGAGCACAAGAGTCTCCAATGTCAAGAGCAGTTTGGAGCTGTTGCTTTGCCACCGCCCTTCCCTGATCCCGCACCTGCTTGATCGTAGTCTGGAGGTCAGCTGGGAGATGAGGAATCACCTCATCCAGGGAGCCCAAAAGGTCGTTGGAAAAGTGTGTCATGAGTATGGCCGAACTGACCTGATGAAGGTCTAAGGAGGACGCAGTGTAAACTTTACGCCCAGAGTAGTCCAGTTTCTTGGACTCTTTATCCGGTGGCTTGTCCACGTCCCAAATGTTTCCGGAGCACCGGAAAACACTGTCGGTCACCAACCCCTTCGCAGAGGGGTGCTCCGAGAATCCGGAGAGTGAGCCGGTGGGAACGGCATACTTCCTGGCCATCCTGGAGCTGGACAAGAAGCCAGCCGCTGCCAAAGCTAGAGGGCCGAACCAACAATGGCTTCGGCCACAGGAAAGGCCTCTGTAGGAGAATCCCCTCTGTCCAGTATCTCCATGAAGGGATACTTGGCCTGCTTTGAGACAGGTTCAAGCTTCATCCCAGTAGATTCTGAGATGAGCCGAAGTAATCCCATGAACGAGGATGGGCTCTCGTCCACCGACTGTCACCCAGAGGATTCCAGGTCGAGAGGAATGGAGAACAGGGAAGAGTCATCATCAGACTCCGAGGAGTCTGCAAACAGCTGCCGAGGGCCTGAGCCACCCTCCACCTGCCGAGACCGATAGGGAGTGAGGGTGACCAACAACCGATGGGGCAACTCATGATCTGACCGAAAATCCTTGGTCGGACGCCAGTTTTTGGTTGTGGAGGCGGGGGTTCCACCACAATGGGTGGTGCAGCTGGTTTAGGCCGAACAACTGGTGCCGGCTTTGGCTCCTCAATGACCATGAGGGGTTGTTTCGGCCGCTCAGGTGACAGCCACTTAATGGCCATGGAAGGCGACGGAGTCGGCTTGCTCCCGGACAAAAGAAACTGCTGCAACTTCAGATCCTCATAGTGCCGACGCAACTTGCGCCGGAGCCTATCCTCCGAGGAGGAGGATGATGAGGATGAGTGGCGCCGCTGCTTCCCTCGGTGCCGAGACCACCGATGTCGGTGGGATTGGCTGGACCGAGAGGAAGTCCGAGACCGAGACCCTCAGTGCTTCCGAGGGTGGGCCTGGGAGGGAGCAGGGGAAACCCGCTCCTCCCCCGGCTCAGGAACCTTAACCGGGGACTCCGGCACAGAAGGCAAGGGCAAGTCCTCGGTTTCCACCGGGGGAACCGGTGAAGATGGGTTGTCGGCTTCTCCAGTCAACAGCCCATCCGACGGATCGAGAAAAATCTCGACTGCATCGACGGGTGTCTCCTCCGGCTGACCTGACAGGGACACCGTGAAGCCAGCGGCCTTAGCTGCAACCTCGACTGAAGTCGCGTGTCGACTATCCGGGGAAGGGGACCTCTCCTGCTCCCACGAACGTCGATGGTGGGACTTACCTTTTGAGTCCTTTTTCTTGGACTAAAAGGAGTGTCCCAATGGCCCCTCTCCTTTAGTAGAGAGGGACTGACAATGCTTCTTAAACGAAGCCGAGTAGGAGGAGCCCAAGGAGAATGGGATAAATGCCGCGACCGAGGAAGAAGAAGATGCGGCCTGGGCAGACTCCTCCTTGAGGGCGATCATTTGCTCAAGTTGCTTAGCCAAACCCGCCACCAAGGACACTGTCCAATGGGCTTCCTTCGACTTGGCCAGAGGAATACGTCTCTCGGGGCGCCCAAGTTGAAGTCTGGCATCACGGTCTTCAAGAACGTTGACCGAAAAGGACTTGCAAAATTCGCAGGCCTGCGGATCGTGTTCGAGCCCAAGGCAGTAAACGCATGTGGAGTGCAGATCGGTCAGAGACATCTTGTGCCCACAAGGGCACTGCCGAAATCCGGGAGTCGATTTGTCCATCGCAGCCGTGAAGAAGGAAAAAGACCGAAGTCTAGAAAATTTAAGAATGAGTTTCGGTTTAACTGACAAGTTAGGATCCAGGCCTAAAACGCAGAGCGCTAAGGAGGGAACCTGAGCTTCCAAGCCGTAAGGAAGACCTGGAGTCATGGGGCGGAGCTGAGAGTTTTACCACCTGGGTGGGTGGAAGGAACCAGCTTGAAGACCTTCCGGCAAGATTTAAAGCGGCAAGGAACCTGCCAGTAAGTGTGGATAGAACAACATCCATGTCCCTAGAAAAGAAACATATTGATATCTTCTAAGCATTTATTTATCTGAAAATTATATCAAATGGATGGTGGGATGAGATATATAACCTTGTTTTCCTAGGGTCCCCTTAGTACAACAGCGTACAACAGTTGCCACCATCTGAGTGACAGATGGTGCAGGTTTGGATGCCTGCAATGCATACAGGAGGGGCAAGCGAATGCACTGGTGCATCAGGCTTGCTGGCATCAGAAGACACATGCATGCTCGCGATGGGTGGGTGAAAATAAGAAACATGGCCCCAGACTGACAGATGAAGCCCTGCCCACCTCCACTGCCAGATCGGGCTCAGTCCTCCCTACCTCTAGGGGATCTCAGCCCTGTATGACTAGATAAGGAGAGTTCAGTGCCATGGAGCAATAAGCAGGACCTGATCTGGAGGCAATGGGGTGGGGGTGGACAATGTTGCGGGGTCCTACAGGATCAGAGCCAGGAGGAGCTCAGTAGGCTGGGCACATGACTTTTGCAGCAGTTGAAGAATGTTCCCGCTGGAGAGCCGCAGGAGGTAAAAAAAAATTTGAAAAAATAAATAATTGTCTCATGCTGTAGCCCTTGAAAAGTGGGAAGGTTAGAGATTTGTCGATGAAGGGCTTGTAGGCTGCCCATCTGCTGGCCAAAGAAAGAGAAGGACCATCTGCTGATTTATGGTTAAGAAAGTGCCTTTTTAACTGGAAGAAGCAATACATCTTTCTTCTACTTACTTAAGTGCTGAGAATGCAAATCCTTTCAAGCCATCTTTGCACCTGAAAAATAAAAAGCAATAATTTAATAGTACAAGGTAATGAGGGAGGAATATCTGGTCACAATGTTACTTAAAACATGAAAGAAATGCACACAGACACAAATATAAAAATGCTATATATTCCTCATAGGAAAGATATTGAGTAGCTGAAGAAATGAATAAATCAAACAACATATAAATTTGGTAAAGTATTGAGTTATCTGAAATTCTTCATTACACAGACACACAGACACACACACACACACACACACACACACACACACAAACACACACACTCTCTTACTTCTTAAACTGAAGTACACTGCTGTATGCATGTGACCAGCAGAGGTCCCTAGTAAACTACTATTTTAACAGTTCACTCTGCTGTCTTTCTAATTCGAAAGTTACAGGCAAAAATAGACCAGGGATTTTTCCATCTGTTGTGGTCCTACCTGTGTCTGCTACAGCGTATCACTGGGAGGCCTTAGCCTAAGCCCCCTATTAGCAACTCAGTCTGTTTAGTAGGTTCTCCCTCCCATCTCAATTCCTCACACTGCTATTTAACCCCTTATAGACCTGTCATACCCCATCTGGAATCCCTGCACCATATCTGCCTCAACCACTTCCCTTGGCAAGTTATTCTATGTGTCCACTACCATTCCAGTGAAGAAGATATTTCCTCACATTCTTCTGAACATACCCCTGGCCAGTCTGTATCCATGCTCCCAAGGCAGGTCCCTTTGCTGCATTTTAACAACTGTTGACAATCCACCATGTTGTATCCCCTTGAGTTATCTAGGTGTTGATGTCATATCACCCCATTCCTTTCTAGCCTCAAGAGAGTACAAGTTTAGCCAACCTTTTCTTGTATAGCCTTGTCTACATGCCATGTATAATTTTGGTGGCCCTCGTCTACACTGCTTCCAGACGATCTCTGTCTTTCTTAAGAAGGAGGCTCAAAAATATCACAAAAATACCCTCTAGGTATGGCCTTACCAGGGATCAGCAGAGGGACAGGATCACCTCCTGCTGGTGAAGCCTGTGCTACCTCAGCCCAGTATACTGATACTGTGGGCCTTAGGACATGCCTTACTGCATCAGGCTGATGTCTTGAGGTTCTCACCAAATGTTCCCTAAGGTCCCTTTCCTCCATTTTTAGGCTCATTCTGACACTGCTTTGGGGTTCTTTTGCCAATTTGCATAACTCGGCACTGAGGAGGGAGTGGTTCTGTTCACGCCTTTATATGGTTGGTGACGTCGGTGTGGGCGGCCCCAGTGGTACCGATGGAAAATATTCCATGTGGATCCTGCTTCACCAACAGTGAAGTTCCTACTGGTGTGACCTGATGATTGAGATATACTCCCAAAGATCAAATGTATACAATGTATGCAGCAATCTCTCAGTTCCAATAAATCTATTTTCACAAGTGAAAAATCTGAACCAGGTGAAAAATAAATGATATTATTACACATTAAATAACACCATTTTTTTTTTCACTTGTCTATGTCCTCCTTTGACCAACAATGTCAATCAAGCTGACTGACACTCCATTCTGGCCAGTCTCACAAGGAATCTTCCACAAAACAACAGCCAACAGCACTCCTCCTTTGATACTTAATATCTCGCTCCTGCCGCCATCTTCATTCTCCGTTTCTCAGTAAATATTCTCGAAAATAAGTCTTAAATAGCAGCAGTTTTTTCTATCCATGATGTTTCAGCAATATATTCTCCCCTGGCATATTATTATTTTCTTCCCCCAACTTGTTTTGAAAAAAATGGCTGGCTATGGTTTGTAGTCGCTCGCTCGGGACCATAGATGCCACAACTTACAAACCTCTGGCCACGGTTCATGCTCACTCAGCCAACTCTCCAACTCTATCTATGATTAGCCACTCCTACTCAGACTGGGATTAAGCATTTAAGGTACAACAAGCACAAACCTTTTTTCTGTGAAGGGGGTGGAAGTGCCAAAAATACTTTTGGGGGGGCCACCCTTGCTCACAGAAATAAATGCCATATTTGAACACAGACCATTGTATATCCCCTATTTATCGGGGATCATTTACCACCACTGGTGGTGTATGAATTTTTATATTTCCTTACTTATTTACTTATAATGTCTGCATACTGGGATATACCTAGTTTTCAAGTTGGTACGGGGAGATAGTTACAGCAGCAGGTATTTCTAAGAAATGCACAAGCTACCTTTTTATCATTTAAATTTGTACTGAACTCAGATGGAGACAAAGTATAACATTGGGGGGGAGGCGGAGTAGGGGTATTGCCAGTCACCAAACAGGAAAGAGACCTGGAAGTAATCATATCTGATGACCTCAAGGCAGTAATGCAGTGCGACAAGGCAGTAGGTAGGGTCAGTGGGATGCTGGGGTGCATAAGGAGGGGTTTCACCAGCAGAAGGGAGGTGGTGCTGTCTCTGTATAGATCATTGGTGAGACTCTACCTGGAGTACTGTGCCAAGTTCTGGAGACCACATCTCAGGAAGGACATAGATAGGGTGGAGTCTGTCCAGAGGAGGGCAACTAAAATGGTGCAGGGGCTGCATCAGAAGTGCTATGAGATGAGACTAAGGGATCTCAACATGTACACTCTGGAAGAGAGAACGGGAGAGGAGGAATATGATACAGACCTATAAATACCTCATGGGTTTGAACAAGGTACAGAACGGGAATATTTTTCTGAGGAAAAGGTGAATGAGAACAAGGGAATATGCAAAGAAGCTGAAAGGGGGGAATTTAAGAAGAATGTAAGGAAGTACTTCTTCATTGAAAGAGCAGTAGATGCCTGGAACGGTCTTCCAATGAAGGTAGTGGGGGTGAAAACAATGGTGGGCTTCAAGCATGCTTGAGATGGGCACAAGTGGGGGGCACATGGGGGTGTTGCCAGAGATCAGATAGGGTCTTCACTGAAAGTATAGGCAAGGAAAAAAGGCAAACAGGGTGGGCCAAGTGGTCCTTATCTGACAAATTCTATGTTCTATGTTTCTGTGTTTCCATGAATTTGTAAAAGACAAACACAATAACACAATACACATAACATACCATACCATACTATACCAACAAACTATTTAGGACTGAAAGATATCACATTCAGTAAAACAAATCAAAGATAAAACTTACTAATCTGAGTATATTTACAGAGATTTGGTCATGTAGGTCATATTTATTTAACGTAGGTGAGAATGAAACCTACCAAATAAATTATTTATTTCTATGGCCTGATGACCCAAAGTGATGATAAATCATTTATCATCACTCCAGGGGGGTCGTCACCATTTATCATCACTGGAGGTTGGTCACAAAGGAGCTCTTAACCAATGGGACAGCAGCTTGAGCAATGCCTGATGACATCACAATGACCTCTGCTGCATTCAAAATAGAGCAGTGAAATCAAACAAACAGTTCACAGGTTATTCTTCATTAAAAGAACTAATCTGAAAGTTCTACAATTTTAAATACATTGAATAAACTGGGCACACAATGGCCTCACTCAGAATATGACATTTATCATCACTCGGGAGGGGCAGCACTTTCATAACTCACTTGTGGCTGTGCCGCTCATGAGTTACAGTCCTGCCCCCTCAGCCATGATGATAAATGGCATATTTGGAGTCCGGCCATTGTGTATTCCATATTTATTTATTTGAAAATTGGTGACTGGGAAAGGTGCACTAAGCCACAGCTCATTTTCAGGTGCGACACAGGGGTGGGCTCACAGGTACAGTTAAAAAAGACGTGAATTACAGGCGACATAATGACAAGTCAAATCAATTAATGAACCAATGCAGATATGCAAATGAAGGGTGAAAATGTGGGAGTTGGAGGCTAGGAGGTTGCAGCTGCATGGGGTATGGGGATTATTCAAACTGACTTTAGAATTTATGTAGGATTGCTATCTTGAGACACAACACCTTGTTTGCAGTGGGATTCTACTTTTGTCCCTCTTTATCCAGTAGCCAGGCAGCACAGGGGGATAAAGTCACCTGCAAACTGTCACACAGCAAGCTGGTGGCAAAATGGGATTTGAACCATGGCAACCAAATTTATAGTCCTTTGAGCAAACTTTCAGACCGTGATGCCCATCGGTCAGCAATATCATATTCTTACTTTCAGATGAAATGTTACAGAAACTAAGAAAAACTGCATTTTCAAAGTGCTTGTCAATTCCAACAGATCTAGTTGTATCAATAAACCAGCAGGCATATTAGTTGCACAGTGTGGGTTGTAGTTTGTCAGTGAGAAATTGCCATAAGGCCATCTTCTCAAAAGATCATCTGAAAATACGATGTTGGATCAAAAAGCTCACGTAATTGCTGTTTACAAAACGTGTTATTCTTTTCCTTTTCTTTGCTTTAGAAAACACATAGATAAAATTATTTATCCCCATATTAGGGGCAGTTTTATTTCTAAAAGAGACAGTATTAGCTTTCATTGGCCATTAATTGTAAAAGCACTGACACAGCCCCTCCTATGGATACAGTAAAATGAGGTTTGTGTCCTCCATGTTCACCTTTTGCTGGGTAAATGGTGTTTCCAGCCATCTGCTCAAAAATGTAGTTGCAGGCTCCCAAGATGTGACTCCAACCCTTAGTGCACAATGGGTGGAGTTAAGTTAGCAGCTGCCAGCTGTAGCAGTAGTTGTAAACAAAATCCACTTGACATATTGTGGGACACTAGTTAAGTCTTGGGATTGCATGTGTAGCATTTCTAAGTGGAGAGCTGAAAATAAGCCTCATTAGGGAATAAAGAAATATTGCAGGAATAAAGCCTAATGTTAACACTGCCCTCTGTTTTTAATTTTATATTGGTCACAGCTGAAAATGGTGAAAAAGTGAAGTGTATCTGATTGTGTCTCTTTAAAATAGCATTTCAATTGAAAAGTCACTCAACTGGAGGATGAGGGCCATTATACCTCAGCAGGAGCCGAGGCTGCACATTTCTACATTTGTAAGAAATAAAATGCAACTGGAATGTACAGGCAGGTGGGAGGTGTTTAAGAATAAAGACTTTTCCGATGGGAAACTTTATTAAATGGGTACTGTAACCTAAGTAGGAGAGGAACTCAAGACCCCCTTCTATAGTAAGAAGTCATGTTTTTAGATAGATTAAAAGTTGTCTCCGGTTTTCTTGTGTTCAGTTGTCTTTCTTCCTTTTGGGATGATTCTTCATTAACAAGTTATGGTTCTGCCCTCTCATAGTTGGAAAAAATGCATATTCCAAGTTATGCCTTTGTATATTCAAATAATCCTGCTCATAAGCATAAAATTATTTTAAAACTACTTTTGCAGGGAGGCTGCAGGTGGCCCATGATGGCTCCACCGTGGGCAAAGCAGAACAATGAGCTCTCCAGCAGTTCCAACAAAGCTACTGTTTTATTTAGTATAAGTATGCAAAGTATCCAACAGCCCAAGGATGGATAAAAGGAGCCCCAGTACTTCGAGGTTTCTAAACCTCTTCTTCAGGGGGCGTGGCCTGAGGCACAATTTGTATTGCTATTTATAGTCCCACACCGATGATGTGCACAGGTGAGACTGGCAAAAAACAATCATATTTTATAGACCTGTGCAAGTACCAATCTCCACACCATGTGGGAGGAAGGATTTGAAAAAGCTCTAAATATAAATGAAAAATCCTTCCTCCCACATGACGTGAAGGCCCCCTGTGGAAGAGGTTTACAGACCTCAAAGTGCAAGGGCTCCTTTTGTCCATCCATGGGCCTTTATAGATTTTGCACACTTATGTTAAATAAAAATGCAGTTTTGTTGGAACCACTGGAGTGCTCATGTATATGCTTCAGACATTTTTAGTTTACCAGCACCTAGTCTACTCCTGGAGTGCGCACCACTCTATAGCTGTACATGCTTCCACCATGGACCTGGTCTATGTCCTCGGTTGTCTCTCCACAAGAGCAGCCTCTTCATGAGACTGAAGATGTCCACAGTGGCCTCTCCATGGGCACCTTGAAAAAGCATACAAATTATGCGAAAAGTTAGCAGTTTGTTCTAGGGAGGTGCTGCTATGTCATTTGCTGTGTTTGCACTTGTTCTTTATGTAATAAACCAGCTTTCATCTGTACCTATCTTTAGAGGTCATTTTTTCAGGTTACCGTGATGTCCAGCTTCTTTCTCTTGTAACAAATATTCCAAGGTACGCCTTTGCATATTCAAATAATCCTGCTCATAAGCATAACATAGTTTTAAAACTACTTTTGAAGGGAGGCCGGAGGCAGCCCATGATGGCTCCACCATGGCCAAAGTTCTGCTCAGCATCCTTAGTGGAAAAGTCCATTTTAATTTTCTCCAGATATTTCTGCACTTCTCCGGGGTCTGAAAAGAGATAACTTTTGCCTGAATAAGAAACTTTACGTTATGCAAGTAATTGTAGTGAATGCAACACCCCCAACTGTTTGAATCCATGGTGCACATCATTAAAATGTTTTCTACGCTGATGAGTTGCAAAACTTATATCCTGAAACAAAAAAATGGATGAACTATCTGGCACCTGAAAGGATCCTTACTTCTGGCCCATACGTAGAATGTCATCCCTAATATTTGTTCCTGAAGTGGTGATCAAAATAGTGCGAGGGGTATCTGTATTAGCAGGTCTTCAATGAGGGATTATGCGATAGGCTTTCAGTATAAGTCCTGAGAAGTCCATTCCCAAGGTATTTTGCAAAAGTGAAGAGACATAAGCCTTAGGATTGGTATCCTTGGCACACTCCTGAATTCCTAGAAGTCTCAAATTACCTGATTGAACCCTGTTTTCCAAGTGCTCAAAACAGAGCTTCAAGATTTTGTTCTCTTGCAATAAAGTTGAGGCAACTGCTGCAGATTTCCCCACAGTCTCTGTTATAGTTTTGCGCCCCCCCCCCCCGTCTCCACAGAATCCAGGTGCATCTCCACATTTACCACTCGTGTGGTGAAAGAATCTGATTTTTTATCTAATTCCTGGACTGCTTGGCACAATTCTTGTTTAAGATCTTGCACTGCTGAGAGCAAGGTGGTATTTGTTGGTTTCCCTGCCCTGCTAGAGTTCTGTCCCCATCCGTCTCATGCCTCACCATCATGTGGCTTCCTTTTTGACCCTTTGCCAGGTTGTCAGATGGGATCTCAGTGAGGCGTATCTAATCCAGTTTGCTACTAGCTCTGTCCCCCCAATTTCCACAGGTCTGGTTGTGGGGACGCAGCTGGTGGGGCTGGGAGGTTGTAGGTTGGGCCCAAAGCTAGGAGGAGGAGGTGGTGGTCTGAGAAACAAACAGTTAAAGTATATTGGGGGGGGGGAGAGTGTTCACACTGTCTTCTTCATGGGGCCAAAGATGTTGCCAACAGCCTATCCATGATCAGGTCCTCAGTGACCCGTCCATGAGGCTGAAGATGTCCTCAGTGGCTTCTAAATGGAGCTGAGGATGTCCTCAGCACACTTCCCATGGTGCTGTAGATGTCCTCAGTGACATCTTCAAAAGCTGAATATGCCTTCAGCCTCCCCTCTGTGGAGTGCTGGAAATGTCCTCAGTGTCCTCTCCATGGTGCTGAAGATGTCCTCGACAGCCTCCTATGGTGCTAAATATGTTCCCACTGGCCTCTGTATAGGGCTGAAGATGTCTCAGTGGCCTCTCCACGGTGCTGAAGATGTGCTTAGCTGCTGTTCCATGAGGCTAAAGTTGCCAACAGCCTCCGTGTGGGACTGAAGATGTTCTCAGCAGCATCTCCATATTCTGATGATGTTCTTAGCAGCATTCCACTGTAGTCGAACATATCCAAAATGAGCCCTCCATGGGGCTGAAGATGTCCACAACAGCCTCCCCATGAGGCTGAAGATGTCCTTAGTGATCCTTTCAAATGACTGAAGATGTCCTCCCTCCATGTGACTAAAGATGTCCTCAGTGGCCTCCCCATAGGGTTGCCCATATCCATTCCATCCCTCCATGGGACTGAAGATGTCCACAGTGGCCCTGCTGAGACTGAAGATGCTCTCAGTGACCTCCCCATAGGTGTCAACATATTCACAGTAATCCCTCAATAGAGCCATCCACATTGAGCTCTCCACGGGGCTCAAGATGTTCTCAGAGGCCTCTCAGTGAGGCTGAAGACATCCACCATGGCCTTTCCATGGTGCTGAAGGTGTCCACATCATCTCCTCCAGGGGTCGGAAGATGTCCTCTGTAGCTTCTCCACAGTCTAAAGATGTCCTTAGTGGCCTCCCCATAGGGTTGAACAGATACATTATGTCCCCTCCATAGGGCTGAAGATGTCCACAGTGGCCCCCCATGGCGTTGACATTCTCAGTAACCTCCCAATTGGTGTCAACATATTCAAAATGACTCTTCAATGAAGCTGTTCGTGGTGAGCTCTGCATGGGGCTAAAGATGCCCTCAGAGGCCCCTCTCCATCAGGCTGAAGATGTCCACTGTGGCCTCTCCATTGGGCTGAAGGTGTCCATATCATCTCCTCCGGTGGTCTGAAGATATTCTCTGTAATTTCTCCACAGATAAAGATGTCCTCAGCAACCCTTCCATGGGGCTTGAAGATGTCATTAGGGGTCACCTCTGGGCTACAGATGTCCTCAGTGATCTCTTCATGGGCTGAAGATATCCTCAGTGGGCTCTACATGGGGTAGAGTATATCCATAATAGCTCATTCATGGGCCTGAACACATCCATGGCGGCCTCTCCATAGGACTGATGATGTCCTCAGCAGCCTCCCAATGGGCTTTTATATATTCACAGTGACCTCTCAAAGTGGATGATGATGTCTACAGTGACCTCTAAGATGACCTCAGATGTCTCCCCATGGGGTTGAACATTTGCATAGTGGGCTCTCCATGGGGATGCAGATGTTTAAAATGATGTATTCAGTGGCCACTTCATGAGGTTTGGAGGAGAACAGAGCCACTGGCTATCAAAAATAAGTGTTCGGGAGCATGGTTGGAATTGCTTAGAGCTTCTGCACTGTAAAATTTAAAAAAAAAAGTTGTAAGCTTGTTTCTGTGGGGGCTTGCATTCTGGAAGAAGGAAGGACAGCAGTAAAGGGAGGGCTGAAGGCAGAAGCAGTGCTGGACCAGCTGGTACCACTGGAGGTCTCCGTGAACCACGTGGTGGCAGTCAGCCAATAGGGTGGCTTTAGTCTTTTAAAATAAAAGGGCTGAGATCTGTAGTCTGCTCCCTCGATCGGTGAAATGCTGCTGAGCATTCTGAGGAGAGCAGTGCCAGCAGCCATTGTGGATAAGTGTTTGGGGGCTAGGTGGGGACTGATTAGACTTTCTGCACTGTAAAACAAACAACAAAAATGTTTTAAACCGGTTTCTGACAGGAGGAAGGACATCAGCACAGGGTAGACTAAGGGAGGCAGAAGAGCTGAATCAGCCAGCACCATTGGAGGTTCCCAGGACCACATTACTGCAGCTAGCCAATAGGATGGCTAAAGACTTTTAAAATAAAAAGGCTGAAATCGGTAGTCCACTCCCTTGATCAGTGAAACACCACTGAGCGTTTGGAGGAGAGCAGAGCAGAGCCAGCAGCCATTGAGGATAAATGTTTGGGGACTTGGTGGGGACTGCTAAGAGCTTCTGCAAGGTAAAACTGAACAAAAACATGTTTTAAACTTGTTTCTGCAGGGGCTTGGGTTCTGGGAGGAGGGAGAACCTCAGCAGTGGGAGGGCTAAGGAAGGGAGTAGAGCTGGACCAGCCAGCACTGCTGGAGGCCCCCGCAGACCACATGGCTGCAGCCAGCCAACAGGGCAGCTGCAGTCTTTTAAAATAAAAGGGGTGAGACAGAACAGTTACATAAGAACTTAACAGAACAGTAGATCTTCAAGTGGATCTCAGTCATCAGGTCATACCATACGAACTTCATTGTTGGTGAAGCAGGATCCACATGGAAGATTTTCCAGCAGTACCACTGGGGCTGCCCACGCTGATGCCACTTGCCAACATCACCAACCCTATAAAGGTGTGAATGGCCCCGCTCCCTCCTCAGTTCTTCCCCCTGAGACTAAGGGAGCACACCCGTTCCATGGGGGACCGAGGGGAGAGACAGAGAATGGTGCCCAGGCCAAATAAAAGGCTGGATACACCAGTAAGTCAGTTCTGAGAAGAAAACCCCACAGAGGGGACTGGTGAGAGGGAAGGCAGATCTGATGACTGATATCCCCTCGAAGGTCTACTGTTACGGTAAGTTCTTACGTAACTGTTCTATCTTCTTCGGGGGTATCTCAGTCATCAGGTCACACTGTAGGAATGAATCCCATGCAGTTACAGGTGCAACAGAACAGTCCGGGCCAAACAAAACTTAGAACAGGAGGCACTGCTGAACAGCCCTGCCAAATCCTGCATGAGCTCTAGACGCAATGTCCAGACTGTAGTGCTTGGTGAAAGTATGGACAGTACTCCAGGTTGCAGCAGCACAAATGTCAGCGGCTGAGACCCCTTTGAGGCAAGCCACAGAGGTAGCCACACCCCTTGTGGAATAGGCTTTCATCACCCCTGGAAACTCTTTGCTATGCTTGTTGTAGCAAAACACAATACAATGTGCCAACCATTTGGACAAACATTGTTTAAAAACCTGAACGCCCTCTCTTCCTGGGTTGAAAGAAACAAAAAGCTGCTTTGACTTTCTGCTATCCTTAGTTCGGAGCAGATAATATTTCAGAATTCTGCGTACATCTAATGTATGGAGTAGTGCTTTCCCTGGATTGGCACGCTCAAGAAAATAAACAGGAAGGTGGATGGATTGGTTCAGGGTAAACTCAGACACCACCTTGGGGAGAAACTTAGGATTCATGTGCAAAGACACTCTGTCTTTGTGAAAACTTAAATAAGGCTCCTCGCACCAGAGAGCCTGAAGCTTGGAAATCCTTCAAGCAGAAGTAAAAGCAATCAAACATAACGCTTTTCAAGAGAAAAAGCATAGCTCACAAGTCACTGCTGGTTCAAAGGGAGACAACTTCTCCAAAACAAAATTTAAATCCCAAGCCAGGAGGTTTCAAATGCAGGATGCCCCCGAGAAATGTAGGGGACACATCCAGCTGAGCCATGGTACGACCACCCACAGGCTCATGAAAGGCAGAAATAGGTGAAAGGTGGTCCTTGAGGGATGAACACTGGAGTTCTGAGTCCAACAGTGAAATCAGGTAGTCCAAAACCTGGCTCATTGGACAGGTAAAAGGGTCCAGATGATGCTTAGCAGCCCAGATGGCAAACCTCTTCCACTTCATGGCATTAGTGGTTCTGGTGGAGAGTTCCCAAACTGCCACAAGGACACCTGCCACCCTCTGGGGTACCCCAAACTGGGCAATGACTACGTCCTCAGAAGCCAGGCATGTAGACGCAGGGACTTGAGTTTGGGATGGACCAGGGTCCCCTGACCCTGTGTCAGCAGATCCCTGCATAGGAGCAGAGGGACTGAGGGTTCCTCTGCTAACTGTTGTAGTAATGTAAACCACATCTGCCATGGCCAGAAGGGTGCAGCTGGGATCATGCTGGCCCCCTCCATCTGTAGCTTGTTTAGCACCCTCTGAATTAGAAAAATGGAGGCATAAAGGAACCTCCCATTCCAGGAGAGGGACAGAGTGTCTTGCCAGAAAACTCCAGGCCCTGGACCTAGTGAGCAGAAACTGGGCAGTTTTGCATTGAGTGAGGATGCAAAAAGGTCCAGCTCTGGATGATCCCATCTGATGAACAGATCTTCTGCAATGGATGACAGAAGTTCCCATTTGTGCATTCTGGACTGCATCCTGCTTAGGCTATCCACCAGGGTGTTTAGTACACCTGGGACATGGACTGCTGAATGAACCAGACTGTGGTCTAGTGCTCAGTACCATACTTTTATGGCCTCCCTGCACAAGGGACACGAGTGCGTTCCCCCCAGCTAGTTGATATAGTAGACAACACTGAGATTGCCAGACTGGATCAACAGCTGACCTAGAAGGAGATGGTTTTGAAAGGCCTGCATAGCATACAGGACCACCCACATCTCCAAGATATTGATATGCACAGATGATTCAATCTGAGACCACATCCCCCCCCCCCGCAAGAGTCTGAAAATGGCCCAGATACATTTCCCAGCCTGACCTGAAGGCATCTGTGGTGAGAATTTGCTGGGGGGAGGAGATCTGTAATGGGATCCCTTGTAACAGGCTCTGGGGGACCATCCACCACTGAAGCACCCTGTGGACCCGGGAGGAGACCAGCACTAACTGATCCAAGTCATCCATGCGTTGGTCCCCTTGCACTCCGAGTGTCCATTGGAGGATTCGCATGTGCAGTCTGGCCAAGGGAACCATGGCAGTGGCTGTGGCCATCAGACCCAATAGCCTCAAGTACACCCTGGCAGGAACATAACGGCTCTGGGAGACTTCCTGAGCCTTGCCAATAAGGCACTCTGCCCTGTTGAGAGACAGAAAGGCTTTACCCTGTGCAGAGTCCAGGACTGCCTCTATGTAATGTAACCTCTGGAACGAAATCTGGATGGACTTGGGCACATTGACGGTGATGTCCAGGAAGAGATACAGCTGAAGGGTTCTCTCCAGGGTCTGGAGAAGCTGTTCTTTGGAGAAAGCCTTTAGAAGCTAGTCGTCAAGGTAGGGGAAAGCGTACATTCCTTCTTGCTGAAGTGCTGCAGCAACAGCTGCTAAGCACTTTGTAAAGACCAACAGTGCAGAGGATAAGCCGAAAGGCAATATCTTGAATTGGTAGTGCTTGCCCTAAAAAAGAAACTGGAGAAATCTCCTGTGCAGATGGCACACTGAGATATGCAGGTAAGCATCCTGCATGTCCAGGGAGCACAGTCAGTTGTCTTGCTTAAGTAGGGGCAGTAGGCCTGGCAGAGTGACCATACAGAATTTCTTGTACTGGCTACAGAGACTGAGGTTCTTGAGATCCAGGACAGGCCTCAAATCCCCAGTTCTTTTTGGGTCCAGGAAAAACCTGGAATGGAAACTCCTGTTCCTTTGGCACCTGGGCACTGGCTCGATTGGCCCTTTTCTGCAGATGGGACTATACCTCCTCCCAAAGAACTACTAGATGGGCCGGAGGGGGGGCAGGTGGAGGGTACTGGAGAAGTCTCTGGAGGCATCTCTTGAAGCTCCAGAATGTGTCCTATCTCTATTATCTGAAGAATCCATGTATCTGAAGTGATGGTTCTCCATTGAATGAGATGGAGGGAGAACCAACCTGCGACCACCACCTCTTGGTCAGGGACAGTCAAGCTGAGGCAGATCCAGCCACTGGGGCCGATCCATCACCCCTGGATGATCTGCTGCAGCACCAGAGGAGGAGGGGGTAGGCAAGATGGAAGAGACCTTTCTTTTCCCCTGGGGATGGGAAGCTGCTCCGGACTTGTGGGACACCTTGCAAAAAGAAAGGTGCTGCCTGCTCCTAGGCTGTGTATGACAGATTGAGTGGACAAACTTAATTGCCCTGCCAGATGCCAACAGGTCACTGATGTTGTCCAGAACATCTGGCCCAGACATTATGGAGCCATTGAAAGGGGTTTTGAGCACCTTTTGCTGGACATTTGACACAAAACCTGAGACCCTGAGCCAGGAGTGCCTATGGTGGCAAATACCTGTGGTGGCAGCCCTGGCACCTGTATCAGAGGTATCATACAATGCCCTGAGGAGATGCTTGCTAATACCCTCTGCACTCTGCAAGCACTTGAGAACCTCCTGTTTCTGGGAACAGTCAGGGAGGGCCTGGGCAGCCACCTTGCCCTTCCTCCAGATAGTGTTCTGGTATTTAACCATATGAGAGAGAGAGTTACTGTGACATAGACAGCCAGCTCTGAGTGCTGTATCATTTTTTATTTCTTAAAAATAACAGAAATGTGGTACTGAATTTGTCTGCTGGAAATATGTGTGAGTGAGGGAGTGACCTCCATCACTCACACATCCCCCCCCCCGATCTCAGTATGTGAGATGACCACACACACAGGAACTTAGATTAAAAAAAAATCTAACACCTGCAAGGCCAAGATAATCGCAGGGTTACAGGGTACCTAAAATCAGGGACATCCTGTTTAGCTAGTTCTTTTATCAGTAGCCTAGTTGGCAGGAAAGAACATATCCATTTTACAACGTTTACAGGAAAGGAAAGCTGGGTATGATACTTCTCTGTGAAATTAAAAAGGCTTTGATATCTATGAAGATCAGGAAGACCCTTGTTCACCAAAGAGGTGTCATTTGAGAATTGATATTATGCTGAGAAAAACAGGATCTTACTGCTTTATAAGGATCCTGTTTCATGTACAGATATATTTTTTTAGTAATAATATCATGATAGGGAGGAAGTACAGTGACCTCATCCAGGGGGCTGGAGAAAGCAGCTTTTAAAAACTATGATTCTGGCTTCATAGAATGACTTCTTTACCTGACTTTGAAGCAGCAACATCAAGCCTTTATAAGATAAGTATTTTGTGGATAGGAAATGTAGTTGCACTTTTACACCTTTTTGTTTAATGACCTGTATGTTTTTTGTGATAAGAGCTCTGTATATTACTGTTCACTATTTTACTTTTTGTTTAGTAAAGATATACTTTAAAAACAGAAACTGCCTGGTGTGCCTTGAAACATTTCTTTGGTTTTAAGTGAAGTTAGATGGTTTTAAAGCTGACACGGTGCATGAGTTTATGGTGTACCAAACTGGGAAACAGTTTAAGAGTTTCTCTGGGTCTTGCATAGAGTTCAAAAAAGGGTCATTTTGTAATACCTGGTTAGGTGCCCATAGGCAAAGATATCTGGCCCCCCAAAGACAGAATTATCGGAGCCTGACAATTGGGTATGCTAACAAGAGGTTAACAAGTTTGAATCCCTCCAGAACTTGGGACTAAGGTGACTCGAATCCACAAAACACACAAGAGGGCTACCTTGTTCTGTTCACTGTTCACAAGACTATGCTCAGAGGTTGGCACTTTGGGAGTAGACGGCTGACCTGCTGAGTGGGTTTGTGACAGATTGGTTGGCAGCGGTGTGGATAAAGTTTGGTATAATAAGCTTTGTTGTTCAGTGTGTCAGCTTGAGACTGTTTAGCTCACTTGAAAGAAAGAAAGGCAGTGATTTAATTTAAAAAAAAAAGGAAACAAAACTTTATCACTTGGCGTGCATTCAAGTTCCTACCCATTTTATTTTTTTTTCTAAAGTGAAAGTCAGAGTAGCCGTAGTCAAAGAAGAAGATGGCTTCCGACTACAGCAGGCACACTGTAGAATACTTAAAACAGCTGTGCGGGGACTGAGGAGTCCCGTTCAATGTGACAGCCAAAAAGCAGACCCTCATAGAAGCCCTGATGGTAGCAGATACCCAGAGCAGTGAGTCACAGACCGTGACTGTAAAGGACAGCAGGGCCACTGTCAGTGAAGGGCCACAGTAGCAGGAAAAGATCACCAGTATCCTGAATCCAGAGGTACTCAAACTGCAAACTGAGTTGCGCAGGATGGAACTGGAGGCAAAGCGATAACAGAGGGAGGCAGATCAAGAGGCAGAGCGACAACAGAGGGAGGCAGACCATGAGGAGCGTGAGCACCAGCGAGCTGCAGAGGAGAAGAGAGAGTGAGAATGCAGAGAGGCAGAGGAGAAGAGAGACGAGTGCCAGTGGCAATGCAAACTGGAGAAGCTACGACTCCAACCAGCGGCACCAGGGCAGGTAAGTGGCTTGGGTTTAACTGGGACTGCAGGACTGGGTTACAAACTGAACTCCAAATTAATACCTGAATTTAAGGAAGGGGAATAAATGGATGCGTTTTTAAACTCTTTGGAAAAAGTTTGTATTCAGGCTAAAATTCCTAGAGAGTCCTGGAGCTTCCAGCTATCCCCACTACATACTGGGAAAGCTCGGGATGCATTGCAGGGTTTTAAATAATTGATTAGCAGTTTTTTTTCTTGGGACAATGCTAACTGTACAGAAAGTATTTAGATAGGATTTCTAGAAGTGTTATGCTTGTTAAACAGAGTGAGGCAAGTGCTATGCATTTTTACAATGTTTTAGCACTTTTATGAATAAAACGCTAATCAATTTTTGGAGTTAAATAAAACCCTGCATTGGGTCAAATGAACAATAAAGACAGTGACGATTACAGCAAGTTAAAAGCTGCATTGTTAAAAAAGTTTGAATTAACTGCTGAATCATACAGAGCTAAATTCCGTAAGCTCAGGAGAAGCCCTGATATGAGCTATGAGGAGCTAACCACGAAACAACGTCAGTTTTTAAAACGTTGGTGGGAAGGAACTGAGGCAAACACTGTTGATAAAATTGAAAATGTGATTTTATTAGAACAGTTTTATTGGGCATGCTCAGCACAGCTAAAAACCTGGCTAGAGTACTGAGATCCAAAAACACTGCAAGAGGCTGCTGAACTCTCGGACTGCTATGCCAAGAGCAGACCTGCTCTGAGAGTGAATCGGGTGAGTGTGGCAGCACAGAAAGGGAAAAGCGCACCTTCAGGGCAGCTAAAACCCTCACTGCCTCCACCGAAACCAGTTAGCCACAGTTTTCAATGAAAAGATTTATCTGAAATAAGAAATGCTTGTTGGTTATGTAAGGAAACTGGGCATACTGCCAGACAGTGCCCCAAAAAGGTGAGCTATAATACACAACAGGGTGCTAGAAAAGAAGTGGGTTGTTTGTGTGTCCCTGGGAGCATGCCAGTGAACATGAGGGAACACATGTACCCAGTCATAGTAAATGGTGTACAGACGCAGGGGTTAAGGGACACAGGGGCATCCCTGACATTAGTAAAGGGGGATCTGGTACAGCCTGGTCAGCTTATACCCAATAAATACGTAACTGTACAAGGGTTTACTGGTGAAGAGAAAACATTGTCACTCGCTAGTGTTCCTCTTGACTGGGGTGAAACAGGGGGAACTGTGTAGCAGGTGGCTGTAGCCAACACATTAGCAGTGGATGTGATCCTGGGTAACAGTCTCCAGCAGCGTGTGGTATGTGCAGTTACCTATAGCCAAGCGGCAAGGGAAAATAATAGTTCTCTGAACCCCAGAGAAACCAGTGTGGAAACCACTGAGAGGCTGGTTCCCCAGCTTGTGTCTCCAGATAAGGAGACTGATAAACAGGGGGTAGAAATTTCCCCAGTAGCAAGTAACCACCCAGCTACAGAGGGCTACTCCAAAAAGGAAGGGGTGACCCCTTGTCAGAGGGTTGGGATGGACGGTGATCCTGAGGGCCCTGACGCTAGTGCTAGGGACCTTAGTTTAACGACTGAAGGGGACCTGTCCCATGCCTTGGGAAGGTGTGAGGGGTTCGCAGCTGCTCAGAGAAGTGACCCTAGTTTAGAGAAGATGAGGGCTTGGGCAGACTAGGACGGTGTACAGGGAGGTGACGGCAGACATAAGGTTTATTGGGAAAATGGATTTATATATACACAGGCAGTACAGACAGAGGGAGGGATGCTAGGCAGGCAGCTTGTTGTTTTCCAGGGATATTATAAGCAGTTGCTCAAGGCTGCACATGATATTCCCTTGTCTGGCCATCTGGGAATTGCATGCACAATGCAGCGGTTGGCCCAGAATTTCTACTGGCCTAACTTCACCCAGCAGGTGAAGGAGTATTGCAGGTCTCGTCACCGGTGCCAAGAAATAGAGAAGGCGGGCAAGAAAACCCAAGCCACCCTAATTCCATTGCCCGTAGTGGAGGAGCCATTCCAGAGGGTGGGAATAGATATTGTGGGGCCTTTAAATACCCCCAGCTCCTCAGTGAAGTGATTCATCCTGACTGTGGTGGATTATGCCACCCAGTACCTAGAGGCAGTCGCCCTATCCTCACTGAGGACGGACAAAGTGGCAGATGCCTTACTTGGGATTTTCTCCCGTGTTGGGTTTCCACAGGAGGTAATCACTGATCGAGGGGGTTCCTTCATGTCGGACCTAATGAAATGTCTATGGAAGAAGTGTAGGATGGTGCAGAGATGCACGACACTGTATCACCCACAAGCCAATGGACTTGTGGAAAGATTCAATGGTACCCTGAAGTCAATGCTCCGGGCGTTTGCTGAACAGCATGGGAGGGACTGGGAGAAATACCTTCCCCACCTGTTTTTCACATACAGGGAGGTGCCCCAAGAGACTACAGGATTTTCCCCCTTCGAACTCTTGTATGGACGCCGGGTATGTGGGCCCCTAGACTTGATCCGGGAGGACTGGGGAGGCAAGCACGGCACCCAGGGAACTCCCATTGTGGATTATGTCCTTAAGTTTAGAGAAAGGCTGAAGGAGCTTAAGGGGACAGCCGAGAGCAACCTGGCAGCTGCCCAACAGAAACAAAAAGTATGGAGCGACCACAGAGCCAGAGCTTGCTTGTACATGGTGAGTCAGGAAGTCATGGTCCTTATTCTGGTCCGGAAAGACAAGCTGCAGGCTGAGTGGGCAGGACAGTACAAAGTGGTTAGGAAGGTAAATGACGTAAACTACATTGTGCAGTTACCTGATCATAGACAGACAGAAAGGATGTACCATGTCAACATGATGAAGCCATATGCAAATAGGGCTGACATGGTGTTTGTGGTCTGTAGTCACGGGAAGGGGACAGACAAAGGAGACCCCTTCTGGACTTGCTGGAAGAGAGTAATTGGGAGTCCTCTGTGGAGGCAGTAAAACTGTCTCCCCAGATGAACCCGGACCAGATCAAGAAAGTGAGGGAGGTTTTAGCAGACTTTGCCCCCTTGTTTAGCACCAAGCCTGGACTAACCCCCTTAGCAACACATGATGTAGAGACAGGGACACAGACGCCCACATGGCAGACAGCATATCGGGAGTCAGAGGCTGTCCAAAAGGACAATAGGAGGGAAGTGGAGGAGATGCTGGATTTAAGGGTAATCCAGAGATCCCACAGCCTCTGGGCCACACCCGTAGTCCTTGTGCCCAAGCCAGATGGCTCAACTCATTTCTGTGTGGACTATCGTGGACTGAATGCAGTCACAAAGTCCAACGCCAACCCGATGCCCCGGATGGACGAACTCCTGGACAAGTTGAGAGGCGCGACCAACCCTACGACTACTGACCTGACCAAGGGGTACTGGCAGGTAAAACTGACAGACAGAGCTAGGGGGAGGTCGGCCTTCATCAATCCGATAGGCTTATTTGAGTTCAAAGTAATGCCTTCCAGAATGAAGAACGCCCCAGCCACTTTCCAAAGGTTGGTGAACCAGGTGTTAAATGGTGCTGAAGAGTACGCTGTAGCAAACCTGGATGACACTACCATCTTTAGTACCACCTGGGAGGAACACCTTTCACACTTTAGGGAAGTGCTGGGTAGGATACAGAGGGCCGGGCTCACTGTCAAAGCCGAGAAGTGCCAGGTGGCCATGGCTTGCTTTAATGACCACTGAATCGGTTTCTGGTTGAGCAGCATAGTAAGGTAGGCCCTGGCGGGCATGATACAACTTAGCTACCCTGCAGGGCATGGCAGGAACCATGTCAGGTTTGTGCCAGGCAACAATAGTGGCATTCCTCAGAGCTGGGAGGATAGGAGGACTTCTAGAAAGTCCACAACTCCCATCTGGTGGCATCCTCCTCCTCAGTATGGAAGCCCATGGCTGTGGAAAGCTGCTTCATGACATTTAAAGAAAGTAGGGTCCTCTGAAGGAGACCTGGGAGAATGCCTGACACAGTCCTCACTCACCGAAGAGGCTATGGACCTGTCAGAGGAAACAGGTCCTTTCTCTTCCTCAGGCAGGATGAGGTCAAGATGGTACTCCTCTTCAATGTCGACCTGCTCCAACTCGAGTTCCAAAGAACGAGGTACTGATGACAGCCCACAGGGAGTTACCCTAGGAGGCCAAATTGGCATTGACGATGCAGGGAAACCAGGCCTGTAAGTGCCCAGTTGGTGAACCAGGACTGTAGTAAACTTCATCAGAAAATCATTAATGTCAACAATAGTAGACTGCTGCATCAACAGAGGAGGGGTCATCAGCACAGGGTGTGACGACCCAGCCGTCGGGATCCTAAAGTGCTCAATATCTGTGGGCCTGGAGAAGCATCAGACTGCGATGGAGGAGCTGTTGTCGATAAACTAAGGGCCGAAGACCTGAGGGTCGATGACTAGTTACCCTGAGAAGCGGGCCACGGTGTTGTCACTATGGGTCTGGTGAGACCTGGACAGGAACAGCCATCAGAGTACCTCCGGAGGAAGAAGAGGAGGCCATCAGGGAGTGGGAACGCCACTGGGGGGAGTGTGGTCTTTTTTATGACTTTCCCCTGAGAACCTGTCTCAGGCTTTCGAGGCTTGGGAGCTTGATGAACCCACGGGGGACCAGAAAGGAGGGACCCCAGAGGACCCCCTACCCAGAACTGGCTACCTGTTGACCCAAGAGGAATTTTCTGAGAGCCTTTTTGCATTGCCTAAGGGTGGTTTGATTAAATTTTTGGCTGAATTCACAGATGGAGGCATTGTGGTCAGGCCCAAGATAGCAGACACAGAGAAAATGGTCATCTGAAGAAGCAATCTTCTTTCTGCAGTGGCAGTGATGGAAGAAAGATGTAGAGGGAGTAACTCTTAACATAAACAAGATAGAGGAATCTCTTAATTAAGAGAGATTCAGAAACACTAAGTAAAAGAAAGATCGTATGCAAAAATGGTGCAAAACTACTTTGGAGCTTTTGCAGAGACCCATGCAAACAGAGTCGATAGCGGGAAAGAACTGAGGAAGGAATGGAGCCGCTTAAGCCTTTACAGGATTGATAATGTTGGCAGGTGATGTCAGCGTGGGTGGCCCAAGTGGTTCTGCTGGAAAATCTTCCATGTGGATCCTGCTTCACCAACTGTGAAGTTCCCACAGTGTGACCTGATAACTGAGATACTCCCCAAAGAAGATCTGTAGTCTGCTCCCTTGAGCAGTGAAACACAGCTGAGTGTTTGGAGGACAGCAGAGTCAGCAGCCAGTGTGATTAAGTTTTTTGGGGGCTTGGTTGGTACTGCTTAGAGCTTCTGCACCATAAAACTAAATGAAAAAATGTTTTAAACTTGTTTCTGTAGGGGCTTGGGTTCTGGGAGGATGTCAGCAGAGGGAAGGCTGAGCAGGAGTAGAGTCAGACCAGTCGGTTCCATTGGAAGTGACCATGGACCACATGGCTGCAGCCAGCTAATAGGGCAGCTGTAGTCTTTTAAAATAAAAAGGCTGAGCTCTGCAGTCCACTCCTTTGATCAGTGAAATGCCTCCGAGTGTGTACAGGACAGCAGTTCACAGATAAGCGTTTGAGGACTTGGTGGGGATTGCTTAAAGCTTCTGCACTCTAAAACTAAAAAAAAAAAGTTTTAACCTTGTTTCTGTGGAGGCTTGGGTTCTGTGAGGAGGGACAATGTCAGCAGAGGGAGTTCTGAGGGCAGGAGCAAAGCCGGGCCCAAGCAGTACCATTGGACCTCATGGCTGCAGTCAGTCAATAGGGCGGCTATAGTTTTTACAAATTACCCAGAGTTTCAAGCGACCCCTTGTATGCATGATCCCAAAGCGTGAGTGCCATTAAGCAGAAGTATGGCACCTAACTAAATAACATCTGGGGATGTCGGCAGGGCATCTGCAGGTCGCAGGCCATGTCACTTAAAGGACAGCAGGTAGGATAAGTAAGGGTAAGGGAAGAGTAAACAGGGTTTCAATAAAGGTAGCAGATATTCCCTATCTAGGGACTGTCTCCTAAGTAGGCAGCTGGTGGTAGCAGTGGTATTAGAGGATTTCAGATACTCCCTGTCTAGGGTCAGCCTACAGGAGGATTAGCAACGGGACAACAGTGATATCTGGGGATCTCAGCTACTCCCTATCTACTATTGGGTCAGCCTACAGAGAAGTTAGCAGGCAGGAAAGGTAGCATGAAGGCATAAAATGCATTCCTAAAGCAGGCCTAATCAGAAGCTACAAAACATTAAGGGGGTAACTTAAGTACACTATTAAGAGGGCCTAGAAACTTAATATGTGGAGCAGGGACATGCAGTGCACCATAGTAGGGCAGAAAGGGTTACGGGGTGCAGGGAGTGTGCAGCAGCGGTGTTTCTGGGAGCTTACTGGTAGATGGGGGAATGCCTTATTTGCAGGAAGTTTAGTCAGCTGAAGGCAGAAGTGTGGCAGCTGAGGCAGGAAAAAGAAACGCTGGTGGAGGGGGGATTCATAGGGTGATTAAGGGAGGGGCAGGGGGACACGGGGTGTGGAGGCTACTAAGGGGAGCAGGAATGGACACAAGAGGAGGGGGTCAAGGGGGACTAGAAAGGAACAGGTGCTTAAGCAGGTCATCGGGGGTTCACCTCCTTCAGCAGGAGAGAGGGAAGACAGGTGGATAAATGTAAGGAAAAAAGGTAAGGCAGGATTGGGGGGCATGAGAGCATCTCCAGAGTTACTGGTGCAGAACAGATTCTTCCCACTGGACAGGGACAAGGAGGGGGAATGGGGAGGGGCAGTGGGATGGGAAGGGATGGAGGTAGTGGGGGAGAGGTGTCAAGGAAAGGATGTGGGGCGGGAGACAGTGAGTTCCGGCGAAAAGGAGAGGGCAGGTGGAGCAGGGAAGGGGGTGGTGGACAAGGGAGCAGGCCTGAATGAAAGCAGTAGGGAAGGGTAGAGGGCAGACTGGGTGGTGAGCTAAAAGGTAAGATGGGGATGTGCCACAGGGGAGAAAGAATTTGGTGAGGTGGGGAAGGGGACAGCTGGAGTAGGCGGTCACGGGGAATACAGGAATACACAAGAGACAGAGGGGGATAGGGAAGGCAGGTGGAAGTGGGCAGCAGAATGGACAGAGTGTTAGGAGGGCCCAGGATGGAGGGGGGAAGGTGGTAATCTTGAGGGATTCAATTGTGAAGGTGGTGAGATGGGAAGGGAAAGAGTCAAGAGCAAGTCATAGGAGGCTAGAACCTATGACAGGGATGACAGCAGGAAGAGTGGGATGTCTGCTAGTACAGTCAGTGGGTCAAGGGGGAGGGAAGCGTGACATTATAGTGCACCTGGGGACTTGCAGGATATGAGGTGAAGGAGATGCAAGAGAGGTTCAAGTAGGTTGGAAGAATTTGCAGCAAGGCATAGAGTAAAGCAGCCTTCTCGAAGGTGCTTCCATTCCCAAGTACTAGTATGGCAAGGAATGTAAGAATAGAGGAATTTATTGGATGGCTTAGGGGGTAGTGTAAAAAGGAGTGGTATGGTCTTGTTGGTGGCTGGGAAGGGACCTGAGACATCAAAGAGCTGTATGTATCGGACAGGTTGCATCTGAATAGGAAGGGTACAAGAGCGCTGAAGGGCATGCTGGAGGATATCATGGGGAAAACCTCAATTTAAACTGACTGGGGGGAAGCATGGTGCACAGCACCCTTAATCAGCTGGTGGAGGAGGCCGATAGGCCTCTCTCCTCATTCAGAACAGCATGAGGAGGAGCTAGATGAGAAGAGGGGAGGCAGGGAAGGGCGACTGAGGTAGAAGGGGTGTAGTGGGGGCAGGTCAGGGATAAGGGAGGTCCCCAGCCGAGGTGTAGGGTGGTGTCTCTGAATGCCAGAAGCCTGGGAATCAAGACGGCAGAATTGCAGTCAGTGATGGCTGAGGGACAGGTGGACATAGCAGCCATCACAGAGACGTGGGCCACACAAAACCATGACTAGGACCTCACAGTTCCCTGGTATAAGCTGTATAGAAAGGATAGAGTAACAGGAAGAGGTTGTAGAGTATTCTCTGTACGGGAAGTGGGGGGGATAACTTGTACCAATGAGGAAAATGTGGAGGGTAAGACTGAAGCATTGTGGGTACCAATATAATCCATTATGGGGTGGAAACTAAGGATGGGGGTGGTCTACAGGCCATCTTCCCTGGAAGAGGCATTGTACAGGGTACAAGGTCTCAAATCATGCAAATAGGTAGTAAGGGGGAGGTAGTAATACTGGGGGATTTCAATCTACCTTGGGTGGACTGGAAAATCCTGGCTACCTCCTGCACTAGGGAGCAAGTAGTGCTGGATGATTTTCAGGGTGGACTCCTGGCCCAGGGTGTCATGGAACCCACTAGGGTGAGGGCTGTACTGGACCTGGTGCTGTCCAACTGTGAGCATATTCAGGATGTAAACGTGTAAGCACCACTTGCAGGCAATGACCATCACATGGTATGGTTCCATCTGGACATGGGTGGGGGGTGGTCAAGATGAGGACAAGGGTTTTGGAATTCAAGAGGGCAGACATTGGTAGTATGGGGAAAATTCTAGTAGGACACCTTGTGATCAGAAGGAAGATGGATGTGGAACAGAAATGGGCAATAATAAAGGAGGGACTGATGGAGGCCACTAGTGAGTGTGCCAAAATCAAAAGTAAGAAAGCTATGACCAAAAAGATCAGCTGGTTCAGCAAGGAGATGGCAAAAGCTGTAAGTAACAAGAGGGCAGGCTTCCAGAAGTACAAATGTACCCAGAAGGAGAAGGAAATGGTGGATTACTCTGCTATATGAAGTGAAGCAAGCACACTGTTAGGGTGGCAAAGGCTACAAAGAAAATGCAGCTAGCATGGGGGTAAACATGGGGTAGAAGGCCCATTTCTGATATATGCAGGAGAGACAGACTGAAAAAGGAGGGTGGTTTGGCAGAGGGTAGTGAAGAGAACGTGGAAGTACTTAACAAGTCAATCAATCAATCAAAATCTTTATCCAGGCGAACATCATTGAGCAGGGCTCATTTGCAAGATGGACCTGGTTAGAATAAGGTCAAGGTACGTAAAAAAGGAAATTATACATATGTTTAAATACAACAAAACTGGATAATGCAAATAGGTGACGAAATTCTATATGGCAGTCAATAACATACATGGGCGTAAGGCATAAAACTTTTACATTGCAGCAACATATATACATAACCATGTTGTGGTAACATGTAATAAGCACTGAATAAGTGACAGGCTGTCAGAATTGGGATTGAAGAGCGGAGGAAGTGGTGACCGGGGTTGCCCTTATCGGATGGGGACAAGGGCAGGTGGGATAGGGCACTAGCTAACAGAATCAAACAATATCCTTACTATAGTGCTAGGTGGGCAAGGTGGGAATCAGATAGGTAAATCACGTAATGAATGATAGACAGTAGTAGGAGGGTGATATAGGGCATAGGACCTAGTCCACAGGCTAAAGGACAGACAGCATAGATTATGCAGTGGATACTGATTCAAGCTAATGGTGCAGAAAGCACTTACACAGTTCCTTAAGGAGATGAGAGTACTCCTGTTCAGTCTTCACTAGAGGGAAAGATGGATCAGTACCACAAGAGAAGAGAGGGATGGGGAATGGGAGAGGGGAAGTCACAGATGGCATCATTCAAGCTGATGGGGTACTTAAGGGCCTAAAAGCCCTTAAGGTGGATAAATCCACAGGGCCAGATGGTGTGTACCCAAGGGTCCCTACAGAACTTTCAGAGGCTCTTGCAGATCCTCTGGCAGACCTGTTTAACACCTTTCTGGAGTCGAGGATCATGCCCCAGGATTAGAGAACTGCACATATGGTGTCTCTCCATAAAAGTGGGCCAAAGGATGATGAACCAGGGAACTAAAGGCCAGACAACCTGAACTGAGTTGTGGGAAAGCTGAGGGAGACCATCCTGAAAGAGTGACTGGTGAGCTTTCTGGAGAATAATGGGTTCCAGGACACGAGGTAGCATGGGTTTCGTTTCGTGGAGGTCCTGCCAGACTAACCTAATTGACTTCTTAGACTGGGTCACCAGGACAGTGGACAAGGGCTAAGTGGCTGTGTGGCACAGCTGTGCTCTACCCAGAAAACTGGTACAGCAGTTAGGGACATTTTTCTATCTTCTCCTCTTCCTTCTGTACAATGTGTTGCAACACTACCTCTAGAAAACTATTCTGTTCTTTTTCTAACACTGCAGTAGGGAGGCCATCTACGGCAGTCTTTTTGTATCATCCCTAAATTTCTTTTCTTCCTTCCTTTGTTTCTTACTCACCATTCCATTCCTCAACAGAAGCCATATGTCTTTCAAAGGAAATAACAGATATGGCTATGAAAAAATACAGTAGCCGACTGGATACAGGAAGAAGGCTGGAACCTGAATAAGTATGTATGCTTTCATAAAATGCCAAGCTTGCTTGCTGGCTGTTTAATAAAGAACGACATGTGCTTTATATGAAGAAAGATAAAGTGCTTAAGGTACTTTCAGACATAAAGTGCTGGCAGTGCATTAATGAAGTGCAAGGTGCTTTATAAAACAAAACTTCATGTTGTTAGAAAACAGCGCCCTACAAACCCTGCAAAGCTGGTATATTGGTTAGAATGATGTATAATGTGCAAAGTGCCTAACAGAATTATTAAATCTTGCTGAAACTGATTAGGTTTATCCTGCAAGGGAAGGGGTTTAATATAGTTAGAGTGCAAGATAAAAAAGAAACTGCTGTTGTTTAAATTATGGTTATTAAGTGGAGTTAGAAATAAAGTGCAGCATGCCCAAAAGAAATGACTGGCACCATGCATTCCTGCTTGAAGCTGAACCAACCTAAAATGTCATGGTGATTTACACATACATCCCATGATGCTTTGTATCATGGGGGTATGTGTGATTTTGTACTTCTCTGAAACTTGGCTTTATTGCCAATGCCCTTTGGGGTAACCCGTGCTTCAGTGCTTCTACACAGAGGTTCTTTGTCTTTAGCTTGTTTTTTGGTTTCTTTTTTGAGCTCCCCATCACCCAAATACACAAGACCAACACAGGGGATGGATCATTTCCACAAGAAAGATAGATCAATGGGTTAATAGGTGCTGACCAAGTGCAAAGGAAAGAGATGCATAGTCTGTTGCTGCAAACTGATGTATTGAAGAAGGGATATATCATTGCTTAAGGTTATTCCCTGTGGTCACTGAGGAAAGCGAGCCATCTGCAATTCTGAAAATAATTTTGTTTTATTTATTTTGGAATTGATAATTTTATCCTGACTTTGAAAAAAAATAAAGCCACACTACGGTGTGTTGCACCAATCTGCTGTTGTCTGTGTTATCCTTCACCCACACCCGGCCACAGGCTGATGTCCTATAACTGGACTTCAGCTAGGCCGTCGACTCTGCATCTCACAGGAGACTGGTCAGGAAGCTAGAAGACCTGGACGAGGGGAGTAAGTTTGTTGGGTGGGTCACAAGTTGGCTGCAGGACAGAAGCCAAAAGGTAGTAGTTGGGGGGGATTATCAGAAACTAGGCCTGTGACCAGTGGGGTCCCACAGGGCTCTGTACTTGGTCTGGTGCTGTTTAACATATTTATAAGTGACATCATGGATGGGATGAAGGACAAGATCAGCCTGCTTGCAGATGACACAAAGCTCTGTGGGAGAGTGGACATGGAGGAGAGGAGACAGGAACTCAGGAAAGACCTGACTAGGCTAGAGAAGTGGTCTGGATTTGACAGCTGGGGTTCAATGCTAAAAAATGTAAAGTTATGCACTTGGGGACAAAAAACCCAGGGACCAAATACTGGTTGAGTGGTGGTTCAGGTAACTAGGTCAGACGAAGAAAAGGGCCTGGGTGTAATTATCACAAGTCACCTGAAACAGCACACTGCAGGAAAGCTATGGCCAAAGCAAATCAGATGCTGGGCTGCGTAGCCAGGAAGGCAGAGGTCATTCGGTCACTGTACAGGTCTCTAATGAGACCGTACCTTGAATACAGTGTGCAATATTGGTGTCTTTATCTTAAGAAGGATACCGACTTGCTGGAAACAGTCCAGGAAAGGGCAATCAAGATGATCCAGGCTTGCAAGGCAACACCTACGAGGATAGGATAAGGGGGCTCAACATGTACTCTCATGGGGACAGAAAGGAGAGAGGGGACATGACTGAGATCTTCAAGTACCTTAAATTTATAAACAGGGTGAGCACCGATGACCTCTTCAGCCTTAGTGGAAACAAGGCCGCATGGGTAACAGCCTAAAGCTGGAGGGAGTAAGGTTCAGGGGGAGATGAGGAGGCACTTTTTTATTAAGAGGGTGGTAGCTAAGTGGAATGAGTTGATGGAGGAGGTGCTTTCTCTAAAAATGGTGAACAGCTGCAAGAAAGGGTGGGACAGGGTGAGCTGGAAAGTTGCAGGTAGAGGGTGGAGGGGTATTTGAGAGTGGTCAAGGGGGATTTGGGGAGGGGGCAGTTCCCTCTGTGAACACAGTGGGAACTGCACACTTGAGCAAACTTGATAGACTATAAGGCCTTTACCTGCTGGCATATTAGTATGTTCATGGGACTCAAGAAGTGAATCCTCCATGGGGCCCAATATGTCTTCAGTGGCCTCTCAATGGAACTGACGATGTCCAGACTGGACCCTCCATGGGACTGAAAATGTCCTCAATGGCCCATCCAAGGGGCTGAAAATGTCTATAGTGGACCCTATATCTGAAAATATGTACCCAATTTAAAAAAAAAAAGACACTTATCTGTGATGTGCCCACACTTCGGAATAAATTACTAAGTACATTAAAGGTGGGAGATAATTTAAGCTACGGTGTTTTCAAAGCACTGTTTGAGACTCGTACTGAGAACATAAGCTGTTAGCTTTAAAAAACAGTACATCTTGGGCTGTAATGTCTGTCGTGTTCATCACTGTTTAGCAACAGCAAATTATAGTTTTGATATTATTTGCACTGTAGATACTTTCTGTGCATTATCATTTCTGCTGAACAATTTTGTCAACTTTGCTGTAACTATACTCAGGATCTTCTTGAAAATTAACAGTGCTCAATGGAGATTATCGTGGCAATACAAGTAAATACAAAATATAGGGTTGTGGCACATGTCACATATTGCACATCTTGCACTAACTATCAAAAAGCAGATTACTGCATATTATTACACAGTTTCACTGCCTCATGCTCCACCTTGCTTTATGAAGATGATACAGTGCTACAGTATATACAAGCTCCAAGAAAATGACTAATTTGTGGCTTACTGCTGACTTTGGGAGTGTTCAGTCCTGGCTAACTCAAAACAGGCTTCCCCTGAACTCCAACAAAACCCACCCCATGCTTTTTGGTTAAGTACCGTCCTAAGCTGCGGGCTTGTTCCCCTACCCTCCACTCTCTCATTGCTGCAGCTGATTCTTTCAAATACCTTGGCTTAACCCTGGATCTGGCCCTTGATGTTAGCTTCCATATATTAAATACCTGCACGTCTGTTCATTTGATGCTAGGACTTGCTTATAGAGTCAGGCATGCCTTGACTCCTGCACCCAGGCTAGCCATGGCTCAGGGTGTTTTGTTGCCCAGCCTCATTTACTGTCTGATACCTTACTTTGAGGTGAACCAGTGTAATATAAATAAATGGAATACCAATTACAACAACATTGGCCACTTTGCCCCATCTGTGCCCAGGATGACTTAACACTGATCTCTCTACTCGAGCATAGGGTGGCTTTCCCCAACCTCACATTGACTTTTTACCCTAGACTGTACCATTGACAAAAATATCAGGTCAGATATACCTATTGCCCTTGCTGGTATGTTCACTAACATTGATCAGGCCTGCCCCCTATGATCCAGTGATCTGTCTCTTCTGTCTGTACCCAAATGCACTACAAATACTGCAGAGCAAGCTTTCTCCATCTTTGCCCCTAAGCGCTGGGACTCATTTCCATCTAATCTAAGGAACACTTCAACTTGCTTAGTACTCAAGAATGAGCTTTGTAAGTTTCTATGGATTTCAGACAAGTGCCCCTGTACCTGATACCCTGCACTGCTAATTACAGTATATGTACTTTTTGTATGCTTTTTTCAGTTGTACTCGAGCTGTTACTCTGTACGCAAGTTTCTGTACTTCAGTAATGTCTGACTTTTGTGATGTTTGTAAGACTGTCTTTTTACCAGTGTGCCTCTGCACTACTGTTTATTTATTGCTGTAGTTCTCCTGGGTTTGTGCCTCAAAATAGGAATTGCTTTGTTGAGTGCACCTACCTGGTAAACAAAAACTACATAAATAAATATTATAGCTCTAGTCACTTCATCCATCCAACTATGAAAGGGAACTGTTAAAGTTTAATCCAACATGCTGTCATTCTTTATTTTGCAATAACCCGGTCTATTTTGCTCAGAGTCCAAGCTGCCACATGTAGCTAGAACTAGAACTGCCACCGATCCCCTTACTTAATAAATCTGGAAAGTTGTAACTACTGGTTAGTAATTTTTGAAAAACCATTGACCAGAAAGGGGGGACGGGGTATTCCCACTGAACTGGTGGGAAGGAGGATCCCCCCCCCCGCCAAGTCTGTGTCTACGTACACTTCTGTGAGCAGTGTTTCTGCCATATACGATCAGCTGTAACACAATGCAAAAGACATTCTTTTCCCAGAGGTTTTTCTAGTAAGATTAGAATGCTGTCAATGCAATGACAAAAAACGTATTGAAAAGAAGTGTGATAATTTCGTATAACAAGAAAGGATTTATCTACTTGGGAAATAAACTGATTTGTATTTTTAAATATGTGTGCAGGCAAAGGCATGGGCATTTTGCTCAAGTCTATAAATGCAGGTAAGTTAGTTAAAACATTATTTTTCGACGGGATGGAACTTTAGGTCCAAAGCGCCTGTTTTCAAAGTTGTCCTGTGTACATAAAACATACATTCAAGAACACTCATGTCATACATGCAACTAAGACATTATAAAACACAAAAATAGTTCCAACACTAATTATATAATAAATAAACAGACTATTTTTTTCGTTCATAAAAAAATCTACGAACTTAAATAATTAAGAACAAGTAATAAATTATCAGGTGGACCACGTTGGCCCAGGCATCACTTGTTTTAAATATATTTATCTGTGTGTGCTCGATAATATCATATTTCACAGGGAAAAAATCAATATCTTGAAAAAAACATTTCCATTTAAAAACAATATTGAAGATTTATTTGTTCCTTTTTCTTAGTTTACACCAGTTTCAGTCAATTAAAGTACTTGCAGACAGAGTACACTGTTACAGGAAAATGGCACAAATGGCCATTATTTTGCACAGTGCTGTCAAACCCCCCGATTAGGGGTTCTAGCCATAATTGGAAATTTATAGTACCTCTTTTAAATCTATTAGCCATTAATATTAGAGCACTGTAACTTCTGATGTACAGGGATGGCCACGGCCATTGCTCATGCACCAGACAGCTTCCTGTGACCCAATATGCAAATGAGTGCACAGGAAGTCAACTGGTGTGTGCGAGATGGCCGTGGCTGTCCTTGTATATGCAAGCATTAATCACCGCTGAAGGTGGCATCTAATGGGGAGTTAATGCATGGTTGAGACTGTTGTGGCATGAGGCCGGAGGCCGAGGGCGTCCAACAGTCCAACCATGCATTAACTCCACATTAGATGCCATCTTCTTCAGCGGTGATTAATGCGCTTGTAACATGGAGATGCTCGTTATTACTGTGGACTATACAGGCTGCTGCTCAAATGACACAAAACACAACACCAGTTGGATGAAGTACTGTGATTTTTAATCTTACTTTCAGATTTCTGCACAGTACTCTGTTACATACAGATGTCGTTCCGCTACTTTTTCAGTACAGGGAACTCAGGTTACTGCATTAGCGATTCATGCACATGTCCATTATTTCTGAGCGTTTGTTCGAGTGCGAGACTGCCTAGGAGGACTGCGTTTATCTCGCTTGGAAGCTCTGTGCAGCCAGACGCTCTGTGATTTGCATAACGATGTCATCATGCTCGGGCTCTGTTTCCGGTGCCTGCCCTGCTCCCTATCCCTTTCCCACAGCAGGTTCTCCTACCTGTCCGCGGTTAGTCCGTCTATCCGCCCCATCCGCCCCACTGTCTGTGCCTCCCGCTAGGCTCGTAGTTAAAATTCACGGTGCCGTGGACGGTCAATGTGTGCCAGCTGAATGCTGTTGCAGATGTGCCTCCTTCTATATCTCTCTCCCTATGTCCCTCACCTCAGCTTCTTCCCCTGCGTATGTCTACTACTGTCTAGCTACTTCCTACATTTGTGGCTCTTTCTTTCACCACTGCCAGCTTCACACCCCGCTACTTCTCTTCTGCTGGCTTCTTTCGGCACTACAGGAGCAACACGGCATTATCGTCTCATAATGCCATGTTGCTCCTGTACCACCTAACCGTGTTCCTCCTATCACATTTCTCGGTTATCGTTCCTTTTTTTGGGCCATGTTACAAAGGAAGTTACAGCACTCTAACATTATGGGTAATACATTTTAACAAGGTACTGTTACATGTTGCGGTTGCCAGAGACACAGGCTCAACTCATGATACCCTAAAATACAAGCAGGCACGAAATAGATGTACCTCACAAATTAGGCAAATGAAGAGCGCCTATTTCAAAAATGCCCTTGAATCCACCTGGTGTGATGGAAGAGCTTTTTGGGACAACATCCGAAACATAATGGGTAAACAATCAAAATCGTCACCTACCATTATGAAAGTTGATGGATCCACCACTCTTGACCCAAAGTCTATTGCAGATCGGCTTAATAAGACAATCACAGACCTTAGTGGGTCCTCCCCAGATTTCTTCTCGGACTTACCTGTGCCTAGCCTAGTATCCACAAAAACACCCTCGTGACAAACCACAATTTTACTTCAAGAAAATCAAAGTGCATGAAGCACACAAAGTACATAGAAAGGCCTGCTCCAAATCCAGAACAAGTAGTGACACGCTAGATCTAAAATCCTGTCTCTCACCCTGGATGAAGTAATTCACCCCTTGCAAAAATTCTTAATCTGTCACTTTGCCAAAGTCAATTTCCCAACAAATGGAAATCTGCCATAATTACGCCAGTGCACAAAGGGGACAAAACCTCAACAGAAACTATCGACCAATATCAATACTCCTCCCTCTCAAAGCACTTGAGCGAATAGTGGCAGACCAACTCTCTGATTACCTGGACAAATACAATCTACTCTGTAATCAACAGCACGGCTTTAGGAAAGGACATAGCACAACAACAGCCTTACTTGATTTCTCTGGAGAAGTCCACTCAGCCCTGGACAAAGGGTGCCAAACAGGTGCAGTCTTTATCGATCTTACAAAAGCTTTCGACACAGTCCATCATGACCTACTTACCTCCCTACTTTCTAGCCTAGGCCTGGCCGAAGGTCCTTGTGCTTGGGTAAAAAGTTACCTGTCCAATCAGTCACAGGCTGTAAAAATCTCTAATGAATTCTCTGACTTCAAACCAGTTCTCTCGGGTGTACCACAGGGATCAATTCTTGGACCGCTCCTCTTTAGCCTGTTCCTTAACTCCCTCCCAGATATCTGCCAGGAGAAAATAACTATACGCTGATGATGCTGTAATTCTCTTCCCACAAGGATCCAAACTCCTACGAAAAAGCCTGCAACTTGCTTTCTCTAGTGTTGAAAGGTGGTTCCTGGATAGTAAACTTGTGCTAAACCACAATAAAACAAAAGCCATGCTCTTCTCCAATCACCAAAACAAAAATAGGCATACTCCACTCGCCATACAAACCTCTGTGGGAATTACACTGGACCACGTAAATACTTTCAAATACCTTGGCAGCACTTTTGACCAAGGGCTCACCTTTGCAACCCACATTGACAACACTGCGAAAACAGTGAACCAACGCCTTGGAATACTATTCCGTAACCGTCAATTTCTAAATCAAGCGGCATTGAGAATAGCTATACAGAGTTCCATAATCTCAATCATTGACTATGGCCTTATTATTTATGGCTCAGCTACCTCCACTGCTCTAAGGCGTATCTCAATCACTCTAAATAAGGCCTGCCGGCTCCTCACGGGGGCTCAAAGACTGACTCACACGTGTGATCTGTACTATGAGTCAGGCTGGTTGAACCTATCAAATCGTCTTATTTATCTCACCTGCACAATGGCAAAAAAAATCCATCTTGGGACTGACTCCATTATGTATTCAAAACCTACTCCAACTGAATCCTGGCTCACGACCCTCCACCAGATCTGAACGCCAACCTTTCCTGGTTCTGAGATGCCGGACTGCACAGGGACAAAGATCTTTTGCATACAGGGCCCCGACATGGTTCAATGCGCTTAGTCCACCTACTCTATCCTCAGCCTCGCTTGAAGCTTTCAAATCCATGCTCTATGCCCACCTCACCACCACTAGCAACTGTGACTGTGCTAGATAAAGACTACTACTCCTCATGTCCATCCTCACATCTGAGGCCTCTTCCTCCTGACTAATGAACCCTCTGGTACCTCTACTACTTCCTGTCTCCCACCCAAACTCACTCCCCCTTTTTCCTGTCCCTCTCACTTACTCTCCCGCTCACCACCTTTCCTCCTCTCTAGCCTCCCTTTGCTTCTAATGATCACCCTCTCCCGAAGTTTCTTAACCTCAAAATTGTCTACTCGCTTGAACCTGTTATAGCTTTGTTTAAGAAACTTAAAAACGTTACTGCCTTAAACTGTTAATAGCAAATTTATGATGTAACTTTCCTGTCTGGTTTTACCTGTAATGTGTATTGTGCTTTGTTAAATGTTCTTTGTGACGTGGAACCTTTGTAAAAGAGCCCTGGCTCAAAGGTATTAATTCCTAGACTAATAAACTAAACTAAACTAAACTAAACATTTTCAGTAATGGCTAGAACCCATAATCATTATTTGTTTTACAGCACTATGTGAAACACTGACCTTTTGTGCAGTTTTCCTTTAATATTTGTAGACTATACAATGTAGCATATTGGTCTAAAAAATCCAGTACTTAAATTGATGGAATAATGTAAAAGGTATTGTCACAAAACCACTCACAACATCCTGGGTGGTCAACTGTTTGGCTTGCTTACTTAATCAATGCTGCAAACAACCTGGTCACAACTCATCCCACAAGAGGCTCCTGATCACACTGTACAAGGCCTCTTGGACATAGGAACCCTCTAAGTCACTTTAGGTACACCTTACCATGCTTTGTATCAGAAACAGGTTTACTTTTAAATTGGTTAAGTACTGTAGGATCAACAGAGTAGCCAATAAAATGGATTACCTGTATCACCACTCTGGACTCAGGATGAACATGAACTAAATGCAATATTTTTATTTAAACTTTTGTTAACCAGGTAGGTGCAATGAGCCAAGGCTCTTTTCCATGCATGACCCGGGACCATGTAAAAATACAGCCAAGGTGTTACATATGTTTAAAAGAATTAATGCAGTAACAGCATGATACAATATAAATAACGTCACACATTTAGACATTCACAATATAATAAACATAATTTCATGAAAAACATTCACATTGTAGTTGGCTAAGGAAATGTTTCATTAAATGCATTTTAAAAACGTTATGTCCTATCCCCCCTCCCCCGTAATGACCCTGGCAAGTTACTACAACCTTTTGCTGTACAAACTTTGAGTGCACGCTCTTCCAATTTTGTTTTACTTTTGGGATGCCTAATATTTTTTTCCATTTGAGTGTAATACCCTTTCATCCTTTTTGAGTTGATAAAATGTATTAAGAGAAGAGTCAAACCTTTGCCTTAAGACATTATCTGTTAAATAATTTATGTTGTATAAACAATTCAGTTGTGGTAGGAGCCAGCCAGTTTGCTGGTATAACATACAATGATGCATGTAATATGGAAGTTTCAATGCTAACCTACAAACTCCATCAAAAGTGAAGGTCCGTAGTGATAGACCAGTTTTTGCTAAATCTGAATAAAGAAATGGGTTATAGTTCTTAACTGATAAAAGTACACTTTTAGCCACTGCCATTACAGCCTGCAAAGTCAAGAAATTGTGTAATTTGAGCAAAACGCCTAGTTTCTGATTAACTTGCCTACTAAATAATTTAATATGTTGAGAATATAATTAAACTTGAATCTAATAAAATTCCTAAGTATTTAAAATGGGTAACCTGTTACAACATACTGTTAGAGGTGTCCACTATTCCAAGTGGATTACATTTAGCAAGTTTGGGCACTGAGCCAAACAACATACATTTATTTTTTTTTTTGCAATTTAACAGCAGACCATGTCTTTACAACCAGGGGTCAAGTGCAGGGAAATCCTCATTTAGTATTTGATTTAGTACCTCCACTGAAGATGAACTACTGTAAATAATTATGTTGTCTGTGTATATTATTGTTTTTGTGTTCTTCAAAATAGAGGTTAATGCGTCAACAAACAAAGAGAACAAGAGAGGTCCCAGAATCGATCCCTGGGGCACTCCCTGTTCCATCATTTTACTACTGGATAAAGTTCTGCCACAGCTCACCTTTAATGGGCATCCAGATAGATGACTATCAAACCATTCAGAAGGAGAATCTGCCAGTCCAGTGCCCTCCAGACTCCCAAGCAGCAGGTGATGGTCTACAAAGTCAAAAGCCTCGGACGGGTCCACAAACACTGCACTAGTGGGCCTCGCCCCATCCATGGCTCCACTGATGTGGTCGGTGAACCTTGCCAAGGCTGTATCTGTACCATGGTACTTACAGAAGCCATGCTGCTCGGGAGTATTGAGTCCAGTGGAGCTACTTGGAAAGCTGTTTGTTAACAATTTTCTCCAGTAGTTTCCCCAATGGTGGCAGCAAGTAGATAGGGCAATGGTTATCCATATCCTTAATACACCCACTTTTAAAAATTGGCTTCATTACAGTTTACGTTCATAAGCTTGGGAACTGTCCAGTGATCAAAAAAAGACTAAATATTTTTGTTAATGGATAGTATATGTAAGCGGCAATCAACTTTAGAAACCTTAGTTCGGGTCCACATGTGCTCGTACTCTTGTTAACAGATATCTGATTTATTAATCTAAGTACCTGTTTTGGGGTTTATAACGTGAAAATGAAAAGAACAGTTTATTTTAACTTTTGGTTTGAAGAAAACGTCATTATTGTCAATAGGACCAAAGTCCTTAGTATATTTAGATAAGTCAATAAACTTATTAAGAAAAGTTTCACTAATTTCCTGCGTGTTTATTACTTCTCTTTCATTACTGTGATATATCTGAGTCTACTGCTTGATTGTCGGGTTCATAAGGGACTTTATTGATGACCAGAATTTTCTAAGATTTTTTAAGTCATTGTTCTGTTGGTTTTGATGGTAGTCAGATTTGCTTTGTCTAAATTTTATCTTACACTCATTTCTTAACCTTCGATAGTTGTTAAAGTCAGTAGCACTATTTGTGTGTTAAAAAAGTTTCCGCGCGTTATCCCTCAGTTTCATTAAATGAAACAAGTTAGGAGTAATCCACCTGTTGACAACTCCTCTAACCCTCCTTGTAATCTTAGGGAAGTACTTTTGTAGTTTAAGCAGGATTGTGGTGAAATAATTTACTGCAGCATCCACACTAGGGATAACTTCTAAATAAGACCAGTCAATCTGGTTAATGTACCTTAAAAACCCATCATTGATTACATTAGGGAATTTCCTACAGGTAATGAACATCGGCGGTGGCTTAAAGAGCAGCTTCCAAGTGGCCGCTCCCCTAAACATATATCATAACTGACCTGGCCAGGAGTTGTTATATAGAAATCTTTCTGTACAATTCTTCCATTTAAAAAAATTATTTTCCTCATAATTTTTTTCCCAGACTTCGCTGACAAAAATGGAGCTACTTCCCTAAACCGGCCAGGTCAGTTATGTCATATGTTTGGGGAGTGGCTACTAATAAACTAAAAAGCTGCTCTTTAACTCTTTTACATTTCTAGGTACAGTAAGTTGCCAGATGATTGCTGACTGCATCTGGAAATGTACCTATACTCTTTGCATTGGAGGGGTTGTTGGTGAGTATCCAATCAAGGATAGTACTGCATGTTTTTTTTTACTCTACATATTCATTTGAGTGTAGGATGTCATTAGTTGACATAGTCCAGCATTAGTAATAAAAGACTCAATTTCAGGTTCAGATTCAGGGTTCCAGTGTATGTTAAAGTCACCCATCACCAGTATGTCACCACCTGATTTCAAAGAGCCAATAAATTGCAAAACATCTTTCAGCCCATTTTGACCCATTTTAGGAGGTTGTACACTGCACAAAACTTCAACTTATAACCCACCCAACTTCAGCTCAAGGAGTAACCACTCACAGTCAGTACCAGGGTAGTAATTAGGGCTCAAAGCAGTTAATTCTTTAGGCCAGCCCAGTGGTGCTGAGGGTTGAGGCGCTGGACGCCAGGCCTCGTACCACACCTGCGACCCGGGTTCGGGAGTGAGCTCAGGTCGACGGGGGTCGGCCGGGATGGAGAAGGATCTAAGCGTACAATGGCTGCTCTACTTCTCCGAGGAGGGGGGACCGCGCTCTCTGTCGCAATACCGCCACCTGTTGGGAGATGCTCCGTGTGGTCAATGCAGCTGAGTGGCACCTGACGCAAGGGTAGACGCTGGCAGAGGACCGGCTTCGACGTGCGTCTCTATGCACGCCGGCAGCCTTGCTCCTCATTGCACATCAATGTTGGGGAAAAATACAACTCGGAGGAAAATGCCCTCCAGCCGCCTAGAAGATGTCCTCCAGAGTCAGTCTCACCACCCGCTGACCAAAAACAGGGCAGACCCCGCTGTGTGGCTCACTGCAGGGGAAAGAGGGAAGTAAGGGGGGGATCTCTCCTCACCCTGCCTGGGGGGGTAATCCGGGCCATCAAGGGCCTCGATGGCAGTGAGTGTGGCACTGTAGGGGCAGACCATGATGGTCAGTAGGATTGGGATGGTGATACTCCTTGGGGGACTGAAGGAGTGGAGGTTGAGGGATAGTAGGCACAGAAAATTAATAAGTAAAAAAAAAAAAAGTTAATTCTAGTTCTTCCTTATAACAAACCAGAATCCCCCCTCCATTTTTCCTCCCAGCCCAGTCCTTTCAAAATAGCTTATATCCTACCATGGCATACAGGTTGTCACTTATTGTGAGTTTTAGTCACGTCTCTGTTAAACAAAATATGTCTGGGTCATATTGGGCAACGCAGGCCTCTATCTCATGTTTTTTTTGATACAATACCCCATACATACATTTAAGTATGCAAATCTAAGCCCACCTGACTTCCAGACATGTCTTTAATTACAGATAACACATTAACCCCATCTGTAGCAATCCTACTTCACCACCACCCACACATTAAAAACAAAGTTTACATATATAGTACATATTTCTTCTATGAATATTATTGATAGCACCCCTCTAAAAAAGAACTAGACTATGGCTGAAGCCGGAATCACCAACTATTGCACAATGGAAAATCACTCTACGGGACATCATAGGATGGAAAAACCTACGGCCCGACTGTAGAACGTACTGTAGTGCCCAAACACCAAAACTGACATAATGCCTGGCTCCTCCATATCATGGATACTACAAATGATATTGTACCATAGAAGTAGGGGTGTCCCTAGACACTAGCGCTGATAGGGCTTAAGATTAACCAGAAGAGCTAACAGATCCTAGATAGTACAAGACCAGGTTTGTGTCTTCACTGGAACCAGGCACCAGGGTAATACCATCAGCACCTCACAGCGCTGTCTACACAGAGGTCAGATTACTCCACTGAATAGATATATTTTATGTGGCTCCCAGTCCACCCCTGTATACCATATAATGGACAGTATGTTTTGAATTCAGAAACTCAATAAACTTTGAGTTAAAAAATAAAAAGATGATCTATACTTACTAAAAACACTCCACAGTTACTTATATATTAATTATAATTATATTATGTAATCTCCCGGGTCATGCCTGAAAATGGGCATGGTTATTGCCCAGTGTACTTACCCGGTCATCAAAAGCGAATAAATAAATGTAATTATAGAATGGGTAGAGACAGTTCTCAAATTTGATTAGCTGACAGCCCTTGCCAGCTATGCCTTTTATTTTAGTTTATAGCATGGAAAATAAGTGCCAGTATCTGTGCCCACATTACAAGAAATATCCCTGTGCCACTTGAAAAAGTTTCCAAATGAAATGGTTTAGCCACTACACTGTTTTCAAGACCGCACGTTTCCTGCCCCTAACTACAGCCTCTCCCTTCCTTCCTTCCTTCCTTGTCCACAAAACAGTCAGCAGCATAACTGCTTCTTCCTCCCAACCCAAACAAAATTATTTTTGGTCCCTAAGCTACCCATGGATTCTCGCTTTCATGGGGGACCTGCAGAGAGTGAGATCGCCAGTACCTTTGTAAAACTGGGAAAAAGCAGATGGAAGCGCGCTGCTGGCAAGACAATTATGAAACCTCAGTCTTGCCAGTAGCCTACTGATCCGCTGCAGGCATTGCTTACTATGATGGCAGCTCCCTCCTAATGTCACCACTACATTTGTTATAGGGGAAAAAGTAAATTCCACGTAAAAAAAAAGAACATGCTAACATTTCAACACGGAGGAACGGGCGGAGTTAAAGCAAGTGGGAGAAGTCGGCTGAGTGCCATCAAAGGAACCAGAAGAAGTGATGTGAGTGGTGGATGGGGACAGAGAGCATACAACCAGTAAGGGCAGGCACTTTTTCTAACAGTGCGAATCATTCTTGTAACTGTGTGCGTAATTTCAAACCCACTCCCTCCTGGCCCAGCAGTTTGACTGTCCTGCACCCTGCTGCTTCAATAAAGCGGAGGGACTATTTTGTACCCAAAAACAAACAAAAAAAATGTTCATACTGTAAATGTTTTTGAAAAGTTAAAATATTTGTCAGCATATACCCATTTTATAAGTGCAATAACACACTCTGGGGGTGGGTCATGCTCTGATAAACACACTTCTAGGGGCAATAAGGCACCTCACTATGCCCCTAGGTGTGCATTTATCAGAGTATAACCCACACCCTGTCGTGTGTTATTACTTACATATTTAATATTTAAACACCATTTTCAAGATATACAGCATAACAATGGGAAATACAAACACACAATGAAAATGAACAATGAGCAGGTTTTAAACAAACAAACAAACAAAAAAAACAACAAGAAAAACACTTCCGGAACTGCCCCAAGTTCTAAGTTCTTACCCAAACACCTTAGAATAGCTTTGTTCTCTCCTGAGTCAGAATCCAATCTATCTGTGCTGGAATTCTCTCTCAGTTTTGACTAACTAACAAATCTAGAACAGTGAAAATTAAAGCACCAGCTAGTCCCTCAATTTATAGACTAAGGTCCATCCCATTTCTCCTGACTCTACCCTCCTCCTGTTACACAAAAAGACTACCTTAATCTGGACTAGCCCAGATTCTTGCAGACTTCTTATTTACATTTTAAAAAATTACTCTTTTTCCAGACTAAGGCCCGCAAACTCAAACACCCTATTTGTAGGGACTGATTAAAGGCCCAGCAAGGACCCTTTTGTTTATCCCAGCCTTCCAGACATCCTGTCACCCATTATTATACCTCAGTCAGAATTAAACTGCCACTCTCAACCTCAATCTGCTTATCAACAAAGGGCCTTCAGGGAAAAAAGAATGGGCAACTGCAGTCCAAGTAAGAAAGCATGTCCACACACAGCAGAAATTTTATCAGTCAAGAAAAAAAGAAAACGAAATTCACATGCATTCTGCGTTACAGCAGGTATGAAGCTTTAGGATTATTAGAAATTGCTAAGAAAAACTCTTCATGGCTTTTCCAAGTCTAAAAGAAATACTCCATGATTCAGAGTCAAATCATGTAAAACTTGATTTCACTTCAGAGATTCTTTCTACCATTTTTTTTTATTTAGTTGTTCAACCAGGAGTAGCACACTAAGCTGAAAGCTTATTTACAGGAGCGACCTGGGAGCACAGGGAAGTTAAGTGACTTGCTCAGGGTCACACAGAGTAAAAGTGGAAGCTGTGGGATTCAAACCCAGGTCTGGTCTGCTGGATGTCGGTTAAACAGTTATAATTCTTCTTGTTAATTTCTTTTGGACAGTACACTGCATTTAGTAGCCCAAAGTGAAATATGATTTTACATGCTTTTAGCTACAGTGTTTTTCTGATCATGTTCCAGGAACATGGCCTTCATTTTCCTTAGAGCCGATAGGGTGATGAGTTCTTGAGTCCGCAGCTTAAGTATCTTTATTAGGCAGGATGCCTGGCCCAATGGTACAGACAAATATTTTAAGATTAAAATATGAACCATGCCAGATTACATGGCACCTTCGGTGTGTGATATATGCAATGAAGCCTAAATAAACATCTGAACTGTTTTTATAGTAACTCTAGAAGTTGAAGGACAGTTTAATTTTCTGGCAGCTATGGTTGTGGGGTGTGATGCTCAGACAGTATAAAACACAGCAGCACATGTTTTACAGACTGACGTGTGCACCTTTATTTTTACTTTTCACAGCATCACTGGATCTTGCTGGGTTAGCAGACTGCAGGCACTGGAAATTAACACATCCCAAATTACTTTACAGCCCAAACTGCATATGGAGTATGGTGCATGTAGTTATGGGCCATCTACCGAGCAATGATGAAAAGAAAGGTACTGGAAACAAATTCAACAGAGACTTCACTTGTATTTTCTATATAAGTGCTGACAGCAAACATTTTAAATGTATTTATTTATTTTGATAACTGAGTTGGTGCACTGGTGACAAGGCACCTTTCTCAGGCACGACTTGGTTCTGAAGAGTACAAATCAAGACAATGAAACACGTTACAAATGTATGCAGTACATATAAAAGTGACATAGTTGAAGTTACTGTATCTTTTCCCTTTTCATTTTACACAACATTCAAACTTTGAGGTTCTGCATTTTGTCTCTGCAGAAGTAAAACATGTATTTTGATTCAGCAGACTTGGCAGTGGAGTACAATTCTACAAGGCTATGTTGCACTCAACACTTTGAAGAGTAATACACAGCACAAATGTCTTCACATGGGCTAGTTGTTGGCAACTGTAATGAACAAGAACGGCTGGCAATACATTTTTTTCTCATTCCACTATAAGCTCAGTTTTGACATAAAGCATGGCCAATAATAAAAGGAACAGGCTCCTCTACAAAGTCAGTGCTGATTTTACAGGGTAAGTAAAGGCACAGTTTGGAGGATTGAGTATTGTATTTTACATTACTTACTCCATATAGAGCCATTTTGTTACATAATAGTGCTTTCTCTCAGAGTAAAATGTGGTAAAGTTATGATATATTTTTTTTTATCATTTTTTGGTAACTGGGAAAAGCCCACTAGGCACAGCTGTCTGTTTTCAGGGGCTTCCTGGGAGCACTGGAGTGGGTTAAGTGACTTGCTCAGAGTCACACAGTATCCAAGTGGAGTTTGTGGGAATCAAACCCAGGTCTGCTGGATGTACCAAGCTCATTCACAGCTCGTTACTCTAACCTCAAGGTTATACTCCTAGCCCCATATGAATGGGAATAGAGCTAAATGTACAAATGGTTACGAGTATTTTACTTATTTATTTCAAAAATTTCACCAGAAAAGACATACTGAGCTGCTAACAGACCATTTCCAGATAACTCCTGCGGGTGAGGGGTAATGGAGATAGTTAAAGACAGGGGAGTAACCAAAATTTCAAATACTGAAGGCCCAAGCATAGGAACATGCAGTTTGGGCACATTGGTATCCATGATCATCTGAGTAAAAGGCATTTTTGGTCAAAATGTCTGAATCCAGATGAAGGCCTAGATCTTAAAGCTACAGCCTGGCTACTCCCCTGTAAGAGGAAGAAAAGAATGAACAGTATTAATGGCGTTACAAAAACAGAAGTTAAATCATCTCCTCCTACACGAGGCATAAATAGCAGTTACGTAAGAACTTACCGTAACAGTAGAGCTTTGAGAGAGGTTCCTGCAGTAGGTCTTCACATATAGGACTGCACCCCCTGACGTCAGGTTTGAATGCCAAACTTGTAGCTAGCAGTCATCAGCGGGGACCACCCCGCTGACGTCAGCCCAACTATAAAAGGGGCGGTCCCGCACCCACCCTCCAGTTTTATTCCACTAAAGATCTAGAGAGAGAGGATAGCAGAAAGAAAGGAGTAACAACTTCTGGGACCCTGTGCCCTAGCTAGACCAGAGGACTAGACAGGATAAAAAAGGAAAAATTCCAGGGGGAAAGGTGGGTGGGAAACTAGACCTACTTCAGGAACCTCTCTCGAAGATCTATTGTTACGTTAAGTTATTACGTAACTGCTATATCTTACTTTCAGATGGTTCCTGCAGTAGGTCTTCACATATAGGACTGAATTCCAAGCAGTCTAACAAAACAAAGGAGTCGGAGACGAGTTTCCGGGAGGAGGTAGATGTCTGCCAACTAAGGATCTGCCTTAAGATAGAAGACCTTGTAAAACTGCAAGGCCGAAACCAGCTCGACACCTAGAGGCAATGTCCAGACTGTAGTGCTTAGTGAAGGTGTAGACAGAAGACCAAGTGTCCACTGCACAGATTTCCGCAGTGGACACATTGCTGAAAAAAGCAGTTTAAGTGGCCACGCTTCTGGTAGAGTGGCCATTAACCGTCCATGGATTGGTATTTCTGTATTTCTGGTAAGTGTAGTGAATACAGTTAGCAAGCCACCTAGAGAAAGTCTGTTTGGAGATGGCCTTGCCCTGGCACTGGGAGACAAAGGCCACAAAGAGTTGGTTCGACTTTCGAACCTCCTTAGTCCGGGAGGTATAGTTCCTCAAAATCCGATGCACATCCAAGGTGTACAAAAGATATCTCCCCCCCCCGCCATTAGAATGCTGAAGAAAATAGACCAGCAGTTCTACACTCTGGCTGAGAGTCGTCTCCGAAACCACTTTCGGAAGAAAAAAATTATTAGTCCTCAGGACCACCCGGTCCTTGTGGAAAATCAAATAAGGCTCTCTGCAAACAAAGGCCTGAAGCTCTGAGATCCTTCAAGCTGAAGTAACTGCAACCAAAAACAGCATCTTCCAGGACAGGAATTGTATATCACAACTTGCTGCTGGTTCAAAAGGGGGCAAAGTAAGTTTCTCCACCATAAAATTAAGATCCCAGGGAGGACAGGGGTTCCGGACTTGAGGTTTGATGTGAAGGATTCCCTTCAAGAAAGTTTTGGAAACCTCTAGTTGTGCTAGGGTTTTGCCCTCCAACGGAAGGTGGTAGGCCAACACCACAGAGAGATGGATCTGAATAGAGGAGTAACTAAGGCCCAACTCAGAAAGGTGTAAGAGGTACTCTAACACCTGGGAGGTGGAGCAAGAAAAAGGGTCCAAGCTTTTGGCTGTGGCCCAGATAGAAAATCTCTTCCACTTCATGGCATAGGTGGATCTGGTAGAGGGTTTTCTGGCTTCCACCAGGACTTGAGCAACCTGAGAGGAAACTCCATAGCAAGAAACTGCTATGTCCACAGGTGCCACACATGAATACGGAGAGACTGAAGACTTGGATGTACCAGGGTGCCCTGCTCCTGAGACAGAAGTTCGTGAGACAGTGGCAGAAGGACCAGCGGTTCTAGAACTAGTTGTTGCAACAGCGGGAACCAAATCTACTGGGGCCACAGAGGGGCAATCAAAATCAAGTGGGCCCCTTCTGCCTGGAGTTTCAACAGAACCTTCTGAATGAGAGGAAAGGGAGGAAATGCACATAGTAATCTCCCTGTCCAAGAGAGAGGCAGTGCATCTCGCCAAAAAGCACCATGCCCAGGAACGAGCGAGCAAAAGTTGGGAAGTTTTGTGTTGGATGGGGAGGCGAACAGATCTAGGTCTGGCTGACCCCACCGAAGAAACAGGTCTTCGACTATCTCCTGCTTTAGTTCCCACTCGTGAGCCCTGGCCACTGATCAGCTGAGACTGGCCGCCGGGACACTGTACATGCCTGGCACGTGGACTGCTGTCAGAAACAGGCCGTGCTGAATAGCCCAATACCATAATCTCATTGTTTTCTTGCAAAGAGGGTGCAATCGGGTACCTCCCTATTTGTTAAGGTACCAGACAGTCGCCATGTTGTCTGTCTGGACAAGAAGTGTTCCCGAGAGGAGTAATGACTGGAAGGCCTGGAGAGCACAGAGGACTGCTCTGGTCTCCAGGATGATGATGTGAAGATGTTTCTCATGAACCTTGAGTTCTGTGATCCCCCAAATGGACTCCACAACCCATATCGGAGGCATCTGAGGTGAGGGTCTGGGGAAGCCAGAGAGTGGAAGGGGACTCCCACCAACAAGTTGGTGAGGTCCTGCCACCAGAGGAGGTCTTTCTGAAGGCTGTTGGAGATCATGACCAGTTGGTTCATGTCGTCCGAGCACTGACCCCACTGGACTCAAAGAGACCACTGGGTAACCCTCACGTGCAGTCTGGCCAGGAGTACAGTAGGAATGGCCGCTGCCATAAGACCCAAAAGACGGAGCACCGAGTGCGCTGTAGTCCATCGAGCTTTGGCCACCAAAGTGGCCTGAGAAGCCAAGGTCTTGGCTCGATCTAATGGTAAGAAGGCCTTGCTCTGGACTGTATCCAGTACCACACCAATAAATTGTAGGTGATGAGAGGGTACTAGCTGAGACTTGGGGAGGTTGACAGAGATGCCCAGCTGGGAAAACAGATCCAGAGTGAAGGAGAGAGACTCCTTCAGGTTGTTTGGAGATGGGGCTGAAAAGAGTCAGTCGTCCAGGTATGGGAACACATATATGCCCCAGTGGTGGAAAAACACCGCTACCACTGCTAGGTACTTGGTGAAAACCTGGGGCGCTGAGGACAGGCCAAAGGAAGTGCCTTGAATTGGAAATGGTTCTACCGGAAGGAGAATCGAAGGAAGTGACAGTGGGCTGGGAGGATGGGAATATGAAGGTAAGCATCCTGCATATCCAGGGAGCACAGCCATGTGTTTAACGGGAGCTGGGGCAGGAGTCCCCGAAGAGTCAGCATGTGGAACTTCTTGTACTCCACGAAGAGGTTGGGCGTGCTGAGATCCAGGATAGGTCACAGATCCCCAGTCTTTTTTGGGACTAGGAAAAAATGGGAGTAGAATCCCCTTCCTAGTTGATTTGGAGGGATGGGTTCTATGGCCGCTTTTTGTAGCAGGGCCTGGATCTCTTGGTGGCTGATGGGGACCTGACTTGATGGGTAAAAGGACCTTCCCAGAGGCTTTGATGGTGGGATCTTCAGGAACTCCCTTTTCTGGACTTTAGCTCCCCAATCATATCTCAGACCTCTGCTCCTCAACTCACCCATTTCAATACTGTCTACAACACTATCTGTCGATTCATACTCCTAGCTACACTTTCTACCCCCCCACTGCTCTTTATACACATCACTCGGGTGGCTTTCTCCTCAGGCCCACCATGACCTCAACATGGGCACTCCTGTCCACAAATCTCGTAATGCAGGAACTGCGTCCCCACTAGCCAGATTTCTTAGTTTTAAGCTAGGGATTTGAAGTCATCCTCTCTGTGCCTGCTTAACCACCTCCGCTCTCCTCCGCAGATATGGAACAGAGAGCTTTTTCTGTTGCTGCCACAAAACTCTGGTATAGTCTTCCTGCCCCGCTCCTTTCTATGGACTCCACATCTGCCTTCAGGTCTAATCTGATAAATTTTCTGCTATCAGCACCAGCCTGCAAATGCCCTTCCTAATCTCAGTATATTCACTCCTTGATTCCTGCCTATCCAGATTATCCAGCTGCAGTCTAGGTTCTAGCAAGTTATCACTATGTATTGTTACACAGTTCTGCAAAGGCTAGCATGTTCCTTAGGACTCTTGTTTAGTTTCACACAAGTTAGCATTGCTTGTTATTCAGGACCTCTGTATTTGTATTCTGTATGCCAGCACTTGGTTGCGCTGCATGTTTTCTCTACTCATGTCATTTTGCCTTTTTGTTATTGTATATGCCACCTTTATGGCCCAGTTTGTGCCTGAAAACGGTTCCTGGGATCAGTATACCTACCTGGTTAACAAATAAATAAAAAAATACAGCAATACAGTATATCAAAGGAGCATAAGCACTGTAAGGCAAATCAATCCAACAGGTACATGTAGTAGATAAAAAATGAGTCTGGATAGGAAGGGGGAACTACTTATACAAGCATAACTGTGGGATAAGTGGAGAAAAATTGCTCCCAGAAATAAAATTTACCAGTGGTACGGAAATGCTGCAGCATGATACAGGAAGTTTCGTGGGTTACATGTATGTTTCAGCCAAGGTTCAGCTAGAGAGTGAGACAGCAGCAGGAGAAAAGACAGAATTCGGCAAAATGCAGAGTAAGAAAAATCTTTTTTTTTTCTTCATTCTTTCCATACCTCCTGCTGCCAAGAAACACATGCTAGCTTACCCGACCCATCTTACTGTCTCTGTCTGAACTACCGCCTACCAGATCAGCACTCGGGTATCAGGAAGCAGATCATACTGTACAGTAGTATGGACCGAAGCTCTCTAGTGCCACACTGTGGCTCAGCTGGGTTGCTCACACAGATGAAAGATTTTATTGCTGTTAATAAGCATACTGCAATACTTGGGTTCGTTGTACACTACCGGTCAAAAGTATTAGAACACCCCCATTTTTCCAGTTTTTATTGAAATTTAAGCAGTTCAAGTCCAGTGAATAACCTGAAATGGTACAAAGGTAAGCGGTAAAAACTGCTAGAGGTTAAAAAAAAGTTTAGGTTAGCAAAAACTGCTGCAGAGAAATTGCAAAGAAAGCCAAGGTGTCAGTGAGTACAGTTTCCTACACCATCAAAAGGCACTTGGAAACTGAGGAAACTCTGACAGGAAGAGGTCTGGCAGACCCAAAGCCACAACAGAATCAGAAGACAAGTTTCTGAGAGTCAACAGCTTGCGTGATAGGCGGCTCACAGGACAACAGCACAGAGTGACTGGCACCCTGAACCAAAAGGGCTACCACAGCATTTTGCAGCGCCATGCAATACCCTCTGGTCTACGCCTAGTTGGTCAGGGGTTCATTCTACAGCAAGATAATGACCCAAAACATACCTCCAGGCTATGTCAGAACTACCTTCGAGGAAAAGAACAAGGCAGTGAGGCTTCAAATCATGGAATGGCCAGCACAGTCTCAGACTTAAACCCCATCGAGCTGGTTTGGGATGAACTGGACAGAAGGGTGAAAGCAAAGCAACCTACAAGTGCAACACATTTGTGGGAACTTCTACAACAGTGTTGGGAAGAACTTCCGAACAATATTTGATGTCCATTGTAGGAAGAATGCACAAGTGTGTTCAGGTTACAGTATATCTGCAAAAGGTGGCTACTTTGATGAGTCAAAAATTTAGATTAAATTTTGTTAAACAAAATGATTATATGATTTCTTTTTTATCTCCAATTGTTTATTTGTTCTATGCTTTAATTTCAGAGTACATTGAGACATTAACCTGCATAAATTTCAATAAAAACTGGAAAAATGGAGGTGTTCTAAAACTTTTGACTGGTAGTATACATAAGTAAAATGTGAACTTCTGATAATTGGGACATTCGCTTAATGGGGACAAAAAGCCTGCCATGGGGCCCGTCCCCATTAAGCAGCTTCTACTGTACTCACTTTGTTCCTACACACTGCTTAGGGTGAGACCTATGGTGTATGGCATCAGTATGCACTGAGAAAAGCTTAACTGTGTCCACTATGAAAAGCCACTGGAAATGTAACATCACATCCATCTCTTGTGTATTTGCCTCATGCCTTTTGATTGCTTGATTACACAGTTCAACTTGGGCTATCATTTTCATGTCATCAGCTCTTAGCACCATATTTCTATTGTCTCTTATACAAGGCTTCCATATCTACAGGGATTCCTGTATTTTACAGGGATTTGGAGGCATCTACAGGAAAACTCTTCCCATAGACTTGCACTGGTTATACAGGAAAACAGGGCAATTCTGCTTCCATTCCTTTCAATGTAATCTACAGGAAAACATAGGAATATCACCTTGGAGTTACAGGGAAAATGCCAAATCAACATGGGAGCACTGCTTATATGGCAGCACAATGTACTTGGTGCACACCACGCAGCTGTATTCTGCATTACTGGCCTGTGTTTTGCTTCTTGATTTTGTAACTAAACCCTTTATTACTATACTGTAACCTGCTTGTCTTGTCCACCTTGATTATGTATTCTCTTAGAATCCGCTTGGTGACAAGGTGTTGCATCTAGCCTGAGGCTATGGAAATTTGTTTTAAAAAAATATTTATAAATTTTGTACATAATCATACAACATTAATACATCAAAGTAAACATCTCTGATATTGTGCAGGAGCTGCTATAGCAGTATACAGAAATCAAATTTATGATCATACTTTGCAGCTGTTACAACCTCTGGCGGTCTGTTCATTTTTATAGAAATTTCTTGTAACTGTTACATATCTGGCAATCTGCTTTTTTTTTATTCTTTACTAACTAGTTTAAGGGGTGACCCGGGAGCACTGGGGAGGTTACATGACTTGCTCAGAGTCACACAGTATGCAAGATGCCAGTAGAGGCTGTGGGAATGAAACCCAGGTCTGCTGGATGTACCAGGCTCATTCACAGCTCATTATTCTAATCTCTAGGATATACTGCCAGCCCCAAGTAGTTGCTATGCACAGCCTTGTCTAGCAAATATCATCTATTTAAAGAAAATTTCATTTTAAACAGCATTATAGCTGTGTAATGCTAGACTGCCCTGAGATGAATTTGATGAAGATGTTGGCTTTTAAAGCCCCCTCTTTCAACTGTAATCACAATATTGGCTCAACTGGCTGGACAGGAGTTCCAACTGTAACATGCTATATTTTTAAATTGAGAGTAATTAGGTCTGCAACAAGCATTTCAAATTTTAACTTTTAAACATGCGCACAGTACCCCCCACTGGGACAGACCTCACTCCCCAAAACATAGCAATCCTAAAAATGCAACGTACACAAGGCACAGTGTAGAATACTCCTGAGTGTTGCCCTTTGTGTGCCATAAAAGCAACAGTAACTTCACAGGTGCCCATTTACTGCACCGGACTCGGTACAAAAACTGTTCACAGCATGTTAATACAACAAAACATCAATAAAGCCTTGGTAAAGCTCACAGTAGTATGTCCATAATTCAAGTCCGATTAAGTGGATAAAGATTCTCTTAAAATAAAAATAACCTTGTGGGCTGACCCCAGGTGAAACATCACAACCACCCCCTCCATAAGCACACCAGTCCCTTGTGAAGTCTACTAATGCTAAAATTCTGTCAATCTGAAGAGAAGTCTTTCAAAATTAAAGCACATTTTACAACGTTTAAATATTCCTTGCAGTACTTGTGCCCCTTGATGTAAAGTCTGGTCCAGGGTAAAACTGCAACAGAGGTGAATATTTCCCTCAGTCCATTTTCATCTTACAGGTCTGAGTTTGGTAGAGTCTCACAATCACCCATCCTGCTACTATTTCTACATCAACTTGTTTGCATCCCCTGGGGATGTATAGAGGTATTGTTTCCCCCATAGTTCACTCTAAGTTTAACTGGAAAGGCAAATGAGTGTGGCACCACTAACGCTGTCAGTTTCTTCTCATATCACATTGTTTGACTGCGTCCTCGGTTGCGTCACATAACTCAGGTCTGGAAGAGCCGAATCAGTGAGCTATCATACTGAACAGCATCATGCTGCTGTGTGGCCAGCAACACTGTTCTTCTCTGCTCCCAACATAAGGTACACAGTACACGGTAGGGTCTGCACCTATAGAGCATCTACGAGTGTGCTTTGATGACATTCACAGAGTTCTCAGATTTCTTCCCCCACAGCTCTGCAGGAAGCTAGTTTTGTAAAAATAGGTGCAGGTTCAGATCCTTCGCTGCTTCTAGCAGGCCTGCTAACCTCACACAGATCTTTCTACCCTGATTCTCTAAGTGCCCAAGCCAAAGTTTCAGGAAGGAGGTCGCTTGTACAAGGCCTGCCGCTGAACCCTGATCCCACTCAGCCATCCCACGTGATGCTGACGAGATTTGTTTCACCTCCTGCATGTCTGATGCCAAGCTGGCAACTTGATTATTAAATGCATCCATTTTTTTTATCTACAGTAGGTTGGCCACAGTCTTGCATACCATTTTAACTTTATGGTCAACAGACACCACTGTGGCATCGGGGCTTTCTCTTCCACTCTGGCCTGTAGCAGTACTTACCTTGTGGTATGCAGCACTGGGCTGCAGCTCGAGCTTGAAGAAATCTTTCCCTCTTTTTGTGCAATTTATTACTCATTTTCTGCTTCTTGCTGCTGAACTCGACCACAGAATGTAAAATAATCACAGTTCACTGTTGTAAAAGGCCTTAGTTTAATGATTATTTGCTGACGAAGATGAAACTCTGAAAAACACGACTGGTTTGGTGCTCTACTAGCCATGCCAGCCATTGGTATGGGAAATTTTAAACAAATAACATACATAAACATTCTCCTCTTGCTTTAACCTCATTAACACTTGGCTCAAAATGATGTCCTCCTAATGACTCTTAAACTACTTATGTTAGTGTGTTTCTTTGCCTTGGCTTGAAACGCAGCATCAAAACCAGTAGTTTTTCCTCAGATCTGAACTTTCCTACAAATCCTACAAAAAACTACATCTGTTAAACCTCCCGTATCTTCTCTCATAATATTTTCTTCCTCAGATTCTCTCTCCCTATCAACTTTTCCTCTATAAGTAAATATGAAAATATTTTAAAAGACAAAGAACCTCTATGTGCAAGCACTGAGGAAATGGTTACCTCAAAGGGCATTTGGCTGGGAAGCCAAGTTTCAAAGAAATACAAAATTACACATGTCCCCACAATGCAAAGCATCATGGGCAACATATGCAAATCACCACAAAATATTAAGCTGGTTCAACTTTAAGCAGAAACGCATGGTGCCGAAAGGCCTCTCACACAGTTTGCAAAGGGTGCCAATACAACACATAGATACGTGTTCATCCTACCAGGACTCATCAGTATGCCTCGTCTGTTTGACACCCCAGTGGAATGAACCAGCTACCCTAAGATGGTCTATCTGGGTAATGTTGTGGTGAACCTTTTTGTTTTAATTGGGTTCACCACAACATTACCCAGATAGACTATCTTAGGGTAGCTGGTTCATTCCACTGCGTTGTCAAACAGACGAGGCATACTGATGAGTCCTGGTAGGATGAAACACGTGTCTATGTGTTCTATTAGCACCCTTTGCAAACTGTGTGAGAGGCTTTTCGGCACCATGCATCTCTGCTTAAAGTTGAACCAGCTTAATATTTTGTGGTGATTTGCATATGTAGCCTATGATGCTTTGCATTGTGGGGGCATGTGCAATATTGTATTTCTATTAAAATATGATGCCCGATATGTCTCTTGGCTAATGAGGCATGTCATCCTGTGACATCTTTAGGTTTGAGAACTAAACCTGGGGGGTGGGGGTAAAGCTGTGCACTACCTCTGAGGAAAGAGACCTAGGGGTTATCATCAGTGACTCCCTAAAACAATCAAACCAGTGTAACAAAGCCTACAGTAAGGCAAACAGGATGCTGGGGTGTATAGGAAGGGGTACTGACAGCAGAAGGAAAGAGGTATTACTACCTTTCTATAGACCGCTAGCGAGGCCCCACCTGGAATCCTCACCGAAGGAAAGATAAGGGCAGGCTGGAGACAGTGCAACACAGGGTGACCAAAATGATTCGAGGCCAGCAGGGCAGATCTTACGAATGTGTACTCAATGGAGGCCAGATGAGAAAGGGGAGATCTGATCGAGACCTTCCGTTCCTGAAAGGAATTAACAAAGCAAACTGTGAAGAGCTATTTAGCATGAACAGTGGATTAAGAACATGGGGTCACAAGTGAAAACTGATAAGGGGAGATTCAAGAGAGACATAAGAAAGTTTTATTTTATAGAAAGGGTGGTGGAGCTATGAAACAATCTGCCAGCTGATGTGGTGTGCGCCAAAATTACCAATGGTTTCAAACGTAGCTGGGACAAAGTGAAGGGCTTTGTGGCTGCTCAGGGTGATGGCAGTAGGGAGGGGAGCATGGGGGTGGACAGTGTGGGCTAGAACCCTGTATGGGGAATAGGTCCTGGATTTGTTAGGGTTTATGGGTAGACTGGAAGGACCAGTGAACTTTTTCTGCTGTCATTGTCAATGTTTCTATCTTTCTATGTAACTGTGCAGTAAAGAAGTCATGAGAGGATGCTCTTGATTAGCCAAAAGACATCTCAGACATCACCTTAAGTTTCTATTAATCATGTCTTTAGCCATGAAGAAGTACAATGCATTTTTTGTACATACAGGTTCTGTTTATTACAGACACTGATTCAGTGGGGATATTTATTTGTTTGAAAATCTGGTAACCAGGAAAGGCCCATTGGGTTGAGGCTCATTTCCAGGTGTGATCTGGGGGAAGTGGAGAACACAGTTACAAGGAAGTACAAACCAGGCGGATGATGAGGTTACAAGAATGACAACATACAGTGCATTAAGTCAAGTGCACCATAGACAAACAACGTTCCAATATTGTAAGAACGGGACGCTGCAAGCCTGATGCACATGTAGGTATCTTTATAAGACATTGCCACATGCTGCAGCATTCCCAATTAACTTCAATACAGTATGGCTAATGAAGTGATTTCTAATGCTCAAACCAGTCAACATCTTTATTACTGCCAGTGTTGACTATTACACCTGCAGTCCTACTGCCATTCTAAGCTTCTTGTTCTCTAAACCCCAGTATGTCTTAAACTACTATTTGCTTTTTGGCTCAAAAGTGGAAACATAGCATTATTACCATTATTGTGAAGGACCTTTACTAATTCCATATATCCCTATAAATTCAGTACACAATTACACTTCTAAATATCAAATCTGTAAATGATTTAACCCTTCAGTAAGTCTCAGATATCCCCTTCCCCATTCACTGTGCTCTGCAAGCAGAAACCTCCTTTTGATCTCAATAATATAAATCTATTTTCTGCAAGTGACAGGCCCTTCTTAGCTCTGCTGTACCAGAACAAACTCCCAAGGGCATTACAACCTGTCCACATTTTCAGTATTTTATCACTCCTAATGTAACTACCTCTTCTCTTTTTGATGTTAATTGTAAGGACTTCTTGTACATTACCTAGACTGCATGCTTCTTTTACTACCTGTATCAGCAAAGCAAAAGTGTCATACTGTATGCTGTATGAAAGAAGCTTTGCAAAACAAAGTAGTTTGTGTTGTACCCACCAGAGGGTCCTAGCAGACACATATTTTAGCAATATCAGAAAACGTCTGCTGCAGCAATGAAAGGCCTGAGCTGCAGTTATGATTCTTACCATCTGCAAAGCCCAAAGCTGATCGATTTATTAAAATTATAAACCGTAAAACCAAATATTTATAAACCATTTCATGTTTGTCATTGAGGCATAGGTCAGGAAGCATATGGAAACCAGGATCAGTTATAAAATTCACAAGTAGCGTTTTATTATCAATAACAGTAAAATAAAAATAAAATTGTTCGGTGTAACTACTTACAAAGGCAATACAAACAGAGAAAACAAAGTCATTCGTCTGAGGGTACCTCTAATTCTAAGTTTTAGTCTCTCTCTCTGACAAATAGCTGCTCTTTTTATAATAAGTCCTTGCCTGGCAATTAACTTTTGCAACCTCATCTTGTTAATAGGCATCCTGTTTCTCACAAAATGTATCAGAACTTTGTCAATTTCCTTGCAGGTGCAACAAAATAGAACATGGTGTCCCTGAACTAACTTCCGGTTAACAACACTGCAAAAGAGTTTGTGGAGGTCAAACTGCATCTCAAAGTTAACCCTCTAAGGTCCAAATAGCTTTTTGCAAGCATGTCAACACTATAACTATATAAATTTTCAAACCAAGGGATCCCAGTTTCACATAAAGATTCACATATATTTTAAAACCGCAGCTACACAAGGGGAAAGAAAAGATAGAAAAGCAAGAAACAACAAGTGAAGGCAGGGAGACAGAGGGAGGGGGAGAATCACAAGATCATCGGAGTGATCAGTTCATAGGTCTCACAAGAAAATTTGACTGTGTAGTCAGACAGACAAGAGACAGAAACGGAGAGGATAGAACAGATCCTTGCGTTTAACTCTTTCTGTGTAACAAATGGGACGGGGCCTTATTCAACCCGGTCCCAATGTTTTCTTAAAAAAAAAAAAACTACATCAGAAACTCATACTTAAACTTCTCCTCTTTGCAGTTTGAACACAATTTTAGAAAGTTCAGTTTCTGTGGACTTTACTATGAGACAAAACCTACTAATGGGGCTTTCTGACTGGCAATTAGAAATGAAGATAACAACAAAGAATGACATAATGAAATCCTTAGCGATGCCCTTTCTTGTTTCTGAGGCTTCCTTTTCAAGGTAGACTCTTCAAGAACTTTCACAAACAGATATTTCAAGACAGATTTTTTTCATGGGCTTTCAAGACAGACCTAGTGATATGAGGCTTATTTTGTCTTCTAGAAAGGTGGGTAACCCATTTTAGAAATTTTCAATGCTACTGGAGTAGTCATTTAAAGTAATATAAGGGTGGTATCATCCGTATTAGGCTAAAAGAAAACCACTCAATCAAAAAGTGCCTCATCCTAGATTGACAATCATAGTACACTGCCAGCAAAGGGCCAGTAAAGCAACAAATATGCAGTTTCAGAAGAGAAGTAGACAAGTGGCCCCTCAAAGAATGGATAGAGGGATAAAGAGAGACAGCAGGCAGTTGGTAGTGAAAAGGACAAGTTCACTGGGCCAACCACACTTTTCATGCTACAATAATTTCTGATGTTCTCATTTTCTTATCCATCAGTGAATGAACACTATATAAAAACCAGCTTTGTGAATATTTCATCACAGTACATGTTCCAGAAAAAACAGTATGCGTATGGAAACCACGTACTACATACCTGAGATCAGCCATATGAATGTACAGTTAAGAACAGAAAGTTGGAAAAACTGACCAGGACAGCATGATTAGTGATTGAGAATATAGGAGATATTTTAGTGATAGAAACACACAATTTTGCAGGGATTCCTTTCTAGTTTCTACCCAGTGGACTGCCTAATAGAGAAACATACTTTTTATTCTGGTCACTGCAGCAAAGTTATGTATTACTAGTTTATGATTAAAAATTCCCCTCTAAGCAAGAGCCCAGACTGAAGAACATCTTAAGCATGCATGCAGATATGTGTGGGTGGGTGGGGGCTACAGCTAGCCTGTAATTCCATTTACCCTATATTATTTTTCACTGAGAAAAACATCATTATGGTATTATTTATCAATGACACAGTCATGGCATATCTTGATTAATCTCTTCGACTAAATTGATTTTTGTGCTGGTTTTGTAATTTATGACTAAAGTACAGACACATTGCAGCTACTAGCAGTGTTAGAATTTCTTCGTCATTACTGTGCACAATGAAGCAGTGAACACATTCAAACCAACATCTCACATTGTATACAATGCTGGGTACTATCTGTGCAGCCACTGTCAGACTGGAAACTGCATTAAGGGATTGGATTGCTGGTATACTAACGACAAGCAACACCATGATAATGGATCACAATGAGATGGTAATAAGGGCTCAGGGCAATGCAAATCACTCCCTGCACTTTCAGCATGTGTTATTTTGTGAGTTTGTCTGATTGTTTGCTTTTAAGTATAGCACACTTGCCGGTCTGTGCAAACAGATCCCAAATGCAACTGTTATTTTTCATTTACTAGCACGCTTCTGCAACATCTTGTTCACCCAATACACAGTCCATTTTGTGAACTGTACTTGAGCTTCACACATAACTGTGAATAGTATTGTATTAGCTTGGACACTTTTTTTTGTGGTTGAAAAAAAAATACTCTTTGTGACTCATTCCACTTTGACAGTGCAGTGAGCATCAAATTCTGTTGGGGTGCTCTATCTGAGGCTCTCTAGGTCTGCATACTGAATCCTTTGCTAAATATATATGGTAAATAAACCTCTTTTTGCAAGTCTGCCACTTTATGTGTGTCTTAATACATGTAATAGAAAGAGTATGCACTGCTTTGTGTGCTGACTCTATAAAACATAGAAGTTGTCAGAAGATAAGGACCTCCTGACCCACCTAGTCTGCTCAGTTTTCCCTGCCTACTGTGCAACTGCAGACCCTACTTGATCTCCAGTCATCTCCTCCCCTTGCCTTACTACCATGGTCCCCTTGTATCTGTCCCATGCATGCCTGAATCCAGTCACCATTTTGGCAACCACTGCCTCCTCTGGAAAGCTGTTCTAGGCATCCAATACCCTCTCTGTGAAGATGTAGTTCCTCACATTTTCTCTGAGCCTCCCCACTCCAACATCATAGTGCAACCCCTTGTCCTATAGCTTCTTTTTCTACAGAAACTGCTACCTTCCTGTACCTTATTAATACCTGTTAGGTATTTGAATGTTTCTTTCATATCCCCCCTTTCCCTTCTCTCCTCCAGAGAGTACGTATTCAGTTCCTGGAGTCTCTCCTTATAGGGCTTTTGATGCAGGCCCTGCACCATTTTGGTAGCCCTCTTTTGTACCTCCTCCACCTTATCAATGTCCTTCCAGAGGTGGGGCCTCCAGAAGTGGACACAGTGCTTGAGGTGGGGTCTTAGCAGTGATCTGTACAGAGGTAATATTACCTCCTTCTTCCTACTGCTGATACCCCTCTCTATGCACCGGAGCATCCTGCTAGCCTTCCCCACTGCCTTATCACTGCTTGGCTACTTTTAGGTCATCAGAAATTATTACCCAAAACTAAAGAAAAATAGCAAAATGAATAAAGAATTCAATGAAATTTTACTTTGCTATAAGCAATAATTCTTAATGTCCTAACAAAGAGCAAAATGGCTAAGAGCTCCCCAGTATTACTTTTAAACAACTGACTGTTTAAAGCCATCTTTTTTTCCATAAAATTGGGAAATCTGGGATTAAAATTGTCATTTTAAAACATCACTGGAGTCAATTTTACATATAAAAACATGTCTGCACCACATTTACACCCACAATTATTGTACCCCCACACACTTAGCACCACATTTATAATGCAAAACCTGCTGATTTGTACTCAGTTTGGGGGAGAAAAACAGAAAAATGGATTTTAACATTTCGCAAAATAGTATTGTCCATTTTTAATAACAGAAGATCAAAGGCCCTTTTACAAAAATCTAAACACAAGTAAATGTTACAATTTCAGAAGTGCGGTATAGTTCTTTTAAAGAACAGTATTTCAGAACTACAGTTATGCATCTGTCAGCTATGCACTTAAGCTCAACCCACCATGTTCTGAAGAGTGACCAAAGCAGAACTGTGGAAACATTTACCTAAAAGCAGGGCCACATTAACAAAGGAAAGCCAATGCGCGGCCTTTTAACACCACTTAACTTTATTCATTTCTTTTTCTTAACTGACACAGGGAATGTTTAAAGAAACAGAATGTTATCACTTTGCCTGACTTTAGCTAGCCTCTACTAATCTCACCCAAGCACAGTTTATTTATATGTAACAGTCCTTACATGCAGATTTATTTTGTCGGGGAAACCTGATTCATCATGTTCCTTTTATCCAAATAACTGCAGTTATTATTTATATATCCTTACATTTCAAGGCCACATGCCTTTCTCACTCTAAATAAAGAAAAAATATATGATACTCTGCAGCATTTACAGGAAAGAAACATAGTATGGATTCAAATTAGTAAAATGACTCAAGTAACCCTTAGCTTGTACAGTATATATTGTATGCCACAGAAAAACACATGTTGCATTTTAATCTGTTCACAGGCAGACATCTGCAGAAGGTGTGAATGACAGCCTTTTATGACATGAACGTTTAAATAAACTGAAATGTTATTCTCCCTGACTGTGCACCAGTACTTTCGTTGCATTAATAAATCCTCATAAAAAAAATGAAATGTTATCTGAATGTAATTTTGAGCAGTGACACGCACCGGATATAATGAGGGCGAGGGAAGCCAAGATTAAAAGAGATCCTTTTATCCCCCCCAATATACATTTTTAACATTTTTTCTTACATTTTGGTGTTGGAGGGAAGGGGGAAAGGGATGCCTTGATACTGAGACCCCCCTGCACCTATGATTCTGAGACCATCACAAATTTCAATCAGGAACAAATATGCAATTCCATAGCACTGGCCTAACACTACAAAAGCATCAAAAAGATACTTGCAAAACCAACTTTCATAAAGGCCATGCGTCATCACATTTTGCATTGTCTGCTTAATGCCATGATCAAGTACGGCTTAAACCTCAGTATCTGATTTGTTTGACAACATAGATCTTCATGCTGCTATGGAGTTTTAAACTAATATTTTGAGTTCTTGTCGCCCTGCCCATCTCACCACAGTGATTCTAATCATCTTTTAGAATTGTTTTTGACATTATCTTCAGTTCCATCAGCTCACTCTCAAGCATGAAATTATAGCAACATTCCTAATGTCAGCATTATCTAACAGCATGTTCCCCTGATAAATAATTTATTACTTAAACATACTTTCAGTTTCTTTTGGTTTCAGATGATTATGTATGGCAATTTGACATGAGTTTTTTTTTCCCCCCTACCAGAATCTGAAACACTTTTTTCTATACTGTGCACGTGGGGGTATCCAATAAAGTCCAGAGAGCAGTCAGGATCCGATATTTCAAAAATTATTAGAAACAGAAAAAAATAAAATGGACTTAAAGCAGAACTTGTACATAACTTTCAAAAAAAACATAAGGCACAGGAAATCATATCTTTAACAAGAAAGAAAATTCCTGCCAAAAAGGCACCTAGAATCTGGCTAGGCATCTGGTAGGTTTGCCTTCCTACCACACACTGACTCAACACTCCACATTCACCTCCTTTTATACCAGTGGGAGCACATGACTTAGTTAGCTCTCCCCAACTTGCATCATAAAAGTGGGTCAATCCAGGGCTCTCAGTCCTATAAGGAGATTGGACTGAGGGAGCTGGAAGCACTTTACAAGAGAGTTGTAAGTCTAAAGCATTTCTGGATCACAATAGGAGACTTTAGTCCTTTTAAGTTAAACAGTTTTATCTCTCTCCTTTTAACAGTGGCATGCATTGCCTTCTCCCTTTTAAAAGTACTAGTTTAACCTTTTTATTTAAGCAAACAAATAAACACCACTTTTTAAATGATTCTTGGTTACAATTCTGATATGTACCATAATTCTGAGCTTCTATACTAAAACTAACAAAAAGGCTGTTAGCTTGTATAATTCACTCAATAATGAAACGCTTATAAACTCGCTTTTTTTCGGCGTCATGACGCTCATAGACGATCGCACAGTTGAACGAAGCATATCTGCAGGGAAAAATTAATCAAACAGCTTGTACTGCAAGCACAGAACATTCTAAACATTGGGGCTTTATTATTTAGAGAAAATGAGCTGGAAATAAGGAAAGGGACAGAAAGACTGCTCAAAGCTGGCCAAGCTTGAGTAGGGGAATAACAGAGAAGGAGCGATAGTAAAAGGAAGAGATTAGAAGAGCAGGAAACTGTTGCAACAGATTTTTTTTAATATTTTAGCCCACAATGTTCTCAGATTACCTCCAAAACATAGGCAGGTAATTACACATGCTCTGCATCCATGAGCATATCCAAGTTCGGGGGGGGGGGGTCACCGACCCTACCACATATACTAAAGATAACTTTTATTTTTAGCCATAGACAGCTAATTAAATAGAAGACTCTTGGGGCTTTTACACGATCGGGTATAAAATGCATTGAGTGTAGCAGACCGCTCGAAGTGTTACCTGTCTCGTCATCAACAAGCGAGCCACACCAGTTTATGGATGAATATTTGCTGACCAGACATTTCATTTTATGTGGTTCGCCGCTGTGTTTTAATGTTTTGCGGCGCTCATTTGAGCTGTCTACTCACGTGCAAGCGATTGGAACAGTAAAGTAAACAGGAAAAGTCGTCCACACGGAAACACCGCAAAAACAACAGAAGGGCACACAAAACGATGCAGTGGCTCATCAGTGAACAACCAGCTGGCAAAAGTGCCAAGTGAGCGGTGTGAGTGGTTAGGAAAGGCATCGCTGTAAGTACCGCTGATGTAAAAGGGGCTTAAGTATATCGTGATGGACCCGGGCAATATCAGTTGATGCCCTGGTTGTGTCCCTCCATTATATAACATTGGCTGCTTTCCATACAGACAGCAGAACAAAACTGGGACAGCTATATCTTTTTTTAAGCCCCAAAATGTAGAACTGAGAAAACTGTTTAAAAAAAAAAAAAAAAAAAAAGAAGGAATAAAATAAAAAATTAAATTAAAACTTACTTTTATTCAAAGTATCAAGTTCAACTTGTTGAAATTGTTTTAAGAAACATTTTTCTTTGGTTCTTTTTTTCCCTAAAGAAATGTGGTAGCCATGTTAGTTCTGTCAACGTTGCAGGAAAAACAAACAACAAGAACGCTGCAGGTGAGCCCTTTTATTGGACTAACAATTTTTTAACTAGTATCTTGAGACTTACTCTCTTGATCAGGTCATTCCACTCACCTGTTGAAGAGTTTAATTCTTGAAAGCTAGTCTCAAACAGTTTTGTTAGTCAAATAAGACCTCACCTGCAATGTACAGTATTTATTTTCCCCCTGTGATTTCTTTACTGATATCACAGGAAGTGATCCACAGTGTCTATGGGAAAATTAGATGTATACCGTGCACAGATAAAAAACATTTGTCAGCAAATAAAGATCCAGTGGTCCATCCTGTCTGCCCATTACTTCACTGACTTTGTGTGTGACCTGCTGACAGATCATATTTACTAAGAGGATTGCCCTCATGGTATCAGTACCACCCCCAGACTGTCTATACTGCCTCCTTCCACAGACCTCACTATCCCCTAGTGTCTGTCACATTCATGTTTGAACCATGTCACTGACTTGGCTTCAACCACCTGCTTGGGTAAACTATACCATTCATCCACCACCCACTCCATGAAAAAGAATTCTGTTGCATAATTTTTGACTCTTCCCCCACCAACGTCCATTACTGCTCTCTGGTTATGGTGGATTCATTAGCACAACAAATAGCAGTGCATCCTGGAACGGTGGCGGTGCAGGAATGGATGGTGAGCCCTGAACACACAATACAAACAATATCCTGCACTCGTGGAAATAATGCAGTTCAGATACTACAGAGTGTAAAAAAACCAAAAAGTTTATTTGAACTCAAGGGTCTAGAGGATCACTAAGCCCTGGCGCTTTGACCTGTAACAGGCCTTGGTCAGGGTGTGTGTCCTTACCTTGCCTAAGACATACCTTTTATCTCAGGTAACTTAAAAGTACGGTATCATTTTTGGAATGCTAGGCTTGTATTTCAATGGGGGGGGGGGGATAGCTCATCCCCCATTCCCTACAAAAGCCTTCAGCTTCTGTTTCCTCTGCTTAGCAAGTCGGACTCGCTCTGGTAGTGTGTGGCTTGGGGCTGGCTCTTCTCCTTCTGTGCCTGTCATACCACCCCCCGTTACCGCCTCTCCTCTGCTTTGTCCTCCTCTTGTTCATTTCCCCCTTTTTCTGTTTTCCTTGTCTCTGCCCCTTGCGTTTTCCCCCTGCCCCTTCCTCCTTTGTCTGTACCATTTTCCCCATTCCCCTCTTTTCTTTTGGGGTTCTGCTTATAGCGCCAGCCTCTGAGTCCTCTGCTGTGCTGGAGCCCGACCACAGTGTCACTGCGGAGTTCTCGCCATCATGCTTTCCTTGTTCCAGGACTCCTCACTCTCAGCAGCTCATCTACAGTTTATGGTGCTCCTCGTGCCGCCTCCTCGTGGCTGATGACCCAACACCTGCCTCCTCTCACGCTCCACTCCTGCTCTGCTTCTGGGCAACAGATCATTCAGGCTCAGTGCTCTTTCACCTGCGACGGTCGTGCTGTGCTTCCTGCCCCTTCCTCTGCTCAACGGGGCGGGGATCCTGGATTGCTCCTCAAGTTCTGCGTACTGCAGCAACACTTTTTCTTGCTGGATATCTAGGTGCATTCTACTGTACCAGGCTCACTCTGCCTCAGCTAAACTTTTCATACTGGCCTCATGCTACAAAATGATTGCTGTACCCTGTTTTCCACCCGCCGCTGCTGCAGTTCAGCTCCTAATGATGGTAACTTCACACTGCAGTCTTGTTACTCACCCTATGCTTATAATAACTTTGGAACCATTGCATATCTATGACTACCCTCCTTGGCTTAACTATCTGAGTACCAGTCACCAGTGTTAATGGTGCTATTGTTTTCTCTTCTCAGCCTGCAAGCCTGTTGCAATGGCTGACTCGAGCCGTTTGGATTCCTGCTCTTTTCCTTGCCAGCATTCTCCTCATTCGGACTTGCAGTGCTTCTTAGGCATGGACTTCTCGTTCCCCGGATGTTGGCTTCTTAACAGATGAGTTCCTTCTATACTCTCTGGATTAGTTTCAGGACTGGTAAAATGGGGCTCCTCCACTATACCTCCAATGCTAAGTACCTAAGATCGACCCAGCCATTATAACTGACTAGAGCCCAGGATGTCACTCTACTTGATGCTGGACCTTTACACTGATGTTCCCAGATCTGTACTCCTTCTGTTTACTACATTCTTCACTGACTCTCCTCCACCAGCCTGGTTGTGGCCGCTATACTGCCTACCTACCCCTTGTCATCCAGACAGCTCAATTCTACTCCTTCTGGGCAAACCTACATGGAGGTCCTGCCAGTCCAGCTAGCCAACGTGGAGGTCTAACTCAGCTCACTTTCTCTACTCCTTCCTCGGGCAGGCCTATGTGGAGGCCTAGCTCAACTCCCTCACTTCTACTCCTCAGGCGGACCTGCTAGGGGGACCGGCCGCTACAGCTAGCCCACATAGGGTCTAGTTTGTTTCTCATTTACTATCTGCTGTCCTCTAGAGGACTCCGGGATGTCTTGCTGATTTACCTACCTGGCAATCATGACTTGACATGTCATCTACAACCTTGAATCATGCATCTCCAGCCATGACGGATACCCGTCATGTACATTCTACACCTTCCTCGCTGCACCTCATGATAGCTCGGCACCCTCTGCGCCCTCGACAGGGCTCCTACTCATTGTTCAACGGATTTGCTTAGGGTCATGTCCTGCTTACACTGATTTCTGCGCTACAGCAACAATGGAAGACCGCGGGGGTCCCACCTTCCTTACCTCAGGCAAAGCATATGGCAATGGTGGATGCTGTGGGTCCCACCATCTCTATCATTCACGTCAGCGAGGGGCCCTACTCAGTTCTCAATTCTGCTTACGTCCTACAGACAGTCTCCCGTGGGGTACCGCCCCCCTCTTACCTCAGAGATTATTATACTGTGGTGATAGCAAACCCATGTGGGGGTTTGCTATCCTGAATCCATTGTGCTACGAGGGGTATTTCTTATTCTGCAGTAGTCCATCTTCATGGAGGTGTACCCATGTGAGGGTCTAGTCTTCCTTAGGCTGACTATCTATGACCTACTCAACCAATCAAGCACCTGAACACTGCAAGCTCTGACCTGTATGGGGTCTATGCTCCAGCTAGCCCACATCCGTGCCTACCCTATGCCATCATTCCTTCTGGTCTTCTTCATCTACCATCCTTCTGGTCCATTTCCAACCAAGTGTCTATGCCGGTCATCTCCGTGGAGTATACCTCAATTCTGGGACATCTCAAGACAATCTCCTGTCTATAAAAGACTCGATAGTGACACTTTTCATTGGAATTACAGCTCTGTGCAAGCTTAAACGTATAGACTCCTCCTTATCTTCGTTCCTTGCTGGGTACTACTGCAATCCAGTCCATTTCTATAGATTCTATGATCTCAGATAATTGCAATGTTGGCATTCATATGTTCATGACCGCATGTGGTCATTTCACTCACAGCTCCCTCAATCAGATAAACCTTCATCCCTCATCTGGACGCCACTCCTAGCTGGATCTCTCCATCTGCCGGACCTTCATCTTCAGCGTTTGACTTCCCGGTCATCATTAACTTGGTCAACTGGACTTTGCACTCTACAAAGATGTATAGCCTTCATCTGCCTCTCTACATTACCTGGGCATAGACAGTCATCTTGCCTTTTCACCAGACTGAGCCTAGCTCTGCTCCCTGTTAGGAAAACGTTTGCTGATCATATCTTCACTCCTCTCACAGCATCGAAGGACATCCATCAACTATGATCTTCATCGTGATGGCCTACTGCTCCGGCATAGGTCTCAGTGTCATCCTGGGACATCCTTTCTACCAGCTGCTTTGCCCCGCCAGAAGGAGCTTAGCACTTGCTTCATGCTTCCATTTACTCTGGCTGACCTCCATGGGAGTCTCGCTTTCATTCTGTAACCTATGCTCTGGTGGACCACGTGGGGTCCCACCATGGCTCTGGCTTCGCCCGCTTCGGGCCTGGCTGCTTGCTCTTCCACTTTCCTTCTCCTATTGACTGACCCACGTTGGAGGAGGTAATCAAATCGGTAATTACATTTTTGGGGGGCCTTCAATCCTACACTACCTAGCACCCGCAAAAGGTGGGATATAGAGAAAGGCCAAAAGATAAAGCTCTAACAGCAACCATATCTCATCCAGCTCACAGTTCTAAGCATCAATCATCTCTCATCCAGTTCCTGTGTACCACAAGTACTGACTTATGTACCAATCCAGCTCAAATGAACCTAAGCACTAACCATATCTAACCCAGCTCTTACGTACCACAAACACTGAGCTATGTACCACACATTGAAATGCTTATTAGATTAACATAGTTCAATGTGACAGAATGTAATTCATAAATCCCCTCATTCAAAATCCAAGTACAATCACCATACATGCTACATTTAGAAAACACAGTTAATGACAACATGCAGACATATACGCCACTTAAATTTTAAACACATAATTTTCAGAAGAATTTTGAGGGGAAAGGATATACACAGTTTTTCTGTTTTTAGACCTACAAAAAGGTTAATGTAGCTTAAAGTTCAGTGGTCTTAGAATAAGGGGAAAAAAGTTTTAGTGAAGAAAAGGAGGAAGAGATTGTTGGTGGATGAGGGGGTTGAATATATTTTGTTTTAACAAAAAAAAAAGGAGACCTCAAAAGCAGACACTCTTCATTGCAAAGCAAGTGATGCAGGGGCTGGAATAACCAGGGTCCATGCACATATGGTTTTAATTTTTACCATATGTCACTTAGGAGTTAGTGATACCTGACCTAGAAAAAGATACATTTTATTTTTCTGCACACGCTGGGTGTGTATAAATTGGTGCTGTTCCTTGTTCTGCAACTGCATCTGAAAAGATAAAATCTGTCTTGTAAGTACACACCTGATAAAAACACACCTAACAAGCTGAAGACACAGGTATCACATTACTTGAGACAATACCGAGCTGTGTCAGAGGTACACCTTCTGATTACTTGGAACCCTTTAGCAATGGCACACGGTTCACTTCCCCACTGAGACCTGTCGGTTCAACTGTATTCAGGGTCACAATCCACCTTATTTCTTTTTATCATATCCTGTTTACTCTAGCACACTTTTTTCAATGGTGGCACATGTTCTATTGCCAACAATTTGAGTAGACTGGGGTTCAAGTTATGGCTATCATGGAAGTATGAACCCAGGGCACTTCTGCCACTACCATTTATTATGGCTCTAATGTGCTCCTGGACTTTGCACTTTCAGTGGACGAATGGTGTGACCCTTGTAATGCTTGTTACACGGATACCAGGAAATATAAATTACAAACAGTATAACATATGAAATGTAATGTAAATTTTTCTGTTGTAGTTATGATAGATGTAAATATTGCCTGTGTATATCTGCAGACATTATAACGTCCATATTTGTGGAAACCCTGTGGTTTGGGGGGGGGGGGCAGAGTTAGTTAAGATGTTTATTTGGTTTTGTGGGCATAAAGTGACTACTGGTTAGTATGTGCCCTATATTTTTGTATTTTTTTTTTTTAAGGTGACCCTGGGTTTTCCACCATATGCAGATGTAAGGGTCCTATCACTCTGCAGACCCCCCTCCCCAAATAATTTGTGGATGGTGTTGCTCACTCTGCCCACATATACTGTTGTATTCAGCAGAAAAAGTGTTTTCTTGTTACCTTCATGAATTTCAGGGATCATCAAAGTATTTCTGCTGATATTATGATATTTTCCACTACAGTATTATTTCCTGTTCATACTCCCTCATGAATAATCTTTCTGTCATCTCAGCTGCCTGTTGTTTAAATACTACATTCTTTGTACAATTTCTTCCAAGACGAAGATGTTGACTGAATGGTATGGATTCCTTCGGCTTATGTGGGTGGGCACTTGAGGGTTGTAGCAAAGTATTTGCTGCAGTGGGCTTTATATATCCTCTAGACTTTACCATCTGCCCTGGAGAGGCACTGAAGACAACATTCAAAAAATTAATTTCTGTTTTGTTAAGTGCATGTGCAAATTTCAAACAGTTATTCGTGGCATTTAAGTACGCCAGCAAAGTTTTTATGTCATCTTCACTGCTCCTCCAGGTGCAGATGATATCATCCATAAAACAGTGTCACTTTGCTATCTGGTTATGGAGTGGATTCTGATTTAGGTCCCAGATGTGCCTTTCTTCCAACAGGCCCATGAATAAACTGGCATATGAGGGGACCATGGAGGCCCCCCACAGAGGTGTCACATTTTTACTTGTAGAAAGTGTTGCTGAAAAATACAGTTTCTGTTCAACACAAAATCAAGGGACTGTAGGGGGAAATTAGTGGGCACACTATCACCCCTATGGGTTTACCAAGGTAATACTCATCTGTTTAAAGTCCAGTGTGCTTAGTGCAAGTTTGCAACATCAACGGTTTTCCAATAGTAATCCTGGCACCATTCAAAGTTACTGAGTTTATTTAAAATGTACATAGTGTCTCATATAAGAATTCAGTCCTGGAACATGTGGCTGTAGGGAAAAAAAAAAATCAATGAATTCTGAAAGATGTTGTATAAGTGAACCTGTTCCTGAGACAGTATGCCTCATTCGTGGATCAATGTTATTATTATGAATTTTCAGGATGGTATATATGGTTGGGACTACTGGGAAGTCAATTTTCAAAAATGCAGCTTCATGTCCGGTGCTATCCCCCTTATCACATGCAACATCTATGAAGCTGGACAATTCCAAACCACACAGTACTGTAGGATCACACCTTAAACACTCATATTTTTTTTTGAATCACTTAATACTTCTGTGACCTTATGCATGTAGTAGTGCTCCTTCATTACAACAACATTTCCACTTTATCTGAGGGTTCTATTATTAGATTTTTCATTTATCTCAATTGCTGTAATGCTCCTCTCTCAGCCTGGGGTAAATGTGCTTAGTGAAGTTACCATTCCGTTCCAGCTTCTCAGTTTCAGGCATAAGATTTTCATATGCTGTGATTGCCCGGTTATTAATAAGTGGAGTAAAAACTGATTTTGGTATGATTTTATCTTTCTCTCAGTTATATTTATTCCAGTATAGTCCATTGTGGCTGCATTTATATCAGCCTCATGTAGTAGGCTCTGCAGAAACAAGGCGAATTGTGACCCTGAAGACAGCTGAACCAACAGGTCTCAGTGAGGAAGTGGACTGTATGCCATTCCAAAAGGGTTCCAAGTAATCAAAAGGTATACCTCTGACACTACTTGGTGTTTTTGAAGTAACATAATACCTGTGTCTTCAGTTTGTTAGGTGTGTTTTTGTTATCAGGTATATTAGAACACAAATGTAATATTTTTAGATTTAGCTGCAGAACAAGGAACAGCACCAATCTGTACACATCCAGAGTGTGCAGAAAAAAACGTATATTTTTCTAGGTTAGGTATCACTAACTCCTAAGTGACATATGGTAAAAAATTAAAAGCATATGTGCATGGACCCTAGGTTCTGCCACTGCATCACTTGCTCTACAATGAAGAGTGCCTGCTTTTGAGGTCATCGTTTTTTGATTTTTTATCTATACTTCCACCCCCCCAACCACCAACAGTCTCTTCCTCCTTTTTTCCCCTAAAACCATTTTGTCCTCTTACTCTGTTTAAGACCACTGAGCTTTAAGCTGCATTATCCTTTTTGTATTAGGTCTTATAAACAATTCGTACCCCTGCCTCAAATTCTTCTATGAAAAATTTTTTGTTTAAAATTTAAGTGCCGTATATTGTGGCAATCTTCCCACTGCTGTCATAATCCTGTCAGATTTTTTCTGTGATTTTATTCATGTTTAAATAAAAAAAAAAGGCCTGGAGATAAGGTTTGACAGAAGGATGCCCACATTTTTTTTAAAGGTGACATGGGGAGGATGTGTATTCCAGAGTCTGGGAAAGGGTTGCTTAACAGGAAACTGAAGTTACATTTCAAAGGAGCTTGGAATTTCCTGGTAAGTTGATCAAAGGAAAAAAGTGTCATAAAAAGGACAGGAGAGGGGGAACTATCACCTCTCATAAATGTTTACACTTCAAGGAGAAAATACTTTGTGAACAGGATCTGGGGGATATCCATTCTGAAAGTCTATTGTGAATTCTCTTACAAGTGTCATAATTCATCTCCATTTAAAAGTGGTCTGGGAAGTAAGATGCATCAAAAGCCAGCCAGGAAGTTGGGCTGTGGGGGGAATATAAAAATTAATAATGTTAATTCACTTGCAACTTGGAAAGAGTAAGGGAGACCCCTGCTGATCTAAAGATAAGGCCACCAGCTAAACCAAAGAGAGTTTTACAGACTGCAGGACCAGTGGTATCTAAGCCCACTCAAAACAGAAACTCAGTGCATTTTTGCAGAAGACACTTTTCCTGACACACACAGAGCCAGACTGCCAAGCATACACTGAGGACCAGTGGCTGCAAGAAGAACTGGGACTTTGCAGACTTCATTTATTTTCTGGACCTTTGATTCTCCACAGACACGGTAGAAACTAGACAGTTAAATTTTAGAGTGCATTCTGTATGTATATTTTTCCAGCTTTGTTTTGTTATTCTGTAACCAAATCTCTGAATCTTTTGTGTGTAAGTCTTGTATGATAAATATTTAAGTACTAGTAAACGCACTTGCTTCTAATAACTGCATGGGAGTAAATTTGTTGCATGTGTGATGGTGGGAAGGTTTATTCAATCTGTGACAAGCCTGTTTAAGTGCTAAGGTGCCACCATAGCTATCAAAGGCTAGGATCCTGGAAGGGAATCTGGGTGCCCAAGTAGGGGGAATACATAGGTCTCTGGAGGGGTCTGCTGAGTGTGAACCAGGTTCCTGCACCACCTGTGGGAGTAGACATAATCAGGTTACGAGGACAGCCCTAAAGTACTCGTAATGCCTGGGTCATCCCCCCAGTGCAGCAACCAAGGAGTGTTCTCACCTGGCTATAGACTCAAGACTGTATTTTACCCTTACCCAGATTAAAGAGGAAGCCCTGGGCCCTCATGGTGAGTGCTGAGGAGGGTATTCCTGTTCCCCCCCATCATGGGTTGCACTTAGGGGTGGGCACTGTGAGCTCAGGAGACCTGGTCCCAGGAGTGAGTTCCTGACATATACGTCTACATGCTGTCATTAATTCAATGTGTTTTCTAAATGTAGCACGTATGGTGACTGTAGTTTGATTTTGAATGAGGGGAGTTATGAATTACATTCTGCCACAATGAACTATGTTAATCCAATACATATAAATGGTACTGTACCTTTAAGTTACCCAAGATAAAAGGTATGTCTTAGGCAAGGTAAGGGAATGCCCCCTGACCAAGGCCTGCTACAGGTCGAAGTGCTGGGGCTTAGTGATCCTCTAGACGCTGGGGTTTGAATAATCTTTTGTTTTTTTGAAATTGTTGGCATCCGGACTGCATTATTTTCATGACTGCAGGATTTGTTTGCATATGGTGGATTCATACCTTGTGACTAGATTACCATAGCATACCCAGTTTATTCCAATCAACCTCTTTCGCTACAGATCACTATAGCCTACACAGTTTATTCCAAATAGACTCTTCTTTCCCCTCCCTTAAGTCTCTTCTACATGACTTCACTACCCCCTCCTGTAACTGTACCTGACCCCTGACCTTAGTGCCCCCAACCCCCCTCTCTGTTATGCTGGGTGCCCCCCCCAAATGCATCAAGTAGTTGACCACCCTCAGCCCCAAGTCTGCATGGCATTCATCTACTCCTAATTACGTGTTCACATCTGGAAATGTATTGCACTTGTACCTTCTGTAGTGTACTGCACTGGTTACTCTTGCACCACACACATTCTGGGTGGTATCTATCTGCTTTTAATCTTGTGTTTGCACATAGTAATGTATTGCACTTGTATCTTATTTTACTGTCCTTACACATTTTAGTTTGGGTTGTATTGGTGTCTCTGTCTGCCTATTGTGACCATTCAGCTGTAATGTTTTTGTGTTACTCTTGCACCTTTTTGTATTTTAGTTACCCCCCTGCACCTTCTGTATTATTTACTCCCTCTACTTCCTCCTGGATGCATCTGGAAACAAGCTGTTACCAGCTCAATGTGTCTTTCCTGGTAAAACATTTGAAATAATTAATTAATGTAACAAATAAATAGTTTATCCAAGTATAGTAGTCCTGATATTAAGGAAAACCTAATTCTTTTGATTTTTGTGAGTGATTTTCTACATCTGATAAATCTGATTTATCAGCTCTTGGCCAAGGTAGGTATCATCGGGGGAAAGTCAATTTGGTGTTGCTGTTTTCCTAACTGCTGTCAATAGAATGGCCAGCAATTTTTCCTCATGTTTAGCCTTCATATTTGGTTGAGTGGCACCAGTAGGGTCATAGGTGGCGCTATACTGGGGCACACTGGGGCATGTGCCCCGGTCAAAAAAATGCTGTGCCCCAGTGTTCTGAGTCACTGCTGCAGTGTTGCACATTGCAGCTTAAAAATTACTTACTTGCTGCCAGCTGCACCTGAGTCCTGAATCATTCATGTCCCAACTCCCGATGCTGAGTGCTCCGCCACCCTCCGCCACCAGCTCACCAATAACAGACTCCCATCCCATGGGCTGTGTGGCACTTACATTCTGTGATACAGTCCCTGGCCCTGTTTCTGTTAGTTTGTGGTTGCAGTCAGACTTCTGCAGCTGTGACAGCAACGTGCACTGCATCTGATGTCACTGCACCAATACAGCCAATCAGCTCAACAGAGCTCCATCAGCGTTTTGTCACCTACGCTCCTAACAACCAGCTAGTCTGGTGGTTGGTCCCCTCAGGTTTGCATTAAGGCCCGTGCACTCCCCTCCAGCTGTCTGGCTGCTCTTGGACACACCACAGTAGTCATCTGCTAAGTGAGCAGAGTTAGCACCAGTCCATAATTGAAGCCATCATAGGATCGCACAATGGTGCTACCGATGAGTCCAAGGACTGCCATTCAAAAACCAAAAAAAAATCAGATGCTGTCTCACTGTCACCTGCCTGAATTGGGAGCTACCTGGGCATCCAGAACTGTATTGGCATTGCTTGAAGACAGCAGCACAGAAGCCTACCCCCTCAATCAGGACCCAGCAGTACAGCCAACCTTAAAAAGAGCTGTATTCCGTTGTGCTTGTTTCACAGAAGACTACAGCATGGTCCAGTCTGTAATGGGACAGGGCAACAGCAGCTAGCCTTCCTGACCAGCCAGTAGCTGAAGCACAGAACTAGTCCCTCAAGTAAAAGCCCAGCCAGCAGCAACAACAGCCAACAGAGGAACTGCCTGTAGAACCAGATGGACAGGGTTCCGACTGCTTGTGCCTTTTTGTTGAGGTAAGTGGCTGGGTTTATTTGAAAATGCCTCAATACTTGAGGGGAGGAGAGGGGAGGGACTCGATGGAGAAAGAGAGAGAAAGAGAAAACGCATGGCCCTCTATCTCATGACAGGTGGGCAATCCATGAGGGACCAGTTTGGAGGTGGATATCTGCTGTAAAGGAGCAGGATGGTCCTGCTTCTTCTGGCTTGGGGGGGCAAGGATGGCCATGCATCTTCTGGCTGGGGGGGGATGGCTCTGCTTCTCCTGACTCAGGGGGGTGGCCCTGCTTCACCTGGCTTGGGGGGATGGCCCTGATTCACCTGGCTTAGGGAGAAGGATGACCCTATTTCTTCTGACTCAGGTGGTCCTGCTTCCCCTGCAAGAACAAGCAGGGTCATCCCCCAAAAGTCAGGAGAAGCAAGGTCATCAACCCCCCCAAGCCAGGAGAAACTGGGCTATCCCCATAAAAAATAAAACGGAAATAACATCATTATTTCAGAAACATAACCTTCATCATTTATTCAAATACTCCAAGAGGCAGGTGCACATGAATATGCACGCACGCTTTCCATTCAGGCTTGTATAGGTGCCTTTTTTGCCAACTATATTGCCCACCCAGTGCCCTGGTAACCAACAGAAGCTGGAGCCACCACTAAGTAGGGTGAGTCTAGGATTCTCCAGTTTGTCAATCGAGTCAGACCTTGCACATGTGCGTACAAGACCAGGTGTCTAGGCCCTTCCCCTAGGTCTCTTCCCAAGATCTCTGATTCGGTGGAAATATGGAGTTCTCCTCCACCTCACCATGTTGAGGCATCAAAGACTCTGCTGGATTGGTCTCGTGGACAGTTGACGCCTTCTGGGTGGTTGACTATGAACCCTCCACAGTCTGCCTGCCCTGAGCAGCAGACATCCCTGGTGGTGAGGCCACATCTATATGCGCGGTCTACACTGGTGGACACCATAAAAAACACAGAAACACAGAATCTGTCAGCAGATAAGGACTGCTTGTCCCACCCAGCCTGCCCAGTTTACCCTACCTACAGTAGCACTGCAGATCCTTCTTGATCCCTGGCTCTCCCTCCCTCAACCCATTCCTTTCTCGTAAGATTCCTTTATGCCTATCGCATGCATTCTTGAACTCTACCACTGTTTTCACCCCCACCACCTTGGCTGGTAATCTGTTTTAGACCACCTCTGGCGCTGCCAGTACTGTTGTCACGGTTTGTGGTGATAATGCAGGGGGCACCACTGGGGACAATGCTTGGCCCCTTCTGACACTGTTTGTGGTGTCGGAAGTGGGACCAGCATTAAGGCTGTTGTCTATACTGTTGCCAGTTAGGATGTTCTCACCATCCATGGTGTTGCTAGCAATGTCAAGGAGGGTAACAGCTCCAGACGAGGTGATGGAGAAGGTGGCTGCAATGGTGCCAATCCTGGGTCCACCTCTGAGAGAGGTGCTGATGACGATGTTGTCTTAGAGGTCATCCCAAACCTTAGTGTCACTAGCAACAACAAAGAGGGTGATGGGTATGAGCACAATGTCAAAGTTAGTACTGAGCATGGTGTCAAAGGGTGTGCCAGCTAGGATGACAGAGAGAACCCTGTCTGTAAGGCTGTCGGAGATCCAAGAGCCTGTTGCCAGAGGCAGCACCAACTTGGGTTCAGATGATGGCCTTGAGATGGAGTTTTCTCTGGAGCCATTGAACATCACCGTCACCAGTGAAGACTGAGGTCATCCTGTGGGACCTGTACGGCTCTGCTCTCCTCACACGGTTCCCGTTCCCCCCCTTGGCACTGATCAGTTCACTCATCAAATGTAGGATGATGCCCTTCAGGTGACTCTGCTAGGCCTTCCCCCCTTGGATGAGGCCCATTTGTCAGTTCCAAAGCCCAGGCTGAGGCCCATAAGACCAGCAGTCTCAACTTTCACTAGGTTGGTCCTGCCACTTCCTACATTGCCTGTTCCTGTGCAATTTTATTTTACTGTTAGCTACTGTATCAATTCTCAATGCTGTGTAAATCTGTAGTTTTATGTACTTCTGTGTAATATTGTATCTTGGTGTAATATTGTATCTTGTTCCCATGCCCTTCTCTGGGCCGCACCTGGAATCGAGCACCGGCTCAGTGTGCCTTTCCCGGGTATCAACTAATAAATAAATAAATAGGATATCCTTGTTCATAGGCCCTGAAGAGCTGCTAAAGTGGGATTGGCACCTGGCTTTCACAGTGTCTTAGAGAGCTGGCATAGGGAGTCTGACAGGGCTCCGTACAGGACCTTTTCCCTGGCACCAATGATAGCCAGAGGTGTCGCATCACCATCTACGTCCTCCTCAGAGGACAATGAATCATCTGTCCACCTTTCTTCAGCTGCTGAGTATGCCTTGTACCAGCAATTCTTGATGGAGATGCTCCAAACCTGCATGCTTTCACTAGTTGCAATCCAGCAGCCCTACTGTTGGGACTCCTCAGAGTTCCCAATCTTGACACTTCTGTCATTTCTCCATGGCCTAGAGCCTTTGAGGAGGCATACAGGGTGGGGTGGAGGCATCCCTTCTCCAATTCATTTATCCCCAGGGATATCCTCATATGGTACTGTGGACCCACAAGGTCTGCTGGTGATGTAGCTCACCCTTCCTTGGAGCCTGAAGTACTGCAGACCCCATCAGGGCCATTGAGCCTCGTCATGATCAACCTTCAGAGGCAGATTTCGCTCAGATGGATGTTGTTGGAAGGAAAGCTTCTGACTCTGCACGCACCCTAATGTTCTACCCACCAGGCACATATGGCAACTTATAACCATTGTCTAGCAGTGGGCACTGATGCGCATGCTCCGGGTCATGGTTTTAGCTTTCAAAGTAATTTTTTTAACATATCAGACCACTCAGTTTACACTTACAGGACTTTCCTACATTCAAGAGCTGGGATCCTTTCAATGTGTACCGTTATCTAAATTTCCCTCAAAAACGAAGCACTCGTGCATGCACAAGTTTACTGGTGCCTCTGTCCCATGTTCATGACAGGAACGTGTATCTGGATCAGAAGCCATGTGAAAAAGCTCAGGTTACTATTTTCATTATATTTATACATAAGGGCAGTAAACGAAAATTGGGGGCCCAGTATAACATAACAGATGGAAGAAGAGGGAAGGCAGAAGAGTAATGCAGTGTGACACCCCCTGATGAATAGTCTGTTGACTTGAAGTGCTGGAGTTAGCCATGGGTGAAGCTGCCTGTGAAACTGACCATTTGTAGTCATTAAAATGGATTTAAACTGAACTATATAGTCTCCAGTGTTTTTTCATCGTCTACGAGTGCAGAGCTTCCTCCTGATTCTGTTCCTTGTATTCCTCCCTGTCCTTTCCCTCCCTTAATGCCAGGTGCCTTGCTCATTGTGCCACCTTCGTGTCCAAATTTTGGCTGGGCTCTCTCCCCCTTACCATTCCTCCCTCCTCTTCTCCTTTCACCTCCTATTCCCTTCACAACTCTGACACCCACTGTGTCACTCTCCCTCCTGTAAAATCCTCTGCTGGTCATGCTGCCCCTTTATGCTTCCCCTTCCCAAACTTTGAAGCACTCACCCTGTTGCCCATTAAGGCAAAGGTCCTGGACTAAGCTCACAGGGTTTATGTAGCATCATACACCTCGGGTGTGTATTAAATGTTCATTATGTACACCACCCCATGCATTATTCTCTATGTATTCTTTTTATAGGTTATTATTATTTTACTGTCAGTTTTATGCTGTGTTGGAACTGGGGGGGGGGCTTGCAAGGGCTTGTCCCCCCCCCCCAGCTCTTTTGTGAGCCCGGTAGCTCATGCATCACTGCCATTGACTTACAAAGGGGAGCTCATTTTACAGATAGCACCCTTATGGGCCCCACTAGCTTCCAAAGCTCAAAACGTGTAATTCCATCACTGGTTGATGATCCTTATGCCAATATTTTATGGGGAAACCATTTAATCAGGGACTCTGTACTCACTTTAATGTTGTCTATATAGTTTTCTTTCTTAGATCTTTTCATTAGATACCACTTGCCATCAAAAGAAGATTATCAGCACTGTTCCCTCTAGCTGCTTTGAGTCTGAATTACACCACTGTGGGTGAGCACTATTTGTGGTGCTGATCAGACAGCAAACTGATATGGTATAGTGCTTCTCTTTCCTATGGCAAACAACAATGGCGGGAAGAACAGAACCTTGTACAAATCAAGGAGCTCTGTAACCACTGAATATATTTTGCAGCTATTTAGTTGCCTGAATAAACTTACTTATTCTTCTATACCAGACTCACTGATATTTTATCCATCCAGAATTGGTAATACAATAGAGATTTTGTGTCAAAAAGATGCTCAGTACATGCTATGGAGAGAAATCTGTGTATTTCTGGTGGTGTTATACACAGGTTATGTGGATTTTGACCAGGTGTACACTAACAGCCAGGAGTATATGGCTGATCAGTGAAGCAACACAATGTCCACAGACAAGTGGGTTTGCCATACTGAAGCTTGGAGCTCACGGCAGCTACCATTTAAAGGACTGACACTTACCATTCAGATGGAGTAAGGGAGATGTGTGGAGTCAAGAAGAGGAAACAGGCAGGCACTGCAGAAGCTAAGTGGCACATACAACAGCATGCCTTGTTACATTATGTAGAGATGAATGCAGAGAAGTTGTACTAAGCTGCTGAATTTTTGTCAAAGTGGGAAACGCTATGCTATGCGCAGCATTGCAGTTTTCATCACGTTAACATTAAGTCCTTTTCTTACCAAAAAAAAAAGATTTTTCTTAAAAAAGGCTTTACCTTCCCCCACTTCTAGTTGCACCTTTCTCTTCCTCCCCTCAGCTACAAGAAAAAAGCCTGACCTATCCCAAGCCTACTTAGCACCCCATCCCGCCCTCCTCCCCACCAAAAGTGAAATACTGTATAGTAGCAGTAAAGCATACATTGACCAATCCATCCACTTTTCCCACCTAGTAGCACCCTGTCACACCCTTCTCCCCTAGCCACAATCTGCGGTACCCTTCATCTTCTAACCTGGAACTTATCTCATCCCCCCATGGCACTAAACTGTCATCTTGAATGATGGTGAATAGTGCAGCTCTCCTCTCTCTCTCCACTCAGGGCGCCCACCATCTGAATGAACGAGAGCATGTGAATACTATGTATTGGAGCACTTTCATTCTTTCGGATAGTGGCTAGCTGATGTGAAGAGAGAAAGGCTGTGCTGACTACTGCTAATCAGGAAATTATGTAGGTGCCACAGGGCAAGGAGGTGGGATGTGGTGCTAGTGGGCTGAGGGGAAGGGCTACATTTGGTGGCTGGACGGGAGGGAGGTTAGGGTATGGGAAGGATTATTTTAAAACTTAAATTTCACCACTATATGTATGGCAAAGTGACTGTACTACATGTGTAACCCCTAGATGGCGCTATCCCAGGGGCTACTACCCCTGCCTGATTTGCCACTAACAGGTTGAGGGGCCTGGATCCAATGGCGGGTGCCTCCACCCAGAGGTCAGGGTTTGCAATAGTTAAACTAACTTGGTCACAGCCCTCTGGGACACTGCAACCCCTTTCTTCCCACTAGTGGCCCACACAATATATCAGAATTACCTTCACGGTAGACACTTACCCCAGGACTGGTTCTGCACTGGGACCTCCCTGTGAAATGAGATACAGTGCAACAATCACAGTACAGTACTTTAACATAGACAAAACCTCAGGCAGTATAACTTTGCTGAAACAAGCAGCTCTGATTTATTTAGGGGATATAACAAGGACAGGGGAAATCAGGTTAATTAGCTTATCACTCTAATAATCACTTCTATGGCTCTGTGCAGGCCTATCCCTATCAGTTACTGTCCCTGAGTACCCAAGCCCTAGTGGCTAGTCCAAACTGCGGCAGCTGGTAGGGGCCTTTCACACAGAGAAAAGGAAAATTAAACAGTCAGCAGTACAGTAATTCCATTTGGATTTAATGTGGCAATTCAACAGGGAGCGACCCTGAATTAGTACTCACGACCTCCAAATAAGATAGGGTCCTTCAATGTCAGCAGGGCTCACTTGAGGTACACAAACCTCTTCACACATTTATATAAAGAAAGCACTATACCAGGCAGGCTGCATCTGTATCCCGATCGCAATTACTGCACAATACCCGGAGAACACACAGCAGATTCAGTTCCTGACAGACCGAGTGCAATTTTCAGCAATTCCTCCAGTCTTCTACAGGTGAGCCTGGTTTCTACTCTTCAGATATCCTTTGATTCTCTTTACAGGACGGATTCAGTCCTGCATGCTGCAGACCGGAACTCTGGGCCTTACACACGCTTTTTGACTAAAACTGCACACTGAAAGCACAGGGTTCCTTCCTTCTTCACTGCCAAAGCTCAACTGAAACTCCAACCGACAAAACCGGCACTTCCTTTGAGTTCCTCCCAGTTCTTGACTGGATTGGCTGTCACTCACAATGACTGCTGCTGTTGGTCCAAAAGGCACTGAAGTCTAAACTACATCTCCCAGAGTCACTGCCCATACAATCCTCTTGTGGCTGGCTCAGATTATGAGTCCAAGTTCTGATTCGTCCAAGGCACCATTTTAGAGCTAGCTTACCCACACTGATTGGTCCAGTTCAGCAGTTCAAAACCAGAATGGGAACTAGACAGACACAGTTCTGACTGCAAAGAAAGCAGGTTAGACAAACTGTAATTTCATTATTACTGTAAATGATTTCTGGCAAACAGTTACATCTTTCAGATAGGTTCCTTTGCACTCCTAGTGACTGCAAAATGGAGTGAATTGGCAGCAGCTCGAGTGGTACTCAAACAGAGAAGCACACAGTCCCCCATACAAACTAACTATGTCTGCAAGCAGACAGCTCTTAAAGAGACAGTACCAGAGGTTCTAAAAACACTCACTGATAAATGGCTTAAACGCCAAACACCATTCAGGCTTGGAGCATTCAAGCAAGCTCCTGGAAGTCTTTTGGGAACCCCCATTTGCAGGGGGGTTACACATGCTATGCACAGTGATGAAATGCTTCTCTGTAACTTTACGATGAATTTGTGATGCATTTCACAAAGCTAAATTTTGGCATTTCACCCAATTGATCTCTTTTCACATACAGACATGGAGTTGTAGACAACCAGCAGAAGATAGCACAAAAGAACTCAGGTGAGAATCTACTTGCAAAGACTGCACCTTTGAGGCCATCCCACTGATGCATCAGTAGAAATACCAGTGATGATGCTGGTGACCTGAGTTCGAGAATGAGCTCAAGTAGTTGGCACTGCCGAGGGAAGGAAGACAGAGCATCCCAAAGGATGCTTTCCTCCTTCGGGGAGGAAGGGATCAGTGCCCAGATGCAATACTGTCACCTGGGTGACCACAGATGGTAGTGCAGCAGGGGACAACATGGGAAAGGGGATTTTGGCTGCACTCCATGTGGCATGCTTGTCTGCTTGTGCCTTAAGTCCATAGTGTCTGATGTTACGTGGGAGTGGGGCTGAACACAGAATGTACCTTGAAGCATGCAGAATGACTCAGGGCGTGCTCGGGAGCATGCAGAATGACTCAGGGTGTGCTCGGGAGCATGCAGAATGATTCAGAGTGCGCTCAGGAGCATGCAGAATGACTCAGGGTGTGCTCCGGAGCATGCAGAATGATTCAGAGTGTGCTCAGGAGCATGCAGAATGATTCAGAGTGTGCTCAGGAGCATGCAGAATGACTCAGGGCGTGCTCGGGAGCATGCAGAATGACTCAGGGCATGCTTGGGCCCTCTCTCATGCTACTGGTCTCCAGGTTCTCCTGCCTTCATTATCTCTGCTGTAGGTGGGAGGTTAGAGACTGGCATGGCTAAGCCCACATGGTTGGAAAGAGATACACAAGTGCCAGCGAAGAGGAGTGAGGATGTGGCTGGGCCCAACTTGGGAAAGATGGAGGCCGCACCAGAGAACAGGAGCATAAACAAGGAATCACAAAAAGAAAAGATGCCACCATCAGCAGGACAGTACCCACTAACCCTACTACTGCAGTGTTAGGATTGATTATAAGTTCACATATCTGGTGGGGATCTGAACCCACAACCCACAGACGCAAAGGTAAGAGTGCTAAAACTCAGTTAATTTGCATCTGTGTCCTGGGGGGGATATTATTAATTTTTTTTTAATTCATAGTAGGCAGTTTATTTCTCAATAAGTAAAGCAGCAGTGCAACTTTATTTTTTTAATCATAGCCAGATGCTTGATAAAATAAGAAAAATATTAGCATACCCACTAAATTTGTTGTTTAAACAATTTCTGTATTGTGACAATTTCTGCTGGTCTGCAATGCTCGCTATGACATTTTATTTCTTTTCTTTCTACATTAGTATTTTATCTCCTTTAACTGCTGAACAGCCCCATTTTGATCCGGTATGCCCAACCCCATCACCCGGCTTTTCTGGGACTTACCCTTGTTGCAGCCATCCATCCTCTGTCAGAGGAAGGAGGTGAGGTGCTCAGCGTCTCAGCCCTCCATGCCACTGGACCAGCTTACTATGGAATTTCTGTGTCAGGATAGTCCACAAGTGCTGGGAGATCGGAACAGAAAGGCACCAATGTGGCCTTCTGTGTCAATGAAAAATAAACTGATCTCCACTTTGTACTACCCCAGGAGACCAGCCTAGGCGTGCGTTCCAAAGAGGTTAACTGGGTTAGGAACTAGTTAATGGATAGGAGACCGAGCATGGTGGTTAATGGCCCCCCATCTAAGGATGGGAGAGTGATCAGTGAGGTACCTCTGGTTTAAGTACTGAGACCAATCCTCTTCAATGTCTTCAAAGGGGACATTGCAGCCAGCCTGTCGGTGCAGTGGTAGTGCTACTGCCAGCAGCACCGGAGTCTCGTGTTCAAGAACAAGCCTGGCTAATCGGGGCCAGCCAAGGGGAAGAGGTTTGAGTGTCCCATAGGATGCTCTCCTCTTCCAAGGGTGGCATGGATGTCACATCACCCTGTTCCCACCGCCGGTGGATGCACGGGTGGTGGCTCAGGACTAGTGATATGCAGGGAGGGGAGGACGTTGTTAGGTGCTTTGCTGAGACATGCACCAGCAGGTCTCTGGCCTGGACTTTTGTCCTTCGTGCTGGTATCCTCAGGGGCAGGGCTCCGGGGGAACCCAAAGGTTAAAAGCCCTTACTGCCATGCAGCATGATCCCTGATAGTTAGAGGAGAGCATGGATGGCTGCTACAACTGCCACTGAGCCCTGCCGGTAGTGGGCGATAAATGACGTTTACAAAAAAAAAAGGGGGGGGACACTGCAGAAGAACTGGAGAAGAAGATATGCCTTTTTTGCAGATGACACCAACATTTGTACTATGGTGGACACACAGGAGGGGGTAGAGAAAATGTGTACAGATCTTGGGAAACTTGAGTAGTAGTCAAAGACCTGGCAGTTGGGGTTCAGAGCCAAAAAGTGCAAAATCATACACCTCAGGCATAGGAACCCCAGTGCTCAGTATAGGATAGGGGGAGGTAGTGACAGTTGCAAGACAGGAAAGAGACCTAGAGATTATTATATCAGAAGACCTCAAAGGTGGTAGCACAGTGTGACAAGGCTGTAAGCAGGGTTAGGGGATGCTGGGGTGCACAGGGAGGGTATCTAGCAGGATGGAGGGAGGTGGCGCTGCCGCTGTATCGCTCCATGGTACACCCTCACCTAGAGTACTATATCTAGTTTTGGAAACTGCACCTCAGAAAGGACACAGACAGGGCAAAAGCTGTCCAGAGGAGGGCAAATGAAATGGTGCAGGGTTTGCATGGGAGGACCTACGAGGAGAAACTAAGGGATCTCAACATGTACACCACAGCCGGCCATGCGAATACTCACTGTATGACCCTGAGCAAATTATTTAACCTCCAAGTTCTCCACTCCACTCATCTGTGGAAAAAGGAGGAAGCAGGACCCCACTGGAAATGGGATGTTGCCTCTCAACTGGGCTATCTGGCGTTGGTTGAGGCCTACAAACCAGTGTACCTTGTGTGGCCATTACACTACACTAGTTACACTACTTACGATTAGCTGATATGTTGCAATGCATTTTTTATCAATTTGTTTGAGTTGGGGGTGGATCTGTGGCTCATTTTTTTTATTTAACATATGGGAGTGAGGGTGGAGCCCCCAACTCAAACGAACTGATAAAAGAACCATCAGAAGCATACTAGATAATCCTAAGTGGCAAAACTAGCAAAGGGTGCGGCTATGCTACACTATGCTAGTTTTACACTGGGCCACAGTCCTCCATAATCGTTGGTCATCCTGGGCAAATGAGTTGTAAAAAGTTAAAAATATAAAAATAAAAACCTGAAACTGGAAGGCATCTTCTTCTTCTTTTTTTTTGTTTTTTACAGTAAAAAGGTAAATACTGCTGGTTTAAGGACGTTCCCTGGTGTTTCAGCAACCCCCTTTCAAAGTCATAATTTTTTGCCCAGTACATGCTGGTCATCTAAACATTTAAAATCCACTACAAAAAAGCATGTATTGCCATGCTTATTTTTAAGCTACACTGGTGAGACTTTATCTCTCTTTATGGAAAAAAATCCGGAAGGGGTCAGATTGTTTTATGTGGTTATAACATCAATATTTTAGATGTCAACATGAGTGTGAAATAAGGACACATCATTTGTCATGATGTTTGCTTCCCTTTTTCCACAAATGGAAAAATAAATAGTAAATTACCAATACTATGACATATTCTTGAACTGATATTCCCAAAAAAGGGGAAACATTTGTATGTTTTTATACATAAAACAATTTCAAACCCATGCCATTTTCATTAAACTTTTTTGATAGGTAGAATGTGGCTATGAATACAGAAACAGAAATATAGGGGTCACCATGCCTCTCTGTTGGTTACGTCAGCTTTCAAAGTAGCAGTTTCAGAGGTGGTCGGGACAAAAATAACTGAAACATCCCCATAAAAAATAAAACTTGCAAGAATGCTATTCAAACTATTAAAAATTACATACATGCAGAATGGCACAGGCTTTAATGTAAAATAAACAGTGTAACCAAAGACAGACAGATATGTACGTAAAGCGCCTTCAATGATACCAACTGCTGCAATTGTGGGAGCTAATTTCCTTGCTGCCATTCTGTGTATATACTTAACCAGACATGACATGATAGTATAAATCATCATTCCAATAATGCTTCCATATTTAAGAATGTAATTGTGCCAGAAAACAACATTGGAAACTCTTTTGAGTGCATCAGAAAAATGGGAATTTGAAACACCAGAGAATGTCTTTAAAAGAAAATGTTCAGTTTTGTGAATAAAGCACAGAGAATGCAGTGACATGCTGTTTCAAAGGCATAATAAATATTATATGTTACAGAACAGTCCTCCCAAAAGAAAAAAAATGTGCTCTGCTTGTAAGCAACAATGTATGGCAGATAAGAGTTATATCAATCACCATTGTCTTGTCCTTCAGGTTGTTATCTGGAAGTCGGATCTCTCTGACAGAGAGAGAGACAAAAACAGCTGGACTCCATCTTAGATACAAAAATGTATCACCTCTGAGTGAACCGCCCTTTCAATGGCACTAATCAAGTTTCTGCAAGCAACAAAACAAACAAACCCGGTGGAACAACCTTATCTTCCAAAGTGAACCGGACTCACTTATTGTGTGCCATCTGGGAAACTTCGACAGAAAATCCCAGATAGCTTAAAAGGCCACTGATAAGCCCACCACTCACATTCCAAGATACAATATCCTTGACCCTCTGGGCCATGCTCTTTAACCTCTAAAGACTATGGAGACGCAGAGGTCTCCCTAGACCCTCACACAGGTTCTCTTTCTTTTTCTACAGGGGAGTCTATGCATACAGTACTCTCCTAAATGCCCCTCATTACAATGGACATCCCTGGTTTTACTGCACAAACGTGCTCTGTCTCACAGCTGTCCCACAAGGGAGCAGTGTTGTCCTCATATAGGAGATGCTGTAAACTCAAAACTTAAAGCAGGAATTCTTAACATTCTTATGACGCTAAAGCAAGAGTAAACATTGAACAACTAAAAGCAATGGTTTCCACAGTGTTCTGAGCTTGCATCTTCCCTGTTTGATGATGTGTGTTTCATTGTGAGGCAAAGTGTCCCACGCTGTCCCTCATTTTTTTGTGCTTGTGTTCCTCATTTCAGTTACGAAAGGTTGAGAGGTATGAGTCTACATTATGCCAGATTTAATGCTGCTTAATTTTGATAGAGTGCACAAAATTATGAAAAAGAAATGTAAATTTTATATCTCGTACCAAAGTCTTGCTAATGCATGATACGTCAGAAAGGAGCTTTGCTTTTTATTCTCCAGTCCCCTTGACTGCTTACTTTTGCTCTACATCTGAATTCCCACCCCAACACCAACAGTCCCACACCCTAAACATTTCTTCAGCTATCATCCCTGTTTGTAGGGTATATCCTAAAAATATTGTGCAGGATTCTCAGTTGCTGTGTGGGTGCAAAGTGGATGCAAAGACCACTGCGTGTCAAGATTTTGACTCCTTTAAGCTATACTTAATAAGACTGCAGATGCTTCCTTAGTGCCTGCAAAGTTGTTTGTGAGCACTCGAAAACCAGGGCACGAATTAGAGTAGGAGTGACATTTGCAACTGCTCACAAAGATGTGAGCTGGGTGGGGTGGGGGGACTGAGAAAGGGCTGGGAAGGTGTTGGAAGGGGGGACAATGAATCAGGGGTGTAGCCAGGCATTTCAGATTTGTACACCAACCTGCCACACTGCTACCCCTTCCTCTACTGTTGTTCATGCCTGCACCCCCAACGACTCGAGTCCAAGGTTCCTGGCTCCAGTCAGATGATTCCCACACTAGACCTGCTGCCCACTGGTAAATGCAACTGACTGCACTATGAATCCTAGACCACGGCAGAAATTTCTTCTCCACCCCTCCCCCCCGCAGGTTGGCAGATTCACTCCACTTGCCAGTCCACATGAAGTCTTCATTCTTTTTAGTTGGCTCTGAGTCTTTTCTTCTATCTGCTGCTCCTCAGTTCTTTTACCGCTTGTCCTGTTCCCAGTACAATTGAACTAATAGTATGGCTTTTAACTTTGCTGGGGCATTGAAACTCACCACCCAAGACTTACCACACCTCCTACCAGATGCCACAGCCAATCACTATGCAGGCGGACCATGAGGACCGAATTGAGACCTTCAGCTTCAACGTCCGTAGTCCACTCTGCCACCCCCTTCCCCCAAAACAAAACTGAAAGAGAACAGAAAAATCCTGCGAAGCCAGACACAGGAATTTAAACACGATGGACTAGAGAGGGCAGAGTGATGCTGGCCAACTTGTTTGCTAACCTCTGCTACTAAACTTGGTACGCCATGGCTTACTTGGAGTATCAGTAGCTACGCCCTTGCAATGAATGCTAGGGAGGCACAAGCTGGGTAGGGGAGAAGCAGACAGCACTGCATGAAAAAAGGGGGGGGCTATCATCTGATGGTGAGGAATGGGAAAGAGGATGTCTGTGTCAGGGGTGAGCAGTACCAGCAGGCACCAGGGACATGCTTATGACGGGGATGGGGTCAGAATGTAGAATGGTGTTACATGCTGCAATGCTACACAGCATTGCACCTGCAACCCTGTTACTGTGATGTTAGCAGGTGCAATCTAAAATCTAAATTGGTCATTTGAACTGTGTCCAGACCAAAATTCACCTATATGCTGATATAGTCAAAATCAACAGAAGTGGTAAAACATTAAACAAAATCAGATTTTGTAATATTATTTTGATTAATTATGAAACTGGCTAGTAAGTTAACTTATGACAAAGTAAATCACAGTTTAATTATGTATGAATCTAGTTCTATATTAAGATCAATACCACCTAGTTTGAAATGAAATATAATAATGATTATATGCCTCTAGGTCTGACGGTTACGAAGCTACAGATCCAATTTTGTAATACGTTACTGGTCCATAAAAGTTTGCGGTAACTCAAACTTTAATACTGCTTGTTGATCATGGAGATTGGTACATTTAAGTGTCACTGACTCCATTTTCCAGTATCTGCTAGGGATACCACCTGTCCTGATTCTGGCAGGACTGTCCTGCCAAAAATCATGAAAAATAGTATATGTCCTGCTCTTTTAGTAGGAAAAAAGTCTTACTTTTCTTTAAATGTCGCAGAAAACAATAATACCTTAACTAAAAAAAAAACTTAAAATGGTAAGAAACAATATGAACTACTAAAAACTACAACATTTAGTCTTAATTCTGGCTACTTACAGAAAACAAGTCTGTTGCATGGGTCACGTACTGTCCTGCGAAAAATGTTTCAGTAAGAAATGTCCCACTCTGGTCTTCTTAAAAGGTGGTAGCCCTAGTGTCTGCATGCATTGTATGACTCAGTTTATTTTAAATTAGTATGTCCACATTCATCACCGAAGTACTGTATGCTGCTTAACAGACTTGCAAGAGATTACATAACGAGCTATCCAATTACTAATGCAACGTGTTACCCGATGCTCAGAAATGCTTCTAGCTCTATTCGTCCCTGAATAAACAGACCCACAAAGTAAGCAATCTGATAACCTTTTACTGGACCTAGTCATTTTCAGTGCACAATCTGTCCTCGCTGTGCCCTTCTTCAGGTGAGGGGAGTTTTTACCCCCTCACCTGAAGAAGAGCACTGTGAAGCCTGAAAGACTGGGCACTGAAAAGTACTTGCTGGTCTGATAAAAGGTATCAAATCACCTACTTTGTTGATCTGTATGTATAGTATTGCAAAACATGAAAAACTCAATGTTTGTATACATTTAGGTTTGCTCCCACATATGCGCTGCAGCAAAAGTTCAGAGGAACACATATCTTTGCTTTTCTCATCTCATTTACATCCCTGTGAAGGCAGTGTGGTCTAGTGTTTAAGGCACTACCTTGGGAAACAGGAGATCACAGGTTCAAACCCCACTAGAGCCAAATATTCTTTGTGTGACCATGGGTAAGTCACTTAAACTCCTAGTTCTCCAGTCCACCTCTGTGAAAATGGGCAAAAGTAGGACACCCCTGGAAATGAGATGTTGCATCTCAACTAGGGTGTCCTGAGACAATAAATTGTAACAAAAAAAAATGGATTCTCCCACTGACTTTTTGAAGAGAGTATAACCTGGATTCTCCAATTGACTTTTTGAACACAGTATAGTCTCTTCCTCAGGAGTTTGCAATGTTAACTGCTTTGGTATCAGTTCAGAATCAGATTTTTGAAACCGACTCAAGGAACTACACAAAAACATTGTTGCAATGGTGTCATTTATATAGCATTTAGAATGTTTAATTGTGCACAGTCAGCAAAGCAGAAGAATGCACTCACCATTATGTGAAGCCAATTCCACTGAAGGAATGCAGTTTAGGGAAGAAAATCATTTTAATTCTTATCAAGTACTGTTTATAGCACAAAGTGCTTCCATGGGAAACCATAAGGGCTGGGCCATATTTTTGTTCTAGACTGATTTACTTTTTGAAGCAGCAGTCAACACAAATATTTTCAAAAAAGATGATTGCCAGCTACTGTAATGAAAGTACTAGCAAACTTAACTCAGATTATATTCAATCAATCAATCAGCTTTATGTTTAAAAAGCACCTTTCCAAAACCAAGGGGCTTTAACAATCAATAAATCAAACACATAAGTTAAACAACAGCCTAAAATTAATCATTAAAATATATTTAAAAATCAGGATAGGCCAAACTAAATAAATGTGTTTTTAAGGCTAATTTAAAACTTTGGACAGTAAGGCAATTCCGCAACCGATGAGGTAGAGAATTCCACAGGGTTGGGGCCATAAAACTAAATTATCTGGCCCCTGATGTCTTTAAACGTACCCTGGGAATCTCCAGCAATCCCTCATCGGTGGATCGGAGCGGACGGGAGGGACAGTAGGGACAAAAGATCTTGCAGGTAGCTAGGTCCCTGATCGTGTATGGTCTTATAGGTCAGCAAACTGACCTTAAAGGTAATCCACCACTGTACAGGCAGCCAGTGCAGTCCGTGGATGACAGGCATTATATGACTGATCCTAGACGTACCAGTCAAAAGCCTGGCTGCTGAATTCTGCACTAACTGCAAGCGGCAGATATCCACCCCCCGGTAGCCCTAGGTACAGGGCATTGCAGTAGTCCAGGTGGGAGGTAATGAAAGTGTGGACCAACGTTGGAAGGTCATCAGCAGGAACCAGATGCTTCACCCGGGCTATATTCCTCAGATGATAAAAAGAGGTTTTGACAACTGCCGATACCTGAAGTTTAAGAGTCAGGCAATCATCAAATATAACGCCCAGGTTCTGTACCCAGTCTGAGGTAGCTAACTGGGTCCCCCCAAGCCAAAGATCTGAAGGTGACCCCACTGGCAAACCCGCCCCCCGACGACCTGGGTCCACAACCAACACCTCAGTTTTATCAGGGTTTAACTGCAACCAGCTCTCAGTCATCCAGTCTAGGATCTCGGTGAGACAGTTGTTAAAAACCGATACAGCATCACCCTGGTCAGGCACAAAGGACATGTACAGCTCAGTATCATCCGCATAGCAGTGAAACCTCAAGCCGTACCGCCTAATGATCGCTCCCAATGGCAGCATATATACTGCAAACAACATGGGTGCCAAAATGGAGCCCTGCGGAACCCCAGAGGATAGGAGGAGTGATGCCGAGGGAAAAATCCCGGACACCACCCTCTGAGTCCTACCCTCAAGGAATCATCGAAACCAACTGAGGACCGGGTCCAATAGTCCACAGATAAACCACAGGTGCTCCAAAAGCACTCCATGGTCAATGGTGTCAAATGCTGCAGAGAGATCAAGAAGGACCAAGATGGAATGGGTCTTTTGATTTCTCGCGATTAGGAGGTCACTTAGTACCCGAACAAGGGCCGTCTCGGTACTATGTCTCTTCTTAAATCCGGACTGGAGAGAATCATAGACATTGTGGCTGGTCATATGACCGTCCAGCTGCAACACGACCACCTTCTCAATAACCTTACCTACAAAAGGTAGGTTGGAGACAGGCCTGTTAAGAAGGGGCCGAATCATAGCTTCCTTCAGGGAATCAGGAAAGATCCCTTTCTCCAATGACAACGAGACTATCTTGGTGAGGACCGGGCCGATTTTATCCACACATCCTACTAAAAGTCGAGTGGGGCCCAGGTCCAAACTACAGTTGGTCGTCGCAATGCTTGGACGATCATCACTATGTCATTGATTGTGGGCCGGTCGAAGTCAGACCGCATAAACTGGGTGTCTGACATTTCCTGCCGACCACTACAACTCCTGTTTGAGAGAGTTAGGAGAAGATCGGACCTGATTGTGGCAACCTTATTCGCGAAGAATCGAGCAAACTCCTCACACTGTTCCTGTGAAAATGCTCTCTCGGGCAGAAGACAGATTGGACTGCACAATCTGTCCATGGTCCGAAACAGCTGGGCTGGTCGATTCTGCGCAGCAGTGATTTCCCTGGACTGGAATTCTGCCTTCTTACAGGTAATTGCTGATTGATAGACCCGATAATGGTCCATCAAACTAAGCCTGTCACACTTCAGACCCGACTTTTGCCAACATCTCTCAAGCCTTCTTCCCACTCTCCTCAACTCCCTCAACCATATTATATGGTTAGAACTTACTGTTCACTGAACTCAAGCAGCTCAAAAACCTCACTGGGCACATTCTAACGTTGGTGTGCACATTCTATAATCACAGCACTGGTGCACCACTGGGGCTGACTGCCACCACTTTCAGTTTTCTACGGTGCTAGTCCATTTCAGGTGTGCTCGCTACCCATTGCATTTACTCCTGATGGTTTCGCTTTGTCTCCTTTGCCACCGAGTTGAATGATGAACAGATCTCTTTTTGCTTTCCTGTCATCCCCCGATACATGGTGAAGCCTGAGTCTTCTTGAAGTCAGTTACAGAAATTGAATTGGGCTTCAGACGCTGGCTCACGCATGCTCCTGCTATGGGTTCATGACGTCTATACTAGACTCAGTCCTCTTGGTGGGAAGGTGAGTAAGCATGATCTCTCTCACTCAGAGAAATAAAACGGCATTTGAAGCAGCTGTCATTTCTAAGAGATACACATTTTGTCTTTCCTGTTTAACAACAGGTTAGTATTGTGACAAAAAGTGAGCTTTGTGTGGGAAGGGATTAGGATAGGAAGCACAGCAATATGCTGCATACAAATAATTTTTAAATCATACTATAACAAATAAAATGTGGATGACCATACACAATTCACCTTGTGTTTCCATCTCAGGGTTGAGATAACAACATGGATCTCTCTTCGCTCTCAAGGTCCATAATACTGTTGTCTCAACCAGAGATGGAAACACTAGCTCACTGTGTAGGAACTGATACCCTCTGTGCCATGGATTCTGGCCTTCCAACTGGGGCAGTATTCACTGACCTCACAAAGGCTTCTGATCTTGTTGATCACACTCTTCTCCTTGCAAACCTAACATCCCTTGGTTTCTCACAAAAATCCGTGACCTGGTTCAAAAGCTACCTATTAAATCGAGTCCAACTTGTGAAATTTAACTCTGCAACTTCAGATGAAGCCTCCATTAAGGTCTGTGCTCTCCAGGGCTCTTTCCTGGGCTTGCTCCTCTTCTCTATTTTTATCGACAAGATTGCGCTAAATATCCCTTCTTGCTCGTCCATCCTTTATGCAGATCTTATTCTGTACTCCAGTTCCAGGGATGTGCTTGAAATCATCCATAACCTCTCCTCAGTCTTTCTCCATATCAAATCTTGGCTCACTAGTATTAAGCTTGTTCTCAATGTGGGTAAAACACAGGCAATGCTTTTTGGCTCCATAGCCTAACTAAAAACCTGCTGGGGTCAACTAAAGATACCATGCCCCGATGGCTCTTTCTTGGGGACAGTGAGCTCTTTCAAGTACCTAGGAGTCCTACTTGATGAGACACTTGACTTTGACCAGCATATCCAGTCTACCTGCAAATTGGTCAACAAAAAAATTGGTATTGCCTATAAAACAAGCAATATGCTCACCACCTCAGCTAGACTGGTGATTGCCTGGGGCATCCTACTACTGTCTCTTGCATATGGTGCGGTAACCTACATTAATGCATCTAAGGCCTCACTTCACAAGTGGGATACAACCTTCAACAATATCTGCCGCTATGCCTCTGCATCCACACAGCTAAAACACCACTGCCTGCTCTATTCTGATCTTAACTGGCCCTCCCTCTCAGCCCACCAGCTCCTCTCCTTTGGCTCCCTGGTGGGTAGTATCATTAGGTCTAATACTCCCTCATCACTTGCCTCCCTGTTATCTCTCCTGTCCTCCTCCTCCTGTGGCCTCCGCTTAGCTGACCAATCCCTGCTACACAAGCCTAGATGTAAAACCTCCAAGGGTGCTAAAGCCTTCTCCCATGCAGCCCCAAAACTCGGGAATTCCCTGCCCCAAGCCATCCGCCTAGCACCCAGTCATACCGCTGCCAAACACAGACTACTCACTCTTCTTGCCAACTCTGCTCCATGCACTTGCTTCAGTCCTCCTTAGAAGCTTTACCTGCCCTACACTGCAACACTGACCCATATTTCTTCCTCTCTTAACTTTCCAGTCTACCTCCCCTTCTTCTCTCCTCTCACGCACTATTTCTTGATTACACTCCACTTATAATCCCTTTCACCAAACAAGATGTGGATTCTCTGTGTGGTGTCCTAGTGTATGTTGCCCCCAACTGTCTGATGCTTTACTAGATGTCTTAACCTTGCACTTCTCAAGCGGATTATTCGAAAGTTGCAAATTGACAAGGCACTTACCCTGTACCCAGCCTGTTGAAACTTCATTTGATGTATTATGCAAATATCTCTATTACCTTGTTTAATATCTTATTTGTTGTACTTTCATTATTTTGTGCCCAGCTGTCACTGGTGCACTTTTGTTTTTTACCCAACTTGCTGTACCATGTTATTGCCTAACTGTGACTTTGTAACTTCCCAGGTCATGTCTGAAAATAGTCACTTCTATGTCTAGTACACTTACCTGGTAATCAAAAACTAAATAAATGGTCACCCATACATTATTCCTTATGTACTGTAGTCTGTGGTGAAACCCTGTTATGCATGGAATTCCATGCCTGGAATATGTTTGTGCTGAAGTAGTGATATCATTATGTTGTGCTACAGCACGACAACTTAGAATGCTGTCACGCAGCTGCTTTCCTCTTTCTATTTGAGATGGAAGCTGTTTTTTTTTTTAAACTTGAACTTATAGAAGAAGTTGCAGCACACTGAATTAGTAAGTTGAGCTCCCCACTAACTCTCAAGTGCCTCCCCCCCAACCCCCAGTTCACTAGAGCCACCACCATTGGGTAAGGTAAAAAAAATGATACTAAACCACACCCCAAACTCCACCTCTGGCTCCACCCCCTTTTATGACTGGTGAGTATATCACTGTTCATCCAAAACCATTTGTACTGTCACAATAGACATTAGGAAATCATTTTTATACTGTTATTTATTTGATTTAATATCTAAAGAGGAGCAACAGGGCACCAGAGAGGAGCATAATTCACATGAAGGAAAACAGCAAAACAAGGGGGCACAGCATGAGACTAAAAGGGGGAAAACTTAGGGGGAACTAGAAGAAATTCTACTTCACTGAAAGGGTGGTGGAGAGACGGAACAGCCTCCTCTAGGAAGTGGTAGGGGCAGCCATGGTTCAGGGATTCAAGAACACATGGCATAGGCACATGGGAATTATCAAGCTAGGGTGAAAGGGTGGGTGGGGGCTTGTAACATCTAGGGTACCTTAAGCATAAGAAAGATGGATAGGGTAGACTGAATGGGTCACAAGGCCCTTATCTGATGCCAACATCTATGTATCTATGTATTTATTTATTCAGTTATTTATTTCTATGCTTTGGCAACGAGGTTAACTCCCATAGGCCACATAGCCCATTTTACAGGAGTGAGCCAGGAGCACAGGAAGGTTAAGTGACTTGCTCAGGGTCACACAGTATGCACATGGAGGCTGTGGGACTCAAACTCAGGTCTGATGAATGTGCCAAGCTCATCTACAGCTTATTGCTCAACCCTCTGTTAAACACTGTCAGATTTTCCTTTCCATGACAGTCATGTATTCTGATGCTTTGACCAATTTTTGATAACTTAATTATTGGTGCTTGTGGTACCCTTAATACTGCACTGTGTTCCGTTTACCTCAGCAGCTACTGCTGTTTCTTTTCATATTTCTAAGACATTCCACAACTTCAGACGCACCATTCCATGCTGTTTCTCTGAATGACCTGTAAAAGTGTAGTTAATATCATGGAATGTTCAGGTAATACAAAAATGAGAGCAAATGTAGTGATAAAGGCAATAAAAGTTAGATTATTAATTTAACAAAAATGGGTCTAAAAAATATCAGAATATAGGGCAAACAAAAAGAAACACATGCGAGCACATAAAGGTGTAAAGGCTGTTTCCTGTCATAGCAGTAAAAGACCATACTTAAAATTCAGAGTGGAAAAGATTAGGTTAATTTACTGCTAATGATCTTAATGGCCATACTTTACACCTCTCAGACAGACTGGTTTTACAAACAAAGGCAGGTCTGTATGACATCAGAACTTCTTTGTAACCTGGACATGCAATGCAGCCAAAACAGTGAATGATTTTATACATCAGTTTTAAGAGTATATATGAGCACTCAAAATGGCCCAAAAACCAGACTGCATTTAATCAAAAGTGGATGACTGAATAAGGACCCTAAAAACTGGATTATCTGGTCAAAAACCAGATAGGTGGCAACCCTACAGTTCACTGAAAGAAAACAGAGTATTTGAAATGAGCTTGGATTTCCATACATAAAAGACAAGGTATGGGCATCCATACACAGACAAGACTATGTCTTCATTAGACTGTTGATCTGACAAGGGTTAAGAACGAGAATATAAAATAATTTATAGTGTACTGCACAGAAGGAAGCATCTAGGAAATAGAGGATAATGTAAGGGCATCCATACACAGACAAGCCTATGTCTTCATCTCAAGTTTCTATGGCAACCACTGAATCTCTTGAGCTTCACTCTCGAGGTTCCTGGTTGCCATACAAATTTCCTGGTGCAGACACAGGCTTGCTGTGTATGGGGGCCCATACATTATCCTCTATTTTCTAGATGCTTCCTTCTGTGCAGTGCACTATAAATTATTTTATATCCTCGTGCCTAACCCTTGTCAGACTGACACTGATCTTTCCAAGCCAAAGTAAGTAGACACATTTTCCTTGAGAAAAAAAGCTAACTTCAAAAAATAATTTCTGGTGGAACTGGAGAATTCTACCAGCAAATTAAACTAGAAGATCTCTGGAACCTTTTATAGTTAATAAGCAGGAACAAATTTGTTGCCCAGCTTTGCTTCACTGCTGCTTTTTGTACATTACAGTATCGCCCCCAAGTGTTTTTGTGAGGTCTGATTGTGATGGCCCCTCTTATCGGGACATTCTTGTAAATATAGTACTGCCTCAAATGATCTTGCCCTCTTAATTACAGGTATTTTAAATAAATACAACTAGTTATTGTCCTGTTTTTCAGTGAAACTCGTATTTTCTCTCTTTTGAAAAAGCTGCTCTCTTTTCATTCACTGCCGACTCTAAACAAAAAAATACAGCATAATATGATGCTGCCAAGCCTTTAACAATCATTTCACAAAAAGAACTAATCTGCATTCAGTCAAATTCTGCACACTACCCTAATTATAACCCTAATGTGTCTGTCTCTGTACTACAGCAAGTTATACCTACAAAGTACTTTGGAGTCCATTACATTGAGCTATTGTATAATAATCACTATGGATGTTTTGAAGCAAAATATCACCCTTTGTGTAGTTTTCACAAATAGCGTACTTCACATAAAAAAATCACGAAATGTGCACTTTGCGAGAAAACAAGCTGTGGAGTGTGATCTTTTTTCTGCATAGTTCAGTACTTTGCAGCTTTTCTCCCCCACCTTGCAGAATGTTTCTTACACAAAGTGGTAAAACCTGGCAGTGAATTCTTCACAAAGCGTAGTTTGTGGAGTTTTTACACTACTAGCAATCACACTGATGACTCACAAGGTAGTACCCAATGGGCTGGCTATTTGAAGATCCCTGTTTTGCATGCAAAGAGATTGCCCCAGGTGCAAAGTCGTGCCTGCCTGGCACTAACTACTGGTATACTGGAACTTGCCTGAAGCCCATAGCATGAGCTAATTCTATATTCCAATATACCATTCCAACTGAGCCAGGCATAATCCCGATTGCTCATGCAAACCACAACTCCCTACTAGCCACAGAAATAATGCATGCAACAAGAGAAATATGGGGACTGCAGGAGCAAATGGGCGGTTGGGACACACATATGGTGACTGCTCCTGTGGAGCAAGCTGTCATACTCATACATCCCCATAAGAAAGACCCCATAGCCCTGGCAAGGAGCTATGGAGTCATTTGCATCCCACCGCCTGTTTTGTTATATAGATAGACTGCCCTGGCATCTAGTTGTCCTCACTTGAATGATCGCCCATCCAGTATGTAATACTAAATTCTTTGGAGTCCAGTGCTCCCTGTACCAAACACCCACCTGGTATGTACTACTAAATTCCCTGGTATTGAGTGCCCCCACCCCCACCCAACCCCACCAATCACCGGTCCTGTATATAAATATAGATTACTCACCTGTAACCATGGTTCTAAGAGTGGTATGCATTTCAAATCCACACAACAGCAGTCTTTGTGGATGCAACTGAGTCATTGGAATGTCTTCAAGTATAGCTTCTCCTACCACCCGGATGGTAGATCCTACTGTTCCACCCTATGATGTCAAATCTTTGCATGATGGACATACCTCTCAAGTGTCCCTGATTTTCAGGGATGTCCCTGATTTTGCCTCAAAATTTTACTTTGTCCCTCCTAAACTTTGTGTTTTTGTGGCTAAACAGTGGGGACTGTAAGCACAAAACAATGTCAAGCATTAAAGTTACAGACTTGTTCATCTTTAGAAAATGCATTTTGCACTAAGCCCCATATTCTACCAAATTTCTGGGTGGATATCTCTAATTTTGAAGATGTGTCCCTGATTTTGGTCCTTTGTCCCTGATTTTTTTAAGCCTTGTCCCTGATTTATGAGGCAGGAGGTTGAGAGGTATGATGATGAAAGCAGGGATCCGAGTGCCACATTGCCAGGGTAGACTGGATGGGTGATATGGATGTGACCCATATACCACTCTTAGAACTATGGTTACAGATGAGTAACCTATATTTCTAAAGATGTGGATATGGTTCACTATCTACACAATGGCAGACTACTAGCAGTCCTCTGGGAGGTGAGGGCAAGGCGTGCACCCCTATTTGGCGAATAAAGACTGGCGGACCAAGGACACAAAAGCAGCATCCCAATGAGTCATTACATCTCTGCTGTAATGGGAGATGAATATGGATGCTTTAGACCAGGTTGCAGCACTGCATATCTCCACAGTGGGGATATCCCTAGAAGTAACAACCAAGGCAGCGTTATGTCTGGTGGAAGGAGCCCTAAGCCCCTTGGGTGACTCCCTAGCAGCCACCTTATAGCAGAAGTGATGCAAGATGTGAGTCACCTGACAATCATCCACTTTGCTATTGGTCTGCCAGGTGTGGCTTCAGTGTAGGTGACAAACAGCTGGTGAGACTCTCCACAAACTCCAGCCGTGTGGTCCTTCTGCAGGTTCAATGAGTGGAGCCTGCGATCAGCATCTGAGGTCAGACTGGTGAAATACACTGGTAGGTTGATCACCTGATTAAGGTAAAACTCCAACATGAACTTCAGAAGGAGCTTCGAGTTGGGGCGAAGGACCACCTTGTCTTTATGGAAAAGCAGGTAAGGAGACTCCACCAAGAACACCTGGAGCCCACTATAACTTCTGGCAGATGTCGTGGCCACCAGGAAGATGGTATTTTAAGTGTGACATCTCACACTTCTACATAGGATCTACTGGCTTCCCTATGAGCAGAGCCAGCACCAGCAGTAGATCCCATGGAGGTAGTGGTTCGCACACTGGAGGTGACGAGATTCAGTCCTTTAAAAAAAAAAATGCACCCAACCACCTTCTCTCGATGAAGCCTAGTTGATGGCGAGTGCACATAGGTTTTTTGCATTTGTGTGGTAACGAAATTCTTCCTTTTTGTCAGCCTTGGTGTGAGTGTACATTTTTTTAATTTTTATTTTTCTTATAAGGTAAGATCTAATGCCTGGTTCACAGGGAGGCAGGTCTTGACCAGCAGGAAGTCCAGTTCTGCTCCGATGAATTGATCGCTTTCGAAGGTCCAGTTCTGACTTAGCTGGGTTGACCAGAAGGCCCAAGTCCTGGCAGATATGGAGTGCCAGATCCCTGGACTGCTGCACAGCCTTTCTGGATGGTTCAGCTGTTAGTCAGTTGTTCAGATAGGAATATACTCCAATGTCCTTGCACCACATAAAATCCACCACCACTGCCATGCACCTGATGAAGACCCTGCGTTCAGCTGAGAGGCAAAAAGACGTGACCTGAAACTGGTACAATATCCCCTCCTCATCAAACCAAAGGAATCGGCAATGGGACAGATGGACTGGGATGTGGAAGAATGCATCCTGAAGGTTCAGAGAACTGAACCCCATGCCCTGCTCCAACTATGGTATTATCTGATTCAGAGTAACCATCCAGAACCTGCACTTCCACATGACATTGTTCAGAACATACAAGTCCAGTATTGGACGTCAGACACACATCCACTTTGGAATCAGTAAGTACCTGGGCACATATCCCTAAGCAGCCAGAGCATCTGGGACAGGAGTCATTATCCCATACTCATGGAGCTGACATATGTCAGTTCACAGTGTGGAAAACATATCCTATGGCACCCTGGACTCTGCAGGAGCTCAGATGCAGTATGACAGGAAAGCCTTGAAAGCCAGAGGCAAATCCTTGCCCACCACTTCCAGAACCAGCTTGTCTGAGGTAATAGTGAACAATTGTGGAAATAAGTGGTGCAACTGACTCCCAACCAGAATATGAGACAGGGACTGGATGGAAGGGGCACTGTCACCCACAACCCATCACTCAGGAGCCTTGAAGGGGGGCTCCAGCAGCAGGGACCCTGGAGACACCTCCATCTTGGTCCCCCTGTTTTGCCCCGGTTGTCAAATGTATGCTTCAAATGCCAGCGCACTGCTGGTATTACCACCACTGGGGCTTCTGCTGAGGCTGCTGTGGCAGAAAAGAGCAAAACTGAAAGGCGTGTTTCTTAGGCTTGGTGGTTTTCAAGTCCTTCTAGGATGAAGCCACAGAATCCAGGGTGGCACTGGACTTCTCAATGCGAGTGAGATGCCCTTCCAAACAGGTTAGTGCCCAAGAAGGGAACATCACCCAGCCTGTGCTGAGTGTCCACAGTAAAAGTGGACAGCCTCAGCCAGACCCTACAATGCATCGAGATGGCTGTAGCCATGGCACAGGCAGATGAGTCACCATGTTCAGTGCTGTCTGTAACTGCTGTTTAGCCAGTGAGTGGCTCTGGTCTCTGACCACCTGAACTGCCAGCTGCTTTTCAGCTTGGAGCAGGGGGAGGACATAACTCACAATCCTATTGAGGGAATGGCCAAAATTCGCCCTCATGTCTGAATAGCTGACCTGTTAGAAACCACAGAAAGCAGCCATGTATACCTTTCTGACTGCATAGTCAATCTTTTTAGACTCCTTGTCAGGAGGTTTGTCCACATCCCCCTAGCTTTTCAACTTCCTCAAGGCTGGATCTGACACCAAGCCCTCTGCAGAGGGGTGGTGGGAAAACCTTGAGAGGGTGCCCATGGGAATCGCCTACTTGTGGACTATACAGGTAAGGGGTGTCAGCTAGGATGCTGGATGCTGCCAAAGCTCCAGGGCTGGTCCTAAAATAGCCTCAGCCAAGTGAAAAGCAACCCTCTGGGAATTGTCCATATACAAGATATCAGTGAATGGGCATTTGGTTTGTTTCTGAACTGGTTAACAAGGTACTTTCATGGACCCTAACATTAACCACAGCAAAGCCCTGAAAGATGTTGGTCCATGAGCAGAAGTGGGCTCCTCGACCAACTTCTGGTTGAACTGATGAGTCCTGGTTGAAGCCATTGACGACTCAGCTTCTGAGTCTGAAATTCACCACCACTGAACATCTTGATACCTTTGTCCTAGGTGATCTCCACTGACAAGAGGTCTGGCAAACCAGCAGCTTGGTGGGTGTCCTTGGGTTGGGGCCCCAAACAGTGGCTGAGGTGGAGGGGCCTCCAACTGAAATGGAGAACAGGCAGGTGCCTTGGTCTACTGAGTCTGGTACACCAGCTAGGGAATGGCCAGAGGACACCAAAGGACCATCGTCCCCAGGGTCAGAGTCCTACCCATCACTGCAACAGCCCACTGCTGCCAAAGGAGCTCCCTGTAGTGTCAGCACATATGGCATCAATGCCTCTCCTCACATGAGGATGAAGAGGTTGAGGAGCACTGACGGCACTACCTCTAGGTTGAGCAGAATAATGGTGTGAGCAGTGCCTCGATCTCAACTACGATTCTTTGCCTAAGGGTAAACGATGACTGGGTCCTCTGGAGGGTACGAATAGACCACCTCCTTAGGCAGAGACCAAAAATAGGCCTCAGAGGTACATTCACCAGTAGAGGCAGATCCCAAGGCAACTCCTGGGTTCTGACTAGTCCTCATCATCCTGGGTGATGACATGAAGCACTGGGGTCTTAGAGACTGATTCCACATCGATCTCTTCTGACAGCCAGTTGACCAATTGGAGAAAAATCTCAACTGAGTGCTCGACTAGAGTCGAAGTCAACAGGCCCAACGGGGCTACCGTGGAGCCCTCAACCAAACCATCGACAAGTGGGAGCTCAACCACAGTCGAGTGGTTGGGGGAGTCAAAGGAATGAAAAGAGCATGTTTGTTCCCAGTCTCACGATCTGTGTCCACAGCACTTCTTTGGCTTCTTGCTGTGGTGAGAAGGGCTCTCCCTAAAGGTCTGGGAGCCTTTCACATTTCTCTGAAACCAGCAGAGGAAGACCATCAGATGCTGGCCCCAGCCAGGAACGGCGTCAAGACAAACAAGGTACTCACCGCAGTCACTGCCACCTTTTTTTCCCTTACAGCCCCTGAGGCCGATTTGTGATCTTTAGGCCTATCCAAGGCCAGCCTGGCCTTACGTTCGTTGTTGGGATGTTGGCAGCATGGACTGGCACTTGCTGCAATTCACAGTGTTGTGTTGGCTGCCAAGTCAGTAGACGAACATGGCTTGTAGATCTGTGACCAACATCTTCTGCCTACAAAGGGTCCAGAATTTAAGCATTGGTTTCTTGCTTTCCATCGTTAAGCGAGATCATGAAATGAAGTCAGAAGATAAAGGAGCAACTCTAATTTTGACAGCAGACTGAAAAGTCAAGAATTCGCCAGAGTTTATTACTTGAAACTCCGAAATCCTTTGTAAAAAAATATCTGACGTCAAGGGGCAGAGCCAAAGGATATACCACCCATGTGGGGGGGGGAGGAATTTTGAAGACATGCCGATGGCTCTCCTGTCTCCAGGAAGACTGCCATTACGTGGATAGTGAACTGTACCATGCCTTTAGAACACTATATTCTCTGGCATTCAGTGGTCCCTCATGCCCTCATCACACACCCCGTATGTAATGACACCTTCCTGGCATCCAGTGGTCCCATTCCCAATTGCCCATCCAGTATATACTACTAAATTTCCTAGTATCTCTGGTGTCCAGCGGCCCCACCCCACATTCATTCGCCAGATAGGTAATAATACCTTCCCTTGTGTTCTGTGGTCCCCCCCCCGATCATCTGCCAAGTATATAATAATACCTTCCCTGGTGTCCAGTAGTCCCGCCACACCCTGATAGCCCATCCTACATGAAATAATTCCTTTCCTGTTGTATAGTGGCCCCAATCACCAATCTTATGCCCAGACCTTGTCATGAAAGCAATCCCTGGCATATACTGACTCCCTTGTAGAAGGTCAGAACCCCTTCCCTATTCTGCCAACTCAAGTCCCTTTCCCTGAACTCCAGTGGTCCCCTGGTAGCCTCCTCCCTGCAAACATGACCAGCACAGCCGCTCCGCTTACCAGTTTGGTCAGCCACCATCTGAGTGACAGGGCTCAAGCACATGCCTACGATATAAAGAGCTGATCCCCAATCAAAATGAACCTTGATTATACTGGGATATAACATCCCGCCTGAGGTGCATTGTGAAGCACATGGTATAGATGAGTGCCATCAACCACCTGAGAAATAACATTAACCAGCATAACTCCTTAAACTGGCTGATCCCTATTTGGCAGCCCTCTAATTTTCAACACATGCCTCATCTCGGTCTCAGCCCCTGATGTCTAGAAAGTACAACTATGGCCAGCGGTGTATTGCTTTGTGCTGCAAGGAGAGCACGGCACTTAATGATGCAGTGCAATAAAAAGAACAAAAGGACCTCTGCTGTCCTTTGGTTCTTTTAATTGCTTGAAGCATCACCTGTAACAAGATATGCCATGCCGGGCAAAGCAACACGTATCTGGCCACAACTGTAGCTAGAGTTGTTCTGGTTTATAAGAAAGGTGACCCTTTGATTTGCCTGTATTTTGTCCTTTGTCAAACACGGGTTTAAGAAGGGTCATGATACATCTACTGCACTTGAAAACCTATAAATGATATCAGTAGTGCAATGGATAAGGGTCAGCTGACAGGTGCTGTGTTTGAGGACTTGACTTTGACCATCTAGGTTACTCACTTCTGAGTTCCAAACTACTAACCTTAACTTTCTCCCCTGCTGCTGTAACCTGGTTTAAAAGCAAGCTGGTGCAATCTGAAGAAATCTGTAAAACTTGACTGCTTTTCCTCTGAGCCAGCTGTCACTTAAGCTGGTAATTCACAAGGCTCGATTCTAGGCCCCTTGTGTTTTTCTTTTCATTAATAATCTCCCTCTTGTACTTTAAATTTGTACCTCCTTACTATATGCTGATGATCTTGTACTATGCTATAAATCTCAACTTTTTTTTTTTATCCGGATTGTTTCCTCCTGCGTCCAAGGCAGGCAGGGCTCCCCTAGACCCTGTCCCCACTGCCCCCACTATATCACACCTCCCAGTACTTAACCCTTCCCCCTCATGGTGGGGTCAGAAGGGGGAAGGCTATCCTCCTCCAACCCCCAAAGACACTCATCCAGTAGTGGCTGTTCCGGGTACTGGTGGCGGAGTGGGTAGGGATCAGCGCACAGGGCGTTATACACACCAGCCTCACCATTTTCCACTTTTCTTCCCCCAATCCCTGTGTTGGGGCACACATGCAGATGTGTGGGTGCTGAAGTCCCACACCTCTCTCCATGTGCCACCCCAAAGACCCACACTGCCATCAGGACTCCACCTGGTGGCAGTCATTCGGTGGGCATGGCACACCTCACTCTCCAGGAGAGGAGAGCAATCCATCAGATGCTCATCCTCTCCCTCCTGGCCGTCCCACAGCAACCCGAGATTGCTTCTGATCTCAGCGTCCTGGGTAGTAGCACTACTGCTGTGCCACTGGACAGGTTATATCTCACTTCTTGGCTAATTTAAATACTCTTCTAAATTCTGGCTTCCTCAAGTCCATGGATGTGTTTTTGATAAGAAGTTGATTCTAAATGCTAAAAAGACCAAATCTATACTATTTGGTTCTGGTCCTATGCTTCTCACCAGCTCCTGCCAGTTAACTGTCTCCTGCGCTGATGGTTCCCAACTAGATCTTGTCACTTACTTGAGACTCTACATTAGATTCTTCATAACACATTACTACTGCTTACCTATTAATTATAGGTGGGGCCTTGCTTACAGAATTCATTATAACCTCAGCCATAAGACTGTGATGCTGTACTGAGATAACATCATGGCTGGAGCAGTCTCTAGACCAATCAGTTTTCAAGAATTTTTCTACCCATTTTATAATTTCAGTTAATAATTTTTCCATGCTTCCCCTCTCCCCCGCGGAAGGGAAGGAATCGTAATATGCTCGTGAGGGCCTTTGCCGCATGATCCCTTCCACCACCTTATCACCAGCTCCACCCCTGCGCTCTGACATTTTGTGAAGTCTGTATAGGGAAAGTGCGGGTGCACTTCATTCAAGTTTATGGCATGTGATTTACAAAGTCACTTGCAGGCCATTTGGTGAAATTGGAGCCTGGGCTCGACTAACAGCAGCCCAGGCTACGATTTCACCAAATGTCCAGTTAAATGGCCATAAAACAAGTTTGTAAATTATACTTCATAGACTTGCCTGGAGCATGTCCCCACGCTCTCCCTTATAAAGACATCACTGGGGGCGGAGCCAGCGACAAGGAAGTGGAAGGGATCATGCAGCTAGCCCCTCAGCGTGGGGGCGCATTATGATCCCTTCCCTTCCTTGGGGAACAGCATCATAATTATGAAGGTACCACAGAGGGACGCTCATGAAGGTAAGGGACCTTCCTTTTATTTGTCAGCAGCACTGAGAAAGGTGCTGTTTAATTCAAGTGCAAAAAATACATACCTGAGTAGGGCAGACAGAGCAAGCATGAGAGAAGCTATGCTTCCGATGCCCCATTCAATGTTCTGCACCCCCAAGTGCTTTGTCAGAGGTGATAAGTGCCTACTCACAAGTGTATTTTTTGCACTTGCATTTGCACTGTAAAGAGTTATATACTTTTGGGATCTCTGACCTTAAGTGAACTTTGTAGCAGTTCAGGCAGCACCTTTAAGGCATAATGAAGGCAACAAAACTGAAAGCAGTGAGCAAAAACAAGAGGAAGAAGAGGCCACAATGACTCTTGAAGGAAGGGACTAGAAAGGTAAAGGCTAAAAGGGTAGCATTCAGGAGGTACAAGAAGATGCAGAAGGAAAGAGATGGGGAGATGTACCAGGAAAAGCAGAGGGAAGTAGGAAAGGTGGTGAGGGAAGCAAAGGTACAAACTAAGAAAGAATAGTCAAATGGGTAACTAAGGGAGACAAGACCTTTTTTAGGTACACAAGTGAAAAAAGGAGGGACTAAGAGGTTAAAAAGGGCAGGAGAAGACTGTGCAGAGGAAGATAAGGAAAAAGCTGATATCCTTAACAGATACATTTGTTCAGTCTTCATATAGTGGAAGGAGAGAGGGATGGATCACATAAAAGCAGCAGGAACACTGTGAGGGGGGTGGTAGACACAAATTAATTCACAGAGGAAAGAGTCTTGAGAGGACTTGTGAACCTTAAAGTGGATAAGGCTATGGGGGCCAGACAGGGTACACCCAAGGGTGCTGAGGGAGCTCAGGGAGGTACTGGCTGCACCTCTGACAGCCCGATTCAACAACTCATTGGAAAAAGCAGTGGTTCCTGAGGACTGGAGAAGGCCACATATAGTCCTGCTTCATAAAAGTGGCAGTGGGGAAGAAGCAGACAATGATAAGCCATTTAGTCTGACATCAGTGGTGGGGAATTTAATGGAGACACTTTTAAAAGACCCTGTTAGTTAAGTGGTGGTCTTCTTTTTTCAAAACCAGCAGTTAAAAGTATATAAAAACACTCGCCCAAACCGGTCCCATTATAGCCTATGGGGCACACCCCCATGCAATTCCAGTACTGAAGTCACAAAATGTGCCAACGTGGGGGCGTGCCTCCAACTTACGAAGTTCGAGCATTTTGTCCATGGGTGCCGAGATCTAATTTTTCGAGTGTTTATACAAACAAATATACTAAAGTAAAAAATGCAGCACACGGAAGGATCCCTATAACGGAGGCTAAGGTAACGATTCGAGTGGAGGGGGGAGTGGTTAATCAGTAAAAACCTGCCCTTTAAGAGCCTTGCTGTTCCAACCCCTGCTGGAAATTTAGTAATAATGGTGGAAGTACTGAATGCCACCCTGCCGCTGTATATAATAGTATCCATGTAAATGGCTGTCGTGAGTGGTGCGGCTGGAGCGGCGGGCAAGCAGCACAGAAAGCAGGCATCGGCCAGGTATGTGTAAACATGGCTTATGTTTCAAGGAGGTTGGGATGAGTGTCAAGTAACTTAAAGCTTTCTAGCTGTCAATTTTTTGCAACAGTACCATGTAGACGAGTACAGCGGCTTATTGCTTTACAATTAATTTAGTATTGTGCTGGTGCTGACTCTTTTTGTGAGAACCCAGGTGTTAGGATAGACTATTATATGTTTGTTAAAGTATCGCTCAGTGGGATAGCCTCACAAGATTCAACATCCCATTTCCTTAAAGGAGTACTAGTGTCAGAATTTGTAAAAACATATGTTATGCAGTGTTTTGATTTGTGTGTATAGTCCTAGTGTGCCCTTCCCTCTGTCTGGTCTGCCTTCCCTTTTCTCTCACCCCCTCCCCCTATTGCTGAACAATAGACCCCTACTCACATAAAGCTATCTCCTCTTCCTTCAGATTGTAGACGGCGACCCTCCCCCCCGAAGCAGCGGGCAGTTGATGGTCACGAGGGTCAGGCTCCTGAAGCCCTCCCTCCAACCGGTGAATCAGAGCCCCAGTCCAGGCAAGACAGGTATGGACAGCTGAGCCACGAGCTGCTGTAGGACGCCAGCAGTGCTAGGAAGCAGAGTTGGCCCCGCCGCCCCCACCACCACCCTTGGTTGGCTCTCCCTTATATAGGGGCTGTCCAGGGCGTTTTAACCAATCAGCTCACTTTCCCACCCGCAGCTTATTTTCTTCTACCACTAGAGGCAGCACCACACTTTCCCCTATTCTACCACAAACACTTGTGCTCTCGGCCACTTACACACTAGGAACCTCATACATCTAACTCGACTTTAACCATCAACCTGTAGTGCAGTTTGGACATAGCTCCCGTGTATCTCTTTTTTAGCTCTGCCTGCTTAGTCCTAAACCTACTGTACACTTACAAACAAGGAACCTACTAACTATAAGCTTTGATTAGCAAAACCAGCAGCCTGTAGTGCAGTCTGGACAGCACCTCCTGCTTTTTGCTCTGCCTGTTAGCCTAACTCCCACTGCAATCCTAGAGGGGCTACCTTCCCTTGCTCTGCAAATAAGCACCAAGTAGCAGTGATAATTAATTTCATTTCCCTTGATAGCTACTGTGGTAGACGACGGAGACCTTGCTAATTAGCTGCTCCCACTTCCATGCAGTTTGCAAAAGCCTGAAGCTAAGGTGAAATCGGACTTCCTGCTATTGTTCTATTATCTTAGGTGGAAATCGGAACTTCTGTTGCTTTTTACCTCGCTGATACCAAATAGAGCTCTCTCTTTCTGCTATTACTCTATTATCTTAGGTGGAAATCGGAACTTCTGTTGCCTTTTACCTCACTGATACCAAATAGAGCTCTCTCTTTCGAGTGCCTCCTAGAAGGGAGTTAGTCGCTGTAAATATCTATAGCACTACCCATCTTACCACTTAGCCAACCTTTTCCAGTGAGCACCTAAAACTTTGCTCCTTTCACGCTGGGTCACAATTTTAACTATATTGGCTAGATAAGTCCTGATTTTCGCATTTCAAAGATTTCTATTTTACCCTACATCCTACTCACTAATGACTCACTCAACTTATTTCAACATTGATTTAAGCTCACTCAGAGCATTTTTACTAATCTCTTTTCTCTTTAACCTTATATGGCTACCTATTGTATACTACCCTCCAAGTATTAATCAATGTTGCACCCACCCAGATGACTACAAACTCTCCATACTGGGAATGCCGTCTTACTGTCCACATGACACCTCCTCTCTTCTCATCTCTAAAAAAACTCATCTACCACCTATCCTACACCCTGCATAAATCCTCAGTGCCCGGCAGCACCCTGCCCTCCCCTTTCGTCCATCGTAAGCTATGGTACCTTTTACTCCTGGCCCTATTGTTAGCTGGGGATGTTGAACTAAACCCGGGACCAGTTGGTAACCCTCTTCTAAATAATACAATCCGGAATGACACCAAGGGCCTCCGCATTGCACACATGAACATCAGGAGCCTCCTTCATAACATTGCGGAACTTGAGGCCTGGGCCGCTCAACACCACCCTGATATACTGTGCCTATCTGAAACTTGGCTAAAACCCTCCACCCCAGATGCTCTCTGCTCCCTGCCCAATTACAATCTCATCAGACAAGACAGACCCTCATCTAAATGCGGAGATGGAGTTGCCATCTTCTATAAGCGGCACCTGCTGCTATCCCATAATGTACTGCCTACACTGTCTCACTGTGAAGCACTTCATACCACACTACAGCTAGGCTCAAAGAAATTACACATAGTCTGCACCTACAACCCTCCCGCTTGTGGCAACAAGGGTCTTGAAGAACTCCTCTCCCTATTAGACAGCACCATTAGTCGTAATGAAGTCCTTATTCTGGGAAACTTAAACCTAAACTGGACTGGCAATGCAATTCAGTCCTCTCACTGCCTGGTGCAAAGCCACAGCCTTCACCAAATGATCACAGACCCAACTAGCGTCATGGCTCCTCCTTGGACCAGTACCCTGATTGATTGGTTCCTTACAAATCGCCCTGACAGCATAATAGGTGCAGGCACCCTTGCTGATGCTATTAGTGACCACTCCCCCATCTACTGTATCTGGTCTACCAGTAAACCATCTCCACCCCCAAAACTCATTACCTTCCGCAATCTAGCCAACTTTAACCTAGGGCAGTTTACTTATGCTCTCTCACTGATTGACTGGTCCCCGATCTACACCTCAACTTGTGCTCAGACGGCCCTTGACTATTTCTTGGCCCACTTTAGCCCTCTACAAGACATCCATGCTCCCCGAGTCACCCGACGGATTCATGGAACTCAGACTAAGTGGTTAATAAAAGCCCTGCTTATTCAAATAAGAGCCGGGGATAAGGCATGGCGACGGCTCAAGATCACTGGGATGCAGACTGACCATAATCTATATTGATCTCTGAGAAACTCATGCAAGAAAAATACACGCTTAGCCAAAAGCTTGTTCTGTAAGGACCTCCTAATAAAAGCCTCAGGTGACTCTACGAAATTTTGGTCAACCATAAAAATCACTCCTTGGAGCTAATCACAGGGCTCATACTAGTGACATGTTGTTAAATCGCATTCACTGCAACAGTCCGACAACCATAGCAAACTCTTTTAATCACCATTTTGCAGATCTCTCAAACTACCTCACATCCTTCCCTCCTGTCCGCAACACTGTACCCCCTAGCGATACTAGTCCAATAATCACACACCCACCCTTTAGGTTTCGGAGTATAAAAAGAGAAGTGGTGTTAAAACTGCTACTCACTATTCTTGACAGCACCAACACAGGGTCTGACGGACTTGAACCTCGGCTCCTAAAAGCCGCCGCACCACTCACTGCTTCTCCCCTAACTAAAATTTTCAACCTGTCTCTATGCCATGGCATAATACCTAATATATGGAAAACAGCTAAAGTCACACCAATCCCTAAAAAGGGTGACCCCAAACAAATACAGAACTACCGTCCCATTGCAATCCTCTCTGTACTTAGCAAATTTTGGGAAAAAATAGTGTCCACCCAAACCATTGAATATCTCCAAAGATATAACCTTCTATCTAGCTCACAGCATGGCTTTCACAAAGGACATCGTACCTCCACTGCCCTACTCAAACTCACCATTGACATATATGCCTCCATGGACTCGGGCCTCCTAACAGGTGCAGTCTTCATTGACCTTACTAAGGCATTTGACCTGGTCAACCATACCATTCTTCTTACAAAACTACGCTCTTTAGGCTTCCGCCAATGATACAGTGGCCTGGTTTGAAAACTACCTGTCCAACAGAAAACAAGCTGTAGTGTTCAACTCAGCTATATCAGACCTTTCCACTATTCAAATCGGACTGCCCCAGGGCTCAATCCTTGAGCCCTTACTTTTCTCTATCTTTATTGATGACATCCCACTCCTTGCACCCAGCTGTTCATCTCTGCTCTACGCTGACGATCTAGTTATTTACCACAGTGCTAAAACTGTTATCGACTTAAACCACCCTCTTGCCATAGATTTTGCTAATATTCAATCATGGCTCACTGAAAACAAACTTATTCTCAACTCTAGTAAAACCTACTCCATGCTCTTTGGCTCATCTGCCAGACTTAAAGCGAATCAAACTGCCCTAACTATCCCGTGTGCAGATGGCTCCTCACTGAACAGCACCAATTCCTTTAAATATCTGGGTGTCACTCTCGATCAATCTCTTGACTTTGATCTACACATTACAACCACCTGTAAATCAGTAAACGCCAAAATAGGTAGTGCCTACTGAACTAGATATGCCCTGACCCCATCTGCTAGACTTGCTGTGGCCCAAGGCTTTCTTCTCCCAGCCCTTACATATGGCTCAGTCACCTACCTCTCCACCTCCAAATCATCCCTCTATAAGTGGGATACCACCTACAACAGCATCTGCCGCTATGCCTCCGCATCTCCTCATTTCAAACATCATTGCCAGCTCTATAGTGATCTAAAATGGCTGTGCCCCTCCGCTCACAGGCTACAGGCTTTTGGCTCATTAACTGACTCCACTGTCAGATCGGGCCTCCCACTATCCCTCACATCCCTACTGGTCACACAGCCTCTCTACTATGGACTGAGATCGACTGACCAAGCCCTTTTTTACCTTCCCAGACACAGAACTAATTTGGGTTCACGCGCCTTTTCTCACTTGGCTCCAAAATACTGGAATTCCATACCCCAAGCTATTCGACAAGCAACCACTCATGCCACTTTTAAGAAACTTCACAAAAAGCACCTTCACTCTATCAACTCCTGCACTTGCTTTAACCCACCTTAGCTCCACTCCTCTTCCCCTGCACTGTTTCAGTCTTCTTCTCTAGTTGTTTCTCTTCCCCACCTCTCTTACACCCTCCTTCAGGTCCTCTCCCTCCTTCTCTCTATCCTCTCTCCCTCGCTCTCGTATCTTCTCTCTTTATCTCTCCCGCTCCCAGCACACTCCCTTCCTCCCCTCCCTTTTCAACCACCTCATTGTGACTTTATATACTGTTCTCTATGTATGCCCTTATTGTAATACTTATGTTCTTATTTATTGTGTTACCTGTCATACTGTTCTGCAATTTTTATCATGCTGTTTTAAACTTCCTCGTGCTTGTTGCTGAATTTGTCTCCCCACACCTGAAGTTTTTACTTGGCTACGTACTGTACTGCTTCATGTGCTGCGTCACATATACGATTTTGTATTCCTAAAATGTATTCTCCTGGGTCGTGCCTGAAAATAGGCATCCCTATGCCTAGTGCACTTACCTGGTTACCAAAAGCAAATAAATAAATTAGGTGTTTTTTTCTAAATTAGCCTGCTAGTTTTACGGTAGTGTTACGACCCCTGGGGCTCTTCATCTTAGCATGCTTTATTGCTCTTCTCTTTCCTACAATGCCTCCTGTCCCATGTGACAGAGATGTACCGTATCTGGGATCACGGATTCAGCCAGTACTAGTTTAGAGTCAGTTTTATAATAGCAGAGCAAAGGTACTGAGTAACTTTCCTTATCCAGTGAGTACCACTGGCTACAATTACAGTTTAGCAAATACCTGAGGGCTAATTGAGTTGGGTATTCTGTAAGAAAATGTTCAAGGTCTTTACTAATTATTCCACTGATGATCTGTGGTGATTTGCGTGCTTTTTATGGCTGGGTGCAGTTTGATGAAATGGAAAGTTTTAACAACAAAACATGTACTCCTGCTGGCTAGACCTAACACAGACACACAGAAAATAAAAATACTGAATTAGAGTTAGTCTTTAGTACTTTCTGAATCAGTGGTCCCCGATGCATCACTGTCATGAGACAGGAGGCACTGTGGGAAAAAGAAGAGCAATAAATGATGCTAAGATGGAGATCCCCAGGGCATAAAACTACCATAGAAATAGCAGGCTAATTTAGAAAAAAAACACTCTTAACAGCAAACAAAGGGAAGGACACACCAGGATTACACACACAAATCAAAACACACTGCACAACACATGTTTTTGCAGATTTTGACTGTAGTACTCCTTTAAGAATGCAGGATGGCAGCAGCTGAACAAAGTGAGGTTACACATTAAGAGAAGAAGAAGAAGGGGGAAAAAAGAACAAAACAGCAGTATTTTCATTTACAAAAACATAGATGTACTGGTTTCATAGAGGCTCTGCTCCCATTATTTCAGAAAAGAACACCAGGGTTCTTGAATATATGATTGAAAGAAGGTTTGTTGAGCTGGTATTTTTTTCTATAAATCATTAAATGAACTTAAAAAAAGAGGAAAGACTTTAGGCATGCATATCTAATGTGAAACATTTCCATGGCATCCAGATAATATTTTGGTTTGCCCATTTAGTTGTTTATGTTCCTCTTGGTTGCTTAGTCACTTTCTGGATGTTCTCTTCTAAGAACACAAACCTAAACTTCATTTTACCTCAGATCAATTATAAATACAGAGAAATATAACATAGACCCCGGAGGCAGTTGAAAAACAAATTATGACTGACTTACAACACAATATGACTGATTTTTTCAACCAGTTTAAAACTTATGACTGCAACTAAATAAAGAAAATTCAACTAATTTGTTCAACTTCCGCCATTCTTCTCTCAAAACTGAACACCCTACAGAAGCAATTGGCCTACTCTGGATAATACAGCATTCAGGTGGTATTACCCATATCCCCATGGGTCCCCTCATTATGTGGGCCCTATTACAACTGCATGCACCACAGACCCAGAGCAAAGCCCACCCTCCTCTGTGCTGTGAAACTGGCTGAGAACCAAGATCTCATTGCAAACAAGATACCAGGGTAAAGAACAGTAAAGAAAACAATACCTTAGGTCAAACACATATAACCACCCAGTCCCCTGGGGTTACTAGAATCCCATCAGTATTAGACCAAGTAGGGTCTCTGGGCAGCTTGCAGGTAATTTTATAGAAATCCCCTCCCTGTAAAGTTCTATGTCCTGTAATGACAGTATCCAAATTTGGGAGAACCACCCAGTTTCTGCCTACTATGTGTAGAAATGAAGTCATGTGATACAACCCCAATTTTCTGCTATTGGACATACCATCTTTGAGTCCATGTAAAATGTTTGTGGGGCCCCCCTCAGATAGGAGACACAGCATAGCCATGGCACATCTCTCCCAGAACTCAAGAGTAAATATAAATGTTATTTTGCACTCTAACCCCCTGACCTCTTAGATGCCGTGCCAAGTATTTACCACAATTCCAGAGGTGATACTTATTTTTTGCCAATTTGTGGTTTGTTGCCTTGTCTGTGTAAAAGTTAGGGGAGTCCTGGCTGCAAGATGCTGCTCTTGGCTGGGGTAAGGGTTGCACACTTTTAAGCCACAGTTTTCAGTCCACAACTATCAGTTTTTCTTTCTCCACCCCACAGTGTTTTTGTTTATGGTTATCTCTTCCTACTCAGACAAGCTGCAGTTAAAAAACAAACATACATACAAACGTACATATTAACATACAAAATTACCATCAGATCTCTACCATGCCCCAAATGATGGCTGCTGTTTCAGCTCCACAGGAGGGGGACATAACACACAAAAAAAAAAAAAACAATAACAGTGACCAAACTTGTTCAAAACTAGAAATAAAGTGCACAGGGGTCAATTGTAGACATCTTCACTTCAGGAAATATTATTGATGATAATCATGTAACTACTGCTATCCCCAAATGTTTAAAACCTGACAACCAGTCTATCTACAGTGCATATGCTGGCCTAGTTTACATGCAAACATATACACCATACTGCAGTACTAGTCCAGGACAAACTGTATAAGCAGACACATTCAACAGTGCATTTGACTGTATTTTGTACTGGTAAGTGTAATTAAAACCTCTTGGAATTGGAACCACATTACTGCCTTCGATGCCAACACATTTAGAGTACTCATCAAGCAGGAGTTGTGTTTACTGTAGTCACTAACCATGGTCTATCCACTTCTGCCTTGTTCCCCAACATCCTAATTCCTCTTGTTAATGTCCACCATTTTTCCCACTGTTTGCACTTTGCAGCAGCATATTAATTGGTTTGTTTGTGATGACAGCTGACATTATGGCACGGTTAACTTTATAACTCGGCCACACAGAATATTTTAAGTTATCAGCCTACATCAGAAAAATCACCTTTACCAACTTGTGTACCATAAACCTAATGCAGTGCATCATACTCACAAGGACAAACATTACAGGAGCTTTTCTATTTTTGTTCCTTGTACATAGTGGCGTTAGGAAACAGCTTTCTATTTGCAACTCTGCATGCCTTTTGCTTATGGCAGAATAGGCATCCAGAAACATAAAAACCCCCCCACAAAACAACAATATCCCCTTCGTATTTTAAAAATCAATTAGCAGAACCCAGACTGTAACAAGAAAGCAGCAGGCATGCACTGGCAGCTTACACTTGACTTGAGTGAAATGGTACAGTCTCAGTCAGTCAGTCAGTCACTCACTCTCTCTCTCTCTCTCTCACCTGGGTAGCCAAAGTTCTTTCTCTACAGAAAAAAATTCAGTAGCAATCTCTGCCATTTTATTTAACTTTTTTTTTGTACCAAACCATCTATAGTCTTTAGTGATTTAGTTGCCGCCCCTTTGCAAGTTTGGTCTGTTGCTTCTTCACAACCCTCACCATTCCCATTTCTCATTTTACTGATCATTGGCTCCGTCTGGCTGCGCTGCCAGAGGTGCACTCTGGCCACCCTTTTTATCATGGCCTCTCCCCTCTGCCCTCCCCATCCCTTCACAGCATCACAATAGGCCCCACCTCCTCCTCATGGCATGCCAGCAGCTCTGACAGACTCGAAACGCCAGTTCTTCAGCAGTTTACATGGGGGGGAGGGGCAAGTTAGCTACTAGTCTTTTTCCTCCCTCCTCACGCCAGCAGCCCTGAAAGGACAGACCAATCAACTGACTGACTCACCATCTAACACTGCTGAAAAAAACCCATGCGTGGTGGCCATCCATGTCTCGCTTAGTGCTCACTCCTTTCTTACTCCCGAGTCCTCCTCGGCACCAGAAATTCGTCCTTCTCTCCTACTGCTCACACGAATGAACGAACCGAGTGGCGAGTGCAGAGTTGCAGACTGCATCGGATGAATTCCTTGTGCAGGGCGCGCAATCCTGGCTCCTCCTCCCTCTCTCTCATTGGATGAGTTTTCAAGCTGAGGAGCCAGGGACACATTTGGTTGGTGGTTGAGTTTCTCCACCAAAGTTTGAAATGGCAAGATGTAACAGTGTAAATAATTTTCAAAAAAGCAAATTGTGCTGCTGTGAAGAGTCCGAGATTACTCTGGGGGCAGTTACTCTGGGGGCAGGACACTGTCAGGCAAGCAAGTCAGCTGGAGTCTGACTTTTGATAAATATGACTTCCCAGAATTATGGCTGCAATTCAAGGCAATTGCAACTTACTGCAACTGCCATGAATTGCAGTCCACGATTCCGACTGCCGACGATGGCTCCGGGGTCTAATATAACATCATACTCATCTCCTGACTGAGACATAAAGTATGCTTATGCAATGCATTTTAAAGCAGCAATGCAACGAAAATGGGCTAAAATCTGACCCCACCTTTTTTCTTCCTAATTAATGCCAAATGTCTTCCAGTTTACTTTAGTAGTAAAATGTTCAATTTCTGTTAGCATGTAAGAATTTTATAAACGTTTTAAAATTATTTCTCAAGAAAAAAAATAGCTGCCTCAGTTTGCACTCAAATAATATTGAGGACCTGATGAGGGTAAGAATCCAGACAAAAATACATGTGTACAGTACACAGCATAGGAAGCATCCAGAAAACCCAAAACAACAGTTCTGCCAATATTTTTCATAACCATAGCAGAAAATTAGTTTTTTGGAATCACTTTTTTCGTTGTACTGCTGCATTAACATACTGAGCCCTACTTCCGGACAATGCCGCCTTGACTAAAATCCAGCTCTCAATCAATAAGGCCTGCAGGCTCCTGACCGGAGCCTCCAGCTGCACCCACACCTGCCTGCTCTATTCCTCCGCCAACCTGCTCACCTTTGAGGAGCATCTGCGCTACCAGACCTGCCTACTCGCCAAAAAATCAGCTCTCCCCGCTGGGGGTCTCTGCTTCCCTATGGTGTGCATCCTCGTCTGTTGCCACCTGTAGCTCCCTCAAGGCCACCTTTCTGGTGCCTAGAACCAAGACCTCACTAGCCCAGAGGTCCTTCCATTACCGAGCCCCTGCTTGGTTCAACTCTCTGCCCACCCCGCATCACAGACACTACCAAAATAGGTCCCTTCATAATCGTCCTCCGGAACCATCTCTTCGACGCTCGTTGCTGTAGATGCACCTAATTAATCCCACTGTGGGATCCTCCTGTCAGGCCTCCCTGACTTGACAACGTCCTCCGGACAGCCTATCCTCTCCCACTCCCTCCCACTCCACTCCCCATCCCTACCTCCACCCTCTCCAGGTATTATCTAGGTATGTCCAGGGCTGTACCCCCAATGTAACCCTTGGGTACCTTTGCATATGACTGTAACCAGTTATAAGTAACATTATTATGTAATCTATGTGTACTCTATGTTTAATGTTCTGCATCTGTACTGTTCTCACTGTTGTAACTACACTATGTAACTCTGTCTGCCCCCTGCGATGAGGTGCCTTTGTAAATGAGTCCATGACTCAAAGGTTGTAAATCTGACTTTTCTAATAAATAAATAAATAAAATAAACATTATCTAGAAAACCTGCACTTTATATTTTCAGTTTAACAAAATACTCAATATTGCAATGATGACTAAATCCCAAGTACTGTATTATCTACAGTTCGAACGTACTGTTAAGACAAGGCTAACAGTGTTACTGGCTAATGGAAATTTTCTTCCACAAAGCCTTTGTTAATATACCACCAAAACCGTACATATATTTTAGAAACTACAGATTCAAAAAAAACAAAACACTTCAACTGGTATGTTATGAGTACTTTATGAGAACAGACAGCCAAAAAAAACACTGCACCTCTGAATAAAAAAAAGATATGAGAAAAACAGGAGTACAGTATGGCCAATTTTTAAAACACAGATCATCAGTCTAACATACATTCATTTAAGCAATAGTGACCGAAAGCTGGTCAATTCCTGGAGATTAACGACTGGTAAGGGGGAAAGCGTGGCCCGAGGTGCAGCCAAGGGCCAACCCCACCCAGCTGGTTGTTAGTCGACAGGAAATGAATGGTTCTGAGGTCATTATTGCGATTATAAGTCTAATCGCAGTAATTACTTTTTTATTAGCTTTTTGGGGTTTAATTCTTCTTTCTGTGTGGCGCGGTGACACTGCCGCATGTCTTGAAGGCTGCAGTGTGGTGCGTTTATCCTGTTCCCTGTTCGTCGAGTATCATGTGTTTGTATTTTGTTGCTTTTTTAGTATGTGTTGTGTTGTAGAATTGCTGATACAGTGGTGAATTCTGGCTTTTTTCCCCAGTTTCTGTTACGAATTACTAGTTTAATTGTTTGGCATTAGCAGAAATGCCGCCAGCATGAATATTCATTACGTGTATGTTAAGTAGACGTGCCGTGCGTTGCCAATGAGATTTAAGGAGGTCACCATAGACAAGAATAATGAGGAACTGCAACTTTTAATTCATTTTTAGCTAGTGCTCCAGGTCAGCACCCCAGAACATATCGAAATGGACTTGAGGTAATTCCATTTTCTTTTCTCTGTGCAGTGCTTCCATTTCTGTGAGTGGTCTTTTCTCTTGCCTCTCTCAGTTTTAATCTGTAATAGCTCTGTTGAAAACATACAGGGCTGCATGCGAACAGCTGTGCGGCTGCTGTGCCGGCCATTTCTAAGAGATTTCAGCCCAGCATGGCAGCCAATCAATGAGCTACTTAAGCTTAGGAATGATGCTGAATGAGTACTTCTGCTCAATGTTCACAAAAGATGAGGGGGGTTACCCAAACCAAGCAACAGAAGCACTCTGGATGGGGGGGTCGATATCAGTCCATTCACGGAAGAAAGGGTCCTGAAAGAACTCCTAAAACTGAAGGTGGACAAAGCAATAGGGCTGGACAGGATTCACCCCAGAATTCTAAAAGAACTAAGGGGAGAACTAGTGACACCACTGACTACCCTTTTTAACAAATCATGAGAGGATAGTGTAGTACCTGAGGACTGGAGGAGGGTGGATATGTTTCCCCTTCACAAAAGTGGGAGCAAGGCAGAGGCAGAAAACTACAGACCTGTTAGTTTGACCTCAGAGGTAGGGAAGATGATGGAATCACTTCTGAAAGAAAGATTTGTTGGGCTGTGGACATGGCCTACCTAGACTTTAGCAAGGCATTTCACACAGTCCCACACAAAAGATTAGTAAACAAGTTAGACAGCCTGGGAGTGGGTCCCAGGGTGGTAACCTGGTTAAAAAACTGACTGGACAACAGGACGCAGAGGGTAATAATAAACTGAGTCCTCTCTGAAGAAAGAGGGGTTACTAGTGGGGTACCGCAGGGTTCAGTACTGGGACCGGTCCTCTTTAATGTCTTTATATGTGACATTGTGGAGGGACTGGAAGGAAAAGTGTGGCTCCCTGCAGACGACACACAGATATGCAACATGGTTGATATATAAGGGCGGGTAGAAAGGATGAGAAGGGACTTGGCAAGATTGGAGGAATGGTGAGTCTGGCAGCTTAGATTCAATGCAAAGAAGTGCAAAGTAATGCACCTGTGAAACAAAAACCCAGGGCAGAGTACACAATGGGGGAGGGGGTTACTAACAACAACAAAAATGGAAAGGGACCTGGAGGTAGTCATATCAGATGACCTAAAGGTGGGGAAACAATGTGAGAAGGCAGTAAGGAGGGCTGGGGGGATAGTGGGATGCATAGGGAGAGGCATCACCAATAGAAAACAGGATGTTGTTATCCCTCTGTACAGGCAGTTGGTGAGACCCCATCTGGAGTATTGCGTGCAGTTCTGGAGACCCCATCTCCGCAAGGACATAGACAGGATGGAGGCAGTCCAGAGGACGGCAACTAAAATGATGCAGGGTCTGCATTAGAAGCCATATGAAGAGAGACTGAAGGAGCGTAATATATATACACTCGAGGGAAGGAGGGAGAGGGGGAACATGATAGAAACATTCAAGTACCTCAAGGGAATCAACAACGTCCAAGAGGGTAGCATCTTTCAGAGAAAGAGATGTACAAGAACAAGAGGGCACAATCTGAAGATAGAGGGGGGACGGCAACGTGAGGAAGTATTTTTTCATGGAGAGGGTGTTGAATGCATAGAACAGCTTTCCAGAGGGGGTTGTGGGGTCAAAAACAGTGGGAGAATTCAAGAATGCATGGGACAGACATAGGGCAATTCTAGAGGGGGGTAAGAAGAAAAAGGCTGTTGGTTAACTAGGATCTGCAGCTTATCCAATAGGTAGGGAAATGGGCACATTAGGTGGGCCAAGGGATCCTTATCTGCTGTCAAACTTTATGTAATTAATTAGACTTATAATTTGTATTTCTGCTCATCAGAACAATGAAATTGGGGGAAAAAACTATTATTACATGTTCTGTTTCACTTGCTCTACTATGTTACATAAAACGTTATGGAGTGATTGACGAGAGGAAGACTCCTATAAAAAGTCATTTGTGACCCCCTACCAAAGGGTATCCTGCTGTATGTAACCCAAAAATGTCAAAACATTGAGTAGGCAAGGGTGGTGGTAGTTATGCCATAACCGAATGCCCCAGAGGGGCTCTGTAAGACCTTCTGCCACTGGAAGTGCAGCTGAGGCACAATTACCAACTCCTTTGAGTGTGTCACTGCACTTATAAAATAAGTAACTATGAAAATGAAAAATAAAAGTTGCACAGTTCAGAACAAGTAAAAAAAAAATTTACATTTAAAGGAACACTGTCAGACCTTTACTGCTGTTTTCTGCAGTTGCTGCTAAAGGTCCTTGCACTGTCGGTAGCAGTCCCTATTGGGATGCCATATTCATAGCAGCAATTTCTTACCCCATAAAATTGTTACGTTTACTAATTTTGGAGCAAAGCAAAACCCTCCCAGTCTGCTCATATTTACAGCACCTGATCCCAAAGCATGGTCACATTTCTAAAGAGGCCTAAAATGATTGAATGCTCCTTCACTTACTAGTGTGACTGAGTTTGGCTAAACACAGTTTTTAATAGTATAAACAAAACTGAACTCAGGGAAGTGTCCATGGTTTTGTACCGAGAGCTGAAAGTTAGAGAAATCGTGGTCTGAAAGTCGAGTTGGCACATGCATTCTGGTGCTTCAGCATCATTGATAAGTGTGACCATGCCTTGGCATGGGGTGTGGTAAATATAAGCAGACCAGGAGGGTTTCTCTTTGCACTAAAATTAGTAAAAATAATTTTGTGTTGGAGGGGGAATTGCTGCTATGTATACGGCATCCCAAGAGGGTCTGCTGCCAGCAGTGCAGGCACCGTTACCAATAACTGCAGAAAACATCAGTAAAGGGCTGACAGTGTTCCTCCACCATTGTGAGTCACTAGAGGGAGTTGGCAAGTTTACTGTTGGCAGACTAATTGTTTGCAGGAAAAACAACTGCTGTTTAAAACCTGAACATATCTAAATGGTTGATCATACTTTAATTTCACCTGTCCTGTGCAGGTTGGCAGCACTTAGGTTTTGCTGTTGACAGTGGTCTCAAGATGCACTGCTCCAGACCAGTCTGCCTGCCGCACTTTACATACCCATTTTATAAGGTCCAGTATTATTCATGGACACACACTGCTTTAGAGATCATGCTGATTTTCAATGTCTGCTTATATGAGGAGCCCCTGCCAATCTGTAAAAACAATGCAAACTGATATCCCCCATCTGCCTGCCTGCCTCCCGAACGTTTGTGGATCATTTCCCTGTAACCAGGACGGACACTCTGTTTACCTCCTGGAAAGGAATCTGAAATCATGTCCCACATGACTCAAGTTTGGATCTGGGCACTGCATCATTCTGTACTATACTTTGGATCACTGACAAGGGCAGTTTTGCAAAATTGAAACAAAAGTTTTCCATCAGCCTTCACTAGTCCTGCTTCTCTTACTCTTCTAAACTGATAACTTTATAATTTTAAACATATTTCTTCTGTAAATTTTAAACATTTCTTCTGTAAAATAAAAATATTTGTTAAAGCTCAATGTGATTTAACCCTAAGTTTAAGCTCCCTATTTTTAAATCATCTCTTTTTATCAAGAACATTTAGGATTACTCAGGTAGTCAGACTTCTTCATACAAACTTTCCCTACACATAAAGCATCTCCTTTCTGTCTCTATTTACTGTACATCTGTGTTATGGAAAAAGGGAGTATTATAGCAGTCCAGATATGTTTTAGGATGGGAAAGTATTTACTGCTAGCTTCTTCCATCTGGTAGTACGTTCATCTTAATGGCACTAATACCATCCATTGACCAGGCTCAGTCCCCCCCAATCCTAAACCAAGTCTTAAACCCACCGGGCGCCTGTAGCCACCGACTCTCTTCATCTTTTACTGCTGTGGAGAGTTGAGATACTCCCCTACTCATTGCCATGTACTGCTATGACCCTGCTTTTACCATGCTGCAACTGCCCTTCTTGCCTGCCAGTGAGTAACTCATAAAACAGTCTCCGGCACTGTACACAACTGATGCTGTTTTCTGTCCCCAATGCTGTTTACAGTCTTTTAGTGTGTGAATCCATGGCTGTTACAATAGCATTTCATGGTTCTGCCAACAGTGTACATACATACCAACATACAGCAGATGTGCTGGGTGGGAAATAGATGCCTAAAAATCAGCAAGTGGCAGTAAATCATGTGAAAATGGTAGTAAAATACTCATTTACTCCCCTTATCTGTTCCCCAGAGGGCACAATAGGTCATGAAATCATTCTTGAGCCCGCCAAGGGAGGGTTGCCTAATAATCTGGCACCGATGGTATCACAATGAATCTGGTTGCAGTTCAATTCCAATTCTTGTTTGAGAGGGGAGAAAATACTCTGGATCTAGCACTGATCAATTCAGGTATACAGCACTCTTATAAAATATTGGATCCATTGGCTAATAGTAACCATTCAGAGATTTTGCCAAAAGTAGACAGGAGTGTACAGCTGAGTAAGGTCCTGTATAACTTCAGACAAGCAAATTACCCAAAACTGAGGGAGGAAATAAATGGATGGGAATGGAGACCTGATTTCAAAAAAAATAATCTTAATTATTTGGAGTATTTTAAAAAGTGGATATGCAATCTACAAAATAGGTAGGTTCCACATACAGCAATATGTGTAATAAAGATAAGATACCACCATGGTACTCTAAGAAACTCAAAACCTTATCAAACATTAAGACAAAAGCTTACAACATAATGATCAAATATTCTAGCGGGGTAATAAGGATCAATACAAAGAGAAGGTTAGAACACTAATGAAAGAAATTAGAAAGGCAAAGAGGAAATGTGAAATTAAACTTGTCACGGATACATCAAATCCCAAGGCCTTTTACAGTTATTTAAATTCACATAAGAAAAACTAAATCCAGGTAGGATCACTAAAGATTAGTGATGAAATAATAAGAGGGGAAAGGGAAATAGCAGATATTCTGAACAACTATTTCTGTACTGTGTTCCAGGAAGACAGTAAATGAAATGGATGCGTGCAATGCTGTAAACATAATTCTACTGAGCAACAAGATGTGTTAAAGGAACTTAAATTACTGAAAGTGAATAATGCAGTGGGGCCAGACAGAATATCACCACATACACTCAAGAAATTAGCTGATAGCCTAGCTGCTCCCTTACATATATATTTAATAAGTCTCTGCATACAGGTGAGGTGAAGGAGGACTGGAGAAAGGCAGAGGTGGTACCAATTTTTAAGAAAGGCGATATGCAGGATCCCCAGAACTATAGGCCAATAAGTATTATATCTACTGTGAGCAAAATAATGGAATCAATACTAAAGGAATTAATTATATCAACCGGAATCACATGTAACAATGCTGACAGAACAAAACACGGCTTCACGAAGCGGAGGTCCTGTAATTCGAACTTGATCAGCTTCTATGAGCCAGTAAGCAAAGTGTTGGATGTGTGGAATGTGGTGGATGTCATTTACTTGGATCTACACAAATCTTTTGATGTGGTGCCTAATGATAAATTAATACAAAAGCGGAATATCAATTATCCTAATATTCATCAGAATGTAAAAATCTGGATCTCCAACCAGCTCTCAAATAGAACTCAGAGGATCAGGATAAATTGGTTTCTATCGAGAGAGGGTAAAGTGACCAGTGGAGTCCCACAGGGATCTGTGTTGGGACCAGTACTGTTTGGATTACGCCTATCTGACTTGGGAAGAGGGGTCACAAATTATTATAACAAGTTTGCAGATGACACCAAAGTTGGTGGAATAGTCAATAATCTGGAGGATAACCGCAGTTTGCAGAAGGATTTGGATCATATGGCAGCATGGGCTGATGAGTGGGGGATGAATACAGTTAAAAAAGGCAGCGTGATTCACATGGGGGAAAATAGTCAGTGTAGAAATTATGTTCTTAATGGAATATAACTAACACCGGTCATATCAGAAAAAGACTTGGGAGTTATAATAAGATCTGATTTTAAGACCACGAAACATGTAAATTAAATATTTAATAAAACAAACTATCATTGCAATTGCATAGTCTATATAGGGGGAAGAATCAGAGGGGACCGCTTACTAGTTTAAATACAGCATGAAGAAGAAGTATTAAAAGATCTCAATATTACCTTTAGGAATGAAGCACATAATACAAGAAGTAACAATAAGCAAATTACAAGCACAAATTATTGTACAAACAACAGAAAAATTATACTACATACAGAGAATAACTATCTTGGAATTCACTGCCAGATGAAATAATAAATTGTAACAATGATTCTTTAAATGGAAGTTTGATAAATTTATGGACAGGGGTAACTCCGTCTTTCGGATGAAACGTTAAACCGAGGTCCCATCTGCCTTTTCTGATGGTAGTTCAGGTGGATGTTAAAGATCCCATGGCACTTCTCAAAAAGAGTAGGGGAATTTCCCCAGTGTCCCGGTCAAATTTCCCCCCATTCACTCAAAATACCACCAACAGCTTAATCTGGTTCAAGGTCAGTTGACATTCATCTGTATCCCCCCCTCCCTGCCTGAAAATAGGCAAGAATTTGTCTAGTGCACTTACCCGGTCACTTAATAAAATAAAGTAAAAGACTTTTACACCTATTATCAGGGTGGCTAAGACATGGACATTTAATGTGTACTGCTGCCTTGACTCATCCCAGAATAAAATGCCTTAAAGCAGCAGTATTTTTTTGTCTTCAAAAAATGTCATCATACAGTTGTTTGAACTGTAATGTATTTATAACTTCCTGAAATTCATCTTCAGTGTATTTTTAGTTTTCTGAGATATTCTTAAAACAGCTTTTATAGCTAATTTTTAATTAATGACTCACATAATTAAAGATGGTCGCCACACGCAATTCTTAAAAATCTCTCCTGTTGAGGATACATGCTGAATATAAATGCTAGATTCAGACTGTGGATGTATGAGGACGGTGTTGCCAGAAGTTTCTGATGGTAAACAGCACAGTACTATACCATGGGCATGGCATGGGAGTAGGAACTTTTAAACATTTCAGAATACTGTATCTTGGTTTTAAACATTTCAAAATACTGTATCTTGGTTTTAAACTTTTCAAAATATTTATCTTGGTTCAAGACTAAAAGAAAATGAAAAGAAGAAAAAAAAAGAGTATCTTGATATTTTTTTCGAGAAAAACATTATTGCTGCAAAAAAAGTTATGGTCAATTACAAATAGTGCTGCTTTAAGGAACAACATGTGTTAAGCAGCAGAATTACAAAACCCTAATTACACCTACAGCACACATAGAATGCTCCCCTTACCCATGTCAAATATAAATGGGCATTAAGAAGCAGACTAAAACAATAGTGTTTCTGACCAGGGTTTTGTGGTCTTTAGGGCTAGTATCCAAAAAACCCTGCATGTAGGGTTACCACCTTTTAAGAAGCCCAAAGTGTTACAGGAAGTGGACACTAGTCTTGATGCATCTCAACTGTCTAGCCATATTTCATACTGTGATTTGTTGTATACTGTTATATCAGGCATCTGTATGTATGTCAGCATTTTTCTCTTGACTAAAGCGGAGTTTCGAAATTCTTACCGAAACATAATTTTTGTTTTCTGCAGGACCATATGCAACCTCAACCAATGCAACAGACTTGTTTTCTCTAAATAATCAGAATTAAAACTAAGTGTTGTAATTTTAAATTGTTTACATTGTTTTTTATCCAGTGCTTAAGGAGGCTCTGGACAGGAGGATGTCAGTAGGAGTCATTTTTGTTGATTACTCAAAAGCATTTGACACCTTGGACCATGGCATCCTCATGTCCAGAAGGAGTCATTGGTGGTGCAGTGGACTAGTTTGGTTCATACCTAAACGGGTGCAACCAACTAGTAACTATAAATGGATTCAAATCAACCTTAGCACTTATAGTGTCAGGTGTTCCCCAAGGCTCTTTATTAGGGCAAATTCTTTTTAATATACACAGGAATACCCTTACTATGACTGATCCTCATGTACAATTTCACCTTTATGCTGACGATATGATATTGCATACAGAAGGAACAAAAACCTTATACAAATTTAGTCTAGGTTGCAAAGGGCATTTGATGAGCTACAAGTTTTTTTCCTGTAGTTAAGACTAGTGTTGAATGCTAAAAGATCAGAGTAATGTATTTTAGCAGGATAAAGAGTCTGGATTCATCAGCAACTAACTTACAAATTAAAACAATGGACCAGATCATACTGCAGCAAGTTCAGAGCTATCGTTATCTGGATGTCTGGTTGGATGACAAAATTAAATGGAACATCCACACAGATAACCAGATAAAGAACTTACCTGGGGAAACATCTTGGTGCACTATATAAAAATAAACACCCATGGATGAACAAGTCAGGAAGCAGGCTGTAAACATTATGGTTTTACCAATTTTTGACTATGGTTCTCTATTGTTCTTAGGTGTGTCTAGCTTGGAACTGGCGGAGCTTGATGTTATGTATGGTAAATTTGCCCATTTCATACTAGACCCTCCTCGTAGGGTGCACAGGTGTGAACTCCATAAAAAGTTGGGATAGCCGAACTAAGGCCCCGTTCGCACTACAGCACGGTTGTGCAAAACGTTTTTAAAAGTGGATTAGCACTTACCGTGTTGTAGCGTTCATACTGCAACCCCCTTCCTGCCATCCGCATTAGGCAATGCATTTCACAGGGTTCACACTGCAGCAGAGATCTGTGCCCACTATGAACCGAATTCAGCAGCTTTGAAAAGCTGCTTACCATGATGCTTTACCTGCTTGCCTGAAGTGCATTAAAAGGATAGGAGCTGGCGCGTCCCCACTGTAGGTGGTCGGCTTTGCTTTTGAAATGGATTTCAGAGCGTGCTCAAGCCCAGGTCTTATCAGGGTTTGAGCACGCACCAAATTCAGTTTAAAGCAGTTATGTGTCGAGCACGAGACAGAGCTAACTCGCATTTAAAGCGGTTCAAGCACTCTGAACCGTTTTAAATGCCCTAGTGCGAACAGGACCTTAGAGGAGCGTAGGAGACTACATTGTCTCGCTTACATGTATAAGTGGTATGGAAATAAGTTCCAGGATATGTACAGTAAGTGGGAATCTACAACACAGACGTATAAAGGGTTCCCTAAGGTCAGCAGGTGGGATTTAATTTTTTACTCCCCAAAAGTAATTTGGACGTGGGTAGATCACACTTCCTTTATAGGGGGTCCAAAATTTTGGAACTCTATTCCAATTCACCTTAGATCAGTAGAAAAACAGATTTAGAAAAAAAACACTATCTTGTTGCCTAGCACCTGACATAGGATGACAACAGGCTATTTTGACAAACAAGTGAGACTAGTATTACAGTAAAACTGATTTGGATGGAAATTTGCTTGTCATTTTTTTTATATTGTAAGTGTTTTCCTTTAAGATATTTAACTTTAATTTGTAGAGAATGACTTCTTCCTTGCACACTTACATATCTATATCTATATCCGTCGAATGGTGGCAGTTATTAAGGTGCAAAATCTGAGGTTTTGTAAGTAAGTGGCTACTCAACCCTAACTATAGTGGCACTACCATGCCACTATAATTTATCTATAAATATGTATATTTATCTTTGTTATGAATTTTTGAAATTTTCATTTGACACACTATATGTAATAAGTGTGTATATATGGGACCTCATTGAAAATGAGCTCTGGTGATTTGAGTATCCGAGTCGTATATTTAATTAAATGTTTTACTACTATAACTTGTCATTTTAAGGCACTTTAGTTAAGATATTGTAGTTTTGCGCAAAATAACATTTAGAGGAAGGTAAGAAAATACTTTGCTACTGTAAGATCAGGCCATGTATCATTTTTCATGATTTTTGGCAGGATACAGCTGCCCAAATCAGGACTGTCCTGCCAAAATCAGGACAAGTGGTAATCCTAGTTGCACATCATAGAAAGATGTTTTTATATGTGGTGCACACATAGGGGTGTAACTCTGTAAATGCATTGTACAGGTCCTCAGAAGTGACTACAGTAGTACAAAATCAAAAGAAGCTGACAATTTGACAAGTTGGATACTGGCAGATAAAACAGAAAATGTATACATTTCAGAAGATGGAAAACTCTGAAGTATCAGTGCACTCAAAGCAAGCGAGTTTGAACTCCAGCACTGTAGGAGATGGGGTGTGACTTGGAATTGCAGTATGGAAACATACTGCTGGATCTCAATGTGCCAGACAGGAAGGTCACTCATTGAAATTATTTCCTTCTTGGGTGGGGGTGGGTGGGGAAAAACTATCGGAAGGGAGAAGCATCTTAGTAATGTTGAATAACAATGGTGTTATAGTCACAGCCATAGGAAGCTTCAGTGATGAAACTCACAACTAAGTCACAGTAGCCTTGTCACTTCTAGCAAGATTAAGCCACACAGGCACATGAATTTGAGGATATAAATGAGGATTTTTTTTTGGGGGGGGGGGGACAAGAGAGTTTCTAACCAGTTGTTCTGATCACATGACAGAATACACTCAAGTTGGAATGAATTTGAATCAGGATGTCTGTTTCATGTAATTGGATGCCAAGTTTGAAACCTTTCAGGTTATAAACATAACTACCTACTGTACATACTGTTATTTAAAGTGCTGTTCATGTTGGTAACAAATGTATATTTTCAAAATTGATGAATTCAGTACACATTTCAGTACTATAACAATAATTAGCATAGTGGAGTTTGGGTTTACCTATGAAATAATGGTATCATAGCTAATAAACCTCAAAGAACGCCAGCTGAGTTTTGAGTCCACTATCCGCAAATCCTCCAAAGCTTACACTTGTCGTGTACCTTATGAGGACCTTGTCTACTGCTGTGTATCAGAAGGGAAGAGAATGTAATTTTTGCTCAGAGGAGCTTGCCCTTCCAGGTACCAGTTTGCTAAAGTTCCACTCAATGCCACCTTGCTCAGATGTTTTGCGACATCTTAGTCTGGAGAGTGCAGGGGCACGTGCCATTGAAATCACTAGAAATGTTTTTAACTTTATGATTTTTTTTTCTCAAAATCTCTCTGGAAACCCATTTTATAAGTGCAATAAGAAACTCCAGGGATGTGAATAGTACTAAGATTACATCCTGAAAGTGAGGTTCAGGCATTCGGCCTGCATCCTCATGCCTAACTACATCCATATGCGTGCAATTATCTCAGTGCTATGCACACCCAGTCATGTCTTATTGCCTCCTAAGGACTACCTCACAGGCAGAATGCAAGTAGTAAAAAATAACTAAGCAACCTCATCACCATAAACCCTCCTTCTAGGTGTCGCTCAAGGCTTTAGATTAGGACATTTTTTATTCCTCTTATTTATCAATCATCTCCCCCTTTTCTGCAGCAACTCTGACACTAGCATAGACCTCTACAATGATGTCACATCAATCTGCAGTAAAGCCCAAACTAGCACAGAACTCAACAGTTCACTAAAAGCAGTGTTTGGTATTACAGAGAGAGAGAAATGAATGAAAACAGTTTACAGATAAATAGCACTAAAATAAAAATTATCAAGAGCATCTCACTATAAATCTTTTCACAATGTGGTCCACTCCTTGGAGTATGGTTGGTTGGACCCTAATTTATCCTTCTGTGAGCACATCACAAAGACAGTACAAAGCACACACCAAAAACTCAGCCTCCTGTACTGCAACTGCAAATGTTTTGATTTCAACACCAGAAAAACGTCACACCACTAATCCTGTCTATCTGCTCTGGAACATTAGAATGAAGTACAAATGACAGCAAGTGCTTTGTTGCCGTATGAAGCTGAATACAACAAGGTATGCAGATTTGAAGTAGGCTGTCACAGACTAATCCAACACTGCTGCATTCTGTACAGCAGCCATGGCTTTCTTCCCCCTGATAAGAGATGGGAACTCAAATGGGTCTCTCCAATTTACAAATGCATTCATGAGGGTAGCCCCCATGGGCCAGCAGCAGTGAGCTGAGCTACGGTGTAGGTGACTGCAGTTTGGGAGCAACCTTGGAATGCTGCATTGGGAGGCATGCCTCAGGAGCCCCTGATCGGGCTAACACCTCACGCTGTGAGGCGCCACTGCTGGAGGAGCCAGCCGACAGTGCATGCCATTCCTGCCTGCTAGAAGCGCCTTTGACCCACTCTCAAGAGCCCCTGATCGGGCTACCACCTCACACTGTGAGGCACCGCAGCAGGAGGAGCCAGCCGACAGCGCGCACCACTCCTGCCTGCCTAGGAGCACCTTTGACCCGCTCTCAAGAGCCCCTGATTGGGCTACCACCTCACGCTGTGAGGCGCTGTGGCTCGAGAAGCCAGCCGACAGCGCGCGCCACTCCTGCCCACCTAGGAGCACCTTTGACCTGCTCTCAAGAGCCCCTGATCGGGCTACCACCTCACGCTGTGAGGCGCCGTGGCTGGAGGAGCCAGCCGACAGCGCGCGCCACTCCTGCCCGCCTAAGAGTGCCTTTGACCCACTCTCAAGAGCCCCTGATCGGGCTACCACCTCACGCTGTAAGGCGCCATGGCTGGAGGAGCCAGCCGGCAGTGCGTGCCCACTCCTACCCACCTAGGAGCGCCTTTGACCCGGTAAGTCTGCTCTCAGCATGAGGGATTTTCCTGGAACCCCAATTGGACGGCAACCCTGTTCCTCCATTCCGATTGTCTGCTGCGAAATTACGGCTCCGTCTGGGATTGGCTGCCTGACTTAATCCTCTCCTTTTCAAAAAGCTACTCTGGCGCCTGCTCGCTGTACGCTCTGGTGGAATTTTCAGCTAAATGTGAATGTTTACTATGAATCTTTAGACTGCTATAATGATTGCAAACTAAACTTTCTGGGAATGCATTACTGACAAAAAGTGTTTATTGTTACTGTTATTCTGGTTGCTGTGTTTTTTTCCCCTCGATCTTCCTAAACCCTTACTCAGTCTCTCTCCCTCACGCTTCACCCTATTCTCTCTCTCCCCTCACCACCCAGGGCTAGTGGCGCTGCAGTAAATTACCTTACTGTCTGGTCTCGAACCCCCCCACTTGCCTTGTATAACTTCCTCTTGCAAATATATCACCCCCGCCCTCTGATTTAGGCCTGCAATTTGCTTAAGCTCTTTCACCCCCGCCCTCTGATTTAGTCCCGTGAATTGCTAAAGCTGTTTTGTCCCAATTGTATAGCTAAAACCCTCCTACCTCTCTCTCTCTCTCTTTCAGCTCTCAAGAGCCCCTGATCGGGCTACCACCTCACGCTGTCAGGCGCCGCGGCTGGAGGAGCCAGCTGACAGCACGTGCCACTACTGCCTGCTTAAGAGCGCCTTTGACCCGGTAAGCCTGCTCTCAGCATCGGGGATTTTTCTGGAACCCTGACTGGATGGCAACCCTTTTCCTCACTTCCAAATGGCTGCCACTAAGTTACGGCTCCGTCTGGGATTGGCTGCCTGACGAATCCTCTCCTTTCCAAAAAAGCTACTCTGGGTACCTGCTCGCTGTACGCTTCTGGTGGGAATTTTCTCCCTACACCACCTGCCCCTGGCCTCTATTAAATATTCTTACTGTAAGAAGCTAGGTCAACCCCTACTCTCGTATTGGTTTCAGCACACTCAGCCACACCAGTGCTTAGTCCACCACCCCCTGGATAACCCCGCCTCCTAAAGCTGTTGCTGATCAGCCTACTAAACTAGTGCAACATAACACTACTAGCCTCATATAAGGTAACTGTTCTAACCACTCCAGACGTACCTTGGAGATATTTCCCTGCAAAAATGACCCCTGTGGCTACTCTTCTTAATAGCGGTCTCATTTTGCTAATTTACATACCATTCAATAGTCCAGGTGACACTTGGCACCAAGGCCAAAAACCTCCCTTTAACTCATACCACGATAGACCCTTTTTTATTAATGCTTGGTCTCACTCCAAAGGGCAGACTTCGTTATGGCCACATCCCCCAGCACCAGATGATGATTAATAAGCAGGTGCGAAGGCCTCTGACACTCTCAGCCTTAATAACCATATATATCCTATCCCTTCCTAAACGTACTACTGCCCAGAACACTGCCACCAATAAAGCAACTCATTCCAGAAGGAGTAAAAAAAAAGGCTACTCAGCAGACTAACAAATTATCTGAAAAAACTACTATTACTTCTACTCTGCTCGGGAAACATTGAACTAAATCCAGGCCCACCCTCCCCTCTGGACACCCCTGCAGACCTACCACAATATAAAGGCATCAGCTTTCTCCATATCAATGCCTGTAGCTTATTAAAGAAGCTAGACCCTATTCAGGCCTGGGCTCTACATGCTTTGTCTGATGTCCTCATGATAACTGAATCCTGGCTCACGCCTTCAAACTTGGACAAATCTATCTACATACCAGGATATAATTCCTATCGTTGTGATAGACCCTCTAGAGGAGGAGGGGTCGTCATCTATGTGAAGTGTAAATAAACAACTACAATCCTTGACTGTACCTCAAAGGCTAAAGAATTCAAATGCTTGGACCTAAAACTCTCCCTTTCCAAAGATAAGTCACTTCTTATAACAGCATGCTATCGTCCACCTTCTGGAGGCATGGCATTGCTGTCACACCTACAAAATCTTCTCGACTCTGCTAACTCCGAATGTATACTGATGGGAGATATCACCTAAAATTGGAATGATGATAGCTCAAAGAAGCTAAAGGAACTTTGTGATGCAAATGGACTGGTACAAATGACAACCACTGTCACCAGACCTAACAGAAAAAATCCTGAGCGTAGCTCCCTTCTAGATCTCATACTGGTAAACAAACCACATAACATCTCGCATATTGGAGTATTTTTCAATGACATAAGTGACCACTATGCTACGACCTGTATCAGACATTCTCCCCACATGAAAGCCAGTTACTAAATTCAAAGTTAAATGATGCCTGAAAAACTTCTGCCAGAACTCCTTCCTAAAAGATTTAAGCAACATCAGATGTCAAGACTTCTATCTGGCACCCACCCTTAACGAAGCCTATGACATCTTTCATAGCCTACTCATAGGACTAGTCAACCAACACGCCCCTGTGTAAGAATGATCAGATCTAAAAAAGACCTCCCGATTGTTCTTCCCATCCTGAAGAAAGCACTTAAGGATAGGGATTTTGTGGAAAAAGCAGAAATCTCACCTAGAAACTGACTGGCTGGCATTTCAGCACCTCTAGAAATGCCTGCACCAGACTTATTAGGTCTGAAAAAGCCAGATATTACCAAACTGAACTAGAAAACAACAAAAACAACTCTGCCAAATTTTGGAATATTCTTAAGGAGGTCGAAGGTCAGACGGCCGATTCATCTCTCCCAACCAAAATTGTGTCTGTAGGTAATACATACACAGACAAAACTGCTATATTAGAACAGTTCAATGAACACTTTGCTACTGCAGGGCTCGTCTTTGACACCTCTCCCATCAACAATCTCAATCCTCCTGGGGATGCTACTGCTAATCATACTACTAATCTCGACCCAAACCGACCGCATCCTGCCAACTTCAGCTTTCTAACAGTTACATTTAAACAAGTTGAGGACCTCCTCCTGTTCCTGGATAGCAAAAAGAGCCCCGGTGCAGACAATATCGAACCTTACTTTCTAAAACTCGGCCACTTCTATTTAACCACCCCCATCACTCACTTATTCAGCACCTCCCTCAAACAGGGCGAGCTACCTGTATCGTGGAAAACTGCACACATCCTACCCTTATTCAAATCTGAGGACCCAGGTGATCTGAACAATTATCGGCCTATCTCTATTCTATCCATCCTCTCAAAACTACTCGAAAAAATTGTCAACGCCCAGATCAGAGAACACCTTGACTCAAATAACTTGCTAAATCCGCTCAGTCTGGCTTCAGAGCCAATCATAGCACCTTTCCGACCCTAGCAAAAGTATCCACCGATTAGCAAATTGCCCTGGATTCCAAGAAGTATGTAGCTGCCCTATTCCTGGATCTTAGCAAGGCCTTCAATACTGTGAATCATAACATCTTACTTACTGCTCTGGGTAATATCAGTTTTGATAGCTCTGCCATCAAATGGTTCACCAGCTACCTAACCAACAGGCTTCAGCAAGTCAAAGCTATAGGCGATCTGTCCCCGCAAAAATCACTCTTATGAGGTGTTCCACAAGGCTCCATACTGGGTCCAATCCTCTTTGCAATCTACATCAACAACCTGGACTCGCACCTGTGCACAGCCAATGTGCACTTATTTGCAGATGACACTGTACTCTATACCACTAACTCTTCCTTGGACTTGGCCCACATGACCCTTCAGCAAGACTTCATCACTCTCCAATATAACCTCATCAAACATAAGCTTCTCCTGAATGCCAAAAAGACTAAAACCATGATCCTGTTGACAAAGTCTGCCTCTGGGTCTACACATACCCCCCAGATTCTAACACTGCTAGACGAACCCCTAGAGACAGTTGATACTTTTAAATACCTAGGGTTCTGGCTAGATAATAAGCTCAACTTCCTGTGCCACCTACATCAAATCTCGAAGAAACTAAGGCAGCGATTAGGCCTTTTTTATCGCCTTAAACATCTGCTTACCCTAGAAGCCAGGAAGAGGCTAGCGCAATCCGCATTTCCACCTGTACTGGACTATGCTGACTTCCTCTATAGTCAGTGCCCTACTACGACGCTCAACAAACTTGATACCCTTTACCACCGGGCCCTAAGATTTATCCTTAACCTACCCCATCGCACTCACCACTGTCTATTATACCAGGAGCTGGGATGGCCCTCACTCTCAACCAGGAGGAAAAAAAACGCTCTCCTTTGGATGTTTAGAGTGCTATCCAATAATCCCCCTACATACATCTCGAGCTTCTTTGTATGTGCCAAGGGATCTTATGGATTAAGATGCTTCTCCATGATTTGCTTCCAGACTCCTAGAGTGAAAACAACCCTTGGCCTGGCAGCAATCAATTTTTCTCTGCCATCTCTATGGAATTCTATGCAAAAATCTTTAAAGCTTTCCACACTCCCTAGCATCTTCACATTCAAAACACTGATATGGGACCTGTTGAAGGATACATGCAGTTGCTTTAGATGACTCTTTTACCTCAATTACTGGTCCCTTCTGCAAACCTTACACTCCGACTGTTGCCCCTTCTCTCCTAGCAAGGGTTCCCCAGCACTTATTCCTTTCCCCTCTAAACTTAGAATAACTTCATTTTTTTTCCCTTTCCTGGCGTATTCTCGCTTCCCTTCTCTTCCCTTATCTGCTCTTTCCCCTCTCCCCTGCTTCTAGTATAAAGATACCAGCCTCTAAATTAGTGGTAACAGCTAGGATGGTAATCTTTACTTTCTCGTAAATCATGTTGGAAACTGTGTATGTAACTATACTGGACCTTATGTATATGCCTCCCCTGACCTACACCTATTCACTATCACCACATTACTCACAACCATATCTGTACTATGTCATATTTTGGTTTTTACCTTTTGCTTACTGTATTCTCTGTATTGTATCGAATTTATGTCCAGGACCACCTTGAAAATGAGCTTGCTCAATGGTGTTATATGCCTGGTTAAATTGATTGATTGACTGATTGATGCCTGACAGCAGCTGCCGCTCAGCAGGGCTTTGTGATTGGAACGGATGGTACTGTGCATCCACTGCTGCAACAACCTCTGTAGTGGGCCAGGGGAGCTTGCTTCCTCCACACGGACATCACTGTGTGCAGCCATAGGCTGGAAGGAGCTACACCAAAGGGGAGGAAGGAGGGCGAGGAGAAAACTAGGGAGAAAATGTTGCGAGTCATCTATATGATGGCCTGGGGCTCCTGGACTCCCCTGTCTCAATGCCACCCGGGAGACAGAGCCCCTGCCACAACAGGAAGTGGTGGAAGGGGGTTAGGGTGGTGATGGACCCAGGGGGAGACTGGGATACAACAGGCTATAACGGGGTAAAGCCCTGAGATCAGTGTATGTAACTGGGTGCTGGACATGGACAGGAGAGAAACCTGGGGTAATCATCTCGGTTGACCAATAGGTGGCCAGGTGGTGTGACAAGGCAGTTGGGGAGGGCTTGTGGGATGCTGGGGTGCACAGGGAGAGGTATCACCAGCAGAAGGAGCGAGGTGGTGCTACCTCTGTATAGATCACTTGTAAGACCTCACTTAGAATACTGTACAGTTCTGGAGGACACATATCTGGAAGGGCACAGACAGAGTGAAGGCGGTCCAGAGGAGGGCAACTAAAATGGTACGGGGTCTGCATCAAAAGTCCTACAAGGAGTGACTAAAGGAACTTAACATGAAAACCCTGGAAGAGAGGAGGTTGAGGGGAGATATGATAGAGACCTTTAAATACCTCACGGGATAAGTAAGGTACAGTATGAACACGAGGAGGAAACACGAGGTCCTTGCTTGGTTCCTCATTCTGTCAGACAGTTCCAAATTCCTCCTGACTGGACTATGTCACTACCATCAGCCAGCTTATTTAACCTTTTTTCCCCCTAATCCAGTACTGCCTCTGATATCTGGTCTGTTTCAATACCCAGTGCTGAATTTCTTCAGTTTAAAGTTTTCCATTTGCAGATTATAGTGTAAAGCCACTAGAGGGCAACAAGACGTGTAGGTTGCAATCCTCTTGCCACTGCTCCCTCCTAACATTTCTATCCTGCATCATACATACCTAAATTTTCTGCATTTTGCCCCTCTCTGTAGTGTCCCATGCACCATCTCCCAGGCTATCATTAGGCATACAACGTAGCATCCAAACCAGGTACTGTTACCTCCAAAGGCAGCAACCCTACCACTGCACCACTGTGTCTGCCACAATGTTAGGTGTCAACAAGACCCACTCATACCTGCCTACAGTCACATCTACTACCACTGTGCTCCCTCACAACACCCACCCACACAAACTAACCATACTACTGTTGCTAACCACATTTACCCTGCTCAGCAACAAGCCCCCAGTTGCCTCTGGTATGTACACACCTTTGATGCTGGGGAGCACCTCACCCCTCATAACCTCTCCATCACCCTGTCTCTCCCCATAGCCCCTCGCACCCCTCCCCTCCCCTCTACCCCTCCGCCCATCTCTCTGTGCTTTGAGCCCTCCTTGTCTATTCCTCCACCTGGCCATCCCAGCCCTCACTCAACTGCCCATTCCTTGCTCATCACTTTCTAAGCTTGCCAGCTGCTGCTACCTGGCAAAATGCCATCAATTCATGACCCCTGTCAGGATCTTCTACTTGCTTCTTCTACTATCTGGCAATGTTCACCCCAATCCTGGCCCAGCAGAGCCCTTCCCGACTGCAGTCAACCATGGGGCTTCGAATAGCCGCTATGAATATTTGCAGCCTGCCTAAAAAAATGGCACCCCCGCAATGCTGGACAGCACAGCACCAACCAGACATTCCGACTTTAACAGAAACCTGGCTGACCCCAGACTCATTTGTCTCTATTCCTGGCTACTCTCTCATTACGCTTGATCATAACGGCAAGAGAGGTAGTGGCTGTGCCTTCTATGTAAATGACTCACTGCATTACCAAGCCCTGCCTGCACCCTCCCTAGACTACGGTGTCCAAGCCCTCTCAATAAAACTCTCTCCTGACCCAGACCGTGCTTCTCTTACTCTCACCGTTGCCTACATCTCACCCCGTAGCCAATCCCCTGCCTGTAAAGCACTCTCTGACTACTTAGCCAGCCATCCCTACAAAATGGAACAAATCCTAGTTGGGAATATCAACATAAACTGGCTGGCAAGCACATCAACACATGCCAAAGATACCTTTGCTGCGTTAGATATGACCCAACTGGTATCTCAGCCTACCAGGGCCAACACCACTAATGGAACCCACACCCTACTAGATATCCTCCTCGCTAATCATCCCCACCACAATACCGACCTGGATGTCCTACCCAATGCCTTAAGCGACCACTCCCCAATCATCTTCAGCTTGTCATGTCAGCTATCTAAACCACCACCAAATATCACCTTTCGTCGTCGACTATACCCAGGAGGCATAGCCAAACTCAAACAATATCTAATTAATTGGGACTGGTCCCCCATTTCCCAAGCCCAGCACATAGATGATGCATTGCACCACTTCACCACCACCTTTAATACCACCTGTGATGCTTTTGCACCGACCATCAAAGTGACCACTAAGAAACGTAATGCTCCCTGGATCACCCCAGAACTCCTACAACAGTTCAAAATCATGATAATCTCAGGCATTGTGCCACTGCCTCTGGTTTGCTAAGCGATAGGCAGGCCTATAATGCTGCCCGCATTAAGTGTACCTGGGCAATCCGCAAGGCCAAGGTGGAGCACTACAGAACTGCCCTAGCCACCTCCTGGGATAGCACAAGAAAGTTTTGGGATAACATCAAGGATCTTAATGGTAAATTCCACTCCTCCCCCAACAACTTAGTGTTAATGGTACTACCATCACAAACACACTTGACATAGCTAACTGCTTCAACTCCACCTTCTCAGACCTCAGCTCAGTCCTCCCTAGCAACTTTTTTGATCCAATTCAGCCTACCCCACCGCCTGAGCTCCTCCACCTCCCCTTCAAACTCAGAGTCACTACCCCTACAGAAGCAAAAGCCTACCTGTTCAAAGCCCTCCAGAGCTTCAATTACTGCAAAAACACCTTCGATATGCGTATACTATATCTCGCACTAGACTCAGTTATCTCCCCACTCACGGACCTTCTAAATCTGTCCCTGCACCTGGGCCAGTTCCCATCCTCATGGAAAATGGCAGTGATAACACCAATATTGAAATGTGGTGACAGCTCCCTCCCAAACAACTACCAACCCATCTCTATTCTACTCCCACTCTCTAAAGCCCTTGAGAAGATCATGGCTAATCAGCTCACTGACTACCTCCTCGCACACAACCTCTTATGTAGGGAGCAGTATGGTTTCAGAGCTGGTCATAGCACTACGACCGCCCTCACAGAATTCATTAACTCCCTGCACTCCACGCTTGACAAGGGGCACCTCGCAGGGGCCATGTTTATAGACGTCTCAAAGGCCTTCGACATGGTTTCTCATCTCCATCTTCTTAACACATTACAACACATTGGGGTCTCTCATTGTCCACTCTCATGGTTCTCCAGCTATCTTTCATCGAGAACCCAATGTGTTAAAATAAATAATAACATATCTACTATGCTGCCTGTGTGCTCAGGAGTTCCCCAGGGATCTATCCTGGGTTCCCCGCTATTCAGCATCTACCTCAACGCCCTGCCTAAATACTGCCACGGCAACCTTCTCCTCTATGTGTACGACGCTGTTCTTTATGCCGCACATCCTGATCCTCTCTCTCCAGCATACCTTACAAAACTCCTTCTCTCAGATTGAATACTGGTTTGCTGAACACAGATTAGTGGTCAACATTAAAAAAACTAAGACAATGCTCTATGCCCACCGCCCAAACAGATCAAAGGATTTCCCCCTGGAAATACTCTTCGCCTCTCTCATCCCACTGGAACAGGTCTAAAAGTACAAGTATCTAGGTATTACATGTGACTCTTTCCTCTCATTCCACGAACATATAAAAATCCTCACCTCCACCACCAACACCCGCATTGGTTTCCTTTACAGACATAAAGACTGCCCGGCACCTGAAGCACTTCGCCTAGCCATTACCTCCTCAGTCTTATCGCTGGTGGACTATGGTCTCACAATCTATGCTGCCGCCGACCCTACGGTGCTTCATCAAATACATGTAGTCATCAATAAGTCCTGCCAGCTCCTCTCTGGTGCCAACAGAAATACACATACCGGCACCCTATACGTGCTCACCAATATCCTCTCCTTTGAGGAAAGACTATTATACCAGACCTGTCTCTTCACCCAAAAAATCCACCTGGGTTTAACCCCAATGGGTGTCTTGGCTTCTCTTCAGGCAGCCACCATCTCAGCATCCACACGGGCTGCCCCAAAAACTATCTGGAAGGTGCCTAAGGTCAGGACCACCCTGGCCCAATGATCCTTCCCCCCCTTAGAGCTCCATCCTGGTACAATGCCCTCCCACCAGTTGTCACATCAATCACCAATCTAGGTCCTTTTAAAGCTGCCTTAAGGGCCCATATCCTCTCCTCATGTCAATGCCATTGTAACCGGTAACCTGTGGATCCTGCACCACGTCTCTAGGCCATGCACCCCCCCTTGGCTAGGCAGTGGACAGCCCTCACTATTTCTAGCCTACAGGCTCCTCACCTCCCTTGGTTACCATATAGTTGCACTGGACTATGAATGCATTGTATTATGTATAAGACAAGGCGTCCCTGAGGTGGCTTACTACCAACTCGGGAGCACGACAATACGCTCCCGACAATTAGCTCCCTGAAATTTCACTCGCGACAGTTCATACCAAAGTCAAGTTGCTCCATTAGCAACCCACTCCTGTCTAATACGCTCCCTGTGTGTGTAAAAAATCATTGTGAGTTCAGTTCAATTCACAGACTGCTCATTTTAGTAAATCAAATCACAGACTGAACGAAAATAAACGAATGAATTAAAAGTAAGCACTGTATAACTGTATTACATGCTCCTGAACGAAAAAAAATCAGCACTAAAGTATACACTCCCCAATGTGTGTGATTCATAGACTGCTCATTTAACTAAATCAAATCACAGACCGAACGAAAATAAACGAATGAATTAAAAGTAAGCACTGTATAACTGTATTACACGTTCCTGAACGAAAAAAAATCAGCACTAAAGTATATGCTCCTCGATGTGTGTGATTCACAGACTGCTCATTTAACTAAATCAAATCACAGACTGAACGAAAATAAACGAATGAATTAAAAGTAAGCACTGTATCAATCACAGACTGTTCATTTCATGCTCCTTTATAGTACCAGCTGCTGAAAACTAAACGATCAGCAAACAAATTAAATTAAATCATCACTAGCGGGATATTAGTAGCACCAGCCGCACTTGTGGTGAGTGTAAATAAAATTACACTCGTTGACCAGCTTCTTCTTTTGTCTCTCTGACGTAAGAAAGCGGCAAGCCATAATTGCAGCAGATAAGAACTGAGCAAACCTGATGATAGCTGGGTGCATAAATAAATGGTTTCAATTAATTGATGCAAGCTGTAACATTTAATGATTGGGAACATTGCAATTTTGTAATTACAGTGCTGAAGCTCAAGCAATTACACAGATGTCTGCTTAGGTTGCATGTAATACACGGACTGTCACAGCGGGAGCGAATTGGTGAAGGAACTAGTTAGAACAGGTGTGAGTTTTGCGGGAGCGAGTTGTCGGGAGCTAATCTGGTGGGAGCGAATTGACGGGAGCGAGTTGTCATATACCCTACCAACTCATATCATGCACTGCTTTAGCTACCAATTGTATAGGTCTTAACAGCTCATTAGGTAAATATGTTGATAGCTCTGCCCTGTTTTAGCTACCAAATGTATAGGCATTAACCCGTGCTCATTGTATTTACACTCTGTATGATTGCTCACCCACATTTATTCTATGTTTGTACTGTATGAATGTCTATGTTTTGATGTGGAGCCTTTGGAAACGTGTGTATGACAAAGGGTTGTAATTCTGATTTCCTAAATAAATAAATTTTCCAAAAAAAAGTGCTCAATAACAAGGAGACAGGCTATGAAGTTAGAGGGAGTAGATTCAGAAGAGATGTGAGGAAGTATTTCTTCACAGAAAACGTGTTGGATTCTTGGAACAGCCTTGCAGCGGAGGTGGTGGGTGCGAATAAAGTGAAGGGGTTCAAGAATGCATGGGACAGGCATAAGGGAATCTTAGTCGAGAGGGACAAAGAGCCAGAGATCAAGTAGGGTTTGCGGTATTACAGTAGGTAGGGATAAATAGGCAGACTGGGGGAAGGGGGTCAAATGGCCCTTATCTGCTGGCAAATTCTACGTTTCTATGGCCGGGAAGAAAAAGCTCCATTAAAAAAAAAAAAAAAAATGCTTTTATAGACTGTATTCTGGGAACATTGACAGGTTGTTAAGAAAGCCAAGCCTACCCTTTTATGTCACTTTCCAGTTACCTCCTTCACGTGCCAAGAGATCATACAGGTGTCCACAGCAAACCATTTGCTGCTTTTGCTCCTGTCAGCTGGAGCTCCTTATCAGACAATATTAAAGAATCCAGGAATAATCAGGCCACATGTTGATACAGCAGTAGCACAACTACTCACAACACTGGTGCCCCAAGTTTGAGAATGAGCCCTGGGCGTAGGAAGGCCAGCAGGGGTAAGTGGACTGAACACTGGATGCTCGCCTCCTGTGGGTGGGGGTTGGTCTGAGCCCTGCTGCACCAGCACCACCTACAGGTGATGCACATCAGCTGCAGATGGCAGTGGAAAGAAGCAATTTGCTCTTTGCATGTATACAGCTCCATGTTACTGCTGATGTTGTGGGGTTGGGGATGAAGATTACTGTAGAAGAGGGGAAAACAAACCAGCGCAGGAAGGATGGTGCTTGCCATCAGTCACGGGCCTTGGGATAAAAGCAAAAGGACAGGCTAGCATTACTGCTGCAGGCATATGGGTGCAACCATGGAAGCTGGCTACCCCAAAACAGACAGAAAAAGGCAGGAAGCTGTGCACACACTGTGAGGAGCAATATATAAAACTGAGGCCAATTTGCCAAACATACGAAACAATTTATTGAGTACATACTGTAACTCAATGCACACACATGACATACAGGTCAAAATGCCATGTAGGTGGCCTGCCCAGTGGCATGGAGGGCTGAGGAATCACTGCGTTATCTCCTGCCATGCCAGTGACCCATGTTCACGGTGCGAGTGGGTCGCCAGGGAGGGAGAGGATTGAGCATCCGGAGGACAGCTCTCCTCTCCCAGGGAGGGGTGGGTCTGGAGACCGTTGCATGCCTGGCCCCTAGCAGCAGCTGGGGACTGGCACATCAGCTCCATAGATGCAGGGGGCGATGGTGGAGCAAATGCCCGTCGTGCCGCATATGGAAGCGTGCGCAGCTTGGCCATTGATGTCACTGCACACTGCTGTGCTGCACTCAGGAAGGGGAGAATCCGGAGGAAGAAAATGTTGCTGACCGGTGAGCTGAATTTGGTCCCCCACATGCTCTGCACCCGGCCAACTAGCACCTCAAAGCCATGAGGTGAGTTCCGGTGACAGGGCTGGTGGATGGGGGCTGGTCAGCAGACGAGATAAATAGAAAGTAAATAAAAAATACCATGTAGATGCCAAAGTGCTTCACTCGTTAGACACCTGCTTGCCTGGCATGCTGACTTCCACACACCGAATTTGAACTCCTAGGGGGTGCCATACTGAAGGAGCCATCATGGGGAAAAACCACGGGTGAATCCGTTGAGGATTTCCAGGAAGCAGGGCAGGCTACGAGGCTGAAGAAAAGCCAGGTAAGAGCAGATAGAAGAGAATCCAGAGCTTGTGTAAAAAAAAAATGAATACTGAAAAAAAATGCTGGGGTGTTGTTCTTGCAGGAAACCCATTCAGATTCTGTAGAACATGGGAAGCTGTGGAAATTTGGATATCGGGAGATCTATAGTTCCAAACTGCCTATCAGTAAGTGCGGGGGTTGGGGGGTGGCAATACTCCTCCCTCAGATTACTCCCTTTAGGGAACTTAACGTAGTTAAGGATAAGGAGGGCTGGCATGTCATGGTCTAGGGTGTTTTATACCAGGTGGAGGTTACATTAGCCAACATATATATCCTCTTGGGTACCACTACCAAGGAGGTTAGACACCTCCTAGATGTGGTCTTTGAACACACAAAGGGATTCCTCCTTCTAGCCGGGGACTTAAACATGATTCGGTCCAATGAACTTGATACCTCAACACTTTGTCCCCCTAGGCTATCTCCTGCCAACAAGGTACATACTACTCTCCTTAAATTCCTTATATGGGTAGACATCTGGTGGTACTTTCCTCTGCCTGATTGACACTTTACACATTGGCCCCTCTATCTATACACGTCTACACTATAGCTACACTCAGCAAGAATTTCTTAAATATGTGGCAGACTGCAAAGTAGGAGATACTCTGCTTTACGATCATGCCCCTCTCTTGACAAACCTTAGTCTTGACAGGGAAACTCCCCAAGACACAGTGGTGCCTTATTGGATGTTACCTTTGATCATAAGAATTTTGTAAATTCCTGAAGGGGGAAAATCCCTGAGATACAGGTGCAAAATCAGGGGGGAGGACACATGGAGGCAGTGCTGTGGGATACTCTTAAAACAGTGCTGTGAGGCTATATCATTGAGTATTGCACCAGAAAGAGCAAGGAGCATAACCAGCAGTTGTTTGATCTGCACAATACCCTATATTTCCTCCAGCAGGCACACATGCAGGGTTATAGGGCCATCAAACTGCAGCTAGAAAAACTAGACAGGGCACTGACAAATTGCTCCTGGAGAAAACGGAGTTGGCAGTTATGTTCCTTCACCACAGATATTATGTGGTGGGTCCTGGGGCCACCTCATCACTGGTGTAGAAACTCAGGAAGCAGTGGGCCAGAGCTACTGTGGCTCAGTTATAACAACCTATCACCAGACAGTGCCACCAATAAACAAGTGAAATGGTAGAGGCTTTCCATCATTATTACATGCAGCCATACACCCCCGAGAAGCCTCCCAGCATGGAGGCCACAGAGACATTCTTGGCACTACAGACCCTGCCACAGCTCCCCCAGGGACAGACGACCCTCCTGACTAGACCCATACATACTCCAGAGTCAGAGTCAGATGGTGTCCTGCACAGAGCCCACATTCAATAAGCTACTGGTCTGGATGGTTATATATTAGAGTTCTATAAGACCCTGAAGGATCTCATCCTTCCCCAACTGATGAAAGTTTGCAATTGAGTCATGGTGAGGTGTGTACGTGTGTGTGGAGGGGGATATATACCAAATATCTGGCAATATGCCACCATTTTCATTACACCTAAACTTGTGAAAGCTCTCATGGAGTGTCAATAACATCGACTGATTTCAGTCCTGAATGCTGAGTATAAATAATTCATGGCAGTGACAGTCCACAGATAAGATCCCCTCCTGCCACCACTAATCCCTCCGAATCAAATGGGTTTTGTCTCCGTCTGCAAAACCATAAATGTCACCCACTGCACACTTCATACCCTCCACCAGATCCATATGCCAGCTATCCCCTTTTTGTTAGCCAGCTTACATGCCGAAAAGGCACGGGATTGAGTGTCTTAGCCCTATCTTTTTGCTGCCTTACAGAAGTCTGGCTTCTCTCTTGATTTTATTGCTCTCTTGGGGTGGGTATATGCCTCACCGCAGGCCGTTTTCAAGGTCAACAGACATATCTTGTCATCTTTTAGGTTAAGCAGGGAAATCCATCAGGGATGTCCCCTGTCGCCCCTCCTATTCACTCTTTACATAGAACCACTAGTCCAGGTGGTTCGATAAAGTGCTATGGTGTGGTGAGTATATATAAGTGGAACAGAACATTGGACTGCATAATACATGGATGATGTCCTGCTATATATCACAAACCTGGACACTACCATGCCAGAGCTGTTATGTATCCTGGAGGCTTTTGACAAGGTGTCAGATTATCACCTTAATAAGGCCAAAACTGAGGTCCTCCCCTTTTATTAGTCCCCGTTTGCCTCTCAGAAATTGAAGTACCCCTTTAAATGGGATTTGCAGGAGATTAAATATCTCAGTATTAAAATCCCGTTCTGCTTAGACAGTATGATGTTAATATTTGGCCATTATCATCACAACTGTTTGCTGATCTTCAGAACTGGCACAACCTCCCCCTGCGTTTAACTCGCCAAATTAACACAGTGAGAAAGGCTGACACTGCCTCGCTGTCTTTATATATTCCAGAATTTCCCAGTTCACATTCCTGAGTGGAAATGGAGAAAATGGCAGATAACGGTCTCAAGATCTGTATGGATGGGAAAATGCCCCAGAATTCGGTTTCATACTTCGATGCTATCAAAGGGAAAAGGGGGACTGGCTTTACCAAACATACAGATGTGCTATACAGCCACCCAACTGCGAGTTTGAAAGGCATATAGCTCACCTCTTGGAACTTTTAGTACTTGTACACCTTCACAAGAAGTGAGGTCTAGGGTTATTCTGTGGGCCCATACTTTCTATGTGAATACCACACCATCAAAAAAAGTAATTCTATTATTACCATTATGCTCAGATAATGTAGAGACTAACCCGGGCACCTTCTCCCTTATCACATCACCCACTGAACTCTCAAACATTAAAGATAGGAAATTCTTGTCATAATGTATATAGTCTTATGAAAAAAGTTGGATAACATAAAAGCCTGGGTCCTACACACAAATCTCGATATCCTAATTCTTACTGAAACCTAGTTAAATGGGTCAGTTGTTGATCATGAAATAGCCACTGCTTTGTATAATCATTTTCGCTTAGACAGGCTGTCAAGGGGTGGAGGCATTATTTACATAAACAATAAGTTAAATGCTTCAGAACTCAGTTCTGATTCACGATCTCAGGAGTTCACGTGTTTAGCAGTTAAACTTGATCTATCTGGCTCTGAGGTGCTAAGCATTATTGGGTACTACAGGCCCCCAAAAAGTGGTACTGAACTCCAGACCCATATGCACACCTTGCTAAACTCTCATCCCAACACAACTCTTATACTGGGAGATTGGAACCTGGATTGGGCTTCGCAAAAAATCGAATAGTCTAAAACACCTTTGCAATGACCAGGGCTTAACCCCATGGTTTAATAGCGAAATAAAAAAAGGCTGTACACACAAGGGATGTTCTCCGAGCCATAGCTGGATGCTCAAAATCTAACTCAGATTGGTCAGCCTTTAGACATATGAGAAATATATGTACCAAACTGATAACAGAGACGAAAGCTCAATTCTATTTAAACACCTTGGACAGCTCTAGAAAAAATTAATCCGCTTTCTGGCATGTAATATGTAAACTCGAGGGTCATATACTTACATCCTCTGTTCCCCCCAAAATAGATTCACAAGGAATTATAATCACAGACAGACAACTGATACTGGAAAAGTTCAATTCTCATTTTACTACGGCTAGCCTTGCCTTTGACTCCTCACCCATCTGCACAATATCCCATCCCAAATATCGCAACTTCAGGCATAGAACAACCTCCTCCAGAGGTTTTCTCATTCAAAGTCATACCATTTAAACAGGTTGAAGATCTCTTATTAAGCCTAGATATTAAGAAAAGTGCTGGAGTTTATGGATTACACCCCCTATTTCTAAAACTTGGTTATCATTACCTAACATCTCCAATTGCTCATCTGTTTAATCTCTCCCTCTCCAGTGGCATGTAGCAAGAGCCCTAAAATCTGGAAAACTGCCCATATTATTCTGCTGCTCAAATCAGGAGACCCATGTGTATTAAACAACTATAGGCCAATCGCTATCTTTCCTATTTTAGCCACGCTCCTTGAGAAATGAGTAAATGCCCAAGTCAGAGATCATCTGGAATATAGTACATTCTTAATCCCAGTGCAGTCTGGCTTTAGACCAAAACAGCACTGTGTCAGCCTTGGCTAAAGTCATGAATGACTGGCTTACTGTACTTGATCAGAAGCAGATGACCGATGCAGTATTTCTGGATCCAAGTAAAGCTTTCTACACAGCTGACCACAATGCATTACTGCAAAAACTGAAAAAAAGCTGAGTTAGGGACTGCAGCTCTGTCTTGGTTCATGAACTACCTAGGTGGAAGGCAGCAACAAATTAAAGGGGAGGAACAATATTCTTCCCTAATACCTATAAAGAGGGGTGTACCCGAAGGCTCGATTTTAGGTCCTTTACTTTTCATTACTTATACAAATGACCTCAACAGCAACATCCAGGAAGATAAATTGCACTTTTGCTGATAACACTGTTATTTATGTGTCTAGACCTACCCTAACCAATGTTCACACCACACTAAAGGCAGAATTTAATATACTACAGTTGAACCTATTTCAGTCCAAATTTCTATTAAATGCTAATAATACTAAAGTAATGGTCTTTAAACCTACCAACACACTTCCATGTATGATGAAGTCACTCACCATAACTACATTACTTGTTGAGCTTCTAGAAGTTGTTGACATCATAAAGTATCGTGGGATCTGGCTTGACGAGTACCTATCTTTTACGACCCCCTTAGACCACTTGTGTAAAAAATTAAGGTTTAAGTTAGGTTTTTTCTACAGAAATAAAAGTTGTTTGCCAATAGAAGCCAGAAGAAGACTAGTACAAGCTACTTTTCTCCTCTTCCTCCTCCTGGATTACGCAGACTTCATTTATAGCCGTTGTCCCCTAGCATCTCTGGATAAGTTAAATGTGCTTTATCATACAGCCTTACGCTGTATTACAAATGCTGATTATAGAACACACCACTGTACATTATATGCACTTGTGGGTTGGTCGTCTGTAACCAAAAGGAGACTTAAAAACCGTTATCTATGGATATACAAAGCATTAATGAGTACTTTCCCTGGTTACATCACAGACTTGGTCACACAAACCCACAGTACTCGTGTTATAGAAAAGCAATCCCATTCTTTTAGATGCACCTAGATATGCCACTCTTTGTAGCAAAACTGCCATCAGCCATGTTATACCCATGACTTGGAAAAAACTACAACAGTCCCTCAAACTCACTAGTCTAGTTAGTATTAATGTCTTTAAAACCTTTAACAAAGATGTGCAAGGAGACTTACACTTGCAAAGGTACTATATCATAACTATTGCCACCCTAGTGAATACTGTATGCCAAGTGTTATGTTCTTAAACCTACTTCTCCCGTTATATGAATCCTATATAACCTAATTGGACCTAATGTATTGTTATTGTACCTCCGTACTCTGTTTATTAATGTTCTCTAAACTTACTGTTGTCTATGCCTTCTTATATGACTCCACTATGTATTGTAAGTAATCAACATGCTGGTCCTACTGGATTTGTACTGTATCTCCTGTAAACTACTGCACTGTACTCCCTGTTACTAAATGTGATGCTATCCTTCCCAGGATCTCCTTGCGAATGAGCGTTGCTCAATGGAGTCTCCTCTTGGTAAAAAACAAATAAAATAAAATAGCATAGTATACAGATGGGCTGGGCCCACAACTGCTGGATCTGGAATTGGAGGCCCTCCCCTTCTGGGATAGGGCCCAGTTTCTCTATGGGACACACCTGAGGGACACCAAGTTACAGCTCTGAAACCTGTGGATGACAGAGGTAGAGCGGGTATGGAGAGGAACTGTGTCTACACTGGGGGCATGATTCTCAAAGCCGTGGTGCAAGTTGCGCCATAGGTGACTTTGCGTCAAATGCCGTGCACTGGGGACTCTGCACTTGATTCCCTATTGGCTAGGGTCCCCGCGGGTATGTCCCACGACTTGCGGCAAACCGAGGGGTGTGCCAAATGGAAGGCGAACCTGAACAGGGTGCCACAAGCCTGCTGAAATGCCCACAAACAGGGCACAGGTCCCCCGCCCCAATCCCCCACAATGTAAATAAGGACCCTCCCAGCCCCGATACCCCCACAATGTACAGAAAGAACCCCTCCTGTCTCAATCCCTGCAGCTAACATGTATGAGTCCCCCAGCCCCAATCCCTGGATTTAGTGAGTAGCCCCCAACCTCACCCTGATCTTGAAATACAATATTGGCCAGTGACAATGGCTGGTGTCCCACAGTAGCCGGGTGGTCCAGTAGACCCCAACCCCCACCCGGCCGTGTCCTACCACCCGCTCCCCAACCTGTACTCAGCTGGCACAGTCCACCTCTCACCACCGCAGCCACCTGGGCTCTGCAAGAGTGTGTACAGTAACTAATCGCACTCAGTGAGTGACAGCAGCTGTCATTCACTGGCGCATACTAGTTACAGTAAGGGCTCATACTAGAGCTCAGTCGGTGGGTGGCGCGGTGGTGAGAGGTGGGCTGTGCCAGCTGCAGCTGGGTATGGGTCGGGGAGGGGTAGGACACTGCTGGGTGGGGGGGACACCAGGACTCACCAGGGCTACTGAGGACACTGGCCACTGTCACCAGCCAATACTGTCCTTTCGGGATCAGGGCAAGGGGTGAAGGGTACGGGGGCTACTCATTATTAATTCTGTGGATCAGGGCTAGGGGGCTTATACTTGTCAGTTGCGGGGATCGGGGCATGGGGGTTCTTTATGTAGATTGTGGGGGATCGGGGCTGTGGGGGCTAATTTGTGTTATGTCCAGGGATTGGGGCTGGGAGGAGGAGCTACATGGTCTGGGGGCACAGCTGGGCTGGCAGTATAGCCTAGAGGTTAGAGGAATGAGCTGTGAACGAGCTTGGTATATCCAGCAGACCAGACCTGGGTTTGATTCTCACAACCTCCACTTGCATACTGTGTGACTCTGAGCAAGTCACTTAACCGCCCAGTGCTCCCAGGACCCCCCTGAAAACAGGCACTTGTGCCTAGTGGGCCTTACCCCAGTTACCAAAGACTAAAATAAACATTGGCACAACTCCTGGGGGGCTGCAAAGTACACATATGGCAGCTCATAGCTGGTGTAACTGTACATTGCTGGATGTTCTCCGGGGGTTGTTTGGGAATACTGATTCGGGGTTGCGGCAGCCACCCTTTCTGAACAGGGCATAGATGCCGCCGTATACCTCCCTAGAGCCAGGTCGCAGTTGGGTCTGTGCACTGTTGGCGCAAGTCCACTTTGCCGTAGGCAGCCTGCTTGTTGTCGCAGGCTGCCTTTTAGAATACCACAGGTGCATCTATTGATGCAAGGTGCTACTTGCATCTGTCATGTTGGATGCAAGTCACCTTGCGGTATGTGGATGGCTTTTGGAATCTGGCCCCAAGTCTCTCTCCAGCACTTTTTTGGATTTGGCATATTGCCTACCTAAAGGGATTTGCTCCAGCTACACAGGGCCCCAAATTTCGGAGGTGGTGGAGAAAGAACCTAATAGATTTGTGATGGTCTGTGGACGAAGACGTACCTCGAGATGTAAGCTCAATTTGGTCTGAAGCATGGGGACTTTTCCTAATATCTGCAGATCTGACATTACCTGGAATCTTGGCCCCGCTGATATGAGAGATAACACCAGTCTTCCATCCTCGATCTCACTTCTGGCAGCTCAGTCTACCTCACGGATCAATAGACACCTTATCTCCCTTCTCTACCAATCCATACAAGGTACACAAATGCACTCCATGAATTATCTTGCCGCCAAATGCGGCACAGAACTGGAAAGGGAACAGGACCTTAACGTATGAGACAGGGGATGCAATGAAGCGGGCAGAGTCACGTCATCTCATGTTTGGTGAGAATATGGAGGGGGAAACACTTGGTGAGGAACTTCAGGACCCCCTGTGGTCACAGCCAAATTTGGACAAGGCACCAGTGCAGCTTCCTGGTGACACTGTGAGATAAGCAAGTGTGACCAGGCTGATGTGCTCTGGGCATGCCCCCTCCTGTAAACCTTTTCTCATGACCTGGAGGTGGCCATATCAAAAGTCTTGGGAACAGGAATTAGATCAGGTTTATCTTGTCTGTTGTTCCAATACCCCATGCTGTTCAAGGTGCAATACGTTAAATACCTTTTGGCTATCATGGGGTCGAAATTCAGTTTTGCAACCACTAGCTAGCAGGGCTTGTGACTGGAAAAATCCACTAGCCTCATAGCCTTCTCCACTAGCCCAACTGGTATACTTACTGAAATGTTACCTTCTCCCATACAAGCCAACAGGGTTAGAGGAAGGAAAATCTTATTCATCAATACAAAATTTATCAGCATTTGGCTAGTGGGGCTGGTGCCAGTATCGACCACTGGCATCATGTTAGTGGCTGCACTGAAGTGTATTAACAGGAAATGGTTCACACCGCAGAAGCCTACCCTTCAACAATTGTGGGACATGGTGAGTAACATATACATTATGGAAAGGATTACTTTTAATCTAAATGATACAACTGAGCAATTCACATCCAGGTTGACAAAGTGGATCTTATGTTATGTAGCATGTCCTTACATTTGTACCCTAGAAGATGGAACCTCTAGGGGAGGAAGGGCGGATAGGGCCAGTGGATGGTACTGGAGGATGGAGGATATTGGGCATTAAGAATGCTTTTTACCCTGTATGTCATGCACCCCCTGTAGGAGTTTTCATGGTATAGACAGAGACACAGCACGGTAACTGCAGGGGCCCATGCTGCTCCATTGCTGGGTCTGGGACGGTGGGGCCACAAAGCAATATCATTTTTATTGAAAACAATGTGTCACTGTCTATTGAATATGTACTGTAGGCAAATACAGTAAATAAGAGCATTACCAACCCCTCAAGGTGATACTGTCTGCAAACTAACTTAAAAAAGGAAACCACGTAGTCATGGCAAAACAAAATGGCAGTTGACCAGCAATTCCTATATATTTCTCGCATCAATAAACATACTTTTATAATATATAGTGGATATTATGTGTGCTGTTTTTTTTTCTACTGAATATCTCAATGCATGCCAATCAGTCATACTGCACAGCATTGCATTGTAATAACTGTTAAAATTGTTAATAAATATTTACAAAAAAAAATCCATGAATACAATGAACATTAAAGTGAATTTCCGACATAGTTGCTATAAGGTATTGGGCTTCATAGCCCAATACCTTATAGCAGTCTGAGCTCACCACTGCAAAAAATGTAATTTTAAAGTTAGTAGTTTTAGCAGGGGAAGAGATCGTAACTGACGTTGATCCCTTGGCCAGCCGATCCCTTCTAACTTCCTCATGAGCCCGCTCTGCCCCAACTCCGCCCCCATGCTCTCTAAAATTGTGACGTGTGGCCAGGGAGAGCGTGGGGGTGAGCCCCACACAGGTCTATGGAGGCTGTCTTTAAAGCTGTTTTTTATAAAATTTTTTACATTCCCAGAGGAAAATTAAAACAGTTGATTAACTAGTAGGGTCCCTACCAGTTAAGCAACTGCTTTAATTTTCCTCTAGGACTGTTAAAAATGACTATAAACCAGCTTTAAAAACAACCCCATAGACCTGTATGGGTCTCACCCCCACGCTTTCTCTGGCCACATGTCACTATTTCAGAGAGCGTGGAATTGGGGCAGAGCGGGGGCACCAGGAAGCTGGAAGGGATTGACTGGCTGAGGGTTCAGTGCCAGTTACGATCCCTTCCCCTGCTAAAACTACTAACTTTAAAATTACAATTTTTGCAGCGGTGAGCTCACAACGATATAAGGTATTGGGCTATGAACCCAATACCCTATAGCAGAAACTTCCTTTAAGCAGGCCTAATTTACTTATGTAAGCAGCCCATGCACCTGAGGACTACCAGACATAGACTAGACAACATTATCTCTCACTGTTCTCACATGGTTTCCTACTCTTGAATTTCTACACTCTGTCTACTCTCGGCCATACAAACACACACAAACCTTGCACTACCCAAGACTTCATCGGTGAAGCTGTACAAAGTGGCAAGAGTACATTCAAAGCTAAAAAGTACAGCACTCCACAAAAAGGCTCACTTTCTAACAAATTTATTTAAGCATCCACAGACAACTGTAGTCACAAATTAGACTAAATATTTTTACTTGGTATACAGTTAGCACTGCAACTGAATTTTGGCACCACAACTAGGGGGCTGCAACAAGGGTGACAATGACAGGGGCAATCTTGATTTTAGATTGCACCTCACTGATGCCGTCCTTTGCACCACTCAATTTCTGCCCCCTCCAGGGCATGACCACCCACGGAGGGGGATATATTTAGTTTTGGGGCGTGCGGAGAAATTGTATTTGTCCAAATTGCGCCAAGGTTGGTATGAAGATTCTACAAAGGTCCGTACAGAAGTGTACCAAGTTTCAAATCTGACTTTAAATGTGACTGAACTATAGGCCTCCAAACGTTTGGAAATTTTAAAATTACATTTCATAATTATGTGAACTACAGAATTTTAAGCCTCTATAACTTTAAAACTAGAGAATGGGATATTACCAATTTTGTTAGGATCATGGACCCTAAATATTAGGCTTTGAGACCAGCCCCAGAGTGTCATGCTGCCATCGGAAGCAAGCACGGAAGTCATGTTGGAAGGCACGTCGTGATCAACACAGCTGCTGCTCGACAGTTCAACTTGGTTGGGGACGGTTGACAGCAGGTTCCATCAATACAGCTACCCTATGGCGGGCCATGGAGGTTGCTTCTTCAGCATGGAAAGCTGTGGCTGTGCAAGGCTGACAGAGGCATCACTCCCACCAGGGGAGGTGGGAGGGAGGAAGAAATGCGGGGAAAAAAAACTAGTAGCCAACTAAGTAATGGTTTGTGTCAGCCTGATAAAGTTATGTCCCTGTCACTAGCGTATATCCCTGAGAGATGAGCTGCCGGCCACGAGAAAAACCAATATAGAAAAAAAGAGGCTATGTGTGTCAGCTCTCTAATCTCTTGCTTAAGGGTTGGCCAAGTTATAAGCAGCCAAAGGAGCTAAAATAACATCAGTAATGAAAGTTAATTTTCATGAGTTTTTGTCACATTTTAGAATGTTGTGATACTTTTGTTGAAGCCATGTCCATACATTTTGCATAATTATACACCTGAGTTGCCATTTTTCAGGAAGGTAAAGGCTGGGTAAAGAGGCAATAAGGTAGCATTCTGTACAATGCCACCTGCCGACTCTTTAGCAACCCTGTAGATAACTATATTTTCACTATTTGAAAAACAGTGGCAGCAAGTGTCACCAAGGCTTACAACTAGTACTAGTTACGACTTAGGCCATTGTGATGAATGTACAGTATCTGAATATCTTTAGTCACAGTGGAGCACGATGCTGGGCATCAATGTCACTGGAGGGGCATTGCAGGGCTATGATATTAGTGCACTTAAGGTGATTCAGTGGCAATAAGTGCTTTGCGAAAGTTAAACTCCACAAGTGGAATTCAAGTGGCATTACCTATTATGTGTCTAAATATTTGAGCACATTTTACCAATTAGTAACCTCTAGAGTATCCACAATAAATGATCACCTGCTGAGCCATATTTATGCAGCTTAATTAGATTCCAGGACATATTTACATTGGGTGTGCATGCAAAGTCTTGAGTGTACAGTATACCTGCAAGAGCAGCACAGCTATAAACATCCATATATTTTGAAAATGTTCACACAATTTAATGAACAATTAAACTGTAAAATGTTGAACTTCTGTAACTTACAATCTGTGTTACCAACTAGCTCTCTATTTAGCAGTTCCAAAAGTATGCCTATATATTTTCTATTATCTAGCTCCAAAGGTGGCTACGTTGTATGCATAGAAATATTTTCAGAAATGTTCACGATTAATAAATTTCCAGATGCTGATCCCCTATAACTTCCCCGATCCTTATCCAAATGTCATTAAACTTGGCATCATTTTAGGGCCTCCTAGAAACAATATGCATGCCTAAGGGTAGATATCTAGCTATAAGACTGAAAAGACTATGACCAAATAAAGAATTTCAGAAACTTTCACAAAATTCTCACTTGATTAATGAACTGCCAGATTGTGATTCCCTATAACTTCTCTGTGCCTCACCTAGAGATACTGTATAAAACATAGCATCCTTTTTGGGGCCTCTTCCAGTCAGTATGCATGCCACATTTCACATACTGTGTCTAGCTATAAGACGGAATGATTTATGATCCATTAATGAATTTCAGAAAATTTCACAAGATTTCGTGACATTTCATGAAATTTGTGGAGTGTCACAAACACTCCATAAAATTAGAACATGATAATTTTGCCCAGTCCTAGTGGCATACCAAACAGGTCTGTATTCAACAATCTAATAACTGTAAGACACTCTAGAAAAAGGGACCATTAAACAAATAGCAAGCATTAGCCTGGCCACAGACCGGGAGAAGGCCTTCAATAAGGTATGCCACGGTTATGTGTTCCTTGTACCAACAAAGTATGGTATCCCAGATAAATGTATACCTTGGATCATCAATTTATATATAAATAAGCAGTAATGTGCCCACATATTAATGGCTTTATTGGAACTGAATTAAAGTAGTACAAGCAGTGCAACAAGGCTGCCCTCTTAGCCCCCGATGCTTTTTCTCTAGATGCACTACTACCTATCCTATAAGCTCAAGAAGCCATACCAGGCATATTGCTAGACATAGAGTCCCCTATAAAAACTTTAACATATACAGATGATCTTTGCATAGTGACCATTATCTGGGCATCAGGTTCCGCTATTCAGAATACAATAGAGATATTTTCATTATTCGCAGGAGCTAGCATAAATTTGAAAAAAGTAAAGCTATTAGTATAAGACCTCAGACAGCAGACCCTCCAGTTCAGGATACAGCAGATGTTCAAGTAGATGACTCTAGGAATGAATTTGGGCCTTAAAACAATGCAATAGAAAACTGGAACACACAAATTAATCTAACCCTTAGTGAACTGGAAATATAATTTCTTATCAAAGAAAAAAATGAATTTGATGAAAACACTAGTGCTCCTACAATTTGTACATCTCAAGCAGTTCTACCTCCTCTTCATGTGAAGTAAAAAGGTTCACCCATGCCGGTGCGAAAATCAAGTTTCCGATGCCGTTTATGGTGCAGGCAACATGCCATCAGGCATTATGTCTCCCGGGAGTTACAGCGCCAAAGCACTCTCCCAGGAAACAGTTAGCTTTTGTTGGGGGGCAAAACTATATTTAAAATATTTCAGAAGAAATAACAAATGTATTTGTGATGATACAGAGGATGTCTGGACTACACTACTGCTAAATAATTGCATAATTAAATATTTATTCTAACTAAAATAGGTGCAGTAAACACAGGTCAAATACAAAATTGTTTACATTTATTGGTAAGTGTTTTTATATTATGTTACGGCTTCCTGGATGGCAAGAGACAAACACCATGTACCCTTGGCCATTTTTTATCCAGCATATGTTCCCATGTAACTAAGCTAAAGGCTGTAGGCCCCCATCCTCCCACACACGTGCGAACACACGCATGCACAAACACTCTATTTCCTATACTGTTTTGCTGCCTGGGCTATGTGCTAGCTGTGCTATTATACTTGTGAGCTTCTTGGGGTCATGGCTCTAAGTGTTTCCACTTGTTTATGAAAGTAGTTCAAAACTGCTTCTATTGGTTAAACTGCTAGGATGCAATCTTTTTTTTTGGGTGCGCTATTACTTTGTGTATGACACTTGCACTTCTCAGAAGACAACCTGCATGTATTTACATATGTACATCACCACCTTTGTGACTGCACACTTCTTATACTTGGTTCTATGGCTTTGTAGAAGTGTAAACTAGCCCTTCTGAGGATGGCATTTGCTTTTGCACTGCTATAGCAACACGAACTGTACACCACAGTTCTGTGACTGAGAATGGGGCTCCTTTTGACTTACCTTACACCTTTCTTACACTTACTAGCTCCCATGGCACTCTTTATGTTGAAGGGGAACAATCAGCACCAATGCCCCCAAGGCGTGGGGCTGGTCCCAATTTGTATTTTGTGTGTAAAAACATTTGCTCTACTTACTTATTGTTTACTGTAGTATAGTAGATTGTGTCTTTTTTTTTCCAACTGTTTAACCAGGTGAGACACACTAAGCTGAAAGCTTGTTTGCAGGTGCAACCTGGAAGCACAGGAAAGTTAAGTGACTTGCTCAGGGACACACAGTATGCAGGTGGGGGATGTGGGATTCAAACCCAGGTCTCCAGATTTTCAGCTCAGAGCCTTACACCACTGCGCTATACTGCCTCTAAATATCTGACATACTTTGCTTATTTCCAGGCTGACATCCTCTGCTCTGATGTCAGCTGCTAGGGATTCTGGGATTTGTAGTTATAGAAAATGTCAGCCTGGAAGTAAGCAAAATTAGTCTGATACAATCTACTCTTCTACAATAAACAGTAAGTAAAAAAATGTTTTTGCACACTAAGTTCAAACTGGAACCAGCCCCACACTTGGGTGTGGAGGTCACTGTGCTAATGGTTCTCCTTTAATCCCAGGGTTTTCCTAAGACATAAGATGTATATACTGTAATGATTATTATTAATGTGTCTTGCAATTCATGGGCATAACTCTGAAAATTCATAAGTTGCTGATGGGAAAATCATAAATTTCCTAGCACTGTATGTCAAAACTCAATAAAAATATAGAAAAAAGATGCAGTAACATTATTGTTAAAAAATTCTGAAATGATTACAGTCGAAGCCACTTAATCGGGATGCGCTTAATGGGGACGTTAGCTTAAAAGGGACGATTCCCCTGGCACCAATTAGGTGGCTATGTAATGCTATGAACCCTCATACCTTTAAAGGGGACATAGTAAGCCTGTTATAGGGGACGATTCTTGGCTGGTTTGCAAAGAAAATTTCATCAGTAAACTGATGATCAATTAGCTTCTAAATGATTCAAAATGAACAACAATTAAATAATTAACACCTGCTAAGTTTAAATGCTTTCCAAATGTGTAGCATACATTGGCTGTGTCTTTGTTGCTACAGTACCTGTGCAGTTATCTGACTGATGGCGTTCAAAAGAGTCGATCTACCTTTGGCAGATAAAGTAAAGGTTTTGGAAGCACTGCAAGAACCTGGTGCTTCAATGGCTAAGGTAGCAACCCTTTTTAACATTTCAAAAAGTAAAGTCGGCCGCATTAGCCTTAAAAAGACAGAGCTGTTATCTGAATAGCATGCAAAACAGCAACCTGACGCGTAAAAGGAAGCATGACGGCAAGGACACACAGGTCGATGAGGCACTTCACCTGTGGTTTTCCAATGCCGTCAGCAAGGGTGCACGGATTTCGGGGCCAATCCTGAAAAAGAAAGCCTCTGAGATAGCCACCCATCTAAGTCATGCTGAATTTGAGGCTACAGATGGGTGTCTATCTCGCTGGAAAGGCCATCGAAATATTGTTTGTAAAAAAGAGCAGGGTGAAAGATTGGACGCTGATGAGCAGTCAGCGTCCAAATGGATTAAATCACTTCTCCCTACCTTAATTTCTGATTATGCTCCTAGTGACATATTCAATACTGACAAAACCAGCATTTTTTTCCGTGGCTATCCGGATCGAGGGCACATACAGAAGGATATGGAGTTGGTGGGAGGAAAAAAAGGCCAAGCATCGTGTTTCTCTGCTGTGCCGTGCTAACATGTCGGGCACAGAGAAACTGCAACTTTTAGTCATTGGCAAGAGCAAGAGGCCCTGGTGCCTGCCCAAAGATCTGTCCACACTGCCAGTCCAGTATGTAAGCTCGGCAAATGCCTGGATAACCAGTGCGATTTTCCATGACTGGCTTGAAGCTTGGAACGGCAAGCTTCGTAGGAGGTGCTGCAAAATTATTCTGTTTGTGGACAACTGCTCTGCCCACTCCGCAAACATAGCTGGCAGTTTCAGCAACACTGCAGTCCATTTCCTCCCCCCTAACATGACCAGTCTTATTCAGCCCCTAGATATGGGGGTGATAAGAAATCTGAAGGGTCATTAGCACTCACTTTTCTCGGAGCACATAGTGGGGATCATCGACAGCAGCACCACAGCCCTGGCATCAGAGATCGCCAGACGGGGAAACTTAATGGATGCCAGCTATATGCTTCACAAGGCATGGGCTGCTGTGAAGCCCACAACGATTTCCAATTGTTTTCGAAAGAGTGGATTTTACTTTACTGATGAGGAATCTGTGGAAGGTGTGCACATGGAGGGAGCAGAAGAGGGCATCACTGCATTCCCTACAACAGAAAATCCCCTTGTGGATGTTCCCCTGCCCGAGAATCTGACCGCTGAGGAATTCCTGTCCTTCATCGACACTGACACGGACAAAGTGACAGAGGGCAATCTCACTGTCTCGACAATAAGCGAGGCTCTAAATACCTTGAATCCAGGATCAGATGAGGACGAACGAGCAGAAACCATTCCAGAGCAGGACCCTGTCAGCAACAAGGACACCCAGATCTAGTGCTGCCAGCTGAGCAGTTGGTGCATGCAGCGTGGGAGAGTGGAAGATTGGGAACATCTCTTCAACCTGGAGGGTGCGATAATACAGCAGATGGCTACTGAATCACGGCAGAAGAAAATTACTGATTTCTTCAGTTGAGGAGGTCCCAAGACTACATCAGACAGATAAGTGTGCTACAGCGTACTGTACAGTGCTGATTTTAACTTTTTTTCTGTATTTTTTTCTTAATAAAGTTAACAGAATCTGAAACTAAGACAAACAGCAGAACTTCAGAAAAGAGCTGTAATCACTATGTATGTGTGCTGTATGTCTCAGTCTGTCTCTGTTCCTGAATGTCTGAACGTGTCTGTCTGTCACTATTTTTGTCTCTTCTGTTATAGGAGACAGTTGCTTAAAGGGGTTGATTAGCCATCCACGGAGGCGTCCCCTTTAAGTAGCTTCAACTATATATGAAAACTAATAAAAACAATGTTTGATTCAAATAAAGCATATACCTGCTAATAAGCTCTCTAACACTCTGGACTTTCAGTTCAATGTGCATCGTAACCCACCCGAAAGACAATCAGCTGGGCCACTCTGATGGACCAGAGGAAGCGTACTGTGTTACAATACAGATAAATATGGTTCACTGATAGATCCGGACCTCCGCCACTAGGCAGCCTGGAGGAGAAGCAGTCTTCATCCTGGCAAGAAGACAAGCATCATCCTGTTCCTGCAGTGGCCCTTTGAAGGGTTCAGGAAGTACCCTGAAGCATTATGGGTCAACACCTCTGATAGGACGAGGTTGCAAGTGGTGAGCACACTGGGTGCAGAGATGGGTCAGAGATGGCACACACACACCAGTGACTGGGCATGTGTGTATTGGTGTTATGGGGAAGGGTCAAACAAAACAGGAAAAGTCTACAGGGCTGGCCTTGGCCAAAATACCACTCCAGAGTTGTCCTTTGACTCTGCATGGCACACACCCTATGTAGAGTCCTACTAGCTAAAGGTAGGTGACACTCACCATGGAGGGCAATCTACAGACCTCTCTGGCTGGTGTTGTGGTTGGGCTGCTAGGAGAGAGATGTGGTAGGGCCAGCATCTGGCCATGCAAATGGAGAAAGTATAAATAAATGGTAAAAAATAGAGGATAAAGAAAACCACTGTCTGCCTTCACACTATATTACTCTAAAAACGACAGTTAGGAAAGTACTCAACCTCCATGTCATCCTAACAGTAAATCTCTTATACTTTTTTGTGTCAAATATCAAAACTGCCTGATCAAAACAAAATAAAAAAAAAAGAAAGATGTGCAGAATGTAGATTTAGACAGAGGTTTCACTATAACACAGTACAATAGAAAATTAACTGGAGGAACATTAGGCCCTCGGGCTAAATTGGAAAATCGAGCAGACTGGATGGACTTTTGATCTTTTGCTGGCATCACTGTCCATTTTTCTACATTTCTATGAAAACATTTTTCACAGAAATCATGACCTTTAAGGCACTGCAAACTACAAGGATTCTTAATTACAAGTCAAAACATTTTCAACTTGTCGGTAAACTGTTTATATGATGAGCAAAAGAAACGTCATTATGCAGTAATCGCATTCATATGTTTTTGATTTTATTACAGAAAAACTATGGCTGCATCTTACATTTAATCATAAAAATGCAATGTAACTATTTCATAAAATAATCCTTATTGTAACTTACACCCTTCTTAAAATACTGATTTTGGATCCAAGAAAAAATTAAAGAAGGCAGTGTGGCTGAACAGTTAAGGCACAGAACTATGAAGTGGGAGATCGCTGGTTTGAATCCCAACACTCACTTGACCATTCTGTGCATCAATCCTCCAAGCTGTAAAATTGTGCAGAAGGATAAACCCACCAAAAACAAGATGTTGCATCACAGTCGGGCTATCCTGGGTTAATACATTTAAGGAACAATACACAACAGGGCACATATATCATGGGACACTGCCATGCCTCAGGTGCATTGCAAGTCATAAGGCCATAGGCAGAATAACTCCTGCACCTGAGAAATAGTAATATCCCATGATAAACCACAATCTGGAGTATATTATTACTATTATTCAAGTTTTTTTGTGTACATACAAAAAAAAAAGTAATGATTTGTTTTTACTGTGCATGTGTGCATTTAGTAAAATATTTTCCTTATTTTGTTACATGATCAGTAGGTGGCACTGTTGTAGCAGATTTCATAGCAGAAGAGAGCATGAAAAAGTGTGGTAACTGTAAGAGGAGTAGGGACAATTCTGAGTTTGGATGTTAGTTGGCCAGCTTAGCCTATTCTTGCAGTGCGGTGGGAACCCCCAACCTGACAGTGCAGTACAGCAGCAGGTAAGGCGTACTGGAAACCTGGGACTGGGAGAAATGTACAGCACTGGTTGTACTGGCCAAACGAGGGCCTTTTTTAAAACAATGTAGTGAGGAAAGGAGGCCAGGCCAGCCATATTATGCGTGAGGAAAGGAGGGTGAAGTACTACAAAAGCAAGTGACAAGGCTGTTGGCTGGTACTTTTTTTTTTTTTTTTTTTTTTTTTTACTGTGGGTATGCACAGGGATGTCCCAATGCCATGACTGTTAACGAATAAACACTGAATATTTGTTTTAGCCATTAGATAGTTTATAGTAGTCTATAGTTAGTTTACAAAGGATACACACAACATTTGATCTAGAAGCCGAGGGGTAAAAGGTGAAAACATGTCTCAGAGACAAGCAAATACAGCTCCTACTAGTTTGCCAATTACCAGCTGAATCATGAATATTACATTTCCTGAACATGTGCTTAGATTTGATATAAAAAAGGACCTGTTTGAAGGCAAGCACAGTCTGTGCGAGTCAGCAGAAGATATGAAGCCTCTTGAACATGAAGCTACTGTTAAGTGAAACAATGTAAGCTTATAAATTCCGTAACTCAGATGGTCTGGCACTAGTGTTTTCCATCAGTTAGATAAATTACAATCAAACTTGGCAAGTTATACTCATTACAAAACAAAACAACACATTTTTTCCCTTCTTTGGTGTCAACCTATACAAGATAAAAGGCTGAAATGCTTGGCGTCTTCATAAAGAATGAGACGTGAAGATAGTGTACACTGAAGAGCAACAGCTTCAGTGAAAAAAACATTGAAATGATTAATGTTATTGTTTACCTCTTGAAGTGTTGCAGTAATTTACTTTTGATATGTCATCTGACTCTGCACTGCAATTATCATGCTTAGGTTTCTAGAGTTCATATAGCAGACCATTCAGATTACAAATCCGCGAACACATTGCTGTATTTAAAAAATACTTTCAAGAATGTTAAGGTTGGGATTGGGGTTGGGGTTGGGGTGGAGGGGGTGAATGGCGCTGGACGAATTCCCTTTGAGTGTTGACATTTGTTTCAACAATGTTCAGTTTACCACACTGCAGGTCAGACATTCTGTTTTCACAAAATATACCTTATAATCAAGCTCCAAACAGGTAGACAATGCAGCCTAGTGGAAGAGCACAGAGCTGTGAACGTGAAGAACAAGGTCTGAATCATATCTAATTACTATGTTATCTTGATCAAGTCTTAACCTATTCTCTCACTCTTTCTCTGTACTTAGGCTCCTCAAGCTTTTCTTAATTGTCCTCAATCTCACATAACCATTTTGTGTACTGTAAATTGTTAATGAACTGTAAAGCACATTGAGATACTGTGTATAGGACCACATTTGTTTCTTATTATATAAATTGAGTTTTTATACAGTAATAATTCAAGGCGTTATGCTCTGCATTTATCCATCTCTTCCTCCATCTCCCTGCTGGCCTCTGATCTGCAGATGTTTTACAGTTACTACCCACTGAGAAATCAACGCAGGGAGGATGTGTGTGAGTGTGTGCTTCATTGTCAGAGACTGTCCCTTTTTCAGCCAACAGATGGTGGGTAGGATTATTCATACTTCATGATTTTGGATGCTGGACGGTCTTGCATCCAAGACTGCTTACAGACATTTTTTCACATGAGGATAGTGCGTAAAAGGTTTTGGCTATAATATACTGTAAAAAAGTCTAAGGACTAGGACCTAGATACTGTAGATGTCAGCCCTCCTAACACTGCACCTTATGTCCCTCTGGTGGAAGCTGTTTTTACAGATGGTCTAGGGGAAAAGGAATCAACTGCTGGAGGGTTGGATCACGTGTGCAATAGTGCAAAAATATACAGATTGCTTTATGAAGGGCAGTTGCATGGCACGGGTATAGGGCTGGGTATGGGCACCATGCTACAGAGCAGTGGAGTCGGTCAACTGTGGCAGACAGTGGTATTCAAGAGAGCAATGAAGCCACAACAACAGTTCTCTATGGTATAGGTGAATAGTAGATTCATGCCGGCAGTGCAACTGACTCTGGCTTTCATGCTTATACCCGCTTTTCAAAGAATAAAAGTTGGAAAGAGTCCAAGTTGGGAGCAGAGATAAATAAGAGAAGGCAAAGGATTACACACTTAGACTGGGGAGGGGAAGGACGGGGGGTGTGAGGAGGAGACGACACCAGATGCTGCCTGTGACCAGAGCCCCACCAATGCAGCTAATAACAAAGAGCAGCTGATGTGTAGTGGGAAGGGGATGGTAAACATTATAAGCTAAACTGTGCTGGAGGAAGAAGGGCACGAAGTGGGGTATGAGGCTCAAACCCCATGCAGGTGAGGGGGACATCACTTGTGAGAGGATAGCCGACTCCCTTGTTTAAGTAGAGAGGAGTCAGGCTCAGTATATGATTCTGGACTATGGTGGGTCAAAGATATTCTATCCATAGTAGGGTAATTTCAGCTCCTACTTCATTCTCAAAGCTGCTCTGAAGTACACATTCTGGTAACAGCTCTATGGGTTACATGGATTTTTTTTTTTTATTCATCTTGGTTGAAGGAGGGAGTCTGGGTTATATACAGCACAGAAAATGTTTTCTGTATTTTCTACTGGTTTGTTAGATTTGTTTTAGTCTGTCTAGCAATATGGTCACCAGTTGAAGTTAATGGGTTTTATATTACTTTTAAGAGGGACAAAGGTTAGGAGAGCATTGAATCAGGGTCCCAAGAATGAAAATTAGAAATAAATTAGTAACACACTGTTAGATGTGTATTATGAGTACGCTAACAGTTACCCGTAAAGTGAAAGGTCTGAATTCTGTAATTAAAACACAAGAGTTCTGACTGAACTTAAGATATCCCTGTGTGATCTTGTGTTTTATTCAGGAATTCCACTCATCAGAGGGAGAACATGTACGGTAAAACAGAGAAGGGACTGAGTTGGACAAATGTTCACAGCATCACATCCGAGGGCTAGAAAAGCATCACCGGGAACTGCAATTCTGATTAGGAGGAGTCTTCCTTTAGAAATAAAGAGAACAGCAACAGACCTGGAAGACAGACTTGTAATTTTGGAAGGGATAATATAGGGTGAAAATATTATCTTAGTCAACATTTATACTCTAAATATTGGTGCCTATAGAAGATAAGGCTGATAGTGTTCTGAATGGTAAAGCAGACAGGCAGGGTGGAATGTACACAGATGTTTGAGCTGGTAAATGGAAGCAGAACTAGAAGACATGCATTCAAACTTTGCATTCAAATGCATTTAGAAGGCTGTGTTGTCCAGTAGTGTGGTCCACAGCACTGACTTGGGAACCAGAAGATTAAAGATTCCAACACCACTACAGCCAAATACTCACGGTGTGACCATGGGCAAATCACTTAACATCCCAGTGCTTCAGTCCTCTTGGCTGCAGAAATGGGAAGCAGGACCCCACTGAAAATGAGATGCTGCATCTCAGCAGGGAGATGCTGCCTCGCAGCAGGGTTATCCTGTGTAAATAAATCACAAAACTAAGGAGGGAGTAGCAGGATAACAGGAAATATTACACAGTATCACTTCACACGGAGGGTGGCCAACATGTGGAACACCACAACTGGAGAGGCTGTGGTAGCTAGCACTGTTAAGGCTTTCAAAGCAGGTTCCCAAGGAAGAATTACTTTATTGAACCCAGCAGCACCAATACAAGGAGACTGCTAAGGACAGAAATGCACCCTTGTTTTAAAGTAGGGCATTTACTTTTCTAGTATAGTTCACCTGGAATGTTAAATGGACAGGTTGCTTCATCTGCTAAAATAAGCAGCAGAGCAAGAGATTTGGATTAAGCTGGATCTGAAACAAGAAAAGAATGAGAACTGAACATAACAGCAGGCATGTAGCACAGATCATCAAGCTGCTCACTTCCTGTGACAGATGACAGCTAGCGTCAATTAGTACCTCACATTGAAACAGAAAGTCAAGGCATAAGCATGCAGGTGGCAACCACAACAAATCAGTCTTCGCAGGAAGCTGGAACCTGCATGGTGGTCGATTCCACCATGTTTCAACCTGCTCTGTAAATAAAGTTGGCCTCCTGACCTAGGTAAAAATAACTGAGACTTAAATAAACTGCAGCAGGCATAAATAATTGAATATATTCGCTCATAAAATAAGTAGTTTATCCCTGTTTTCTAAAAATAAAAAAAGTAATGATGTCTTGTTGCTTGTAATCTTTTACAAATTTTAACTAACTGCAGATCTGTATTGTCCTCACTTGCACTTTGTAAGTTTGCTGTACCTGCTAATGCTTAAATAATAAATCTCCAATCACAGTTTTCATCTAAATTTAAAGATAGTTTCATCAACTAAACCATCCTTTTTTTTCCTCATATAGCTTTTTATCCCTTGGGTTCGCCTCGCTGCACCGTCCCCACCTCCCCCAGACTGGCTGCCACTTCCCCCACACTTATTTCCTCACAGGGTCCCCCATGGACTAGGGCTGGAGTGGGAGAGCTGTCCAGTCCCCCAAAGTACATGGGGGAGAGCTGTCCAGCCCCCCCCGGTACACATACCCAGAACTGGTGGAGGGGTTTGTGTGGTGGTGTGGGCCCAGAGAGGTGTGCGATGCATCAGCCAATCCTGGGGTCCCTATTACCATTTTTGGGCTGTCCCAGAGCTATGGCAACATGGACGGCACATGTGTGTGAAGGCATGAACGCTCTCCGGAATCATCATTCCTTCTCCCTACTCGACATTCCGTCAGCCTCCCAGACAACTAGCTCTGCCACCTGGGTTCCACCTGGAGGCAGCTAAGAGCTGGAAAGGCGCTCCACCCCCGGCACGGCAGAAGAAAGCTGCTGGGTGGACGCTCAATCCTCCCAGCCCCCCACTTGCCTGCCACCCAAGCTCGTTCCCAAACTGGGGTCAACACCATGGAAACAGTAAGGTGCAGACAGAGCCTCAGCCCTTTATGTCACTGGGCTGACAACTAAACCATCTTTTGAGAAATTTATTTTTTACTATGTTTGAAGTGGTTAATTCCCAATGTTCCTTCAGCACATGGATTGCTGAGAAGGCAAGGTTTTATGGTGATGCTGCAGGTATGATCCATATTTAGTTCACAGAAAAATAGGGGAAAGGCACCTTCCACTTCAACTACAACAGAGCTTTTAAAATCCTGCTTCAAAACTCCTATTCGTACAGCAGTAATAACATTCAGTTAGCTGGAGTACATGCTGAATAAACAGCTTCTGCAACTCATTAAATGCCTCAGCCTTCAGCCTCGGGTGTTTCGTCACCCACATCAGCTGGTTATTCCTTCGTATACTCCATGAAATTAACTGCACTTTCCAGGTTACTGAAGACACTTAGCTTTGGCACATGCCTCACAATCTACCTTGCTTGTGTGGTTATTAAGTCATAACTGCGTAATGTGGCTCTGTTCTGACTACAGAATGGTTTTCAAGAACCATTCTCGGAACTGGTTTTGGGGGGCATCCCATCCTTGAAAGAAGGGGACAATTGACCTGTACTAAAATGTCCAGACCAAGGCAGTAGATCAGTTTTACAGTTCAGTTTGCACACTGTTGCGTTATGAACACTTCCATAATGAATCTGTGGACAAATGTTCTCAAGAACAACTGCAATTTTCCTGTCCAGCCTAATGTAGAACCACTATAACTAAATCCTTTCGGTTTAGAACCAATCTGAACTACCCCCGACTCAGCGATCTAGATATCGGCTCTGAAACACAGCTGTACAACTACGATAGTCTGGACACTAACTGACTTAAACCGTTTCAAACCAATTTAACTTTGTTACACTCATCTGAAAATGTAAGTGTGGAACAGGGCTTTTTCATGTTGTTGCCCCTCTCCTATGGAACTCCTCACCATGGATACTGGGTCTGCTCCCTCAGTCCCCACTTTCAAATGTAAACTTAAAACCTGTCTTTCAGACAGGCATTTGAGAGTGAATAACAGCTTTGCTCTTCTGAGTGCCCCAATACTTTTTGTAAGAAAAATAAGAAGTAGCATTTATATACCACTTTTCACACATGCTGTACCCCTAAGTGCTTTACAACCAATGAAAACCCCCTGAGGAAGACCCATGTGACTGGGTCGATACATAGGGTTGTTAGCCTAGAAGCTCAGCCATGCTTTGTAATGCATAGATAAATAAATCTTTACTATTTCCAGGCAATTTTGGTGTGTGCCCAGCTTCCTTCTTCTTACTGCTTTACAACCAATGAAAGACTGGTAGTGAAGTGACTGTAAACATATATTGGCAGCCATTTTACGCATCAACACCATAGCCTTGGACAACTGCATGAACCGGTTTTTCGGGAAGGAGAATACTGGCCAGGACACCGGGGAAATTTCCCTACTTGCTGCTGTCAGTATGCAGGAGTCAGAGTCGGAGTCGGATGTCGGGAGTGCAGGGGAGCGGGCCTCCTCCCCTGTGCTTCAACTTTCAGGGGCCGTGGAGGAAGAGTGTACTGTGGCTGAGGTTGCAATGGCAACTATTATTGAATCTGAGGAGTGTATGGACGTGGTTCAGGCCGTTTCGCAAACGGAGGTTGCTACTGAGACAAAACGTACCTTGCAAGCATCTTTGAAGGCAAAGCGGTCGGCTTTGCTGAAGGACCTTTCGGTGGTGGATTTGGAGCTTGCAGCGCTCCTGCAGGCAGTTTTTGGGCTTCCTGAGGATGGTCTCATACAGTCCGGTAAGCCCCATCATGACGCTGATGGTTCTGCGTCACTCTCAAGTGACTCGCCGGTTCAGGAAGGAGGTGCTGGGGCTGGCAGTTTACCGAGTGGTTCCTCGGAGTGCCTACAGCCCCAGCGTGTTATGATACATTTATCGGTGAAACAAGCTAGTGCGACCTGTTTGAACTCTGCACCTGATTGGGGTGTGCTACCTGGAACTCGGATAGAGGTGATTTCGAAGGGGAATCAGGAGCCTGAGGTATTTTTCTTTCCCCAGTCGCAAAGGCCAGGGTGGAGTAAAAGTCGCAGTGCTGAACATTCGGAAGGGCTTTTCTCTATGGCACATCAGGACACTACGTCTTTGGATTGTGGTCAGGGGGCACCCTGGTCGCCTGAAAAAGCATTGAACGCGGCTGGTTGGGAACAGGGAGAGGGTGGTGCCTGGACTCCTGACTCTCAGGATCCTACATATTTGAACATGCTACAAAAGGCTGTGGATTCTGTGGCCACCAACACTGTTATGAGCTCCAACGATTCTAGGGGGGTCATTACTGAATGTGTTAAACAAAGGGCTGGTATTGGGGAGAATGTATTGCCCACAGTTTTGCATGCTCAGGTTGAGAATGTCTCTACTGCTTTAAATGTAGATCACAATGTGATTGGTTCCCCTGTTATCGTTTCCTCTGTACCCTTAGAAACAGAGGGTCCTCTCAGGATGGGACCTGCCCCTCAGTTGTTAGAGTTTCAGGATGACGATCCTTAGGCCTGTAGGTTTTAAACTGGACAATTTGTTTTCTTCCACGGGAGAACCAGCCCCCCGGAGGAATGTGGTTCGTTTATTATATAAAGGTGGGTTGGTGGATCCCCCGAATCGGATCTATGGGGTGAAAACATTACTTAAAGGTTCTATGAAATTTATTTCTTCAAAGATTTTTACCCTTATTAGTTTGGGGAACCATAATTTTGATATTAGCTTTAAACAGTTTTCCAGTTTAGATAGATTTTGGGCACAATATGCAGCTTGTCAGGCCTCTCCTACTTGGTCTCCCTTTCAAGCAATTCCTTTAATGAAGCCTGCAGTCAGGAACATTACTGTCATGTTTAAAAATGAAGGAGTTAATATAAAGGACATTTTATTTTGGTTGCGACAACAGTGTGAGGTACTCAACAAACCTACCCCCACATTGGATAGTGAACAAATCTGGGATGGAGGATGGAGAGTTAGAGTAAAATTGTATTCCACTAATGCTGGGCCTAGTCATTTACCTAGTTTTTTTAATCTGGGGAAAGACAAAGGTCTCATTTTCTATGCTGGTCAGCCTAAATCTTATTTTAAATGCGGCTCCCGAGTTCATTTTAGTTCAGCTTGTGATACAGTAAAGTGCAGCCATTGTTTTGATTTTGGCCATGCCTCCAGTGCCTGTCTTAACCTTTTTAAATGTAATCTGTGTGAACGTACAGGGCATGCATATGGGCGCTGCCCTTGGGCATCCCATAACAGGGACGACTGTCTTTCACACGTAGGATTAATTTCCATGGCTCAACAGGTTCAGGTCAAACTTAGTGCAGCCCGGGACACGAAACAAAGCACGCTTACCTCTAGCTCAGGGGAGTTAGCTAAAGGGTTTGAAGATATTAGTATTCAGGAAGACAGTGTCTCTCCTCTGCCTCTGACGTTAGATCAGACTGTGGTAGGTATTGCGACTTCTGTCACTGAGGTTTCTGTTGTTCCAGAGGGATCAGTGGTGGTTGATATTACCATGCTTCCCCAATTACACACGGCATCTGGTGCAGAGGTTGCAGGGTTTGATCAAATTCCACATAAATGAACTAGGAAAGGTTTGGCGGTGATAGGTCAGGGTAAGGATGGGAGAGGTGGTACGTGGTGGTCTGGCAACAAGTTTGCAGTTTTAGCCACTGGCGTCTCAGATAAAGAGTCTGGGGGTGATGATACAGATAGTTCCTCTATCTCATCATGTACCGACACGGAGGGCGGGGGATTTGGACCCTATTGTTGCGTAACTAGACAAAGTCATAGAAGTAAGTCACCCATAGGCACTTAAGATGGATTCTCTATCGGTGTGTACTTTAAATGTTAACAGCATTAAAGGCCCTAGAAAGCTTGGGGGGTGTTTTTAACTTTACAAGACTAACTGTGATATAGTATGTCTCGTGGATACTAGATTGAAACCAACCAGGAACTTCAACAAGCTTCCCGGGCATGGACCCTTGGTCCGTCTTTTTGGTCTTCCGGTATTGATAAATGTGACGGTATTGGGATTTTATTCTCTAACTCTGGTTTCCATGTATCTCGGTTGGTGGACATTCAGCCCCATTGAGCTTTATTGTTGGATTTCTCATATTCTGGTGAAAGATACAGGATTATTTGTGTTTATGCCCCTCAGACAAAAGCACAAAGGGTGTCTCTTTTTCATTTAATTAGGCCTTTTTTGTATACCTCTAGGTTAACTTTGTGGGTCGGTGATTTTAATTGTGGTTTACACCAGAGGGATAGAGGGTTACAAACCCCAAAATTATTCTGTGATTCTGTTGCCTTAAAGGAGGTTGTCACCACTGCGCAGCTTGTAGATGCGTATAGGTTTTGCCATGTGTCTGGGGGATTTACTTATTTCAAGGGACCCTTACGGACTCGCATTGATTTCATTTTTTTTATCTAAAGTTTTACGGATTCTTTCTTCTGTGACTCTGGGTGTGGAGTTTTCTGATTATGCAGCTATTAGGGTAACCTGCTCATGGCGTAATACTCCAAGGAGTAAAAAAAACAGGTGGAAGCTTAATGATTCCCTGTTGGAGGACCCTCGCCTTCAAAAATTGTGGAGGAGGGAATGGGCAGCCCGACTTTCTGTGGCAGATATCTACGAGGACCCTTGTGAGTGGTGGGAAGACTCTAAAACCAGATGGAGGCAGATTTTTCAGGGGACAGCAGTAGCAAAGCACACAGCGCAATACTTATCATATTTAGCATTACGGCAACAGTTACAGCATCTGATTTCTTTATCAGATACTACTGTTCATGATTATGATTGCGGCGGTTTGTACACAAATGAAAACCCTGCAATATGATAGGGCTAGTTCTTTGGGGCAGGAGGCACGATTTGGTACTCAGGTAACCAAAGGAGGGTTAGACTCATTTAAAGCCTGTAAAGGACGGGTGGACTCTACGTTTATTCAGGCACTACGGTCCCCCCTAGGTGTACTGGTTCAGGTGGCGGAACAACATGTTCTTTCTATGTTGGGTAATTTTCCAATTTGTGAATCTGCAGATACCTTTTTAGACTCTCTAAACCTCCCCTCACTTTCTTTAGAGGAGCAAAGCATGTTATCAAGAGATATTTTAGCCTCGGAAGTGACTCAGGCCATTGATAGTTTAAATACTAATTCCGCTCCAGGATCAGATGGCCTTACTGCTCAGTTTTTTAAAACTTTTAAAGAGGACTTGGTCCCTGCTCTAACTTTATTATTCAATGACATGTTGACCACAGCCTCCTTGACTAAGTCCATGAAGGAAGCCATTTTGGTTCTAATTTTTAAAAAGGGGGATCGGGCTGATTTACAGAACTGGAGGCCACTGAGTTTATTAAATGTCGATTACAAAATTTTGGCAAAAATTTTGTTGGCTAGACTATTAAAAATTGCGGATCGACTTAGTCTGGCCCAGACTTATGGTATTTCTGGTAGAAGTCAACATGACAATTTAATTTTGTTATGAGAATTATTTGTCCTGGGTGAGAAAGGGATGGTTTCTGGTTGGGTATTGGAGTTGGACCAAGAGAAGGCCTTTGGCAGGGTCTCGCAGGATTTCCTAATTGCGGTGTTGCGAGCTTTTGAGAATCCTGGTCAGTTTCTCTTGTGGATTAAGGCTCTCTATGATGAGGCTACCATCATTCCTAATGTGAATTGTTGGTTGGGTAAACCAGTAACTATGGTTAGGGGGGGGGTCAGACAAGGATGCCCCTTAAGCCCTCTCCTTTACAATTTTTGTATCGATACATTGATTCGGGCAATTTCCCTTTGTCCTCATATTTTGGGGTTGGGGGGCCTTTATTGGATTCCATCAAAATCTTAGCTTATGCGGATGATTTGGTTTTGACTGTGGATATCGGTACTGAGGAAGCAGCTGTGGTACAGGTTCTTGATGCGTATTCCTCAGTTTCAGGATCCAGTGTTAATTTTAGCAAAAGTGTTGAGGTGCCTATTGGACACTGTGATCTTCCACAGTCGGGAACGTATGCAGGGATACCTGTTAATACAAGTCCTTTTAAGTACTTGGGTATTTTTTTGGGGACAGGGGACGTGCGATGTTATAACTGGCAATTAGCCTTAGGGAGGGCGGAGGGGTTGGTTTCCGGATGGAAACAGTATCAGATTGGAAAGAAAAAATGGGCTGTGTTGCTTAAGACTTTGGTACTTCCCATTTTTTTTATATCTTTGTTATGTATTTCCTCCGCCTATGGGTTGTTTTTCCAGATTATATGGGATTTTTTTTCAAGGGTTTTGGGGGTCTCGTTTGAATCCAATAAAGAGGAGTATAACGTATAGACCATATAAGGAGGGTGGGGATGGGATGATCCACCCTGTGGCTTTTTTTTATAGTTTATTTTTCAATTATAATTTTGGAAAAGCGCTAAAACCTGGGCTGGTGGTATGGAAACCCTTTTTGTTGCAATGGTTGTTACCTTGCCTTCCAAGTTGGGAATTGGGGAAAAAAGGGTGGGTTTTCCATTTTACAGATATTCCATCATATGGGAAAGAAGTACTTAAGGTGGCTCTGTCCTGGGATTTTCGTCCTCAGGAATTTTGTGTATTATCTAGATTAATGCTTTATGAAAAAATTTGGAGGAGGGAAGCGCAGGATAAGGTGGTTTTCCCTTTTTGTCCTCCAAATCGTGTTGATTGAATCCTTCAGCAACTCGGCAATCCCCATTTGCCCCCCTATGTGTGGGATATAGTTTGGTTGGGTAACTACGGGCGTCTAAGTGTTAAAGGTAATCATAACCACAAAGCTTTAGACACTCGATTCTGCCCTAGGGAGGGTTGTTCGGTTATTATTGAAACCCAACATCTTTTCTGGAGTTTCCCTTTGCTCTTACCTTTTGGACTATGTTAGCTGGCTTGTGGTCTGAACCTTTGCTGGTACATTTATCTTATGAACAACTTATGTTCTGTGTGCAGGGTGCTTCGTGCTGAAAATAGCATGAAGATACTTTATTGTTTTTGCTTTGATTCGTTATTATTTATGGCAGGCCAGATGTATGCTGGTTTTGCATCAAAAAATTATTATGGTACCAGAAGTAACAGAGAATATTAGAACTGCTATTCATGTTGTTAAATTGCAGGATTTCAAACTTTTTGCAGGGCCTCAGTTTTTTCATTTATGATGTAATTGTGATCTCTTTACGGTTGATTAAGTGATGTTCTTTAGTTTATTCATTTCTGTATTTAATATGTACATTTATATTATTGTTGGTTCTTGATTTAGATGTTTGTTGTACTGTATAGGATATTATTTCTTTTGTAATGAAGTCCAACTGTTTCTCAATAAAATTCCCCTACTCCTGCAAAAAGTGCCTTGGGTTCTTTTGCTTCCATCTGGACATCCACAGGGACAACATCAAAGACAGGCAGATGGGACCTCGGTTTAACATCTCATTTGAAGGACTGCACACCCTGAGAGTATAGTATCCCCCTAGTACTATCCTTGTGTGAGAGTGTTTATGCTATGAGCCCGGTCTATAACCTGTGATCTTCTGACCCAAAGGTGGATGTGAAACCAACTAAGCCATGCTGACTCCCCAGTATTACTACTTACATATGGTGTATCTACTGTATATATTATGTTGCATTGTGAAATATTTTGTTTTTATGTTGTTTAAAAATTACTTTCTACTGTGCCTTGGTTCAAGTAAGGCATACTAGAAAGAAAACAGTATCTATCTGTCTGTGTCTCTCTCACTCACTATCTATGTATCTATCTATCTACCTATCTATCTACCTACCTACTTGTCTACCTGTCTGTCTGTCTGTCTATCTATCTATTGCAGGAGGTAGTACAGCACAGTGGTTAAGGGCAATGAGTTGCAAACCTGGAGACCTGGGTTTGAATCCCATCTGTCCCTACTTGCATATTGTGTGACTCTGAGCAAGTCACTTAACTTTCTTGCGATTCCAGGTCACACCTGGAAACAAGCTTCGGCTTAGTGTGCCTTTCCTGGTTATACAATCTCCCCTTATCCCTCTATCTATTTATCTATCTATCTATCTATCTACAGTATCTATCTATCTCACTTTGTCTTCCCCCGCTACATCTGCCATCTGCATAGGGCCCCTGTTGTGTGTCAGTAATGGTGAGTTGTGACCACTGAAGTTCAATAGTTGTTTTTTATTAAAGAAATAACCCTTTATACATGCAACATCACTTGCAGAGATGCCCAAATTGTTTTGTCTGGTACTGAGTGGGGAGTGTGAGACCAGCTGAGAGTATTGCCCAGGTCAATGAAAACTGCTCAAGTGAGGTATCCTTTGCCCTCAGATAAAACACTTAGGATAGGTATCCCTAATGCTATTACGTCAATGCTAAATTTGTCACACCTGTCCTATCTCCTGTGCACTAACGATAAATCCCTTCTCGTTGTCCCCAAAACATCCACCCTAATTGGAGATCAGTTTCCACATTACTGCACCCAAACTCTGGAACTCCCTCCACTCCCAGTCCATTGTTCCTCCTCCTCCCACTCTCAATTTAGACAATCCCTGAGGGCTCACCTGAAGTGAAAGTCTAACTGTGCCTGCAAATAATTTCTTTGCATGTAGTCCTCATATCTACCTAGCCTGCTTGATCTCGTATCATTTTTGTGTCTTTTTTGCTACAATAGGTCCTGCTCCACGTACTATTTATATCTTCCTACTGTATTATGTACTGTAATGCACATGCGTATGTATTTACTCTGTATTTTTCTTTGTACATTATGCTATGTTAATTCATGTTCTTTGCCACACATACAGTATGAATTCCCTTATTGTAGTTATTAAATTTGTATGGACGGTATTCTGGAGGCCTGGGTTCAATTCCCAGTAGGTCACATTATTTCTTTCTCACTACAGTTTGTGATTTAAACTGCTTAGCAGTGGCTAATACTGCAACAAAAACATCTGTAATGTTATATTTGTACATGCACTGCTTGTCCCCACCTCCCTGCCCAGTCTCTCCTGAACACAGAGTAGGCTGGTATGGGTGGCCATGTCCCAGTTGTGGTGCTCAGTGCACCACAACTCCATTATGGTCACTAAATCAACTTCCAGGGCTGGCATTCTGTCTCTAAGACTGTGCATTGGCACAGATGCCTCTCTATATCTTACTCCCTTCTGCTTGCTTCCCCCTTTCCTGCCTAAGTTGAAACCTGAAGCTCTTCCTCCCAAACCACGTCCTCCTTTACCTTCACCAGTCCCTGTCTCCTGTAGTCTTTTATTCTCACTTACCTGATTAATACCAGCCTCTTCCTCTGTCTTGCCCCACCCCTGTCTTCTTGTGCCCTTGCCCTACAGGAGTTTACTCCCCTCTGGCCCTCCCTCCCTCCTTGATGCTCCATCATGCGAGGGGGGCAACATTGGCTTCCCTTGGTTTTACTGCCCCCCCCAGCTAGTTTAAATGCTCATCCAAGTAGCATTTGAATCTCCCATCAAGGACTGCGGTCCCCTTCCCAGAAGGATGCAAGCCATCTCCCTTATAGAGGCCCATTTCGTCCCAGGCTGGCCTCCACTCCCCAATGCTCTCCTCCATGCACCATGACTTCAATCAGTTGTTAAATACCCTGGGGCAGAATACCCTTGCCTCTCCTCAGCCATATACACTTGACACCTTGGCAAAAGCCACCATGCATGCCACCTGATGGAGGCCCCTCACCAGCTCCCTGAAGTTATTCTCCGCTATCCCTACCTTGTTCCTCACCAGGTCATTTGTTCCCAGATGAACAATGATGTCTAGCTTCCTCCCATCTCCTGAGGCAGAAGCACAGAGGAGATAAGAATAGAATAAAAAAAGGCCCTCGAGATGATCAAAGAGGGAGGCTAATGTAGAAACTTTGTCCCCACTGATTTCCTGCCAACAATATCCTGTTCATTCTACATTACTTGAGGTGACCAGCACAAGAGTTTTAAGAGTGTCTGAGGTGTCCTAATTACGGGGTATTGTACATTATTACACAGAAGACATTTAAAATGGCTTCCAGAGGACTGAGCTATGCTGCAGCGTGTCAGTGAGTCATTCAGTAAAGTAGGCACACATGTTATTCCCCCTCCAAGTCCTTTGGGAATCCTAGTAGTCCCAGATTAATTGCCCTTGCTTCGTGCTTCAGGTATTCTGCATGCGTCACAATATAAATGTGATATATGTGTGTATATATATATATATATATATATATATATATATATATATATATACACACTTCAGTGCTCCTAAAACTGCTCTACAAAGAACAGTGACAGCCACAACATACACTACCTCACTGGTGGAAAAAAAAAAAGCCTTTGATTATTTACATAATTTCCTTATTCATTTTTCTTTGAACTGATTACGAGATCCTTCTGTTTTGCTCAAGCATGCATTAGCAACAAGGCAGTACTTCCAGTGCTCCAAATAACCTTGGCATTCAAAAGTAATGTACTTATCATTTTTGACATTAGGTGACTAAAATATAATTTTGATGAGCAAAAGTGCTTTAATCTTGAAAAAATAGCTCTTTTTGAATATTTTCAGCATATTTCCAAGGGTTGGGATGAGCATTGGTACTCATCAAAAAGTGTTTTAAGGAGTAGTTCTTAAAAATTGGTGAGTAAAATAAGCCAATATTCACCTTATCTAAAGCACTAAGTACTTCCACCAGCATAAAACAGATGAATACTTGACAAACAGGAAAATTACTTACTGTAACTTTTGATCTTCAAAAATATATTCTCAGGGCCAGCCCGCTTGCACAAGTGGCGGCACTACTGCTTGCGACATTGCTGACCTGGGTTCAAGAATGAGCATGGAACGTAGGCCAGGAGGAGGAGGATCGAGCATCTGATGGACAGCTCTCCTCCTCCAGGACAGAAGGGCTGCAGCACTTGGTAATAGTCCAACTCCTAGCGTTGGCTGGGAGTCAATGAGCCAGAGACCACAACAGAAGGGGGCAGGTAGAGAGGTGGAAGTTGATGCATCAGGCATTGGAGCACACCAGACGTCACCAGGACATCATTGCACATCCTCTCCTCCAGGGAAGCAGCACACAAGCTGAAAAATCCCTGGAAGGCAGCGCAGCATGATGCTCCCAGGTCAACTCTGTTCCCACACCAAAAAGATGCCAAGCCTACGACATGGATAGGACTATAGGGTTGACCTTGATCCCTCCTCCCTTGGGAAGCCCTGCTGTGAGGATTAAGTCATGGGCCACTCACCTGGGCAGCTTCAAGGTAGACTGCCGGTGGGGGATTGTGTGTATGGGGCACAGAAGGGTTAAATCCCCACCTGTCTCGAGAATTAAGATAGAATAAAAAAAATATACATATATATTTTTGCTCCTTCTTTAGTCTCAGAGCCAACAGGACCCTGTGGGAAACTAAACTTCTGGTGCCTTGGCATCAATACAACGTCTCGGGTCCAGATAAGTTTTAGGACTAGGAAGCATTTATTGCTAGTGTCTTCCACTTGCTAGTATTTGTATCTAAATGGTAGCGCTATAATACCACCCTCCACCTGTGAACCAAGTCTTAAACCCACTGGGCACCTGCAGCCAGTGACTCTCTTTGGTACTGCTATGGAGTCTTGAGATACCGTTCCACTGCTATGCACTGTCATGCTATGACCCTATTTTGAACATTTTACCATGTTGCAAATGACCTCCTGGTGGCCAGGAAGCAATTCCTGACACTGTCTCCCACACTGAACACACCTGATACTGATGTTTTTTGTTCCCACCTCTACTGCTTACATTCTTTTTTTTATATTTTATGTTTATTAACTTTCTGTATAAGCAGTCAATTAACATCCACATATTCTCATACATGGCATAGGTATTTTACAAATACAATCCAGGAAAATAAGACGTGTATATTCAAGTCCATGTAATCTTTTACAATAGGAGGTGGGGGTAGTCCTGGACAAGTGTCCAATGTAAATCCCAAAAAGCTCCAAGAGTTACTAGCCTCTTCAGCGGTTAAAGGTGTATCCAATAGGGGGAACAAAAACAAAGAACAACTATACAGTACAGAGACTGCTATTAAACCTGTTGCATGACTAGATAGAAAAAATAGTTAGGCAGCACACCCCCACATGCCCCCCTCATTACACTCGTGGCAAAATGTAATATCCATAAGAACAACGTTTACAAATTCACTAAATTATTAAGCATGGCCCCATTTAACCAGATACTGAGCCTAATCAAATCTAAATATTTGAGAATCAGGTGCAATCTTAAGCATTCTCCCTATTACAGCACATACTATGGGAACAGTCTTAAACTAACAGTAAACCTACAAAACTCCCAGTGGCCGATAAACCACCATTATACCCAAATAGTAAATAGATAGTTTCCCTACATATGCCCTCAAATACCTCACTAGAAAACTAGTGTGCAAGGAGGATCTTCCCCTCCTTACACCCCAACCCCATTTAACAAACCATCCAGAATAGGGATTTATGCTGTGCAGTCCATTTTTAAATTTAGTTCAGTATTGCTCCAGACTCACTGTTCAAGTGTCCTCCAAGTCAGAACTCTGTGGCTTGGATGGCACTGACTGTGCCGCAACTCTTGCTTGACTTTCTCCATCCAGCGGCCAGCGTCTTGAGGATTGGTAAACTGCCATGTTTTACCTCCATACACTATCCACAGATGCACAGGTAACAGAAAGGAGTGGATAATTCCAAGGCCCTTTAGTCATTAGTGCACCACATCAAAACTTTTGCACTTTGCTCGGGTCTGATAGGAGAGGTCCGGAAATAGCTTGATGTCAGCTTCATTAATTTTTAAAGGATACACCGCTCTGGTTGTAGCAATTAGCGCATTCCTGATTTCTGACCCTCTCGATTTAAGAAGAATTGTGCGTGGCTGGGTGGTATCTGCCGGCCGAACTCGAGGGGAGACGTTGTAGGTCTTCGTGATGGCCTCCCATGGGAATCCATCCAGCTGGAGTGATTTTTTAAGCCAGTCCAGTAAATAGGTGAGTAGAGATGCCCCTTCAACTCCCTCTGGAAGCCCCACAATTCTGACGCTGCCTGCTCTAATCCCATTTTCGAGGGCTTCCATGTGCCCCGGAAGTTGGCCATTTTCCTTAGTTAACATCACCACAGCGGCCACAGTAGTCACTGACCACTTCTCCGACTCCACAACTATGCCCTTTAGTGACTGGATTGCTGCATCATGGTGCTGAAGCTTCTGTAGAGTTTTTTTGATTTTCGAGTCCACGGCCCGCATGGACTCGGGCACTGTTTGCCATGGAGGTTCCGCCAACTGCTCAGACGTGCCTGCTCCGTTATCACTCGAGGAGCCCACAGCCTTGCTGGATTGTGGCGGTGTTGGTTTCTGTGGCCCCTGTTGTTGTGCCTTCATTCTGCCCACTTCGGATTTGATATCCTCCGATGTGCAACAGCTTGCCAAGACAGATGCCGAAATCTAGTTTTATGTAAAATTGCATTGAATTGCAATTTTTTTCCAGTTTTAGCCACCTCGTGGAAATGCTTCCAACCAGGAAGATGGCTCTCTAGTGCCCCTCTACTGCTTACGTTCTGATAGTGAGTGGATCCATGACTCATAGCATTGCACAGTGCTGCCAAGCTGTGAATATGTACAAGCGTATTGTAAATGTACAGGGTGGGAGCAAATTCCTAAAATCAGAAAGTGGGAATAAATCATGAAAAATGGTAGTAAAATACTTCTTTACTCCCCTTATCTGTTGTTACCCCCGTTGGCACCAGCCCCACCTGTCTCAGTACTTTTAGTTTTTTTTTTTTGTTATTGAGTAGGTTATTGAAAGTAAACTGATAATAATTCTAAACAGCAACTAAAAAGGGTATAAGACAGCCTGCCAGTCCCTGTAAGAAGGGACAAAAAGTGTCTTCTCAGTCCATACCTATCCAAGAGGAACTACAGTTAAAATTTAGAAAATGTGCAGTGTTTTGATTTTTGTGTGCAGCCCTAGGTCACCCTTTCCTTTCTGCAGACAGGACTTTTTTCTAATTTCATGTACTCATTTTATGGCACCTGTGAATCTCGATGATTGTATTTTTTATTGGCTCTTTATTCCAACTAAGCTTTCTGTCTCATGTAAGTTATGTGTTGAATACCAATGATTCAAGGAGTTCTGATTGTCTGTACTTTTAACTACCTCTCCTTATCTAGTGAGCACTAAAACTGAGCTCTGACAGACTCTTCCAACTGCTGTCCTGCTAGCGTGAAAATCCAGTTTGACAAGTACTGTTTGTAGGTGGGTACTCCCTTCCAACTAGGGCGGAAAGAGACAAACAATTGGGAAACTCACTTGTAGTCTTTGGTTCCATTGAGGTAGAAGCTGAGGATCCTTCCAACATAAAGGGAATTCAGAAAACAATACTTACCCAGGATTCTCTGGTTTAGGGTATAATGCTGGTAACAGCAAGAACAGCTTGAGATGGAACTCCAACACTACCTTGGGCAGAAATTTAGGAAAAGTATGGAGAACTAGTATGTCCTTTTGGAAAACCATGTATGGAGGATCAGTCACTAGAGCCTATAATTCAGACACTCTGCGTGGTAAAGTAATCGCCATTAGAAAAATGGGTTCCTAGGTTGGATACTTCATGTTACAAGTTGCTGCTGACTCAGTGTGCTTGTACGTGAGCATGTCAAGAACTAGACTGATACCCAATTGGCAACATATTTCTTTATAGGGATTTCATGTACAGAAATCCCTTTGAGAGCCTTCTGAAGAAAGGGAGCTGGGCCATGGAAATGGAACCCACTTATTAGTGGTATGCAGAGATGGTTGACAAATGAACTTTGAGGGAAGAGAACTGAAGGCCAGACACTGACTAGTCCAAAAGGTAATCCAAAACATGCCCTGGAGGGCAATGGAAAGGGTCTATAGATATTTTAGTGTACAGTAGCACCATAGGCTTTCCTAGTGGAGGTTACCTGGTTGCCAAAAAGATTTGGGAGACTCACGGTGAAGCCCCAAACCTAACTACTACTTCTTCATGAATCAAGTTTGAATATGTAGGGCCTGAAGGTTCGCATGTACCAGCTGGCTCTGGAACTGAGTCAGCAGGTCTGTCCTCAGTGTAAGGTTCAGAGGCTGCTGTATCACTGTTAGATATAGCAGTGGATACCTATTCTGTCGAGACCAACACAGGCCTATTAGTATCATCGAGTCTTCGTGGGACTCCATTTTGAAAAGCACTCACTGAAGAAGAATTGGCAAGAAGGTGTAAAAGAAAGATAACTAACCACTGCAGCCTGAATGCACTCTGACTGAAAGTGTCACGGTCTAGATTTCTGCAGCAGCAGAATGGCAGTTCTGCATTGCGATGGGACATTAAAAGTTCCACTTCCAGCATACTCCAAATGTCAGACAAAGACTGAACCAAATCCCTTGCAGGAGACTACTCATGTGGCTTTGCCACCATTAGGCTGAGACTGCCTACCAGGAATGTATCTACTCCAGAAAGATGAGTGGCCTGGAGATGAACCTTGTGCTCCAAGCACCATTCCTAGACTCCGACTGCTTCTCTGAACAGGGCATAAGAGTGTGTTCCCCCTTGCTTTTATAGAACATAACACACTTGTCCATCTGGAAATGTACCACCTTGTCTTGACCTAGGTCTGACAGGGTTTGTTGCACATACAGAACTGCTCTGATCTTTTAACACATTGATGTGGAGATTCTGTTCTACATCTGACCAGGTCCACTGAGTCTGTAGACTTTGACAGTGCATGCCCTATAACAATACTGACATATTTAACGTTACCAACCCTTAAGGTACTGGGGAAAAGAATGGGAACCTTTGAACATTATCCTTCAAGGACCACTGCATGAGAAAAATAGAGTCCAAAGAGTTGGCACCCTTACTGGGTGGTCCAAGGGCTGCAAATCCTGTGACCACAAGGTGCTGAGCATACAGTGGAACATTCTCATTTTTAGCCTAGATGGAGGAACTGTAAAAACTGACTACCATGATACCCAGCATTCTCCGCACGGAGTGTGCTGTCCCATGTCTGTTTCCCAACAGCACAGGCCACGGGAACAATAGATTCTGCTCTGTCCTCTGGAAGGAAATATTTAGCTTACCTTGAGTGAAATCCAGGGCTGCCCCTATGAACTGGAGTCTCTGAGAGGGAGCTATTTGTGATTTTGGAAAATTGAGCAGGACTACCATGGATGTCAGAAAACAACAAGCTGTGGTTGCAGCCACTTCTGTCTGATGCCTCGATGGACTTTTGATGAATAAATAGTTACTGTAGGGAAACACTTGTATCACCACCTTTCTGAGGTGTGTCTACAGTACTGCAAAACACTTGGTGAAGACACGCAGTGCTGATGCAAGCCCAAAAGGCAGGACTGAAGAAAATGACCGAGTTGCCCAGAGAACAGGTACTTGTGGGAAGTGGCCCTGGCAGGAATGTACTGATATGAATCCTATACTGTATGTCCAGTGAGGATAACCAGTCATGAGACCTCAGATGTGGTAGTACAGAGCCCAGTAATAACATTCTGAACTTTCTTAATATCATATAGTGGTTCAAGTGCAAAGTACCTAAGATCCAAGATTGGGTGCATTCTGCCAGTCTTGTTGGAACTAGAAAGTACCTTTAGTAGACGTCCTTGCACTGCTGAATGACACTAGTACCTTCTCCACTGCCCTGTTCTTCAGAAATCCTGCAAGCTCTATGGAGAGCAGCTTGGTCATAAGACCTTGTAACCAATGCAGCTTTCACAGAGGAAGATCGCAGGTTGCCCTATCAGAGCTAAGAAGCAACCATCTTGGATAATTTCCATTTCCCAGTTTTCTGTATTAACAGCCTATCAATGCTGGAAGAACAGGGTTAGGTGCCCTCATACCAGCACAACATGATCCACCTTGGGCAACTGAGGCAGACATGGGGCTAGCATTCTGTCAGGGGGCAGTGCTTGAGGCCGTCACTGTTTGCCCCTTCTGCTGAGGCTTTTGCTGGAAGGACTTAGGCATGGCATGCTGGTGGAAGCCTCTATGGTTGGTTGCCATGAAATGGCTATAGACAGTGGAAGAAGCCACACTCCTTCCTCTACTTGAAGGGGCATGGATGTTCTTCATATCCTTAAGAGTAGTTTATTTCTCATTAGACTCCATAAGGGCCCCCTCCAGTGTTGACCAAAGAGAGATACTGTATGCCACATTAAATGGGACATTCATGATCTTCTGTTGGATGTCAGAGACAAAGTGTGGCATACTAAGCCAGGAGTGGCCAATGCAAATAACAGCAGCAGCTGCACGAGCTGCTACACCTGAAGTATCAAAAGCAGCCCTTTGTTGGTGGTCACTGGATTCAAAACCTTGAATAACCACCACCAACTGGGCCTGCTTCAAAGCAGTCTTCAAAAGGCTCTGTGTAAAATCCATGAGCCTGTTCATGAGGAAGAATTTATAATGCACCTTGAAATGTAGGCTTGACAGTTTGCCACTCTGAGACCCACAGTAGCACAGGCAAAAAAGAAGAGTTACCTACCGTAGCAGTAGTTCCTCGAGAGAATCTCCTCCATTGAGCCATATCATGGAACTGTAAGCCATTGGCATCAGAACTACCTGGCAACTTTTTGCAGGCTGGGTCCGCCCATGTCGACACGCCTCATATGCACCTATATAATACTGTTGTCCCCAGCATGCCTCCACTCCGCAACGGAGACAGGCTCGGAGGATCATCGGACTGGCAGGGACCGAAGCAGTGAGGAGCACACCAGGCTCAAAGGATAGGATATGGAAATCTGAGTATAAATGCTGTATTTGGAAGCACAGGAAAAGCAGCTTGTGAAAGCAGGCAGTATTTTCAGCCATCGCCCGAATGGCGGGGGGGGGGGAGAGAGAGGGATAGCTGTGGCTCAGCGGAGGAGAGTTTCACGAAGATCTCCTGTCATGGTAGGTAACTATTCTATCTTCTTCGAGGATATCACACTCCATTGAGCCACATCATGGAACAATTCCCAAGCTGTACCCAGCACTGGGGAAGGATGGCAGGACCTAATTATCCTGAGTAAGGAGACCTTGCAGAACACAAAGGCCAAGGCCGGCATTGTCTATGAGCGACAATGTCCAGACTAGTGTTTAGTGAATGTATGAACAGTACAAGCAGCAGGACAAATGTGTGCAGTGGACACATTTTAATAACAAGCCACTGAGGTAACTACATTGCAGGTGTGGAATGTGCCTGAACAGGACCAGGAAGCTGCTTACCACAGTTCTGGCAAAAAAAAAAAAAAAAAATGTACATTAGAAGTAAACAACACTCCCCACTATCCACTGGAGAGGAAAAGTAAACAGAAAGGTCTACGGTCTGATTTATTGTTCTTTCCTACGCAACCTTCAGAAAAAAATTAGAGTTGCTATGTAATGTGACCCTATCCTTGTGAACAATAATAAACAGAGGATCTGTCACCACAGACTGTAACTTCAAGCTGCATCTAGCAGACGTCACAGCCACTAGAAACAGTGTTTTCCAAGATAGCAAGTGCAGCTCACACATAGCCTCAGGCTCAAAATGGGGTACATTGAGAGTCCCTAAGACCAAATTAAAGTCCTACGCCAGAACCAGATCTCAGACTGGGAGCTGCAGAAAGAGGATGCCCCTTAGGAATCTATCGGAAACCTCTAACTGGGCTATTGTGTTACCCTCTGATAGGGCATGAAAGGTTGGCAGAGCTGCCACGTGGACCTTTACTGAGGAATACATTAGTCCTGAGTCCTTCAGGAACAAGAGGTAGTACAATATTTTAGGAACTGGACATATAAAGGGATTCAGAGCATGCTCAGTACACCATATAATAAAACGTTTTCATTTTTGTGAATAAATGTACCATGTAAATGCCTTTCTAGCAGTCAACGGAACATCAGCTACCGTTGGAGAAACCCTGAAGCAGGAAAGCCCTATGTCCTCAGGAGCCATGCGAGAAAGGGCAGGGACCGAAGATTTGGGTGCACCCCAACACCTTGCCCATGTACCGGAAGTCCAGCACTCAGGTGGAGTGGGGTAGGAGGTTCCACTGTCAATTGCTGGAGAAGTGGACACCAAATTTGTCTGAGCTAATGCAGAGCTACCAGAAGCAGGGTGGCAGGCCTGGCCCACAGTTTTACCAGAACACCCTGTATTAGACAGAAGGGAGGAAGCATAAAGAAACTTCCATTTCCAACAGAGGGAGAATCCATCTTGCCAAAAAAGTCAAGACCCTGGAGTGAGATGGCATGTTTGTGTTGTATGGAGACACATACGGGTCTATGTCCGGACGACCCCACTTCTCAAAGAGGATGTCTACAATGGAGTCTGAGAGTTGCCATTCATAGCAGAGCATAATGGATTGACTGAGGTGATCCACAAGTGCTTCCAGGTTCCCAGGGAGGAACATCACTGACCGAAATGTGCCGCGTTCCACAGCCCAGTGCCACACTCTCACTGCTTCTCTGCAGACAGTGTACGAATCAACTCCGCCTTGATGACTGACGTAGTACATCACTGACATATTGTCTGTGCGGATCAACAGTCGACTGCACTTAAGGAGGGTAGCAAAGTCCTATAGTCGTGTAGAACAACCCCCATCTCCAGACTGTTGCTGTGAAACACTGTATCCAGAGAGTTCTGAAGGGACCCAAATGAGCTCCCCCAACCTGTCTCTGAGGCATCTATGGTCATCATCAGCAGGGAGAATGGCCACAGGAATGGAGACCCTTTCTCTAGGTTGGATCAGTCCAACCACCTGAGTAGGGAATGATGGAGAGGAGAAGTAACCGGCATGAGGTGCTCCAAGTTGTCTGAGTGTTAAGCCTACTGCGCTCTGAGGAACCACTATAAAAATCTTTATACGGAGGCGGGCCAGTGGAACTGTGAGGATGGCAGCCACCATCAGCCCGATCAATTTTAAAAGACAGCAGGCCAACACATAATCACTGGAGGTGACCAGTTGTGCTTGTGCCACTAGAACTGTGGCATGGTCTGAGGGCAGAAACATCTGACTGAGACCCATGTCCAGTACGGCTCCTATGTACTGAAGCCACTGGCAGGGGGTAAGAACTGATTTTGGGTCAGTGACCAATATACCCAGTTTATTTATTTTATGTATTTATTAAAATCTCAGATTACAAGTGCCTTTGAGCTGGGGGCTCATTTACAAAGGTTCCATGTCAGTGGGTAACAGAGGACAACATACATGATTTGGGAAGACACTGGGTAAATAAAAAAAATGTTCGGTTACATTACATTTAAGGACAGCCATACAACCAATACAACATATTAAGAGTTCATACAATTCAAAAAACTTCAGGTAGTACAATTTAAGTGATAATGCTTACATACAATGTAGACTAGGATATTAGACATTTTACTTTATTCATACCGACTTAAACTTCGCAGCCAAGATGCCTTGTCAGAAGCCTGGAGAGCTGGGGATGGTGGATGAGTTGAATTTGAAAAACGTAGGAAAGTACAAGGTGGGAGAGGGTGAGCAGGGGACAAACTAGAGAGGTGTAGGGGGGTGAAGAGTGGTAGTTGGGAAGTAAAGGTAGGGGGTGAGTGCCCTGGTGTGTGTCATAGCAGCTAAGTACAACAGTTGGGCAGTGTAAACAGGTCAGCCAGATTCCGATTAGGTTTGGCAGTCACAGCTACTGAGCGCAGCTAGGTAAGCCTGCAGCTTCTGCTTAAAAGGGCCAATTTTGGATTCAGCCAGTATGTCACAGCAGAGGGAGTTCAGCCAGTTGGGGCACGGTACTCAAAAGATCTTTGCCCTTGCGAGGCATGGCAGAAGGGGACCTTGAAAGGCTGCTTGTTTGTTCCTTTGGTATGGTGGGGATTTGTCGATGGGCATAGGAGGTTTTGAACGCCGGGGGAGGGGGATTAGGCTCAAGGATGTTTTCTTGGCAAGCAGGCAGGTCTGGTACTTCATTCTGCCATTAAGACTGAGCCGCCCAGCTTGGGCATATAACTCACAGGTGTGTGTCAGCTGGTGGGCACCTGTGACAAGCCTACAGGCCATATTTAAGGCTATTGAGATTCTCTTAAGGGTGGAGTCTGTCGCAGCGCCATATACAACTAGGCCGTAATCAATTATGGAGGTCACAGAGCTATGTATTGCAAGTCTGAGTGCTTCGTCATATCGAGCAGTGTTTGTGCCTATGAAGTAGGCTATTTTTGCATTGACAGCTTTGGCCACCTGGTCGACATGGTTTGCATAGGATAAGTTGCTGTCTAGTGTAACCGTATGTATTTGAGTGTGTGGACAAGGTCTAAAGGGGTGCCGAGGTTATTTCGGATTGTGAGTTGATGTGATCTGAGGTTGTGAATATCATGGTTTTGGCCTTTTTGTAGTTCATGAGTAATTTATGATTCATGAACCAGGTCTCAATTACAGAGAAATGTCTCTGAAGCTGCTTCTCTAGTAGTATTGGGTCTGAATTACTTGTAAAGAGTACCGCATCATCTGCATAAAGGAGAATACTGCCTTGGCACAAGTAGGGAAGGTGATTCAGGAAGAGGCTGAAGAGCAGAGGATCTAAAATGGATTCTTGGGGGACCCACATTCACACTTGACGGCTTTCAGAAAGTACCCCATTTATTTTTACCTGTTGTATTCTGTCCGTGAGATAGCTACTGAACCAACCCACGGTGTCAGGGCAGAGCCTGGGGCAGGACAGTCATTCAAGTAGCAATGCATGGTTGACCATGTCGAACACTTTGGTGAGTTCTATGAAGGATGCTCCCACCAATTGCCCATGGTCAGGTGCCTTATGTATGTACCTGGTGAACCAATTAAAGCTGTGGTGGTGCTGTGTGACTTTCTAAATCCAAGCTGTTGGAGGCATTGTATCTGGTATTTGTACAGGTATTCTACGAGCTGATCAGATACGCTCAAGTGCTTTGGACACGGGGGAATAGATATGGGGCGATAATTTGTATGTGTGGCCCTGTCCCTGCTTTTATGGACCGGTGATAACCATAGCAGCTTTCCATTTCTGGGGAATCTGGCAAACGTTAATGAAAGGTTTAGGATATCTGTTAGTGGTGTATCTCGTCAAGGGTGAGGGTGGCAAGTTAGAGATCTAGTGTGTCTCCACTGAACCTCGATTTACCTAATGCTGATTGTAGGTACTTTTTTGCATCTTTTTCGGCGATGATTTTGAAATAGGGGGTTGGGCCCAGCAGTTGGGGTTCATCAACGTCACTGCTGATTTTATCTGTTGCTGCAAAGCAGTCAGGAGGGAGTACGTTACTTAGGTATGTAAATGCAGAGTTAAAAGTGTCTGCATTTTGTTTCTGGTCTTGGGTAATGACTCCATTTATGTCTGACATGGTCAGTGATGTTTTATTAGATCTCCCAGTCAGGGCCTTCATATTGTCCCAGAAATGTCTGCCATCACCCAGTCGGTCAGTTCCTCTTTGAAGTGGTGACTTTTGGCAGTTTGGATAGCCCTTGCACAAGAGTTCCTAGCCTTTTTGCAATTTTGAATATCAGTCAAACAACTGCCAGGTCTGAAACAGTGTATATACAATCACTTCCTGAGATGGTGCTTTAAACAGATAATCGTCTCTGGAAGGGAAAACACAGATACCCTCCCCTTCAGAGGATCACTGTCATTGCTGCAAATACCTTGCTAAAGACACGTGGTGCAGAGCATGAGTCAAAGGGCAGAACATGCACTTGGTAGTGACAGCCTGAAACATGAGGTAATGTTATTACCCAAAGCGTCATCATGGACCCATGGAATAAACTGCCAGCTGAAGTAGTGGAAGCAAAGTCCGTGACATCATTCACGCTGGGGTGGGACAAGGTTAAAGCACGATCAAAAGCAACAGGAGAAGTAGGAGGCATCAGGCAGAAGAGGGGTTAGGTCCTGGGATCTGAGAAGGTCCAAGGAACACATGGGTAGACTAGATAGACCTTCAGTCTCCTAACATACTAAAATGCCTGCAGAATAGGCCCAATGGTCTTTCGAGTCTGCTTGATTTTCAGCACCTGCACTGAGGGCCGATTTATGTGTCCCCCCCCTCCCCCTTGGGTTATACTGTCCTCAGTCCCAGATTTTCCACTTGTATTGGGCCTAGTCAGATTTACCTTCCCCCTGTACCTGTCCCATCCCCTCTTAAACTCGTCCACAGTCTCTGCCTCTACCAGCTCCCTGGGCAGCGCATTCCATGGCTCCACCACTCTTTCAGTGAAATAACACCTCCTCCTCCTCTTCTTCCCTCTGAGCCTGCCCCCTTCCAGCTTACACCCGTCACCTCTCGTGGCCCCCCCCTTCCTTTGAAGCACCCTGACTGGGCCTCCCTTTTTGATCCCTTTCATGTACTTAAAGACCTCTATCATGTCCCCAATGTCCCTCCTCTCCTCCAGGGTGTATATGTCGAGCTCCTTGAGCCTCTCCTCATAGGTCCTCTCCCCCAGGCCCCAGATGATTTTGGTTGCCTTCCTTTGGATCCTCTCTAGGAGTGTAATGTTCCTCTTTAAATGTGGTCTCCAAAACCGCACGCAATACTCGAGGTGTGGCCTAACCAAGCAGTTGTACAGGGGAAGGATCACGTCTGCCTTTCTGGAGGTAATCCCCCTGGTGATGTATCCCAGCATCCTATTTGCCTTTGCCGCTGCCCTCCTACAGGTCTCTGAGTTGTTAATTTTGACATTTACCACTACCCCCAGGTCCCTCTCACCCTACATGACTTGAATCATGTCTCCTCCCAGGGTATACCCCTGGCCTGGATTTCTGACTCCCATGTGCAGAACCTTGCACTTCCCTGCATTGAATTTTATTTTCCATTTTCCCGACCACCTTTCCAGAGCCTCCAGGTCCTCCTGCAAGGCCACCTTCCTCTCCTCCTCATCCACCACTGCACCCAGCTTTGAGTCATCTGCAAAGAGACTCATTTCACTCCTGATCCCCTTCCTTATGTTTCAGACATAGGTGCTGAACAGAAGTGGCCCCAGCACTGACCCCGGGGGCACCACACTAGTAACCCACCTTGGGGATGAGGCAAGCCCTCCAACCACCACCTTCTGAGTATGCTCAGAGAGCCAATTTCCTATCCATCTTAACAACTGTCTCCCCACCCCCCTTTCCTTCAGCTTAGCCAGCAGGCCACTGTGGGGTACCGAATCAAACGCCTTGCTGAAGTCCAGAAAGAGGACATCCACTGGCCTACCCTGGTCCAGGGCCCTCATCACCCAGTCACAGAATTCAACAAGATTCATCTGGCATGATCTTCCCGTGACAAAGCCATGCTGCCTATCATCCAAATACCCAGTTTGCTCCAGTAAGCCCCCTAGCCTTTCCTTGATAATACCCTTCATCACCTTGCCGACCACCCACGTCAGGCTAACGGGCCTGTTATTACCCACCTCCTCTCTTGATACTCCCTTGTGGATCGGCATGACATGGGCCACCTTCCAGTCTTGGGGCACCAACCCAGTCCTTAGACAGATGTTAAAAAGCTCCGCTAGGGGGACTGCCAGGACATCCGCCAGTTCCCTCAGCACCCTGGGATGTATCTCATCTGGCCCAGGTGCTTTCTCCGTCTGAAGGGACCTGAGGGCTTCCCTTACTCTCTCTCTACCAGGATTTCAGCCTCCACATCCTCCCCCTTTTCACCCTGTACTGCTGGCCACCCATCTGTCTGTGGTGGCCCCTCCTTTCCCCAGACCCGTCAGGCTCCTGTCTACGGTCCACCCCTTCCTCTGGTTTGCCCTGCTCCCCCCCAAAGACATACCCCCTCCACCCCGGTAAAACCGAGGCAAAGTACTCATTTAGGACTTCTGCCTGTTCCCCCGCCTCCTGTGCCCAACCATCCACTATCCTTATCCTGCTGATCTGCCCCCTTACTTTCTTTTTTTCCCCTATGTATCTAAATAACCCCTTGTCCCCCCTCCGGATCCCACTGGCCAAGGACTGCTCCTTTTTTGCCTTAGCTGCTCTTACCACCCTGGTGACTCTCTCGGCTGTCAGTTCATATTCCTCCTGATCCCTTTCACTCCTTGAGCGCTTGAAGGGCCTATAGGCAGCCTTCTTGTCCCTCACCACCTCCTGTATCTCCCGGGTCCACCAGTAGGGTTTTCTGGCCTTGCCAAACTTATTTATTTTATTTATTTTATTTATTGTAGAGAATCAGTTTTACAACCTTTGAGTCAAAGACTCGTTTACAAAGGTACCTCGTCAATAAGGGGGGGGAAGACAACAATAAAAGAAGAGGTTAGAACAGTGGAATGACAGAACATGTTAGATACATAAAAAAATAAATAAATATACACTTGGAGAGAGCAGACAGCTAGGCTGCGCTGGATTAAACTTGTGGAAGGTCCTAGCATAGGTAAAAACAACACGGGATTCAAATCGATAGCAAGTCATAAGTTAAGTAGGTAGAACATTGGTGTAACGATAATGGTTACAGTAGTCAAAGTGAGCATGACAGGCTAATATGTGGGTATATAGAGACCGGTGTGCTGGGGATTTGAAAGGGGATTAGCAGGGACCGGCATAGGGCAGAGGGGTCTCTTATGCCTTTCCCTTGCACAGGATCTGGTAACCTCCTGTATTCCCCTCCTAATGATCTCCCACCTGCTGTCAGCATCCATATCCGGCCTTATCCTGCTCAAACGATCTTTAAGGATCCTTCCCATCTCCCTGAAGTCTTCACCCCTAAAGTCGGTTACTACCATCCTTGTTTGGCTCCCCCCCCCAGATCCAGGAAGAACCAGACTCTGGCGTGATCACTCTCTGCCATTGGGTCCCTCACCTCCAGGCCCCTAATCTGATCACTGTCTACCAGGACCACGTCCAGTGCCCGGGCCTCCCTAGTTGGCTCACCCACCTGCTGGGTCAGGAACGCATCCTGGAAGACATCCAGCAGCCTCTGCTCCCTGGCCACTGGTGATGTCATAGTCCCCCAGTCTGTTCCCGGCATGTTGAGGTCCCCATTACCACTACTCCTCCCTTTCCCAATCTACAGTGTCCCTCGAGATTTGCCACCAAACTTTCTTCCAGAACCTCTGCCAGTGCTGGTGGTCTGTATACCACTCTGACCTTTACTCTTTTACCCCCCTGCGTCAACAGGGTGATCCAAATAGCCTCCACGTTCCCCTCCGCCTCCTCTACCCCTCCAACACCCATGCCATTTCTAACAGTGCTACACCACCACCCCTTCCCTCCCCCATCTTTTCTGAACATAGTATAGCCCTCCAGATTTAGGTCCCACTCATGCCCTTGAGTGGCCCAGGTCTCAGTGACTGCTGCCACATCTACCACCCACTCAACTAGCATCGCCTGGAGCTGAGGCATTTTATTTCCTAAGCTCCTGGCATTTATCAGGACCACTCTCCACCCCTTTTCCTTCCTGTCCTTCCCCCCACTTGAGCTCCCATTTCTCAGCTCCTGCACCCTACCTAGTGACCCATTTCCATATCTCCCTAGCCCCCTAGAGAAGTGGAGACCATGTCCCTCATTTATTGTACCAGCTGGTACTGCCCCCTTTTTGATTCCTCCCCCTTCACTAGTTTAAACCCCACCTTTCGCTGATGAATCCAGCTAGTTTGAGCTTAAGGATTTCCTTCCCTTCCAAATTAAGGTGCAGCCTGTTCCTAGCATACAGCGCCTTATCCTCCCAGGTCTCCCCCCCAGTCCCCCACCAGGCCATACCCCAATTCCCCACACCACTCCATAAGCCACTGATTTATCTCCCTAATCTTCTTCTTGTTTTCCCCACTAGTCTTTGGCATCGACAGGACTTCCGAAAAGGAAATCTTACAGGCTATGGAAAGGCATACCCTGGCCAACTCCCGGAAGCTTGCCTGAATTTCTAGTTCACTATTACCATTTATGTCATTTGTCCCCAAGTGCACTAGAATGTCTGGGTTCCCCTTGCATTCCCTTGTCAGTGAATACAACTCATGCTTGGCCTTGTGCACCGTAAGGCCTAGGTGGCATTTGGTTCTGACCAGACAAGTTTTACCCTCCCCCTGCCCCTCCCACTGCATGCCTCTGATCATGAAGTCCCCCAGTAGCAGTACTCTAACCTCCCCCTTGCCTCCCTGTTTGCCACTCGGGTTTCCCCTCCTTCCATGCCCCTCCTTATCCCTTCGTCCAGGTTCTCCCCCCAACCGGCTCCTCGCACCTTCCATAATCTAGGTGTCGAAGGTAGCCCCTTCATTATTTTCCCTGGTCACCTCCTCTACCTGTGTTCTGGCCTTCTTTATCCCTCCCCCCCCACAAGTATCTTTCTCTGTATCTCTTTCCCCACTACTGACTAATCCATCTGCCCTACCTGTTTGACTACCTTGCTTTCTGCTCACTATCATCCCATTTATGTCCTGCGCCATCCTGCCTGTTGTGCTCCTCTGTTCCATACCCTCAGCCTCCATCTTGTTCCCCTGATCCTCCTTTTTCTTCCCCCACCACCCCCTTCCCCATCCTGTCTGGGTCCCCATCTACTGCTCCTTGCCTCTTGCCCCTTCATCCTTTCTATCCGCCCCACCCCAGCTTCACCAACAGCCACATCATCATCATCCTCATCCTCCTCCCTCACGCGCCTCTTCCACCAGCGGACGAGAGGTTAAAATTATTGTGAGCCTTAGCCCATCCCCAGTGCCTCCCCATCCCTACCACCCTCTCAGTTTCCTCTGGACACCCCGCCTCTTGCCTACTGCTGTGGAAATTTCTACCTTTTGGGCCCCACCTGCCAGGGTCCCCTAGAGCCCCCTGTGTACCCCTCTTCCCTTCTCCCCTAGTGTGAGCACCTCCCTTCACTCCTCCCCCAGCATGGGAGGCCCTAGCACCTAGTGCTTCCACGTAGGTGACCGCTTGCCTCCAACCTCTCCAATCCCCCCACCCTCCCTGAGCACCCCCAGCTGCCTTCGGATCCCTTCTACCTCCTCCTTAAACTGTGCCAGCTGGTAGCACACTGGGCATCCCCCAGACTTCCAAGCTCAGTCCAGTATCATGGCCGCACCACAGCCTGTGCACCCAACCACCCGCCCAAAGATACCTGCTCTAGTGACGTGTGGTCCTTTCCCCATCATCATAGCAGTCTTTTCTAGGCCAAATTACCAACTCAGTGGCTCTACAGTTTCTCGAGCTACCAGTACCTATACCTACACGATCCCCCCATACAGCATAAAGACTTTCAAACTTGCAACGCTTGAGTGTCTGAACTTTTCTCCACCTGACTATTAGCCTTAAGAGTTAGCTCATAGGGGAGGTTTGCAACTCCCTAAGCTCCTCCCTCCTAGGCTTTAAACCCAACTCCCAGTGGCTTTTCTGTATTTAAGAAAGGCTAATGCAAGGGGTGGGTGACAGTCCTGCCCCTTTCCACAGAAAGATTTTAAGGATTTAGGCTACATTTAAAACACAACAGCAAAACTTACGACAAAAAAGATAAAGAAACTCTCCAAAAACAGCCTCACCACATCTTCAAACTCCACTGCTAACACTACCCACAGCAGGAAGATTTAAAATGCCTCAGTGAGCATTTAAACAGAGATTAACTGAAATGCACACAACCTTGATTGGCTGGCTATGTTACTGGCCAAAGAACCCTCCCCCACAACAACAACAGTCTCCAGCCACAGAATGATTTAAGATGTAAAGATTTCTGTCCCTCTAGCCACACAAATATTTTAAGGATTTAGGCTACATTTAAAACACAATAGCAAAACTTACAAAAACTTATGACAAAAAAGATAAAGAAACTCTTCAAAAACAGCCTCACCACATCTTCAAACTCCACTGTCGTCTTTTTTTCTCTGTTTCTATGTTTTTGTGAGATTTCCAGATTTTGTCATGACGGTAAGCACCCTCCATATGCAATGTGATTATCCATTCCCCTTTTAACAAGAGAGGCAACAGGGACTGTAGAGACACCATTCTGAACTTCTTGTATTCTTTGTACAAGTTCAGATCCAGGAGATCTAGTACAGGTTGTAAATCCCCGGCCCACTTTGGAACCAGAAAGTACAGAGAGTAAAATCCTTGATTTATTTCTACAGCCCGGACAAACTCCATGCCCTTTTACAGAGGAGGGACTGAATTCCTCCAGTAGAAGGGCAAGCTGTCCCGGAGGATCTCTGGCAACGGGGAAGTAACTGGAAGAATACTAAGGAGCTCTAGGGCATGTCCATGCTGAACCACCTCCAGAACCCAAGAATCTCTAGTGATCTCCCTCCATTTTGGTAGAAAGAGGGACATATGGCCTCCCAACAAAACCTCCTGAGGCAGTGAGGATGGAGGCAACGGAGGGGGAGACAGAAGGCACCAGGGGTGCGACTAATAGTCTGATCTTTTGTAAGTCTGACATAGGCATCAAATGGCAAGTATGTGGCTTAGGAGGTAGAGGGCTGAGGCCTCTGTGCTGCATGACAGGGCCCTTTTGAGTAACTTCAGCCAGGACAGTCACAGGGCCTATGAAAACACCTTTGACCCCTTCTTCATGGTTTGGGGTTTAAGGTATGTAGGGACCTGAGAGTCATCCTCGATGTTTACAGATCCACCAGAATATTTTCAACATCATTACCAAAAAGTTGCTTCACCCTAAAAGCAGCATTATTACAGATTGTGGCACATGACAGGGAAAAATAGGCCACCTGAAGCCAAGAGTGTTGATGTATGTAAATTGTGGAGGCAGCAGCCCTTGCACCAGCATCAGAGGCATCGTATGCTGATCTGAACAGGTGCTCACCTGATAATTGACCATCTGTAATTGTTTGCTGAGCCAATATTTTGCCCTGGCACTCAGACAGTTTTTCAGCAAGAGTGGCTATTGTCTTCCAAATGCAGTTCTGATATTTAATCATATATGCCTGACAGTTTGCAATTCTGAGCCCTAGGGTAGCAAAGGCAAAAGTCCTTTTACCTACGACATCCAGGTTCCTAGACTCCTTGTCATTAGGAAGAGCTCAATTGTTTTGGTGCTTTAGATCTGTTGTGAGCAGCCATAACTGCCACAGAGTCTGTTTCAGGCTGTGAAGAATAATAATATAGCTTTGCAGCAAGGGCAGGATATTTTTATCCACCTTCCTGGGAACAGCAGACAGTTGTGCAGGCCTATGCCAGGCAGCCAGCTTAGCATCCTCAAGAACTGAAAGCACCGGAGGAACAGTCACTATAGGAGAGGCTGAAACTTTGAAAAACTCATAAAAGAATTTTCTTGAAAGAGTCCTCCTCAGCTTGGAACCCCAATTTTGCCTGAATCTGTTTAAGGAATGCCTGAAATGAGGCATCCTTTGGGGAAGATCTTGGTGTATGTACCATTTGTCTCTCCTTCCTCTTCCATAGCCACCTCCTCCTCTATGTGTTCTGGATTATATTTCACTTCATCATTGATATCCATCGGTATAGACGGAGAGTTGACGGGACAGGGAGAAACATGAGGAGGTGCCAACTATGGGGGTCCAGGCAACGGCAGCCGTTCCAGGCCCAGCATTAGAGCAAGGATAGAATATGTAAGAGTCGAAGGCTTTGTCATGAATGGACCAGCCAGAGACACCAACTGAGTAAGTAACAATGGCATTGGCAGCAGGCACTGAAACAGCACCGACATTGTTTGATACAATGCCTGTGCATCAACAAAGCCCGAAGGGGTCACTGACAGTTGAGACGCCAATGGGACAGTGCCTGATGGTGGAGGAAGATGCGAGTCCCCTACTGGGGAGGATGAGACGATGCCAGACCTCAACCTTGGTGTATGTAAGACAGCCAGTGGGGGGGCAAGGACCTACAGCAATTGCCTAGGATCCATCTTTTACTTTGGACTTCCCCCATCCCATCTAAGTGGTGAACAGGAACAGTCCAGAAAAGTCTCTTTTTCCTTTCTGCTTTTCTCCTTGTCTGAGTGGTGGTGCTTATTCATCAAATTTGATGACTTATCTTTTCTCTTCAGCGACTCAGCGACCACTGCTGCTAACCTCAGAGGTCGATAGGCCGACGGTGAACTGGGAACAGGAGCAGATGTCAACAGAGAAGCCACCTTCTCCATAGTCTGTTTCTCCATTTCTTGGACAAAAAAAAAGTTTTCTAAAGCTTTCTAATGACATCTCATGGTTGTCTGGTAAAAGTCCTGGCAGACTGCACATGTTTTAACACTGTGGTTAGTACCGAGGCAACAGATACAAATGGAGCAATCATCATCTTTATAAATTTAAACATTGCCACAATGGCAATACTGGAACAATGGTTCTTTGTCCATTCATGGCATAAAAGTTTAAAGTAAAAAATAAACTGAAAGAAGTATACAGCAACAGCGTACTTGCAAAAGTTTGACGACGTTCTTCAGTAGCAGTGGACTGATAAACAAATGACTGCAGAAGAAAGAACTAAGGCATGCTGGAGACACTGATGTTATATAGGCACCAGTGAGGTGTGTTGGGGGCTGAGCTCTCGGAGGACTGGTACCCAAAAGTATACTAAATAAATAAAAAATAAAAAATAAGTTTCTGGGTGGTCCTGATGCCGACAGCTTACACTTCCATGATGTGGCTCAATAGAGGAAGATATCAAAGATGACCCCTCTTTTCTCTATCAGTCTTTCAAGACTATCAGGGGGGCTGCATAGCTAACTCTTTGGGTGTCACTTGACTTGTCACTGGCAGCCATAGTCGCAATCGCATGTGCTACTGGCTGAGTATAACGGGCCAGTTTGGTAAGAGGTGCTAAGCACTTTTTATATGGAAGCCAAGGGACTGCAGATATGGAAGCAGGCTTACTCCTTGCAGCTTCTGTAAGGGCTTCCAGAGTAGTCTGGATAGGGGGAACCAGAGATACAGGGAGCATAGGAATAATATTAAAGTATTCTAGCTGTATCTTCTTGGACTGGTCTACAAATACAGTTTCAAAATTTGGTGCTTTGTGCACCTCATTTAACAGTGACTGAAAAAAGTGATTCTCCTTAGGAATCCTCACTGATGGTGCAGGCAGAGTAGTAGCCTCAACAGAAGAAAATTGCTAGACTGGGAACCTTGTCTTCACATCTTTTTCTTATGCGATGATAAGGCTGAACAGTCCCTGCATTCTGATGCCGAGCAAGAGTGAGGTCAGAAAGAACAGTTACATAAGAACTTACTGTAACAGTAGATCTTCAAGGGGATCTCAGTCATCAGGTCACAACATAGGAACTTCACCATTGGTGAAGCAGGATCCACATGGAAGACTTTTCCAGCAGTAAAACTGGAGCCGCCCACATCGAAGTCACCTGCTGACGTCATCAACCCTATACAGGCGTGAGCAACCCTGCGCCCTCCTCAGTTCTTAACCCCCAGAGACCAACGCAGCAAACTCCAGCCATGGGGGACTAAGGAGAGAGAGAGAGGTGCCCAGGCCAAAATAAAAGGTTGAAGTCACCAGATAGCCAGTCTGAAAATAGGACCCCCAAAAAGGGGATGGTGGGAGGGAAGGCAGACTTAATGACAGAGACCCCCTTCAAGATCTACTATTATGATAAGTTCTCACATAACTGTTCTATCTTCTTCGGGGGTATCTCAGTCATCAGGTCACATCATAGGAACGGGACCCAAGCAGTCACAAGTGCTGTAGAAACAGTCTGGGTGATAGGCAAACTGAGGCACAAGACAGAAGGCCATGAAGAACAGCCTGGCCAAAACCTGCTCAGGCTCTGGAAGCAATGTCCAGACTGTAATGCTTAGTAAAAGTATGGATGGTACTACAGGTGGCAGCAACAGCGCAAATGTCAGCAGCTGAGACCCCTTTGAAACAGGCCACAGAGGTAGCCATGCCCCTTGTGGAGTGAGCTTTGACTGCCCCTGGCAACCCCTTGCCATGCTTGTTGTAGCAGAACACAATACAATCGGCCAACCATTTGGACAAATATCATTTGGAAACCTGAATGCCCTCTCTTCCAGGGGCGAAAGAAACAAAAAGCTGCTTTGACTTCGTAGTCTTTAGTTTGGAGCAGATAATATTTCTGAATTCTGCGCACATCTGAAGTATGGAGCAGTGTGCTTCCCCTGGATTGGCATGCGCCAGAAAATACACAGATAGGTGGACAGATTGGTTCAAGGTAAACTCAGACACGACCTTAGGAAGAAACTTAGGATTCATGCGCAGACACCCTGTCTTTGTGAAAAACCAAATAAGGCTCATCACACCAGAAAGCCTGAAGCCTGGAAATCCTTTGAGAAGAAGTAATAGCAACCAAAAAACAAAGCTTTCCATGAAAGGAAGCATAGCTTGCAAGACGCGGCTGGCTCAAATGGAAACATGGTCAATTTTTTCAAAACAAAATTTAAATCCCAGGACAGGGTTATGGATTGCAGGCTTCAGATGCAGGATGCCCCTGAGAAATGTACGGGTCACATCTACAGTAGCTGAGCCACAGTATGACCACCAACAAGTTTGTGGAAGGCAGATACAGCTGAAAGGTGCACCCTGAAGGATGAATACTGGAGGCCTGAGTCCAACAATGATATCAGATAGTCCAAGATTTAGCTCACCGGACAGGTGAAAGGGTCCAGATGGTGAATCTTTTCCACTTCATTGCATAGGGAGCCCTAGTGGAGGGTTTCCTAGCTGCCACCAAGATGTCAGCCATCTTCTGGGAAACCCCAAACTGGGCAATGGCTATGTCCTCAGGAGCCAGTCATGCAGACAAAGGGACCTGAGGTATGGATGGACCAGGGTCCCCATAGCCTGTGTCAGCAGGTCCCTGCAGAGAGGTAGGGTGATTGGAGGTTCTGCTACTAACTGTTGCAGTAATGGAAACCATATCTGCTGTGGCCAGTAGGACACTACCAGGATCACGCTGGCCTAATCCATCTGCAGTTTAACACCCTCTAAATCAGAGGAATTGGAGGGAAGGCAAAAAGGAGCCTCCTGCTCCAAGAGAGGGACACTGCATCTCACCAGAAAACTCCAAGCCCTGGATCTAATGAGCAGAAATTGGGAAGTTTTGTGTTGAGTGAGGACACAAGAAGGTCCAACTCTGGTCAACCCCATCTGTTGAACAGATGTTCTGCAGTGGATGATAGAAGCTCCCATTCATGCATCCTGGACGGAGTCCAGCTGAGGCTGTCCACCAGAGTGTTCAGCACACCTAGGATATGGACTGCCAAGAGTTCAGGCCATGGTCCAGTGCCCAGTACCAGACTCTCATTGCCCCCTGCAAAGGGGGTATGAATGCATCCCCCCCCCATTTATTGATATAGTATACCATGCTGAGATTGTCTGACTGAATCAACAACAGGCCCAGAGAGGGGTAGTTCTGGAAGGCCTGCATGGCATAGAGAACCACCCTCATCTCTTGGACATTTATATGGCGGGATATCTTGATTTGGAACCAAGTACCCTGAGCCCGGAAGTGACCCAGGTGCGCCCCCCAAGCCCAAGCTGAAGGAATCCATAGTGAGAACCTCCTGGGGAGACAAGATCAGGAATGGGACTCCTCTTAAGAGATTTTGGGGTTCCATTCACCACTGGAGGACCTTGTAGACAGGTGAAGAGATCAGCACCAGCTGTTCCAGGGTGTCTGTGCATTGGTCCCACAGCACCCAAAGGGTCCACTGGAGCACCCACATGTGCAGTCTGGAAATAGGGACTGTGGCAATGGCCGCAGCCATGAGGCTCAGGAGTCTTAAGGAAACCCTCATGGAAGTATAGTGGCTGTGAGCCACCACCAGAGCCAGTGATATAAGGCACTCTGCTCTGTCCGGAGGCAGGAAGGCCTTACCCTTTGCTGAGTCCAGTACCGCCCCTATATACTGCGGCCTTTGGGATGGGATCAAAACGGACTCGAGCAAGTTGACTGTAATGCTCAGGGAGTGGAACAACTGAAGAGTCCTCTCCAGACTTCATAGAAGCTGAGCCCTGGATGGGGCTTTGAGTAGCCAGTCATCCAGGTATGGGAAAACGTACAGGCCTTCTCACCACAGGGTGACAGCTACCACTGCCAAACATTTTGTAAAAACCCACGGCGCAGAGGACAAGCCAAAGGGCAAGACTCTGAATCGGTAGTGTTTGCCCTGAAAAAGAAACCAGAGGAACCTCCTGTGCTGTGGGCACACTGAAATATGCAGGTAGGCATCTTGCATTATATCAAGGGAGCACAGCCAGTCACCCTGCTTGAGCACCCTGGCAGAAAGACCATGCAAAACGTTTTGTACTGAAAGTAAAGGTTGAGGTCCTTGAGATCTAGAACAGTCCTCAGATCTCCAGTTCTTTTGGGGACCAGAAAAAACCTGTAATAAAACCCTCTGTTCTTCTGCCTCCTGGGCACTGGCTTGATTGCCTCTTCTGCAGGAGGGAGTGCACCTCCTCCAGAAGGACTTCAGCATGGTCCAGAGGGTAGGTGGAAGGAACTGGAGGAGTCTTTGGGGGCTGGGGAGCTACTGAAGGAGAGATTAGTGGAACATCTTGTGGCCAGCGGTTCTGGCATGATTTTACAAGGGGGAGGTTGTGCCAGAATAATCTCATTGAATTTTTCGATTGGGTGACAAGGGAGGTGGATGGGGGGGGGCAGTGGACATGGCCTATCTGGACTTCAGTAAGGCTTTTGACACTGTGCCCCATAGGAGGCTGTTAAATAAGCTGGGTAATATGGGTGTGGGTAGGACAGTAGTACGGTGGGTGGGGAACTGGCTGGATGGCAGGACACAGAGGGTGGTGGTAAATGGCTGTCACGCTGCAGAGGGAAGGGTGACCAGTAGAATGCCACAGGGATCAGTGCTGGATCCGATCCTCTTCAACATCTTTATCAGTGACATTATGGATAAAATAGAAGGAAGAATTTCCCTATTTGCTGATGACACAAAACTCTATAACAGAGTGGACACACCGGAGGGAGTGGATAGAATGAGGAGAGACCTGCAGAAGCTTGAGGAATGGTCAAGGGTGTGGCAGTTGAGATTTAACACAAAAAAGTGCAGAATAACACACATGGGGCACAAAATCCCTGGAACAACATATCAGCTTGGGAGAGGATATAGCATGCTTCAAGCAGGAAAAGGACCCAACGGTCATCATCTCAACTAAAGGTTGGCAGTCAAAGCGGCAGGTAAAACAAATAGGATGCTGGGATGCATAGGCAGGGCCATCACCAGCAAGAAAAGGGAGGTCATAATTCCACTGTACAAGACACTAGTGAGGCCCCACCTGGAGTACAGTGTACAGTTCTGGAGGCCTTACCTACATAAGGATATAGACAGGGTGGAGTCAGTTCAGAGGAGAGCAACAAAGATGGTACAGGGTTTGCATCACAAGTCCTACAAGGATAGGTTAAAGGACTTGAATATGTACTCCCTGGAGGAGAGGAGGGAGAGGGGGGATATGACAGACATACAAATACTTCACAGGGAAGAACAAGGTGCAGGAAAACACTATTTTTCAGAGGAAGAGATGTTTCAGGACTAGGGTTCACAGGGTGAAATTGGAGGGAGGGAGGCTCAGAGGTAATATGAGGAAGTATTTCTTCACAGAAAGGGTGATAGATAAGTGGAATGCCCTGCCAGAGGAGATGGAGGAAATAACGGAATTCAAGAATGCATGGATTAGGCAGCAAGGGATCCTAGCAGTTGGGGGAATCACTTGGAAATTAGGAGCTATAAAAGGCCTAGGCCCACACATCAGCTCCTTTATGACATAAGAAAATAGTTCAAGTTCCCCCATTGTTAATATAGTTGTCCAAATTTATTTTTAAATTTGCTTTATTTGAGCTTATAATTACATGTTCTGGTAGACAGTTCCATAAATTTGCTGACCTAACTGTATAAAAATATTTTCTCTTGTTAGTTTTAAACTTATTCGTTTTTACCTGCAAAGAGTGTCATCTTACTTCAAATACATCTTGTTTGAATTCTAGTTTTAAATTTGTCATAAGTGACGGGTCATTCATTATTTCATAATAAAACAACATGTTCCCCCTCTTTCTACATAGTTCCAAACTATGTAGTCTTAATAGATGGAGCCTTTCGTCACAGGTTTTATCCCTCACATTTTTTATTATCTTAGTGAAGCGTCATTGGACTTTCTCTAATCTTATGATTTCTGTCTTTGTATAAAGACTCCATATTTGAGTACCGTAATCCAAGTGAGGTCTAACATAAGATAAGTAGAGAGTTAATAGTATATCTTTTGATTGGCTTTAGATATTTCTTTTTACTGCCAAGATAGTTCTATTTGCTTTAGCTATGGCATTAGTGCGGTAACGTTTAAACTCTAATTTGTCATCTACTAAAATGCCTAAATCTTTTTTCCTTGTTCTATTCTGGATATAATTATCTCCTAATGTATAATCATGTATTGGATTTCCCCTCCATGTGTAGTACACAACATTTATCTATATTTAGTTGCATGCCCCATTGTGTTGTCCAGTAATTAATATTATCTATGTCTTTTTGTAAAGATAAAATCTCTTCTAGTGTGTCACAAGGTCCACTTAGTTTTGTATCATCAGCGTACTTAATGATGTTATTATTCACCTTGTCTTCTAGATCTGCTATGAATAGTCTAAAGATTATTGGACCCAGGACAGAACCCTGTGGTACCCCACTGAGCACATCCGCCTCTTCTGATAAATAACCTCTTATAGACACTTTATGTTTTCTTCCTGTCAGCCAAGGGGTCAGCCCAGTTCAAGAGAAGCATGAATAGGCAAAATTACAGGCACAATTGGGCAGACTAATTGGGCCAAAGGCCTTTATACGCCGTCAGTATCTACGTATCTATGCATCTGTTCTAAAAGTTCCAGAGTGTGACCCCTTCTCTATTATCAGAAGAATCCAAACATCTTAAGTTATGGTTCTCCATTGATTGAGATGGAGGGAGAACCGACCTCCAACCACTACCTCTTGGCTGGGGACCAGAAGAGGAGGCTCCGGTAAGGAGTCAGATGGAGGCGGACCCAGCAGCAGGAGCTGGTCCATTGCCTCTGGGCTGTTTTGCGGCAGGGCCCGAGGTGGAGGAGGAGGAAGGCAAGGGAGAACGGGCTTTCCATTTGCCTGGGAGCCTAGAGCCTGTTCTGGACTTTTGGGACACCTTAAGAAAAGGGTGGCCTCTGTCTGCTACGAAGCTGGGTATGGTAGAGTGAGTGAACAGAGTTGAGGGCCCTACAAATCACTGATTAAGTCCTGGACATCAGGCCTGAAGAGTGTCGAGCCATTGAAAGGGGCATTAAGTACCTTTTGCTGGACATCAGCCGCAAAACCGGATGCCTACGAAGGCAAATACCCATTGCAACAGGGCTGGCAACAGTGTCTGACATATCATTCAAAGCCCTGAGGAGGTGTTTGTTGACCTCCTCGGTGGCCTGGAGGGACTTAAGTGCCTCCTGCTTCTGGAACCCTCTGGGAGGGCCTGAGCAGCTTCCCTGCCCTTTTTCTATTTGGTGTTTTGGTATTTGACCATATGGGACAAATAATTTGCAATCTGGAGTCCCAGAGTAGAAAACACATAAACTCCCTTACCCCAGAGGTTGATTCTCCTAGATTCCCTGTCATGGGTGAGGGAACTCAGGCGTTTTGGTGCTTTAGACCTATCATGCACCGCTTTTATGACCAAAGAAACAATCTCTGGCTGGGCAGCATAATAGGGCAAGCCCTGGGGGGCATGATAGAGCTTATCTGCCCTCCTAGGCACGGCAGGAACCACGACTGGGTGGTGCCACACAGCAGTGGTGGCATTCCTCAGAGCTGACAAAATGGGATGAATGACCCATGGCAGAGATTCTGGGATCTCCAAAATGTCCACCAGGTACCTGCTGGTGGCATCATCTTCCTCACTGTGGAACCTCATTGCAGCAGACAGCTGTTTCATGATGTTGAAGAAGGTGGGATCCCCAGGAGGGGACCGGGGTGCATGCTTCACAGAGTCCTCTATCACTGAAGAGGCTGTAGACCTGTCTGAGGAAAAAGCTTCCTCCTCCCTCCTCTTCCTCAGGGAGGATGAGATGAGGATGGTATTCTTCCTCAACACTGACCCATTCTAACTCAGGGTCCAACAAACAATGGACCGATAGTTCCCTAAAGAGCACAGCCTGAAAAGGCCACACAGGCATCGACGATGGACCGCCTGACAGCACCGGGGATACCGGTCTATGAACACCCATCTGGTGCACAAGGGCTGTTGTCAGATGAGTTAAAATAGTATTGAGATTGATGGCAGGTGGAGGCTGCATTGAAGGTAGAGGTGTTGTCAGGCCAGGGTGAGACAAACCATCCACTGGTTCTTGGGAGCCCAATGGCCCCGGCATCTGAGGGCCTGGAGAGGTATCTGGCTTCAATGGAGGGGCCGTGCTCGATGAACCCGGGGTCAACGACTAAACGGCTGATGAGCCAAGGGTCGGAGGCTTGCCTCCCTGTGAAGAATGGGGAGGGGCTGTTGGTATGGGCCTAGTAGAGAAGAGGCCTGAACAACAGAGGTTGTCGGTGCTGCAGCAGCCGACAGAGTACCCCAAGAAGAAGAAGAAGACACTACTGGGAAATGGGAGTGCCTCTGGGGGGAGTGGTTTCAGTTGTTTTTATGACTGTTCCCCGAGGACTTGTCTTGGGCTTTCGAGGCTTGGGAGCTTGACGAATCTGGCGGCGACTGGGAAGGAGGGACCCCAGAGGACCCCTGCCCAGAACTGGCTACCCTGCTGTTCCATGAGGTATTTCTTCAGAGCCTTTTTCTGACACCTTTGGGTTGCAGGATTACATTTTTGACAGAGCTCACAGGCATTAATGTCATGTCAGGCCCAAGACAACAGATGCTGAGGCTATGGTCGTCTGAAGAGGCAATCTTCTTTCCACAGTGACATCAATCAAAGAGAGATGTGGAGGGAGACGTTCTCGATATAAACGAGGTAAGAGAATCTCTTTTCCAAAACTAAATGCTAGAAAAAAAAAAGTGTAGACAAAAAAAGGCGTGAACTGTGATGGAACTTCTGTGTAGACCCATGCGAGAGGAATCGACGGCGGGAAAGAACTGAGGAGGGAGTGGGGCCACTCATGCCTTTACAGGGTTGATGATGTTGGCAGGTAATGGTGGCGTGGGCAGCCCCAGTTGTACTGCTGGAAAAGTCTTCTCTGTGGATCGTGCTTCACCGATGGTGAAGTTCCTACGGTGTGCCCTGATGACTGAGATACCTCCGAAGATCTGTTCCTTTCTATGACAACAGGAGAGCTGCCTGCCCTTCCAGTTGTGAGAATGTTGAGTAATGAAACACTCCCCCAGACAGGCTTGGTGGTCTGAGACAGCCTCGTTGCCAGAGCAACTTGACTTTCAAGACACTATACCTTACATAAGTCTTCAAATGTCTTCAAACTAAAGAGGCCTAACAGGAACCTTGAAGAAATGTGAGTCAAAATTGCAAAGAGACTGTCAAAACAATAAGCTTGGGTATTTTTATTTATTTATTGCAAAAATTTTATCAGGAAATGCATAGTAAACTGAAATAACAGCTAATTTCCAGATGCATTTTGTGGATAAGGGAAGTAGAGAACAGTAAAATAGACAAAAGTGTGCAATAATCCGATAATAAATGTAAATAACATAATAACAGAAGGTGCAGTTGGTAGACAATTCAAACATTCATAGAATAAATATACCTTAAGTATGAAACAAAATATATAAAGGTAAGATATATGCCACAGACTAGATAGGAACGTCATTTGTATGCAACTAGAGCATTTTGGTGCATGTATGATGTAGTGTGTTAGTGGCAAGCACCAGCACCCCTGTCCTAAAAGGTTCTGGTACCCTTGGGTTCCGATTCTTCCAACTCTAAGACCAAAGAGTGTAAAAGATTAATTCTTGAAAGATATACAATACTGTTAAAACTTATTTTTGGGAAGAGCTTAATGCTGAACAGAGCAGATGTGTGGGAGAAGAGCTCTGCAGCCTGAACAGCAAAAACAGGAAACTTGCACTTTTGACTGCAGATCTGAATTTGGCAGAGAAATCTATGTCGAGTACATACTTTAGAATTTGTAACTAGGGGTCGGCACACCAGAGCAGCTACAGCAGGAGAAGGGGCCCGCCAGAAGACACCACAACTTTCAGGTAGCAGAGATCAGCAATCCCCCCACCCAGAGTACAGACCCTACACAACCAACAAATGCAGCATTTTTAAAGGCCGCCCAGAGCATGGATACTAAAACTGAATCCCTGGTGAGCAAACTCACCATTTTGGACACTTAAGTATCCGGAGTTCAAGAAGAGGCCAAGTCTGCCGTAGACACAGCAAACCGGACACTCACCATGGCTGCGGGTGTAACTAAAGAGAATGTAGTGCTCCGACTGAGGTTGGAACACTTAGTAAATCAAGCCCGGGCACAACATATCCGAATAGTTGGCTTTCCTGAAGGGAGAGAAGAAGAAGACCTTAAAACATAAATACGATAATGGCTGGAAGAGAAGTTACAGACAGACTCCTTCACTGTCCGAAATGTTTTCTTCAGACATACTCCCATGAGTTCTATTAAAATTTGTTGTTTAAAACTGTTCTAAAAGCAGCCTGTTTCAATGGCTGATCTCACATAGTAAGATGGCAACCCGCCACGATGCAGCTGGTAATCTGTAGTCCTCTTTGCTTCGTTGCAGGATTTCTGGTCATGCTGTTTTTCCTGCCACAACAGAATGGGATTCTGTGGGATCGTTAGGACATATTTTGAAACTCTTTGGTATGGACCAGAATACTACCTTAGACTAGCTGCATTATCATTTTAATACATTAAACACAATTTCTGAACCTTGATGTGTTTTTATTCTCATTGTACAAGGTTCAAATCTGTTTATAGAAAGAAACATAAACCATGTTTTTGCTAAGCACAGGTGCAGGATCTCTCATCGTCCTATGTCTGATGTATAAGTATTAATGTAGAGACCTTTAAATCCATGGCAGGTGGATGTATAATTTATCCTGTATATTTTCAATTGGGTATAGGTCCTGTTCTTGGCAGTTTATGCTATGTGGAATGTATCCTCTCTCTTCTTAGAGATTCCTATATTGGATTTCCCCCATGTGTCGTAACAAAGTTCTGAGGTGTATTAAATCCTGTATACAGTTGCTACAGCAACTGAAAGACAGCGAAGACCAGTACAGCGACAAAATCAGCCGTTCGCTGTACTGGTCTGCTGTCTTACTGATGCCGCTGTCTCCAGGGAGTCCGCCCCTCCCCAAAACAACTCTGACTTGGAGTTGGTAATCTTTAGTACGGGGGGTGAAGGCCCCTGCAAAAAAAACACTTGTGTTCCTGGATGGCACAATGCCGACTGCCAGCATTATGCTGTCGCTGTAATGGCATTCGATAGGATTCCTGTCGATGTGACATGGTGGAACCATTAAATCCTGCCATTACATGATATACTTTAAATGTAGTTGTTTTTCTGCTATTAACTTCAGAAAGTAAATGCTTGTACTGAATTATACAAGCTCAATAAAATGTAAGTTTAAAATAAAAATAACTTGATTTGTCATACACTATGAATATCTAATATATTAGCTGTGAAACTGCATGATTTTTTTAATACATCTGCCATCTAAATTAATTAAAGAAGACATCAACAAGATATTCCTGCCACGCACAGATATAGGTATTTCCAAATCCTCGCAATTGGGCAGAATAGGGGATGAACTTGGGTGGATGCATCGGCTCTGGGCCTGCTGCAATGGGCAGTGGTTCAGGTGCCCTCTTCTTCTAGTGGGACGGTAGCCAGGCTGATGCATTCTGACCTGACAGGGAAAGGTAAAGAGTTGTGGGAGCGGGACTTAGGGATACAGATTTCAGAGGACAACTGGGCCACTGTAATCAAAACTTATATGGGAATATTGATCTCTAAAGAATATAAAGAATCGCAATTTAAATTCTTACACCATCTATATTGCCCCCTGGTAATAGTTTACGAGTTTCACCCAATGGTGTCCCCCACGTGCAGTCGTTGCAACAGTACCTTGGGCACCTATATTCACTACATTTGGTAATGTGGGGCTCTACGATCCTTTTGGTCACAAACTGCAAGAGAAGTATCGAGTATCTTTAATGTGCAGGTCACAGATTAGGTCGTCTCTCTGCTGTTTGGAGTTAAAGATATGGGAGAGAAGGGATGGGAACCATATCTCTGACCCGTTAAGAGTGCTGTTGATTTTGGCCCATCAATGTATTCAAAGCACCTGGCTCTCCCATGTTAAACCCACAGTAGCCCAATGGACGACTTTAATTCTACAGATTTTGGCCCTGGAACGATCGACTTATCTGTTGCGGGGTAGGGATGAGTTGTTTCTTCGGGGATGGGGAACATATCTTGATTCACTGTCGGGTGGAAACAACCCCACTCAGGCAAAGCATTGTGTAGGGGATACAGACTTTGACGGCAGATTAGGACCACTTGGCCCATCTAGTCTGCCCATTTCCCTACCCACAGGATAAGCTGCAGATCCTAGTTAACCAACAGCCTATTTCTTCCAACCCCCCACTAGAATTGCCTTATGTCTGTCCCATGCATTCTTGAATTCTCCCACAGTTTTAGACCCCACAACCTCCTCAGGAAGGCTGTTCCATGCATCCACTACCATCTCTGTGAAAAAATACTTCCTCACATTGCCCCTGAACCACTTTTCTGAACTGGGGCTAAAGGTTGGTAAAGTGACTGAGGAATGGATGGGGAGATCAGGTCCTTGCATGCCCCTCCCTGATTGGAAGACACCTGGTGGGAAGGTAGGGTGGCTCCAGTCCTTTGTCTAGTGGGGAATCTAATCAGTTATATTGGTATGTCTCTGTTAGAATGAGAGTATCATTATTTTTGTTTTGGGATAGAGGGAGGGATTTGTTGTTAGTTAATATCTCATTTTATTTTTGTTACTGTGAACAAATTGTATCAGTTTATTTTACTGTTTAGCAGTCAGACTTTTAAACAACACCTACCTGTACTGCACCTGTGTGAGATATAATGGTTGTTTTCTACACAGTGTATCTGACATAATGAATTGCTTGATTAATTTTTGTATGCACCTACTCATGGAAAATCTAATAAAAAGATGAAACAGACAAACTAGAAGACGTCATTAAACTATCTGTTAAAATGAAATATAGTGAGCTTGATGAACCCCACCCTTCAAGATAATATTTCAGTGCACGCTAAGTGTTACTTAACTACAAGCAATGTCAAAACAGTGCTAAAAACAGCACCACATCACTGACTGCTCATCAAAGTTCTGCATGTCTGCTGTAATCTGATAACACTGAACAAGTGACAGGCAGAGGCAGAAGACATTTGCACAAAATAATGTTAACATCTGTATTAGCCTGTATGTATTTATAAACATCCTTATACCCCTACTGCAAGTCTGAAAGAAAGTAAAACCTACAAAGCAGGAAAATGAGGCTTAAGTACAATACCCAGAGGTTGATGACAATTTTTTTTTAATTACTAATGATCAAATAGGGCCAGTTTTTGCAGAAAAATCTAGATGTGCCAAGATATGATACATCATGAAGAAGGTTCCTTTTCTCTGCCTTAGGAGATTTGTTCCTTCTATAAATAGTGGAAGTCTGCCAAAATAAGTAGCAGGCCTTAGGCAGCTACATGTTGCATTTCAAGCTTTATTGTCAAGACTGACATGCAAGGATGTGCAAATCATTATATCTGTGAACATTCTCAAGGAAATTATTCAAAAAAGATTATTTAAACAGACATAATTTGGGTGGAGTCAAATTAAACACAGGTGTAAAAAAAAAATACAATAACCTGCAGTATATGTCGTGTTAATAAATAAATAAAATCATGTAATCTGCAGTACTAACACGCAGTCAAGTGCTGACTGAAAGTGAAGTGTCCCACTGCGCTCCTAAATTTCTTATTTAAAAATTTTGTCTAGGAAATCCCAGTGAGACGAAAAAGACACTGCATTTGCACAGGTATCCTGAGATGACAGCAGCAATACACGATTGTTTGAAAATATTGCAAGATACACAGGGCAAGACAATATGAAATGTTAAGATACACTGGGTAACAAATGCAAATACCAGTGGTGTGTGATAAGTGCGTAGCTTGAAATGCTTCCGACAGGGAGTTTCAGGAATGACATCTACTGTATTGTACTTCATCAGTGGCCCCTTTGGTGGGATCAGCAACTGGAGCATGTCTTTGAAACAGTATGAAGGGCACCACTCCAGCTTCAGCTTAAATTATCACTGTCCACCACTACAGAAGTAGCCTTCCTGATGATACACTAGTTAGGAAAAATCAGTCTGAGTTTTCCCTGTGCTTCTGTCGTTGTCTCTGTAGGGGGTCTACACACTGTAAGTACTTTTATCATGTTTGTGAATATGAACATTTGATATTTGCACGGTTACATGCACAGATTACATTTTATACTGTGTGGACAGTGATAATCTAGGTAGAAGCTGGAGTGGTGCCACTCTTACTGATTAAAGGACTGATTTCATTAACTGGCACGCTCAGTGGTGGAGCAGTTTCTTACTGCCTGTCCTCGCATGTCTTTGAAAGCCTGTTTACACTAAGCATTCTGCACTGATGTGAGTGGTGCAGATGTGCAGACACATCTGGCAACACTGCGAGCTCAGCTCCTGTGAAACTCTTCGGTGGTGGGGAGCTAAAGCTGTGTAAGAGTTTTAGGTCACTGTGTATTTGCTCCACACCAACTGCAATGCTGGAAGCCAGCAGATGGACATAAAATTAAAAAAAAGGGAGGAGCGGGAGCCCGACAACCTGCACCACTCCACAGCTTCTGCATTGCTCTATAATTTGTGTGTGGATGAAATGAAAATGGCTGCAGCAGTGCACTTCACACACAGGTACTGTAATGGTGCTAAAGCACAGTGTGTGTGTAAATGCACCTTGAGTGTGTGTCGCAAGGAGGCTGTAGCTGTGGTGATTGCAATCAAAGGTGTGGGGGAAGAATTTAAAAGACAGAAATACCTTAGTTGTCAATGACGGTTCTAGGAAGAAGATACCAGACACTGCCCCATTGTTCATTCTGCTCTCATGCCCAGAACGGGCAGTAATCAGTGATGGCTTAAAATGTGTTAAAAGGGCAGAGGGTAACTTGGGAAAGCCAAAAAACCTGAGCAAGGAGTAGTAACATAGGCAGGGGTGGGGTTGGGTGATGAAAAGCCCGAAAATGTCCAACAAAATAAATGGCAAAGTGTGGTATACAAGAAAATAATACCATTGAGGGGATGAAGAAGACATAAAGCCACTAGCTTGAGAGGCAAGTGGCCTTTATTAGCTTGTTTGACTCTGAGATGGTATTATTTCACGAATATGCTGGACTTTATCATCTTTTATGTTATATAATGCATTAAGTTGGACACTTTTAGCTGTGTCCTATGTTTTTACTGTAGTGTAGATTTTTTTCCATGGTGTGGTGGTTTGTGTTAGTCTTTTTCTGTAGTTTAGTGAGCTTCCATAGTGTAGTGGTGTGAACCTTTAAGAAGGTACTCAAGTGTTTTTTCATAGTGTGGTGGCTTTATAAGGGACTGCTATTTGTTGTCCCACTCCTGTTTCTGTAGTACAGAGGCCTCCTATAAAAGAAGGCATATCTCCAGTGGTCTTGCCTTTACTTTCACAATGCAAAGCAGTGTGGCGTGGAATTGGAAATACTGTGCAGTCTGTCAGGGAGTGGCATGTTGTCTGCCTGAGAGCAGCATTTCAGGCTGGGCATACACTGAACCACAGCATGTGGAGGCAGGGAGTGTCAAGGGATGAGAGGAGCAGTGGCAGAAATAGCATAGAGGGCCTGCTTGCTAAGTGAGTGAAAGGGAGGGAGGGAGGGAGTTGGGTGAGTTTTACTGTAGAGTAGTTTTCTACAAGCAGAGTTTGGGGGTAGGGTGGGTGTTACTTGTATTATTAATGGGCTTGCCACAACTGTTTTTAAGGAACTTGTTACTTACATTATTAAGAGGTTTCTTACATGTGTTACTGGGGTGGTTTGTAGTGTGCTGGGTAGTAATGTGTCATTAAAGTAACACATTAATATGGTGACAGTATAATATATACAGACACACACACACACACACACACACACACAATATGACATGGGTGAGAGTGAGACAGTAGAAATATCTTCACAAGTAATACACACGTGGCGAAGCCATGAATGAAGTCAGAAGAGGTCAAGTATATGGAGTGAAGATATTTCTACTATCTCAACAACAGACACAAATGCAGTAGCACGGATGTGCTGTCTTTGTGGATTTGTATCTGTGGTACACACACACCGCAAGGCACACACAGTCACTTCTGGATGTAGACAGAAATCCATGATACTAATATCACAACATTGCTTTTGCAGGGTTTTAAATAAGCTGCAAAAATTGATTAGCACTTCCTGCTAATCGATTGCAAAGATGCATAGCACTTGCCTCAATTTGATTAGCAAAGTAAAAATACTAAAAATATGATTACATGCAATCTTTTTTTATATTTTAGCCTGAATAAAAATGCTCATTAAAATTAGCTCAGTCTTTGCGTGATTTGTTTCATTTGAACACAGACGCAAGCCTAACTGGCAGTATAGCCTAGGGTTAGAGTACTGAGCTCTGAATGAGCTTGGTACATTCAGCAGACCTGGGTTTGATTCTCACAACCTCTACTTGCATGCTGTGTGACCCTGGGCAAGTCACTTTACCTCCCCTAACAGATACAAGCCTAACTGGCAGTTAGATTAGGGTTAACTCAGTACATCCAGCTGCAGACCAGGGTTTGATTCCCACAACCTCCACTACTTGCATGTTGCATGACTCTGGGAAAGTCACTTTACCTCCCCTGAAAATAAACACAAACCTAATTAGCAGACCATGGTTAGAGTACTGAGCTGTGAATTAGCTTGGTACATCTAGCTGCAAACCTGGATTTGATTCCCACAACCTCCATTGCATGTTGTGAGTCTGGGCAAATCACTTTACCTCCCCTGAAAATCGGCACTTGTAACAAACACATACACACACACCAGCCCATCTATGGCAAAACCCTCCCCCCACCAACCTTCAACACCCTCACCACTCCTTTCCCCTGCCCTGTCAACTTATTGACACTGAAATGAGGGGCATGGACATGCAGTATGAATGACACTGGTGACAAAACATATGAACCCACTGGAATTTTTTTTTTTTTTTTTAACTGCTCTGCCGGCCCCGTGTTGTCTGCTCCCACTGCCCTACCTTCTGTACAGCCTGCAGGTTGTCCGCTGTGACCAGGCTGCATTCCCCGAGTTGTAGAACTTGCCGTGTGCTGCCCGCCTGAAAATAATTCTGCTTTCTGCTCTGCTCGCTGTAGTCCTTTCTGTTCCAGACCACATCGTCCACCCAATTAGCCACATTTTACCAGTGGTCTCCTGGTCGGCACACAAAATGCCACAACTGCAGTCGGATACACCAGAAACATGCAGCTTGGCGCCTTTCTTCAGTTAGATGCTTCTGACCAACCAGCTTTCGGGAGTTAGGTGCTTCCAACCAACCAGCTTGCAGGTGGGGAGGGGGCTCGCACAGAACTAGTGGTGCTAAAGCTGAGACGGGAGAGGGAAGAGTCAACCACAGAATGCATTGCATATTTATGCGATGCTGAAGTAAAATGGATCGCAAGAGCAGCCGGATTGCATCGCAAACTGCGATGCAATACCAACTATTTAAAACCCTGCTTTTGTGTGCAGAAGCACAGGCCCCTGTAGCCATAGACAGAAAATCACAATCCCTAAATTACAGGAGTTCTTTGTCTGCAGAAGTGCAGGTCCCCTAAGAGGCCTGTGCTTCTGTAGTCATTCACAATGTAAGACATACACACCTTTCTGTCTGCAGAAGTGCAGGCTCCAAGACATACAACTCACCTCTGGCTGCTGAAGCACAGCTGCCACGAAACCTACGATACCAAAATTGCAACAGTATTTCTGTCTGCAGAAATGAAGGCCCTAAAGGGCCTGCACCTCCTTCAGCTGCAGGTGTAAGACATATACACCACCTTCTGGCTGCAGAAGGGCAGGCCCCTCTGGCATCTGCGTTTACTCAGTTGCATACAGAAAACCATCCTAGTTCAAAAATCGGGCATCACAGAACACTGAAAAAAATGAGCTGATGCGATAGCTCCTGATAAAAAACATTTATTGTAAATATATTTAAAATGGAACAGCAGCATCAACTCCCTATTGTGCCAATGTTTCACGTAATACTTTACACTTTGTCAATGCGTAAATTGTTGCGTGAAATGTTGGTGGAGTAGGAAGCTGATGCTGCTGTTCCATTTTAAATATATTTAGAATAAATGTTTTTTATAGAGAGCTATCGCATCAGCTCATTTTTTCAGTGTTCTGTGATGCCCAACATTTGAATTGGGACTGTTTGATTTTATACGACGGGGCTCCAGAAAAAGTTTTAGGTTGCTGTCTTTCTAGGGAACATACAAAAAACCTATGCACTACTGGATCCAGGTATGTTGCGAGGTAGCACCTACTACCTCCTCAGGTCAGCAAAAAGCACTTGTTTTAACATAACCTGAACTTTCAAAGTTAACATGTTACTTTTTCAAGGAAAGGGGTACCCCGCAACAAAGCTACTATCACTTTAAAAATTTCTAGAGTCACTGCTGAAACCATGATATCCACATTACAACAATACTGCTGTCTGCAGAAGAGCAGGCCTCTTCTACAGCCACAGGTACTCACACACACTCAGGGATCAGTCCTGAGGCCCGTCCTCTTCAATATCTTCATCAGTGACATTGCAGATGGACTGGAGGGTAAGGTTTGTCTGTTTTCAGATGACACAGATGGGGTGGGCAAAATAAGAAGAGATCTGGATAAACTGGACAAATGGTTGGAAGAGTGGCAACTAGGGTTTAACGCAAAGAAGTGCAAGATCATGCACATAGGGAAGAGAAACCCTGAAGCCACCTATAGGTTGGGAGGGACGTTGCTGGCAATCACAAGGGAAGAAAGAGACTTGGGCATCATAATCACAGATGACCTCAACTCATCCAAGCAGACCACTAAAGCAGTAGGTAAGGCTAGAGGGATGTTGGGGTGTATTAGTAGGGGGTATCACAAGTAAGTAAGAGGGAGGTAATAATCCCTCTTTACAAGACACTGGTTAGGCCCCATCTGGAGTACTGCGTGCAGCACTGGAGGCCGCACCTGCATAAGGACATTAACAAAAAGGAGGCAGTCCAGAGAAGGGCAACCAAAATGGTGCAGGGATTGAATCAGAAAACATATGAGGACAGATTAATGGAGCTCAAATATGTATAACCTAGAGCAAAGGAGAGAGTGAGGTGAAATGATCGAAACATTCAAACATCTTAAGGGCATTAACAAGGTGAAAGAGTCTAACATGTTTCAATATAACTTTAAACAGAGCTGGGAATGCACAAGGACCGTGGTGCTACTATGCTATAAAATGTATATTTTTACAAAAAAAGCAGAGCACACACTAACCTCTCCAATGACCAGGGCACCAGTCTCTTGTTTTAAAAAAACATTTATTACTACATGACACATAAATAATCGAGGCACGACAAGAGGACACAGCATGAGATTAGAGGGACTCTGATTAAGGGGGAGTGTGAGGAAGTTCTTTTTCACAGAAAGGCTGGTGGATGCATGGAACGGCCTACCTCAGGAAGTGGTGGATATGAATACAGTGCAGGCCTCCAACCAGGCATGGGACAGGCATAAGGGAGCAATAAAGATGAGTAGCTTGGCAGAAGACACCAGGAGAAAGGACTGCTGTGTGACTGAACTTCTCTGCTGGGACTAAAGAAGAAGAACTTTTGTACTTGGACCTTTAATTTAGGGTAAAAAAAAAACTAACAAAAAAAAAATTGTGTGTTTGTCTGAGTTAACTGAACTGAATGGTTATCTGAACAGTTATCTAGGTGTAAATCTCAGGTGGTTGAAAGGACTTAATAGTTGTGAGGTTTAAATTACTTGTAGAAAGATCTAGTAAGTAGGGGGAGTGGCTTAGCTAGAAGGAAGCTACATTTAAAGACTGCCTTAGAAAGATTCTGCTAATAGCTTGGCAGAAGACACCAGGAGAAAGGACTGCTGTGTGACTGAACTTCTCTACTGGGACTATATTGCCCTCCTTTCCTCCCCTCCACCCAAAGCTAGTTCTATTTTTATAGGCATAGGATTTGACTGACAACAGGAACTTCCTGTTTGGGAGCAGGAAGTGAGTGATTACAGAACCACCAAAGACCCACCATCCTAGAAGGGCAAGAGTAGCTCTCCAGCCCCATCTAGCTGCTGGAGGTCTGCCTCTGAGCAAGTAAGGGGTCTACTGAGAAATATAGGATATTCTTGCCTCAGAACAGGACAATCAGGAGCTTAAAGCGCACACAAGCAGAAAGTAAGGAGAGAGAGAGAGAGAAAAAAAACAGAGGAAAGAGTAAGGATTACAAACAGTTAAGGGGCCAGAAATAAGACATGATTGGAGTGGTACAGTGCAGTGGCTATGGAGCAGCAGTCTTCCGGGAGACATTCTGGAGGATGCGGTGTTGTCCCATCTGCAGGCACCTCTCTGGGCTGAGGGAGGAGGTTGCTCATCTCCAGGCTGAGTTGGCCAGGATTTGTGGGACCTCCTCTTCCATCCAGGGACCACCAGTGCCACTGCCGTTGCCTCAGAGGTTGCCAAGAAAGAGGAGCGGCTGGACCACAGTGGGCTCAGGGAGGGTGAGGGTGATGGAACAGAGGCGCATCCCTCCAGTTGTACTTCTCCACAATTCCTATGCCATTCTGGAAAAGTGTGGTTCCTCTATGGAGGCACCAGCACTGGAGACCAAGGAGGATGCTGGGAACCTCCACAAAGGAGACCCACAGGAGGGTAGCAGGGGACCCTGTAGGGGAAGAACAACTCTGGTGGGGACCCATTGTTAGGAAGGTAGAACTAGGGAGTGAAGGGAGAGGGAGGTAAGGTGCCTGCCTGGCGCCATGGCTTGGAGGGACAGGGAGCGAATCCTCAGGATTGCCAGAGCAGCTGCACAGGGGAGGGAGCTGGATGTCATTGTCCACCTAGGGACAAATGACCTGGCTAAGAAAGGGATTAGATAAGTGCAGGAAGAGTTTGTGGAATTGGGGAGGGGCCTTAGTCAAGTAGCACGCACGGTAACCTTCTCGGAGGTGCTGCCCATCTATGGCATAGGAGAGCCTAGGGTGTTCCGCACCATGGGATTCAATCAGTGGTTGAAAAACCGGTGTGGAGCTCAGGGATTTGGCTTCATTGGGGACTGGGGTCCACCTGGAGATGTGCTTCATACTGGCATGATGGGCTGCATCTGTCCGGGAAGGGAACCAGGATCCTAGGTGATAGGTTTAAATGTTTCATTGTGCAGCATTTAAACTAGCCAAGGGAGGCACTGGAAAGGAGCAGGAAATCCTAGGCCCCCAAATAATCACGGTAGTAAGTGTGGCAAACACCAACACAGAGGTGTCGATAGGAGAAGGGCAGGGTAAATGGAGAAAGTGACAAAGCAAGAAGGACAGGGATGGGGCAAAAGGAGTAAGGCCATCAGGAAATGAAGGGTAATGAGTACCAATGCCGTAGTCTGGGCAACAAGCTCCCTGAGCTGGTGGCCTTGATGGAAGAGGGATGCCTGGATATCGTAGCAGTCACAGAAACATAGTACACAGAGAACCGTGACTGGGATGTTAACATACCAGGGTACAGAGCAACCTACAGGAGGAGACAGGCAGGAGAAGAGGGGAGGTAGCTCTCATGTAAAGGAAGGGATGAAAGCAACTGAACAAAAGAGTAAACAGGGAGAAGAGGAGGCACTGTGGGTCACCTTGGAGACTGGAAAGGGCACCACAATTCTTACAGGGGTTGTGTACAGACCCCATGTCAGGGGAGGAATGGACAAGGATATGATAGAAGGCATTCTTAGAATGTCAGAGAAAGAGGAGATACTGTTGATGGAGACCTGAATATGCAGATGTTAACTGGAGCACATTTGCTACAGCCACATCAAGAGCAGGGCCATTCTTGATGCCTTACAGGTGGCGGGCCTCAGACTAGTTTGAACCCACTGTTGAGGAGCAATCTTAGTTATCATTGCTCTCAACTGGGGGCAATGAGAGGATCTCAGATCTAGAAGTGGGTTATCATCTGGGGACAAGTGACCATCAAACAGTGTGGTTCACGTTAAACTCAGCTACAGAGTCAGGTCATACAAAAGTGAGAGTACTGGACTTTAGGAGGGCTGACTTTGGCAAGATGGAAGAGTGCCTCAGAAAAGCACTAGCAAACAGGCTAGATGGAGGTGTGGAGCAACAATGGGGAATCATCAAAACTGCCATCACAGAGGCAACAAGCCTTTGTGTGAAGCAAATAAACAAATCAAAAGCGAAAGAAAAAGCCACTATGGTTCTCAAAAGAAGTGGCTGTGAAAGTCAGGAAGAAAAGATAGCATTCCGGAAGTATAGGAAACACAGAAGGAGCAGGACAGAGGTGTACCAGTTAAGGCAGAAGAAGCAGGGAGGAAGTCAGAATAACAAAGGCCCAAACTGAGGAAAGATAGCCAACTCAGTTAAGAAGGGATAAAACCTTTTATAGGTACATCAGCGAGCAGAAAGACAAAGGGAGGATAGTGAGGCTGAATAGAATGAGACGGTGGTAAGCAGAGGGGACAGTGAAAGCAGGGATACTGAACGAATATTTCTGCTCAGTATTCACAAAACAGGAGGGGGAAGTGCCTAATCCAATTAACAGAAGCACTCTTGATAGGGGTTGATCCCAGTCCTTTCACAGAAGAAAGGGTTCTGCAAGAATTCCTAAAACTGAAGGTGGACAAAGCAATGGGTCCTGATGGAATTCACCCCAGAATTCTAAAAGAATTAAGGGAGGAACTAGTGAAACCACTGGCTACTCTTTTTAATAAATCATGGGAGGATGGTGTGGTACCTGAGGACTGGAGGAAGGCAGATGTGATTCCCCTTCACAAAAGTGGGACTAAGACAGAGGCAGGAAACTACAGACCTGTCAGTCTGACCTCTGTGGTAGGGAAAGTGATGGAGTCACTTCTGAAGGAAAGAATAGTTGAGTACCTAGAGGCCAGTGGGGCACAGGACCCAAGGCAGCATGGGTTCACAGCGGATAGTCATGTCAAACAAATCTAATAGATTTCTTTGACTGGGTAACCAAAGTAGACCAGGGAGGGGCTGTGGACATGGCCTACCTAGACTTTGGCAAGGCATTTGACACAGTCCACACAAAGATTAATAGTCAAATTAACCAGCCTGGGAGTGGGTCCCAGGGTGGTAGCCTGGGTAAAACATTGGCTGCACAACAGGACACAGAAGGTAATTGTAAATGGAGTCCACTCTGAAGAAAGAGGGGTTACTAGTGGGGTACCGCAGGGTTCAGTATTGGGTCCAGTCCTTTTTAATGTCTTCATCAGTGACACTGCAGAGGGACTGGAAGGAAAAGTATGCCTTTTTGCAGATGACACAAAGATCTGCAACAGGGTTGATACACAAGGAGGCGTGGAAAGGATGAAAAGGGACTTGGCAAGGTTGGAGGAATGGTCAGAAGTATGGCAGCTAGGATTCAATGCAAAGAAGTGCAAAATAATGCACCTGGGAAACAAGAACCCAGGGGAAGAATGCACAATGGGTGGGGAGGTAGTAACAACAACAAAAAAGGAAAGGGACCTGGGGGTAATCATATCAGATGACCTTAAGGTTAGCAAGCAATGTGAGAGGCAGTAGGGAGGGCTGGGGGTATACTGGGATGTGTGGGGAGAGGCATCAGCAGCAGAAAACAGGAAGTTGTTATCCCTCTGTACAGACAGTTGGTGAGACCCCATCTGGAGTACTGTGTCCAGTTCTGGAGACCCCATCTCCGCAAGGACATAGACAGGATAGAGGCAGTCCAGAGGAGGGCAACTAAAACGGTGTAGGGTCTGCAAGAGAAGCCGTATGAGGAGAGACTAAAGGAGCTTAATATGTATACCCTTGAGGAAAGAAGGGAGAGGGGGACATGATAGAAACTTTTAAGTACCTCAGTGGAATCAACAAAGTCCAAGAGGGTAGCATCTTTCAGAAAAGAGATGCAAAAACAAGGGACACAATTTAAAGATAGGAGGCGGTTCAGGGCAATGTGAGGAAGTATTATTTCACAGAGAGGGTAGTGGATGCATGGAACAGCCTTCCTGAGGAGGTTGGGTCTAAAACTGTGGGAGAATTCAAGAATGCATGGGACAGACATAAGGCAATTCTTGTGGGGGTAGGAAGAAATAGGCTGTTGGTTAACTAGGATCTGCGGCCTATCCTGTAGGTAGGGAAATGGGCAGACTAGATGGGCCAAGCGGTCCTTATCTGCCGTCAAAGTCTATGTTTCTATGTAAGTATGAATACACAGGCCATTGACAGAGTACAGGCCTACGGCACATTCATAAGGTAGAAAAAATGGGCAGACTGGATCGGCCTTGCGGTCCTTATCTGCCATCAACTTCTATGTTTCTATGACATACACACACACACACAACTGTGACTGCATAAAGATAGGCTCCTGCAGCCACAGATACAAATCTACGAAGGTAGCACATCAGTGCTACTGCATTTGTGTCATTTGGAAACAACTGCATGCTGTTTGTCTTTACTTGATGGTGGCGGTCTGTGGCTGTTTGTGTGGTCTTGTCCTTTTTGCTGATTGAGGAGTTGGGGTTGGAAACCCTAACACCATATTTCCCTACTTTTGTGGCATTAAGCTGAACTCTAACTGGTGCATTAACTTAGATTTTTTTTTACAAGGAATTTCCTTTCTGTTTGAGACAGCAGAATGGTACCCAACATCCCGTCGGGACCTCCCTGAATAGATGCAGACACACACAGGGACCTCTGGGACCTACAGTAAGGGAAGAGTCCATCTTCCCACGGAAGTGCAGGGCCCTACGGGTCTTGCACTTCTGTGTGGCAACAGATAGCAAGAATTCGTGGTGCTGTCTAGCAGGCTGCGGAATCACAGGGCACATGTGGCTACAGATATAGACATGCAGGAAAGAGAGATCATCTGTCAACAGGGCCCTGTGGCACCCATGGGTGCACAGCACTATTCCAAGAGAAGATTTCTCTTCACTATATGGTACTTGGACCTATGTGGCCAACCCTGCACCTTCCCTTCCCAGGCTGGGGGTGATGCCACATGACAGTGCCATCCTCCCACTTTGGCTTACCCAGCTAGATCACTGAGTTTACCACAGAAATCAGCTTAATGGCACAAGACCACAAAATACTACCAGCTGGGATAACGGCAGGCGCAACATATAACATTTCTTAATATTTGTTTTTTTATTTTGACCCCAAATTATCAAGATAGTCATTTTATGTCTCTTATTAGAAATGTGACATGTAGCATGTATAGAATATTGGCCGAAATGTCATTTTGTGCTGCAACTGGAAGAACATGTCTCGTCCTGGATTTGAAAAATAACACCTGTCACCATAGGTGCCAGAACCTATGGACAAGGGGGGTGGCAGCACCCCCACTTTTGCCAATGAGCTTTCAAAGTGCCCCTCTAATGCATGTGAAGTCAGAAAGGAAGCCGTCATGATCCCTTCTGTAGTTACTACAGCCCCCTCACTTTTCCCTATGTTCTGGCATCCATGCATTTATGAGGGTAGTATGAAAAAATTGCTATGTTGAAAGTTTGCAGTCAAAATACTGAACATACGTAAAGTTATGAATAAACGTTAAAATATTTCAATGTTAACTCATAACTTGGTTATTTTATTAAATTTTACTCCAAATTTTGAAAGTAGTGTTCTTATGACCCCATGTTATGAACCAGGTAGGTGAAAATGTTCAAATCCCACTCAAAACGTGATTTCACTGACAGAGTGCAAAATCATCTTTTGGCCCAGATTTGAACATTTTCACCTACTACTGATCATGGTGGGGTCCCAAAAAGGCCATGTTGAAAGTTTGGTTAAAAAGTAAAGAATCTCAGCGAAGTTATGAGCGAATGTTGAAATATTTCAACGTTCACTCATAACTTGGTTATTTTACCATATTTTTTCCAACAGATTTTCAACATAGTCTTCTTATGACCCCAACTTATGAACCTGAAGGTGACATTTTTTAAATCATGTTGAAAAAGTTATTTCACAGAGTGACTACAAAATCACATTCTGGGACAGATTTGAAAACGTTTGCCTACCTTGTCATGAGGTGGAGTCCCGAAAAGGTCATGTTAAAAATTTGGTGCAATAATATTGAAAAATGACAAAGTTATGAATAAAATTTCAAAACATATTGAAATACATTAACAGGACTCAATCGCGGGTTCCAGCAGCAAGACGTCTTTTTGATTGTAAAGTGGGTCTATGTCTTGCAACACTTTTAGGTGAGCGGGGGTGTGTGGGGTGCTGGGTGCCAGACCGACGATGGCCCATTTTCTTTTTTGCAGGTTTTTTACAAAAACAGTGATGGCAGAAGATCCATCAACCGCTGGTAACAATCGGGTGCAAAATGATCTTTTTAATTCATTATTACTTGGAAATGCTTTCTGAATTCTAAGCTTTCCATTGCTTAACCTTGATACAAAATAGCTGCCCAGGCATAATTAAGTAAAACAAAAAACCAAGGCTATAATTTTTTTTTATTTATAAGTTTCAGACAAAACTTAAAATAAAGGGCTGGCATTCCTGATTTAGTTACAATGATATATGACTGCAGGGTTCAGACTGAGTCCCAGCCCATGGATGCATCACAGACTCCTGTATGATTGAGGAGGATCAGTGTATAACAGAGCAGGTGTGTCAGAGGTTCAGAGATTCAGATGGGGCAAGGGAGTTCGGTATACAGCAGATGGTGCACTACGTGCAACAGAAGGGTACAGATTCAGGTGTTGGAAGGCACATACTGTAGAGTATACTGCAAACATGGTGACTGCGAGATTAGGAGATTCCAAAAGAGGAAGAAGCAAGGTTGTACTCCATGTTCTTAAATGGGTATACACAGTATGGTGGTTCAGAGAACCAGGTGGGGCAAGAAGTCCAGTACACAGTGGATGGTATGTGTGACAGAGGGTTAGAGACCCAGGCAGTAAAAAGTACATACTGCCCACTGCAGAATATGTTACTGGGATTAAGAGACCCTGACAGAGGAAGGAATAAAGTTGTATATTCCTGGTGCAGGAGGCAGCAAGATCAGAGTACAGCACGAGCCGAATAGCTTCAGCTACTTACGTTGCCCCCCCCCCCCTTCATCTGGAGCATGACTGCACTCTCAGAACTCTGAAATATAAACTTTGATGGGCACTTGGATGGCAGCTCACTCGTCTGCCAGTCCAGGCTCACTACAGGAAGCATCCGTCTCATGGTTTGCAGGGCACAACAGGCATCCTTCTTAGGGTTCTGCCAGAGGTAGGTGCAAACAGGCTCATCTTCACCATGGGGGGAGGGTGCTAGGCAAAGCTTTGCAGAGAGAATCCTCGGCGACAGTCAGAGTGCCACTGACAGCAAGCAGGGTGCAGCCACAGTTGTACAGGTGGTATCTCACTGCCGATGAGTGACCAGTCCCAAGAAAAGCATGAGTTCTTCTAGTGGGGATGGCTCAGTGGAATGGGGATCATGGGGATTGCTGAGAAACAGAGTAATCTGACAGCCTCAGTAAAAGTTCAGGCACTGCAGGGAGCCGCCGATCCTGCCTGTAGTGAATATGATTGCTGCCCCATTGCATCCCTCTTCTCACTCAAACAGTCTAAGAAAGGCAGAAGGACTCAAAGGAAAGCAAAGAAACAGACACTAAGAATAATGGCACTTGAAATGCAACAAGTTAAAGGGCAGACCTCCCTCAGCTGAGCGGAACAGTTCATAACAAAAAGAGACAAGGCTAGCTAGTCAAGGGGCACTCAAGCCGGCAGCACATCTCCTTCTGCTGCTGCAGCAGTGAGAAAAGTCCCACTGTTCTCAGAGAACACGGTTTCCTCACTGCTGTCTAAGGCTGCCTTTGGGGTCCCAAAAAATATATTTCTGGATGTGATTTAAAAATACAGACACCACAATCTAGCTATAAGGGTCCTGTTTTAGCTAAGTCAGCTGTTTGTTTTAAAACACATCATTTTTAGATATTTTCCACATTTTTTTGTTAAAAAAAACAAACAAAAAAAAAAACAAGATGGTGGCTATCACGAACCCCTCCCAAAAAAATATTCAGTACACGACAGCTGTTATTGGTTCCTGAGAACTTAGTGATGCTAACTGAAAATGCACTCACGAACTGAAAATTTATGGTTCGTATCAGAGGCTTACCCAAAACCCCTTCTGAGCATGCCTAGGAAAACAAAATTAAAACTGTGGAACTGATTAATATTTTTTCACGAAACCTTCGAAAGGCTCTACCTTGGCACAGATCGCTTCTACCCTAAAACATCTGGAAAAAATTCGGTACCATCTAGGCTGTATGAGACATTTAAAAAAAATGTATATTAAGTATAGGTAAAAAATGCCATAATTCATTAAAAATCGACGTTCCGTAACCCAGAAAATGCAAAAGATGCTGTCTCAAAACATTCACATTTTTGAGATGCTGTGAGCGAGACCATGCATGTGAAATTTTGGGCTATTTCGTTGAATGCCACCAGTTATTAAGGTGCAAAAATTGGGGTTTAACATTAAACTCCTTACTCAACCCTAACTATGTTGGCGCTCTCGTGCCAGTATACTTAATATAGTCATTCCTTCCTCCCGCCACTAAAATAAAACCATTCACACACAACGTTATAGAGAGCTTCTACAACATGATAGAAGCCAGCTGGAAGAGAAACCTGGTTGGCCATTTGTGTCTCTCACTTTTCCAATAACCTATACTTGTCAGGGTATTTAGATTTAGCAATTTTTTAAAGAATAATTGCAAACAGAGCTGAAAAAACATCTCCATAACAGTTCAAGACTTTCTCAACACTTGCAGTAGAACTGCCGAGAGACTAGGAGAATTAAGTGTAGCTACTGTACTTCTTTCCCAAAGCAGTTTATGGATCTGGGCAAGGCGCACTGAATTATGAAGTGTTAATGCCATTTTATATTCCGAGAGAAGTGCAGCACATTCTTTGAGCTCGGATCTGGAAAACGTCTGCACTGACATATAAAGCCAGGGTTTAGATTTCCTGAGGCTGTTTATAAGAACATCAGGCTTTTCACATTTCAAAGTAATGTAAACAGCTTACTGGGCTAGTGATCTACTGCTGTCTGCTCAGTTTCATCCTCTGCTTGCTGCTAGGATTGAAGTCAGCTAGAGAACAATATTGAAATAATGGCTGTGTTTGTAATGGAGCTGCAGCTTAGACTAAAACTGTCACAGATTTGTGTAGTTGTTCATACCAGCATTAAAATGTGTATGGGATAGACTTGTAGATGGTGAGCATATTATGATCGAATTCCAAGTCAGATTTTGATGGATGTTTTGTAAAAGTGAATATTTTGTCACTCAGCCAACGGTCCCCAGTCACAACAATCACATGCCATTAGTAATATATATTTTAAAACTTTATTTTGCTCACTGTGTCCTGTTGAAACTTCACATGTGGGGCATCTCTGAGCTAGGACAACTGTCTAATGTTGCAGTCACTCACCAAGGTACATATCAACAGTCAGAGGAAGGGAGCAGGGACTGACATGTTAGAGGGCCTCGAAGGACAACTCTTACAGGTTCATGTCTTGATCTTCAGCAGCACATTTCTGTGAATCTCCATTCATTCCTCACAGCCCCCTGCTGGTGACTTTCCGACCCTCGCAACTATCCTACCTGCTCCATGGTCCTTGATGGTAAACCCCTGCAGGAAGAGGGCATGCAGTACTCATCAAACACCGTCTTTCCTCCGGTTCCTCCTTCTGCTGGCACTGACAACATCCCTCTAATAGCCTCAAGTAGATAGACATAGCATAATTCAGTGTTGCGAAGCAAGCTCCCTGGTGCACCACAGGGGGTTCTGTAGCAGTAGACCTTGGCCGTATGCTCCCTGGGCTGACCAAGTGCCAGTAACTGGGGCTCACTCCTGAACCTGGGTGGGCTGCATAGCAGCACGATGTAAAAGCACTTGGCTACTGGTCCACCTCTTTTTTTGTGGGGGGTTGTTTATCCCCCATTTCCAGTGCAGCCCTTCCAACTCACCTAACATCCAGCCCTGTCCTCATGGTCTCTGGCACTTCTAGCCTCTCCAAGGGGGTCCATAGCATGCAGCTCCTGCCTCGGTGGTGGAATTTACCGGGTGTAGAAGGCATCTCCCTCTGGTCCACAAGTGTTGGGGGGCTGACTGGCCAGTGGGTTAGTAATGTCCACTGGTTAAATTGTAAATGTTTAGGAGGTGAAACTGTAATCTCTACATTTGTAGGAGGTGGAACTGTCTTTCTTAGGAGATGGAACTCTCCAATAGTATTCAATACAGAATGGTGTCAGAAGAGGTGGAACTCAGTTTATTTTATTTTTATTTATTTCAGTTTCAGATTTACAACCTTTGAGCCAAACTGGCTCTTTTACAAAGACTCCAAGGCAGTAGAAGAACAGACAAAACTGTACAATTTACATCATATGACATGAACATACAATAGCCAAGTGACTAAACTATTTTACAAGCAAGATAAATGTAGAGTATAACTTCAAATACAAATACTTTTATTAAAGAAATATCTCTGGTCTATAGGTCTAGTTACTAAGTGCAGGTTGCTTGTAGTTGGCAGCCAAAATTGGCTTTGTCAAAGAAAAGGGGAGGAGGGAGGAGGGAGGAGGTATGGAGAGTATTGGCATGGGTACAGAGGAGGCATACTGTATAATGTTGTTAGGGGATAGGAGAAGGGGGTATGGTGATGAGGGAGAACAAGCTGATAAGTGCTGTATGGATGGGGCAGCCTAGGGGAAGTGTAAACCAAGTGGAAGGGAGGGGGTGAGAACTTGTGGGGCGAAAGGGGTAAGAAGGTATGGGGAGTAAGGGTTGGAAGTCTAGGGCAAGGGATGGAACTCCTATCATTATGCACAGCTGTTGCACTCTTGGGAGTCTACCAGGAGGTGATGAAGTTCTTTTTTGAACTGACTGAGTTTCTTAAAGTGAAAAAGGGAGGGGGTAGGTCGTTCGTCCAGAGAGGGCCTCGACAGGAGAGGGACCTCTGGGTGGAGGTTCGTTTGTAAGGTACGTGCAGTACCCCTCTAGCAGAGCTTCGGGTTGTTTTAGTGTTGGGGTTACGCTGGAAAAGCTTTAAAGCTGATTTTGGGACCAGTCCTAGGAGGGTTTTTTTTTTCCTATGATACATGTCTGATACTGGGACCTTAGAGGTAATGGGAGCCAGACAGTTGTGAAGTAGAGACTGCAGGAGTGGGAATACCGATTAGCTCCTAGAACAAGTTGGCAGGCTTTGTCGAGCAAGAGTTTAACCCTTTTGAGGGCAATTTCAGTGGTCGCACTATAGCTAGTCAGTCCATAGTCAACGATGGACAGTATTGAGCTTTTGGTGACAAGGCTGAGGGCCTCAGAGGTCATAGCATTTCTGTGTCGGTAAAGGAGTCCAAGTCTGATGTTAGCCATTTTCACGACATGGTCAATATGGGTGTTGAAAGAATGGGTGTTGTCTAGGAATAATCCCAGGTATTTAAAGGTAGTAACCTGTTTGATTACACTGCTTTTGTTACTTAGTATGGTAGGTGGGCCACCCTGCTTTTTTGAGCTTTGTAGGGTAAAGTGCATTGCTTTTGTTTTTCTGTAGTACAAGAGGAGTTTGCTGTGAGCAAACCATGACTCCAGTTTGGTAAAGCTTCTTTGAAGGGTAGCTGTTATTTCGTGGAGGTGTGTTTCTGGTACGGTGACCACTGAATCATCTGTGTAAATCAGCATCTTAGCAGGGCATGAGCTTGGCAGGGAATTGATAAAGGGGCTGAATAGTAAGGGCCCTAAAATTGATCCTTGCGGGAAACCCAAAGTAACATACTGGGGTTCAAAGCTACACTTTTCATCCTAACACACTGAGACCTGTGCAAGAGGTAGCTTGAGAATCAGGACACTATATTGGTGGAGAGGCCAAGGGCTATGAGGATGCTGAACAGGATGTGATGATCGACTGTGTTAAATGCTTTGGTTAGGTCAATAAAGATTTTGACCCAACCATTTTTTCCACCATCCAGGGAGTCATATAGGTGTGAAGTAAAGTCGGGGAGTGCAGTAATAGTGCTGTGGGATTTATGGAACTCATGCTGCTGAGGGGAGAGTAGGTTATATTTGTTGAGGTAATTCGTGAGCTGATCTGACACAATTCTCTCTAGGGCTTTTGAGAGGGGTGGTAAAATAGATATGGGGCGGTAGTTGGTTATGCTGGTCCTGTCTCCACTTTTAAAGACTGGGGTGACGAGGGTGGCTTTCCACTTGCCAGGGAATATATTTGACTTAAGGGGATACGTTAAATAGTTGCACTACTGGGTGGGCAAGCTTTTCTAGGGTGATGGTGAGAAGCTTCACGTTGAGCAAATCACTACCCATTCTAGTTTTGCCAAAGATCTTCTTCACGTATTTAATAGTGTCTGCTTTCATGACCATTTTAAGTAGAATGGGGGTTGAGTGGTGTTTGCGCTGGTAGCGGGGTTTGGTGGCCGGCTGTTAGGGTCAGTAGCAAGGAACTCCGGAGGGAGGATGGAGCTGAGGTTTGTAAAGGCCAGATTAAAGGCATTAGCTAACTCTTTGGGTTGCTGGGAAGGGCCCACAGCGGTGACAATTAGATCTGGTGGAGCCTTGGATTCTTTCCCAGTCAGTGTCTTTACATTCTCCCAGAATGCTCTCCCATTTCCCCAGCATTTTTGAAGTTCCTTTCCATAATAGGAGGCCTCAGCAATCCTTATCAAGTGGGTGCATTTATTCCTTGCAGTCTTGTAGGCCGTAAAATCTGCCTGTCTTCCGGTAGCTCACGCTACATGCCAGAAGTTGTCCCTATTCTTCATTAGTTCTAAGAGGGGGCCGTTAAGCCAAGGATTGGATGCCCCTTTCGTTTTGGATGTTCTGCATGGTGCGAATAAGTCGTAGGCTTTATTGAAGATGGAATAAAGTATTCCAGAGTCTGGTTAGGGTCAGGGCAAGTGACAAAGGGAGACCAGTCTGCGTCTCTCAGGTAGCTCTTGAAGAGGCCAAGTTGCCCTTTCTTCAGGAAGCAGTTTTTTCTGGGTTACGGCGTGTCCTTAGGGCACTTGTTAGACCAGGAGCAGATAATGGGAGAGTGGTCGCTCAAAGTGTCTGGCAGGACGGTGATATTTTTTATGTGCATGGGGCAAGTAGCTAGGAGCCAATCAATGAGCATGCTAGTACCTGTTTGATAGTTCATCCTAGTTGTTTGATTTACCATCTTTGTTAGGTAAAGGGCATGTATTTTATCTCTGACGGTAACTGTATCCTTAGCTAGCCAGTTCAAATTAAAGTTCCCATGGATAACCTGTTCCCAGCCCTGCTTTGCTTTTTTGAAGTGTTCAGTGAATAACTCGAGTCCTGGCCCTTGTTTTCCTGGGGGTATGTAAACTGTTGTAAGTAACAGAGTTTTACCTTGTTGGCCAACTGAAAGTTTAATGGAGAGTATCTGAGCTTCCTTGGCATTTGTATTGTAAGGCATGATTTGTCTTCAGGTAGACTAGGCACCCACCCCCTCATCTGGAAAGTCTGTCCATACGAAAGATGGTGTAACCATCCAGAGAGACTGAGGAGTCTGGAACCTTGGAGGAGAGCCAGGTTTCTGTGACAGCAAGAATATCAGGTTTGTGAATTGTTACCCAAACTTGGAGTTGGGCAAGTTTATGCAGAAGGCTACAAATGTTAATAGTGAAATTTTTTATAGAACCAGTAGGCTGGGGGTTGTGGTGGTTTGCGGGTCCAGGATTGGGGTGAATATTCCCAGATAGGAGCAGGAGGATAATAAGTAATCTGGGTGAGGTATCGTTTCCACCAAGTTCTTGCTATTCGAGCTAGCCTGTTGCTGTGGGGCCTGGGTGTGCAGGGATCCTTGTTGTAGTACATCAGAGCCAGAATGGTTTCAGGGGAGATAGGTGTGCATCAGTGCATCCTGTGGAACTCATAGAACAGGTATGTGTCAATGGGGATTCGAGCTGGATATCTATTGTGACCGAACTAGCTGCTTGTGTACTTCAATTTATTGGCAGATCACTAAGGGGAGTGGAGATGGGTGTTGGCTGGTCATTTTTGAGGGTCACACCGCCCTTTCCCTCATGGCCCACTGTCAGGTAGTAAAGGAGAGAAAAGATCATCACAGTTCTTGTGAGTTCCTGCCCAGTTTAATCCCTGGTAAGGCCTGAGAGGCGGTGGCATCACCCTGCTTGCTTTGGGGTCTTTACAGTTTTTTCCTTCCCTGTCAGACGCCAGCAATGAAGGCACTATGTGCACATGTGCATGCAACTGTGTGGCTGTGCAAGGTGCCAGCTGGCATGCTCCACCACACAAGCTGTTCTGTCTACACTACTGCCAGTGGTTACCCAGGTGACAGTACTGCAGGAGAGCATGCTTCCCTCCTTCCAAAAGATGGCCAGCATCCTCTGGGAGACACAGCCTCCTCCTACAGGCCAGCCCCTAGCATCACAAGCTCATTCCTGCACTCGAGTTGCTGATGTCATGAGAGGCAGCTCTACTGTTGCAGCGATGGGCCAGTCGGGCTGCTTCTTAAGCAATTTATTTAACCTCTTTGTGACCAGAATGGAAACTATTGCCTAAAATGCAATCTTTGGGCTTAACTATATTTTCTAAAGAATTTATTTACTTTCAATAGCCCAAATGAGATAAAACATCTTGTGTCTAGTGCAGTCCTAATTCTATCCAATTTTGCAGCTGAGAACACTGAAGCACAGGGAGGTGAAGTAAACTAAAATTACGTACTCACCATAACTCTTGATCTTGTAAGAATATCTTCACCATTGATTCACACTAGTTGGGCTAAGTCAGTGGCACTAGGACCCAGCGGGAGCTAGAACTTTTCATAGGGCTGGTGCCGAGGTAAGTAGTGTGCATACACAGCTCTGTGAAGAGTGAGTGCATGCAGCCACTCATTTAGGACAGCACCAGCGCCCAACCACCTCAGTACCTTTTTACCGGGGAGGTGCAGCATAACCTAACAAGTACCTATGCAATTAGCCTAAGGGCAAAAGATAGCCCTGATGGCCCCTGCAAGAATGGAAACCAAATCCAGTAGCACAATATCTTCACAGCCCAAACTAAGCATAAAGGGGTGAATATCAACACAACCATACTGGAGTGAGTCCAGGGAATGGTAAGTGGGCGTGAGAATCAATGGTGAAAATATTCTTAGAAGATCAAGAATTACAGCGAGTACATTATTTTAATATGTTCCAAAAGCCAATCTTTACCACTGATTGCCACTTGTGGGTCACAGTACCAAGCTCAAACAAAGTTCCCCAGACTGGAGTGGCTGGAGTTGGGGGCTCAGTCAGGAAAGTAATCCATTCAGGGTTGTCCTGCCAGAGGTGGCATGTTGACTGTCATTGACATCCAGGGCATAGTGCTTAGTGAAAGTGCACTGTGCACCAAGTTGCAGCTCTGCAAATTTCTCCAACAGACACACAGCGGACATGGCAACTGCTCTGGAGGAGTGGGCATTTATGCTGCCCTCCAATTTATCCTGAGCCATGGTATAGCAGAGGCGGAAGCAAGTCTTAGTCCAGGCAGAAATGCACTTGATTGTAACAAACTGTCCATTCCGATGAGAATCGTAGGAGACAAAGAGCTGTTTGGATTGTCTGAAATCCTTGGTTCTGTCCAGATAAAACCTAAGGACCCTTTTAAGATCCAGTAAGTGCAGATTCCTTTCTCCATGATTCTGAAAGTTGGCAAAGAAGGTAGGCTAGACTAAGGCCTGGTTAAGATGGAACTCTGGCACCACCTTTGGTAGAAGCTTGGGTGTGTATTGAAAACTACCTTGTCTTAATGGAAAACAGTATACAGAAGATCTGTGACCAAAGCATAGATTTCAGATACTCAGTGGGCAGTGGTGATAGCCACCAGAAGTGCTGCTTTCCAAGTTAAAACTTCAAGTTATATGTCGCAAGGGGCTGAAAAGGTTTGTGAGTGAACATATCTAACACAAGGTTCATATCCAAGGCAGCTACTGGCTTCTGATGGGAGGTCTGGTGTGTAAAATGCCTCTCAAGAACCTCTTAAACAGTGGCAGCTGTGCCAGGTAGAGGGTACCAACAGACTGATGGGGTGTTAAAATAGTACACAGGTGGATTTTTGTTAGGCGGGCACCCAAAGGGGTCCAAGCGGTTTTTGGACCACCAGTTGGAGAATCTCTTCGCTTGGCTATGTATGTCTTCCTAGAGGAAGACTTATATGCAGCCAAAAGTATTTCAGAGATCCTTTCAGATACCTTGTATGTGTTCACTTCTCTCACTTCAGGAGCCAGGCCTGAAGGTGGCGGGAGCGCAAGTTGGTATGACTAGGTGACCCTGAGTCAGTAAGTCTGTGCCAAATGGTAGAGTCCTTGGTTTGCTGCCTGAAAGTCTGTTCAACAGAGGAAATCATATCCATCAAGGCCAGCAGGGGGCCATTAGTATCATCTTGCCCTCTTGTGACTCCAATTTGAGCAATACCCTCTGAATGAGAGGGACTGGAGGAAATGCATCCAGAAACAGATTTTGTCATTGCAACTTGAATGCCTTCTGACAGAAAGTGCCATGTCATTGATTTCTGGAGCAGAACCAAGGCAGTCTGGTTGTCAGTGGGGACACAAAAAGGTCCACATCTGGAGTACCCAACTTGTTGAATAACAATCTCAAAACATCTGGAACTAGTGACCACTCGTGAGGATAGGTCTCTGACTGAGCTCATCTGCCAGAGTGTTCTGAACTCCTGGCAGGAAGATTGCTTGGAGCAGAATTCCCTGCACCAGGCACCATTCTCATACTCTCATCGCTTCCCTGCACAGATGGTAAGAATGTGCTTGCCCTTGTTTGCTGATGTAGTACATGACAAACTTACTGAATGTCTGGAAGAGGACGGTTTTGTGGCTGACTAGGTCCACTAGAGCTTTCAGACCATACAAAACAGCTTGCATCTCCAATACACTGATGTGGAGATGAGACTCTGATTAGTCCCAGCCACCTTGTGTTAGGAGGCTCTGGCACTAGGCCCCCCATCTCAACAGGAAGGCATTTGTGGTGAGAGTCACCTGAGGCTCCCATTGGGAAAAGGGGAAACTCTGGAGGAGGTTGTCCTACACTGACCACCATGCGAGAGAGATCGAGCCAAGGACTTTGTCACCTGAATGAGGTAAGTCTGAGGGTATAATGCCTGTGACCATTGTGCCAAGCATCCACTGGGTTGTTCTTATGTGCAAATGTACCAGGGGCACCGTGAACACTGAGGAAGCTATCAGATCCAGCATGCACTGCATGAAGTGGGCTTGCATAGATTTGCATACCTCGATATAGCATGACATATGCCAAACTGCTTTTTGTTTACTCACTGGAAGGAAAGCCCAAGCATGTGTTGTATCCAGAAGAGCTCCTATGAACAGCAGTTGCTGGGAGGGTTGAAGTAGAGACTGAGGTTCAGCAAGCACACCATCGAAGTCAGTAACTGAGAAGCAGTGGCTACTGCTTGTTCCTTCTCCTGTCTGGACAGACATGAAATTAGTTAGTCAACCATGTACGGGAAGACTTGGGAGTCCTAACTTTCTCAGGTGCGCAGTGAGGACTACAAAGCACCACTCTGCAAATATTCAGGGTGCTAGGGAAAGCCCAAAGGGCAGGACTCTGAATTGATAATGCTGCCCCAGCACTATGAAACGGATATCTGTGGTGGCTGGGGTGTACCAGTATGTGCTGCTATTAATCCTACATATCCAGAGATGCTAGCCAACCCTAAGGCTTTGGGTATGGTAACAGAGAACCCAGAGAAATTATCTTGAAATCTTCATGATCCATGAATTTCTTCAGATTTCTGAGATCAAAAATGGGGCGCATGCCCCCGATTTCTTTGGAATGAGGAAGTAGTGGGAGTAGAACGCTATGTTTTGTTCTGAGTCTGGCATTATTTCAACTGCATTGTTGCTTAGAAGGCCTGCAATCTATTGCACTAGAAGCTCAGACATGTGAGCTGAATGGGGGGGTGGTTACCTCCTGGGGGCACAATCCAGAGGCAGTTCTGTAACATCCAGAGAGTAACCCTTTTGGATGATCCTAAGTACCCACCTGTCCATCGTGATGGATTCCCACCGATGGCAAAACTGGGTCAGAGCCCCCACCACCACCACTGGTGTGGAGAGGTCTGCCTCAGACAGCTGAGGCAAAACTGGGGCTGGAGCTTCAGACAATGGCACTAGGTGCTTCTGGCGCCTGTGCCTTTAGCTGCATCTTCTTCTGAGATGGGGAGGTTGACTTTTGTTTTGGACTTCCATGCCTCTGCTATGAAAGGGCTGTTTATTATGGAAGAATCATGTGCCCTGCCCTTCTGAGAGTTAAAGGGAGTTAGTCTGAAAGTTTTAAGGGTGTTTTAGTTTCATTAGATGCCTTAAGAGACTGTTCCACCTGCTGTCTGAACAGGTAAGTTCCATCAAAAAGAACATTCATCCCCTGCTGTTGGACATCTTGGGTGAAGACAAAAGTCTGCAGCCAGGAATATCGACTGATGCAAATGCCTGCTGCAGCACAGCAAGGTGCAGTACTGAAAGCATCCATAAAGGATTTACATTGATAACCGTTAGACTTAATACCTTGTTAACAGTCAGCAGAATAAATTGTTTAGCCTCCAAATCTGGCAAAAACTCTGCCAGAGACTTCAGGTTGGTCCAAAGAGTATATTCATACTTAGAAAAATGCCCCTGGAAGCTGGCTATCCTAATGGCCAGGGTGGCTGACATGTAGGCTTGCTTGCCCATAGTGTTAGTCTTGCGCGGCTCCCTATTAAGGGGGTGCACAGTGACCTCCTTAGGGACAATGGTCTTCTCATTCTCAGGGAGAGTAACAAGAGCGTGAGCTGCTGGCTGAGTGATGTACACTGGCTTATCTTTAGCAGTAATATATTTTCTATCCACCTCTTAGGGACAGCTGCCACCGAAGCAGATATTTTCCTTACATGGTCTTCAATGCAGGTGGAATTGGAGGAACCAAAATGACAAGCATATTAGATACACTTAGAAACTCCAGTTGGAGGTGCTTAACCTGGTCAATGGCTGGTGACTCAAAATTCAATGCTGAGTGCATATTTTTGAACAGAGCCTGAAAAGAGAGAGAGAGATTCCCCTGAGGCACAAGCACGGGAACTGGGTCTAGGCAATAGTAAGAGTCATCATCATTGCCTTCACAGATAATGATATTGGGGTCCTCCTCCTCCTCCTCCTCCTCTACACCCTCCTCCAAAGGAGGGTAGAAAAGAAGGTGGAGGTGCAGGCCCAACAACACAGCAGGCAGCTGTGGTAACACTGGTCATGAGAGGCGAGGGACCAGTGCCAGAGGTGGAGCTAAAACCAGCATAAGGTGCATCACCAGGAAGAGTCCTGGTACTGTAAGCCCATGCAGTGCTGGACTTGTCACCAGGCCGGGCTCAAAAGAGCTTAAACCCAGCAGTGACAAGCCATCTGGCACCAAAGTGACTGGCAATGGCACCATGGCTTGCACCGACGCAGAACAGGATGGGGGAGGGCCACAAGTGGGACAGACATTGGCAGTGCCACTCCGGACAAGGGCCTGAAGGCTGCTGCCACAAGCAAGCACTTTTCTGAGCCTGATGGCACCACCTGCAGTGCCGAATCTGCCAGCCCTGAAGGGACAAGGACCAGCTCCACTAGCGGTGCAACTCTGGCCAGACGCTGCACCCAATGTTCCATAAGTGCTGTCCACCAGAACCCTCACTTAAAGGCAGAGAGGCTCTTGTCCTGAGATACCAACCTCTCAGAACCAGAGGCACTCAGTGTCACTGATACCAATGGTGAGGACTTCTGACTCCCAAGAAATGGAGTGTCTAATGGCAGACCTCACAGAGGGCAACCTCAACCAGTGTCATTTCTTCTCCTTCCTATGGGAGGAGGAAGAAGTCCAGGCCAAGGGTGCCAGGACCCCGATGCAGAGCATGTGAGAGATCGGGGTTGCTTCTTTTTGTACTTGTAGAAGAACTGCCTTTCCTCCTGAGCACTGGACTGCCCATCCTCAGAACCCTTCCCTGGGGGAAAGTGGACCAAACAAGGCCCCTTTGCCAGAGCAGCCTGCCTCTTCAGCCTCGCTACCTGTCTCTTCAGGCTCCCTACCTTTCTGTATGGTCGATGATTGTTAACATTCAGTAGGGCTGAGCGACACTACATAATTAGTGACAAAATACACTAATCTGACACAAAAATAACAAACTGTAGTTTAAACACTAAAACCAAGAAGAGCTAAATTCTGCTGTCGTATAGACGTGAAGCTCTGATCCACAGCGGGCAAGTGACGAAGCACTGATTTGCACTCCATGGTGGAGAAAAAAGAAACTGAGGCAGTTGGGGACTGGTGGCGAGAGAAATGAGTGGGTGAGTGCAGTCACTCGCGGAGCCGCATGCATGTGCACTGTTTACCTCGGTGCCAGCACTCTGAAAAATTCTGGCTCCTACTGAGTCCCAGTGCCTCTGGCTAAGAACCCACTAGTGTGAAAGAAGGGTGAAGACTGATTCTTGGAAGATCTTGTTTAACACGTAAGTAGCTACTAAAATGAAGGCAAAGTACTGAAATTTACAACACTTTTGCTTAACTTGAGTGTTCTCTAGTTTTGTTTCAACTTCTACTGTTACTGGTCTACTAAATATTTCCGCTAATGAAAAACTTTTTTCAGTCTCTTTCAAAGTGCGTTTAGCTGTCCCCAACTGAACTCACAATTGCCATTTGTGATACTGAAGTCTGTTGTCATAGTGAGTGCTATGATGTCCCTAACAAAGACCCTATTAGGTCATTTGCAGACAGTCAAATGCTTTTTATACACACTTTTGAGACAGACAATACAGATGAGTTACAAACCCGGGTAATAAAAATGATGAAATTTAAAGCTGATTATTTTTATGAAATTACTGTACATGCTGAAGAGTCAAGTTGGTCTTGTGTGAGCCAATGACCATGCTGGGATTAGTATAGAAGATCTCCTGGTTTAAAGTGCTGTATGGTACTCTGACCACTGAGCTGCACATCCTTCCTTAAATAATAAAAGCAACAAAAAAAAGGTTTCTGAGTTTTCGGTTATCTACATGTATTTACAGTATTTACACAAATGGTATACATATCTGGATAGACAGACATACAGTCAGACAGTTAGCATGGGTGTGTTAATACAGATGATAACATATCAATAACTGTACAAAATGCATAGGTTATTTGTACTTGAGTCTAAATAGCCTGATGTTCATATTCTTTTGTGGACCATGAAGATATCTATCTACCCATCTGTCTGTCTGTCTGTTTCTGCCTATCTATCTATCTCCTCACGGGAGGAGCCGGATAACTACAGGCCTGTCAGCTTGACGTTGGTGGTAGGAAAAATGATGGAGGCCATCTTGAAAGCGAGGCTGGAGGTGTTTCTGGAGTCACGGGGCCATCTGGATGATCACCAATATGGCTTCATCCAGGGCAGATCGTGTCAGACTAACCTTGTGGAGTGCTACGACTGGGTGACAAAGGCGCTGGACCATGGCAGGCCAGTGGATGTCTTTTTTCTAGACTTCAGCAAGGTGTTTGACTCAGTGCCATTCCCAGGGTTGCTGGACAAGCTGGGGGAGGATGGTAAGGTGAATAGAAAACTGGTTAACTGTGCGGTTTCAGAGGGTGGTGGTTGGGGGGAGGTATCATCTCCTAGGAGGGACATTAGCAGTGTCCCACAAGGGTCGGTGTTGGGCCCACTCCTGTTTAATGCTTACATCTCAGATATCAGAGATGGTATCAGGAATGAGATGAGCCTCTTTGCTGATGACTCGAAGCTGGGGGTAGTGGCGGATGGGGAGGAGGGTAGAAGAGGTCTTTAAATTTCTTAAGGGAGTGAATAGGATCAGCCTAAATAGGGTGTTCCAGCTGAGGGGGGGGCCACCAGGGGGCACTCCATGAGGCTGGTTGGTGGAGACTTAGGGGGCAGACTAGGAGATGCTACTTTACTGAGAGGATGGTGGACCCTTGGAATGCACTGCCTGCAGAACTGGTGGCTGTTGGTACAGTGGAGGGATTCAAGAGAGACTGGGACAGGTATAAGGTGAAGGTAAAACTGAGTAATGCCAAATCTGGAGGTGTAACTCTGATGGGGGATGGGGTCAAGGGGATTTATGGGGGAGGAGAGGAGGGCAGCAACGGTGTCCTGACTGGGTGCTGATTTTCGAGCAGACTCGACAGACCATTAGGCCTATTCTGCTGGCATCCTAGTATGTTAGTATGTTACCTACCCACCTGCCCACCCTATCTACTGTATCTATCTATCTATCTATCTACAGTATATCTATCTACCTACCTACCTATCAATCTGTTTATATTTGTCAGTCTATTGGCCTGTCTCATTGGCACTACCAAAGGGGCAAGGAGGGGTAATGGGGTGGGAGGTGACTCAGTGGGTTTGTTTTGGACGTGGGACTAGCTATAGCTACCTGTGGAGGGGTGCAAACTGTGTTTTGGAGCAGAGTCTGCCTGTATTTGTAACAGGAGTGAAATAATGCTTTATTTTTGTTTTTTTAAATCAACATAGGTGGGGGTGAGTTGTGGTGAAACTTGTTTGAAGTGGTGTATTTATTATGGCTGAAGTGCAAGTCTGAGGTTAGCCACAGTAGTCCACATTTAGGGACCATATTAATAGAACTATGTCTTGCCTTGTAGTTTGGGGAGAGGTGATAATTGTCTGACCTGAGGCCTCAGCTAGTTGATAATTGGAGGTGGGCCTGAGTCACATTTCTAATTGCAGGTTGGTTGCGGCCTGTTGGCAGGGCTAACCAGGAAGCTCTTACTCAGTGATAAATCTGAGCACACTTCCAGCATGTTCCATTATGCTCGTGTTCCATCGTGTTCATGGAACAGGGCAGGAGTGAAACTTTCTTCAGGTACACATAAGTGAGAAGAAGAAAGCAAGGTGAGGGACAGTGAAGATAAGGAGGATGGCAGAGGTAGACAGTGAGAAGGAGACCAAGAAAGAGCAGACATCCTAAACAGGTACTTCTGCTCAGTCTTCACTGTGGTGGCGGGCGGTGGGGGGACGAGGCCACAAGGAGCTGCGGGACGGGGAAGCAGAGGCAGACTCATGTCTATTTTCAGAAGAAAGAATCCTGAAGGGACTTTCAGCACTGAAAGTTCACAAAGCTATGGGATCAGACAAGATACATTCAAGGGTACTAAATGAACTTGGGGAGGTTCTGGCTTCCCCACTGATGGCCTTATTCAACAGCTCACTGGAAATGGGCAAGGTTCAGTAGGACTGTAAGAGAGCGTACATGGTCCCTCCACATAACAGTGGCAAAACGGAAGAGGCTAGCAACTACAGGCTGGTGAGCCTAACCTAAGTGGTGGGAAAATCAATGGAAACACTGCTAAAGGAAAGGCTGGTAGAGTATCTTGAATCAAAGGGGCTGCAAGACCAAAGGCAGCGCGGATTCATATGGGGGGGGGGGTTATGCCAGACAAACCTGATTGATTTCTTTGACTGGGTGACCAGGGAAGTACATAATGGGAGTGCAGTGGACATGTCTCATCTGGACTTTAGCAAAGCCTTTGATACTGTGCCACACAGGAGACTGACTAAGAAACTATGCAGCCTATGAGTGGGATCCAAAGTGGTGAATGGATTAGAAACTGGTTGATGGGCAGGCAACAGAGGGTGGCGGTTAATGGCTCTCACTCCAAAGATAAAACAGTGACCATGAGGGTGCCACAGGGCTCAGTATCGTGACCAGTCTGCTTCAATGTCTTCACAAGTGACACTGCAGATGAGAACTGGAAGGGAGGGCATGACTTTTTGCAGATGAAAATAAAATCTGTAATGGGGTGAACAATCAGAAGGGAATAGAAAGAATGTGCAGGGATCTTGGGAAACTCATGGAGTAGATAAAAACATGGCAGTTAAGATTCAGTGCCAAAAAGTGCAAAAGTATGCACCTAGGGCATAGGAACCAGGAAATAAGTATAGGATGGAGGGGGTACTGTCAGTCAATAAGCACAAAAGTGACACTGGGGTTATCATATCTGATGACCCCAAAGTGACAGGGCAGTGTGACAAAGCAGTGAGTAGGGCCAGTGCAATGCTGGGATGCACTGGAAGCGGTATCTCCAGCAGGAGGAGGGAAGTGGTGTTGCCACTGTATCGCTCATGGGTGAGATCCCACTTGGAGTACTGTGTCCAGTTCTGGAAGCCGCACCTAAGAAAGGACACAGGCAGGATGGAGGCAGTCTAGAGGAGGGCAACAAAAATGGTGCAGGGGTTGCACCACATGCCCTACGTGGACAGACTGAAGGCTCTTAATATGTACACCCTGGAAGAGAGCAGAGCAAGAGAAAACACGGTACCTCAGACATGGTACAGACCTACAAGTACCTCACAGAGGTGAACAAGGTGCAGGAGGGGAGTCTCTTTCAAAGGAGGAACAGCACCAGGACCAGAAGGCATGCAATGAAGCTGGAGGTGGGAAGTTTAAGAGGGATTTGAGTAAGTACCGCTTCACTGAAAGAGTGGTAGATGCCTGGAACAGACTGCTAGCTGAAGTGGTAGCGGTGAAAACAGTAGGGGGCTTCAAGCAAGCACGGGATAGCCATAGTAGTATATCAACAAACAGACAGGGAGGAGAAAGGGTTGCTGAAGACTAGTTACGGTCTGCGGAGACAGATGGCCAAGTGGTCCTTTTCTGTAGACAAATTCTATCTTTCTGTGAGTCTATTTGAGATTTTTTGTACACACCATTTGCACAAGAATAATGAATAAAAATACACCTGAATTATCAGATTGGTCAAATACTGAATATTCTCCAAATTCAAATATTGGGGTATTGGCGTTCTCCTGATCAATGCAACTGATAGTTAGCTAGTCAGACAGCTAGATAGACAGACAACAGACAGATACATTTTTCAAGTTTATTTTTATTTATTGAACATTGGGTGACGGAGGAGAAAGCAAATACAGTGACCAGGCCATGATCAGACAGAGTAAAACATTAAATAATCAGCAAAACACGGAGAACCACCAGGAAAATATGGGTGTGACCTGACCAGGGACCAGGTTGTACCCCAAAGCTGGGAGCTGCAGGAGAAGCACAGCTAGAGGAAGGAATAAATTTGGGTTTCCAACGACGTTTAATGAAGAAAGGATGCAGGTAGCCACAGCTCCATCATCCTTGCTGTTCAGCATCTCGTTTTGTGGAATGAGTTGCTTTGTCCTACCTCCCCCTCAGCTGCATGTCTTGTCTGCTACTACTTGGCCTTTTCAACCTCCACTACTGCTCACCTTTTTTTGTAGCACTAGCCATGTGTCCGTTTTTCACCACGTCTCTTGCAACCCCAATGCATAGGTTTGAAACGTCTTTCCCATTCTAGTAATTTGCTAACAAAGGGGTGAAGGTATAATATTGCTTACATTGTTTGAGTGACTTGCTGCTAGATCAGTATTATGACAGAGTACTGTTATTGCACAATTATTTTTAAGCAACAAATACAGAAAAGAACCAAACGCTTGTTTACAGTAATAATAAATGTCCCTCAGGCATTATGCTCATGATTGATTCCATTTTAAAGGACAGATGAAAAATTTGAAAATGTCAGTCATGTTTCAACAAATGCACCTGTAGCCACTCTTCTTAAGAAACAAAAACACCTTTGTTTTCATTTCTAAGTGCTACCATCCACTGAGAATATCGATGGGATCAAATTAACATAAATCATTTTATTAACGTGATCCATTTGGAATAAGAGGGAACTTCTTGCAATAATTTACCGTACATGGACAATTTAGGCTTTTTTGTTGAAAGTATGTCAGCTGTATAAACACTTTTCTAAAAAGTTATGCTCTAACCATCTGATTAGCAAGCAAGTTAGTACCAGAATTGGTCTCTGGCCAGAAAATGATTTCAGAGACTAGCCTGTAGTAGATAATGACATGCAACTTGAGAATTCAACTCATCCTGATAACATATTTTGTGGCTTAAGCAGTCATTGGCTGGGTCAACAGCAAAGCACTAACAGCTCCACTGAGTCATGCATTGTCTTGTACCAAGTAAATTATTGTCTCCTCAACGCTAAAAGATACAGTGTGTTCCTCAGTTGTGAAAGCTGAGCATAGCACAGCAAACAACAGCTTGACAGAAACACAAGAAGCAAGTAATTCTGTCATGTCTACAGATTCTGTTCATTGTCTACAAAATCCAACTGAGCATTTGTGGCATCTCAGTAGTACTCAGTTGCTAAGTGGGGAGGGCAGGGAGAAAGGCGCTGCCCCTGTACCTCACATGGTAGAGCACTTGCTTTGGAACCAGAGGGTTCTGTATTTGAATCCTGTCCTGCTTGTTATAAAGGTGCTTTTACATGGAGCAGACTTGGAAGCACTGCCATGGGAATTGGCTCCCTCTACTCCGATCGCACAGCTTGCAGTTCTGTTTAGATGCTGCAGCTCTGCACCGGTCCACCATGTGCTTCTCTGGCATTTTCCGTGTCTTTCCAGAGAGCACAAGATCTGCCTGTGGAATTGTGTGTGTTTGGGTGTAAGTGCCACTGTTTTGTTTACACAGTGGCTCAAAACACATCGCATATTCAGGAAAGCAGGGAATGCTCTGAGATGCACCACAGACTTCCACACTGGTACAGCTTGCATTTACATTCAGCAAAAGATCCCATTTTAACAGTTCTGCACTGTTCACAACGGTGCCAAGTTTCTCATATCAAAGAAACTAAAGGCTATGGTCATTTTGCATTAAAGCCTCACAAATTCTGGAACAAGGATCCAACATTATTTATCCCACAGATCTTATGTTATAAAATGAGCATACAATAAATCAAAAGAATGAAGTACATGAACCTTTCTGGAATGAGAAAGTGCCATAATTCTTCAAACGTGTGGAGGGGCGGAATATGAAGAGTATGGTTTCCCAGTTTTTGTTTTTCTGTAGCTGTATTTACATAAAGCATGTCTTTTTGGGCAGATAAACCCCCTACTATTTTGTCTGGTCAAATACTCTTTGCCCCTAACTTTAACCCGACAGAATGAGTTTATGTTTAGCTTGTTTTGTGTCATGCTGTTCCTGACTCAAACCAGACAAAAAGTCTCTTTATGTTACATGGTACAGCCTCTGATCACTTCCTGTACATGGCTCTCTTTTTAATTTTTTAGCCCCCCAATGTTTGAAACCACATCTGTTTATAGCCCCCCCAGTGCCTTTACTGGTGCTCAAACCAGTGAGATGCTCAGTTTCAATCAGTCGATGACTCCTGCTACTACTTCTCGCAAGGCTGCTACTTTGATAAAAATCGAGCACAGTGAGGAGCTGACCAACTTTATCAATGTAACAGCCCATGCAATTTGTAGTTAACTGCACTATTTTTGTCTGTGCTGGCTTTTACTGTTGGTATTTTTATATCTTTACCTTTTCCCTGGGTCACGGCTGGAAGTGAGCTTTGGCTAAGTGTGCCCTTTCACAGTCACCAGTTTTAAATAAGTAAATAAGCTAAAAAAATATATAGTGGCATCAGCATCTGAAGCCAGTGACTGTAAACAATGATGTCAGTGGTCGGAGCACCTATACTGGTACCATAGGGGGCCTACATACGTGGCTGGATTTAAAGACCAGGGTGACAGAAAGCAAAACAATGTGACATAACTCCCACCAGGAATGCAGTGACATCAGAGTGCTGGCAAACCTGATGCATTCCACAGATGTGCTCCAATCACCTGTCAGCACACGGATCCTCTGCCCCACTACCTGTGGTCATCCAGGTGGCAACAGAGCAGCACGACTTATAACTCCTCAAATACTGAACAAAGGAGTATGGAATTAGGTGCCGCAGCAAACATGAGAGGTGTGGTCATGGTCACAGAGTAGGGCTTTCAGGCAAGCAGCTGAGGAAACTGAGCGGATAAGGTAAGGGTTGCAAGACCAACATAGCTGGAGCCCGTACGAGAAAACAGACTGCACTGTAGAGGTCTTGGTGCAAGGCAAAAAGAAAAAGCAGGGGTCAGATAAACACAGAGAGTAGGAGCAGGGGACATGACAGGAGGGAGCTAATTTGGAGATTAGGGAGACAGAGCAGAAGAAGCATCTGCTCTCAAGTGAATGGAGAGAAGGCGAGAAATGGAGGAGAGCAGTGGTGGGTTCGCGGCTGGAAGTCACTGATTATTATATTTACGTTTCTATCAGCAGATACAATTTCTTTAAATTTTCAACTGAAGCATGACCATACATATTTATGTCGCAAGGGAATAGAAGTTGTTCAATAAAATTAAATATGGCTGACCTCAAGAAATTCTGGGCACAGAGCAACTCTATGCTAAAAGCTCATTCTGCAAGACTTAAATTACTGTCGGAGACTTGATTAGCGGCCTTTGCTAATCAAAATGAAAAATGATTGGCGACTGGTCGATGCCGATTAGCAGTGGGGGGTCCAGAATGTGGGGAAGAGGGCTAAAAATAGTGAAAAATAGTGATATTGGCGCATTCCAAGCCCTGCGGTCCTGGAGAAATCGTTTGGCTAATCAAAGCCGAAACTGACTTGCATTTGCCTGTTTTTGATTTGCAAACTGCGATGTGAACCCACTTATTTTATGCCTTGTACTGGTTCCTTGGAAGGGGAGATTGTGGCTAATGGTCAGTGCATTAGTGACCCCCCGGCGATTGCCAATGTCTTCAATTTTTTTTTCCACAGATTTAGAAAGGTTCAAATGTGTCCCAGCTGGAACCCCTCTCTCCACCCCCCCACCAGACCAGGGTGATATTGGAGTTCAACCACTCCAATTTCCTTCCCAGTCATCCCTCTGACAGCCCTGGCTCATTCTCAAACCCGTGTCATCGACATCATGACTGGCAACTCTATCTCTGCACTGGCAGGCTTACTGTAAGTGATTTATAATGACACAGAACATGGGGTAACCAAATACGAACTAGGAAAGTTGCAAAGCTTCCCATCCCCTTTAGGAACCCAAGCTATGGTGGTGCTTTGCAAATTCTCTATAAATATTTATTTTTTTCTCTTACACGTTATTACTGAAATTTATAAAACACACAAGAAAAAAAAATGGTTTACACACACATTTTTTTTTCAGTCCCATCTTTGTAATGTGCCATGAAGATGTCAAGATTCCCAATGCCAATCATAATGGTCAACTCAATCTATCTCAAATGGTAATCACTGGCAGGGTGCAGCAATAAAATATATTACATTAATATAGATGTTACAGATTATGAGCTGAAACAGCATAATAATTAACATCAAGGTATGAATTCTATATATGCTTATGCGTATTCTTGCAACTGTATGATACACGAGTGCCAAAATATATAGGAATCATGAGAATCAGCACAAGCACACATTAGCTACTAGAGCCTTGTGAATGCTCGCCATTTAACAATGGGTGTATCCAAACATACAATTCTGTTTTAGATGGTTATCCAAAGTTAGGCAAACTTTGTCTTTGATAAATTAAGAAAAAAAAAATATATATTAGTCTAAAGGAAACTCAAACGTTGGGTTACTATGAACCAGAGTGTAACAATCTATTCACCGGGTAGTCAACGACCACTTAAAAATATCTTCATGGGACTATTTGACCACTATGTTTTAGAGGCCCACATTGTAAAATTACAAGAAATTATCATAATCATGATCACATGAACTTTGCCCAGTAAAACTTTTGATCTAGTGGCCACTTTGTCACTAAAAATGATTATGTTTTTAGTGGCTCATTCCATACACAATATTTTCAGCTGGACTGACTGCTTAAGAGTAGAGGTAATTTTTTTTTATTCATTTATAATGTATTTAAATCAGGAAAGCAAGACATTGGTAACATATCAACACTCGTTCCCAGCTGCAATCTGGGGAAGTGGAGTGCTGTGGAAAAGGTATCAAGTCATATAAATTACAGATAACGCAAAAAAGTAACTGTTTTAATTCACAATAAATATAGAATAACAGGGGGTGAAATTAACTTTTACAACCACAAATTAGCAGGGTCAGTGGCTGGGAAAATCCAATGGCCCGTGCCCACAGACAGTCCAGAGGCACAACTGATGTATTTATTGAAATGCTACCTTCTCCAGTATATGCCAGCAGGGCTAGTGTAAGGCAAATTGTACTAACCAGATGAAAAATCCACTAGCAAATGGCTTGTGGACCACTGCCAATTTTAACCCCTAGTATAAATTTACAAGCTTACAGGATTGAAATAACAGTACAAATGACAGAATATACAGATTAAAGTTTGCACAAATCAATGCAAAATAGCTCAGGATAAAAGCCACTCAGAACAAGAACAATAGCTGGCCCTGCGGTTGAAAAGATGGTGAAGTTTATGCCTGCTGATTTTAAAAAAGGAGACTGGAATACATACAGGTAAAGCTATATGCAGTGAGAACACACACACACATACTTCTACTAAAACTGACACACAAACACAATGCAGTTTTAGTCAGCAATTTGGCCTCATATCATCAGGAATAACTACAACTACTCAGGGGACTATGTTTTAATTAAGCAATAATGCACGACAGGTTGTGGGTTGTGCTGGGATAACCTCACGTCTGGATGGTTGGGCACGGGGCACAGGTCAAGTGCGTCCAACATCCCAGAAGTGAGGTTATCCCAGTACAATCCACACCCTGGAGTGTATTATTGCTATTATACAATGTCTCATTGTTATAAAAAATATATATATTAAAAGCATTTTTTAGTAGCATTTGATTAGGATTTTTTTTTTAAACACACTTCGTGTCACACAGCAATTACTCTGATCGCAATCTGCGATTTTGACTGCTGTGTGTGCTCTTGCTCACATCGCTCCACATGTCTTGACAGTCCCATGTTATGGTGCAGAATGCCGCACTTTGTAGCAAGGTCCTGGCATCACATTGAAGGAGGGGGCGGGCAAGCTGTACAAATACAGTCTGCGATTGGCGTCAGATGCTGAAACCCGCCTCACTGTGGTTGGCTGTAGGACGTGTCAACAAATGATGTATTCTTCTCCTTGGCCAGCATCTTAACGTGTCAGCTGACACCGGGACGAGCAGTTCAGTGTACCTCGTGACTGTGTCCCGGTGTCAGCTCTTTGTACCTGCGCTCATCTCCACTCTAGTCTAGACAGAAAAAAAAAAGGGGCTGCTCCACTCCCATTTACAGCCACAGCACATAAAAAACAGGAGAATTGCAAAAATACCTTAGGTGCCCCATGGGGCAGGCACTGAAGACCTGTAGGTGTCCTGATACAAAAGTGCCTGCCCTGGGGCACCTAAGATATAGGAATTTCGCACCCTGGTGGGGAGAGATTCTGAGAAGTTAAGCCTGTGAACAGTGGAGTCCCACAGTTCTCAGTGCTCAGTCTGGTATTGTTTAACATTTTCATAAGTGACATCGTGGATGGGATCAAAGCTAAAATCTGTCTATTTGTAGATGACACCAAGCTCTCTGGGAGGGTGGACACAGAGGAAGGGAGACATGAACTAAGGGAAGACCTGGCTGGGCTAGAAAAGTGGTCTGGCATGTGGCAACTGGGGTTCAACACCAAAAAGTGTAAAGTTATGTACTTGAGGGCAAAGCATCCAAGGACCAAATACTGGCTGGGTGGTGTACAGCTAACTAGGTTTGAGGAAGAAAAGGACCTGGGAGTAATTATCATGAGTGACCTGAAACACTTGGCACACTGCAGAACAGCAGCAGCTAAAGCAAATCAGATGCCTGGCTGCATAGCCAGGGGAATTACCAGCAGGAAGGTGAGGGTCATCCTGCCGCTGTATAGGTCATCCTGCCACTGTATAAGTCACTGGTAAGACCGCTCCTAGCTAAGAAGGACATCAACTTGCTGGAAACAGTCCAGAGAGGGGGGAAACTAAGATGATCAAGGGCCAGCAGGGCAACATCTATGAGGAGAGGCTTGGGGGCTCAACATGTACGCTCTCTTGAGGAAAGAAGGGAGAGGGGAGGACATGATTGAGACCTTCAAGTGCCTTAAATGTATAAAAAGGGTGAACACTGAGGGCCTCATCACCCTTAGTGGGAACAAGACCACTAGGGGGCACAACCTGATGCTGGTGGGGGGGAAGGTTCGGGAGGGAGATAAGGAGGCAATTTTTCACTGAGAAGGTGGTGGCCAAGTGGAATGAACTGCCAGAGGAGGTGGTATGCCAGAAACAGTAGACAGCTTCAAGCGGGGATGGGACAGGGTGAAGGGGAAAGTTGCAGGTGGGGGGGTAGTAGGGGGGAGGGAGTAGTTGAGGGAGGTCAACAGGAAAATGGGGAGGGGTCAGTTCCAACTGCAAACACATGGGGAACTGCACACTTGAGCAGACTAGACAGACCATAAGGCTTTATCTGCTGGCATGTTCATATGTTCATAGGTAATGACCAAGATGACTGACAACTTGGAAAACATGCTATGAGGACCAACCAGCAGAACTGGGACTGTCGTCCATGAAAAAGAAGATTTAGAGGAGACATGATTCCAGTATTGAAGTATTTAAAAGGGATAACACCATCAGATCAAGTGCAGAGATAAAAGGACAAGGGGACACTAAAAAGTCATTGAATGAAGGGACATTCAAGTGCTAGAAACATCAGGATAAACTACACAGAATAGGTGAACACTTGACTGCCAGCTTATACTGTAATGACCTTCTAACTTAGACGCTACATTTCAGTGTATCCTTTTATAGCATGAGGACCCTCGCCCCCAACCCTCCTCCTCAAAAAAAAAACAACACCAGGGCTCATTCTCTTAGCTCATCCCCCTGCAGACAATCCTTCTCCCATCAGCCTTCAGCTGGGCCCATAATGATTTAGCATCACCACTTCCTCATGTCCTCATCCTCTCACACCCTGATGCCTTCCTAAATGTACAGTGCGATCCTCCCCCCTCACTTTTCCCTATCTCTCCTGAATATTATGTATCCTAGTACCGTGAGTCCCAGTTGTGGCTGTATGTTGCCTGTGTTTCTATTATTGCCAATGTCTGGGCTGACTTCTGCTGCCATACCCTGGAATTAAATCACTCATTTTATTACCAAAGCCTATTTAATCATTCCAACACAACAGCAATTCTTTTTATTGCAATGTAATCACTTTTTTCTTATGAGATTTAAACCAGTATTAGAAGTTTTTTATTGATGAAAACGTTACCAGGAAAGGCCTACTGAGCTGAGGACAGCTCGTTTCCACAGATGTCTTGGGGGATTCAGGTAATCTAACTGTGCAATAAAATCAATCAAGCAGTGCAAAAATTCTGAACAGTACAAAAACATAACACACAATACAATTACTCTACACTGTGCAGTCTCCAGTAGTACAAGGTGCAAAAAGCATATTGGCACAAATACTGGACAAAGGAGTATGGAATTAGGTGCAGGAAGCAGACATTTTATTTAGTTTTTGTTTACCGGGTGGGTGTGCTAGCCATAGCAATGACTATTTTCAGACATGACCCAGGAGGTTACAGGCAAAATAGTACAGTTACAAAGCACAAGGTGAGATAACACCAGCAGGGATACAGTTTTGAGGTTAACAGTAAGGTACAATTAAATGAATTACAACAGAAGATACAGTTTTAACAGTGAGACAATTGAAATTACAACATCAACAATACAGTTTAACAGCAAAACATAGTTCAACTAGTGGATTAGGTAAATAACAATAAAGCACTTGTCATATAGGAAAAATAGTACAGGGCCACATGACAGGTGTGGTCATGGTCACAGAGTAGGGCTTTCAGGCAGGCAGCTGAGGAAACTGAGCGGACCAAGTAGGGGTTGCAAGACCAATGTTGGTGGAGTCCGTAAGAGAAAACAGACTGCCCTGTAGAGGTTTTGGTGCAAGGCAAAATGAAAAAGCAGGGGTCAGATAAAGGAGGGAGTAGGGGAAGGGGACAAGACAGGAGGGAGTTTAAATAGGAAGGGAAGGGAACCAAACCAGAACTTGGAGACTAAGGAGACACAGTGGAACAGGTATCTGCCCTCAAGTGAGTGGAGAGAGTGCAAGAAATGGAGGGAGCAGTGGTGGGTTCGAGGCTGGAAATTACAAATTATATTTATGTTTCCATCAGCAGATTAAACAGCTTTAGTTTTTCAACCGAACCATGACCATAAACATTTGACTTGTGTCGCAAGGGACTAGAGGAAACAGTTCAACAAAATTAAATATGTCCAACACACAGATCAACTCCATGCTAAAAGGTCATACTGGTTCCTCCGATGAGGAGATGGCAGCTACTGGTCAGTACAACAGTGACCCCCCCCCCCCCCCCCCAGACCACTGCCAATGCCTTCAATTGCTTTTTCACAGATTTAGAAAAATTCAAACCTGCCCCAGCTGGACCCACTCCCCCACTAAGGACCAGGGTGATACTGGAGTTCAATCACCCCAATTTAATCTCCGGCTAGTCTGGCGTCAGGAGGTGCTTGCCCTAACCTGCCAATAAAATTTGATGGCTCTGCTGGATTTGAGAAGTTGGAGCCCAGCCTCCTTAATCTAACAGCCATTGTAATTTCTCTTCTGGTAACCATGATCTTTAACAAATCCTTTATGGTGAGAAAACTCCCTGGTAAATGGAAAATGGCAATGGTGGTGCCAGTGCACAAAGGTGACCTCAGGAAACCAGCAGAAAAGTACAAACCTAGCTCTCTTCTTCTTAGCCCGTTAGCTAAGACACAGGAGAGACTGGTTTATAATAAATTACAGGAATACCAAGGGCCGCACCACTACCATCAGAGAAGCAGCATGGTTTTAAAAAGCATCTCGGTACTAACACTGTCCTGGTAAGGCTGACCTCTGATGCTCTAAATGCCATGGACAAAGGGTCACTGACTGGGGCTGTATTTATACAAAGGCATTTAATCTGGTCACTCACAGCCTGCCCCTTGACAAATTAAAGCACCTGGGCCTTGATCCCCTCCCACACTGTATAACAAACAGGTCTCAGGAGGTCAAATGGAGGGGCGCCTACTTCAATCAAAGGACTATCACCAATGGTGTACCTCAGGGATCTATCCTGGTTCCTTTAGTTTTCTTGATGTGTGTTAATGGCTTGCTAAAAATTGTGGCTGAGATAACCTACAGCTTAATGCAGATGATAGTCTTTTGCAGAATTTCCTCTGATAGTAGCACAATCAATGCCCAATTTGCTGCTGATTTAGAAAAGTGGTTCTCTGTAAAAAAAAAAAAATCTGGTAACGAACAAAAAAAAGACCAAGGCTGTTCTCCTAGGCCCAAAACACATTGAATCTGACAGGCAACACTTGCTTACCCAGTTCAGCTTTTCTAGCTCGCAAGTTGAAGTGGTACACAAACTAAGGTATCTTGGGGTCTATATCGATCAAGAAGTCACCTTCAGATCACATGTGGGCAACTGCACAGAATTGCTGTGCCAAAAAATACGGCTGCTATACCATCTGGGTTATTTCCTAACCATGGATTCAAGACAGGCCATAGCTAACAGTACAGTATTGCCAACATTGCTGTTTGGTTCCACAGTACTGCAGTCGCTCAGGAGTTCTTAGTTTAAAAAGCTCAAGGGTTTATATAATAAAATTAGTCAGTCTGCCTCCAGGGTCCCTCCCCAGAAAACATCACTGTGAGGTTCTCTCCTCCCTAAACTGGCCCACTCTGGAAGGAAGGATGTCGCACCCCCTCCTCTGCCTGGTATTTTGAACTTTCCAAGGTCTACACTCCTCCAAGCCTGAATAATGCCTCATCCACCAAATCTGTGAGGCGGTCACAATGGTCCTCGGGCAGTTACTTACTTGAGGTACCATGGGTAAGAACCAATATGTGCAAAAGGTCCTTTTTCTTACTCTACTCCTGCCCAGTAGAACTCCCGTGTGGCAGTACTGCAAAACTCCTCCTCTCTTGGAGGATTTAGAAAAGGGCTCAAGGCCCTATTTCTGGAACACTGCCACTGTACATGCTACCATTAAATTACTACCTTGCCTGCTATACCGCCTATGCTTTGTCCAATTGGAAATTCTCCTATGTCTGGTGCAGGGACTTTCTGCAAGTTGTCTTGTTATGGCAGCAGGATGTATCTAACACAGTCTCTCTCCTCTAACTAGTGTCCAGCCATATTCATAGAGAGCCACACTGTCCCCATCTCTGCAGAGTGGCCGCACTATTTATATTAAAGCCCTGGATTGTATATAAACAATCACCTCTCATATCACCTCCCAATTGTAGGGCTACCCCTCCATGGACCACACAGATCATCCCATGTCTATTCTAAGAGCTACAGCTTCAAGTGGTGGCAAGGAGTTGAGGTACCTCCCCCGTTCATCCAGAAATTTCTCTGTCTTCCCCTTCAATACATAGGTAAGTCTCTCTAGTGTCAAGGGCTGCAAGACCATGTTTTTCCACTGAACCAATGCAGGTGTTACACAAGATACCCAAGTATTCTGTATCCCTTATCTGGCCACCACTAGTATGATCTACCTAGGGTAAAGGACCCAATCTTCACCCTCTCCATCTTCAACCCCAAACAATAAGGAAATCAGGATAGCTGACACTGGTTTTCCCCATGGGTTCAAAAGTTCCCGTGCTGTCTCCCTCCAGTAGGGTTGCAGTCAGACACACTCCCAGAAGTAATGGTGGTATGTACCGGTTTCCACCCCACAGCTCCTGCATATGGGCGAAACTCTCTGGGTGGAACCTATGTACAACAATCGGGGCAAACAACCTATTTTTTTTGGCTGTTTAAAGGCTTAAAGAAAGTCCAGAATTTTGATGGTCTACACCATTCACTCCACTGATATTTTTATTTATTTATTTACACCATCCCGAAGAAACTGCTCCCCAAGCTTGGTGCCCTCTATAGGAACTGCCGCTGCTTACCACTGTTGGCTAGGCGTGACCTTGTTCAGAAAATGATACTCCCTATTTTCGACTACTGTGACATAGTCTATTGTGCTGCTCCTAAGTCTTCCCTATCCAGACTGGATTCCCTTTTAAATGCTGTTTGTTGCTTTGCTCTCGACTTCCCCCACCCTCTGTATCCACCACTGCTCTCTCTACCACTCCCTTGCTTTCCCCTCCCTGGAGTGCAGACGACTCTTGCACTCCGAGAAATGTACCTCTAAATTCTGGTTTGGTTCTCTCCCCTCTTACCTATCCTCATCCCTTTCCATTCTGCCTCCCCCACACCATTCTCTCAGATCCACTGACTCTTGTACGTCATGGAATAGCCAGAGTGCTACTACAAGCGCCAAGGTGCTTTCTCTTATCACTTCCCTATACTCTGGAACTCACTACCCATGCCATCCAACACTCTTCATCCACTTCTTCTATCTCCCAGGCCCTACACAACTTTTACTCCTCAAACTGCACTTGTCAATAAAGATTCTGCTGTATTTCACAATGTCTTTTGCATTTCAAGCCTATTTTGCTTAGTTGTAGTATTTGTATAACCTTGTAAATGTATTTGTTTCATTTCTACCTATGTTTATGTCTTATCCAACCATTTTTGTATATGTGCATTCAGTTTATCGGTGCTGTTTTGCTATCTATATGCCATACCAAACTGTAATTGAAAATGTACATTCAATTTATCTGTACTGCCTATGTTCCCCTCTTCCCCTTCCCCCAGGATGCACCATGAGACAACCAACTTGTTGCTCAGCGTGTTTTTTTTCTGATTAAACTCAATAACTAAATAAAATAAAATAAAACAAAATTTATTTATTGAAGGAACAGGAATTACAACCTTTGAGTCAAGGACTCCTTTGCAAAGCCTCCACATCAGATATACAATAATAAATATACAGAGAACACACCAGAATACATACATTGCAAGTTTAGAAACATTATATACAATAAGAGGCATATACAGTGAAAACAAGTTACAGTTCAATGGTGAAATGGACCAACCCGTGTCAAATCATTATAAGTCCAGCACGTACAATAACAATTCATAGAAATCAATTGGTTATAGTCACAGGCAAGGAGGAAAATGACTAAGCACATTCACAGTTGGAGTGGGAGAGGATATACATGGGTTTAACAATTCTCTTGTACTACAGCTTTATCAAGAGTCTCAGAATCTTCAAGTAGTAACTGTCTGAGCTGGCTGTTCTGATATTAACTAACCCTTTCCCTGGTAGTCTAGTGATCACCCAACTGCCGTACTGAAAATGCAACAAATATATTACTGGCAGTCTAGTCCCACACACATACAAACCCACTCCCCAGCCCAGCCACTTAGCACCCTCCACCCCACTTCAACCACAGACTCACCCACAATTATGGCTATAGCTGCTGTCAGATTCAATAGGCCGGCAACTGGCATAGACTCTCTGCACACCAGCCAGCCACCAACTGACAGGGAGTAGACATGCGTCTACATCTCTGATGTTTTTAAATGCTTCGACTTTCCATCTTAGGGCAGTGTTTTCATGCAGTTAGTCAGAAGTTAGCGCATCTGGGAACTGCTGCTTTGTTTCTGATTTATTTGCACAGGATTTTAATTTATCCTTTTCTTTTAGTTGTTTCCACACATTTTTTCCATGGTCTTGGATTTCAAACAGAGTTTTCCCACTCAAGCTTCTAATCTGGTCATTCAGGCATTTATGTTTTCAAGTACATGAGTGATTTGATCTGACAGGGTATATTCCTTTGCTTGTTCTGAGTACTATCTCAATATCGCCAATACCAGAATAGCAGGTGCAATGTCTGTGAACAGGTAAGACTAGAAATCTGCAAAGTCTTGCTGCTGCTCAGAGGTTGAGGCTGCCATCTTGGGGGGGGGGGTGCTATTTTGGCTGGCTGCACTGAAGTCACTACTACCTGCTAAGTCTCTTTCCCAGGCTAGGTGAATCATTCATAATGTATTTATCAAATGGACAGTACTTTAAATGAAATTTCCCCTGGGGAAAAATATTCCTTCTTTTGTCAAGTTTTTCTTTCTCAATCTGGCTAGCCATTGTACTTTTTTCCCCAGTTCATTCTATTTTTCCTTCGTCCAAATGGCTCTCTCATCAAGCACCAACCTTCCCAGCCCCAACACCCTGGCAAATCACTGACTTGCCATCTAACTCCTATCTTCCACGTTGACGGCAGCCCAGAGGCTGCATAATGGATCCTCAGGTGGGAGGTATGTCACTGGCTGAGGGGCCTACAAAGGGTAGGATCCTTCATTCTGACCATCTGGTGTCTTTCTCTCTTGTATGTTTTTCCCTAGGAGGGTGGACATGCAATGCCACCCAGATGGCCCAGCACACATTCCTGCAAGCAGGAGGCCAGCAGCCACCACTCCTACCACCCCGATGTTGCGGTCCCTGGGTTACCTATTCTGAGTCACCACTAGAGGTCAGGCATGCACCGGCTACTGCATCCCTTCCTCTGCAAGGAAAACAGTCCATTGGACACTGAATTCTCCTCCCCCTTGGCCGACTCTCCGACGTCTGAGTTCTCTCCCGAACATGGGTCAGCACCACCGCAGGCAGTAGTGCTACTGCTGCACCTGGGGGCTGGCTGGCCACTGTAGTTTTTAAAAGTAAGGTGGTCTTTGTACAAATGTGGTTGGTAACTGAAGTGACATGCTACCTGTAGCCAGCAGACATCTTGGATCTCAACTGATCTGAATGTTACCTTATGCTATACTTGTTGATGCTTGAGGAGGTCATCATAAGGTACAGAACTATGTTTCATTGATATACCGATCATGCCCAGTTCTAGCTTTACTTTAGTTCTGACTCTTCATGGATCATGTCTTAATTAACCAAGTGCCTGCAGAAGACAGGAACTTCTAGGACTGAAAATTTACTGAGGTGCAACCCAGACGAAATGAAGGTGCTCTTGTTTGGTTCCAGCGAAAGGTGTGCTGAGGTTGGCCAATGCTGCACATCCTTTGACAGAGTTTGTTTAAGCTGGCGCTGCTTTGCTTCATAAATGAAAGTTACGTACTTATCGTAGCTGTTAATCATCCAGAATATTTTCATAACTGATTACCAGAGGCACTAGGACCCTGCTGGAGCAAAGCCGTTGCCATGGGGCCAGCCGCAGCTACTGGGCATGGCACCTGCGCATGCCCCACATGATGCCATGCACCAGCCAATAACTGTTGCTGGCTCCCTCACTAACCTCCCGTCTGTTCACCAGGAAAGAAACAGGGTGGGGAAAAAATAAGTTTCCTAGCCCAAGGGGATAGGGAAAGGATGTAGGAAATATAAACAAACAACAAACTAAAACCCAACTACCAACCTTTATATATAGGAAAAAGGGCAAACTAGGTGACCTAAAGGGATAGCTGGGCATGGAACCAGAGCCTCACACCACTAGCCTGTCAAGAGATGAAGGCAGCAGCACTGAAGTATTTGGCTCTGGCAGAAAAGCAAGAGGGGATGCCCAGAACTGGGACTCTCTTGCAAATAAGACGACACAATGTACCAAAATAGGAATGCATCACAAAGAGTCCTGGAAAAACCAAACCCCATGTTACCTGATGGAGGACTGACTGAATAGCTAGTCAAAATATGTCCACCTTTTTCCCCATTAGGGAAAAAAGGAAGGAATCTCAGGTGCACGTGGAGCTGTTAGGCCGAACAGCCCAAAGGAGCAGAGATGCATCAATCTCCCCAAGCAGCCATCAGGGTAGTGGGCTAATGCCCCAGCTTGCATAAGAGAATAAGAAGGGCATACCAACCAAAAGGGATAGTCTGGCATAGCCAGAAGGAATAAAAATCAGACCTGCTTCTCCTGCAACAAAAGAGATGTACCCTGTGTAAGAGCTAGGGTACTTGATCTAATCCAGTGCCCAGCAGTGCTCCACAGACAGTGCAGCTGCCAAGTGGAGTTAGACTGGATAATGCCCAGAGGCACAGAGTGCATGTAGCAACTAAAAAGGATATTCCATGAGCAGGGAGAAAGAGGACAAGAAAGAAAAAGGAAGAAGGGAGGTAGCTGGCTTCTCTCACTTCTCCTTTTTTGCTTGGTATGAAAGCCCTAAAATGAACTCTCACCACAGTTTTGAGGTGTTTATTTTTTGGTGGGAGTGGAAACCCAGCAATTGGTCCCAAATCCTTTTTTTATTTGCTTAAAACTACTACTCCATAGGGAGTACAACTGGGGAGATGTCATGGCACTAGAGTGTGCTGGCCAGCACTATCAGGGTGAACTACCCAGAGGCCCTGGCTCTGCTAGAGCAAAGATGGTGGATGGGTATGGTAATCAATGATGAAGGTATTCTGGAAGATCAACACTTACGGTAAAAGTACATAACTTACGCTTCCAAGAATCAATCTACACCACTGATTCACACTTACGGGTCAGAGTACCACCTTTCCCTTGTTATCTTAGGGAGAAGCTGGCTCACCCAAAGGGTAACAGATATCTGCAGTGTGGGAGAGAACACCAGAAGGCAGGGACTCCCTACAGGTCTGGCGAGACCTTGAGACTGAGCAGGGGCAGGCAGAGGCTCCTGTGGCAAAAGAGCAGGAGGGTTTTCTAATACCTGCTGCCTAATCCTAGAGGAGAAGAAATAAGCCCCTTGGAAGTGCGAGCTAAGCAACTTATGTCAGGCCAAAGGTGCCAGTTGGGAGAGGTGATGCAATGCCGTCCACCTAATGCAGACTGCAGGTGCTACCAGCCTGGAGGCCATCTCAGTGGCATCGAAAGACAGCCTCAGTTGGTGTTCTGCTAGCTCCAGACCCCAGGTAGAAAGGTCAATGGCCTGCCTGTTTTGCTTGGTGGCAGTGTAGATAACGAACTGTGTAGCTACAACCATAAGTGATGCTTACAGGTCACTATATGAGCCTGATGTGCAAAGATGCACATCAGGGCACATGCCGAGGGAAAAAGCCTTCCTCTCAAGAGCATCCATCTCAGTGGAATCTGCCTCTGGAGGTCGGTCATGTGTGAGACGCCATTGCCCCAATGGGGTCTGCAGTACTTTAAGCCCAAAGCAGGGGTGAAGAACCTAAGCTGTGGACCCTGCGGGTGTGCAATACAAAGTGAGGAGGTCCCTGGGGACAGCTGGATTGGAGAGGGTCCATGGCCGTAAGCCAAGAAGGAACAACTACAGTGTCTATGTTGGGAATTACAAGACGTCCCAACGGCAAGGTTACTGGATTGCAACTTGTATGGGCTTTGAGGTCCAGTGCCTGGATCACCTCCACCAGGAATCGCTGGTACAGGGCATACTCAGCAACAGACGGGAGGTGGACAAATAATTTGTTGTCCTCACCTGAGGCTGTTGATGAAGACAAGGCGCCACCTCAAGGCAAGGTTGGTACTGGAGAGAAGGACCTGGACTAGGCCCTGTCTGACTCCCTATACCAATCATCTAAGGCACAGGCCCACGCTCAGTGTTATTCCCATGCTAGCAGCCCCTCAGGGTCTATTAACAAGGGTATCCTTTCCAGGAATAGTCAAGTTTTCACTAGAAGGGGTAGAGACTCCAGGTCTCCGGGGCCTCGTCTTAGGCTGCAGAACTGCACAGGGGGCTTAACCCAAGAGAAGGGCCTAGCAGAGTTACCCAAAGGGTGTCTCCTACATCCAAGGAGGGATCGGATTGGTACCCATGGGGGAAATCCTAAATGAGAAGAGTAGAGCAGTACAGGTCCCACAGGGTGACCACAGTCCTCACTGGTGGTGGTGACGACCAAAGGCTCCAGAGAAAACTCTATCTCCAGACTGTCATTTGACCCTGAGTTGGTGCCACCTTCAGCAATGGGCTCAGGACCAGTGACAGCCTCAGAGATAGGGTCATTCCCAACACTGGGGCCAGCACCACCCTCGACACTGTGCTTTGTGCTGACTTCAATGCCATGGCTGGAGCCATCACATCCTGAGTGTCGCAAACACCAGAGTCAGGGACAACCTCCATGGGTGACACTGTCATTAGCACCTTGTCCAGAGCCAGACCAGGACTGGTACCTTGGCTGTTGCTGCCTCCGCTACCTTCCTTGGTGTCACTAGTGACACCATGAATGGGGACAACATCCGAATTGGTACAAGTGCAGACAACAGCCTTGGTGCTGGTCCCTCTCCTGACAGAGTGAACAGTGTCAGGATGGGAACTGGTTTTGTCCTTGGTGCCACCCACAGCGTCATCACCGGAAATGGTGACAACAACATGGGCAATGCCAAATGACTATGTCATGGTGTCCATCAGTGTAGACCAAGTGTATAGATGAGGCCTCATCACTGGGTACGTCTGCTGCTCAGGGCAGGCAGATTGTGGAAGGTTCCCAGTCGATCACCCAGTAGTAGTCAACTGTCCACCAGACCCACCCACCGGAGGTTCCGATGCCTCAGTGCAGTGAGGTTGAGAACTGTATACTTCTACAAAACCAGAGGTCCCAGGAAGAAGGCCAGGGGAAAGGCCTAGAGACCTGGTCTTGGATGCACACATGCATAGCCTGCCTCTGAAAGTGGGGATCTGGGGAACCCACCTCAACACATGGTTCTCAAGAGTATGGCAGTCCATGGAGAAGCAGGTATCGCGCACATCCATACTGTGCTCCAGCTGAAGACAGGCTGCACAAGATCGATTCCTGGTCCATCTTGGACATTATCATTTAATGTTGGGCTGACACTGAATGCCCAGGTGTAATCTGATGTCAGGCTGTTTTGTCATCTACAAAATATCACATGGTTATGTCCATACAGTGTCTGTATTAGTCCAGTGGTGGCTGCATGGTAGGCAATAAAGTTACATTAAGGTTAAGTACTGGTACAGCTGACGCCACTTATACTGTCCTCGTTTAATATGGGTGGTCAGTTTGGTCGGGCAAACAGTAAAATCCATTTGCCATTGCAATTGACCACGATGTTAAATTCTTATCTTATAGTGGACATGGCCCACCTGCTAATTCAACCATTTCTTGGGATGTCTGACTGACACATCAGTATGTATTAACAGGCAGCATTAACGGGTCTCAGGCAGCGTGAGAAGACATTCGCTTCAGTTCATCCTCTGGTGCTGGAGTGGTTGCTCACTGAGGAAATGAAAGAGTGGGACTTCAGCGGTGGTGTTGCGAGTGAGTGATGGAGGAAATGCACTGTCACGTTCTAAAGAAATGAGCAAGTGCGAGGTAAGCTTGTCCAGAAGATATGCGCATCATTTTACTTTTTACACTTAATTTACACTTTTTGCCAGCAACCTTAAAGGCTTGCATAGCCACATCACAAAGGAACACAGATGTCATTCTCCTAGAGTACTCTGCAATGGCATGGGATGATAATGTCGAAAGTAAAACAGCGTGGCAAAAATAATGCTGCAGTCAAAACAGCGAACGTAACAGAGACAGTGAAAAAAACAACCAAAACAATAACAGCACACACTGGAGAAACAAGAGGAAAACATTCCCATTTCTTTGTTTTTTGCGGGGCGCACCCACCCACATGGGGGTTTTGCCCCCCTAACCCCTGAAATTATATTAACTAACTCCAAGGGGGGGGATGTGGACTGAGGGCATAAGGGGAAACTTGGGAGGTGGGGACTTAGGTTTTTGCAGAAAAAAACCGAAATATCGGGAGATGGGAAATCACACCCTGATCCCCGGGTCTCGACTGTGTCAGGTGCTTGTGCCTTAGCCACTCCACCATGGGAACGGCTTGACCAGGCACAGCACCTGTGGCTTCTTCAGCCCTTCCTCCAGTTCACAGTGAGTGACAGGGGTAGTGGTAGTTTCCTATCGCTATTATACCCCTGTCGCTGTAATTCATTCTGCGCTTTAGACAGCGCAGTTATTCCTGCGCTGTTTCGGCAGCGCTAGATTGCCCCAGTACCCTCTGCAATACACAAAGTCCTGCTTCATTAGGTACATGGCAAAGGGACATAGATGTCATCCTCCTAGAGTACTCTGTAATACGCGATGTCCTGTTCACTACTATGCCAGTGAAAATCAAACCCAATAGACTGTGATAAAAAATATTTTTTATTACTTTTTTTTTTTTTTACCCAGGTTAGTACAACCACTCTGTATTGTGGGCAGAATGGTACAGCACGAAGCGGCTTTGACTGTATTAGTGTACATGGTCATTAACAGTGTGTTTCCTGCTTATCTGGCATAGGTGGATTTAGAGGGGGGGCTAAGGGTGCTATAGCTCCCCCATCATGGAGCTCCTCTATTAGTAACACACTGCTGCATTCTTAATCATGAAAGCTGCCTGAGCCACACAGGTCTCAGCTGTCCTCCAGCAGAGCTGGCCTTAGCTAGGTGCAAACTGTGCCCCTGCACCTGCACCTTGGGGCCCATGCTCATCTGTCCTCCAGCAGAGCTGGCCTTAGCTAGGTGCAAACTGTGCCCCTGCACCTTGGGGCCCATGCTCATCTGTCCTCCAGCAGAGCTGACCTTAGCTAGGTGCAAACTGTGCCCCTGCACCTTGGGGCCCATGCTCATCTGTCCTCCAGCAGAGCTGACCTTAGCTAGGTGCAAACTGTGCCCCTGCACCTTGGGGACCATGCTCATCTGTCCTCCAGCAGAGCTGACCTTAGCTAGGTGCACACTGTGCCTCTGCACCTTGGGGGCCCATACTTTTTTCTTGAGGAAAAAAAATATTTTAAAACATTTAAAAATGCCTAAATGTTGTTAGAGATGAAAATGTTTACCAGCAAATGAAAGTGGAAGACAACTGGCTCTGTTACTGTTACAAAAGGTGGGGGCAGCTTTGCTGCAGTGGAAAAGATTAGGTTAAGTAAGTGCTAATGGTGTTAATGGCCATACTTTACACCTCCCAGGTTGACTACTTTTACAAACAAAGGGCTATATTGACAAGAGAACTTGTTTGTAACCTGGATATGTAGGTGAAACAATGAATGTTGTGACAAAATATGTTTCAAAAGTATGTGAGCACTCAAAATGACTCAAAAACCTGACCAGCACAGAGCAAAAACAGATATCCTGATAGGGACCCTGAAAACCTGATCACCAGGTAAAAAAACTGACAGGTGGCAACCTTACTGGTGTCCCATGATAATCCTCGCTATTCTCTCTCACTCACACCTTCAGAAAAGTTAAGTTGTTTAACTTGTTTGCAAATCAGAGTATCTGAGGTATGAGTGTACAGTGATGATGGCCCTGTCCTTACAGAAATGAATACGGTAGTAGTACCGTACTTACTTAAGTTCTTGCTCCAGGCTCAGTCAGATTCATTTCCAGTGGTGAAGTCAAATAATTCATTGCAGTCAATGGCACTAATTAAAAGATGCTGGTTAAACTAGTAGACCTGGTACTGCTTTAGTGATTCAGGACAGGAGGGTTAGTGAGGTGTAAATGTTGGATGTGGGGGGCCCACAGGGAATGGAGTGGTGGGGCCCGGCAGGGGGCTGCACAGGGGCCCAGAATGGTTAAGGCCGGCCCTGTCCTCCAGTATCCTGGTAGTGCAGTAAACAGCCACCCCACCTGCATTACATAGTTGACCCCCACCCTTCGAAAAGCCAGTCTCCAGCATGAATTTCTTACTAACGTTCATCCTACGCCATGTGATCCAGTCCCAGCACTGTGGCAGCAGTTGGTTTTGCCTTGGTGAGCCTGAGTATTCATCCTCTACTTTTGCAGGCTTGGTGCAGCTCCTTTCTTCATGCGGGGGTGGGGGGTTCGTGCATGGGGGTACAGCTGCAGCAAAGCGGAGTGGACCTTAACAATACAGATCTCAACCAGGTTGCCTGGTGCTCACTGCTCCTGATTTGCTGTTGCGTCCAGTAGTGGATGTGGCTAGCAAGGGGTGCCTTCTTTAAATGTCTGGGTTGCTGAAACAAGAGTGAGCTTTAATTCATTAACTCAGAAGATTAATGTTGGAGCAAGAGAGGAGCGAGTGTACTACTGTGGAGGAGACAGAGAGAGAGAGAGTGGAGCCCACAAGTGAAGAGCAAAGTCCGAGGTTTCAGGCGGCAGCAGTCCAGTAACGCAGGGTCGGTGTGGCCTTGATAAATCAGCACAAGGAGCTGGAGTGAGGTTCAGGTCATCTTCTGGTAGCTGAAGCAAGCTGTAGCTAAGAGCTCTGCTCATTAGGAGTCATGGGGTCAGTGTGTGCTGTCTAGAGAGAGAGAGAGTGTTTGGTGGCCAGGTGACCAGAGACAGTACTCAACTAGGGGCACATAGACTTCAGCCTGCTGAAAATTGATCAAGTCTTCATTTAATTGGGTACTTCTTGCTTTAAAAACAAAAGACTTTCACAGTCACAAACTATGGTAGGTGGGGGGCAGCTGCTGGGATGGGACAGGACATGAGTGTTCCATCAAACTGGGTGTGTAATAAATGTAGTACTAGTGTTATTAATTTCTAGTATGGGGAGCTTAAATTCATGACATTAAAATTGTTCAAGGTCACTGTTAGTTTTGTCCTATATGGCAAATTGATTTTAGTGCAGATTTGCAGGAGAGGGAGTTGGAGAGTAGTGCCCTCCTGTAGCATGCTAGGAATGGTACAAAACTAATGCTGGGGCAGGTCTGGTCTCAGCAACAACGTGAACCAGGAGAGGCAGAAACTGGTACGTGAGACCTTTGAACCGAGGTAAAAACTTCAGCATGTACTGTATGTCAAATCTGTGTGGTCTTTTCAGTCGTGGTTGTACAGTGTGAATGAGCACAGAGGGAATTAATAGACATGGGGACTTTGAAGGTGTTCTGCTGTAGTATGTTATGGCATGTGCAGGAGTTTCTGCATGCTTGGAGAGCAAAACTGGCAACAGAAGTCATAAGACCTTGTTTGGCTCATTGACACAGGCAGTTATAAAACCGGAAAAAGTGATAGAATCAAATATTTAGTTTATGTAGTTCTATGTGTTGAAGTTGGGGGGGGGGGTGCAAGTTGTGATGTACCCAAGCAAGTGCTGTTGCTAATAAAAAAAATGCATTTTTATATTTGTTTAAAAACTGTTTTTCTGTCTGCTAACTGACTTCTTGGGCCTATCATTAAAATGAGATGCCTCATACCTTGGGGGTTATCCCAGTAAAGGACATTTTAAAACAATAAAAAATATTTTATGTATTTAAAAATGTATTTTCTTTGGAATAAATTGTTCTATAGAATAAAATATGTTTTGCAAAAGTAGCAAGCAGACTTGAAATTATATTTTCAGAAACTAGATAGCAAAGTGACTTTGTTCCCATATTTCTATAGTTATTGTATTTATTTATGAGATAAGGTTGGGGGATAGGTTAATCTGTACTGCAGGACAAACTGGGATGGGTTGGCTTTATGATAATGTCATAATGTGCTTGAGTGAGTGACATTTGTCAACTTGTTTACTTGGATTGTCAGTTAATTTGTCTGCAGTTTGTCTTTATCATCAAGTCTCTTTCAACATTTCTCATTTTTATGTGTTTCGGATGTGCTACTGCCCAGCTGCAGTCTTTTGGTATTCGGTGTGTTTTTGGGTGGGAGGGTATTATGGGTAACATACTGTTATGTGGACTGTGGGGACTCTGGGGACAGTGCTAGGGTGCAACTAACAAAGCATGGGGAGGGAGGAAATGAGTAGAAATTGCATTAGAAATACCCTCCAAAATGCACCAGAATGCACCAAAATGTTAAAAAAATGTGGGGCATAGGCGGCCCACCAGACCCCAAGGCCTATTTTTTTTATTTTTTCTCTGACTTGAGCTCCCCCATCTATACGACTCCTGGATCCGCCCCTGTCTGGTCAGTCAAATGATATCTCATGCTAGTTCGCTCACTAAAATCCATAGGGGAGGTGTTCCTCTCTGTTTTGGCATCTCGCTTGGGTACAGTTAATGAAATGGGCTTCTTTTTCTTTGCTCCGTGTTATTGGAATGCTCTACCCTGTGAGCTCTAGTTGGGTGCCAATCTTGATCTACTCAAGAAGCCTTTGAAGAGTTTTCTGTTTAGGGAGGCATTTACAGTACCATCATTACTTTTTTTATGATTGTTCTGCCTGTGACAAGTACCGTACAGCAAGCTGAGTGGGCTGTCTGGAAACGCACCAAATAAGTATGGAAATAGAATGCTGTTATGATGCAATTATAGTACAGGGATACAACTGTAAAGTGCAGCTGAAAAACAACTGGAAAACAGGCACTGCTACTGAGAGGACAGCTTTCTAACATATGGTTTGGCTCACACTTCTGTTAGGTTTCTAAGAAACAGAACTGTTAAAGTGGATAATACATCAGCAGACACCTTCTCTGCTACTATATAAAAGCTATGCAGACACTTGTACTCCCTTTCATTTTATCCCGTGTACCAGGCAGTACACAGAGTGGTATGCTAAACTTAACTTGCTGCAAACAGAATAGCATTTAGGTTTTCTTAATAAAAAGCAATGCTTTCTACTGAGAGGGTAAGTGAATCTAACCCTCCCCTCTATATTGCTCTTTTAAATGTGACCGACTGCAGTGCGTCACTCGCCTCCTGCTTCCTCATGTCAGCCAGCTCACAGCACAGCCTGTCACACTGCTGACCTATGATGGCTGCCAGCTGGAAATACTAGGTTCTAGTATAGGAACTGCAGCTAGAGCTCATGAAATTTGCCACAAAAGAACTTTTATTTTCTTTGTGTTGGTCAGCTCTGTGATGTGATACCCTAACCAATGTTATGATATGGGCACGGACCCAAACATTTTGCTGGGCCAGCAATGTCATGCTCATATTGAAAATTCCCATGCATAGTGTGATTTCAGTCAAACAATGGAAGGGAAGGAAATGAACTGGTTTTATATAGCACATTTTATTCACACTGTATTCCAAAGGGCTTTAAAAACCAAGAACAGTTGCATCAGCCAATACACGTGCACAGGCTGTACTCTTGTTCCAATACTCCCATTTAGAATTTTTTTGTGTCAGACTAAGCCTCTTTATGCATCCATCCTGGTATTATACTTCAAATATTTTAAAGTAATTGAGGTTTTAAAATGATTTAAATCTATAAGTACAATTAAAGTTACTGTTATAGATAATATGTATACCAGCTTGCTAAAATTGCGGCTAATGCAACCGTGCAGCCTGTCACTGTGCTATTTGATTTGTAGCTCTGTACTTCAATTTTTTTGAAAACTTTAAAAAGGGCCAAAAAGACCTCCACTCTTTTACAGCAACGATAGTTCTGAAACTGGAACCTATTTTCCAGTTTCCCTACTGCTCATCCTAGGGACATGTATTTTTTTTTGTTTTAGCTTTATTGATCCTTTTTTTCAGAATTTACATACATAAAATATCCATCCATCCATTCATTCAGCTACCAGCTACCTATCTATCTACACACATAAACATCATTTCTAGAAAAAAAAATAATTAAAGAAAACAGTACATCAAAGTACAAATCTACTGAAGTCCTTAAGATTGTAGGTAAGGAAGCACTCTGTACATGAGTTTTATAAATGTATTGCTTAAGATATGTGCTTATTAATCCTAGTATCTGACTGTTAGCCTTTCACTGTTCTTTGTAACAAGCTTTGCTGTGTCCTTGTTGAATTGCTAAGTAATGTATGCTGTTGTAAACTTTGTTTTGTATCTAATTTCTGTGACGTGGAACCTTTGTAAAGGAGTCTCTGACTCAAAGGTACTTTCCAAATCCTTAATAAATAAAAACATAAATAAAATAAAGATTAATAAAGCTATAACTGTACTAGAAGTTTCAAAAATGTTCAAAATTCATTAACAGTAACAAAGAAACAGCAATTTACAGACAGAAAAAGACTTGCGGCATACCTAGTCTGCCTGGTTCCTACCGAACTACCCAGCAGTCTAGCACTGGCGATTCATATAAGGGAGTTCCTATTAGGCAGTTATGAACATATGAATTAGCCAGCAGAAGAAGGTCATCAGGTTTTGTTTGGTTTGCTACACTGTCCCAATTTCACCCTTCCCCCACCATTTTCATCAATTCTTGTGTTCATGCTTGAAACTTGTGTCTTGACACTGACTAGCTCCTTCGGTAGATGGTTTAATTTCTCCACCACCCATTTTGGGAGGAAGTACTTTATCATGTCCTTCTAAATTTCCCCCTACCAATTTACAGTTATGGCCCTTTTTAACAAGCATCTCATTGTGTCTAAACAGTTGCTTGCAATCCCCCCTGTTTATTCCCTTCAGATACGTAAAGGTTTCAATCATGTCCCCTTTCTCCCTCCTGGCCTGTAGGAAGTACCTATTGAGGTCACCCAGTCTCTCCTTGTAGGTCCTCCCCGTCATCTTTGTATCATTTTGGTCGCCCTCCTCTGGACTGTCTTGAGGTGGTCCTTGTCTTTTTCAGGTGAGGGTTCCAGAAATACACACAGTACTACAGGTGTAGTCTCACCAAGTACTCGTAGAATGGCAGGATTACTTACTTACTTCTACTTGAAAAGGCTCTGCCTATGCACCCCAGCATCCTGCTGCCCTCGTCACATTGTGAAAAGGTTTTGACACTGCTGCTTTTTATAATTCCAAGATCCCGTTCCTCTGATGTCTGTTCTAGCTTTACGCCTCCATTCAAGATTACGTTTTTAGGTTCCATTTTGCCAAAAGCATGACCTTGCACTGACTAGCATTACAGAGAAGTTTCCAAATCTTGGACCACCGTTCCAGTTTCTCCAGATCCCCCTTTTCAGTTCCCTTATACCCCCCTCACAGTACACCCTGCCACAAATCTGAGTGTCATCTGCAGAGAGACACATCTTACCCTGTATCCTTTCACCAGTCACATATAAACAAATTGAAGAGTACCAGGCCCAGGACCGATCCCCCTGTGGCACCCCAATTATCACTCACCTTACCTCAAGAGTATGTACCATTTAGAACTATCCTTTGGGTTCTCATAACCCAGTACTTCACGCACCTTGTGATCTTCTCCCCTACATCCAATTACCCCAGTGTCTTCACTAGCATTCTGTGCATAATAGGCAAACACTTTTTAGCCCATCTTAGAGAAAACTCTAGTTTCCTTATTTCTATGTTTTCCATGAATATTTTTCATGCTGGCTATGACTGTCCTCATCAACATACCCTATTCAGTTTTGCATCTTCCGGTTCCCCTCCTCTGGCCCCCAGGTTACCCCATAACTTCCCCTCCGTGGCAGGTGCTCCGGGGGAAAGGCCCCCCCCCCCAGCAGGCAGACAACTGTGTGGACCAGGATCCAGTATTTAGCAAGCATTAGAACCCTGGGGATCCCAGAAGAAGGTCTCTACCACCTCATTGATGTGAGCATAGCCTATGGCCTCACATGCATACAGTGCATCCCCTGTGGTCAGGGGCATTTCTAGCATCTGAAAGGTTAGGAGCTTAAGCCCCACCCCTCCCACCCATTAAAAAACAAATAAATAAGCTGGGGGGTCAGTTTTAGGATTGGGAATCTTTTATTAGGGGGTAATGAATAAATATTCAGAGCTACAGCCCCTAACGCCAACCCACAGTGATTCCCCTGCCTTTGGTGGGAGTAAGCTCCCTGTCTGAGACACAGGGGCCGCTGTGGTGCTGGAGCTCACTGTCAACCCTCCTTGGCCAAGGTCCCCTGCTGCACAGTAGCTGCCCCAGCCTGGCCTGCCTTTTGATGTGGTGACTTGGGTTCACTCCTGAACCCAGGTCACCTGTACGGTAGTGCAACGCATTGCTGCTGGGCCATCGCGGTGTCCCACTTTAGTTTTTCTTTTTTGTATAATATTTTTTGTTATTTTTTTATGCAGACAAAACATGCATCATGGTACATAGGATACTAAACTTGCCAAGAAACTGAAAAAAGGGCAATATACAATACAGAAAATTGATTACAGAGTCAGATGAAATCTAGATCACTCTACTGATGTGGTATAAAAACAGTTGATACACTTTGGTGTCTTATGGGATAGCATGTGTGTCATTTTACCAAATTACATCAGCTCTGCTGAACCATCCCCTCCTGCTGGATGAGGGCCTCTGCTGCTGGCAGTGAGCCGATAAATTTCGTGCAGCTTCTGAGGAATAGCTCCTCTTGACCTCAAAGCATGTAGGTTAGTCTTTCTAGGGCTAGGGCCTGCCACATTTCCACTGTGAGACCATTGGGGTTACACAGCAGGTCAATGTATTTTGTATATATGTCTCACCAGAGCAAAAAGTACCCTCACCCACCTTAGATGTAGCTCCCAGCCCTCCTCCCCCAGGCCCTCTATACCAAATAGTGTACAGACTGATGTACACACTATGGGTCTGCCAACCATTCTGATAAATTTCTGCAATATCTCACCGCAATATGTAACTGTGTACATGTTCAGAAATAATGGATGTAGGTTCAAAAGCTCTGTGGCCTCTCTCACACATGGCTGATATGGTTGGATTAAATTTGTGGACCACATTTGGTGGACAGTACAATTAATTAAGCAATAATGCACAACAGGGTGTGGGTCGTGCTGGGATAACCTCATGCCTTGGGTGGTTGGGCACGAGGTCGTAGGCCAAGTGCGTCCAACACCTTTGAAGTGAGGTTATCCTAGCACAACCCACACTCTGGAGTGCATTATTGTTATTATACAATGGCTCGTTTTTTAATAAAAGAAGAAAAAAATATATATTTTTTTTTCCGTTTTTTTTTATTTTTGGTGTGTGGAGGTATGTGTTAAAAAAAAAAAGTCCACAGTTCCTGCTTTGGTCAGTAGATGGTGCTAAGAGTACTTGCTGCATTGTGTTTTCCTTGCTGCAGCTTTCCTGCTCCGACCACACACAGGTGTGACTCTGTGTCACACTGACATAGTACATGCTGGCCCTGTTTGTTTGTTTTTTTGTTCTTGGTGTTTCTTGCGATTTCAAATGGAGGTGTTTATTTTATCAAGGAAGAAGCACGGTCACCAAGCCAATCAGAGACTGGAGCTGCTGCGGCTACTGTGTGAGCCAGGGAGCGTGGCCTTTGACGTGACCTGAAAGTGGAGCTGCCACTGTGCTGTTGTGGATGACAAAGTCAATTAGAGGTATGGCTTTGTTTTCATTAGTATTCATTGGGTTTTATTCAAAAGCTGTGTTTTTTTTTTAACTTTTGCAGCACAGGTATTCCTGGGTGAATGAGCACGGCAGTGTTGTGGGCACGAGGTACAACGGCTGTAGTTCTGGAACTTCCGGGTACTGAAAAGCCAGTGTTTATGGCTTTGTGCAACTTTTCTTAGTGGAATTATGTCTCCTCAGTTTTTTAAATAGGTAGGAGTGAAGAGAGGAGACAAGGATAACGGCATGCTAAGATAGTCGGGGGGGTGCTGAAGTGCTTCACAGGCAGCTTGGAGCAGCATCTTGCAGCTGTATGATAAACTTGACAACGGCTTTTGTTTGCGTGTGTTGGGGTGGAGTGATTTCATGTTTATGTGCTGCGGGCATGTGCATGTCTGGACTTCATACAGTGAGGTTATACTCAAATAACCTTACTGTCCCAGGCACCCACTGACCAATCAGAGTCCAGTAAATTTTCCTGCCATTGTATAATGCATGAATTCATGCTGGGACTCGTTATACTTATTGCAGGGGTCCCATACGCAGTTTTAAAACATCCCTCCAACCCTCACTTGAGATTGGTGTACTTAAGTATCTCTCCCAGAGCCACTTCACTTTAGCAGAAAAATCCAGTAGCTTTATTCTGTCTTGGCATGCAACCTTAGCTATGACCCCTTTTGGTGAGAGTCTGGAGCAAAAGGTAAGCTGCTCTAGCGCATACAGTGGGGACGCCTCTCGTGGTTCTCTGTTTAACCTCCTACTGTACACCCGTGCCTGCAAGTATTTACAGTGATGCATGGGCAGTATTTCTAGTTTTTTCCCTGAGCTCTGCAAAGGACAGGAACCCCTCCCGAGTTTGCAAGTGGACCACACATTTGATGCCCTTGTCTTGCCAGCCTTTAAATCCTTTGTCTTCCTGGCTTGGAAGGAAACCTGGGTTTCCTGATATGGGGACCAGCAGTGTATTGTCGGTCTTTGCCTTCTAGCTCTGCCTTGTCTCTCCCCAGGCCTCCAATGTATGTTTAACTAGGGGATTAGACCCACATGTGGCCCCATAAGCTTTCCTCCCTTCTGGCGCCAGATATGCTGACAGTCTGTGCTGTCACTCCCCCTCCTCCAAGTTAACCCAGCTAGTTGCTTCTCCCCTACTGATCCAGTCTTGAATATAGCATTGTTGGATGGCTACAAAGTCCCCCCTCAGGTTGGGAAGCCCAAATCCTCCTTGTGCTGTACCACTTTTGAGCCTCTGTAAACTTATTCTGAGCCTTTTGCCCCGCCAAATGAAGGCTGAGAATCCTTTTTCCAGTTTTTTGATGTCCATTTTGGTCAGGTCCATCAGCGTCATTTGCATCATATATAAAATTCTAGGCAGGACATTCATTTTCAATAAATTCATGTGCTCTAGCCAGGAAAAGAGTGGTGTCCTCCACCTCCACCACTACAGTGTTAAAGACAGGGTGGCAGTTAAGTGAGTTCAAACCCCCAATGTCCTTGCCCACTTTAATGCCTATGTGAGGGAAGTTCCTACCTCCTTCAGCCCCAATGTCTCTCTACATCCAGGCCCTAACACTGGCCCCAGCATCACCTGCTCTGACTTATGTGAATTTATTTTGTACCCTGAGAATTCTGCAAACTGGGTGATCACATGTAAGAGAGCTGCACCGAGTTCTCCAGGTCTGTGGCAAACAATAAAAGATCATATAGCGCAGTCTTACGCTGTACATTCGACCTGTACCCCATTACCCTTTATCCCCTGTGTTTCTCTTATCTTAACAGACAAAGGCTCTACTGCAAGTGCAAATAGAACTGGGGAGAGGGGGTACCTCTGCCTCTGTGTAGTCTGCCTTCCTTTGACAGTGCTCCATTCATCAGCATCTGTGCGTTGGGCTCTGCATATGAAGTTCTGGTCCAACCTACATTAAGTCCTCCCCCAGTCCAAGCCTCATAAGCATCTGGAACAGGTACTCCCACTCAATACATTTAAATGCTTTCTCAGCGTCCATTGACAGCATGCGTGCCATCCCTGGATGCCGAGAACCCCAGTGGATGACATTAAGCAATCTGTGGACACTTGGTAGGATAGCCATTCCTGACTGCCTCAACACCACTTTCTCTGATCTAAGCTCTGTCCTCCCCAGCAGCTTTTTTGATCCAATCCCCTCCTTCACTCCCCCCTGCCCTGCATCGCCCCCCTTTCTACCTGCACATCCTATCTCCCCATGAAGCCAGGCCGCACCTGCAAAAAGCCCTGATCCGGTTTGGTCCGAATGTATGTTTTTTTTTTTTTTTTAGTAGCGACTTGTCATTGGACCTTCGATTATGTATACAGAAAAAACATTACAGAGCAAATAAAGAAACAAATTATCAACAAAACAACCCAGTGTGAGGGATAGTTTGGCCATGGGGGCAACAAACCCAGTTCCATGTATAATGAACAGTGGGGACTCAGTTGGCTGGCAAATACCGAATACTCCTTGAGTAAGTGGTGTAGAGCTATGTAATATCAGAGTGTAACTGACTACTGGATAAATTATTAATGAAATAGAAATATAAGTGGTGAATGAGTGGTCCCCTTTTTCACTGTCAATCATAATAGAAAAATACTGAAGCCCAAAATTATGTAAAGTATACAAGGTCCACTACTAGAGTGGTTTAATATGGCATGAAATCAGACAAAGTTTCAGGAAGCTAATTGTTTCATTACTTTCCAGGTCAGTGAAAGAATATATAGTGCTGAAGTAGTGGTGGGATCAGGTAGTGTAATATGGCGCTGGCCTTTTAAGGCTTTGTGGCTGATGCAAAAAAGATGATTTGCTGCATCCTAGAGACTCAGTGTAAGGTTGGCAAGGGAGGCCCCACTGCATAGTTTGCTCTACTTTACAATGGATCAGACAGTCGCCTCTTCGGAATCCTGCACTCAACAGTACCTTATAACTCAGGTTAGTCAGTTTTATTTTTTATATTGTTCATCCATTATTTTAGGGTGCTACGTTTCTCCCAAATTAAACAGTTTTTCTGTTATGCTAAAATCAATCCTGCTCCATTAACAAGAGGTAAAGTTGTTTAATGCACAATTTTCAAGAATGCTGGTAAAGTTCTGTCATGATAATTTGGCAGGATACTCACTAAAGAAGGTGATACCTTTCAACATCATTATTAGGAAGATAGGAACAAACTGTTAGTCTTGGGGCATGGTTATAACAAGATGCTTTCTTTTTATTAGCATGGAGTGTGTCACTGAAGAGCACGGGTAGTGCTTGAAACTACTTTTGTGTTCGAAGGAACAGCATCCTGTTATTTTGTGCTTCCCCTCCCTGAGGGATTAATGGAAAGATGCACCAATCGTAACTGTATTAATTTATTTATTATTTTTTATTTATTTATTGTTACAAGTCGGATTTACAACCTTTGAGTCAAGGACTCAAATACAAAAGCACCTCGTCACAAGGAGGGCAAGGCAATAGAACATTGTGCAAATACAACATTGGACAACATTAGAGGTGCAGACATTGAACACAGTTTACACTTAGTTACATGATGGTATAAAATGCAGGTTTACAATTAAAGATGTACAATTTCTCTGGAGTTGCAGTGGAATACATCCTTGTATAAACCTAAGGGGGTAAGTAAAAAGGGGCAGGGAGAAAGATGGATTGGCAGTCCAGGGTACATTGTTGAGATTAGGGGGGCCAGGCAGGGAAAGTTCCTGCAGTAGGATTGCGGGGGGCAGGGTTAGTTGCACCTACAGCAGCGGACATAAAAGAGATGGTTCTGGAGAGTGGTTTTGAAGGGACCAAGTTTGGTAGTGTTGGAGATGCAGGTAGGAAGGGAGATGAACCAGGTGGGGGCTCGATAAAAGAAGGACCTCTGGGCGAGGGAGGTCTTGGTTCTGGGCACTTTGAAGGTGGTTTTAACAGAGATGCGGGTAGAAACAGATGAGGATGACCGTGGTAGGGAGGCAGAGATTCCGGGGGGGAGAGAAGAGTCCGAGCAGGGATTTCTTAGCAAGAAGGGAGGTCCGATACTGTAGACATTCCTTGAAGTTGAGCAGGTTGGCGGAGGAATAGAGCAGGCAGGTGTGGGTGCAGCTGGAGGCTCCGGTCAGGAGCCTACAGGCCTTATTGATGGAGAGCTGGATTTTAGAGAGGGCGGTATTATCAGCTGCAGCACAGATGGGCAAGCCGTAGTCCACTAGGGACAAGATGGAGGAGGTGATGGCCAGCCGGAGGGTAGCAAGGAGCAAGCAATCCCTACGGTGGTAAAGTAGGCCAATCCGAGAGTTTATGGTGGAGGAAAGAGCATTGATGTGGGTGTGGAAGGTGAGGGCAGTATCGAAAGTGATGCCTAGGTATTTATGTGGGCACTTGCTCTAATGGGAGCTGAGAGTTGGGGGTAATCAGGAGGGGGCATTTCTAGCTTTATTTTGGTGGTGAGAGAGGAGCATTGATTTGGTTTTCTTAATGTTTATGACTAGTCTGTGATAAAGAAAAAACTTTTCTGTTTGGTTGTAGGCGAGTTGAAGGGATGAATGGAGGGATCTGGGTGTGAGGCAAAGAGAACTGCATCATCTGCGTAGAGAAGCATCTTGCTATTGCAGGAGCTGGGGAGAGTGCTGAGGCAGAGACTGAAGAGAATGGGACCCAGGATTGGGCCCTGTGGAATCCCGGAGCTAACTGGTCGAATGTTGGAGAGGGGGCCATTGATCTTTACACGCTGGGATCTAGCAGAGAGGTAGCTGGAAAACCAGGCAAGGGGATTAGCAGAGAAACTGAGTTGGTGGAGAGAGTCGAGTAGGAGGGGGTGACAGACAGGGTCAAAGGCCTTGGAGAGGTCAATGAACACTGCATCGGCCAGGTTGCTGGAGTCGAGAGCAGAGTGCAGGTATTGGGAGAACTTCAGGAGAGCAGTGGTAATACTGTGTCCTGGGCGGAAGCCATGCTGCTCCGGGCACATAATGTCACACTTAGCCAAGTACTCAGATAGTTGGACAGACACCACTTTTTCGAGGGCTTTGGAGAGTGGGGGGAGGAGGGAGATTGACCGATAGTTGCTGGGGGTGGATCAATCACCACTCTTGTGTATTGGAGTGATTTCAGCAGTTTTCCATGCACTGGGGAACTGTCTAAGGCATAGAGACTAGCTGAGTAGGTCCGTCAGGGGGACTAGGACAATGTCCAGGACCAGGTGGAGGATCCTGGAGTCGAGGGGGTCACTGCTGGGGTTATTACTACCAAGGGCTTTCTGCAGGTGCGGCCTGGCTTCATGGGGGGATAGGATGTGCAGGTAGAAAGGGGGGAGTGAAGGAGGGGATTGGATCAAAAAAGCTGCTGGGGAGGACAGAGCTTAGATCAGAGAAAGTGGTGTTGAGGCAGTCAGCTATAGGTAGTGGATCAGAGGAAGTAGTGCCATCTATGGAGAACTGAAATGGTGGAGTGGAGCGAGTCTTCCCATTTATTTCTTTCATGCTATCCTAGAAGGTCTGGGCCGAGACCCAGGTAGAGGTGAGGGTGGCCTGGTAGTGCTCCGCCTTGTGTATCGCTTTAATTCACTGTGTATCGCTCTTATGATGAGTTTGTCATTTCTTGGATGCATTAATCTGGATTTATTTTTTTTTGCATAAAATACAATAAAAAGGAAATTATAAAAAATCTTCACAGACTGAGTAGTAAATGCTTGAAAATGGCTTTCAGAACAAGTGGTGTCTGTTGACATTGTCTCTACTTTCCAGCTCACGTTAGGTTAAGTACCTTGTAGAAAAGGGGGCAATGGGGCATTCCCCCATAAGTTGATGGGGGAAAGAACTTGATGGACTGATGATCTTTCTTTAATATGTTTTTAGGATTTAGAAGGTGCAGAGGCAAGTGACCAAGTTGGTAGAAGGCTTGAAAAAGATGTACGATGAGGACTGATGTGGAACTGGGACTGTTTTCCATGGAAACGAGGAGACCCAGGGATGGCATTATTCCAGTATTCAAATATCTGTACTGTAACACCATCACACCAAATACAGCTCCTCCAGATGGGCAAGGCTGAGAAGACAATAGGCATTAAATATCGTTGAAAGGAGGAAGATTCAGGGGAACAATATGAAAGAACCACTTTATAGACCAAGTGGTGAACACTTGGAAAAGGTGTCTGGAACAAGAGATGTCAACAGACACCATTTCTACCTTCAAGCTTAAAGAGCTAGTGTACCACCTGGAATTAACAGTAATTTTCAGATGCAATCAGCTATCGCTTCTTATATCTGATATTTTTTTTTTCTGTTTGCTAATTAGAAGATTTTCTACCTGTCAGTACTGGGCTGATGTGTGCAGCAGCAATGTCTAGAGGCTAACAAAATAATCAGTTCTGTTCCTCCCACTACATCATCAGAAATGTAACCAAACCAGTGAGGCACCACAATCCTTCCAGTCTGAGCAGTGACTTTCACAAGCTGCCAATCAAAATGCAGGAAATTGTGACATCACTAATAACCAGGAAGAGCCAGTCCCTGCTGCTTCATGTGAAGGAGAATAATCTGGCAGTGAGAAATGGTTCTCCTTGGTTACTAGCGATGTCACAGTCAGTGTGGTCTCAGTGTTGATGACATAGTGGGAGGAACAGAAATGACTTTTTTTTGGCCTCTAGACAGAGCGCTGCTCCATGCATCAGTCCAGTACTGCTAGGTAGAAAATCTTCCAATTAGAAAACAGAAACGAAAAAATACTTCAGATATAAATAGTGGTAGCTGACTACATCTGAAAGTTACCATTAGTTCCAGGCAGTACACTAGCTCTTTAAACTAAATAAATACCTTAAAGACTCAGGGGTAGCAGGGTATTCCCAGGGAGCTGGTGGAGGAATGAATTCATAATGAGCGATAGTCTTCTTTCGTTCCTAAATTTGTTTGTAATATAAAGTGTTCTTCTGCCTATATGAAACATGAAATATATTAGATTACATAATTGTATAAAGCTCCAAGAAAACATATTTTTATATTTAAATTTTTTTTTTCTGTACAATGAAGGAGACCCATTCAGGCTCACCAACAAACTGGATTCAGAAAAGGAAGTGCACTTGCTAGACATATTTCTTCAACTAGAAAAAACATCAGAACAACATTTTTAAAGTGCAGGATGTGTCAGTATTTAATCAAAGTTTGTCAATACAAAAATGTGTATTATTTATTATAGTCCAGTGAATAGATCATGGACAAACACCCCCAGCCCTTTGACCTACAACAGGTCTTCCTCATGGGGGGGCCTACCATTGCCAAACCTGCCAAGATCTACATCTCCCCTGTCCCCATGGCAAGACCACCTATGCAACTCTGCGAAGAGATTGAATCCGTTTGCAGGGGTGGCTTCAGGTAGAGTGTGATGACCATCATTCTGCTATGCTTCTTTATTTTTCCTGTGTTAAAACACATTTGTTTCCATAGACGCCATATGGCGTCGGAACCATCCATTGCTAGATCTGACCCAAAATGGCCACTGGGAGCAAATGAGTTGGTCCAGTTACAGTCAAATAGCATTAAACAAAAACTACACACGTAGCGCATATTGCAGGCATTACATATAGGACTCTATAGACATTTACTATTGGACGCAGAGTTATCTCACAACTGTGACATCCTCACATAACATGTCCATGGCCATCTTAAGGTCTGATGGGTACAGGACTTTTTTTTAATGAAGCTTTTTCACAACTCTGATTCTGCGCATGGCAGCCCCCCAGCCCAGCTACTGACCTTTTCACGGGCTTACCGGCTATCAACTGCTTATCTAGGACCACACTGTGTTGGGTGTCCTTCCATGTTGGTTGTTCAAGAGCCAGTGGAGGGTGCCATCATGGCCAGACCAGGCATTTTCTTCTGTTTCCTGATTGTTCCTCAAGGGATGGTACTGGTGTCAGTGACAGAAGCACGTGTGCATAACGGTGTCTGTTGAAACCCCTCTTCCTAGCTGTGCTCTGACCTGTTATCCACCAGCTGGCAAGTAAACAGCAGGAGCAGCAATCCCCGAGGAAGGAGAGCAGTCCTTGGGATGCTTGATATGTCCTCCCCTAGTGGCCCTCAACAGCCCCCATCATTCCCAAACGTGGTTCACTGGCATTGCCAGAGGTAGTGCTAGTGCTGCACTGAAGAGCTGGCCCAGAACAGTACTTTTAAAATGCTTTCTGATAGCTGGCCCATTGACAGAGCAGTACCCCTATTTGGGACTCTGCCAACCCAGGTTTGGGGGCGATTCTGGGTTGTGCAGGGGAAGAAGGAATAGCACCCTCATTGATGTGCTCCTCATCCAGGGGGAGCCTTTCATCACTGCTTTACTGCTATCTGGGTGATCACAGGTGGCAGTGCAGTGGAGGAGGAGATTGTGGGAGGAGAGGACATCGGCCATTGACCTGCGCTAGGCACATTGCGTGTGTGCCCATGCATTGATCCCCTATGCATGCCGGTGTCGCTTGGGTATCTGGGCAAGAAAAACTGGGCTCAGCTCCCTGAAGGTCCCAGTAAACTCAGGCCAGCCCCCGTACCTTAGTCCGCTACCAACAATGAATGGCTCATACACAGCAATATCCCCTACCCCACTGTCCTCCTGTGGGGTAATCTAATGCTCCATGGGTCTGAAGACAGCAGGACAGGCAGTACAAAGGGGTGGGGTGGGAGGACGCCAGAAGCTCAGATGAGAGCCATGACTGGAGATGAGGGGGCACAAACAAACAAACAAAAAATACATCCTTTCTGATCTCAGAGTTATATTTATAAGCTAAGAAAATATATTTGATGACCAAATTTAAGGTAATCATTGTTGTTACTCAATACTGCTCTTAGTGGGCTCCAATCATATGGAAGGGTTTGGGAACAGGTGCCAGCCCCAAAATCCCTGTTTAGGTACTTAAATATGGTTACTGTTATGTGCCCCTGGCCCCCAAAACTCGGGCAGCCTGGCAGAACCTCCTGTTTGCAGAGAGGATCCCCCATTCAGGAACTTATGAGCAGGAGTAAGGGTTTCCGGAAGACTTACCAGCCTTCCTTTTCCCAGTGGGAGGGTGGATTCTGTAGTTTTGAGTTCCCTTGACTCTGCACTATTTTCAGTATTTGAATCCCACCACGGTCACTGGTTACATCTTGCCTAGGTAGCTTTATACCATAGCCGAGTGGTTCTATCTTGTCAAGGCACACAGTCTTTTCAAAACCCTTTTGTTAAAATGTTAAATCGCACAACCAGACCCCAGGCAGAGCTGATAAGAAAATCATAAAAGTTTACGTAAAATAAAAGTAATACAGAAAATTCTACAGTTTGGAAGAACTTTGAAATGCAGACAATAACAAAAGTAAAACTGGATGGTTCACAGAAAACACTAGATACTGTATTCTAAACTATATCTTGTTTTGATATTAGAGTTCAGACAGGATTTCAAATGTCCTTGTAGAGATGAATCCTTAAGCAACAGTTGTGTAGCAAGTGTGTATTCCAAGTCAAGTCTCTGAAATGACCTTTAAAAAAAAAAAAAAAAAAAGTCTTCCACGCGCTTTCTTGGTTTCCAAAATTCTGACTTAAAAATCAGAATTTCCTGCTCAGTATGGGACAAGTCAAACTTTCCACACGCTCAGGTCTGGTTTTACAGATTTTTCCCAGGCCTACACATATACTTCTGGTCTTCAAGTATATGCCAGCTGGACCGACTATCTGCCTTCCAACTAAGCTAGTTTTCAAATGCTCTGAATTCAGAATACGTGTGTTATACATACAGGCTGGTCATCTTCAAGCCACATCTACAGTGTGATGGGGTGCAACAGTTTACCTTTCCCTGTAGGTGTCACTGTGGTTCCATGTCAGGTTTCATGTCAACCCCAGTGACATCTGGTCCATGCACTTGGCTTGACCCCTGACCCCTAGGTCACTACATTACATTTTCCTGTCATGGAAAGCCACAGTGGGATATTTTATGCCTTCCGGGACTATATACCTGTCTCTCTTATCTTGAGAAATAACAGGTCCACACTAGCCTTTATAGAAATAATAGTTATTTTGTAGTTACCTGTTAAAGGGACAGTGTGTCTTAATTCGAAAGTACAATATAGCATATACAATATGAACCCACATAATGGATCTAGGCCTATCATGCGACAGTTACTACTGTGCTTTTTGTAGTTTTGCTAGCACTGCTGCTCTCCTGCAGCTGGTATCCATCTGGAGAGCAGCACAGATATACCAGTAAGGGTAACACAACCATTCCTTGCCAGGGCATATTACTCCTTCAGCAATTTAAAGATGGCCAATCTGGGAAGGGCTTGTATGGGGCTGAAACCTTACAAATCAAATAAAGCAGAAAAACAAAGTTTAATGAAAGCTGGCCCGGTGGCGCTGAGGGTTGAGGCGCTGGATGCCACACCTCGCTCCAGGCCGGCAACCCGGGTTCAGTAGCGGGCTTGGGACGACGGGGGTTGGCTGGGGGAAGATAGGCTGGAGTGTCCGATGACAGCTCACCTTCTCCAGTGGGAAGGATTGGGGTTCACCCCGGCGTGCACTGACCCCTGGCAGAGGCTGGGGGCATGCCAGCACATCGACACTTCGGAAGTTGGATTGGCCACAGGCAGAGGTCTGTGGACCAATCCACTCTGGAGTGGCATAGTTGGGGGAGGGTGGAAGCTAAGGACATTGGCGTTCGTGCCTGATGTCAAGGGCATACAACTTCCACACTCAGAAAGAGAGAAAAAAATGCCTTAGCGGAGCCAGGAAGATGGAGCGCCGCCACGTCCTGATGTGCTGCCAAGCCACCCACTGCCTGGAGACCTGACACGACTGCAAGATTCGGGGGTTTGGCCCCCCTTTCACCCCCGCCTGGGGGGCAAACCGAGGCAGGATGGAGGAATCCAGGTAGGGGGGTGAGCTGGTGGCAGGGAGGAGGTTCATGGGTGTCTCCTGATGCGGCAGCTCGGCTGAGCAGTAGGGGGAAAAATAGAAATTCCAAAAAAAAAAAAGGTTTAATGAAAATAATTTGTCTAAGCAATAACCCACAACACTGCCTGCATTTGTAGCAAATTAATGTACGCCTGGGATGAATTGGAAGGCACAAGGTCAACAGCCATGTGACTTTCAACGCACCTTGGAATGCATTAATTTTCAAGATACCCATGCTTTGAAGTGGGTTACTGTGCTTATAAAATGGAAAAAGTGTTTTTTTTTCTTTAGTTGAAAAAAGGTTTTATTTTCCTTTACTTAGGTTGTTGCTGGGTAGAATATCGAGTTTGGTAACAAAGGCCGTGTGCCTTTGAATGAACCGGAAAGTGATTTATTTTAGAAGAAACCTATTTCCAGTTGAGGGGTTTAGTGTTCAGAAAGTGGAAACATTTTTATTTTAATGGAAAACGCTTTTATTTTCATTTAGTTATGATGTTGCTAAGTAGATTAGGGCAGGTTAGTTACAAACTGTTCGCATACCAGAGATTAAGGAATAGCCAGGTGATGTTTTTAGACCAGTTAAGTTGCTATGATTCTAAAGGATTTGGAAGCCCATTTATACATTATACTATCCACCGGCACAACACATGTCCAGAAAATGCTAGCACAACATACACCTAGAAAATGCTTTTTGTTTTATTAACTTTGCCTGTTGTAGACTTTTGCTACGGAATTAATACTTTACTTGCACAGACTCAGACTGTAAGTTTCAATGTCTTGTTTCAGGATACCCCAGCTGAGATGCAGCCTCGCAACTTTCAGTGGGATCCTGCTTTCACACATTTTTACAACTGGATAAACTGAAGTAATGAGGGGTAAAGTGACTTGGTTGGGTTCACACAGCAGTAGCATTAGTGGAATTTGCAACTGGGTCTCCTGGTTCCTAAGCTGGCGCACTATCCACTAGACAACACTGCACCACTCTCACCCTTGGTAAAAGCATATATAATATAGAACAAACACATTAAGAACTGTGGAGCAAATCTCAAGAAAGGACCTTCACAGGGCCCGCTTATCTGATGCATTGGTCTAACCTATGGGAAAAGTAAAAAAAAAAAGAAAAAAAAAGATCACCACACAAATCTCTTAAGAATCCTTTTGGCTATCTAAACGTAGTCCAGCTGGGAGTCAAGTTGATACCATATATCAAAGTTGAGAGAATACATTTCAAATTGCTCTTTTGTGCCAGGATCAAAGGGGAAATCAAATCTGTGAAGCACAACTGCTTTCCCATCATCTCACTTGTAATATCAGCCTCATTCATAGCACTGCCTAAGGAGTCAAACTGTATGACTAATACCCTACACTGGCGGTGATCAAATCACGACAGAAAGCATTCCAGGGCAGCTGGGACACAGGGGTCTCCCGGCAGCTACAAGCGAGTTATTCTCCCAGGCCTGAGAACTAAGAGCCACTTTCCCCTTTTTAGTTTATGTTTTTGGATGACAGGAACATGATAAACAGCCAAGGCACAATCACATCAATGGGCTCTGATGACAAAGGGGCTCTGTGATTGACAGAAGGAAACCAAAAGGGGGAGGAGACCCCTTTTTCTTTCCTCCCTCCAGGGATGGCTCTGGACTGAGACGCCTGAAATTTTAGACCTTAAAAGCCTCTCCTATTACCACTAGCTCACCTAGCAGGTAAATACTTTTTTGGTTGACTGTTTCATAGTCACAGATCTGTAACAGAATATGTACTGAAAGCTGATAATGGTGGAAAAATGTTCTGCTCTGTTGTCTTCCGTAATTTATGCACTGCTTGTCTACAGGCAGTGTACGTTTCCCATTTTGTGCTGCTTGTAACTGACACTCACTGCAAGATTCTGTTTAACAGTGGACAAGGTTCACTGCTACAAGCAGGGGGCAAGTTTCAATAAGCACCAGGTGTCTTCCCCATTCTTTGCTATTTGCCATATGTCTGCAATTGACCAGGTCAGGAAATAAAAATGAAACCTAATTTTTCTTTTCATTAGATACTAACCTCTTAACCTAAAATGATAATTTGACAGTCTGGAACAGTTCAATTAGCTGTCACAGAGTGTTGTTAGAATGCACTGCCTGACGGGGAAGAAAACAGAAACAGATTCCTGCTGCAGAAGTCTGTGCAGACATCATATGATATAAGATGCAGACCATTAATCTGATCGTACAAGGACAGAGAGATCCCTATACGCAGCATAAATGGTGAGAACCAGGGACACTGGTTTACCGGGATTGAGAAAGGGCATATTCCATTTTACACATTGTAAAAAATGGTATTGTCACCGGTGTCTGCTAAGCCAAAATCCGGTTTTACCGGTGTTTGGTTTCGTGTACTTTATTTAACAATTTTTATCTCTACTAACATGCGTCTTAGTAATGTTGACCTCCACTATTACACATCCTTCCATCCTTGTACCAATTTAAAGTTATTTTAGGTACAAGATGTGATGACAGCAGCAACACTACAGCCTCCATCCCTAAGGTGTGATGGAAGCAGCACTATGGCCCCATCCCTCAGGTGTGATGGCAGCACCAACAGTACTACGGCCCCATCCCTCTGGTGTGATGGCAGTAGCAACAGCACTACGACCTCCCTCCCTCAGGTGTGACAGAAGTAGCAGCACTGTGGCCCCATCCCTAGGTGTGATGGCAGCAGTACTACATTCACCATTCCTCGGGTGTGATGGCAGTATCAGCACTATGGCCCCCATCTGTCAGGTGCGATGACAGCAGTACTACATTCCCCATCCACCAGTGGTGATGGCAGAAGCACTACAGCCCCCACCCCTTCGGTGTGATGGCAGTAGCAACAATGCAGTCCACATCCCTCTGGGGTGATGGCAGTAGTGACAGCACTATGATCCCCTTTCTTCAACTCCCACAACCCACATGCACAAGTTACAAATGACTTGGTCTCTTTGCTTGTTAGAACTCAGCTGTGAATTAATCTGAACCATCACCACTAAGGACCAAGACCTTTGTTTTTTCCTATCTATAATTTAACTGCCTGAATTGGATTTCTGCCTGTGACACTGCTGACCAGTTTTAAGGAATAGACTTGGGTGTTGGAGAGAGATAGCTGGTGAGTGAAGGCTTGAGTGTCCAATGACCATTCACCTTCTCCTGGGAGGGAGGGTGGGTTCATGGCTCAGCATTTGCTGACCTCTGGTTGAGGCCAGGGGCATGACAACATGTCAGCCCTCACTGCAGGAGGGAGCATGATGGATGCCGGCTTGTGCCTTGACATCATGTGGCCTGTCATGCTCCCAAGAAAATGGGAAAGCACCCACTGACTAACTGAAGGATGGCTGTTGGTCCCTCCATAAGCCAGAAGCCCCAGACATTTGTCCGTTCTGACCCTGCGATGCCCAGGATACACAGGAAGCTCTTTGGAGCAATTCTCCTCCCCTGGCAGCCACCCACACGGGTAGGGGCACACTCATTGAAGGGTTACTTTCGGTTACCTAGTAGCACAGCAGTAAGGGGCAGTGGATGGTGGTCAGGATGCAGCAGTGGTGGTAAGGGGCCTTGACAGGCCTGAAGGAGTGGATGGCCGGGGGTAGGAGGAGCAAAAAAAAATGCTTGAATTTGCTTCTTTGAAATAAAGTGTCTTCACCAAAAAAAAATCCACAAGTGATTAGTGGAGGACCTTCAAATGGATTCATGCATCTCCCAGACATGTGGATGCCTTTTTTTCTAGGTGTCCATGAAAAGGGTGTCTCCCAGTTTTCATGTTTCTGTTCAGATGTGAATTGAGCACCACTCTGCCCACCCGGCATCATACAGCCCTGGGTCTTACCTTCTGTATGCCATTGACTGTGCTTTCAAAATCCACTGTCCAAACATAAGTGCACTTAAATAATTAACATTTGCTTTTTTGCGAAGCAGTCTATCTGAAAACTTTTGTTGTCACAAAGACTGAAACAGCAGGAGGGAGAAAAGGTGCAAATGGTCCAATTCACCTAAATGGGGTGCTAACTGTAAAGTCTTTTAATAAGTAGTAAGGCAGTTTCTTCTTTGTGAACATACTTTCATTCAGACTACTTTTCATTCAAACAACTGAGGATTTTGAATGGCCCTACTGATTATAAACTTGAATAAGCTAGTTAGTAACTGTAATCCTGCATTTAGAAATCTACAACCTAGATGCTCATATGCAAAGGATACAATAAAAACCTGTCTAAAATCTAAAAACAAGCTTTTAAAACACACAAAAATGTATCTGAACATTTATCTTTACCTATACAAAATCATTGCAGCCCAAGTAAAACTCAGATAAATTACGTGGTACCCTGGCTACTATTCTATGATGTAGTAAACATATATTGGTATTTTTTTTATATTCTTTGCAAAGCAGGTAAGGCCCACTAGGCAGAACTGTCTGTTTTCAGGAGTGACCTAGAAACACTGGGGAGGATAAGTGACTTGATTGGAGTCACGCAGTATGCAAGTGGAGGTTGTGGGGAATCAAATCCAGGTCTGCTGGATGTACCCAGTTCAATCACAGTTTGTTGCTCTAACCACTAGGCATGGGTGGTTAAACTGAATGGCTGATTACAATAAAGCAATGCAGGTGATTTCCTTACTGACTCTATGCAGCAAAACAGAAAGAATGCAAAGCACAGCAACATTCGTTTTAAGATGCTGAAATCTTGGTTGGCCCACTGGTTCATTGGTAGCAGTATTGCTTGCAATGCCAGCAACCCAGGGTCAGAAGCAAACTCGAGTTGATGGAGGTCTGGCCAGGGGAGTAGGATTGAGCACCTGGGGGACTGCTCTCCTCCTCCAGAGAGGGTGGGCTGCAGGTCCTGCTGCTTTACCACCACCTGTGTGGTCACGGGTGGTGGTGCAATGGTGCTGCAGATTGACCAGGAAGGGAGGACGCTAGCCAGGATCTGGAGCAGTAGCATGTCTCTATGTAACCTACCTCCTTGGGTCTCCTCTAGTGCCAGTGCCCTCAGGGACAGAGACCAGAAAACCAGGAACAATCACCCCACATCGGCCACTGGCAGAAAGGACCCAGGTGCCCCAGACTTCATAACCAGACTCCATGAGGGACCCACTGAGCTGCCCAACACACACTAAGGGAGTATGGAGGGGTGAACTGAGGTCCCTTCCCTTCCCACCTGGGGAGTACAATCCAGGCAGGATGGGGCAGGCCCACAGGAGCTCCTGGGGGTGAAGCTATAGGATACGCAACCTAGGGATCTCTGAAAAGTAGAGACTAATGCTGTGAGAAGGGGACATAGAAAAAGAAAATAAAAAAATGTTAAAAGATGCTGAAATCTTAGAGATTCTGTGTAGTGACATGCAATTTCCGTGAGGCACCGGTACAAGAATTCAAAATCCACAAACCAAGCAGGATTCCGTGATTGTTACCGGTGTTACCGGTAAAAATGGAAAACCAGGGTCCCTGGTGAGAACCTATGGAACTGCCACAAACCACCCATACAGACTTGTTGATTGCCAGTGCTATATCCACTGGAAATAAAGTCATCCTCAACTCTATCTATCCTGATTCATTCTAAGGATAGCCAAATTACCAGTTATTCACATGTTATGCTCTGCCACTGGGGATTCCTAGCATAGTCTGTTTAACGATGCACTGTTGCTCCTGCCCTTGTATTTGCTCATTTATTTTCTGTATGCAACCTCTCCACTTTCTGATTCTTCATACCTTTTGTATGATTTTGCATTGTACTGTCATTAATTATTTTAATTAACTTCACCACTGCTGCTTAAGTATGATATTCCATGCTTTGTTGTATTAATGTGATTCCTATATCCTGCTGCTTGCAAGGTGCTGTCAACAAAACAATGTTGTCTCTACTTTATGGTGAGATCTCTCACTGATGGTGAGGTTGTCAGCATGGTGGTCGGAGACTGTCATTTAATCTACCGATGGTGACAGAGCCAGTGGACTCCATGGTACAGACCTCACTTGTTGCAGAAAGACAGCTGGCATTATGGATCTTGACCTGCTGTTTCTCGTAGGGCTGTACATTTTCCGGCTTTCCTCTGCTCACTTGTGGTCATCTGATAAAGGTAGTGACTGGTGGAGCTCACTGCAATGGTGAGCTGAAGTGCCTTCTAGCAAGAGTTTGGAGGATTGAAATGCAGTGGGCATTTCTTGTGTGGGCCTGCTTGATTTCGATGGTTTCTTGCTGGTAGTCTGCTAGATAAGAATAAGCCTGAAAGGGACCTGGTATGTGGATGAGCTAATAGCCCCGGATTGTCATGGTGGAGTGTTACCAGCCCTGGACTGGGATCCAGTAATACTAAACTGGGCCCTGGACTGCATTCCTAGCACAGTGAGAGAGCGCTTGGTGGGGTACCCTCAAATGCTAAGTTAACACTGGTCATCCTGGTCTGGATGGTTGGTTCTGGGGGACTTCAATGCTTGGGTCGACGATGAACTCTCACGCTTTGGTCAAGACTTCCTCCAGTTGATGGTATCACTGGGCTTCACACAGGTTGTTTCCTCCTCGACTCATATTGGTGGACACTCATTGGACCTGGTATTCCTTCTGGGGATGGGGATATCTGATTTGGTGGTGGAACCACTTGGATGGTCTGACCATCACTCCATTAGGTTCAGTTTTGAGGACACCCCTATTAGGTCAGCCCCTTCGGAGATGGTACGGTACCACCCTTTAAGGGGTGTGTCCCCGGATGACCTGATGGCAGTGCTGGACCTATCGGGCCTACCGATGAATTGCTTGGATCCAGGTGACCTGGTACATGCCTATAATAAAGGGCGGTGACAGGGGCCCTGGATTCTATTGCACCTGTTCAGTTAGTCCTCTCACTCTTACTTCCCCAGGTCTCCATGGTTTGATGAGACCGTGAGGGAGTTGAGGAGGGTTGGACGAAGGCTGGAGAGGTGGCGGAAGTCTGGTCTGGATGATGACAAGCTTAGTTTGATGGACCATTATATGGCCTATCAATCCGCAATCTCTTGTAAGAAGGCAGAATTCCTGTCCAGAGAGATAGCGGCTGCACAGAATAGACCAGCTCAGCTCTTTCGGACTGTGGACAGACTGCAATCCAGCCTGTCTTCAGCCCAGAAGAGCCTTTTCTCCAGAACGGTGTGAGGAGTTTGCTCTCTTCTTTGCAGATAAGGTTGCCAAAATCAGATCAGACGTCCGTCCTTCCCTCTCCAATGGGAGCGGTGATGGTCGGCTGGAGATGTCGAACACTCAGTTTGTATGGTCTGACTGCAGCCTCCCCACAATCGATAATATTGTGATGGTCATCCGAGCGTTGCGACCAACCAACTGTGATTTGGACCCTGGCCCCACACGTCTTTTAGTGGATTGTGTGGATAAAATCGGCCTAGTCCTGGCTTTGATAGTCTGGAAGTCTTTAGAGAGGGGGATCTTTCTGGATCCCCTTAAAGAGGCTATAGTTAAGCCTCTTTTAAAGAAACTCCTTAGACCCAGACTGTCTAGCAAATTACAGACTAGTCTCTAACTTACCCTTTGTGGGTAAAGTTATTGAGAAGGTGGTCGTAGTACAATTGGATGATCATCTGACCAACAACAATATTTACGATTCTCTCCAGTCAGGATTTAGGAAAAGGCATAGTACCAGACAGCACTTGTTCGGTACTAAATGACTCTCCTAATAGCGAGAGATGTGAGGGACCTGCTCTATCTTGGTACTTCTCGATCTCTCTGCAGCATTTGACACTGTTGACCATGGTGTGCTGTTGGAGCGTCTGTGGTCCATCTGTGGATTATCTGTTATGGTCCTCAGGTGGTTTCAATCTTACCTCGAGGGTAGGACTCAGAGGGTGGTGTCAGGAATTTTTTCTTCGGCATCAATCTCCCTATCCTGCGGGGTACCGCAGGGTTCTATTTTAGCGCCTATGTTGTTTGCGGTGTATATGCTGCCATTGGGAGCGATTATTAGATGATACGGTCTGGGTTTTCATTGCTATGCAGATGATACCCAGCTGTATATGTCTTTGTGCCCGACCAGGATGCTGCCTTATCGGTATTTAATAACTGCCTTGCGAAATCCAGGACTGGATGAATGGGAGCTGGCTGAGGTTAAACCGGAGAAAACTGAGTGTTAGTAAGTGGATAAAGGTCGCTGTGGAGGCGGTTTGCCGGATGGATCGCCCTCAGGCTTATGGCTTGGGGCGCCTTCAGCTGACAACCTCAGATCAGGTGCGTGAATCTTGATGCATAATTGACGCACCACTTGACGCTTAAATCCCAGGTGTCAGCGGTGGTCAAAACTTCCTTTTCCATCTGAGGAATATCGCAGGGTGAAGCACCTGGTTCCTCCAGAGGATCTTCCAACGTTGATCCACGCCGTTACCTCCGCCCTGACTATTGCAACCCCTGTACCTAGGGCTATCGGGGTTGAACCGCCTCTGCAGCTTGTGCAGAGCGGCCAGGGTTATTGACTGGATCTTCTAGATTCAGCCACAGTAATGCCTGCGCCCGAGACTGCACTGGCTGCCAGTGTTTTGGCGAATCACCTTCAAGGTCGGTTTGCTGACCTATAAAGCCCTACACGACCAGGGACCTACTTACCTGAAGAGCTCCTTTGCCCCTACTGTCCCTCCCCCCTCCGATCCACTGACGAGGGACTGCTGGAGATTCCCAGGGTTCGTTTGAAAACTTCAGGGGCTAGATCATTTAGTTTTATGGCCCCAACCCTGTGGAATTCTCTACCTTGTCAGGTGCGAAACTGCCTGACTGTCCTAAGTTTTAAAGGAGCTTTGAAGACTCACCTTTTTAATATAGCTTTTAATGATTTATAATAATTTTAAATCTTGTTTATTTATTGTTTTATGAAATTGCACAGGCGCTTTGGTTGAAGAAAAGCGCCTTTTAAAAATAAAGTTTTGATTGATTGATTTGATTGAACGTTGCTGTTTGAGGGTGATCAAAAGACCTAAATAAACTCTTTTCCGTTCCCTGATTTTGAAAGTTTGTGGATTATGTGTACTCTCTATAATTAGATCTTGATTGCAGAGCCCCCTGAAGTGACTGGATTCTTGCTCTGAATTACTAGGACTACTAATTTAAACGTGGCTTATTTTATTATTTGGTTTATAGTTGTTGGTATTTTGTATGAGTGGTATGTCTGAGGCGAGAGGATTTAGTGTGCATGGAGTAAGAGTGGGTCATGAGTTTCTGTATGTGGATGAGTGTGGGGGTGAGGGTGTTTTTTTTTGTGGTTTATTTTGGTAAAGACTGTACGATGGGAGGGGAGTTGTTATAGGGGTATTATGAGTTTTAATTAGCAAGGAGGTTTAGAATAGCTAGAGAGTGCTCCAGTATCTCCTATTTTAGGGCCAGCTTTGTGGACTTCATCCATTCTGTTGCCCCCTTTTCCCTTCAGTGGCTGTATGCTACTGTGGAGAAGTGGGGATAACAAGTACCTGTGGTCACCAGTGCTGGTTTATTTGCAGGGGTGAGGTGGGGGAGGGTAAAATCAGGAGTAGGACAGTGAGACGTCTTGGATTGAAGTGGAACCAGGAAGCCGGCCCATCGGTGCAGTGCTAGTGCTACCGCTCGCAGTGCCTGTGACCTCGGTTTGGTAGTGAGCCTGAGGCATCAGGGGCTAACCAGAGGTAGAGGGATCAAGCGTCTCAGAAGATACTCTCCTCCAACGGGGATGAGGCAGACCACTACCTCCACGCAACTGCCACCTGGGTGATCAGACGTGGCAGTGCAGGCTTGAGTGTACTTAAGGGTGGGGCAGTGCTGATTGAGTGGAAGGGGCTCCATGCACTGTGTGGAATGCCAGCTCTCAGCCAGTGTTCCAAGGGGTGGGGAGAGAAAAAAAGCACCCTTGGCAGAGCAGAATGACGGCCCTGTTCTCCTGTAGACCTCGCACTCACCAACCTTGCTCTCTCCTGCAATGCTACATGATATCTCCAAGAGACCAGGCCCAGTCCGAGAACCCCATCGGGGTGTAAGCCATGAGAGAAATGTGGGAGAGGTTAAGTCCCCAGGTGAACATGGGGTGACAGGGTTGAGGAGATGCAGGAACTAGAAGGTGGAGCCAGATGCCAGCCAAGAGAAGTGGCATAAATATGAAGTACAAAAACAGGTGGACTCAGGAGAGAGGTATGCCGTGCCTGGTTTCCATCCCGAGGGATCCTAAAATGACATTGCATCCCCTCCCCTCCCCTTCAGGCAATTCTTTGTGATACCAGGTCCATTAGGAATAAGGCCATGATAGAGGCAGATTTTATCATGGATTCCTGGGTGGACCTGGTTTGTATTACCGAGATCTTGCTGGGAGACAACTCTGGTCCTGTGCTGGAGGCCACTATCCCATCTGGGTATTTGCAGGTACACTGTCTGAGGCAGGAATGGGTGGGGGGTGGCTGCCTGTTTCAGATCTAGTTTGAGACTTGTAGCAGACATGATGGGAACAGCCAGTTCATTTGAATGCATGGTGGTGATGGGGCATGCAGGTGTGAAGAAGAAGAAGAATCAGCATTTATATAGCGCTTTTCATACATCCAAAGCACTTTACAAGCAATGCTAGACTGGTAGTGAAGTGACTGAATGTGTGGTGTCGGCCATATCGCACATCATCACCCACACACACACTGTGGGGGCAGGACTGTCTCTCATTTCAGCCTCTGTGGTGCAAGTCCGGATTCCTGCAGGAATCTGGAGAATTTGAGACTGGCCTGACACTGGAACACCCTAGGTGGCTGTTGCTGGGTGAATTCAATGTTTGGGTCTACGATTCCCTTATACCTGGACAGAAATTTCTTCATCAGATGCCTCTACTGGGTTTCACACAGGCAGTTGTATACAGAGCCCCATCTCAGGAGGAGGAAATGGACAAGGAAATGATAGAAGGCATTCTCAGAATGGCAGAAAAATGGGAAGAGATATTGTTGATGGGGGACCTGAATATGCCAGATGTTAACTGGAACACATTTACTGCAGCCACATCCAAGAGCAGGGTCATTCTCAATGCCCTACAGGGGGCATGCCTTAGACAGCTAGTGCTGGAACCCACTCGGGAGGGAGCAATCTTGGACCTGGTACTCTCAAATGGAGAGAGGATCGCAGATTTAGAAGTGGGTAGCCATCTGGGAACAAGTGATCACCACACAGTGTGGTTCATGATAAACACTACCGTGGAGTCAAGCCATACAAAAACAAGGGTTTTGGACTTTAGAAGGGCTGACTTTGGCAAAATGGGTGAGTACCTAAGGAATGCACTAGTGAATGGGCAGGAAGGAAGGGTGGAAGAACGATGGGGAAAAATCAAAACTGCCATCATACAGGCAACAAGCCTTTGTGTGAAGCGAATAAAGAAAACAAAACGGAGTAAAAAAACACTATGGTTCTTAAAAGCGGAAGCGGGGAAAGTTAGGGAGAAAAATTATAGCATTCAGGAAGTATAAGGAATCACAGAAGGAGCAGGACAGAGAACTGTATCAGTTAAAGCAGAAGGAAGCAGGGAAGGCAGTCAGAATAGCGAAGGCCAAAACCGAGGAAAAGATAGCCAATTCAGTTAAGAAGGGTGACGAAACCTTTTATAGGTACATCAGGGAGCAAAAGAAGACAAAGGGAGGAATATTGAGGCTTAATAAAGGGGAGGGGCGGTGGGCAGAGGTTGACAGTGAAAAGGCAAAGACACTGAACAAATACTTTTGCTCAGTATTCACAAAAGAAGAAGAGGAGGAGGTACCTAAACCAAACAATAGAAGAACTCTGAGCAAGGGGGGGTCGACACCAGTCCATTCACAGAAGAAAGGGTCCTGAAAGAACTCCTAAAACTCAAGGTGGACAAAGCAATGGGGCCTGATGGGATTCACACCAAAATTCTAAAAGAACTAAGGGGAGACCTAGTGACACCACTGACTGCCCTTTTTAACAAATCATGGGAAGATGGAGAGGTACCTGAGGACTGGAGGAAGGTGGATGTGATTCCCATTCACAAAAGTGGGAGCGAGGCAGAGGCAGGAAACTACAGACCTGTTAGTTTGACCTCAGTGGTAGGGTAAATGATGGAATCACTCCAGAAAGAAAGAATTGTTGAGTATCTAGAAGCCAGCAGGGCACAGGACCCAAGGCAGCATGGATTCACAGCGGGAAGATCATGTCAGACGAATCTAATTGATTTATTTGACTGGGTGACCAAAGTAGTAGACCAGGGAGGGGCTGTGGATATGGCCTACCTAGACTTTAGCAAAGCATTTGACATAGTCCTACACAAAAGATTAATAAACAAGTTAGCCAGCCTATGAGTGGGTGCCGGGGTGGTAACCTGGGTAACAAACTGGCTGCACAACAGGATGCAAAGGGTAATAGCAAATGCAATACACTCTGAAGAAAGGGGGGTTACTACCGCAGGGTTCAGTACTGGGACCCGTCCTCTTTAATGTCTTTATAGGAGACATTTCAGAGGGTCTGGAAGGAAATATGCCTCTTTGCAGATGACACAAAGATTTGCAACAGGGTTGATACATGGGAAGGGGGTGGAAAGGATGAGAAGGGACTTGGCAAGGTTGGAGGAATGGTCAAAAGTATGGTAGCTTCGACTCAATGCAAAGAAATGCAAAGTAATGCACATGGGAAGCAAAAACCCAGGCGAAGAGTACACAATGGGGGGGGGGTACTAACAACAACAAAAATGGAAAGGGACCCTGGGGGTAGTCATATCAGACAACCTTAAGGTAGGCAAGCAATGTGAGAAGGCAGTAAGGAGAGCTGGGGGGACACTGGGATGCATAGGGAGTGGCATCACCAGTAGAAAACAGGAAGTCGTTATCCCTCTGTACAGACAGTTGGTGAGACCCCATCTGGAGTACTGTGTGCAGTTCTGGAGACCCCATCTCCGCAAGGACATAGACAGGATGGAGGTGGTCCAGAGGAGGGTAGCTAAAATGGTGAAGGGTCTGCAACCGAAGCCATATGAAGAGAGACTAAAAGAGCTTAATGTGTGTACCCTTGAGGAAAGGAGGGAGAGGGGGACATGAAAGAAACTTTCAAGTACCTCAAAAGAATCAACAAAGTCCAAGAGGGGAGCATCTTCAGAAAAGAGATGTGCAAGAACAAGGCACAATTTAAAGATGGGGGGCTGCCTAGGGGCAACATGAGGAAATATTTTCATGGAGAGAGTGATGGATGCATGGAACCACCTTCCTGATGAGGTTGTGCGGTCAAAAACAGTGGGGGAATTCAAGAATGCATGGGACAGTCATAAGGCAATTATAGTGTGGGGTAGGAGGAAGTAGGCTGTTGGTTAACTAGAATCTGCAGCTTATCCAATAGGTAGGTAGGCAAATGGGCAGACTGGGTGGGCCAAGCAGTCCTTACCTGCCGTCAAAGTCTATGTTTCTACGTTTCAGTTACCTCTGCAACCCATCGGTTTGGCCATGCCTTGGACCTGGTTTTCTCACTAGGTCCCGATGTATTTAATGTCTGGGTTAATCTGGTCTATAAGGATTTCCATGCCGCCAAGAGACGATCATGGGTACAAATGATCTAGCACAGATCAAAACTGAGAAAATTAATGAAAAGCCCTGTAAGGGAGAAAAGATGCCATCAAGCAGTTTTGAGTGTCTGAAGGCTGACACAGGCATAATGAATACATAAGTTATAACAGAAAGAACAAGAAACCTGTATCACGCAAAAAGGCATTGTGTAGTGACAAATATTGGGAGCTATTTAGGAGGCCCTCATCCCATGAGGAAGCCCACTGGGCAAAATGGTGGGCCAGGATCTGAGGGCCCTTGTGATGTCTACAATACATTTGAAAAATTGAAGACCCTACATTCTTTGTTTTGGAGTGACTGGCTTTCTGAACTGTTTGTTTAGAATATCTTATGCCTGCTGTCCTCCACCTGAACCATTAAACATAAAATTACACAGAAGGTGTACCCATCTGGATCATCTGGACTTTGTGCATGGTCGCCTGGGAGAAACACTGCTGACAGCTGAAGGCTGTGAGATATTGCTCAGTACCACACCCCCGTCCACATGTACAGGGGATAACAGTGACTGCACCTTTGATTGTTTATGTAATGCATTACACTGACATCATCTGTCCGAATCAGCAAGAAACGGGCTGCGGTGGTCCAGGAAAGCCTGAAGACCAAGCAGAACAGCTCGCATCTCCAGTATATTGATATGGAGAGCTGACTCTTGCTCAGTCCAGGACCCTTAGGTCTGATAGGAACCCAGATGGAAACCCCAATCGGATCCCGAGGCATCCATTCTCAGGATCTGCATTGGAGTTGGGGGGGTGTGGGGGGAGATAAAACATTTACAGTAACACCCAGTTCCTCGCACAATTGTCTCATTCAGGATATATATCTTCCCAGGACAGGGCCTGCAAGAGCCAGTCATTCAGATACGGGAAGCCATAAAGTCCTTTCCTTCAAAAGGGCCACTGCCACAACCGATAAACATTTGGTAAATACCAGTGATACCAAGGATAAACCAAAAGGGCAAGACCCAGAACTGATAGTGGCTGTCCTCCAGCTTGAAGCAGAAGTATTGCCCGTGGCACTTGGGAATCTTGGTATGAAAGTATGCATCTTTCATGTCCATGACACAAAGCCAGGCCCACTTTTGTAACAGAGGATGACAGCCTGAAGATATACCATTCAATACTTTTTATATTTGATGAACAGGTGTAGGTCTCTGAAGTCCAGTACAGGACATAGATCTCCTGTCCACTTGGGAACCAGGAAGTATCTGGAATAACCCTGTTTCTTTCTTGGGGAGGAGGAACAGGTTCAATAGTTGATAATCAACTGAACTTTCTCTAGCAGGAGGGACAGGTGGCCTGGAGGATAATGGCAAGGAGGCGGAGAGTGAACTGGAGGGGTAGACAGCAACTCCAGAGCATGCCCCTGTTCCACTGTTTCCAGGATCCACTCATCCGCTGTGGTCCCCCTCTGCTTTGACAGATGAAGGGAGACCTCTCCCCCACTTACACCACTGGTGGCAACAGTGGAGGGGGGAGTCAAAAGGTACCGGTGGTGGAGGGGGCATCACCAGGACTGATACTTTTGGGTGTCTTTGTATGGGCATGGGGGGCAGGAGATCCTTAAGGGGACCACTGTCATGGTATGGTGCATGGGGCTACTAATGGTAGGCACTGCACCACAGGCAGAAGGTCTGAGAAACAAGCCCTATCTTGCCCCCTGGCAGGTTGAGGGGTCACAGATTTGACTGACCTTGAAGTCATTCTGGAGGACTGAAGTTCAAATAGAACATTTTCAACATCACTCACAAACGGCCTGAAGCCTCTAAAAGGGGCATTCAGCACAGCTTGTTGTACATCAGTAGCAAATTCAGCTATCCTATGCCAGGAATATCTCCAAAGGCAGATGCCAGATACGGCAGGCATGGCAGAAGTATCAGAAGCATCGTATGCAGAGCATAACTGATGTTTTCCAGTGTCCACACCAGCTGAGGAGACTTTAAGAAACCCAGTCTTGGCAGGACCATCAATCAGAGCCTGAATGGCAGACACAGCAGATTTCCACAGACTATTCTGACATTTAATCATGTATGTATGGTAGTTTGCAATCCTTAGGCCTAAGGACGAAGATGCATAAGTTTTTTTTCCTATAAAATCCAGTATCCCGGATTCTCTGTCAGGAGGGAAAGTGCTCAGGTGTCTAGGAACTCCAGAGTGTTCATAAGCGGTCTTAACTACAGAATCCAGGGACATAACTCTTTTCGGCTATGTAGGTGTCTGACAGCCGAACAGCGTGAAACCCTGTGAAACACCTTTAAAAAGAACATTTATACTCTGGAGTTTGTTTTTTTTAATCTTGGAGGGAGGAGTTTGAAACTCGCAGTCAGGTGCATAAGAGCGCTGTTGCTAGACAATGAGGCAGGACTCCGGTAGCTGTAGTTCAGCTGGGGAGCTCCAAGGACTACATACCCCAGGTGCAGCATAGGACGCTGCAATCATACTATTGATACACAGGGCGCACTTTAATTATAAAAGCAGCAAGGGCTGTTTTTAATCCCCTGTTTGGGTTTTAAAACTTGTTTTGCACTTTTATTTTTAAACTGCTAGTTTGCACAGTTCTGGGCATGACCCAGAGAGAGACACTTCCCTGTGAAGCACCTTTAAAAAGAATATTTATACTTTGGAGTTTTGTTTTTAAACCTTGGAGGGAGGAGGAGTTTGAAACCCGCCACTAGGTGCATAGGATTGCTTTTATTAGACGAGGTAGGACTCTAGGCACTGTAGTTTATCTGGGGAGCCCCACAAGGACTACAAATCCCAGGTGTAGCGTGGGACGCTGAAATTGTACTATTGATACACAGGGCACACTGAGTATAAAAGCAGCAATGGCTGTTTTTAATCCCGTTTGGGTTTTAAATATTGTTTTACATTTTTATTTTTAAACTGCTAGTTTTCACAGTTCTGGGTACGACCTGGAGAGAGACACTTCTAGGTTAATGAATATATAACTGAGCCCCTCTGTGAGTGGGGCAACCACGTGCGGGTTCGCGCATGGAGACGCGTGCAGAGACATGCACGTGTGTGTGTCTGCAGTGGCAGAAGGGGCGGAGCGCCAAAACAGAGAAGCAAGCAGACCCAGGGTAATCATAAAATTGTTTTACGTTGTGTTCACAACAAACTGTAGAATTTCTAGAAAGGAGGGTGTGTGAAACATCTAAGATACACAGGCACTTAGAAAAGCAGGGATTCCTTGACAGCAGTTCTACCTGGGTGAATCCTCCTTGGAGTGCACAGTCCGGGCTCCTTTCTCCACAGAGGCGGCTTCTCTCTGCACTCGCTCTGCTCAGACCCAGCCAGTGGCTGCTCTCTTCACATAAGGAGCTGTTGGAACACTTACTCCACGCCCCTTAACATAAAAACAAGTTTCCTTTTTATAACCTATCAGTTCTGGGTGCACTTTGGTTTTATGTGCAGTTGATATAACAAGGGCTTGGTACATCTAAAAGCAGAACATCACTGACTGTTTTAACAGGTATCAGAAACGAAGGTTCTGCCCACCCACTCTACCCCAATCCCACCCACCCCGGTCATCCACCTTATAGGGTTTACATGGCCCCACCCCTTCCTGCCTCACCTAATTACAAAGGCTTGTTTTTTTTTACTCGGTGGCAGGGGAAACATCATGTAACCCTCCAACCCACTCATGGGCACTTCACTCTTAAAGGTGACCTATCTTTATGACATCCTGTTGTGAAACAGGAAGAGGCAGTGTAACCCCCACCCCACAAAAAAAGCACATTAGTTTTAATTTTTGAAGAAGAAGAAGAAGAATCAGCATTTATATAGCGCTTTTCATACACAGTATCCCAAAGTACTTTACAAGCAATGCTAGACTGGTAGTGAAGTGACTGAATGTGTGGTAGCGGCCGTATCACACATCATCACCCACACAGAGCCTGGATAATTGCATGAATTGGTTTATGGGAAGGGGAATGTTGGCCAGGATACCGGGAATGTTCCCTGCTCTTTGCGAAGAGTGCCCTGTGTTCTTTTACTTCCACCTGGACACCCACCAGACAACACCAGGATGGGCAGAAGAGACCTCAGTTTAACATCCCATCCAAGGACGGCACACCCCAGCAGTACAGCACCCCCCCAATACTGCATTCGGATGCCAGCGATTTTTAGGTGCAAGTCCAATCCCAGTGTGGGACAAGAACCCATGACCTTCTGGTCCAGAGGCAGATGTGCTACCAACTGAGCCACACTGACATTTTGTCTTATCGTTCTAAACTGCTATTTGCTTCCTCCTTACTTTCAGCCTGAGTACAGACAGGTAGGCACCTACCTTAGACAACCTTTTTCTTTCGTCCACACTTCCTCCCCAGGACAAAAAAAATTATAATAATCATAATTTTCACTCATCCACTTCTACATCCGCACTTCTTCTGTCCTCATACTACTTTTGTCTATACTCAAATGGAGCTCATATACTGCAACACCAGCGGCTCACTCTTCACGAGAGCATACATCCTGAGAGTGAGATTCTGTCCAATATGCTCTGCCCTAAGGAACCTAAGAACTCAGCTCCATGCAGCAAGGAGCGAAATAAACAATCTAAGAACAATTCTCCATTATACACAACAAAACAGCACCAACAAACAGTCATTTACCAAACAGGTCCCATTGCCCCAAAGGACAAACAGACCAGGAGGTTGGAAACTGGTTAAAAACCACAATGCTCCAAAGTCTACAGCTACTGGAACAATCACACTGTACAAAAGTTGCTGTTAGGTGCCTCCCGGGTACGTCTGTGTGAAGGGACACTGACTGCATTTTATATATTGTATGCAACATGGACCATAAACCGCAAGTCATCCTCCACATAGGCTCAAACGACATAGCCTCTCGCACAGTAGAAGAGACTAAACAAAACATAACAAATCTGGCCAGCAAAATTCATTCTCTTTTGCCCAATCTCTCTTTCTCAGAGATCCTGCCTGTATGGGATAAGGGCAGAATCAGGCACAGGATATAAGAGAGAGAGAGAGAGAGAAATCTCTGAACTCAATGCCTGGCTTAAACACGGTGTCAGGAAAATGGACACGGCTTTATCTGCAATTGGCACAACTTCTGGGAGCGGGACTTCTAAAAATTTGACAGTCTGCACCTAAACAAACAAGGAACTCAGGCGCTCAGACAAAAACTCAACATGCACATAGACCATTTAAACTAGTGAGTGGGGAGGAGCAGCAAGGACACTTTGTGGCAAGAAGGGTGTCAGGAGCCCCTCCCCTACCAACAGCTAGTTCAACACAGGTCTCTTTTAGTGATCTCAGCAACAGTAGTTATCGAGACATTTCCAATAACAGGCAAAGGGATAAACATAATAGGCACAAGAGAAGCAACACTGATATACAACATAACAATTCAACTATTTTACCACACCGCACAAAACAGGGATGGAGGGCTATGTGTGTCAATGCATGTAGTCTGTCAAATAAAATCTGATCTCTCTGCTTTAACGACAGAAGCCAAATTAGACTGGGTAGCAGTCATGGAAACCTGGTTTATAGAGGACCATGCCTGGGACGTCACTATACAAGGTTACACACTTTTTAGGAAGGACCGTGTTGCAAAAAAGGAGGGAGGGGTGGCATTATATGTAAGAGAAGGAATCTCAGTAACAGAAGTCCAAGCAAAACAGGGAAGCCGAGAAGTTCTATGGGTCACCCCAGGAACGGGGGACAAAGCCCCCATCGGAATGGGAGTCATATATAAACCTCCCTCCCAGGACTCTGACATAGATAAGGAGCTCCTGGGAAACATCTTCTTGATGACCGACAAGAGAGACCTGTTATTAGTGGGGGAGTTCAATCTACCTGATGTAGATTGCTCCTCATTCACGGCATTGTCTGAACGCAGCAAAGAGCTCCTACTTGCCCTGAAGGGGGCAGGACTTAATCAGCTGGTGCCGTCCCCCACCAGAGAACAGACTATCCTGGACCTGGTGCTAACAAACAGCACCAGAATCTCAGACATAACCGTAGGGGTAAATCTGGGAACCAGCGACCACAGGTCAGTCTGGTTAACAGTGGAAAGGGTAGAGGAATCAAGTCACACAAAGCTCAAAATACTGGGATTTTCACAAGGCAGAGTTCAACACCATGAAAACCCAGTTAAGAAACTTGCTGGAAATCAACAACTCATGGGATGTGGAGAGAAGCTGGGAAGCCTTGAAGACAGCTCTACTTCAAATTACTGAACAGTGCATAAAGTACATCAGCAAGTCAGAAAGAAGAAAAATGCCACTGTGGTACTCCAAAGAAATAGTAACAATAGTAAAACACAAAAAAAGGACCTTCGAGCAGTATAAGCAGACAAAGAAAGACGCAGACACGCAGCATTACATATCAAAACTGAGAGAAGCAGGAAAGGCCATCAGGATAGCCAAAGCCCAGACAGAGGAGAAAATAACGCAGGGAGTAACAAAGGGGGACAAAACATTTTTCAGGTACAAAAGCGAAAGAAAAAAGAGCAAGGGTGGGATAATCAGGCTAAAATCAACTGAAGGACAGATAATTGAAAATGATGATGAGAAGGCAGAAGGGCTAAATAAATTCTTCTGCTCAGTCTTCACCATTGAAGACAAGGCAGCAACCTTAATATGGGAAAGGCAGTGTGCAACAGTAGACAACTTCCACTTCTCAAGAGAAAGAGTCCTAGAAGAACTTGGCAAACTAAAAGTAGACAAAGCAATGGGACCCTATGGAATCCATCCTAGGATTCTAAAGGAGTTACGGGAAGAAACCATAACACTGCTCACTGACCTTTTTAACACGTCACTGAAAAGTGGCTTAATACCACTAGACTGGAAAAAGGATGTGACTGTACCCTTACATAAAAGTGGAAGCAGGGAAGAGCCTGGGAACTACCACCCAGTCAGTCTGACCTCAGTGGTAGGCTAACTTATGAAAACCCTGCTGAAAGATAGAACAGTGGATCATCTAAAAGAATCCAGAAAGCTTGACCCACAAGCAACACAGATTTATGGCAGGAAAATCATGCCTAACAAACATGATAGAATTCTTCGGCTGAGTGATCAGAACAGTGGATCAGGGCGGGGCAGTGGTCATGGTGTACCTAGACTTCAGCAAGGACTGCGACACCGCACCCCATAGAAGGCTTATGAATAAGCTAGAGAATACAGGACTTAGTCAGAAGACAGTCAACTGGATTGCAAACTGACTCAAGGATAGGACACAGAGGGTCTTAGTTAATGTAGCTTAGTCAGGGAAGGGCAAGGTGACCAGTAGAGTGTCACAGGGGTCAGTATGAGGCCCTATCCTCTTCAACATTTTCATCAGCGACATCGCTGATGAGCTGAAGAGGAAAGTATGCCTGTTTACGGACGACACAAAGCTCTGCAACTGGGTGGACACCCAAGACGGAGTCTTGAAGTTGGAAAAGGATCTGAATAAGCTGGAAGGATGGCTCAAAAATTGGCAATTGAAGTTCAATGCCAAAAAATGCAAGGTCATGCATCTGGGTAAAAGAAACCCCAGGAAGGACTACATGCTGCTAGGAGACCAGCTTGAAGTAACACAGGTGGAGAGGGATCATGGCGTAATCATTACAGATGACCTTGGGATGAGCAGCACTGTGAAAGCGCAGTGCAGAAAGCAAATGGCATCCTCAGATGCATTGAAAGGGGTATAAGTAGCAGAAAAAGAGAGATGATAATGCAATTGTACAGATCACTGGTCAGGCTGCACATGGAATATTGCATCCAGTTTTGGAGGCTGCACCTGAAGAAGGATATCAACAGACTGGAGGTGGTGCAGAGAAGGGCTACAAAGATGGTGCAGGCTTTGCACCAAGAGCCATATGAAACCAGACTAGCTGACTTGCAGCTGTACTCACTTGAACAGAGAAGAGACAGGGGGGATATGACAGAAACGTTCAAGTATATGAAGGGAATTAACACAGCGTGGAAGGAAAACCTGTTTCAAATGAAATCAGGCAGTCCTACAAAAGGCCACAATCTATGACTGGCAGGAGGTAAATTTAGGGGAAACATCAGGAAGTACCCCCCAAGGGTGGTCGACCCTTGGAATAGCATTCCGCAAGAGGTAGTAGACCCAAAAAATGTAAGGGAATTCAAATTTGCATGGGATAAACACTATGCAGCTGGTTGTCAATGGATTGCAGGATCCAAGGCAGCATGGTTTCACCAGGGGGAAGTCATGTCAGACCAACCTCATTGAATTTTTCGACTGGGTGACTAGGGAGGTGGATCTGGGGAGGGCAGTGGACCTGGCCTATCTGGACTTCAGCAAGGCCTTTGACACTGTGCCATATGAAGACTATTACACAAACTAGGAATATGGGTGTGGGCAGGACAGTAGTGTGGTGGGTAGGTAACTGGCTGGGCGGGACACAGAGGGTGGTGGTAAATGGCTGCCACTCCGCAGAGGAAAAGTGACCAGTAGGATACCACAGGATGTGAGTGCTGGGACCGGGTCCCATTCAACATCTTCATCAGTGACATTGTGCAGGACCTAGAAGGCAAAATTTCACTGTTCGCTGATTTACACAAAGCTCTGTAATAGAGCAGACACACCAGAGGGTGTAGACAGAATGAGAAGGACCTGCAGAAACTTGAAGAATGGCCAAGGTTTGGCAGTTGAAATTCAATGCAAAGAAGTGCAAGATAATGCATATGGGGCACAAAACCTGGCACAATATATCAGTTGGAGGGTGAGGATATAGCATGCACCAAGCAGGAAAGGGATCTTGGGGTTATCATCTCTGATGACCTCAAGGTAGGGAAACAGTGTGACAAGGCAGCAGGTAAAGCAAATAGGATGCTGGGATGTATAGGCAGGGGCATCACCAGCAGGAAAAGGGAGGCCATGATTCCACTACACAAGACACTAGTATGGTACATGGATTGCATTACAAGTCCTATGAGGACAGGTTGAAGGAATTGGATATGTACTCCCTGGAGGAGAGGAGGGAGAGAAGGGACATGATAGAGACATACAAGTATCTTACAGGGAGGAATAGGGTGCAAGAATACACTATTTTTAAGCGAAAAAGATGTTCCAGGACTAGAGGGCATGGGATGAAGTTGGAGGGAGGATGACTCAGAGGAAATGTGAGGAAGAATTTCTTCACAGAACGGGTGGTGGACAAGTGGAACACCCTGCCTGAGGAAGTGGTGGGGGCTGAAACAATCACGGGATTGAAGAATGCATGGGATAGACATAAAGGAATTCTAGAGGTCAGGGTTAAGGGACAACAGAGTTCTAGGAAAACATAAACTGAAGTTACAAACTCAAATGGGCAGACTAGGTGGGCCATAGGCCCTTATCTGCTGATACTGTCTATGTATCTATGTATGCTCAAAAAAGGAAATGGTCTTTGGGGGAGGTAGATGTTCTGGGCAGACTAGATGGATTAAGAGGCCCCTTCTGCTGGCAAATTCTTATGTTCTTATTTACACAGCCACAACAAAGCTGAAGTTCTGACTCAAGTATAAATGGACCGTGAGTGCATGGGTTGCTCAAACACCATGCTTCAATTACTGATACTCGGTTCCATTTCCCTTTCCCCGGCCTCGTGCCCAATCACCCCAGGCATGACATTATTCCAGCACGACACACACACTGTCATGCAGTATTCCTTTACTGATCCCCCTGAACAACAGAACCAACCAGAAATGAAGGACAACTGCAACATAAACAACATAGAGGAGGGCAAAGACTTAGAATGGGACATAGAAACTGAACCCCAAAATATAAGGCAACCCCCCAACACAGGTGTTCACCTTGGGAGATTCAATCACTAAATACACAGACTGGTATTCCACAAGGGGAACTAAGGAAAATGTAACATCCTGCTGCTACAAAGGGGCCAAAATCAAAGATATCCTGAAAACGGTACCAAACATGATTAAACCACAAGAGGGTAAACAGGTTACAACAATGCACGTGGGAACCAACAACATTGGTAGCCAACACGAAGAAGACATAAAAAATGATTATCAAGAACTACATAACAAAATTACGCACATTGGATGTGGGCTAATTTATTCAGAAATCCTACCAGTCCGCAGATTTAGCAGAGGTAGGAATAATAAAATATAATGGCTACGGGAACAGAGTTTGGAAAATGGTATAAGGTGTACTAAAACATGGGAAATCTTTGATGGAAATAATGACGTTCTGCCAGGATGGGCTACATAACAGCAAAAGAGGCAGCAAAACCCTGGGAAATATATTCTTCGCACATATAAATGAAAACCTAAAAATTAAATCTTTAAACTAGATAACGAGTGGAGAAAAGGCTGCCTCAGTTATCAGAGAAGCACAGTAAACACCTACAGAAGGGGAATATCTGGAAACAAACACTGTATGAAAAATACTTATGGCAAATGCTAAGAAGCCTCAATATAATAAAGAAAACTGAATTGAGAATCATGCTGGAAGAATATAATATAGATCTGGGGGCAGTAACAGAAACGTAGTGGCCTCAACAGACATGTTGGAATAGGAATATAGAGGGATACAAACTCTTCTATAAGGAGAACCTCATTTGCAATGACATAATCAATGCCATAGGGGATGATACAAACAGCGAAATAATGCGGGTAGAAATTACCAGGCAACATAACAAAAAATTAACTGTAGATGTGTGTTACAGGTCACCAGACGCCAGTGCAGCAAATCACTTTGCCTTAGTAAAAAATACAGCAAACATCATACAACGTAAGGATATTTTGTTGATGGGAGACTTTAACCTACCTGGTATACACTGGGAAGACCTTGCAGTGTCAAGCCGATCAGAGCAGATGTTCATTGATATTATATTAAAAAACTGATTATATCAGCCAGTCAATCAACCTACCAGGACACACAACATCCTGGATTTGATAATAATGGATAAGAATGATGAAATACACCATACAGAGATTACTGAACACCTAGGAAATAACAACCATAATATAGTCACCTTTCAAATACAGAATCAGGTAAAAAAAAAACTATGGACAAAATAGTAACAAAAAACTATAATAAGGCTGACTTCACAGCCATAAATGAGGCATTGAAAATGTGGAACTGGGAAAAATTAGGGAAAACCTCTAGCGTGTAGAGTTTTTAAACAGAGATAAAAAGTGTAATACTCGATTTAGAATATATATATATATATATATATATATATATGTATATATACTGTATATACCTGATAAACCATTCTACAATAAAAGGGGAAAAGTGCCTCAGTGGTTTACTCACAAAATTAAGACGCAACTAAATAAAAAAAAAAAAGAACAGCCTTCAAAGCAACAAAAAGTGACAATAGCGAATATAATGTTGAGAAATACAAAAATGAACAGAGACAAAGCAAAAATATGATTAGGAATGAAAGAAAAAAACTAGAGTTTAAAATAGCCCATGTAAAGGATAATGGTAAAACATTTTATGCATATTAAGCTAGTCCATAATCCTATGCTGTTTAACATATGTGGGCTATCATTTGCTAACAAGAGAATTGTGGGAAGATTACACACTAAGCAATTAAAAATTGAGTGGGTTAACAACAAAAAATATGAACATTTTTTCAATATAAGGGCAGCAAAATCCTGGAACTCCCTGCCTCCTACTACTGTAGAGGCAGATAATTTTGATTCCTTTAAAACTAGGCTTGATTCATGGTTTCTCGTTCAATAATCTGTTTAATATCCCACTGTTGTGGGAGGACAATCCAGATGGGCCTTGTGCCTTCTTTTGTCCTAATTTTATCCAGTAAATATGTCAACAATAAATCGGTTGACAGAACTGTGAGGACAGTACTTAATTGTACACATAAAAATCACTGAAGAACAAAAAATGGCTGGACACTTTAATAACTATTTTTGCTCAATTTATAGCAAACCTGATGATGGTGGAACGGTTTTAAAACCATCAGCTGACAACATTCAGGCGAACGAGGAAAAGACTAATGTTAAGGCCATAACACAGGATGAGGTTAAGGAACTGTTAGACCAAATAAAAACAAATAAATCAGTAGGACCAGATGGGTTACACCCAAGATTGCTGAGGGAAATCAAGTTTTGGTTGGTGGGGCTTCTGACCTTGTTGTTTAATAGGTCTTGGGAGACTGGTGAGGTGCCTTATGACTGGAGAAAAGTGATTGTGGTCCCAATATTTAAAAAAGGAAACAGCAATAACATCAAATTATAAGCCAATATCGCTGACAGCGATTCTGGGCAAATTGATGGAAAACTAATAAAGAAAAAGTTTGAAGATGATATTAAAACTAAAATCATCACAGCTGAAACACAGCATGGTTTCTGTAGAAACAGATCCTGTCCAACACCTTGGCATTCTATGAAAGGGTGAGCAGAGCTTTTGAACAAAACAACTCAGTGAACAAAATATTCCTCGACATCCAGAAAGCATGTGACAGGGTACCTCATAAATTACTGAGAAATAAATTAAACAATACAGGTATTTACTACATACTAATAAAGTGGATAGCGAAAAGGTTGGAAGGCAGAACACAAAGGGTAAGAGTAAGAGGTTCCGTGTCAAACTCAGCCAGTGTGGGAAGTGGAGTTCCACAGGGATCGGGTCTGTTCACATTCTTTATATCAGATTTGGACAACTGTACTAAAAGTAGGGTGGTGAAGTTTATGAAAGATGTAAATATAGGAACAGCTATAAGTTCTAGTGAACAAACTGAACAACTAAAAAGAGATCTGCAAGTATAGAACTATGGGCAAAAAAGAATGGAATGTGCTTCAGTACTGAAAAGTGTGTGGTAATGAACTTAGGCGATAAATATATAGGTATCAAATGCAAGCTGAAGAAAACCACATTAAAAAGTGTTAACACAAGAGATTTGGGAATTTTAATAAATAATGATTTAAGTTTTACCAAGTACTGTACTGAGGTAATGCAAAAAAATAATAGGGTATTGGGATGCATCCGTACAGCATTTCTTTGTAGGAGAGAGAGATGTGTGATGCCATTATATAAAACCTACATAAGGCCCCACACCATGATTATTGTACCCCACTGTGGAGCCCCTATCTGAGAAGGCACAATATAAACCTGGAAAAGGTTTGGCACAAAGCCACAAAAATGATCTCAGGTCTGAGCAATAAGCCCTATGCAACAAGATTAAACACTTTGGGGCTGTACCCTCTAGAGACTAGGGGGGGACTTGTTACAGATGTTCAAAACCATAGAGGGTGATGAACTAATGATTAGTATGGGTCTAGAGTTCAATGTGAGAGACATAAACCTCAGGAGCCATGACATACAAAATAAGCTGCAACTCTCCAAGAAAAACAATAGAAGTTTCTTCACACAAAGAGCGGCCAAAGTTTGGAACACTCTGTCAAAGAATGTTGCTGAAACAGACTCCTCTGGGATTTTTAAAAGGAAATTGGATCAGTATCTGTTATACACAGACCTGTTCAAATGGCCCCACTAAGGCTGGAGACTGACTAGATGGGTCCTGGGCCTTTTTCTGTCTCATCTCCAAGTACAGCTCTAAGCAGAATCTCTTTCAGGCTGAGGCACATAATAAGGCTTAACAGATGGAGCAGGGTACTGCTTAACAGCCTTTTTAGATACTGCAGATAAGGTATTAGGCATATGCCAAGCAGCAAAGATAGCATCCTCTAAGGCAGGATTTACAGGAGGAATCACAATGGAGAGTGCAATGGGAACTTCCAAAAACTCCATAACATTTTTATTAGTGGAGTCTTCCTCCTCAGATTCTAATTCCATGACAGCCTTGATTTGTCTGAACATAGCCTAAAAAGAGGGATTCCCAAAATGAGATCGGGGGTATACACCACACAGTCATTACTGCATGAGGAAAGAGCAGAGGTGGAAGATCATTATCACTTTCATAATCCACCAAATTTTCCATAATATTCAGGAGATCAGGATTGTGTTCCATCTTCTGGAATGATGACAGCAGCAATTGACAGCTGTTGACAGAGGCGATAGAGAAATTACAAGTGTTCTTCTGGATCCTACTTCAGGTCCAGTTAATGGAATAACCATCATCCTCGGTGAGAGCGATGGTAGCAGATGTCAAAACAATCCATAGAACAATGCCAATGCAACCTGGGAGTTAACAGCACTCTGAAAAGGGCCTGAGACAACAAACGTCGAAGGGGAGAACAAACAATGGGGGCAGCATACCGTGTATAGTAGGTATGGCAGCACCAGAGCCAGAACTCTATCTTGGTGTCTCATCAGTTGGGGGGAACGGAAGTCATCACCGCTGGAGTGGATGAGGAGGAGGACATTCATTCAGTGGAGACCTCAACCTCACCAGTGAAGCATAATCTTTATCCTTATGCTTGTGGTGATGGCTGGAAGAAGGGGACTTCAATGATGACTTATCCTTGTCTTTGCCCCTAGCCCTTGTAACAATTTGCTATGGATACCTGTCCATGTATGTTCTTTTTTTAATTATCTGCATTCAGTTCTTTATGCATGAGTATCAGTTGGAATGCAGCAGCTACAGGGACATTCCTGTGAAAAAAGTCATGATTTCTTATCGAAGTAGACCCACTAGCTATGATGGCAATTTACTATTTGTGCTGTCCATTATCATGACAAGACCCTTGAACAGTTTATGGATATGCTTAGAAAGTGTATTTTCATCTCAGGAAGCTGCTAGCTAAACCAAACATTCCTGTTGAGCTCAGGTCTTGGGACAAAAAAAACCAAAAAAAAAACAGATTTGTCCAAAAGTCCAGATTAGACCAGTTTTCCAACCCAGCTCAAGACAAAAAGAATGTTAAATCTGTGATGTCAGAGTAACATAATGGATGAGGTGTCATGGGGAACAGATGGAGGGTCTTAAGATCTGTCAGAGCCTGAAAGGGGGTCAGTCAGTCAGGTTTGGGACTATGAACAAGGTACCATGTAAGGTTCAAGTCTGCCCCGATTCACCTAAGTGTCTTGTGTGGTAAGCATTCTTACCACACATTTTTAGTAAAGTATAAATTACAAACTGGTTCACAGCATGGATTTAGACCAAAACACAATACAGAAACAGCCTTGGTGGGGTTCACAAACGGTATACAGGGTCCCCTAGATTTAGAGCACTCTGTTGCCGGGGTGTTTGTGGACCTCACCAAGGCTTTTGACTTGGTTGATCATTCTTTATTACTGGATTCTCTATGCAAGTTTTACTTTGCAAGGAAGGTGATAACTTGATTTGAGAGGTATCTGTCGCATAGGATGTATAGAACAGCTATACGACAGGAATATTCAGACCTAAAATTGATTAAATCCGGTGTACCGCAGGGCTCAATTTTAGGCCCGCTTTTATTTTCATTATTTATTAATTCAACACCAAAATCTTGTACAGAGTCTGAAATAACTTTATATAGAAACACAGAAGTTGATGGCAGATAAGGACCGCAAGGCCCATTCGGTCTGCCCATTTATTTTTCTACCTTATAAATGTGCCATCGGCCTCTGCTCTGTCAATGGCCTATCTATTCATACTCATCTGTATTGCTCCCTTATGCCTATCCCATGCCTGTTTGAAGCCCTGCACTGTATTCATATCCACCACTTCCTGGTGTAGCCGTTCATGCATCCACCACCCCTTCAGTGAAAAAGAACTTCCTCCACATTACCCCTTAATCTCCTCTCTAATCTCATGCTGTGTCCTCTTGTCCTGCTATTTTTCTTATATTGAAACATGTTAGACTCTTTCACCTTATTAATGCCCTTAAGGTGTTTGAATGTTTCGATCATATCACCTCTCTCCCTCCTTTGCTCTAGGGTATACATATTGAACTCCGTTAATCTGTCCTCGTATGTTTTTTTGATGCAGTCCCTGCACCATTTTGGTTGCCCTTCTCTGAACTGCCTCAATTTGATTAATGTCCTTGTGAAGGTGTGGCCTCCAGTACTGCACACAGTACTCCAGATGGGGTCTAACCAGTGTCTTATAAAGAGGGATTATTACCTCCCTTTTCTGACTTGTGATACCCCTACTAATACACCCCAACATCCCCCTAGCCTTACCTACTGCAGATGATGCGGTATTATATGTAACAGGTTCAAACCCAGATCAGGCTTTATTAAAGATACAAAGAGATTTTGATAATTTTCAGAAATGGCTATTGGCACATAAGCTTGTCTTGAATATAGTTAATACAAAGGCAATGGTATTTACCAGCCCAAGAGTAACTAGAGACATAAATGTGTTAACTGTCGACCTTGGGGGGAAACAAAATTGAGCTTGTCGATAGTTTTTGTTACTTAGGGATTACACTGGATTCCAACCTCACCTTTGAATTCCATGTAAAAAAATTGATTAAGAGGATACATCAAAGGTTGGGAATACTATTTAGAATAAAATCCTATTTAATTCTGGAATCACATAGATTATTAGCCCATAGTTTTTCAATAAGCACATTTGATTACGGCTTAATAGTTTATTCAGGAATGAATGATAAGGTGTTAAAAAACTACAATCAACATATCATTCAATTCTAAGGTTTATGACTGGCCCTTCTCAAAGAACTCATCATTGCAAACTTTTGATAAAAGCAAAATGCCCCTCATTACAGGATAGAAATAATATTAAAATATTTACCTTCGTATTCAAAAGCTTAAAAGGTTTACTTCCTCCCTCTATTCAGTCTGTTAGAATAAGTGATGAAAAAGTGACATGGGCCCTAGCCTCAGGACTTCTAAGGGTCCTTTTTTTTTTTTTATTTAAAAACGATAGGCCAGAGATGTTTGCCTTATAGGGCTTCTACCTTTTTAAATAAGATTCCAAGAGTGCTATCAAACTGTCGAACAATGAATTCCTTTAGGGTGCAAATCCTGAAGTGGGTCAACTCGCGTAGTAAGTGTTTCTGTTTTAAAAAAATTTAAATGGTTATTTGAGTATTTGTATTTATGTCCTAATTGTCCATCTTTTTTTATTTTGATACCATGTCTTGGTTAGTGAAATGTTGTAATTTTTTGTATTAATTAATCGTGTATGTCCCTGTCTATTGATTGTTAAATGTAACTTGTCACTTGTGAAAACAGGCTTTATGCTCATCTAGCTAACAAGAATAATAGGGTGGAAGGTGGTTACCCTTAATGCTAGGAGCCTTGGGAGGAAAACTGCAATTACAGGTTCTCATGACAGAGGAAGAAGTGGACATTGCAGCCATCACGGAAACATGGGCCACCCAATACAATGACTGGGACCTGTCTGTACCAGGGTACAGGTTATTTCATAGGGACAGGGTGATTGGGAAAGGAGGGAGGTGGCACTATATGTGAAGGAAGGACTGAAGTGTGTAAGGGAGGAAGGGGAGGAGGGTAGTACAGAGTCACTTTGGATGCAAATCCAGGATTCCAAGAATAGGATTCTTAGAATGGGAGTGGTGTACAGGCCGCCATCTCAGATGGAGGAGTTAGACAGGGAACTAGCGGGACAGATCCGGAGGACCTGCGAGAAGGGTAGTGTGGTGATTGTGGGGGACTTCAACATGCCAGGAGTGGACTGGAGCACCCCAACAACCAGGAACAGAAGGGAGCAGGTACTGCTGGATGCCTTCCAGGACAGCTTCCTGCTGCAAATGGTCAGTGAACCAACCAGGTTAGGGAATACCCTTGACCTTGTGCTGGCAAATGGGACTTTGTGAGAGAACTTACAGTGGAGGAACCACTGTCAGGGAGTGACCACCACTCAGTATGGCTCACATTGGATATGGGCAAGGAAGGAGTGGAATCTGGCACAAGAGTGCTGGACTTCAGGAGGGCTGACTTTGGGAGGATGGGGGAAGTGGTAAAAGGGTAAGTGGCCAGAATTCAATCTAGTATGGACACTAACCAAAGGTGGGAGCTCATAAAGATGGGGATAGTGGAGGCAACCAAAACCTGCTGCAAAGCCCAGAGCAAGAAGGCTAGGGCTAAGAAACCGAGTTGGTTGAGCAAGGAGGTCATGGAAAAGGTAAGGAGGAAAAGAGCTGCCTTTAGGAAGTACAAGAAAACAGGGAGTGGGGAGGACAGGGAGGAGTACTTGACAGAATCGAAGGAGGTGACAAGGGCAGTAAGGGGAGCCAAAGCATCTACGGAACTCAGGCTGGCATAAGGCATTAAGAAGAGGGAGAAGGACTTCTTTAAGTACATCAGGGAGAGAAGGAACTGTAAGGACCACATAGTAAGGATTAGGAAGGAGGGGGGTGGGTGGAAGCAGGGTGTAATAGGCAGAAGCACTAAATGAGTACTTCTGCTCAGTATTTACTAAAGAGAAGAGGGGGTGACACCCAAGGTGGGAGAAATGGCAGCAGCGGAAGTGGTGACAGATGGGGAAATCATGGAGGGCAGAGTCGAAAGGGTTGAAGGCACTGAGGGTGGACAAGGCACCAGGCCCAGATGGCATCCACTCCAGGGTACTGAAGGAGCTGGCAGAGGTCCCTGCAGGACCTTGGCAGACCTATTAATGCCTCACTACATCTCGGGTGTGTACCTCAGGACTGGAGGATGGCTCATGTGGTGCCCCTCCACAAGAGTGGCCCCAAGGATGAACTGGGAAACTACAGACCAGTGAGCCTCACATCCATCATGGGTAAGCTAATGGAGGCTATCCTGAAGGAGGGCTGGTGGCCCTCCTAGAGGCCAAAGGACTACCGGACAGTAGACAGCATGGCTTCATACGTGGCAGATCCTGCCAAACCAACCTGGTCGAGTTCTATGACTGGGTAACTAGGCAACCCAGTGGATGTCCTGTATCTGGACTTCAGTAAGGCATTCGACTCGGTGCCACATGGAAGGCTGGGAAGGAAGTTAGTAGGCACAGGGCCGGGTGCAAAGCTGGTGAGATGGGTAGGAAACTGGCTGCAGGGAAGGCAACAGAGGGTGGTGGTGGGTGGGGAGCTCTCACACCCAAGGGCAGTGACGAGCAGTGTTCCACAGGGCTCGGTGTTGGGACCAGTGTTGTTTGGGATATTCATTGCAGACATATCATGGGACATCAAGAGCAAGATCAGTCTGTTTGCTGATGATACCAAGGTAGGCGCAGTGGTGGATGACCTAGGGGGATGGCAGGGGTTGCAGGATGATCTGGCAAAGCTTGAAACCTGGTCAGACACCTGGCAACTGGGGTTTAATGCCAAAAAGTGCAAGGTGCTGCATTTTGGGATGAAGAACCCAAGGAGGAGTTACCAGCTGGGGGAAGTGCAGCTAGCCCAGACAGAGGAGGAGAAGGATCTGGGGGTGCTCATTACAGGGTCACGAACAGCTCGGCACAATGTAGGAAGGCAGCTGCAAAGGCCAACAAAATGCTGGGTTGTATTGCAAGGGTATATCCTGGAGGAGGAGGAGGTGATTCTCTGCCACTGTATAGGTCATTAGTTAGACCACACCTGGAGTACTGCATGCAGTACTGGCGTCCGTATCTGAAGAGGGACATTAAGTTACTGGAGGGGGTGCAGCGCAGGGCGACAAAGATGATCAAGGGGCTGGGGGACTTATCATACGAGAGGAGGTTGAAGGAGTTGAACATGTACTCACTGGAGGAGAGGAGAGACAGGGGTGACATGATTGAAACCTTTAAATACATGAAAGGAATAAACAAGACGGGTACAGAGGGGCTGTTCAAAGTAAGGGAGGGGAGGGCCACCAGGGCCATGATATGAGACTGGAGCGAGGAAGGTTCAGGAGGGAGATGAGGAGACACTTTTTTACAGAGAGGGTGGTGGCTGGGTGGAATGCGTTACCTGCAGAAGTGGTATGCAGTAGAACAGTGGACTGCTTCAAACGAGGATGGGACAGGACAAGGGGGAAGGTTAATGAAGGGGAAGGGTGGAAGAGAGGGGCAGCTGCAGAATAAGGGGTGCTAGCTGCACATTCGAGCAGACTTGATAGACCTCTAGGCCTTTATCTGCTGGCAAATTTCATATGTTCGTAATAAAAAAAAAATGAAAATGAAAATTCTACTTGCTGAAGAGAGAGTTTTTTTTGTGTGTAACCTGCTGCTCAGAGAATGTGTTATTCCTGTAGAATTACTATTCCCTAAAGTGTGTGTAGTATCCAGTATTGTATGTATAAATATCTTGAAATTAAAAAAAAGTTCATATACTTCATGTTTCTGTGACCGAGTTCTCTGCAGTACAGCTAACTGATTTATTACTGACAGTAACTGTATTTCTGCCACTGAGGGGGAGTTTACAGTTGCCATTATTTATGTCTAAAGTAAGGGCTTCTCAGATGTGACGGAGAGGTGTGGGTCATTTGCCCTTGAGCAAGGAGTGCTGTACTGTGTCAGCAGTGGCTTTGAAGGGATTCAAACCTAGAAATACCCCAAGGGAGTATCTAATCTGAGCAGTGGCAGCCACTGAAGTGTTGAGAAAGTTGGTAACAGTGACACAGGCCGAGTCTGGGAAAAAACAGTTTGCCACAAACTGGTGGCAGAGTAGGATCTGATCTGTCAGTATAAAGATTATCTGTCCAGTCCCAAAACATGATATACAAAAGAGGATGGTATTTTTTTGTTGTTGTTGTTGTGCAAGAGTAGCTAGCTAGAAGACATTATATCTGGGCCATATGAGAAGCACCCACTGCTACATCTACAGGAGCTGTGATAAAGAGAGAACTGACCTACGAGGAGGGCCAAACACAGACTGAACTGATAGCCATCCTCCAAAAAGGTGACAAGAAAAGGTGTGCAAAAGGGGTCACTGCTAGCCAAAGTTGCGAGATGGAGGCTGGGTAGAATGCAGGTGAGCCAGAGCCTTTGACTGGGGCAGCTGTGCAAGCAGACTGGGTACCGATATTGGAGCTAGAGCTTGACCTGGTTAAGGAGAAAGGCAGACTCTGAGAGGCAAAAGGCAGAGGTGGATCTCCTGTAGATGAAGCTGGACACAGAGGAGGAGAAGGCTGAGGAGTGAAAGAAAGACCGCCAACATGAGATCCAGTGAAAGAAGAGAGAGAAGCAAAAAACTGAGGAGGAAAGGCAAAGGGTTGAGAAGCAAGAAAAGCAGTGCCAGCACAAGAACCAGATGAAGAAGTTTGAGCATCAGAGTCAGATGGAGATTCTGCACCAGGGGAAATCACTACAAATTGTGAGTAATGGCATGAGGGGATTCGACCCAGGAAGTCAAAATTAATTCTAAAGTGTTTCCTAGTTATCAGGAGGGGGATGTTCTTGATTTGTTTTTAAGCTCTTTGAAAGACTCTGTGGGTAATTGGAGTTGGGCAGAGCTTCTTAGGTGACTTACCCATTGCTACTGCTTACAGGCAAGCATTATAAGCTTTTGCCAGAATGGACAATAATGACTGTGTGGACTATGATAAAGTGAAAAATGCCTTGCTAAAGCATTCTGAGTTAACTCCCAAGGTCTACAGGCAAATATTTAGAGGGTTAAGAAAGGCAGCGGGGACAGCTATGTTGAAATTTGTGTGCAGCTAAGTAACTTTTGTTAGAACGTTGGCTAGTGGGGGAATTCAAAACTGCATGGGATACACACAGAGGAATCCTAACAATTCAAAAGGGGAGGTAAAGTCAGAGATCAAGTAGGATCTGCAGCTTTTGCAGTAGGTAGCTAGGGTAAAAGGGCAGACTAGATGGGCCTATCGGTCCTTATCTGCCATCAATTTCTGTTTCTAGTGGGTGCAAAAGCTGGCTCTGTAGAAGAAATAAGATTTCTTTCCTCTGGATTTTTTTTTTTTAAATAAGTATACTTTATTCAGGTTTCATCAACAGACAATGGTACAACATATAACAAACAGTGAGAGCATACGTAAGTCTGGAACAGTTCTTAAAAACTGTGCCTGAGGAACTGAAAATATGGTTACTGGATAGAACTTCGAGCTCTATGAGAGGCAGTTAAGAGGGCTGATCACTTAATGTCCAGCCGACCATCCTCTCATTGCAAAGGTAATGGGGGAGGAACATCAGGTGGTTTAAAGTGAACCCCCAGGGTGCAATCTAAAGGAAGCCAGCATGTGCCTGAACCAAGAGGGAAGCCACTGGTCTCAAAAGCATGGAGATGAGTGAACACAGGTGCTGTATCTGCTATAAAGTGGGGCATGTGTATTATGACTGTCCAAAAAATGAGTAACTGGTGCACGTACAGCTGCAGGGGTAGCTTGGGAAGCTCCCAGCAGTTATTAGCTTGTACACAAAATGCAGTGTCCTCTAACTTCACTGCAGACATGCTCAGTGTGTGTGTAGATGGGATGGTGACCCAGGGATTGAGGGACATTGGGTCTCCATTTCTTTGGTGAAGCAGGATCTGTTTCAAGAGTAACAGATTTTGCTAGACCAGTTTTCTAGGATTAGATGAGTGAAGGGTCCTGCAGTCTCAATGCCACTGGCCTGGATGTTTCTAGACTGGGGAGGAGGCCAGGGCATATGGCAGGTAGGTGTTGTAGCAGACCTGCCCGTGGATGTAATCATGGGTAACAACATCGATAACAGGGCCAATATTGTGTGTGTCACTACCCACAGCAAAGTGAGTGAACTGGCTTTTGAGGACTCAAAGGGGGAAGTACATGAGGCAGCAACCCCAACCCCAGCAGCAGGAGAAGTTGTAGCTGAAGAATAATGACTCACTAACTCCATACTTACGGTATGGATAAAGGACTGATTTCTTCTGCCATTTTTTGTTAATCTTGTTAAGTTTTCGATACTGTGGTGCAGCCCCTCCACCAGGACAAACTTAAAGCTGCGAGCCTTTCTGAGTCTTCAGTCAGTTGCTTTTGTTCCTACAGTAAAGGAAGGTCTCAAGCTGTGGAATGGAAAATCCATTTCATCTTTACTTCCCATTAGCTCAGGTGTCCCTCAAGGGTCTGTCTTGGGTCCCATTCTCTTTTCAATATTCTTAAATGACCTACCCTCTATCTGTTCCTCTGCGTGCATTCATATGTATGCTGATGAAACAGTTCTTTTTGCATCTGGTTCCTCTCCCTGTGATCTTACCTCCTGGCTACAGTTGGATTTTGACAACATTCAGCACTAATTCAAGGATAACCAACTGTCTCTTAATGCCCCAAAAAAAGTCTCAGTGACTTTTGGTACCCATCAGAGGCTTGCCAAACTTACTTCTTCTCCACTATTTAATACCCTTGATGGTGCTAAGACTGAAGATGTCTCCTCCTTTAAGTACCTCAGGGTCTGCCTTGATCGGCCATATTGATTTCTCTGTGCATATTGATGGAATTCACTATAAGCTTCACCCAAAGCTTGGTGCTTTGTACAGGAATAAAGTGAGTATACCCCTCCCTGCCCACTGAGAAATTGTACTAAAAATGATCCTTCCAATCTTTGACTACGGTGACTTAGTCTACAGTAGTGCCCCTAACTCCTCCCTTGCCAGACTGGCCCCCCTTGTTCATTATTACTGTCGCTTTGCTTTAGACTGCCCCCATCATATTCACCACTGCTCTCTTTACTCAGCTCTTTCTCTCCTCTCTCTTGATGCTACGTGCCTTTACCATTGTGTCTTCTTTTTATTCAAATTCTGGTTCTGCACCCTTCCCTCTTATCTCAGATCCCTTCTATTCCCTCCTACTACTTCTTCCTACCCTCACCGCAAAAATAATTTCTATTCTCAGGGTATAAAATTGGCACTGCCCCAACAGCCAAATGCTGGTAGATTTCATATTGGGCTAGTAACATTTTCCTTTAATTAGCCCTGCTGACTAGTAATGGAGGCAATAACCTTTAAATGTGTGCACCACCTGGGCTACTGGAATGTTTGTGGGGCCACTAGATTTTCTTAGTCATTCGCCCTACTGGCTAGTGCCTAAATAACTTAATTTTGACCCCTGGTTCTCTCATTATTCCTTCTAGAAAATCTAATTTTCTTACTGCTTTCCCAAACTTTGGTATTCACTTCCCCTTTCCACTTGTTCTGCCTCTTCTTCTTCCTCCTTAAAGTCTCTTCTTTATGTCTTTTGTCATCCTACCTGCACCTGCCTATGACCCTTCCTCTTTCTCTCCCTTTTCTAGTTTTGCCCTTTTCTTGCTCTCCCTCTATTTTCCTTTCTGTACATATTAGAGTATGTTTTGTTTTCTAATTGCCTTCATTTACTAGTTTGCCTATAATATTTATGATTCTATTTATAATACTGTACTACTGCATTTGACTCTGTTTATTTTTAATAATTGTTATTGTTCAGATATATCCTTCTCCCCTCTCCCCCAGTACACATCTGGAAATGAACTGTTATAAGCTCAGTATGTATTTCCTCATTAAACTTTTAAATAAATAACTCAGTACATAAATACATAAATCAGCTGGAAGCAGCAGTTCTGAGCCACAGCTACAGACTGAGGACAGCACAGCTGTGGGGGTCTCTCTCACAGCAGAGGGTGTTTTGGGGAAAGTTGGATGTGCTGAGCTAGGGAGAGCTCAGCATGCTGACCCATCTCTGCAACAATTAAGGGAATTAGACACCAGTGAGGAAGGTGACTGAGTTCTGGGAAAAGGGAGGAGTGCTGGGAGAATAGGCTCCTGTACCGTAATGTATTTCCACCATGCACTGTCGCATATCCTGAATGATCAAGTGATGTGTGGATCTAACGATGTGACTGCTCCACATGTGATCAACCATGTATCCAAGACCCAGGCATGCACTCATGTATTTGTTATAAACTTGTGTAATGTTTCATTGCTGTTGATTTCATGCTTCTCAGTGTATATTGCTCCTTCTGTAATGTAACCTGTGCCTATTGCTTCAACCTTGTATTGCCTGCCACTGTATGGCTCGGGTCGCAACTGAAAATGGTCCTTTGGATCAACTTGCCTATCCGGTCACCAAAAACATGAATAAATAAAATAAATAAATAAATTCCTAAGGGTGGACCAGAGGAAGGGGTACTCAGGAAGTCAGTGGTTCACAGAGAGTACAGGAAGCAACTTCTAACGTTAGCCCACGACATATCCTTTTCAGGACACCTAGGGTTCAACTGTACAAAAAGGCAGCTGACTAATCATTTTTACTGGCCCAGTATTTTTTAAGACACAGAAAACTACTGCCATATTTGTCCACAGTGCCAGAGGGTGGGAAAGGTTGAGGAAAAAGGCTAAAATGACTTTGACTCCTCTAGCTGTTATCAAAGAGTCATTTCGGCAGACTGCCATGAACACTGTAAGGCCACTTAGCGCCCCAAGATGCATTGGCATGCGGTACATTTTGGTGGTCACAAATTACACCATTAGCTACCCGGACACAGTGCCCTTGTCCTCCATTGAAGGTGAAAGGTGGTCGACAAACTTCAGGGGATAATTAGTCAGGTGGGTTCCCCCAGGAGGTTCTGTTGGACTAGGGCATCAACTGTATATAGAAACATAGACATAAAAGACCAGAGGTCTATCCAGTCTGCTCATGATCCCTATAATTCCTGGAACCTACTGTTCCTCTAGGGTACTAACCCTTCCCGTCCTATCCCCATTCTCCTTCCTGGTCCTGTCACCCTGGGCAACCACCAATCCCTTCATTCTGTTCCAGGCCTGCTTGAATCCCCTGACTTTTTTCGCATCCACCACCTCGACCCACAGACTGTTTCAAGGTTCCACCACCCTTTCCATAGAGAAGTACTTCCTCAAGTCCCTCCTGAACCTGCCTCCTATTAGTTTCCATTTATGACCAAGGGATCACAAGCTGGTATTCAGGCTAAATAATTCACCACAGTTCACTTTATTAATTTCTTTAAGGAATTTGAAGGTCTCTGTCATATCTCCCCTCTACCTTCTGGTCTCCAGTGAGTACATATTTAGTGCCTTGAGGCACTCATCATAGGATCTGCCCTGCTGGCCTGAATCATTTTTGTTACTCTGCACTGCACTGTCTCAAACCAATCATTGTTCTTTCCAAGGTGAGGGCTCCAGAACTGGATGCAATACTCCAGGTGAAGACTCACCAGGGATCTGTAAAGGGGGAGTACTACCTCATTTCGTCTGCTATCAATACCCTTCCTGATGCATCCCAGCATCCTGTTAGCCTTGCTATAGGCCCTGTTGCACTGGCTCATTTGTTTAAGGGAGTTACTGATGATAACCCCTAGGATCCTGTTCCTCTTCTGTAGTGCTAAGTCTCACCCCACCCATCCAGTAATCTGTCTTGGGGTTCTTTTTCCCTAGGCGCATTACTTTGCACTTTTTGGCATTGAATTTCAACTGCCAGACCTTTGACTACTTTATGTCTGAGCTGATGGTTAGTCTGTGGAAGGGGTGAGTCATAAGGCAGCTCACTGCCTTGGCATAGCACCCCCAGACTAACGGTCTGGTCGAGCGATTCAGTGAGTCTCTGAAGATCATGTTAAAAACATTTGCTGACCAGTAGCTGAGAGACTGGAACAAGTGTCTATACCATCTCTTATTCACATACAGGGAAGTCCCCCAGGAGTCCACAGGGTTCTTGCCCTTCAAGCTCCTGTTTGGCCATAAGGTAAGGATCCCCTCAATTTGGTAAGGGATGAACGGGAGGGTGAACTTGCTCCCGAAGGGGGCTCTGTTGTGAAGTATATCCTGAATTTCAGATCATGACTCAAGGAGCTCATAGTGTGCGCCTAGGAGCACCTAGCTGCTGCACAACAAAGGTGGAAGAAGTGGAACGACCATGAAGCCAGAGCCTGGGAGTATGAAATTGGGCAACGGTTGATGGTGCTCATCCCTGTCCAGCAGAACAAATTACAGGCGGCTTGGGATATGCTCATCCCTGTCCGGCACAACAAATTAAAGACGGCTTGGGAGGAGCCTTACTTGGTGGTCAGGAGGTTGAGTAATATTAATTATGTGGTGGAGCTACCAGACAAGAGGTGCAAACAGTGAGTTTATCATGTAAACATGATGAAACCTACCATGACAGTGATGACAGTCCTGGCTATGTGCAGATATCCACAGAAGGGGGAAGAAGCTGACCCACTGGTGGATCTCCTGGGAGAGGTTAAGGGAGAATCCTCAGTGGATGCGGTCACCCTCTCAAAGCAGCTGAGACAGGCCCAAGCTGCTGCAATGAGTGGGATGCTGTGTACATTTGGTGAAATGTTCACAGGGAAACCAGGGTATACCACACTGGCAGAGCACCAAGTGGATACAGGGTCCCAAGGCCCACTGAGACAGTCACCCTACAGAGTCCCAGAAGTAGTAAGACATGCCATAGACAGGGACATCAAGGAGATGCCAGCTCTCTGTGTGATCCATGAATCCAGTAGTCCCTGCGTCTCCTCAGTGGTACTGATCTCAAAAAGGGTGAGACCATGAGGTTCTGCGTTGACTACTGCAAGCTCAACAGTTGCACAGAGTCAATCGCATACCCTGTGCCCAGGATGGCTGAGGTCTTAGAGAGGTCAGGGGAAGCCCTTTACCTGTTCACCACAGACCTGTCAAAGGGCTATTGGCAGGTACCCCTGAAGCCAGAGAAAGGTTGGCCCTCATCAGCCCATTTGGATTATTTGAGTTCAGGGTAGTGCCATTCAAGATGAAGAATGTACCAGCCACCTTTCGGTGGCCCATGGATCACATTCTGAATGGGGCAGGAGACTTCGCTCTGACATACATGGATGACATTGCCATCTACAGCCAGACCAGGAGGATTACGTCAAGCACATGACCGAGGTGCTGAATGCAGACTGCTGGACTGACAGTCAAGGCAGGAAGTGCCAGATAGGAATAGCAGAAGTGTCATACCCTGGGTACAGGGTGGGGAGTGGGTATATCCTGCCTGAGCCAGTGAAAATTGAGGCCATCCAGGGATGGACCACACCCATGACTAACAGAAAAGTACAGACTTTCCTAGGGACGGCAGGATACCACCGTAAGTTTGTGCCAAATTTCAGCAGCATGGCCAAACCCATGTCTGACCTCACCAGGAAGAAAACATGGAAAAGGTTCAGTGTACAGAAAGTTGTGATACTGCATTTTGTCAGCTGAAAGAGGCATTGTGCCAGACACCTGTGTTCACCAACCTGGACTATTCTCTTATGTACACTGTGCATGTAGATGTATCTGATCATGGGCTAGGTGCAGTTCTGAGTCAGGTTACACACACAGGAGAAGAGCACCAAGTCATGTACCTGAGTAGGAAGTTGCTGCCCCACAGAAGAGGCATATGCCATGATCGAGGAGTGTCTAAGGATTGTCTGGGCTTTGCAGAAACTGCAACCTTACCTGTATGGAAGGGAGTTCACCCTAGTTACTGATCACAACCCCTTTACATGGTTGCTTAGGACCAGTGTCAAGAACTCAAAATTACTAAGATGGAGCCTGGTGCTGCAGTCCTGTGATATGGACATTAGGCACCGCAGCAGGTTGTAGCATGGCAACATGGATGGACTGTCCAGACAGCAGTTAGTGCCCTTGTTTTTTTATTTTGGTTTGTTTGTTTAGTAGGGGAGATGCTAGGAGAAATTTATTTGGGATTCACACAAAGCGTAAACAGATGACATAGAAGATGGAGCCAGCTGGCTCACATGAATAACAAAGAAAATTTAGTGTTGTTAGATTTTTCTTTTTTTTTGGGGGGGGGGGGTAACAATTAACCATGGATACCGGTTAGTGTATCGTTCTTCTATTTGTATTCAACTCTATCTGGATGAGTACTGGTTAGAATGTAACAGCTACAGGGACATTCCTGTGAAAAAAAGTCAAGCTTTTTATCAGAGCAGACCCACTGGCTCTGATGGCACTTTACTATCTGTGCTGTCCATTATCATGACAGGACCCTTGGACAGTTTATGGATGTGCTTAGAAAGTGTTCTTTCATCTCAGGAAACTGCTAGCTAAACCAAACATTTCTGCTGGGCTCAGGCCTTAGGAGAAAAAAAAACAGATGTATATGTCCAAAAGTCCAGATCAGACCAGTTTTCCAACCCAGCTCAAGACACAGAGAATGGTGAATCTATATCAGAGTGACATACTGGATGAGGTGTCATGGGGGCACCTTGAGGGTCTTAAGGTCTGGTAGAGCCTGAAAAATACAGTCAGGTTTGGGACTACCACCTAAGGGTTTGAGTCTGCCCTGATTGACCAAGTGTCTTGTGTGGTAAGCCATTCTACCTTGCTAAAGAGAGAAAGTACAGTTACATAAGAATTTACCATAACAGTAGATCTTTGAAAGGAGCTCTTGCAGCAGGTAACACCTTTAGGACTGTAGCCAGCAGGCACCAGTACCCCACATAAAACTTCTAGCTAGCAGTATGGCCTGCCCCTGACATCATGCATGGTATAAAAGGGGCGGTCCCCCAGCCCATCCCCAGTTCTCCCACCAGAGACCCTGGTAAAAATATGTAAAAATGGAGAACTGAGGAGATTCCTCCCATGGAGGAAAAGCAAAGGTATCTGGGGTGGAGAGGTAGCTACCAAGGGGAAGGTGGGTGGGAAAAATAGTACCTGCTGCAAGAGCTCCACTCGAAGATCTACTGCTAAGGTAAGTTCTTATGTAACTGTACTATCTTACTTTGAGGGGGCTCTTGCAGCAAGTAACACCTTTAGGACTGAGTCCCAAGCAGTAAGGAGAGACCCCGGTCAGTTGGGTGGAGGTAGCAGTCTCCTAAAGAGGACTACGACAGAAGGTCCTGAAGGACAGCCAGTCCAAAGCATGCTCTGCATCGAGATGCGATGTCCGAACTGTAGTGCTTGACAAAGGTGTGTGCAGATCTCCAAGTAGCAGCTGCACAAATGTTGGCAGCTGAAATATTCCTCAAGGAGGCAAAGGAAGCAGGCATGCCCAGGCAGAGTGACCCTTTACCGAGCCCAGTAAGGGTTTGTCCTACTTGTTGTAGCAGAAAACAATGCAATTAACCAGCCATTTGGATAAACACTGCTTAGAAACAGGAGCTCCTTGCATTCTGGGGTAGAAAGATATAAACTGGTCAGACTTGCGAATGGTCCTGGTGTGTTCTAAGTAATAACGAAGCACCATATGAACATCCAGAGTATGTAGTAATGCTTCCCCTCGGTTCAAATACTTTGGGTAGTAGACAGGAAGGTGGATGTCCTGATTCAAAGTAAACTCTGACACCACCTTGTGAAGAAACTTAGGATTAGCCTGCAAGGACACCATGTCCTTGTGGAAAACCAAATAAGGCTCTTTACACATCAGGGCCTGAAGCTCAGAAATCCTTCGAGCAGAAGTAATGGCAACTAAAAACAACGCTTTCCATGACAGAAAGCACAGCTCGCAACTTGCGGCAGGCTCAAAGGGAGGCAAGGTAAGCTTTTCTAAAACAAACAAAAGATCCCATGGTGGGACAGGGTCCCAGATAGGAGGCTTTAAGTGCAGAATGCTCTGTAGGAATCTACAGAGAAGATCAATCTGGGCAAGAGTTTTGCCCTCAATAGGTGCATGGTAGGCAGAAATGGCAGACAGGTGCACTTTGAGCAAACAGTAGCCAAGTCCTACGTCAGATAAAGAGAGGAGGCACTTCAAAACTGAATTCACCAGGCAGGTGAACGGGTCTAATTGCAGAGTGGTGACTAGATGCAGAACCACTTCCATTTCATAGCGTAAGTTGCCCTAGTGGAAGGTTTCCTAGTGGCCACTAGGACGTCCGCCACGCTCGGTGAAATCCCAAATCTGGACATAGCTAGGTCTGCAGGAGCCATGCATGGAGATGCAGAGATTTGAAATCTGGATGGACCAGCATTCTCTGCTCCTAGGAGGGCAAATCTGAGCATAGGAGCAGGGAAACTGGAGGTTTCACTGCAAGCTGCTGAAGCAGAAACCAAATCTGGTGAGGTCAGAAAGGTGCCACCAGAATCACCTCTGCTCCCTCCAACTGCACTTTGAGGAGAACTTGTTGCAGTAGAGGAAAGAGAGGAAACGCGTAAAGGAACCTCCCCATCCAGGAGAGGGACATCATGTCTCTCCAGAAAACACCAGGCCCTGGATATAGCAAGCAAAAACTAGGCAGTATTGCATTGGATGGGGAGGCAAAGAGATCCAGTTCTGGACGGCCCCATCTGTTGAACAGATCTTTGGCAACTGAGAGATGAAGCTCCAACTTGTGGACCCTGGACCGAGATCGACTTAGACAGTCGGCCATAGTGTTTTGCATGCCTGGAACATGGACAGCCATCAATTCCAGGCGATGGTCATTGCCCACACCCACACTTGCATGGCATCCCTGCAGAGGGGATAAGAATGAGTCCCCCCCCCCGTTCGTTTATGTAAAAAACCACGTACATGTTGTCTGTCTGGATTAACAGGGGGACATATAGCAAGACTGTTTGGAAGGCCTGAAGGGCATACAGAATTGCTCTCATCTCCAGAATGTTGATATGGAGATAGAGCTCATGCTGGGTACAGGACCCTTGTGTCTCGTGGCCTCTCAAGTGGGCTCCCCAGCCTTGGCTTGATGCGTCTGTGGTCAGGATCTGGCTGGGGAATTCCTTCCACAGGTAAACCCCTCTAGAAAGGTTAGAGGAATTCAACCACCATGTCAATGCCTGTTTTACAGGGTTTGACACCAAGACCAGTTGCTCTAGGTCATCTGAATGCTGATCCAACTAAACTCTCAGGTTCCACCAAATCACCCTCATATACATCCTGGCCAGGGGGACCATGTCTATGGCGGCTGCCATGTGTCCCAAGAGACTGAGGACAGACCTGGCTGGGACCTGGTGAGAGGAAGAAATCTGCTGAGCATGTGTCTGAAGGCGCTCTGCTCTGTCAGGAGGGAGGAAGGCTTTGCCTTGCTCCGTGTCCAGAATTGACCCAATGTACTGCAGCCTTTGACTTGGCCAAGGAAAGGACTTGAGGAGATTTAAGGTAACCTCTAGGTCCTGAAACAGGGAGAAAGTGGCTTGCATAGTGTGGAGTAGCCAGTCCCTGGTGGAAGCAGTCAGCAGTCTGTCGTCCAGGTAGGGGAAGACATAAGGTCCCTGTCTCCTTACAGCTGCAGCCACCACTGTGAGGCACTTGGCGAAAACCCTGGGGGTCAAGGACAGACTAAAGAGCAGAGTCTGAAACTGGTGGTAACTTCCCTGGAAGCAGAAGTGAAGGAACCTCCTGTGAGGTAGAAAAATCAGAAAATGGAGGTATGTATCCTGCACGTCCAGGGAGCATAACCAGTTCCCTTGATGAAGGAGAGGGAGGAGACTGAACAGAGTTACCATTCTGAATCGTTTGTACTCGATGTACTGATTCAAGTGGCTGAGGTCGAGAATAGGGCGCAGATCCCCGGTTTTCTTTGGCACCAGGAAGAAGTGGGAATTAAACCCTTTCCCTGTTGCATTGGAGGGACTGGCTCTATGGCCCGCTTTTGCAGGAGGGCCCTGATCTCCTCTGCGATAAGAGCGCTGTGAGCCTGAGAATAATGGGAGGAGATTAGTGGGTTGTCTGGGGGTATCTCGGTGAACTCCAGAGAGTGACCCATTTCGATGAGTTGCAGGACCCACTGATCTATAGTAATCTGACGCCAACCTTCTATGTGCAATGAAAATCAACCTGCCACCACCTCCCCTAAGGCTTCAACCGGGAGAGGGGAGGTCGGGCAATGAGTCAGCCTGAGAAGCCTGGAAGGGGGAGCGTGGTCTGGGAGGTTCTAGGAGTCCAAGGGGCAGAATCTCTGGAAGTAGGGGTGGAAGCCTTATGTTTGAATCCTGCTCTCTGCTGCTGTCCTCTAGGTTGCTGTCTGGCATTCCTCCAAAAGGACTGCTTAGGAAGCTGTTTGGGCTGATATTTGTACACAGTGTGTAGAGATCTGACAGCTTTCCCTGATTCCTGCAGGCGAGTTATGATATTTTGTGAGTCTTCACCAAACAGGACAGGGCCCCTGAAAGGAGCAACCATGATTTTAGATTATACGTTCAGAGCAAAACCGGACACCCTCAACCAGGAATAACAGTGGATACAGACTGTGGAGGCCACAGCCCTGCCCACAGAGTCCACTGCATCATAAGAGGCCCAGAGGACATGGTTACCTACATCCGAGCCTGATTTTAAGATGGCCATCAACTCTGCTCTCCTTGGGAAATCTGGGATGGCTTGAGCCAACTCCACCACCTTGTCCTACAAGGCGTTCTGGTATGAACCACGTGGGCAAGGAAATTTTGAGATCGTATGGCACACATGGCCGAGAAATACACCTTTTTGGCCAATTGATCAAACTGTTTGGAGTCCTTGTCTGGAGGTTGTGTACTCATGTGTCTAGGATGCCTGGAGCAATCATGGGCAGAGCTAATCACCACAGAGTCTGCCTCTGGGTGTTCCCTGTGAAAGGGATCCTCTCTGGGTGCAAATATTGCCTGTCTGACTTTATGGAGATGGCTGGTATAGAAAAGGGGCACTTCCAGGCTGCATTGTTGATGTCCTTATAGGGCTCCACAAGTGGGGGGACCACCATAGGTAGGGTGTCCTTCCTCCTGAGAAAAGAGGCCAACTGATGTCACTCTGGATCCAGTTCTTCTGTGTCCCAAGCATTTAGCTGCTGTATATGCTGCATTACATCCATAAATGATGGGTTGCCAGGTGGTGGACGAGGGGTGTCCCTACCGTCCTCTGGCTCCAAAGGAAGGTTGGAATCCTTGCAGCCTGAAAAGGAGGAGAAAGAGTAATCATACGAATCCCCCAAATCCAGGGAGTGGGAAGGAAAATATAGCTGCTTATGTGGCCGTCCTTTAGGAAGGGGGTATTACCTCCATCCGGTGTCGGAGTGTTCCCCCTGGATGGAGGAGTAGGTGGGCGAACCGGAGGACTGTCTGGAGATGGTCCCTGAGGGGTAGGCCTGGAAGGTTCCTAAGGGGCCTCTTTATCTTTAAAATAGGCCCACCAGGTCATAAAAAGCTCATTCAGAGCTTGTGGAGGATTTGGCGGCAAGGCTGGTATATCTGCCATCGGGGATTAGGCTTAGAAGACTCTGGCGTCTAGTCGTCAGGCTGAGGTCACTCAGACATCGGGGTAGGCCTATCCGAGTTATCAGGCATCGGCCCAAGAGGGACAGAGCCATCTGGCGTCGGATGGTCTGTACCCGACATCCAATCATCTGGCATCGGCTGAGGGGGTCGTCAGGCCAAGTCAGCAACTTAGGAAGGTTAGGTGAAGATGGACTCACCCAAGGTGATGCTGGGGAATCTGGCATTGAAGGTACTGGTGTAGGCTGGAGCTGGACAGGCGATTCAGATGGCAGCCACCTAGGAGGAGTTGCTAGAACCAGGGAGCTGGCTCTTGAGTGGGACAGATGCCCCTCTTTCCCAGAGGAGGAGGAGGGCGTTGGTCCCTGGTGTTGCCTGCTGGAGTCGGCCCCTGACATCAGGAAGGACTCAGCAGACACCCTGGCCAGGACAGCGACAGGTAAGAGCCTGCCGCCCGAAGACCCACCAGCTGAGCCACTCGGCTTAGAGCCTGCAGGGACAATGGGCTTAAACTTGAGAGGCTGAGAGGCGGGGAATGAGGTCCCGCACCCCTAAAAACCTTCTCCTGCAACAGTGATAAGAAAGGGAGGTTTGGTCACCAGGAGCCCAGAGGGTGAATGGGCAGCCATGGTGGAGGGAGTTGAGGGAGAGACCCAGAAGTGGTCAACGACTTGGTCGGGGATCGCAAGTGGGAATCCAACCAGGGTTTCTCCTTGTGCTTCTTCCGGTGCTTGCGTTTGCTGCTCGATTTCTTCTCCTTATGAGAAGAGGAGGATGCAGAGGCCCCAGAGACCGGGGAAGAGGATGAACTCTTCTTGTGAAGCTCTTTCTCCATCTCAGATAGCTTTTTAGTGAGCAACAAGGCTTCAAGGGTCTTCTGGCAGCAGAGCTGAGTGAGCTGATTGAAATCTTGCCAATGCTGGCAGGCCTCTATATTGTTGTCTGGGCTTAGGTAGAAGAGGCAGGCTGAATGGCCATCCTTATGAGGGATCTGCTTGCCGCACGTACACTTTGATCAGTGCCTCTCGATTGAGGAGGATGGAGAAGAATTAGAAATGCAAGAAGAATTTTGTAAAAGATTTGTTTTTTGACAAAAATAACAAAATGCGGGTAAGTGCAATGTAAAGTGGTGGCCGACTAGCTGAAGGCGTCTGTGGAGGTCCAACTTGCATGGTCGACAGCAGGAAAAGAACTGGGGATGGGCTGGGGACTTCCCCTTTTATATCATGCATGATGCTGGGGGCGGGCCGACATCAGAGGGCGGTCTCCCGCTGTATACTGCTAGCTACCTGGCATCTGCCAGCTACAGTCCTAAAGGTGTTACCTGCTGCAAGAGCCCTCTCAAAGTAAGATGGAGACATAGGATTTCCTGTGTGCAACCTACTGCTCAGACAATTTATTTTTATTTCTGTAGAATTACTGTTCCCTATAATCTGTGTATATAGTATCCTGCATTACATGTGTAAATATATTGAAGTATTAAAGTATTGTCATACACTTAATGTTTCTGCGTCTGAGTCCTTTGAGGTACAGCTGACTGATTTGTAACCTACAATAACTATTTCTATCACTGAAGAGGAGGCTACAGTTACCATACTTTGTGTCTGAAGTAAGGGGTCCTCAGCCGTGACAGAGAGGAGTGGGTCATTTGCCACTAAGCAAGGAGCATTGTGCTGTATGAGCAGTGGCCCTGAAGGGATTCAGACCTCTAGAAATACTCCAAAGGAGTATCTAAGCTGAGTGATAGCAGCTACTGAAGTGTTGAGAAATCTGGTACCAGTGATGCAAGTCGAGTCTTGGAAAGACCAGTTTGCCACAGTCCTAGATAACCGTGACGGTGACAGCGTCACTGAATGCCAGGGGGTTCCCTTGCTGAAGGCTGCTGAGGTAGAACCCAGCTTGAAGCTGGCAGCCTTGGAGTGAGCACCCATGGCCTTAATGGCAATGATGGTTTCCAGAGCCTTCTTTCAGTGCCTCCTGGTAGCCTGGTTGAATCTCTGACAGATCTTGCAGGCCTATGGTACGTAGCCATGTTTTCTGTGGTACTTTTATACCTAGCACATGGAAAGCACAGGGCAAAAAAAGTGACTTCCTCCAGATCACAATGTGAACCAAAAGCTATTTTATGATTCAGACGTGGGATTTACTATTTCATACCCAAGTTCTCTAAACACAGCCTTTTCTCAGATCAGATCTGATCCTTCATTAATTATATGCAAAGCTGTACAACTTACAGTAGACCAAGACAAGCAGCTATGTGCATGCGTTATTCTCCTACATCTACCCGGTTTCATTCTTGAACTGGTTTACCACAGAGTTGGGTGCGCCTTGCTTGACGGGTGCCAGAAAACATTTCAATACTTTGCCCTGGGTGCAACAGCAGGTCCCACTGCTGTCAGTGCACTAGCACGAGAGCTAAACATTGTGCTAGCACACTATACTTCAGTGTTTCTATAATTAGCTCATCTTAACTCATCACTCCCCAGACGTTTAACTATGGAAATTGCTTTAGGTAATGGAATCTGAAGTAAAACTGATCAATATTTTTTTTATTTATTTAAAATCTGGTAACCGGGAAAGACACACTAAGCTGAGGCTTGTTTCCAGGTGAGACTCGAGGAAGGGGGAGAAATAGCAAAACAACATCTGAACCGACAGACGAGCAATGTGTTAAAATAATGGAATAAATAGAGAGCAATTTGCGTGTACCGTAATTAAACAGAGTGCAGTGAACTTTAGCAGTGCATACAATCACGACCAATAACTTGTATGGGTTAAAATAAGGATTTCATGGGTAATCGGAAGAAGGGTAGCAGGAGCAAGTGGAAGGGGGTCTGAAGTTTCAGCAGGCATTTGAAGGAGTTAAAGGATGGGGAGATACGGAGGGAGGAGGGGAGTTTGTTCCAAAGAAAGGGAAGACTATAGGAGAATGCAGATTGTCCAGCAGAGGAGCGTGGTTGAGGGATGGCAAAAGTATGATGGTCCTTAAACTGGAGGGAGCAGGTGGCAGGGGGATTTGGGATAGGAGTGAGGAGAGGTAGGAAGGAAGAGTGTTTAACCAATATTTGGAGATGAACGAAGCGCAATGGGCTTGGCGGCAAGAGAGCAGGAGGAGGATGGAAAGGGAGGAATATAGTGAGCAATGATGTGTACGTGGAGGAGAGGTAGATTAAAAATCACAGAAGGAGCTGAGGAGGGTATCCAGTCTGGCGAGGGAAGTGGAGGGGACAGAGCCACAGACTACATCCGCATAGCTGAAGACTGGGAGCAGATCTAAAAGGTAAACACGGTTTCCTAGATTATCAGGAATTATGTCCCTGTCCATTGTCAGGGCAGCATTATACTATAGTTTAACTGGGCTTCAGTTAAAATAACACCGTTGTTCTAAAACTGATGCCACCTATCCTACCAGTACTGCAACACTGCTGTGACAGTATGTGGCTTACTTTTTTTTAGCATTTATTTGCTTGTATTTTTGTCAAGCACAGTCTGTCAGTAATATATTGGCAACACAGAAACACACTACAAGTTCATCACAGGGTATCATCCACTTTTTGCATGAGTGAAAATAAGTTGCAAGAGGAACAATATATTCTTCAAAGAGATGAGGACAAAAATTGAGATGCATAAGCTCAGCAACATTCAGAAGAGATGTCGGCTATCTGTAGTAGTGGATTTTAAGTTATCTTGATAAGTGCCTGAAAGGACTTCCTATATCCATGAGCCAGTTCTGCTCTTTCCTCCCACACAAAAAAAACAAACAAAAGTGACTGAACTATATTTGTGCTGGAAATAGTACATATAAGGCACCACACTCACTTTCTTTTTATGGGAGGCAGTACAGGGCACTGAGCTGCAAACCTGGAGACCTAGGTTTGAATCCCATCAGCCCCCACCTGTACACTGTGACACCCTGGGCAAGTTACTTAACTTCTCTGTGCTCCCAGGTCGCACCTGGAAACAAGCTCCAGCTTCGTGTGCCTTTCCTGGCTAAACAATTTCCCCTTTCCTAAAGGTACCTGTATGTTTTCTGGGTCCTTGAGTTAATCTCTCCAGTCTCCTCACCTCTACTAATTCTTAAGCCCTTCCTGGTATGTTAAGATCATTTTTTCTAATCAGAACCTTAGTATAGGTTCTTGGCTATTACAAAAGTTGGGGTAATGCTGCATCTCTGTTGCGTGCCCGTGAACTGTTCACATGCATTGCTCTATGCAAATTTGGAGTGTAAAACTATATTTACGGTCTAGTCCTGGTGTCACATCCACTCAACACACACACTCCCAAGAGCCCTGGGTGGTGTGAAAAAGGCAGTCTAGTTCAGTTGCTTAATCATGCTGCCACCAATCTGGTTGCAACTCTCTTGGGGTTGTTCTTTCAAGTCCCACCACAGGCCCCTGCTCACCAGCACAAGGCCAGCTGCTTGCTCTTTCAGTACGAGATCCTTTGGATACAGAAATTAGTCACTGAATATGACCTCTCCCCTGCACCGTATCAAAAGCAGGTTTTTCTCTTAGGTTTGGTAGGGTTCTCTTCAGAAGCAGATCACGGAATGTGCCTAATAAAAATGGATTGCCTGTGATTACTGACACACAGTAGACTCAGATTTATATTAAACATCATATATTTTAATGCTTACACTAACATTACAAGACACACAGCAAACTAAATGACATACAACAAGTGCCAGCCCAGTGGCATGGAGGGATGAGGTGCTGGACGCCACACCTCGCACCATGCCGATGACCCATGTTCGGGAACAAGCACGGACCACTGGGGATCAGCAGGGGAGGGAGAGGATCAAGCATCTGATGACAGCTCTCCTCTCCCGGGAAAGGGTGGGAATGCCTTCCCGCTCCTTGGAGGATGGGGGTAGTGCCAGAGTCAGGAGACAAGTAGCATGGCACCGTGACATGCATGTGAGGGAAGGAAAAACGGAAAATCGGCTGCAACCATGACCCTCCAGTACTCAACGCCGTGGCCCTCACGGAGTTCTCGGCTCACTCCGGAGAAGTACTCGGAAGGGGAGGGGAGGACGCCCTCCCTTCCGTCTCACCACGGGGGGGGGGGTAATCTATGGGGGACACAGTGCCTGGGAGGTGCCGGGGAGATAACAGAGGTGGCCTGGGGCTGGAGGAGGATGAAAGCCAGCCGGCAGAGCTGAAGAAGCATAAAACACAATACAAAACAAGCATTTGTCAATGCCGAATGTTGTCTCGCTGGCATTGGCACTGGTAGTGCAGGAGTTAGAGAAGCATAATAGGAACGTCAGTGAAGTACTGAACTGACACTAACCTCACCCCCACCCTAAAGAGACACATTTTCAACATGGCATTTTGGGCGCTCCCCTCATGAACAGTGGCACTGTGATTTTGTTAATCTGTCCTAAAAGTTGATTTCCCACAGTGACCACGCCATTCTGCGCCACAGGTGCGAAAACACATTTTGGGCATGATATGAAAAATGACAGCTGTACTGTTCATAAGGAGATGTGAAAAAATGCCAGTGTTGAAAATCTGGCATGAAAATATTGCAAATTGCGAAGTTACAAGGGGTGCATGGAAACTCATAACACAAACTGTAACACAGCCACTTATGGACTTTCGTCACCAAATTTTCAGCATAGGCATTTTAGGACCTCTGCTCATGAGCAGTGTCACTGTCATTTTCTCAAACTGTTCTGAAAACTGATTTCGCACAGCGACCACGCTATTCTGCGCCAGACATGTGAAAACACATTTCGACCAGGATATGTAAAATGACAGTTGTACTGTTCATAAGGAGGTATGGAAAATGCAAATTCTGAAAATCTGGAGTGAAAATATTACAAATTCACGAAGTTATAAGCGTGCATGGAAACTCATAGCGCTGCACGCTCATAAAACAGCCATTTTCTGTATTTTATTCACCAAATTTGCAACATAGGCTTTTTGAGAGACCACCTCATGAACAGTGGCACTGTCATTTCGTTAATCAGTTCAGAAAGGTGATTTCGCACAGTGACCGTGAATATCACCTTTCGGGACCGAATAACATCATGACAGTGGCTGAATTCATGAGAAGGGGTCCCAATAATCCCATGTTGAAAATGTGGTGCCAAATTCCCAAAAATGCCCAAGATATGCACCAAAGTTGAAAAAAACCCTATACATGCCATTACACAGCTTACCGGCATTTCTTCAGTTCACGGTCAGCTTTGAAGAGTGCAGACGTATTCCCAGTCCACTGATGATCGTTGCGCCGTGCTCCAGAGGTTCATATGGAGTGAGGTGTGTGTATGGGGAGGCAGGGTGGGCGAGGGTTGCGGGATGGCCACCAGATTCGATGAGGGACCGTTTTCTGCTTTGTAGGTTTAAAAAAATAAAATAAAAAACACATTGTGGCACAGTTTTTCTTTTACAGGAGCATTTGGCACACTGGGGTGGGCTCCCAGTGTGCCACCTGAGTGTTTTTTTTGGGGGGGTCTGTAGCCAACGGAGGATTGGGCACCCCCGTCGGCACACAACAAATGGGGGGGACATTATGCAGACGGGGAGTGGGCTCCCCCATCAGCAAATGGAGTGGGTCGGGGCACTCTGCGGTGGCATGCTGCCATATTTTGTTAAATGGTTCACCAGGAAAGGCACGCCGCTGTGTAAGAAGCTTGGCTCTCATTGCAGCGGACCTTTTCTTTGATCTGGTGGTCAGTTTACGTGCTGCTTGTGTTAGTGCCTGCAGCTGCCTTATTGGGGAATGAGGGACGCACCTACTGATGCGTGCCCTGCATTTGCCCACAGTGACCGCACCTCCAAATCTGCTACTAATGCAATATGTTGACTGTGCAAGCGCGAACCAACATAAAAAAATGACATACAAGAAGACTAGGAAATTTAATAAAGAAACTATTTTAAACAGAAAGAATTACAAACCTGACTACACTCACTTAAAACATCTGCTTCATCACTCAATGGTCCTTCCCAAGAATCCAAGACTTGGTATTTGTGCATGCTGTCGACCCGAGTTCTGGAACGAGCTTTGGTTGCTGCATGGGGAGGCTGGGATAGCTGCCACAAGACAGTGTGCCTTGACCAGGGAGAACTGGTGGCATGTTCTGGTGCTGCAGTGACACCTGCGTCTGGGCCAGGAAGCTTGCTGTCAACACAGAAGCTCTGCGTGTGTTTGAGGCAGACAGCTGCTGTGCTCATGCCAAGGGGCATAGGAATGAGAAAGGGAGAGAACGGGGGGAAAAAAAACCCACTTCCATCCAAATGGTGGCAAACTGCCTGCTAAGGATATATCCCTGCTAGCAGGGTACATCCCTGGAGCGGCAGTGGGGGGAGATAAACACAACACAGAAAAAAGAGACTTGCTGTTTGCCACACAGGCCTTGACATCCAAAGGTCCTGTACTTCCTTTTCATAGGTGGGCCTCCACGCCAGCATGCACAAATACCGATTCTTGGGAAGGACCATTGAGTGAGGAAGCAGATGTTTTAAGTGAGTGTAGTCAGTAGACCCCTCTGCAGTAGCAGAGGCCTTCTGTGCTTCCTTCTCCAATCCAGGTGGACTCTCTCCCCCCCGTCCTATCTGGGATTCCCTACAAAAGCAGTGCAGACTGGCCGCTTCCTCGGCCTCAGTTCTACCTGAAACTGGTCAAACCGACAGATGTACTTCCCCTTTTACTCAAAATAAACCCTAACTCCTCTCCGGGACATGACCTGCTTGAACCTTGGCTGCTGAGGGCCGCTGCCCCTGCAATCGCCTACCCTGTCACCTTGCTCATCAATAGGTCCCTCCTCGAAGGAATAGTCCAAAGTAAATGGAAGGTATTGACTATTGTCCCAGTCCATAAAAAAGGACCTAGGGACAAAGTGGGAAACTATAGGCCTATCTCCTTACTCTGCCGTCTCGGGAAAGTGCAGGAGAGACTGGTATACAATCAACTGCAGGATTATCTCGAGCAGCACCTACTCCTAGCCGATGTACAACATGGCTTCAGGAAAGGTGATGGCACCGACACTGCCCTTATCCGGCTCACATCCGACATCCTTAAGGCCATGGACCAGGGCTCCCCTCCGGGGGGTCTATTCATTGACCTGTCCAAGGCCTTTGACTTGGTCAGCCACAAACTTCTCCTTTCCAAACTCCACCAACTAGGACTGGATGTGCACTCACTCTCCTGGTTCGAGAGCTACCTGATCAATAGAACCCAAAAAGTCCATTGGAGAGGAACACAATCTAGCACCAGACCTGTGGTCTCTGGAGAACCCCAGGGCTCGATCCTGGGTCCCCTGCTATTCACCTTTTTTCTCAATGACATTGAGGGGGTCTGCGGGCTGAGCAACCTCATCCTATATGCGGATGACACTGTTGTCTACTGCAGTGACCCGCTACCCAGTGTCATCTCTGCCAAACTGCAGGCCAGTCTCTCTGCTCTTGAGGCCTGGTTCACTTCCAATTCTCTTGTGCTGAATGAAGAAAAAAAACAAGGCTGTTCTGTTTGGGACCAGACACCTGGGCACTGACAGATGTGAACTACTCCAGCTCAACACAGCCCAAGGGAAGAGAGTTGAGATCATAGACAGTATCAAGTACCTTGACATCCTCCTTGACCAGGAGCTGTCCAACAAACCCCACATTGACTCCTTAACTAGATCCATCCACCAGAGGCTTGGACTCCTCTACCGGCTGAGTAACTCTCTTTCTGGTGAGGCACGATGCACCATAGCCAACTGCACCCTTCTCCCTTCCATCCTATATGGGGCCCCCCTGCTACAGTTTCCCTGGGAGAAGGAGCTTAGCAAACTTTCAGTGCTCTACCACAGGGTGGCATGCTTTGCAACTAACTGCTCTCTCAAGAGGCATCACTGCGAGGTCCTCGCGGACCTAAACTGGCCCACCTTACGGCACAAGTTGGCCTATTTCTCTGTTTGTTTGGCCTTTAAATTCACCTCCTTTGGCCCTCCTCCCCATCTGAGTGGGCTGCTCACTCCAAAAGTACAGTGCCGTAACATGCGATCCTCGGCAAGTCGTCCCCTCAACATCCCTCGTGTTCGCACCAACCAAGGTAAGCGCTCCTTTCAGTATGCTGCTCCGTACTTATGGAACGCCCTCCCAGCAAGTCTTGTTGACAAGCCTACTCTCCTAGGGTTTAAGTCAGGCCTCAAACTGTACCTTCTGGAACTTAGTCTCTGTGGTTGTAATCGCTAGCCCCCTGCCCGGGCCTGTTGTCATGCTGTCACTAATTTTGCCATTTCTATTTCTCCCATGAAACTCTTATGCAAAATTGTTAAATGTACTGTGCACCTGTCTAACACTTTGTGAGCCTTGTGAGCCTGCTGTCTCCAAGTTAAGTGTTTGATACCAATTCCTTGTATAGATCAGCTGTAAATACTGTATACTGATACCAATGTATGTAATCTACTGTAACTAATTCCGGGTCGCCCCTGAAAAAGGGACCTCTGGTCTCAGTGGGCTTACCCGGTTACCAAAATCTAACTAAACAAAAAATAAATAAATAGTATCTGGCTTCCCCATATGGATTGGATTTTTCTATAGCACAAACACCTTGTGATATACCTTGCAGGCCAGACCCCTCAGGACATCATTCAGAGGGTTCAGCCCACCTACTGGAAACATTCTCCATTTTTTCAAAAAGCTTAAGAATCAATACAGACCCGATTAAGTGTGGCCAGTTTTCATGCTAATTAGTAACTCACACTGGACAAACACGCCCATTCTTTTAATTACCGGCCATTGAGAGAGTGGGAGCAGACACAGTACAGCATCTCCATTGTTAGCTGGATGGTTATAGCCACTTTGGCTCAATGCTGTTCACATAAAATATCCCTGCCTTCAGGCCACTCAAGCTAACCTAAGTACTTACAACAGAACAATGTCTGCTTGCACCCAAGATGACCCTAAAATGAGATGTACATTTAGTCATTGACACAAAAAAATATAGAAAAAATTGCCATTTTCTTTTTACATCATGTTGCAATTATATATCACAAAGGGTTTAGGTTTGTTTTATTTGTGCCCTAAAGGCTGCTCCATATAATGCGTACTGATGATTGAGGAGCATTGACAAATTCATAGCATCTCTTGTGGAGCCCCCCTTTTGCAGACTTTGTGGAGTATAATATCTTGTATTAATTTATGTGTCACTACTTATAAGCTTAGAGTGGAAAATGCCCACATTTTCAAACACGGTTAGGGACTGTATTGTTTCCCAATGCCCTAAACCACCAATTAATTGTGCCTTTAGCTGTCCTCTGACCATGTTATGAACCAAAGGTTACATCCATGAAACCTTCTATTATGATCAATACAAGAAAGCACCACTGGAAAGTCAAAATACAGATTTTGTATTTTTTTTTGTTAACTCTTTTTCGCTCCAGTCACCAGCAACTTGGGCATGTCTCCAGCGTGGGTGTTATGGCATGTTGCCTCTACTGCCCACTGTATTCATCCCCCAACCGAAGAATCAGGTTCTGGGTTGCCCTCTCATGCCCCCTAACGGGAGGCAGGACCATGAAGAGTCAAGTTGGGCTCCAAACTGGCACTGGGCATGTGGGCTCAGCCAACTGACCCCGCTTTTGCCTCCCAAGTTGCTGGAGTTTTCCACCTTGGCTACTCCCACGGAGCTCGGATGTGCAATGACGTCTGGGCGCTCCATGCCGACGTCTGCCGCAGCTACACCCCCACATCTGCAAGCGTCACAAGTTCCTGTGCTGCCCCCGACTTTCTCCAGAGGCTGCCCAAGAGCATTGCGAACCCCGGACCCTTCCCTGGGAAGGAAGAGCAGTCCCTCAGATGCTTGATCCCTTCCCTCCCTCCCCAGCTGACACCCTGACAGCCTGAGTCCATTCCCGAACCCGGGTCGCTGACATGGCGGGAGGTGTGGCATCCAGCGCTTCAACCCTCAGCGCCACTGGGCCGGCTTAAAATACAGTTTTAATGGAGCAATATGAATATACACAGAAAGATATATGTCTTGTAAAGAATGTTTGTCTTTGAGCTTTGGAAACGGTGCGAAACTCCCATTTGGTAGCATGAGACAGGTTATGAATGTCCAGCCTACCAGTCATGTGAAAACTGAGACTTCTGACATATAAGCTGGTCAGTATATTGGTCTATGTAACATTTAATTATTTTGGATATTTATTTTAAAGTTGTCCATAAGACCTATAGGAATGAGTCTTTTTCGAAACACAAAAGACAGAACAGTAAGCCTAACCTAATCCCCATGTGATAAGTGACTTCAATTTTTACCCAAAGTATTTGGTTTGAAAGGAGGGGACCTCAGTTTATGGTAGGCTGAGGCTATTTTAGGACATAAGGATTAAGATGGAAGAAGGCCTTTGGACAATTGGGACGGTCCCCTCCCTCACCGCAATTATAGCTACTAGGATTTTAGAAACTGATTTGCTCAGTAAACCAAATATTGGTAGTATATGTGAAAGTCCGAGTTGTGGCTCAGTTCAGATTGTTGAAACAGAATTGGCAGCTGCTAAAGAAAACAGTACACCCATGAAAAGCAGGCCATGAATTACTGTATTTGTCTGTTACTCAGGTAAACTCTTGGACAAAAGAAGACAGGCAGTTAGTACATTAGGGGGTAGCAAAAAATGTCCTCTCACAAGTGGATCCTCCTATTAAGTCTAGGATGTTGTTTAACAAGAGGGCTGCTACATTCTTTGCTCTCAACGTTCCCTCCTCTATTGATTTTCGTTTTAATTGAAACATTTTTATTTTTAGTCTAAAAACTTGTGAACTGATTTAGTTTTATCGTCTCTCAAATACAGACATTTATTTTGGTTGATTTTTTTTTTTTAATAATGCATCTGTTAGCTGCTGCTTACTTTCACTGACTCCACCAGCTGGTGGCTGAAACTCTGTGGTCAGTCTTGATCTACATCATCACTATTTTCCCTCCTAGAAAGGTGCAGGAGTTAGGAGGTTACTTTAACTATCCTTGGTGCTTCACTGCTGGTTTACTCTGAAATCTTTTGTTACTGGTAGTTTCCAGACTGCAGGTTTTGCTGGATTGTTGTTGCTAAATACAGTAGGATACTTGCTGTAACCTTGGATTGATCCCTGCTACTGCCCTCTACTTGGGAGTCCTATCTTTGGACAGGTGTGAGTTTTGTTTGACTCCTGGTTTGTTTACATTTAAATCTTTTCTTAAATATTTGTTTTGGACAGTCACATTCATAACAAGTGTAGCTGCTTGGTAATCAGTTTGGAACTTGACATCTTGTCCATAGCAACCAGATGTTTACACTAGCGAAGAAAATTCAGGTAGTGTAGCAGATTTTGCTTTTGCTTTCATTATTCACCAGTTTGGGCCCAACTGCTTCTGTAATGGGGCATCCTGGGATCACATAGTAAATTCCCATTCAAGAAAGATAAATAGGGGATATGCAACAGACTGACTCAAAACATGCAATTTATCTTCATGTGGAAGGGGACAGGTCGCAGCCATGACACTGTATATTCCATTTAAACAACATAATTTTACTAGTTATACTTTTTAAATGAAGATATAGAGAATACTAGATGGGCAGCTATGCACAACCAGTGTTTTCTGCCTTAGAGGGGTTCTGATTCCCTCTGACCTTGAAAGCGAAGCTCGAGATGTCCGTGGGAATCAGAACCCCGAGGTGGCAGCAGATACTGCTTGTGCATAAAGTTGCTTATCCTGTATTTTTTATAGTGTACAGTACTGTGGTAAATGTGCGTACAGCAGTTCTGCTGCTTTCAGAATGAAAGTGACTTGTGCGGTATCTAGAGGTTTCAGAATGCTGCTGTACAACAGAAGGGTGCAATCACATCCCATGACCTTTGAACTGTGGTACAGCAGCATTTTATGAACATACATACGAAAGTGCCAGCAGAACAGACCTACTGGGCTATCAAAGTCTGCTCGATTGTGCAGCTAGTCTCCTAGTAAGCAGCTGCCCCTCCCCACATCCCTCTTGCCCTCCCTTTGTTATCCTCCTTGCCACCCTTACCCACCCATGTACTCTGTCCTAAGCGTTCTTAAAGCCAACCACATTTTTGCTTGACAGCACCCCTTCTGGTAGTATGTTCCACCTCGCCACCTCTCTCTCTCTGTGAAGTAATGTCCCTTCATCTCCCTCCTGAATCTCCCTCCCTCTGTTCTTAGCCCGTGCCCCCTAGTCTTCCTCCTGCAATTAATTTAAACACCACCTCTGCCTCCCTGGTTGATTCCCTTCAGGTACTTGAATGTCTCGATCATGCAGTTTCATAGTAAAGTTACGAGTTCTGGAGGCTAAAGCCCATTGCGAACTCGGTGGAAATTGTATTTCTTATCACCCATATAATGATCAAGATGTTTTTTTAAACAGTTCTACATTGTCACTCATTACAATATAAATGGGTAAAGAGTTCCATATGGGTGGTACTCTTTGTGTAAAAAACCTTTGTTGCCTCTGTGTTTTACAAAGGGTACATTGTAACTTGACCTTTTGTGACCTAGTATTGTTCCTCGGTAATTGTCTGTCAAGACAAATGGTATCGAGTAACACTCCCTTATGTAATGCATGATATATATACATATGGGATATGACATGGCCTGACTGAAGATATCATATTTATCTTCATGAGAGGCCAGTAATATCATGATATCACTGGCCTAGAGTGAAGATAAATATGATATCTTCAGTCAGGCCATGTCATGTTCTGTTTATACAATGTATGCTTTGCCCCCCCACCAATACAACTCACCACATGCCCCTCTCAATGCAATGGGTGACATAAAGGTGATGGTCCTAGCAATACAACCCCACTTACAGAAACGCTGCCAAAAGAGCAGATGTCATTTATTGTTTAAAATATCTGGTGGATCCTGCTATTTATGGTTAGTAGTTTTAAAAAGTCTTATCTGGTTTATCCTGCCATGCCCCCCCCCAACGGAGCTCCACTTGCCCTCCCGCCCGTACATAACAGATTACATAGGGTTTTCAAATATCTGGTTGATCCTGTCAATTTAAGGTTACTAAAAATATCTGGTTGATCCTGCTATTATTTTGGGGAAAAGTTGTATTTTAAATGCTTATCTGGTTGATCCTGCCACTCTGAGCACTTTTACTTTCCCTGTAATTGTAGTGTGACCGAGCGCTATCCACACTGACGTTTGCTACATTGCCAAATGTTTTCTAGGAGGTGCCCCGGGTTCAGTAAGTGAGAAAACGCTGTGCTTTATGCTCAGCTTGCTGTCAATTGTTGAAAAAAAGCTGCCGACTGCACATAGACTGCAGCAGTGACCAAGCCGGCAGCTTTTGAACAGTAAAAGGAAGCGTGAGCGTCTGTTGCCAGGCAACAGACGCTCGCGCTTCCCTCTGTTGTTCTAAAGTCGCGAACTCGCTTACTGCAGTCTATGTACAGTTGCCAGCTTTTTTTCAGCAATTGACAGCAAGCTGAGCATAAAGCACAGCGTTCTCTCACTTACTGAACCCGGGGCACCTCCTAGAAAACATTTGGCAATGTAGCAATCGTCAGTGTGGATAGCGCCCGGTCACACTACAATTACAGGGAAAGTAAAAGTGCTCAGAGTGGCAGGATCAACCAGATAAGTTTCGATATGACATATAGGAATGTGGAGATAACAAATGACGTATAGGAACATGAAGATAACAATGTTGCCATCACCTGCTTTCATTGAATTCTGCACTGGTCTCCACATTTTTCCAGATGGTGGCAGCTCTGGGAAGTGGAGGGGGTGCGATTTCAATATAAAGGCTGCCTTCTACACAGCGGCAGCATCAAAGTGGCAGCAGCTAAGTGGGACGGCAAAGTGAAGAGAGGAGTCTGACCGGAGTCAGACCGGGGACGGACTGGGCTACTAGAGTTTGTAATATCTTGCTTAGAGTTAATCATTTCTTTTGGGTTTGTACCTATAGATTAGTTATGATTAACAGAGGGATATTGTTGTGTGTAGCCTATACATTTTGTGTTTTGTGTACTGATGGGTTATTTTGTTCTGTGTGTGTTAATAATGACTTTAGAGCGTATGAAAATAATCAGATTCTGGAGTTCCAGACTCAACTGTTTATTCCTAATTATAGTCATTTATTTGGTGTAAAGGTTAAATACATGTGTTATAATTTGGGTTACAGTGTTAGGAAATATAAGACAGAAATGTGTTCTGCCTGTTTGCATAAGAACCTGGTTACATTGCTTTCTCTTGCTAATTCGATCTGGCAATGTTGAAAGCAACCCTGGTCCTTTAGCAAGCGATATGGCAGATAGTGATTTTTGCAGCATTCATATGGCCTTAAAATTATGCATTTTAATGTATTAAACTAACATCTCTAAATTTCATGAGGTGGAGTCATGGATTAGTTTATATAATCCGGATGTTCTGGCACTGACTGAAACCTGGTTAACCTTACCTGTTCTTGATACTGAACTTTGTATACCTGCTTATAAACTTTTAGAAAGGATTGTGTCACTGGTAGAGGGGTGGGGTTTTGTTTTATGTTAAGGAATATTTAATGGTAAATGAGACCACTATATTTAACAGTAATTTGGAATATTGTGAACATATTACTATTCAGTTATTGTTGGGATTTGTCAAAAATTAACTATTTGTTGTGTATATCTTCCACCTAATGGTAGCAAATCAGGCTTACAAGAACTTGTAAATGCTTTGAATACTGGGGTTTCTACAGAGTTAATACTACTGGGGGATTTTAATTTAAATTGGATGGGTTCAGATATAACAAAGTTAAATACGGTCTTGTCTCAGTCTGGTTTACAACAAATTATTACTTTGCCCACTCGACACAATAATAGATCAGGAAATCACACATTGCTGGACTGGATATTAACAAATAGACCTATTAATATGATAAAATGTGGTTTGACCTCTGATTCGTTAAGTGATCATCATCCAGTCTTCTGTATTTGGAAACATGGGGACTGAAGAAGTCTAAGCCAATTATAAGGATTTCGAGATCTTTTTCTAAATTTGATGTACATTCTTTTTGTACAGAGTTGGGTAAAATAGATTGGTCTTTTTATATTCTATCCTGATGTGGATTCTGCATTGCATTTTTCATTACTGAGTTTACAGTTGTTTTGACCAGTTAGCTCCCTTGTTAAAAGAAGGGTCCGAGGGAAAACTTATGGGTGGTTAACACCTCCTTTGATTAAACTTATGAGACAACGAGACAAGGCCTGGAAGCGTATAAAATGAACCATTCTGCTTCTGGTTATCATGCGTATAGGACTTTAAGGAACCAATGTAAGGCTAAGATAAGGAAGGCTAAAACAGACTATATTCGTTATAAACAATGTGAAGGGTTATCTAACGCTACTACTTTTGGAAAACAATTAACAATTTCATAAGGCCTAATGTTTGTCAACCAGGTTCAATGAGGTTGAAGCGGTGACTTGTTTTCTTGTCCACTGAAGATAGCTAATGAGTTTAATTTGAAATTTACTGCATTGCCTGATTCCTTTAGTGACCAGTCCAAGGTGAACTACTTGGGATTGACTGAAGATTTTACAGTTAATCCTAAACTGTACTAGGACTACTACTCCGAAGAAGGTAAGAAGTTGTTGCGTTGTATTAAGAGGGACAGCTCAGCTGGTTCTGATGGCTTATGTCTAGTTTATTGGCGGATGCTGCCTCAGTTATAGCACTTCCAGTTAGTATTATTTTCAACTTGTCTTTTGTTACAGGTACTATACCTAATATATGGAAACATACTTTGGTCACTCCTATATTTAAATCTGGTTCACAACATGAGTTTTGTAACTACAGACCTATTTCTATCTTGTCTGCTTTAGCTAAAGTTCAGGAAAAAATAGTTTATAATCAGTTGATTGGGTATGTGGATCGCTTTGGATTATTGTCTCAGAACCAACATGGTTTTAGAAAGGGAAGGAGTACTGAGACTGCCTTGGTCGAGAGTTCACGAGCAACGGCATTAATAGCATGATAAAGGGTGTCTGACGGGTGCCGTGTTTGTGGACTTGACCAAGGCATTCGACTCAGTTGATCACCAATTGTTGATTTCTAGATTTGAGTCATTGGGAGTTGGTGAGTCTTTCTTGGACTGGACGAGGGATTATTTAACAAATAGGTTTCAAAGGGTTAAATATAGGGTGCTGTATCAGACTCTGTAATGGTTAAGTGTGGGGTTCCACAAGGTTCTATCTTAGGGCCACTTTTGTTTTCTTTGTTTTTGATCAACTAGTAAGTGTGATTAATAATGCTTCTCTAACACTTACGCTGTCGATGCAGTAATTTATACTGAGGGTTTGTCAGTTGGAGATCTAGGTGTTTCTTTAACAGAGGAAATGTGCACTTTTCAGTCTTCACTTATGGCCTGTAAATTACTCTTAAACAAATCTAAGATAAAGGTGATGGTTTTTGGTACCCCACCTAGACTGAGATCTGAGGTTGGTACTTTGGAAGTTAAATCTCTTAATGGATTACTGTTTGACTATGTTGATACATTTCAATATCTTGGGGTATTACTAGATTCTCATCTAAGTTATGAATCTCATTTCTTGAAGGTTACCTCAAGAATACATTGTAGATTAGGTTCTTTGTACAGAATCCGTTCATTTCTTATTCCTGAGTCTAGGCTGGTTATTTCAAATTGCTGCTTACTTCCTATTGTGAACTATGCAGCTATGATTACTGACACTGCTTCTGCGACAGTGATTTCAAAGAAATCCACTTTACTTCACTTGATAGCTAAGTTTGCTTTAAATTGTTCTAAGTCATCTCATCATTGTGTGATTTTGAAAGAATGGGCTGGTTACGGTTTCATTAAATTTCCAATACTGTGTGGCCAAGTTCATATATAAAGTTATGGACTCTGGAATTCCACATAGTATTTCAAAGTTTTGAGACCATATATTGATGGTCATTATTCTAGACATAGGTCAGACAGTAGGTTTCTCGAGATTCCTTTTATGAAATCTAAAAGTGGACAAAGATCTTTTGCTTATATTGCTCCATTTATTTGGAATGAAATTCTCAAGATATTAGGTGGTTGTGTTCTGTCAAAAGTTTGCCGATGCATTAAGGATGTATTTGAATCTCAATTTAATTGTAACTGTTTTTTATGAATTTTTTTTATGAATTTTACACGTAACAAAGACATTTTTGTCTGCAGTTTTGCTGCATTGTATATGTATATTTGATTATGTATTGTCTGTATGCAATATATGTGGGTCGCACCTGTAAAAGGAACTTGTTTCCAGCGTGCTTACCCGTTAAGCGAATAAACAAACAAACAAACAAACAATGTTATCTTCACTGGCCACCTCAGATATAATTTTTTATACTGTTATTTATCCGAAAACATACATTGTATAAATATATATATGGTCTCCTCTAAATAATCTATACTCTAAAGAATATAGATTAAGTGCTTTCAATCTGGCTTCATAACTTTTATCTGACATATTCCTAATTTGCTTTGTAGCCCTGCATTGCACTTTTTCAATCATATTTAAACTACCAGCTGATGTTGGAGCACAATACTCCAAATGAGGTTGGACAAGACTCGCATAGGGAGGCAATATGACCTCAGGTTTTTGACTTTTTACATGCTTATGAATACATCCCAAAATAGAATAACATTTTTTAACCATTTTTTTTTGCATGTTTGTCAAATTTAAGATCGTCTGAAATTGTTACTCTTAAATCTTTCTCCTCTGTAGTAACTTCTATGTTGATGTTATTCATTATGTAACTTGCCCCCATGTTATTCTTTCTGAGATGCATTACCTTGCACTTCTTCTCATTAAATATCATATGATTTTCCTTTGCCCACTGACACAGTCTGTTCAAATTATCTTGTAACATAATTACTGACTCTGTATTGTTAACAATGCATTCGACTTTGCAGTTGTCTGCATATTTGTTTATCCATACACTTTAAGTTGGATGCATACTTGAGACTAAGATATTGAATAAAGGGCCCAACACCGAGCCCTGGGGAACTCCACTAGTAACAGTACCACATTCTGATTCATACCCTCTTGGTACAACTCTCTGCTTTCTCTCTTCAAGCCATGAGGAGATCCAATTTATGATGTTAGTATGTAATTTGATTTTAATAAGTTGTTTTCTTAATATTTTATGTGATACTGTATCGAACGCCTTAGCGTAGTCCAAGTAAATGACGTCAACTGGCATTCCATTATGCAAGGCTCTACTCACAGGTTCAAAAAAATTATTGAGATTAGTAAAACAGGATCTTCCAGGCGTAAATCCATGCTGGGAAATATCAATATGACCTTCTCTGATAATATGCGCAACTATCCTTGTTTGTAATAGCCTTTCCATCATTTAACAAATAATAGATGCTAAGCTAATGGACCTGTAGTTACCGACTATTTCTTTGCTACCACCTTTGTGTACTGGTATAATGTTAGCAAATCTCCATATTTTCAGAGTCACGCCCTGTCTAAGAGATGTATTAAATTACTCCGTCAGTGGCCTACTAAACTCCCTTGATAATTCCTTGATAAATGTAGGCATGATTCAATCTGGCCCTGGGGATGAATCTATTTTTAGCTGACGAATAGTAGTTTCAACTTCTTGTCTGTTATCAGAATTGATGAGTCACAATTACCAGGTTGTTTCACTACAATATCCTCTTTTGGTTTAAATACATTCAAAAAGTGTGTATTAAGTTCTTTAACATTTTCCCTTTCCTCTGTTATAAATGAGTTATCAGTCTCTAGAGGTTCAACCCTACTCCGATTACCTTTCAAGGATCCAATGTAATTGTAGAACCCTTTTTTGTTATTTTTAGAGTTCACAGCCAATTGTACTTCTAGTTCCTGTTTTTTTGAACGGATAAGCTTTTTAGCTTTATTAGCTAGTATTTTGAATTTAGTCTAATGCTCAGTGGTACATGATTTACTATATTTATGATATGCACATTGTTTTTATTCAAACTGCGCTTTACTTCATTGCTCCACCATAAGGGTATTTATTCTCTTTTTCTTGTTATTGTATTTAACCCTTAGCGGTACCCAAGTATCAATACAAAATTCAATTCTATAGTATAATTTCTTCCAGTGCTCTTCCAGATTAAGATTATCCAGCTCATTTACATGGTTCCAGTAGGCCAAATATTTTTTGATACTTTTATAATCAGCCCTATAGTAATCTCTTATTTTTGTGATGACATTGTTGTTTTTGTTAACAGACATTTTTAAATTAAACAGGACCATGTTATGATCACTGTCTCTGTGTGGTGGAAGAATAATAGGTGGTGTCTCTATATTCTTAACACTGGTCAATATAAAATCTAGAATATTATTATTTCTAGTTGATCCAGTGACTAGCTGTTCTAAATCTTGCTGCAGAGTCACTTCTAGGATCCTTTTCTCCATTTGTCCTTGTGCCTCAAGGGTAGGCCAATTAATATCAGGCAGATTAAAATCACCCATTAAAATATAGTCATTGGTGATCTCTATACTTTCAATTACATCAAGAAATGCCTTATTTTCTTCTGTTCCCAAGCTTGGAGGTTGATACCCCAAGCCTATTGTCAACAATTTTGTACCTAAATAAAGGTCAACACATAATATTTCAGCATCAGTGTCATACTGGTATTTCTTTTGACTTTTAATATTTTCAGAAGTATATAAAGTTATGCCACCACTTTTTTTTGTTCTTTTGATTTTTTATATATTTGGTAAAGCCTGGTATATCAGTGCACCAGTCATTGTTAGTAAACCATGTTTCACATACTCCACAGATGTCTATATTCACGGTGGTAAGGGAGTATCTCAAATCATCCATTTTATTGGTTAGGCTCCTAGCATTAATAAGTATGATTTTAACTTCTTTCTGATTTTCCATAGTTTTTACTTTATTTCCAATCCTGCGTTCTGCCAAGATCTGTTGTTTTCTTCCATATTTTTGATGTTTTTTTATTTTACCACCCACCCCTCTTGATTTTAGTTTAAATGTGTATCTATATACGCTTTACGATGGAGTCCTAAATGTTTGCTACCTATTTTACTCAAATGAAGACCATCCCAACTGAAATAGTGTTCATTAGTAGCAAATTCCTTCCAATGAGTAATACATCCAGTTCCCTGCTTTGTACACCATAGTCTTAACCAGTTGTTTACATTTTAGATTTCGATCATTTGCTCGTAAGTGGCCCTAGGAATAGGTAAAATCTCTGAAAATGCACACTCACATCCCAGCTCTACCAACCTATTTGTGATATCAATAAATTCCTATTTAATTTGTTGCACATTCTGTTGGAACACATTATTTGCTCCAGCATGTATTATGACAAGAGAGTTTTTGGCCTCTATCTAAGATTACTTTTGACATCCATGTTATATCCAACACCTTCACCCCTCCAGAGTAGGATAAGGTCCTAAATTCTTTATCTTCATCACAGATTGCCCTGTCAAGCCTTTTGACCAGCAAGTCCCCCAATACATATATTTGTTTTTCATTTTTAAATGTTTCTTCCGTATTCTTATTGTCAATTGGGCACATCAACCCTGCAGGCTCATTCTGCATACTCATTTCTTCTATTGTCTTATTACAATCCATGTCTGGTTCAAGCATTACCAAGGGGGCTGTAGAGGTGATTGGTACAGTTATCAGTTACTCCTGTAGTGTGTAACAGAATTATTGATACCTGATTTCCATCAGTACTAATATTTTGTTCTCCCCCCTGTATTAAGGGGTCAGATCGATTCTGTATAGAAATATTAAAATTATCGATTCCCTTTCCCTTTCTTCTTTTGGTTACTTTGAGCTTTGTACTTGAAACCAATTATCCTCAGTGTTGCTAGGCATTTCATCCTCTATAGTTCTTTTTTTAGTAGTGGCATTTATGTTTGTATTATCCTCATTATGAATAGTGTCTTTACGGTTAGCATCTTGTGTATAGTCAGTGCTTGTGCAACAGTTCCCATTGTCTGCTTTCAGCTTTACACTCAATCTTTTGGCCACCTCCTTCTGACTCCGTTCCAATTCATTCAGTCACGTATTAAACATACTGACTAATGCAGCTAGCTCTATATTCTCTCTACATTTTGTACAAATGTACTGTGGATCAAGTAAACAGTCTTTAGTTAGGACATACATACTACACAACCTACATAAAATACCAATTATACCGTCTATAGTTTCAATTTTGTGGTCCATTCTACCTTTTTTCATATATAAAGGATTCTGATTGGAAACGTGTAATAGCTTTGGATAGTTAGTTATAGTCTGCTGTTTCCCTTACAAACTATGATTTATAGTTTACAGTACCATATGAGGTGGGCCTATGTACTTACTCCTCACTTCCCACGCCAAAAAGTTCGGAAGTCTTGCACTTGGAACTACAACTCTACTGTAGGGGACTTTTTTGTACTGCAGAAGCTAAAATGTTACTTTATATTGATGCCTGGTCCACGTATGAGTGGTTCACGCACTATTTTTAACTTGCTTTAAGTAACTAGCAACTGCGGGAGCAGCGTGACCTCTACTGGACTTCCAGGTCAGCTCCCATTACAAGAGTGAGCCCTGCTGCAAGCAGGGCAGCTCAGCGCACAGTGGTGCACAAAGACACGCGCGTCTGCGCATGTTTGCGTGTTTGGCGTGGGCGGCGAGGAGTAAGTACATATCCCGCCTATCCCTTATCCCACCTCCCCTCCAGTGTGTACATATTCAGTTCCCTCAGTCTCATCTCATAGTCCATTCCATCCATCTCCTGAATCATCCTCATCGTCCTCCGCTTCACTTCCTCCAGCAGATTGACATCCCGCCTAAGGTACAGTCTCCAGAACTGCACAAAGTACTCCAAGTGCAGCCTGACCAGTGACCTGTAGAGGGGCAAGATCATCTCCCTGCGCCTGGACGTGAATCCCCTGTGCCATGCAGCCCAGCATCTTGTTTGCCTTTGCCGCCACTCTCCTGCATTGGGCAGTATTGCTCATGCTCCCTGTTATCAATACCCCCAGGTCCTTTTCCTCCTCAGTGATCCCCAGCTTGATCCCCCCAGCGAGTACTCTGTCGTAGGTTCCTAGTCCCAAAATGCAACAACTTGCATTTTTTCACATTCAACCCTAGCTGCCATTTCCCTGACCACTCCTCCAGCTTGGTCAATTCCCTCTGTAGTTGTATCCATCCCGCTTCATCATTCACTTTTACGCCCATTTTGGTGTCATCAGCGAACAGGCTAATCCTGCTCACCACCCCCTGTGCAATGTTTGAGATGAATAGCTCGAACAGCGCCGGACCCAGCACCGAACCATGCGGCACTCCGCTCATCACAGATCTAGGCTCCGAGACCCCCCACCCATTGTAGCTTACCCCATAGCCTGTTTGAGATCCAACATGCCATCTTTGTCCCCACTCCCACTCCAGACAACTTCATCCCTAGTCTTCTGTGGGGCACTGAATCGAAGGCCTTGCTGAAATCCAAGTACAGCACATCCACAGCATGGCCCCCATCCAGCTCCTTCATCACCCAGTCACAGTACTGTATAAGATTGGTGTGGCAGGATCTCCCTGAAACGAACCAATCTGCCTCCCATCCTGAAGGTCACTGTCCTCCAGAAATGCCACCAGCCTTTCTTTTAGTATGATCTGCATGAGCTTTCCCACTACAGACGTTAAACTGACTGGTCTATAGTTCCCTTGCTCATCCCTTGGACCACTTTTATGTAACGGTGCCACATGGGCCAAACTCCAGTCCTGAGGCACCTCTCCCATTTCCAGAGATGTGCTGAACAGGTCTGCCAGTGATTCCGCCAGAACCTCTGCCATCTCCCGCAGCACCCCGGGGTGGATACCATCCGGTCCTGGTGCTTTACTCACTTTTAGCACCCTCAACCCCTCCAAAACCCTACTACCCTCTATCCTGCTGTCCATTACCTCAACCCCCCCCCACTCCTCCTCCTCTCACATCAGAGTGGTAATGGGCCCACCTTCTTCCTTGTGAACACTGAGCATAAGTACTCTTTTAGTGCTTCCGCTTATTCCTTATCCTTTTCCTCCCACTCCTCCCCCCTTTTTATCCTCACTATACTGTCCCTGCACTTCCTTTTCTCCCTGATGTATCTAAAAAAGTCTTTCTTCCCCCTTTTAATCCCTGAGCTAATCTGAGTTCCCTTGTGGCCTTCGCTCCCCTTATCCTCTTGGTCACCTCCTTAGACCATCTGGTGTTCTCCTCTCTGTCATCCTCCTTCCCTGTCCTTCTAAACTTCAGATAAGCTGCTCTCTTTGCCCTCACCCCCTCTATCACCTCCCTGTTCAGCCAGCATGGTCTCTTTACTCGGTTCTTCTTACTCTGTAGTCTGGTGCATGCTTCTGTCGCCTCTATGATTCCTTGCTTTATGACTCATTTCTGCACTGTCTCCATCCACTGCTTTATGCCCTCAAGTCTTCTCTTCAGCAACTCCCTCATCCTCCCGAAGTTCACCTTCCTGAAATCCACCACCTTTGTTGCTGATCCCTCAGGCTCCCTGCTCATTATGATGTTAAACCACACAGTTTGATGATCGTTGTCAGCTAACAGGTCTTCTACCCTTATGTCCCTCACTGTTAGATGGTACCAGGTCTAGCGTGTTCCCTAGTCTAGTGGGTTCAGAAACCAACTGTGTCAGGAACAACCCCCCCCCGGAATGCGTCCAGGAGGACCTTCTCCTTAGCGCTGGAGGTTATCGGAATGGTCCAGTCCACCCCCAGCATGTTGAAATCCCCCACTATGATCACCTTCCCCTTCCTACATACCTTTCTGATTTGGTCCATCAGTTCCCCATCCCTTTCCACTGTCTGGGATGGTGACCTATACACCACACCAAACCTCAACTTCCTTCCCCTGGGGTCCAGGAGCTGTATCCAAATTGCCTTCGTTCCCCTATCATCACCTTCGTCCCTTGTACATTTGATCCCCTGCTTCACATAGACAGTCAAGTCTCTGTGCTCTGTGGCCCACATTTCTGTGATGTTCTCAATGTCCACCCTTCCTACAACCAAGAGCACCTGCAACTCTGCTACCTTGTTGCCTAGGTTTTGATGGAATTCTATATAGAACAGCACTCCACTATACACTATAATATTACCTTGCTATGTGGGGTCAAGATAACACTTTTTATCTTGCTATTTATCAGTACACATGTGTTGTATAAATATTATACTTTGTATATTTATAGTTAAGTATGATTTTTTTTTAATTTATATATATGGTAGGGATTCTGGGTTACTGTCACTAATCACATAGATTAGTTCATACAAAGATTTGCAGAGGGGGCACTACTGAGAAATAGGGTGGAGTGCAAGGGGTATGGGACGGTGGTGACATAGGCAGCAGATCCGGGGCTCACTTTCAATAGTAAGGGTTGGAATGTATATTTTGACCCCCCACTTCTGATATAGGATTTACTAGCCAATTATCTTAAGTCTGCATGTTGTCTTAAGTCTGTGGCACACACCACACATATTTACTGGAAGTCAGTGAGACCCAAGGTTAGATGAGCTCACTGAATTGTACTGACTATTTACTACATACCCTTCCCCAGCTGGCACACAAAAACACATTTAAGAGATTTAAAGAATTTAAGCTTCTGAGCTATGCAAAGCTCATCAGACAGTGACTGATTTTGCAAAGATCGCACTTTAAATACATAGGGTAGAACTGGTAATATTCCAAAATTAAAAAAAAAGTCTGAAATCCTAACTGTGTGTAAATAAGCTTTTCCCTAGGAATGGAATGTGACAAGGGCTATAAATTGTCAAGTGCTTAACTGCCTCCCAGAAAAAGGACACCAAAGTTTGTGTGTGTGAGCTCATAAAGTATGAAACTAGCAGAGTGTGTGTGTGTGTTACCTGGAAAAGGTTCCACTGAGCAATGCTTATTTACAAGGTGGGTCTGATTTTAGTAGATGGATAGATAGATACCTTATTTCTATAGCACCCATCTTCATAGACTCTGGGCGCTGAACAGTAAAAACATTCATTTAAAACAGAAACATTAGAAAAATACAAAAATACAGCTATACAACTGGGAGCATATAATTACCTATCCATCCCATAATCCCACTAAACTAAAACATCATCAATAAAATGCCTGCTAGAACAAATATGTTTTAAGGCCCTTCTTAAAGGCTTCTACCAAGGGGGCCTCCTTTAAATAACCAGGCAAAAAGTTCCACAGGGTAGGTGCAGCAACCGAAAATGCTCTATCTCCTGAATGCTGCACCCTAGCCCTGGAAACTCCCAGACCACCTCCCCCAGAAGAACGGAGGGCCCGGGCTGGACAGTAAGGGACAAGGAGATCTTGCAGATAGACTGGACCCCCTATCCCATAAAGTCATGGAGCACTGTCTGCTGCATACTAGTTCATTTTAGTAACCAGAAATGATAATGAGTGTTCAAAAAACAACACATTGAGAATACTGATTAAAGCCTATGGGATGCTCCTTTTATTTTATTATTTAACAAAACTCAAATAAATAAATAAATATGTCATTTTTTATTTTTATTCTTTGGTAACTGAGTAAGGCCCACTAAGCCCAAGACCTGTTTTCAGGCGCTGCCTGGGAGCAATTGCTCAGGATCACACAGTAAGCATGAGGAGGCTGTGGAAATCACACCTAGGTCTGCTGGATGTACCAAACTTGTTCACAGCTCCTTGCTCTAACCACTAGGCTATACTGCCAGCTCAGTGCTGGAACTGTAGCCTAAAGCAGCTGACATGCTAAAGTAGACTCAAAATGAAGAAGAAAGGCTGCAGTGCTCATTTCTGGGTGGGAGACTGGGACAAGAGCCACACAGTTTTCAGTTTTGACCCACATAAATTGTTATGCTTGTTAATCAATAGCATAGCTATAGCATTGTAACAATGCTGGTTGCAGCATAACTGGTGAACTGTGGTGAGTGCAGAAGTAATGGCATCTGGGGTAAGGCTTCCTGACTCTTAGAATGACTGGGAAGAACAAACAGGTCCAGAAGTAACTGCCTCTACAACTTTTGCAACCCTGTACAAGCTAATGTAGTAGTGAGGATTAGTGTTATAAAGAAAGAAAATAAATTGAGAAAACTTAACCTAATGGTAAGTAGTGATTATGTTTATAGGGAAGCACAAGCACCAAACTCTAAGCTATTTCTTGGACCCACCGTTCTCCAGTTATGCCAGGAGGTTGGATAGGTCAGATATTTTTGTGTGTGAGGGAGACGGTGGGGATAAAGCCCACTGATTTTGTTCATAAACCATCTTTATTAAGAAGACAAGGGGCAGAGTGTACTCTGTAGAAAAAAATAACACCACTAGACACTTGAAAGACTGTTTTATTGCTTAGAATCCTTTGTATTTTGCTGGTATGACTATTGAGTTCACTAAAACCTAATTTTTCCATTTCATCTGGTCAGTGAGAATGCAGAGTCCAGTAGTGAATACAGGGAGACAATCTGTAGATGTTCTGGGATTCTGCATGGAGGTGGGGGGGTCGTGTGTGTACAGTATCTTAAATAGCAGCTGATGTACTCCAGGCAGGCAACTCATACCAAGGAGTTGGCTGCCAAAGCGCTAGCTTTGAAAGAAATATGTACCTTAAGTTCCCTGACTTGTAACTTCCATGTACAAGTCAAGCGCTGCTGAGTGCTGCAGCAGCCCTGCCCCTAAAATAAGCTTAATAAGGACACAAAGTAAGGAACAGGTTGCAGGTGCTATATGTAGGTAGCAATAGGATATATGGGAAGGGGGACTCTCTAAATGTAGTTGCATTACTTTTGCAGGAAGTTCTATATGTATGGGTCTATAATTAACCCCATATATGTAGAACTGCCTGCAAAAATAATGCAACTAGGTTTAGAGAGCCACCCACCAATCCTGTTAATATTGTTTCTACACAGAGCGCCTGCAAACCCCTTCCCTAGTTTGTGTCATCATTAAACGTATTTTAGGGGCGGGGCTACAGCTGCAGCACTCTATGGACTCTTGGATTATACACAGAAGTTACGCACTTGGCAAATTAAGGTACATATTTCTTATTATTATATTTAGGAAGAAATGGCACCGATGAAAAAACACCCCTCTGAACTGGTTAAAAGACCAGAAAACAGTGGTATGCGATGAGTCACTGATGGTAGTATCACCATCCCACGGTACTGATAACATGACTTCCGAGACTGTGAAACTGTCATAGCATGATATCATTTGTTCTGAATGCCCCCCCCCCCCCCGCTTTTGAATCGTTCCTCCGCTGATGGGTGGTGACCAGACAGGTGCTCTGGGAAAATTGCTGCTGTCTAAACTGCAGGAAGATCCATGCCTTAAGGATTGAGCTTGAGGCTGCAAGGGCTAAAATGCACTTCTTGAGGGCCAAAGCTAACAGAGTATTAGGACTACTACATACTTCACAGGCACAGAGGACTTCATGGTCCAGCACATGTAGCTGGACAGTTGTAGGAGGAGAGGGATGAAGACAAAGAAGGGTCACATATGGGGCAATGTGTGGATACCTCCTACAGATTCTTGCATCTGGTGGAGGAGGTTCCACCAGTATCCTACATGCACTGGCAAGAACTAGCATATCTGTAGAGGGGGCATCGTCTGCTAGGGATAAGCCGGGGGGGGGTATAAAATGGGAAAGTAAGAAGGTACTAGTGATATGGAACTCCATTTCAAGAGGGACGGAGAGGATGGTAAGTCCCGCACATGGGAGGAGGAGCTCACTGTTGCCATGGCGAAACTGTGGGCAAACTCAAGACCAAGGTGGCGGAACTCATCAGGAAGGGGGGGAGGCGGACATAGTGGTGTATGTAAGCAAAAAAGATCTGTCCAGGCTGAGTGTAAATAAAGTAATGGAAAGCTTCAATACTTTACAAAAAAATGAAGGGAAAGAGCAGGGGCGTTAACATTCTTGGAGATTCTACTGAAGCCACGAAACAATGACTAGGAACAGTTCAGAGTCTGTCAGTTGAGTGCATAGCTAAAGGGATGGTGCATGGGTGAGGGGTTTCAGTTCCCGGGAAACTGGGGTCGCTGTTGGAAGGGCTGGAGGCTGTCTAGAAGTGGTGATATGCACCCAAATCAAGAAAGCACATGAGTGTTAGAGCAGAGGTTCACAGATCACATCAGGACCAGTGTAAACTAGGTAACAGGGAGGAAGTGTAGTTGAGGATGGGCACACCTACACAACTGTGAGAGGTCAAGCAGGCCTTCCCGACACTGGCATGGGTAGAAGAGAATATGCAGGACATAAACAAAAGGGATGGGGGGATGCTTACAGGTAAAGTGAGGAAGAGGTAAGGAAACTGGAACAATATGTAGGAGAGGCAGGATTTTGAGATACAGATTGCAACGCAGATGGGACCGAGAGCTACTGCAGCACAGAGGAAATGGGCTGAAAACAACAACAAAGTACAAAATAAAAAAGGGCAGAATGAGAAAACTAACAGGACAATGATGAGTGGCAGGCAGGATTTTTGGAGGAAGGTGTGCATGAATGCCAGGACTTTGGGAATAAGATGCGTGAGCTGCAGACACAGGTAGCAGAGGCACAATTAGATTTGGTGGCTGTGACAGAGACAAGGGCTACACAGCACCATGACTGGGAACTATCCATGCCAGGATAAGGGTATGTTCATGAAAATGTTGTACCAAATTGTGACATGAGGGGATCATTTTCAAATGCAGAGTAGATAATTTTTCTCTAGCATTTTAACATGCCATGACTCTACAGTGAAAAATGCACTGTGTTGCAAGATAACTGACTTTTAAATGACCAAGAAAAATAAGCTTCAGTGTTCTGAATGTACCAGTGGACACCAACCTTGTATTCTGAATGTACAGCGGACACCAACCTTGTGTTCTGAATGTACCAGTGGACACCAACCTTGTGTTCTGAATGTATAGTGGACACCAAACACGCATTGTCAATGTGACAAAGACCAGCAAACAACAATGTAGGTTTATAAAAGTTTACTAGTTGTGATCTATGTTGTCAAGAATCACATATTATTTATTTATTTAGGGATTCGGATCATACCTTTGAGCTCAGAGCTCTTTTACAAAGGTTCCACGTCAAACAGTGACAATGACAGCAATAACAAACAGTTTACATACAATACTCGAATAGTAGGTAGTAAGGATACAATGTCATTCATAGTACCAATGGTGATAGTACAGCGTCAAGAGCATTCAACTAGGGTAAAGGACAGTGTTTATATGTAGTGAAGGAGATAAACAGGTGTGACACCTAGTGTGAGAGTCCAAGGAGGAGTCAAGGTGAGGGGGAGGGGAGACAGGGGGGAGTGGGCAGCCAGAAGAAGTGGCTTTGTCTAGGAGGTTGGGGAGGTAGTGGTAGTATGTTGGTTTTAAGGTTGATCCAGTGGGAGAAAAGGCACAGGGAGGAGAGGAAGACAGAGGGATAGGGCAATAGGGAAGAGTGGGGGTAAAAGGAAGGGGAAGGAGAGTGTGGGTGAGTGGGCATTGTGGGTGTTAGAGTCCTAGTGGCAGTCACAAACTAGGTCATTTTTGAATTGCGAGATGCATTGGGAGTTTAGAATGAGCACTGGGATTTCATTGAGCCATTGGGGGGCCCTAAAGCTGAAAGCACGCTGTCCCTGCACAGCTGTCCCTGCTGTCCTGCATATTCGTGTACTGAAGTGCACTGAAACAAGAAAAAAACTTCAATAAGGTGTAAAAATAAAAACATCATAGAAAAGATTGTGCATAGCAAATTATCATACTGTCCAACACTTTAAATGCTGTCAGTTCCAGCAACTCTTGAGCTTTTTTATATTTTGTGGCAATAGTTTGCAGTTCATCCCGTGCAATTGTAAAGCTTCCATTTCCTGACAGATGTACAGGTCCATGGAAAAGTCTCTACTGTCTCACCATATCAGTGTCCTGCTGTTGTGGCCATGTGAGATGCCGATTTGCATGCTGATCCTGGAATTTGACAGTGAAAGTACATTGTAGTTCATTAAATGCAAGCACTTGCCTGATAAAAAACTGTTTGGAATAGTAGACTGCATAGAATTTTTCCAGCTGTATCTTGTCTGGGTTTAATTTTCTTTTTAGCAGGCGGGCAGTCAGCAAGCACACTAGGGATAGAAGCAATGGAGAAGGCCATTGCTGAATTTTCGTGAGTAGAATAATTGCCCATTGCTTCAGTGCCTGAAGCAGCAATCAGGTCAGTTGATAAAGTGCTAGTTACAGCAGAGGGGGGTCTGTCAGTAGAGTGGCAGGTGCAAAGGAGGGGTCAATTCACTGCAGTCTGTTAGTAGAGTGGCAAGAGCAGAGGAGGGGGTCAGTCACTGGAGTGCTGGAAACAGCAGGAGTATCTGTATCTGCAGTGCTGTGCTCATGGGCACTCTTTTGTGCGCCGAGTTGTAGAGGAGTCTGTCACTGGCATTGCTGGACAGTATCATTCCTGAGTTCAAGCATTTGAGCTGTCTGAGAAGTACTGGTGCTGCTGTGTTTCAGTTTGAGCCTCTTTGAAGTCCACTGATCCACATGCTCCATGTTCTCACATGGACCATCATCATTTTGGCACTTGCAGCAGACTGCTCTGATGGCAACCACACCACCGTCCACAGATCTTACACTCTGGACATGTCTTGTCCCAGGAAAAGCTATAACATCAGGTCATTTTGACATTTTTATGGATTTGTCAGGCACCCAGAAAAATGTTCTCTTGGAATGCCCACACCCATCACTTGGAGGCTTTCTGGTCAGATTATCATGGCATTACATGAACATCTCTTCTGCTGTTGAAATGATAGCTATTTATGATTTCACGGCCCTGGTTGCTGACCATTTCACCACACCACTCTCTCCATCAGAGGGGGGCTTACCATGATGTGATCCAAAAATTGGCACATTCAACACGGAATCCACACTCTGATGAAGCCTTTGAAATTTCACAGAAGGACCATTTTGATTTGTACTGACTGGCACAGCCATCTGTGAAATGTACCTTCTTCGTAAAGTTTATGTGGTGAGTGTTAATGATGTGTTCACTGGCCATCTTACCAAAATGTTGAACAGCACAGTGGTAATGTGTAAGGTCGTCTGAGATGAATACCAGGTATTCCATGACAAGGTCATTACAATGTGAGCACCTGTAATATCTAACTATCTGGTGCACTGTAGCCCACTTGTGACTCCAGTGGCAGGACTGGATCTCATCCTGGTACTTGCAGGCATAGTTTTCAGCAATGTTCAGCACAATGACAACCCAGCCTTGTGGTAGATTTGTCTTGAGTAATGCAAATTGCATTATTTGCCACAATTCCACATGTAGATGGTGACCAAGAAACTGTAGGCCTTCCACTAAGTTGTTGTAACGTGGTCTTGTTGTTGACTGACACTTTGCGGGATTTTTTTTGTTAATGCCATCATTTGTTTTCTTCACTGTGATGGTTTCCCACTGGTAACATCTCAGTATTTCTAACCCATGTTGATTCAATAGAGCCTCTGCATATTTTTCAATTGCCTTCACTGCACAAGCCCCACATACTTCTCCAGACAGTCTTTTCTGAAAAACATGGAACCTTCATTTGCACACATTGTCAGCTCCACAGTTTTGTAAATATTGGTGACTTTGCACTCCAGCAGTTTGTAAAAATCTACCATGTGGTTTAATGATTGCAGTTTTAATGTGGCATTTTCACAGTACTCGCATAGGCACTTGTCCAGTTTCTGTTGTCTGGCAAGTTTTATATGCTTGGAGCACAAACTGTTGAACTTGATGGTACTGATATGATACTCATGTTGCTTCAGAAATTCTGCATGTAGTAAATGAAGGAGTTTTGATAGGAACAATTTGAACATTGGCTTCTTTTTAAGAATGTCTTCTTGTATGGCAGAGGGGTTGCTGACTGTTCAAAAATGCTTTTTACTTTGTAATTTCCTGAGGCAGTACAGAATTGTGTATGCTTTTTACATGCTTCTGTTCACTATGAGATGCATTTACGAGTGTTGTCCAGCTAATTCCAAGGCTTGTGCTTACGTACATAGCATCTTGTATTTTTTCAGCACCAAAACTGCTCTGATCCACTCCTGTTCCTGTTGTCTATTCTTCACATTTTCCTTTATGACATCCATAATGTTTGCCTCCAAATTGTGACATCATTTCATGTTTAGTCCTCTTCTTGACACTGCTGCCTGCTTTGCACGTGAACTTGATATTATCGCTCATCACTTTATTGTTGATGCAAACTATGCAGGTGACTTAGGCAGTCCTGCTGCATCCTTTGAATTGCCTTTCGGTTAGCACCATCTGATCGGGTGTCCCTGACTGGAGCTGGATCACTGAAATTTACTTGCACTACTACTGTTGTGGTTGTGTTTATTTGTTTCATAGTGGAGGAAAGGAAGAAATAAAGAGATTGCCCATCAGTTGCTTCACAGCAGATGAAATGGCAGAACAGAAAGTGGGCAATTACTTCACAGTGGGAATGAGAAAGAAACAGAGATTGACCATCACTTACTTCACAGCACATGAAACAACGGAATGCAGAAGGTAGACAATTACATCACAAGCATAGCTGGTGGAAGAAGATCACCCATCAGTTGATACACAACACAGTGTTATGAATGTAGGGAGAACGGTGCACTGCAAAAGCAGTTAAATTCCAGTACAGCTATCATTTGTATCCCACCACCACCATCACACATGGTCTTAAAGTGAATTTCTGACTAGTTGCTATAAGGTATTGGGCTTCATAGCCCAATACCTTATAGGAGCATGAGCTCACCCCTGCAAAAAATTTAAATTTAAAGTTCATAGTTTTAGCATGGGACGGGATCATAACTGGTGCCAAACACTAGGTCAGTCGATCCCTTCCAGCTTCCTGGTGCCCCTGCTCTGCCCTACTCCCCTATACTCTCTGGAACTGTGACATGTGGAAAGGGAGAATGTGTGGGCAAGCCCCATACAAGTCTATAGGGGTTATTTTTAAAGCCTTTTTTAGTAATTTGTAACAGTCCTAGAGGAAATTGAAAGTCATCACTTAACTAGTAGGGTCCCTACTAGTTAAGCGACTGCTTTAATTTTCCTCAAGGACTGTTAAAAATGACTAAAAGTCACCTTTAAAAATAGTCCCCAAAGACTTTTATGGGGCTGGCCCTCACACTCTCCATGGCCACACATCACAGTATCAAAGAGCACAGGGGTGGAGTTGGGGTATAGTGGGGGCACCAGGAAGCTGGAAAGGATTGGCTGGCTGAGGGTACAGTGCCAGTTACAGTCCCTTCCCATGCTAAAATTACTAACTTTAAAATTAAACTTTTTGCAGGGGTGAGCTCAGGATGATATAAGGTATTGGGCTATGAAGCCCAATACCTTATATTGGAAACTTCCTTTAAAATGGCTGCACGCTGAGTGCCTAACAAAAGAGGACTGTATTCAGCATGCAGCCATGTTAAGACTATGCAGGACACATTAGGAAGCACATTTCAGCAAAACATTGAGAAACATTTTAAAAACAAGCCCCAAAGTACCTAGGCACCCCCCCATTCCCACAACTACATGGTCTGAACATGGCTGAGGGTCGAGAAGAAAACAATGGCCTGCTCAGCACCCAGCCATGTGGTAGGTGGTTACACAAAAGCAGATGGACATCAGGGCCCAGCACCACAGAAATGGGCACAGCAGGCAAACCATTTAACCGAAAAACATTTAGTAGCAGACAGGCAGTACTTTGCACTTCCCCCCCATACCCCAAATGACCACAGACTGCAAGGTGTCAAAATGGCTGAAGGTTGAGCAGCAAACAATGGCCTGCTCAGCATCCAGCCATGTGGAGACCATGTGGTGGGTGGTTACACAAAATTCTGTCGGGCATGATTAAGCTGGGGGGATTCTGGGAAGCATAGGGAGAGGTATCACCAGTAGAAAACAGGAGGTTGTTATCCCTCTGTTCAGACAGTTGGTGAGACCCTATCGGGAGTACTGTGTGCAGTTCTGGAGATCCCATCTCCACAAGGACATAGACAGGATTGAGGCAGTCCAGAGGTGGGCAACAACAAGGATGCAGGATCTGTACCATAAGCTATATGAGGAGAGACTAAAGGAGCTTTATATGTATACCTTAGAGGAAAGGAGGGAGAGGGGGACATGACAGAGACCTTTAGGTACCTCAAGGGAATCAGCAATGTCCAAGAGGGTAGTATATTTCAGAAAAACAAATGTGCAAGAACAAGGGGCCACAATTTGAAGATAAAGGGGGGAGGCTCAGGGGCAACGTGAGAAAGTATTTTTTCACAGAGAGGGTGATGGATGCATGTAACGGCCTTCCTGAGGAGGCTGTGGGGTCAATAACAGTGGAGAAATTAAAGAATGCATGGGACAGATATAAAGCAATTCTGGTGAAGGGTAGAAGAAAGTTGGCTGTTGTTTAACTAGGATCTGCAGCTTTCCAGTAGGTAGGGAAAACGGGTAGACTGGGTGGGCCAGGTGATCATTATCTGCTATCAAAGTCTATGTTTCTATGTTAAGCATCAGCACAGCAAAGCACGGATTTAAAAAAAGAATACAATGTATATTACAAAACATCATGGAGACTATTATTACCTATTGACAATGTGAAATGCAACAGAAACAGCTTTTTGGACCAGCAAAACAATACTTTGCGCCCTAACAACCACAGATTGCATGGTCTCAACACAGTCTGCTCAGCATCCAGCCATGTGGAGGCCATACAGTGAGTGGTTTTAAAAATTGTATACAACAAACCATGGATTTAAACAAGCATTTTGGTAGCAGGAAGGCCGAGCATAAGTACTAAATCACCCTCCAGCCACAGAAGCAAACATCCGCAGGCAGCAATCAGTAAATAAATCACACTGCTGGAGTCCAAATAAGCTACACAATGATCCCCATCCCTTGAACTGGCAGACCTGGTCAGAACCTTACCTTTTGGTGCTCTGAGTGCACTTTGGATGACTGGGGCTCTTCCTCGTTCTGAATGCGCAACAGCTGCTCCCGGTGGACACCAACACTTTCTGCTGTACAAAAAACAGCAAGAAAGGGGGCAAACACTTATGTGCAAGAGATTTTACACCTCCCACTGGCCACCTGTGTCTCAGGGGAAAACTGGAATCCCGAAACCATCAGGCAACCAACTGAGTGGAGGGGGAGCGTTCTGAATGTTCCTAATAGGAGCATGGACACCATTGGTTGGAAGGGTTGAAAAAAATGACCTGACTCAAATGATAAAGAGTAGGCAAGATGTACTACCTTACAGTATAGCAAGGGCAGCACTGGTAAGACACAGGAGCATTAAAAAAAGGGATGTGCATATCAAAAAGTAATTAATTGGCCATGTTCTGAATGTACTAGCTGAGGACACCAACTAGTACATTCAGAACACATTTTGGAGGTGCTTCAAACTATAAAATAATGAGTAAAATAGCATAGGTAGGGTAAAAGAACTACAGGACAGCATCTGGATTGTTGAAAGCATATCTTATTTAAACAGAAAAATGGCAGAATTGACAGAAAACATACAACTAAAACCTACAGACTTTCCATGTCACAATTTAGGACCAATAAAACAGCAGGAAAATTGGGTTGGACAACAATAAAAAAAATTCCAGGCAGCTGTGGACTGCAGTTTTATTATATGTTTCTCTACATATACAAAGCATTAAAACAGTATTTCAAATATTATTTTTTATTTTTTTCCTTACTTTATGTCACACTGTTAACATTTCCATTCCATTGGTACAAGATTTTCATGAACATAGCCATAATACAATTTTTAGGGAGGGAAAGGAGACAGGGGAAAGGGGGAGAAATGTAAATTACATACTCATTGTAATTCCCTATCTTCCAGGAATATCTTCACCACTGATTCACATTAGTGGGTCTTGGCCAGAGGCTCTAGGGCACCACAGGAGCCAGAACATTTCAGGAGGGCTGGTGCTGAGGTAAGCTGCGCACATGCATGGCACTGCAAGACTGGCTTATGCTGCACGGCTTACCTTGGCACCAGCCCTCAACCGCCTCAGTACCTTTTTTTTTTTTTTTTTTTTTTACTATGGAGGTGCAGCATAACCTAGCAAGTACTTGTGCACTTAACTTAAGGGAAAAGACAGCCCTGGTGACCCATAAAAGAAGGGTCCACAAACCAATAACACAGTATCTTCACAGCCCAAACCAAGAACAAGAGGTGAAGACCAATAAAACATAATAGAGTGAGCCCGCGGAATGGAGGGTGAGTGTATGAATCAGTGGTGAATATATTCCTAGAAGATCAGGAATTACGGTGAGCATGTAATTTTCATATTTCCCAAGAATCAGTCTTCACCACTGATTCACACTAGTGGGTCAGAGTACCAAGCTCAGACAAAATTCCCCAGACTAGGGACACAGGAGCCAAGGGTTCACTTAGTAGTTCATTTAGGACTGTCTTGCTTAGGTGGCATGTTGCCTGGCATGGACATCCAGGGCAAAGTGCTTAATAAAGCCGTACACTGTGCTCCAAATTGAAGCTCTGCAGATATTACCAACTTGTACAGAGTGAATCCCTGCCAAGGATGTAGCAACTGCTCTAGTAGAATGGACACATACCTGATCTTCCGGTGTGACCTCAGCTATGGTATAGCAGTGGCGCAGGTAGCTCACAATCCAGGCAGAAATGCACTTGATTATAACAGGCTACCCCTTTTGAATGGGATCAGATAAAGAGCTATTTGAATTGCCTGAAGTTCTTATTTCTGTCGTGGTAAACTAAGGACCCTCTTAACCTCCAGAGAATTGAGAATGCGCTCTCCTTCATTCCGGAAGTTGGTAAAATAGATACGCAGCACTAGTGACCAAGTCAGATACAACTCCGATACCACTTTTGGTAGAAACTTATGGACTGTGTGAAGACCTGCCTTGTCCTTTTGGAAAACAGTATACAGAGGATCTGTGACCAAGGCATGGATTTCAGACACTCTGTGAGCAGAAGTGATGTCCTCTAGAAATGCTGCTTTCCAAGTTAAAAACTGAAGCTCACAGTAGCAAGAGGCTCAAAAGAATTGCAGGTGAGCATATCCAGAACAAGGTTAATATCGTAGGCAGCCACTGGCTTCCTGATGGGAGGCCTTGTATGCAAGATGCCCTTAATGAATCTCTGTAACAGTGGCAGCTGTGCAAGGTAGAGGGTACTGACGGGTTTGTGGTATGCAGAAATAGCACACAAGTGGACTTTAGCTGTGGAATACTAATACTGTAGGTCAGCTTCAGAAAGGCCTAGCAAGTACTTCAGAACCTTGTAGGGTGGATTTTGGAGCACCACATGGAAAATCTTTCCCACTTGGTTGGGTAAGTCTTCCTAGTGGAAGGTTTATGGGCAGCCAAAAGTATTTCAGAGACCTTCTGTGATGCCATATACAGTATCTGTTCACTTCTATTTATTCAGGAGCCAGGCCTGAAGGTGACAGAAGCAAAGGATGGGATGGACCAGCTGACCCCGAGTTAGCAAGTCCATCTTGAGTAGAAGAATGCTCGGTTTGCTGTTAGTCTGTTCAACAGAGGAAACCATATCTGTCGAGACCAGCTGGGGGCGACCAGTACAACCAGCATCACCCTGCCGCCATGTGCCTCCAGTTTGAGCAATACCCTCTGCACTAGTGGGCTTGGTGGGAATGCATACAGAAATAGATTTTGCCATTCTAGTCTGAATGCATCCTGACAGATAATGTCATGTTCTGGATTTCAGGAGCAGAATCAAGGCAGGTTGGCACAGAGTGGGGACAAAAAAGGTCCACATCTGGGGTGCCTCGCATGTCAAACAGCGATCTCACAATGTCTGAAGCTACAGACCACTGGTGAGGATCAGCCTGTGTTCAGCTGAGCTTGTCTGTCAGACTGCTCTAGACTCCTGGCATAAGGATGGCTTAGAGTAGGATCCCCTACTCCAGACACTGAACCCACACTCTCATTGTCTCCCTGCAGACAGGATAAGAGTGTGCTCTTTCTTACCAGATGCAATACATAACAGACTTGATGTCTGTCTGGAGGATAGTTTTGTGGTTGACAACATGCACTAAGACTCACAGGCCGTACAAAACAGCTCGCTTCTCCAACACACTGATGTGGAAATGAGTCTTTGATGGGTACCAGATACCCTGTGTTAGAAGACTCTGGCAGTGGAACCCCCACCCCAACAGGGAAGCACCTGTGGTGGAGTCACCTGAGGCTCTGGTGAGGAGAAGGGGAAGCCCTAGAGGAGACTGTCCTCCACTGACCACCACGTGAGTGACTGAACAGGGGCTTGGTCACCTGAATAGGGTAGATCTAAGGATGTGTGACCCCTGCGTACTGAGCATCCACTGAGCTGGTCTCGTGTAACTGTGCCAGGGGCACTGTGAACACTGAGGTCGCTATCAGACCTAGCATACATTGCATGGAATGGGCTTATACAGTTTTGCACTCCATGCAGTAGCATGCCATCTGCAGGATTCCCTGCATTCTGCTCTTTGGAAGAAAGGCTCAGGCCTTAGAGTATCCAGAAGAGCTCTTATGAACATCAGCTGCTATGAGGATTGGAGTTGAGACTTCTCTAGATCCAGCAGAACCCTCATGCAGCTGAGGAACTGAGTGGCAGTGGCCACTCACTGCCTGTTCCGCCTCCTGCCTAGATGGACTTGTTATCAGCCAATCATCCAGGCACAGGCAAACCTGGAGTCATATCCTTTTCTGGTGTGCTGTGAGCACTGCAATGCACTTTGTAAAGACTCGAGGCACCAAGGAGAGCCCAAAGGGCAGGACTCTGAACTGGTAAGCTACCCCAGCACGAAGAACCAGAGGTATCTGAGGTGGCTGGGGTGTACAAGAATGTGCTGGTATGCATCTGCATCCAGCGTATCTGGAGAGCTAACCAATCCTGGGAGAAAAAACAGCAATTTCTCTATCCAAGAAATTTATCAGATTTCTGAGGTAGAGGAAGGGGTGCATGGCCCCTATGAAAGAATCAGCAGTTCATAGGTAGGAAAGCCTTGTGATACACATGCCTGCAGCTGCTGAGCGGTAGGCAGAAGCAAAGCATACAAGCGACTTAGAGCTGAAGACTGTTGGACTTAATTCCGTATGTGGCAGTCAGTCAGCAGTTTTTTTTTTTTGTTTAGTCCAGAAATCTTACAGAGACTCTGCCAGGGACCTAAGCGAGCTCCAAAAGGTATAGTCATATTAGGAAAAATGCCCTTGAAATCTAGAAATTTGCATGCCTGTTTTCCCATAGTGTCAGCTTGTACAACTCCTCGTAAAAGGGTGCACGGTGACTCTGAGGGAGAACGGCATTGTCACTCTCAGGGAGAATAACAGTGGCATCAGCTAAGGCTGAAAAACATACACAGTGCCATCTTTAGGGACAATGTTTTTTTTTTGTTTGTTTTATTAGTAATCTTGATGCTTGCAGACAGATGGTATTGAAACAGGCTTACTCCAGACCACATCTGATAGGCTTGAAATGCAGGTGACATAAGAGAAACTAAATTGATAAAAAACGTTTAACCACTACAGACAGAGATGTTTACCTTGATCAATGGCTGTAGGCTCACATTTAAATGAAAATAGCATGTGTCTGAGCAAGCCTTGAAAGTTAATGTTCTCCTGAGGCTCAGCAGTAGGGTCTGTGTCTGAAGAGTCCAGGCTAAGAAAGTCATTGTTGCCACCCTCAGAGAAGATGAGGTCAGGGTAGACATGTCCCCCTCTACATCCTCCGTGGAGGGAGGGGAGAAGAAAGGGGTGGACTGCAGGCCCTCTGATCCAGAACACAGCCTCAACAACACCGGTGACATTTGTTCCATGATATGAGGGGGCCAGTGCCAGGGACAGTGCCAGAACCAGATCTGAAGATACCCTGGTGCTGGGCCAAGCTCAAAGGTACCAAACCCAGTGCTGCTGCTGAAACCAGACCCAATGTCAGCGGCCCAGCCAGGCAATGGTACCTGGCCAGTTCCACCAAGTGACACAGAGTGGAAGTGTAGACAGAGGGACAGGAGTCAGTGGCGGGGTCACCGTCAAGGACCCAGGGGCTATTGCTGGTGCTAAATGCTCTTCCTGGCTTGAGGACCCCGCCTGCAGCTCCAGTTCCACCAACCTTGAAAGGCCAGGGGCTGACTCAGCAGGCAGACACACACAAGCCTGACTCTGCACCCACTGCTCGAAAGAGCTGCTCAAACATGGAACTGCCCCCTGAGGTCCCCACTTACAGACAGAGGGGTCTCTGGGCTCAAGACTTCGATCTCCTAGAATCAGAAGCCCCTGGTGATGCCGATGCCAGTGGTGAGGGCCTCCGGCTCTGGGAGACTGAGAGTCCTGAAGCAGATCTCCCAGAGGGTGACCTCAAGAGGTACTGTTTCTTCCCCTTCTGAAGGAAAGAAGAAGAACTCAAAGTCGAGCAGTGCCAACAATCCATCCAGAATGGGGAACAGGACCATTCTGTTGTGGTTTCAGTAAGACTGTCCTTTCTCCCGAGCACTGGACTATCCTTGGTCAGAACCTTTCCCTGAAGAAAGTGGACCAGTCATGGCCCAGCTGCCAGAGCGGCCTGCCTGAGAAGGCTCCATACTGTCGTCCTCCATGGCCATCGACTGTAGAGTCAGTAGAGTTGTAGAAAACTAACAGAACTATTTTTGTAAAGTCACTAAACTGACACAAAAATAAACTCTAGTTTTAAACACTAAAACTGAGAAAAACTGAATGTGTTGTCATATAGACATGAAGTTCCGACTCCCAGTGGGCCAGTAACGTTGTCACTGATGTGCACTTGACAGTAGGGGAAAAAGGAACTGAGGCCGTTGAGGGATGGTATCGAGGTAAACTATGCAGCAATCTGGTAGTGCCATGCGTGCGTGTAGCTTACCTCAGAGCCAGCCCTCCTGAAAAAGTCTGGCTCTCACGGGGTCCTAGTGCCTCTAACTAGACCCAACAATGTGAATCAATGGTGCTGATTTTTGGAATATCTGATCTTGTACCTGCAGGAGGACATCAGAGCTACAGAGAACCAAGATATTTGGGAAGGGGGGCACCAATACAGAAGTGTTGTGGGCACAGGTAGTCACAGATAAGGGGATGGATTATTAGAGCTGGGTGGCATACAGACAGCCATTTCAAAAGGAGGAAGCAGACAAAGAGTTGGGAAAGATAACAAAAAGGGTGGCGAAGCACAGTGAGGTGCTACTAATTTGGAACTTCAACATGCCAGACATGGATTGGAGGGTCCCTGTAGCAGCAAGTGCAAGAAACTAGAAGCTGACAGAATCCCTACAGGATGCATTCTTGGTGCAGAAATAGGAGGAACCCACAAGGGAGGGGGGTGTTTTTAGTTTTGTCCTCACAAATAGTGAGAGCATTGGAGAGGTCACAGTAAGGGAACCAGCGATCGCCTGATCATGTGGTTTGACATAAAACTAGAGATAAAAAGCAAGCACTCACAAACTAAGTTTTTAGATTTTAGAAAGGATGATTTTTGTGGGGGTAGCAGCTGCAGTGGATAGTAAATGGAGACTGATTCAAAGAAATGCTGTTTGAAGCAACAAGTCTCTGTATTAGGACAGTAGGAAAACACAGGAAAATAAGAAAACCAATCTGATACATAAAGAAGGAGGGGGAGGCAGTAAAGGAGAAACGGAAAGCCTTCAAATAATACAAATCCAACCAGACAGATGAAAGCAGGGAATTGTGCTAAATCATGATGAGTGTTGCCAATAAGAAGATTAGGAAGGCAAAGTCGGAAGCAGAGGTAAGGATAGCAGGGGGGAATAAGGGGGAGAAGGCATTCTGCTACATTTGGTGCAAGTGCAAATCCAAGGGAGGAAAGAATAGTTAGACTGAAGAGGGAAAGATGGGTGGAAGATGAGTATAGCAGAAATACTAAATGATTATTTCTGCTCGATATTCCTGGTAGAAGACAAGGGGACACTACCTGAATACAGTCTCAAGGCTAAAAAGGCAGTGAGGGAGGGGCCAAATTTAACATGCAACTGATCCTTAAACAGAGGGTGCTGAAGGGTCAAATAGCCCCAAAGATTGCAAAATTAATGGGACCCGACGGGTTGCACCCTAGACTGCTAAAAAAACATGTGGCAGGAGCTGGCCACATCAGTAGCAGACATCTCCAACTGTTCACTGGAAACTGGAGTGGTGCCAAGCTATTGGAGGGCCGCTCATGTGGTACACCTGAACAAGAGCAGGGATGAAGCAGGTAACTACAGACCAGTCAGTCTGATGTCTACTGTAGGCAAATTAGTTGAGGCCATTGTTAAACTAGCACACCTGTTGTCACCCAGCACCCCACCCCCAAAATAAAACCCTCGATTAGGCTTTTAAGCCCCCCAAAAGTGTTTCATCACATGTCTGCTGTAATATTTAATCTATTCTGTGGGCTGTAATGTGAACACTCCCGAACCTGTGCGACTCCATTTTACATTCACAGCACCGTGCCACTCACCGTATCACTTTATACAATGAGCGGCACTATCTTGAGAATCTGAAATGGTGCTGTGAAGCTCTGGGAGTACAGTTCCCACCACTTATAATGGGCATGTTTGTGTAGTTGTAATTTGCCCGTTATGGAAGATGGATGCTATACTCAATTGAAACGTGCCTTGCTGACTTGCTACTGTTAAACCGTTAAACATGTATAGAACTTAACGCTGTATTCACTATTCACTATGACAGTACCCAGATAATCAAATTTAGTGTGCAAAGCTATATCACATTTTATTTAGTGAGGACACATAAATAAATAAGCAAGTAGAACTTTTAAATGTTAAAATGTGTACTGTGGGACTTCCGGTGACATCATACCCTCTATGGCAGCATAGCCCATTCAGCTCCCGAACCTCCTGGATAAAAACCTCCTAAATACAGCGTTTTTCAACATAAAACTACCAGGTGCTGTGAGGAGATTCTTTAATCATGCCAAGGAGAGGTGAAAGAAAAATGTTCAAACCTGACGAGGGGAGAGATGAGGGTGGATTGACCGACGGAGACTCGGGCAGCGAGGGATCACAGGCCTCGGCCTCCTCTCATCGTAGCAGATCCAGCACCAAGCAAATGCCGCTGGCTGCGATTCAAAGGCAGATGAAATTGGTCCTTTCAGAGCTGCAGGACTTCCGCAAGGAGATGCGCTCCACGGTGACTGCTCTTCGTACTGACATCACCAAAATAGAAACCTGTCACGAAACCCTTGAGTCACAGGCTGTGGAGACAGACAGCAGAGTAGACTGCTCAGAACTAGCAATTACTCAACTGCACCAGGAAATCCAGGAATTATAGGCAGGAGCGGAGGATGCGGAAAGTCGCAATAGACGGAATAATATACGTATTTCTGGTATACCCGAGGGAACTGAGGGTACCTATACGCTCACATTCATAAGGCAACTTATACAAGAATCCATACAACTCCCTGAGTCTCTGACCTTGGAATTGGATCGTACCCACTGCACATTCAGTCCCAAACCAGCGCAAGGTGCCCGCCCTCACACCATAATTGTTCGGTTCCTCAGACTCCAAGAAAAAGAGACAGTCTTACACGCTTCCTGGAAACAAGGGGAAGTTCTTTTTCAAATACACCACTTATATTTAGAGAATGACTATGCCCCTGAGATAATGAATCGAAGGAAACAGTATATACCAATCATTCGAGTGCTCAAGGCTGAAGGGCTATGGTTCCGCACCCCTTATCCCACCAAGATAGTAATCCATTTTACTGATGGCTCACAGACCTTCGAAACGGTGATGGCAGCCATCACTGAACTGAAAAACCAGCAAATAGAGATGCAACAGGGCCCAATGATTCAGAAGCCAACCCTTGCCTCTAAACTATCACAGTGGGTGTGGAATGCAGTAACAAAGGCGTCACGCAGAAGACAAGGGCAGGAAGCCATCAAGCAAATCACTACCTCCCTCCGCCAGCAATCACAGAGTTCAGCCACTGATACGAATACCACGAGGCCTAACAGTAAAGGATCCCCATGCTGAAGCATTTGGGACAGCGCCCGACAGAATGAGGAAAGGACTCTGTTATAAGGAGCTTGGCCTACAAGACATACGGGACATGAAGGGATCCCAAGATTCCTCCCCTTTTCTTTCTTGGAGTGGCTGAAGATGCCCTGCACCAAAGAGTAAGCACCTACAGGGACAAAATAACTCGACATCAAACTCTCAGATAAGTCCCAGTCGACTAAATTTTCTATCTATGTTTTCTAACTAACAAACTGCAGATTTAGGGGTCAGATTAATTGCTCCCTTCAGCAAATAGTTGCTCTGACCCCCGACTAAGATACTAAACTAATTCTCTTAAATGGCAAGACAAGGTGAAAAACCTGCTCCCCATCATTCCTATCTCTATCTTATGCTCCTATTACCTAGACTGGGACTGTAACACATTCTAATACCTACTAACCATCTATACGGAGGAAAATATTGGGAAACTGTAGGGGTGAATATGCCTATTAAGGGTAAATTGAATGATTGAAAGCTAATGGTACTGTACCTCGTATGTAATTCTGATAATTCTGGGGCAGATGCCCAGGATAGCTGTTGTCCGTGCCCTACGCCCTCACCATAACCCCGATTACTCTGTACATCCTCTCACCTGATTTCTTGCCTCAGAAAGATATGAGATCTGACCATGAAATTTTCTCTTATCGAGTCTGAGTGGCAGTTGGGGATCCGCCCCCCTCATCAGACCCCTTCTTAATCCCACACTCCTCTTCAACACGGTAAACCAATATAGGGGAGGATCAGGGACGGTATTGACATCACCAGCTCCTACTTTTACCTCCCCCAATTGACACCAGAAGTGTCAAACGCTCTCAACACTACCGAGAGCATAGGTGAGTGTCTTGAACACACACCAAGGTCATGCCATATGAACGACAAAATGGAAGTACTCTCACCAGATGGCTGATCAGTCTGGTTCTGTTGGCCCAGTTGGCCCAAATAGGTTTGGCCAGTTGAAGTTTTTTAGATGTTTTACACAGTTAGAGAAGAGTTCTCCTCGCTACACCCAATGTAGACAGTCGCATTTCTCCCAAAAAATAAACAAATATTTCAGTGTCAGTAAACCGACAGTTCAGGGTTCGGCATGTAACATTCTTTTTAATGTTCGTAATATGATACAATGTCTGAAACACCTTTGCAGATCTTTTCATTGAATGTTAATGGGCTGGGCAGTCCTGTCAAGAGAACAAGAATGATTTCATTATTTAAAAAGACCCATGCAGGAATAATATTTATGCAAGAAACACATATGAGCAAAGCGGAGCATGGAAAACTAGCAAGGGAAGGCTTTTCACAAGTCTTTTCCTACTCCTTCCCTAGTGAAAGGAAGGGGGGGGGTCACCATATTGATCTCTAACCTTACTTCCTTTAAAGCTACTTCTGAATGGGCTGACCCTGAGGGTCGCATGGTGGTGGTCCAGGGTTTGCTGCAGGGCAGGAAGGTTACACTTGCTAATGTGTATTTTCCCTCTGGTTCCACCCAGCAAACTCTCCGTTCCCTCTTGAATAAGGTTGTCCAACTTACTAGGGATACCCTGGTACTAGCAGGAGATTTTAATATCACCCCCAACCCAAACGTTGACTCCACTGGGGTTACAAGTGGAAGACAACCGGCACCTGACACATTTTTTAAGAGTTTTATACAGGAGGTGGGTTGGGCTGATGCATTGTGCACCCTTTACCCTAGAGAAAGGAGATACACTTTTTACTCTACTGTACACGGCTCCTACTCTAGGATACATCATTTAATACACAGAAAGAATCTTCAGAAACTCTTAGAGAGGCAACTATTGGTGGTGATTTGCTTATGCAGCTCATGATACTTTGCATTGTGGGGGCAAGTGTGATTTTGTATTTCTTTGAAAATTGGCTTCCTGGCCAAATGCCCTTTGGGGTAACCACTGCCTCAGTGCTTGCACACAGAGGTTCTTTGTCCTTTATTGGTGATATTGTCCATACCGATCATGCCCCAGTCATTACTACATGGGATTTAGGCCTTGAGAAGCGAAATACGCTGTGGAGACTGAATCCTGTCCACCTTAAAAGTGCCCAGTTTCGAGAATTCCTTGATGAGAAAATACAAGAAATTCTGAGGGACAATTCAAACCCGGAAATTACCTCTACTATTAGATGGGACATGCTGAAAGCAGTCTTACGGGGCCACCTTATCCAGTACTCCTCCTTCCAGGCTAAACAACAGAGGGAAAAACAAACACGCCTGGAGGTGACCCTCCACTTTCTCCAGGCTGCCCATCAGCAGGGGGACAACTCAGTAGAGGCTCAGTTCACACAGGTTAAGCAGGAGCTAGAATCCCTAGTTCGGCAGAATACAGAGGTGGCATTAGCCTTCCTACGGCAAAGATATGGGGGAGGTAGGACCAAGGGCTTCCCATCTACTGGCCTTGAGGTTACGAAGACAATGCCGGCTTGCCACTATACCCACTATCAGGGACCCTACATCAGGCACCATTTATTCCAAAATTGACCAGGTCAACAACATTTTTAGTGATTACTATAAAACACTGTATACACCAGACCATCAATTAGACCCAGGAGATATTGGAACCTTTCTTTCACCACTGAACATCTCTAAGCTGAATGAGGACCAACGATCCTCCTTAATCTCCCTCAAAACATATCCTAAATTGAAAGCAGCCATCTCCCAATCCAAAACCACGAAGACCCCTGGCCCTGATGGGTATGGTACAGAGTTTTATTAACTCCTAGAACAAACACTCGCTCCAACTTTTAAGGGCCTACAACGATGTACTACAGGGCATGGTGAACCCCGCCCACCAAGCTGGTCATACGCCGTAATATCCCTTATTCCCAAGCCCGGTAAAGACCCAAAAAGTTGTGCATCATGTCGCCCAATTTCAATTTTAAATGTAGACTATAAATACTTGATGTCTATTCTGGCTAAATGCCTAGACACAGTCCTCCCTGCAATAACTGACCTAGACCAGACAGGCTTTGTCAGTGGTAGATCCACTATGGATAACACCAGAAGGGCCCTGCATTTAGTACAAGTAATGCAAACTGTGGTAACACCCTCAGTCCTACTCATCTTAGACGCTGAGAAGGCATTTGATAGAGTCTCATGGCCTTTCCTATTCGCTGTTATGTCAAAGATTGGTTCCCCCTTCCTTTTTTCCCCTCTGATAAAAACACTTTATTCTTCACCCCAAGCTAAACTCACATATTCCCATAGCTGGAGGTTGTTTTCCTGGCAGATATTGACCAGGTTCTTCCATACCTCCGCAGTGACAGCACATTTTACTCCGGCCCAATTGGGGGCCTGTTGGTGGCAATGCGGCGAACCCAGGGTGTACCACACCCATATATTTTGGGCCTGCCCCTTGATACAGACCTTTTTGACTTTATTACAAGTGGAACTGAGATCTCTCTTCGACACCTCACTTACCCTAACTGCAGATTTATTTATTCTTCACATTTTCCCCCCAGAGTTCAAAGATTCACTCACATGATACCTCTTGGGAGTTCTCCTGCTAGCAGCCAAGAAGGCTTTGAACTGACACAGGCTTACCCCCAGTGCCCCTACCACTTCAGAATGGAGAGAGATTGTTATTCGGATTTATAGATCAGAAAGAATTTCTTACCATCTAAATGACAAAACTGACCCACGCACATTGAAATGGTCTAGATTGGTACTCTAAATCATGTCTAAGGATCCCTCATTTGTCCCTTAAAGGAGCACCTTGGAGAGAAGGGTCACTAGAATTGGAGAACCCCTAAATTTGACCCTGAACAACCTAATTAATAGTATTAGATTCCCAGGTAATTAAGTATGGGTTTTGTTTAAATGTATAATTTAACTGTATTAACTATTTACAGCTAGAAAACTGCATTTTACATTCTATAAGTTATAATAGCTGCTATGCCTTACTCATTTATTATTTGACATTGAAATTCCTCCCCTTATATGTATTTTCTTTTTCTACCCTTTTATTAAGATATTGAATAAAGTATAATTACAGTGCTACGCAGATTGATTTATCTTGTAACCAGAAGTATACTATGCATTTAATGAACTGTGACTGTCTGTACCACTTCCCAACCGAAGTTGAAAAATGTTGAATAAAAATTATAATAATAAAAAAAAATGTGTACTGTAGTGGCGCAACAAGGCGCTGATCCTACTTCTGGTTGTTGAAACGTTCAGTGATCCGTGTCTGCACCGTTTTCTGTCAGCAGTAAGGTCAACAAGTGGTCTCCACCTTCTAAAGTAGCTCCCAGTCAGGCAGAAGTGTTTTTTGTTGTTCCATTGCCCGTCGCAGTGTAAGAATAGCGGAGCGAATGTCCGATGGTGTAACGGTGATCTCAGCTTCCTCCTCTTCTGGATCTTGTTCAGTGTCATCTGTTACATCACCAGCCATAGAACCAATCACTGCAGCAATGTCATCCTCTGGTGGACTGTCATTTGCACCTAGCTGGCAAAGGTCATGAAATTCCTCGTCCGTGAGACCATCGGGAGCTGTCACTTCAGACAGTGTTTCACTTAAGTTTGGTTCTGATGCAGTGCCCTCTGCTTCTATTTTAAAGCCTGCCTTACGGAGGCAGTTCTGTATGGTTTGCTGGCTGACAAGATCCAGGAATGTTTTAGCAACCATATGGCATCAAGGAAAATTTTAATTTTTTTTCATACAGTCAGCAGCACTGATGTCTGGGTTGGAATCTATTTCAGCAATGACATATTCCCTCATGGACGGGACATAGTGTTGCTTCGTACAGTAAATTATCCCCATGTCCAAAGGTTGAAGCAGGCAGGTTTTGTTCACAGGAAAAAAGACGAGTTACATTTCACAAGCCAGCAACTTGTGGGTGTCTAGAGAAATTGTCCAGTATAAGAACGATTTTTCGACTCCGCGACCTCTGGTCCCATGCCAACAACCACCCAGAGAAAAATCTCTCCAGTCGAGCAAAGGTAGGATAGACATATGGGGATGGTGAGTTTAACAAACATGAAAACACTTCAATACTTGAATCATGTTCCCTTCCCCCCCAGTGTATGTACGTTTTAGAAACATGGTTAGCTGGGTGTCTGCTTTTTTATCTTTTAGATAATTCCTGAAGAAGACCTATGCTTGAAATGTCGATTCTAACTCCATTTCCAACCTTCAGTGTGCATTTAAGTACCATTTTGTCAAGTTTTCAATGTGTGCTACAACCGTTAGCTGTGCAAGTGCCCTCAAAATTTCATCTTTGCTGTGGGGTTCTGGTGTCCTTGTTCCTGCCTTTGATCTCTATATTATGTAATGAACTTGGATGCAATTGTAAACAAGAATAATTTCTCAATTTGCTCTCCAATAAAACTTGATGATGATGGTGCACTGCCCAAGGACTAGGGCTCTACAGAAGAGAGATTCTTGAAGAAGCCAGATGCCAGAAGGGGAAGGAAACAGATTCATTTTAGTGCTTTACACTATTTTTAAGCGAAAAAGATGTTTCAGGACTAGAGGGTATGGAATGAAGCTGGAGGAAGGACGATTCAGAGGAAACGTGAGAAAGAATTTCTTCACAGAATGGGTGGTGGACAAGTGGAACACCCTGCCAAAGTGGTGGGGGCTGAAACAATCACAGGATTTAAGAATGCATGGGATAGACATAAAGGAATTCTGGAGGTCAGGGTTAAGGAGCAACAGATTTCTAGGAAAACAGAAAGTAAACTTACAAGCTCAAATGGGCAGACTGGGTGGTCCATAGGCCCTTATCTGCTGACACGGACTATGTATCTATGAAGAAGACAGTCAAATTGTATAATTCAAAAAAATCCAGGGATCCCAGATCTACTGGAATTTCTGCATTTTATAGGAAAACAGTTCAGTCTACAGAGAAATTGCTACCATATACAGTACATTACTCGTGTTGCTTTCATGGGACAACAGTGTATTTCAGGTTCCATAGGAAATAAAATACAGGAAAATACAGGAAGATCACCCTGTAGTTACAAAAAATTGTCAAATTAATCTGGAAACACGGTTATCTGGCTGATATCTCCCCACGTGTCACCAGCAGCACTGTGCCTCACTCATCTCCACATACCGGTTGGGGTCCCTTCCCGCCTACTTATCCCAGCTCATCTCCCCCATCCCTCTTCCTCTACTCCTTGCACGTCGGGGACCTGCACACTTTCTCCCTTCCTCACCCACACTCCTTAGCCGGAAAATCTGCTTTCTCATACCATCTCCGTTCGCACTGGAATCAACTACCATCCTCCATCTGTTTTACTCCCTCCCTCCCTTGGACACTTATTAAAACATCTTCCTCCTCCCCCTTGTTCCTACCTACCTTCTTTGTACACCTCTTCCTAATCTTCCTGACCCCACCTACAGTATGAGTACTGGGTCAGCATCCCATCAATTGGGTTCCATCAAACTTCTGAATTTACCTTATTTGTACATATGTTTTGATTCAGCATGCTATTTATTGGACAACCTGTTGCAATATTTTGGCATTACTGTCTGTACTGTACTTTGACTTATGTCATTATTTTTGTAATTATTATTATCAGCCTGGTTTGTATTTCTTTGTATATTCCCCTTCTCTTTCATAGAAACATAGAATTTGATGGCAGATAAGGACCGCTTGGCCCACCTAGTCTGCCCATTTTCCTACGTAACAGATAAGCTGCAGATCCTAGTTAACCAACAGCTTACTTTCTCCTACCTCCTACTAGGACTGCCTTATGTCTGTCCCATGCATTCTTGAATTCCTCCACTGTTCTTGACTCCACGACCTCCTCAGGGAGGCTGTTCCATGCATCCACAACCCTCTCTGTGAAAAAATACTTCCTCACATTACCTCTGAGCCGTCCCCCCTCTATCTTCAAATTGTGCCCCCTTGTTCTTGCACATCTCTTTTTCTGAAAGATGCTACCCTCTTGTACTTTGTTGATTCCCTTGAGGTACTTGAGAAGTTTCTATCATCCCCTCTCTCCCTTCTTTCCTCAAGGGTATCCATATTAAGCTCCTTTAGTCTTTCTTCGTATGTCTTCTGGTGCAGACTCTGCACCATTGTGGTTGCCCTCCTCTGGAGTGCCTCCACTCTGTCTATGTCTTTGCAGAGATGGGGTCTCTAGAACTGCACACAGTACTCCAGATGGGGTCTCAGCAACTGTCTGTACAGAGGGGTAACAACTTCCTGTTTTCTACTATTGATGCCGCTTCCTATGCATCCCAGTATCCCCCCAGCCTTTCTTATTGTCTTCTCACATTGCTTGCCCACCTTTAGGTCATCTGATATAATTACCCCCAGGTCCCTTTCCATTTTTACTGTTGTCAGTATCTCACCCCCCATTGTGTACACTTCCCCTGGGTTTTTGTTTCCCATGTGCATTACCTTCCACTTCTTTGCATTGAATCTGAGCTGCCATACATTTGACCATTCCTCCAACCTTGCCAAGTCCCTTCTCATCCTTTCCACTCCATCTTGTGTTATCAACCCTGTTGCAGATCTTTGTGTCATCTGCAAAGAGACATACTTTTCCTTCCAGTTCCTCTGCAATGTCACTTATAAAGACATTAAAAAGGACCAGTCCCAGTACTGAACCCTGTGGTACCCCGCTAGTAACCCTCCTTTCTTCACTGTGTACTCCATTTACTACTACCCTTTGCATCCTGTTGTCTAGCCAATTTTTTTATCAGGCTACCACCTTGGGACCCACTCCAAGGCTGGCTAACTGTGTATTAATCTTTGTGTGGGACTGTATCAAATGCCTTGCTAAAATCTAGGTAGCCCTCCTGGTCTACTACTTGGTCACCCAGTCAAAGAAATCTATTAGATTCGTCTGACATGACCTTCCCATTGTGAATCCATGCTGCCTGGGGTCCTGTGCCCCACTGACCTCTAGGTACTGAACAATTCTTTCCTTCAGAAGTGATTCCATCATTTTCCCCACCACCGAGGTCAAACTAACTGGTCTGTAGTTTCCTGCCTCTGTCCTGCTCCACTTTTGTGAAGAGGAATCACACCTGTCCTCCTCCAGTCCTTGGGTACCACCCCATCCTCCCATGATTTGTTAAAGAGAGTAGTCAGCGGTGTCACTAGTTCTACCCTTAGTTCTTTTAGAATTTTTGGGTGAATCCCATCAGGCCCCATTGCTTTGTCCACCTTCAATTTTATTAGTTCTTTCAGAGCCCTTTCTTCTGTAAATGGACTGGTATTAACCCCCGTCTTCAGAGTGTTTCTCTTGTTTGGTTTAGGTACCTCCCCCTCCTCTTCCTTTGTGAATACTGAGCAGAAATATTCGTTCAGTATCCCTACTTTTTCACAGTCACCCTCTACCCACATTCCCTCCCCTTTATTGAGCCTCAGTATCCCTTCTTTGGTCTTTCTTCGCTCCCTAATGTACCTATAAAAGGTCTTATCCCCCTTCTTAACAGAACTGGCTATCCTTTCCTTGGTTTGGGCCTTTGCTATTCTGACTGCCTTCCCAGCCTCTTTCTGCTTTAACCGATAAAGGTCTCTGTCCTGCTCCTTCTGTGTTTCCTCATATTTCCTGAATGCTGTCCTTTTCTCCTTAACCTTCCCTGCCACCTCTTTTGAGAACCATAGCGTTTTTTTCCTTCGTTGTGTTTTATTGATTTGCTTTACACAAAGGCTTGTTGCCTCTGTGATGGCTGTTTTGATTACTCCCCATTGTTCCTCCACTTCTCCTTCTTGCCTGTTTGCTAGTGCTTTTCTGAGCCACTCTCTCATTTTCTCAAAGTCAGCCCTCCTAAAGTCCAATACTCTTGCTTTTGTATGGCTTGATTGTATGGCTGTGTTTATCGTGAACCACAATGTTTGGTGGTCACTTGTTCCCAGATGGCTACCCACTTCTAAATCTGAGATTCTTTCTCCATCCCCATTTGAGAGTACCAGGTCTAAGATTGCTCCCTCCCGAGCGGGTTCCAATGCTAGCTGTCTGATGCATGCCAGCTGTAGGGCATCAAGAATGACCCTGCTCTTGGATGTGCCTGTAGTAAAGGTGCTCCAGTTAACAGCTGGCATATTCAGGTCCCCCATCAACAATATCTCCCCTTTTTCTGCCACTCTAAGGAAGCCTTCTATCATTTCCTTGTCCATTCCTTCCCCCCCGAGATGGGGGTCTGTATACAACCCCCATGCGGATTGTGGTGCCATTTCCTGTCTCCAGGGTGATCCAGAATGCCTCATCTGCTCCCTGTTTACACTTTAGTTTTGTTGCTTTGATCCCTTCCTTTACATAGAGAGCTACTTCTCCTCCTTTTTTACCCTCCCTGTCCCTCCTGTAGATTGTGTATCCTGGTATGTTGACATCCCAGTCATGGTTCTCTGTGTACCATGTTTCTGCGACTGCCACAATATCCAGGCAACCCTCTTCCATCAAGGTCACTAGTTCAGGGAGCTTGTTACACAGACTACGGGCATTGGTACTCATCACCCTCCACTTTTTAACAGCCTTACCCCTTTTAGCCCCATTCCTGTCCTTACTGCCTTTACCTTTTTTTACATTTACCTCTGTTCTGCTCCCTAATAACTTCTCTACCTTGGTGTTTACCTCACTAATTACCATGTTTTGTGGGGGGAGGCTGGATTTCCTGCTCCTTTTCAGTGCCTCCCCTTGGCTAGTTTAAATGCTTGCCAATGAAGCATTTAAACCTCTCACCTGAGGATCCTGGTTCCCCGGACAGATGTAGACCATCGCACCAGTATAGGTCTGCGTCCCTCCAGGTGGCTCCCCAGTCCCCAATGAAACCAAAACCCTGAGCTCCACACCAGGTTTTCAACCACTCATTGAATTCCCTGGTGAGGAGTGCCCTAGCATCACCCTTGCCATACACAGGCAGCACCTCCGAGAAGGCTACCATATGCACTACTTGTCTAAGGCCCCCTCCCCAACTCTACAAACTCCTCTTGCACTGCTCGGATCCCATTCCTAGCCAGGTCATTTGTCCCTAGGTGGACGATGACATCCAGCTTCCTCCCTCGTTCAGCTCCTCCCACGATCCTGAAGATTCGCTTCCTGTCCCTCCAAGCCGTGGCGCCAGGAAGGCACCTTACCTCCCTCTCCCTTCCTCCCCATTTCTACCCCCCTAATGATTGAGTCCCCCACCAGGAGTTGTTTCCTTCCCCTGTGGGGTCCCATGCCACCCTTCTGTGGGTCTCCTTTGGGAATGTTCCCAGCATCCTTCTTGGTCTCCACTGCAGGTGCCTCCATAGAGGAACCACTATTCACCAGAAGAGTGAATGAACTGTGGAGAGGTACAGCTGGAGGGATGTAACTCTGTTCCACCACCCTCTCCCTCCCTGAGCCCACCCTGGTCCAGCTTCTCCTCTTTCTTGGCAATCTCTGAGGTAGTGGCATTGGCCCTGGTGGTCCCTGGGTGGGGGGAGGAGGTTTCACGAATCCTAGCCAGGTCAGCCTGGAAATGGGCAACCTCCTCTCTCAGACCAGAGAGGTGCCTGCAAATAGGGCAGCATCACAGCCTCCAGAATGTCTCCCGGAACACTGCCACCCCACAGCCATTGCACTGTACCACTTCTATCATGTCTTATTTTGTGTCCCCTCTCCTGTTTCTCTGTATTCTTACTCTCTCCTCTCCTTACAACTCTCACCCTTTCTGTTCTGGGACAGCAACTTCCTATCTTCTTCAATAGCCTCCTCCTTCCTTGCTCAATGTCAGACCACCAGCAACTAGGGGGGGATAGTGAGCTACTTTTTTCCTTTAGGGTTGACAAAACCAATGTTTCTCTATGATCCTTTCCTTCCTACTGCCAAACAGGAAGTTCTTGCTGACAGTCAAATCCAGTGGCTATAAAAGTAGAGCTGGCTTAGGGTGGGTGGGATGGAGGGCAATTAGTAAGAAAAAAGGCTAGCAACAGGAAGTTGTAATTTGAGTCACCTGCGTTTATAGTGTCTAAGCCACACCCCCAGTTAAGCTCTCTTTCCTCCTACTGGTTTAGCAAAGTCAGCTGATACAGTACCCTTCCCAGCACAGAACACACACACTATCTTTCTTTCTTTTCTTTCTTTTTTTTAACCCCTAAATAAGACCCCTTCTACTTCTAATAAAGTATCTGTCTACTTAATCTCAACAGACACTGACTCCTGCTGAGATATAAGTTTTAAATTAATAAGAAAATGTAGCTTTTTTTAGTTAGCTGCTTTCTGCTCTACAAGCAAGGCTAGCAACTTTCCTTTGGGTTGCATTTGGAAACGAACCTTGACTCAATGTGCCTCTCCCAGTCACCAATTTTCAAATAAAATATATATATTTTTTTAATTTCTTAGATGTAAAACCTCCACAGAAGAGTTATTAAAAACCTAATGCTGTGCCAGCCAAGAGTCGCAGTAGTGGGGAACAATGTATATTCTAAATTCCAGCAAAACATCAGAATCGAGCTGTACAAAATTCTCCTCGGTATGTGAATTTCTAGACAATCCATTTGCTACTGCTGAAGACATTTTGCATGCAAACAGGCTATAAGAATTTGTGCCCCGTGCTGCCAACATGGAGTGGGCATGACCGTCAGCTGTGAGGGCAGACCCTAGTCTGACTGGAGGGCAACACTGAACAAGAAAAAAACTTTGTAACTCTGAAATAGTTCTGTGTTGGTCTAAGGAAAGGGATGCTCCATTCTTTGACAACGCTTGATGAGTTTATAGGTATGGCAGTACAAGACACTTAATAAAAAAGGAGCCTCCATTCCAAGAAATGCCATAAAATTCAAACTGTACTGGATGATGACAAAATAGTACGGTGAAATGAATATTAAGGGAGGTTCCCTCTCAAGAAATGTCATGAAATACCATAATGTACTGGATAATGACATAATAGGAGGATGAAATGAATATTAAGGGAGGCTCCCTCTCAAGAAATGCCATGAAATATCCTGATGTACTGACTAATTACGTAATAGGATGGCGAAATGAATAATAAGGGAGGCTCCATCTCAAGAAATGCCATAAAATATCATATGTACTGGATAATGCCGTAATAGGATGGTAAAATAATAGCATGTTGGGATTTGGAAAAGGACAGTGTCTTCATGGTAAGATGGACTAGACTAAGCAAACTATTGACTACAAAGAAGTCATTTCCTGTTTCATCAGGAATGGAATTCTTACTAACTTTGAAACTGAAACTACAGAGAATGGAAAAATCCCATTTCTTGTTTGGTTACTGTTACAGCAACAGTAAATTTCTAAGAAAATATGGTTTTTAAAAGCAAAAGGGCTGAAAGAACTTAAAAACTGATTTATGAGTTCAGCTTTCTAAAGCAAGATGGAAAGTAACAGAATGAGACATTTTGACTTCAAAACATGAAAACCAGTGATAAGCTTTAATTCCAAGGAGATCTGTAAAAGAACAAAACTGTTTACTCCAAAATGACTTACGATCTCATCCTGACCTGGACCAAAAGCCATTTTTTGCCTAATAAGGGACAAGCATCATCATGGAACAGGTCATCATAAACTTATTATTTCAGTGTCACGTAAACCAATCTTTATATTTCCTTTAAATATCTAGTTTGAAATTACTTCAATTGGTTTAATGTGGTGGATTCCTAATTTCGGCTGCCTGCCTTGAAACTGTGCACGAAGACCAATAACCTTTGTGAGTTACTAACATTTACCTCTAGAACAGTTTCTTCACACTTTTTTTTATTATGTGTAACTTTACAATAGTTTTTAGATTTGTCGATAAACTACTAAGCAATATGTAATTTTGGTTTCATGATTTATTAGTTTATCTATTTTATTATTTTTAATTTCCCTCATCAGTTACTATACTTTTATTATCTTTATGGTATTAGACATGATCATAATGTAACACAGTAATGTGACATTGTATTGTGCAGTTAAAAAAAAACTAAGAATCCATCTTGTTCATCCCTACTGATGCACAGAAGTTACTGTGTCCCAATTTGAGTAATGACGAGCATTCAAGTTTAACTGTCCAAATGGTATCCCCTTCTTGTGCTGTGAAACCCTCAATGCTATTCTCCCTCGGGAACTTGTGGGGTTTGGTTTTGAAAGTCTAGATGGCGGAAGCCTCCACTACCTTAATCTGCAGACTATTCCACATACTGGTCACCATCTGTGTGAAGTAATGCCTTCTGTTTCCCCATCATCATGTCCCTCTCCTTCAGTTTTAAAGCACCCTCTAGTTTTGCTTGCACTCACCAGTTAACATAGTTGTATATGCTGCATCATGTCTACTATTTTCAGTATTCATAACACTATGATCATGTTTTCCCTGCAACCTTCCATGGCACTATAGATGTAAATTCCAAGGCAGGGACTTTGAAGTTCCACAGATTACTTTGGCCACGTTCTATGGCAAAGGATTAAGTGCTGCAACACATTAATAAAGGGCTAGCTATACACATCTAAATATTTTTTACATCATCACCTCCTGTAGAGTACAGCTGAGCTTTTTCTGGTAGTGCAGATATGGCAAAGATTATTTTCAGGAAGAGATGAATGAGCGTGTCAGTAAAAATTCATTTCCACCAATACAGACCCAATTTGTTTGGGATGGGCAGCAGCATCCTCCATTTAACAGAGTATGCTTTGGGACGAGAGTGAATGAGGAAGGGTTCTGGTGCAGCACTTGGTGTGTGTTGTGGCTATCTATGTACAGTAGTTGCTTGGCTGGTCAAAGTGCCATTAGTGGTACCCTTTCCGTGGTATATCTATTTGCCACTGGATGCCAACACAGGTGGTCACCACCACATGTATGCCGCTGTGTACCCAAAGACACAGAACCATAAGTGCCATCCTGTGATGACAGTTGGCTCTGTTTTGAAAAAATGTCTCTTTGCCATCGGAGAGTATCACAGGTGGGCACCACCGTATGGGTATGGCAGTATGCCACCAGAAACAGAACACTGGGTGACATCCAGTACCTGCGGCCAGCTGATGATTCAAAAAGTGATTACTTGCTACAGGACAGTGTCATGGGCAGGCCCCACTGTATGGATCCATCTCTAGCACCACAGGACATGGAAATGTGCGCACCATCCTTAAAATGTGGACAGTGATTTTAGAAAAGTACATACCTGCCTGGGACAGCACTATGGGTGGGTGCCACAGTATGACTACGGCTAGGCAATGTAAGATACAGAACTGTGGGCACCACCCTCAACTACTAGATGGTCTGCAGGGGTAATTTTATTCCAAACTCTTCATGTGGCACTGACTGATAAAATACATTTTGTGAGGTTACCTTTGTATAGCACTTTGTTTTGGGTAATTTTTTTTTTTAAACACACACACACAAGCACACACACCCACCCCTACCTACCTCTGGTCACATCCCCTCCAAATTTTAGTGTTCTGTTACTTTTCTCCCTTGTTTCTTTCAGGCTATTTACTATGCACTTTCTCTGCTGTGCATTCTGTTTCTCTTTTCTTTTTGCTGTTTTTGCCATTTCTTCCATTTTATTTTTTATAGCTTTCTTTTATTTCATTTCTTTGTACTCTCTCACTTCTATATGTTCTCTGTGATCCTCGTTTCTGTTCATAAATGTGTTTATTTTCCCTAATTTATTTCCCCACCTTGATTTTGTCCAGGATTCACAAGGCATGGAAGCCATTATGAAACTAATTAAAAGTGCAGTTTCTCAAAGACTGTGGTTTCAGTTAGTGCCACTACCACTATTACAGTCTGGGAGGAAAACACCAAATCACAATTCCTAGTGATTCAACACGATAATCACGTCACAGCCACAGCAGACAGGTTCACTTTTTGTGATGTGATATAAGGTAAACTGTTCACTGCTGGCTGATGATTTAAGAAAAGCAGCTGTTTGCTATGACAAAGCCACAGGTGGGTGTCACTGCATGGATATGGCTAAGTACTGCATGGGATGGCGGGTACCATCCATAGTTATTTACCAAATTCTGAGTGCACTTGCCAGCAGGTTAAACGTCTGCAGCAACATCCTAGCAGTTCTAACTTCTGCTGGTATTTTCAGGTCTGTAGAACTGCAGAAAGCAAGGGGCTTTGATTAGAGCACATTCAAACATTCCTGGTTACTTTTGCCCCCTAACCTCCTAATCAGCTTGGTGGTTCTCTGTTGGGGTCTTTTGAATTGATGACTGATGACACTGTAAAGCAAAACCAGTCGGAAGTTGCAGTGGTCCTGCTAACATTCCACGAGGGAATGACACATTAGGAACTAGGTATTTGCTTTCTGCTCTGCAATAAAACTGTCCTGTATGCTTGCATATTTTTTCTGCCTGTGGTGCCTTATTTCACTTTGTGGCAGTAGGTGGTGCAGAATTTCTTGTGTTTAGCTGTTGCCTTTATCTCCTGCACACCCAACAGCTGGGTGGCCTTGTTTGTTGTGTGTGCATTTTAACTCCTCAATGAATTACACTACCATAGTGACCAGGAAAAGATGGTTGCAGTACTCCAGGTGCTGTCTAGCCAAGGCCTTGCACTGGGGGAGGAAATAATCCCCATTGACTTGCTCTGTACGCCCCATATTTCCCAATACTGTATTTGCACTCCTGACTGCCTGCAGCACATGGCCTGTCTGGCATCACAGAATTTAAACCAGGCTTCCATCCCCTGCCCTGCCTGTTCCTGGTTACCAACAAGTTCAATGTACAGAGGCCAAAGGTCCTGCACTATTCCATGCTCCCTTCCTCCAACAGGGCTGGTCTGCTAAGTCATGGTGCATGCCCAGTGCAAGTGCTCATTAGTTGAGTTGATGTTGGCTGCTGAGTGCCATTCCCAGTCATAATAAAAGGGAAGGGTGTATGCTTGTGCCAGTTTTTTCTGAGCTTTAGCTTGGAGCCTCAGCTAAGAGGAGTGCAGAACTGCAGACAGTGAGATCAGCAGCTTCTCCTCTACTTCTGAGCAAGATGTTTCTGAGTGACTGTGCAACGGTGCATCATTTTGCACAGCCCCTCGATAGCACCTTTGAACTGAGACCCAAGTGTTTAATTAAATGTTCTTTCGCTTTTAGCCCACAACAGGACTTAGTCCATTCTTATTTATTTATTGAAAATTGGTAACCCAAAAAAGCCACAGAGTCAAGGTTAATTTCCAGGTACAACCCATGAAAAGGGAAATAGCAATACTTAATATACAACCTGTAGTCAACATATATATTGTAGAAAAATGCAAGGTGCAGCACAAATACAGTAATTAATATATACAAAGCAGTGAACAGTGTACTGGCTAGTATATCAAAACTAAAGCACTAGTACGGGAACACTAAGGCTAAGTATAGAAGAGTACCATAGTAAAACAAAATACTGCTAGGGCAGGTGCAGGAGGGGTAAGCAATTGGTCTGATCTGGCATTTGAGAAAGAAAAGAGAAGGGGAGCGGCGGAGGATGGGAGGCAGTTTGCTCCATATGGAAGGAAGATGTGAGGAGAAACTACATTTCCCAGCAGCAGAGTTGGAGTGAGGAACGGAGAAAGTACATGAGTCACAACAGTGAGGAAAATAAGAGCCAGATGGAATAGGAGAGTCAAGCCAGTATGGTACTCCCTTGCTATAACAAATGCTTTTGAAGCCACGTCCACCGTTCATAATAGCTCCTCATTCATTAAAGCAACCAACACTAATATGGGACACGCTGCAGGGTGAAGTACATGTACAGGAGATGGTGGTGCTTAATAAAGTTTGAGGAAACTAATGTGAACCGTGTGTTAGTTTTTTTTTAATGTTTTGTTTTACTTTGCTTGGTGAGAGTTGTTCAAGTTTTTTTTGTGTTACTTGCTTGGTGTACGTTAGTCTTTGCTGTACTGTGAAAACCGGACTTTTCAGTCCTTTTCTTTAGTCCCGAAAAATCTATCATTTTTGTCTGCTTCTCTGTTTTGCTAGCAGCTACATCCTTGGCAAAGGATAAAAGCTGTCGTAGCTGAATACTCCATATAGGATCGACTTCTTTGCTAGAGAAACATGCCAGCCTGGTTTCTAAACCTTTGATTGCTTCGTTGTTTGTCAGTGGTGGTGGTGGCTTCTTGCAACCTTCATCCTCTTCTTCTCCCTCTATGTCCTCGGTCTCGGGCCATGGGTTAAGCACAGCAGATAGAATTTCAGAATCTGATAGCTGTTCATAAGTCCTGGCAGTGTCGTCTGCTGTAAGTTGCTCCGCAGGGATAGCCTCCTGGTCTGTAGAATAAAAGAGTCTGAGATCGGTAGAGCCATCTGTGGGATTCTGCTGGCATCACCATGGTCCATGTCATCTTTGGGGGTTATGTCTTCAGCAAAAGCTGGACCTGGTGCTGCTTACCAACAGTGAGCAATAGGGCTCTCCGTCACATTGTCCCATGTTTATCCAGCCAACTGTGCCATGGTTCTTAAATTGAGGAACTTTAGGAAATCAGCCACCTGGATTCCAGTATCCACAGCAACCAAGTCACTCAGAAGTTGATTCCTGTACAGCTTGTTGAGGGACACTATGATACCTCCATCCACAGGCTGAATGTGAGAGACAGTGTTCTTTGGTAAAAGAGTACTATGATTTTCCCATGTCTCGATCTCAGTTCAGCCTCTGAGGGGTGTGCAGGGTACTGGTTGATTAGAAGAGTGTACAGTGATATAAGTGAGTATTACTGAGTGGTTCAATATTAGCGACTCAATAATACTGCTCGTTCTTACAGCGAGAGGTACGAAAGGCCTAGACATCCTGCACAGAAAGTGTAGCAGTGAGTTACACTCATTACAGCAGAATATAGGATGGTGTTTGGATAAGCCTTGCTGAGATGGCCGTTTGGTGTAGTGGCTTGAGCCACTGCCTATGGAGCTGGTGGACCCGGGATCGGTCCTGGTGCGGGAGAAATTTTTTTTAATGCTGTTTTCCTTTTTTTAAGTCCGCCCCCCAGAGTTGATAATCATTTAGTTGGGGGTGGGCTCCCATAAGGGTGGTACAGGGCGCAGAGCCCCTGCACAACAATCATTTTGTTATTGCATTGAGTGGAAAAGTGAGGCGACCGTCACTGTTTGCAGTGGTCGATGTTACATTGGTCGCCCTTTTGATGTCGGCAGCTCTTTGGTTCGTGGTTTGTGTTCGGCGTGATAAAGGAATCACCGTTATCACATAAAACCATCAGAAGCAGGGCTTTTGGCAGCAGTTTATTTTTACAGCGGAAAGCACGAAATGACATAAGGGAACTTTAAAAAACCATTCATGGAAAATAATTGACGTCATCCAGGTGTTTCGGCTATAAGTGTATTAGACAGGTAGGGATGTCATGTTGACATGATCAAAACACTGAGGGCTCTTAAATTAGCTTATGCAGAGGGGTTTAGTTTTGAGTGTGCCTGTGGTACTGACACAAAAGAGGAAGGTGACTCGATCTTTGCTGATTTAAAACTCCTTACTGGCATTCATCTCCAAGAGGCTGGTGAGAATGATATCAGGTAGACATTGCTAGAACAAATCCATTACATCCGTATTGTAAATTTGTTCTGGTTGGTAAACCCCATCTACCAGAATTTGCTTTAACTTTGGTAGAAACATGACGGCAGTGGCATTAACATTGTTCTTCTGTGATACACACTCAGCGAAAACAGTGCTGTCACTGAAACTGCCACAGCCACTCGGTTGAGGATTTAAACTTGCGTGGCTTTCTCACGGACAACTGATCCAGAGACTGGCACCCCACTAGCCTGTTGTTTGGTAAACCACAACTGTGTGGCTTTGTCAAACTCGGACTCATCGGCATGTCGGAGGTTCTTCCACTTCAGTACATTTTACTCAGCAGCCTCTTGGACAAAATCCTGAAGCACACTCTCCTGCTTCCTCCTTGTGCATACTGTCAATTTGCTATGTCCAGTTTCAGTAGTAATTTTAGCTAGGCTCTCCCCTGCCTTGAGCCTGTCAAGAACTGCAAGCTCGATCTTGACTGCATAATCGTAACGCTTCATGTTGTCACTGGAGACAGCTGTCAAATTACGTCTTTTTATAGTACCTGAAAAGCTGATGCAATCAGCTATCTGTCAGACAGGAGCCAAATGGACTGTTCACTATAGCCAAAAATTTGTTATAGCGAGGGAGTACTGTACTTAGAAACTAGGGTCACAGAGTGCATGAGGTGATGGGAGTGATAGAAAGGGAAGTGTAAAAGGTGCAGGTTTGAGTACAAGGAGGAACATTAGCAGCAAAACAGCAGAGGTCTGGCAAGGAAGGCATTAACTGTTTATATTAGATTTACATTTACTGTTCATTCTTCGTCCTCAATAACTCATTTATTTATTCTTCACTGTTATACTGTACTACCACATTTTTCAGAGTACAGAACTGATGTAAAAACAAGATGGCAGTAAAAGCTTTTTGATTAACAGACACTGAATCCAAAATAGCATTGTGCTCGTAAATAAAATTTCCTCTTTGTAAATAGGTGTAAACAGCACATGAGAAAGTACTTTTTGAGGTTTCAAAAGCTTGTGTTACAAGACTCTGTTAGTCGAAAAAGGCATCACCACCAGCTTTTTTGCATTTATTGTTCAAGGTTTCCGTACTACCACCTGGGTAATCGTAGGTGGAAATGTAGGTGAAGCTGCTCTGGAAGGGTGGCCACAGACTAGCTCTTTCCATCAGCACACTTCATCATGTATGCAAATGGAGCCCTAGACACTGACATCAAGTGAGAGGAAGAACAATTAGTAAATAACTCAGGCATCATGTGTAACACCACTGCATCATTCCTGGGCTTCACACTGCAAGAGGGACACCAAAGACAGCACTGTATTTATTCTCCCAAGATGGCTGGCCAGCCTCCGGGGCTCTGCTACAAGAGGTAAATCAAGGGGGAAAATTGCTCAGTATGTGTAAATGACAGTAATGGGGTTTGGAAGTGTCTGCACTGCTGAAGAGGGGTGGGTCTGAGAGTATGGAATAGAAACAGCATGTAAAAAAAGTTTAACCCTGTTGCAGAAAAAAAAGTGGAGAATGACTACAGCTGTTAAAAAAAACTCTAAAATGAATAAATGTGTGCAACAGAGCAAAAAAAGGTCATATTTTCTAGGAAACACACTCCTTGACTCCCTCCGGGGATTGCTTTCCTACCCCAAGATGGTGGGGTCCTCCCAATCTTCGTGGTGTGCCCTGACTATAAATTTCCATTCCAACTATTAAGAATAGAAGGTCTTCTCCCTGCTCAAGAGATTCCAACATGTATCCATTCTGTATGCCTTCTGTGCAGACTATCCTACATTTTGTTTGTTAGATGAGGGAAATGGCAAAGTAGAACAGTGACGTTCAGGTATATGGGTCAAAGGAAACAAGTAGAAACAAATACTGTAGGTGGTGTGATGATGGCAAGGAGTACAGCAAGGGCAAGGCATATAGAAATCCCTCTGTATTAGTACAGTACATGTTGCAAAGCATAGTCATTCCTGCTAAAAAAAGCCGGGGGACGGAGCAGTCATGATGGCCCCAGAGTCCCTTCTGACCTTAAATTACTTTGATATTACTATGTCATCGGATGGATCTAAGGCAGGAATGTGCAACAAAATGTTGAAATTGGCAGAAACCACAAAATAACTGTTCCAAAACGGGTTTCTAATGTTATTTCTCAACAGATTTAACTTTGATGGATACTGCCCGTAGGACAGTGCATCAGATATTGGGACTGCACAGAGATAATTAGTACAGTTTGTGAGTCTACAACTTGGCTGAGGTCTTTCTACTGGCACCCCTGATAGCAGCAACTTAATGGCAAGTATTTTTTTTTCTTCCCATATACAGTCCCTCCTGTCCTGCTGCTGCCCAAGGATATACCCTATTCAAGCAATTGCTGTCATCATCTGGCAGTGATATTTTTTCTCCCTCTTCATCCCTCCTCCCCTTTTGGCATGAGATGTGCCCTACAGTCTAGGCAACATTGTATGTCCCTTCAGGGGAGTATGGTCCCTGGCCCACCCCCAGGGGTCACTATGTGCGGGAACATGCTGACAGCCCTTTCTGACTGAGGCTCGCTGCCTTCTGGCAGCTGCCTACAAGCTGGTCCTCCAAAGCAACAACTGGAGTCTGCTGCAAAATGCTGCACTGCCAAGAGGCCAATCGGGTGGCCCCTAATGGTGAGTACTTGGGTAAACATGATGTACTGTACCGTTTTATATAACAACGTCTGTAAGGGAGGTAGAGCTAAATGTAACTGTAGCTTCCACATGGCTCACAGTTACAGTACATGTTTATGGCAATAAAATACCAGCAAGAATGAAGACTGCTATCCAATTCTTCCTTCCACTGCTTAATTTTGTGTATACATTCACAAACTGTTCTATCAAAAAGGGATTTGCAGTACACCTACACATGTTAAATATTTTTTTAAATGTTTTAATTGCATTTGCAAAGCCTAACACAACACATGCGCATTTCTGAATTTCAGATGCATTTTGGATGTTTTCTGGACATTCAGAAATCTGATTATTTGAATCCTGCTGAGAAAACACTGTCATTTCCCACTGAGATGTTTTCTTATGGGACAGCAAATAGGTAGTTAAGGTTTTCCAGGGAATGCAGACATAAACAATTAATAATTGCCCAATGGGTATTTAGTCTAAAAAGAGTAACATGTTTTGCAAACAGAGCCAGAGGTATGAACTTTTTGACCCTGTCTCACAATCCAGAGCGGTACTTCTAACAACAGATATGTTTCTCATTAACATGGTGACATTACTAAAATGAGTGCAATTCGAGTTTCTGCAAATTTCAAACTACTGTTTATTTTAGCTTAACTAGTTTCACCCTTCTTCCGCCATCCGAACATATCCCAGAGTTTTAATTTACAAATTATTAGATACTTCCACTTAAAATGGAAATGACCAAGTGCCTGATAATTCAATTTCCCATTTTGTTCTACATAGCAATATTCAAGTGCTCTTTTCTCTAGGAAATCAAGTACATTGTTTCCACATTCTTACAAAACTACACATAAAGTTCACCCAGTTTACTGCACTTTTCGAACAGGTTTAAAAGCTTCCTGGAACAATTTTAAAGTAAAAATTTGAAAATTAAATTCAGATTGAGTCAATGTTTCTTCCTGCAATTCTCCAGAATGCTAATATTTTCAAAGATTTAAGTCTACTGCATTGCAAAATATATGCTACAGTAATGTTTGTATACACAGCAAAAAAATCATCTAAAGTTAGCATTCAGAACCGTTTCGGGGTTGTAATATACTATTAACATATTTTACTGGTGGTTTCTAAAAGTCATTCTGTACATAGAATCATACAGAAGGACTACTTCAGAACTTGGAATCATGCAGAATGACTTGAAATGTGCAGAGTGGATTTCCATAGAGACCAAGAAAGCATCTTCTCAGTGATTTTTTATTTATTTACTTTTATTATGGAACTTGAACAACAGCCCTGCTGGGAACTTCACTGTTTTGGCAGGTCCCCCCCCACCACCTTCTGACTGTAGAGAATAGAGTTGCTAAAGTACATCTTGAGGTTCTGGTAACATCATAATACTACTCGGGCTTTGCTTGTGCTGTTCTGCATGTCACAAGCACTCCCCTGTGTCCTAACTAAGGCTGTCACGGTATCAATGTATACCTCAGTATTGAAAGTCATTGTACTGACACAGTGTCCAATTTCTAATACTGTGATAACCATGGTTTCCAATATACCATGGTTTTCAGGCGTTTCAACTAATTTTTGGGGATGTTTTTAGGAACAACTACACCAACTCTCCCAGATAGAAGAGACTGATAAGACATTTTTATACAAAAATGACTACTTCTGTTACCTGAAATAAACTGGCCAATATTGGACATCATTATGTTAAGAAATCTGATATTTTAAAGCACTACTGATGCCTCAAAGAAAACTTTAAAACGCATAATAATTAGGTACAATTCTGTCTGCGTTCCATTTATATTTGATATATTTCTACTTCCCATTATTTATTACTAAGGAAATGTCATGAATATATGATCTTTATCCCTTAGAATTTCTTTAGAGTCCATCTGCCTCTATAGCTTACTCCCTACTTCAAGTCATAATCCTCCGTTGCGACATCACAATCTGTTGCCATGGGAATAACTGTGATATCGCAAGCAGTGCATTATGACCTCAGGTAGGGAGAAAGCAGCAGGAATATACAATACATGACCTCAGTAATAAATAATGGGGAGGAGGAATACAGCACTAATGGGAAATACCAACTGGACTGTGTCTAAATATTAGGTTTTATTAAAGTTCTCCTGAATGTGTCACCAGGTCTTTAAATAGCATTCATATTAAAACCTAACCATACATTTTGGACAATCACAGTCTATGAAATATTGATATTTTATGATTGGCTTTAAATGTATGTGGATAAGAGAGTCTTCTCCATGCCACAAAGGCTAGATGCTAAATTACTTGCTTAAGCCTCAGATCTTGGTCACTGCACATATCTTTACATAGATTACATAGACAATCCTGAGCATAAAGACATTTGTCAGTGAGCTCGCAAGTAACACCTAATTATATCCTTTTATATTCTTCCTTACTAAGAAGTTATCTAGCTGTGTTTTAAATTCTTGCATTGTACTGCTTTCCACAACCTCCCCGGTAGCATATTCCACATTTCCGTTACCCTATTACTTAACCAGTATTTCCTTCTATTTGTATTATATCTATCTTTTACCAATTGGTAACAATGAGCTCTAGTGTCATATGTTTGAGCCCTTTTAACCAAGCCCAACAAGTCCCATAAGTTAGTATTGGTCAATGCCCTATAAATCAAACACATGCCACCTCTCATTCTACGATATTCCAGGGAATACAGCTCCAAATCCTGCAGTCTCTGCTCATAACTCAATCCATCCAATCCCTTGATTCTCTTTGTAAGTCTCCTCTGCACCCCCTCCATCCGTGCAACATCCCTCCTCTTATACGGGGCCCAAAACTGGACACGGTACTCCACGTGGGGACGCACCAATGCATTATACAGGGGCATCACAACCTGCCTATCTCTACTTTTTATGTGTCTCAGTATACAGTGTGTTATACTACCAGCCTTTTTAATAGCTGTATTACAGTGTAAGCTAAAACCAAGATCTTTATTGACCATAACCCCCAAGTCCTTCTCTTCTATTCTCTTTCTATTTAAAGGGACACTGTTAGCTTTTGCCAACTTTTATTTACACTTTTCAAAAAGGTTCCTGCTGCAGCTATATGCCTTGTGATGGTATATATTGTCCTATACTGCAATAGGATAGCCAGTTATTGTGTTGTTAATATTTAGCATTTTATCTGACCGAACTCTATTCCACCTAGTGAGGCTAAAATTGAAGACAATCACACAGAAAAATAAACTTTTCATGACTTTAAACAAAGAAAACAGAAAAATTAGGTTTCAGCAAAAAGGTACTTCCTTCGCTTTTGGAAACCCAGAACGACAGCTACAGGAAATCCAAGGAAACGAGCTGAAACATCCAGGAAGGAAAAATCCTGATGTAGGTAAAGTGTTCATTTCCACATACATGTACATTCTTGCACAGCATTCTGGTCACATTTTGCTTGCTGGAATTGCATAGTGGATATTTTATTTCAAAGTTTCAGTTTTAACTTGCACTTATATAAGCTATCCCAACTTAAATGCAGTATCTTGTTTTTAGCTGAATCCTGCTTTTGCCCTTTTTTTTTCTGATGAGTAAACTAAGCACTACACTGTTAAGTGACATACTTGAGGTCAAAAAGTAAGTGGCTGTGGCAGGATTTGATCCTGAGTCTTCTAGTTCCTAAACCCGTGCTCTGACTACTAGACCATGTTGTCTCAATGTTACTGTCTTGTACTCTACTTTTGTGCTTAACCTGTATATATACTTTGAATTGAGCACTACTGTTTTTACTTCAAACTGCATATTGATATTTTCTGTATGTACCTGCCCAAGTTGTATCTTTGTACTGTATTTGAATGCCTTTTGTATGGCTTTTTATAGTTGTGTGTGTGTGTTTGTGTGTATGACTTGCATACAGTGTGCAATTACTGTTCTATTACATCTCCCTTACTGTTAACCCTTGTCCCAATGCACCTGGAACTGAGTCATTCATTGGCTCTGTGTGCCTTCCTGGGTAAATAATTTAAATAAATACATTTATGCAGTTCATATGTTCAGATCATTGTTGGGCCACATGCTGTTCTTATTTCCCTCTAACTTCTGAAAGTACTGAACCAACTGGAATGTTGGCATGCAAGTCTGCAGTTAATAATGATTCATAATAAGAGCAATACATCTATAGCTAATGATGCTACCGGGTAAGGTTTAATCCAGAGGTTATTCTTCATATAAGGTCTGGTTCCCATTAAATTATACAAATCAAAAAAATATTAAACAATGTTGTTATAAAGAGCAGCAAACGGCTTTTAGAGAAGCATATTTAGTTTGGAAAGGAATACCAGTACCCACATGGTTCAGATAAACAAACACATTGGTGCACAGTAGCCCCGTTGGGATGTGCTTGAGAAAGAGAATTATCCTTTTTGTATCCACATGTGTGGTACTAATCTCTCAACACCCTGGTCACATTATACTGAAGTGGAACATCTTTAGAAACCTGTACCAGATGGTAAAGTTAGCAACACCATCAGGAAGTCAGGGAAACCTAGTCAGATGTTAACCTTCTGCTCTGCTAATGTATCTGAAAAGCATTCTAACAGTACAAAACTTAATTTTTTCCTCTACAAGGACTTCAATCCATAGCAGTCACAGACTACAAAGTTGTATAGTTTTTTCCTCACTGTCTTGTAAAATTCTTCAGAGAAAAAGTAACCATGCAGGTTACAAGTCTGCTTCAATGTATCCATTCAGGGAATTTTTAACAAATAAATGTGTGGGTCCAATAAAACCTGTCAAAGGGGAACAGTCAGCCCAAAGGACCACCCCCCCCCCCCACTTAAGTGTGAGGCTGGACCCAATGAGCACTTTGTGGGCAAAAACATTTTGTTTTACTTACTGTTTGCTGTAGTATAGCAGATTGTATCAAACCTAATTTTGCCTACTTGTAGACTGACATCTTTTACTACAAATCCCCAAAACCCCTGTAGCTGAAATCAGAGCAGCAGGCAGAGGCAGTAGTAGGAGCTTCAATAGCCTGCAGTGCACGTCACAGCTGTTATAATCTCTGATCAGATGTTTTCTGGGACTGCTTTTCTCCAGGGGTTAAGTACAGTACCCTGTGACTGTACATAGCCAAGGGAATACGGTGGGATCAGCAAACAAAAAAAATCAGAGCTTATGTAAACTCCAGCATGCACTGCAGGCCATTGAATCTTCTCACTGCTGCCTACTGCTCTGATGTCATCTGCAGTGGATTCCGGGATTTGTAGTAACAGAAGATGTCAGCCTACAACTAAGTAGAATTAGTCTGATACAATCTACTACACTAAACAGTAAGTGAACCAAAATGTTTTGGCACACAAAGTGCACACTGGGACCAGCCCCACACCTGAGTGTGGGGGCCTTTGGTGGTAACCGTTCCCCTTTAAAGAGTTAGTATTCTGCCTACAGTTAATAGTGACTTTTAAAAGTAGTCAACTTTTTCTTTCAATTATTTGAAATACATTTTCTTTTCCCTGTCACTACTTAGTACTAGATGTGATGCGTGGAGCAGTACTCTACCTGTAGGCTGACATGTTTAATTCTATTCCCCATTATACCTCATCAGCACTTACTGTGACATCTCAGCTTGATGTGAAGAGCCAATCACCTACTGCTAGTTTGGTCTCCAGTAATGTCACAGTGAGTGGGGCCACAATGCTGACGAGGTATGAAGGAAAGGTATGGGAGGGTGGCCACCAAGGAGGGAATAGAGGACCTTGCTAGACTAGAGATATGGTCAGGAATCTGGAAACTTGGGTTTCAATGCCAAAAACTACAAAGTGATGCACATAGGGGCCAAGAACCCTAGGGTAGAGTATTATATAGGAGAGGTTTTCGTGAATGCTTCCGAAGACGAAAAGGATCTAGGAGTGGTGACTACAAGTGACCTGAAACACACCTCCCAGTGTAAGAAGGCAGTGGCAAAGGCGAACAGGATACTGGGATGTTTTGCAAGAGGATTCAGTAGCAGGTGGAGCGAGGTCATTTTACCACTGTACAGGTCATTTGTGAGACCACATTTAGAATATGGGTGAGGTATTGGCATCCATACCTTAAGGACATTAGCATGTTGGAAGGGATCCTGAGGAGAGCAACCAAGATGATAGGGGGGTTACAGGATAGGTACTATGAGGAGAGGCTGGGAGCCCTAGTGATGTACTCTCTGGAGGAGAGGAGGCGGGGGATATGATAGAAACCTTCAAGTACATGAAGGGAATTATCAGAGTGTAAAAGGAGGGTCTCTTTAAAATGAGTGAAAACAACACCACTAGGGGGCACAGCCTAAAACTGATTGGGGGGGGGGGATTCAAAAGGGATATTTCTATACAGAGAGGGTGGTGACCACCTGGAATGAGCTGCCAGAGGAGATGGTATCAGCAAAGACGGTAGGAGCATTCAAGAGGGCCTAGGACAAACACAAAGGGAACCCTTGGGACCAAGGAAAGGGGACAGAAGGGGGTAAGTGGCGGTTGGAGGGACAGGGTCAGTGGTGTAAGTGAAAAACTGGACCCTGTATCATTATGAGTAGATGTGAGAGACCAGGTCGTCTTCTGCTGGCTGTTTTCGTACATTCATATATTCGTAAAACTTAACTAGATGTGCAATATAATCGCTCGCATTAAGGTCACGTTATACCCAGTTTGCTCAATTCTGTTCCTTTTGTTTCATATCACTTCATTTATATTGTAACCACTTGCTCTACTTTGTATCTTTTGTACCAGTTTCCTTTTGCTTTGTATGTGCCATCTTTACGGCTCGGGTTGCACCTGAAAACGATCCCTGGGATCAGTGTACCCACACAGTTAAACAAATAAATTAATAACTAACTAAATAAAACAGATGTGCCATTTTCCACATAAAGTAATGCTCTTCACATCACACCTAATATTACTGGATAGAAAAGTTTGTTATGAGCAAGACAAAAAGGAAAAATACTTTAGAAAAAAAGTAACTGGCTACTTTTAGAAATTTTAATTATCATTTTTATCTGCCAGTATTGGTGCTACTAGCTCTTTAAAGGTACTTCATTTGAACAGTAAAATATGGTTAATGCAGGACTTCATGTGGCAGATGCAACTGAACCCTCTTAAGTGACTAACTGTAAAAAAAAACATAGTAACATAGTAGTTGATGGCAGATAAGGACTGCTAGGCCCACCTAGTCTGCCCGTATTCCCTGCCTGCATCAGCGGCCGCTGACCCTACTTGGTCATTGTCTACTGCCTCTCTTCACTCGATCTAGGGTTCCCTTATGCCTATCCCATGCATGTTTGAATACCCCCATTGTGTTAGCACCCACCTCTTCCTGGGGTAGGCTATTCCAAACATCCACCACCCTCTCTGTGAAGAAAAACTTCCTCACATGTCCCATTATCCTGCCCCCTCAAAACTCATATTGTGCCCCCTCGTCCTTGTACAACTCTAGTACTGAAAGATGTCACCCACCTGCACTTTGTTCAAGCCTTTACGATACTGAAAGGTCTCTATCATATTCCCCCATTCACTCCTCTCTTCAAGTGTATACATGTTGAGGTCTTTTAATTTGTCCTCATATGTTTTCTGATGCAAGCCCTGCACCAACTTGGTCGCCCTTCTCTGGACCACCTCCACTCTGTCTGTGTCTTTGTGAAGATATGGCCTCCAGAACTGAACAGAGTATTCAAGATGAGGCCTCACCAGTGTTTTATACAATGGCATCACTACCTCCCTTCTTCTGCTAGTGATACCCCTTCCTATGCACCCCAACATGCCACTGGCCCTCTCCATAGCCTTGTTACACTGTTTGGCCACCCTCAGGTCATCTGAGATGACTGCCAGCAATCCCCCCCCCCCCACCAAATTCTGTAGCTCTCCGCAGGGTTTCTATGCCCCAGGTGCATGATTTTGCACTTTTTTGCATTAAATTTCAACTATCACACCTTTGACCCTTTTTCCAGCTTTCCCAGATCCCCCCTCATTCTTTTGACCCTCTCTGGATTGTCTGCTCTGTTGCAAGTCTTGGTATCATCTACAAATAGGCAAATCTTCCTCTCCAGCCCTTCAGCAATGTCACTGATGAAGACATTGAAAAGGACTCAGATTTTGAGTTCATGGGTATTGACCATGTGAAAGCCAGTTCAAGAGGAGGTGACAGAGTAGGAAACCTATCTAGATGTGAAGCAAAATGGATTTATGTGTTATGAGCCCTCATTCCAGGAGGTCTAAATGACCATTTAGACATTATTCCATTTTTGTAAGAAATGAGCTAAGTATGTTTTTTTGCTATCACTTCTCTTCAATCCTTTTTTCCCTCTCCTTCTGCTCCCTGCGTCCCCTTCCTCTTGTTCTCCACTTCCTCCATTCCCCTCCCCCTTTTCCCCTTTCTTTTGTCTTTTTTCCTTACCTTTTCACTACTTTTCCTCTTTTGGTATATTTAACATCTAGAATGGCCTACACTAAATTTGTGGGCTTTTAAATAATCGGAGCGTTTAAGTCAAAGTGAGTGACCTTTTTGGATTATGAAATAATAAGCGTTTTGTAAGAGGAACCACAAGTGGTGGGATTCACATCTGTACCTTTTTTCCATTCTCCCTTTTCTTGTTCAGCCAAAACAGGAATAGATTAGGACATTTGGTCCTAAAAAGTAAGTTAAAGTTTGCCATGTCAGTTCTCTGGCTTCACTGGTCCTTCCATTTCCTCTGTACTTTTTCTCCCTTCTTCCCTCTTCATTTCCCCTCTTCCTCCCCTCACTCCCTCCTCCCCTTTCACTCCTATCTCTAGTATGTATGAAAATAAGATTTTTTGTCAGAAGTCCCATCTATTGATTTTAGAGGCGGCATCAAGAAAAATGTTTTTTAATGTTTAAGTCTTCATATGCAGGTGAATTGTTTATGATTTAAAAAACAAGTGTTTTGTGCCTTAACAATGTGCTAAAGGTGCTTGTGGTAATGAACTGTATTAAGTTTGTGTTTCTTTAAGCGATGTAAATAAAATGACGGCATGTGCACCTTTGGCCACAACCCCTGACCAAGGGTCACGAATAGACCTGAAGTGCTGGGATTCAGTGCCGTGGACTGAGGCTTTTTCTCTGAAACCTGCAGCTGTTGTCTTTCATGTTAATTTATTAACTAACAGTGACTTTTATTTCCCTGGGTGCAGCCTGTTTTGGGATTCTTGGTCTGAAATGGGACCAGTCTAGAAGTGAGGAGGGCTAAGGCACTGAGCGCCATACCTCCTGCCACACTGATGACCTGTGTTTGGAAATGAGCAGGGGTTGCTGGAGGTCAGTTGCGGTGGGAGAGGACTGAGCATCACAAGGGCTGCTCTCTTCTGGGGAGGGGTAGCCAACGGTCTTGGCCCATGACTGCCACCGGGTGGAGGTCTGGTGGTATATATTTATTTGAAAATTGGTAACAGGGAAAGGCACTCAGAGCCAAAGCTCATTTCCAGGTGCAAACCAGAGGAAAGGGAACAGAAGACGACTGTCAGTGGTATAAACTGATACACTCACTGGTACATAAGTGAGGTCATCGTACTAAAGGGATACTTTGTTCTGGTTGAAATACATACAGCAGCAATGTACAATGTGACAATAACAGCACAATTACAGGTGCCCCTGATTAAAATCAGAAAGGTACAGCATGCTGCTTGCCCTATTGCTACTTTTTGCCCATTTCTGTTTCCCCCGTGTCCCCTGTTAATGTCGATTTAGGGCCATAGACTTGTTATATGTATACTTTCTTTTGCAACAGTTGTATTACTGCTCTAACCTGTAGTTTTCATTGTTATTCTAATGCTGTTTTAATACATTTGTGTTAATTTGTCCTGACAGTTATCTCTGCCTTTGTAACTCTTTATTGTCAATGATGTCTTTGCTGCACCACTGTACCTGTATTCTCCCAGGTCGTGCCTGAAAATAGGCAGGTTTCTTGCCTAGCACACTTAACTGGTCATCAAAAGCTAATAAATAAATAAATGATAATAAAATTGCCGAACCTGATAAGAACCTAATTAGGGGGTGCCAATCTACCCCAGCCATGGAAAGAAGCACAGAAGCAATGAGGAAGTATAACCAGGGAGCATGGAAGGGAGACCCAGGTGAATTACCTGACACAAGGGTGATAGGGGTTGAAGCCAGGAGGGGGTCGGGAGGAAGAAAAGCAGAAGCAGATGAGGTGTGAGTTTCAACTGGTGCCTGAGGGATCCAAAGGATAGAGAGAGGCGGAGGGAAGATGGTAGCAGGTTCCAGAGTGTGGGAAGTTGGTAGGAGATGGTAACATGGCCAGCAGAGGAGAGGGAATGAGGTACAGCGAGAGTACAATGGTCCCTGGAGCAGAGGCAACGTGAGGCAGGGAGGACTGGAGAGAGGAGTGAAGACAGGTAGGAATGAAAAGAACCAAACCAGTATTTGGAGATGAAAGAGGTACAATAAGCTTGATGATGCAAGGGTGGAGGTAGGATAGATAAGGAGGAGTAAAGGAAGCAGTGGTGAATGCAAGGGAGGAGTTAGTGGCAAAAGGCATTACAGTGGTATTCAGTTTGGCAAGGGAAGTGGTAGGAGTGGTGCCATAGAACACATCCACATAGTCAAAGACAGGGAGCACCATTTTGGTGACAAGCATCTGCAGACATGCAGAAATAAGCAGCCTTTGTTGTGGTACAAGGCACTGAGCTTGGGGCGCAGTTTTGCATGGATGGCATCAATGTGGACTGAGAAGTCAAGTCTGCTGTCCAGCCACACAACAAGGTACTTGGAAGGAATGTACTGCTTCGTGGGGGAGACATTCAATGTGGAGAAAGCATGGAAGGTCAGAGTCTGGCTAATTTCTGGCTGGTACCAAAGGTCATGGGCACTTTTTTTGCGTTAGTGTTGACCCTAAATTGATTAGATTGTAACCAGTGCAGAACGTTGTGTACAGTAAGTCTTGCTGAAAAAAGTCTTCTATGGCAATGCTGAAGAGACCGGAGATGAAGATGACTGTGTCAACAACATACATGTGAATATGCGAGTTGGCACGGGTAGAGGGTAGGTTGTAGAGAAAAATGGAGAGGAGGATGGGACCCAGGATGGAGCCCTCAGTGACCCCAGCCTATATGGGAAGAGGCAGTGACAGGACGCCTCCAACCTGTACCAACTGCTGAAAACCCTTGAGGTAAGAACAAAATCAATTAACAGCAGGAGCTGAGAGGCCAGCAGACCTGAGATTATCCAGAAAGAGTGGATGGGACACTGAGTCGAAGGCTTTGGCCAGATTGAAGAAGGTGGCAGCCATACTATTCCCCTGAGCCATCCCAGTAAGGACAGAATCAGTGACACACAGTAGGGAGGAGACATAGAAACATAGAAGTTGTCGGCAGATGGGGACCGTATGATCCATCAAGTCTGCCCTTGCTTCCTACCTCCCTACTTAGCTGCCTGCTTGTGTATCCCACAGTATCTGTCCCATGCCCACTTGAATTCCTCCACTGTCTTGGCTCCCACCACCCCCTCCAGCAGGCTGTTCCACGGTTCCACAATGCGCTCTGTGAAGAAGAATTTCCTCATATTACTTCTGAACTTTTCTCCCTTAAGTTGAAGGTTGTACCCTCTACTCCTTTACCTGGAAGAAGATCTGCATGTGCACCCTGTTGTTGCCTTTAAGGTATTTGAATGTTTCTATCATGTCCCCACGATTCCTGCATTGTTCTAGGGAGTATAATTTGAGGTCATCCAGTCTTGCTTCATATGGTTTCTGATGCAAGCCCTACACCATCTTTGCTGCTCTTCTCAGTACCATCTCCAGCCTATCTATGTCCTTCCTGAGGTGTGGCCTCCAGAATTGGACACGGTACTCCAGGTGAGGCCTGACCAGGGATCAATACGGGGGCATGATCAACAAAAACTAAATAAAATAAAATAAATAAATAAAATAAATATGGGGGCATGATTATTTCATGCCTTCTGCTCGTGATGCCCCTCCCTATGCATCCCAGGATACCACTAGCCTTCAGTGCGCCTTTTCGCATTGTCTACTGACCTTGAGGTCATCTGCTATGATCACCCATAGGTCTCGCTCCCCCTCCCATTGAGTACAGTTTTTCTGGGGTACGCTTTCCCAGGTGCATGACCTTGCATTTTTTGGGCACTGAATTTCAATTGCCAGGTCTTGGACCACTCCTCTAGTTTTCGGAGATCAGCTTCCATGCTTTGCTGTCCCTCTGTTGTGTTTACCCTGTTGCCGATTTTGGTGTCACCTGCAAACAGGCACACCTTTCCCTCCAGCTCATCCGCAATGTCTCTGATGAATATGTTGAAGAGGATTGGCCCCAGAACTGAGCCCTGCGGGACCCCACTAGTCACCTTCCCCTCCACAGACAGAGTGCCATTTACTAATACTCTCCGAGTTCTCCCATGTAACCAGTTTCTGACCCAGTTGGTAACCTCAGGCCCAGTTCCCATGTTCTCCAGTTTTTTGACTAGTCTCTTGTGTGTGGAACGGAGTCAAAAGCTTTGCTGAAGTCCAAGTAAACCACGTCCACTGCCCCACCTTGATCCACTGATTTGGTGACCCAATTGAAAAAATCAACTAAGTTTGTCTGGCAGGACACCTCCCTGACATGAAACCGTGTTGATTTTTGTCGAGCTGACCAGTTTGCTCCAAAAAAGCTATGATTCTCTCCTTCAGTAGGGACTCCGTTTTCCCCTAGACTGATGTCAGACTAACCGGATGGTAGTTACCTGGCTGTTCCTTGCTTCCACTCCTGTGAAGTGGTACTACTGTTGCACTCTTCCAATCCTCCGGCACCTCCCCATTCCTTAATGATTTGTTGAAGAGCACTGCTAAGGGGGCTGCCAGTTCCCTCCCTAGTTCTTTCAGTATTCCTGGGTGTATCCCATCTGGCCCCATAGCTTCATCTACCTTTAACTTGTCTGTTTCCTCTAGGACCCTTTCCTCTGTGAAGGGACCCATGTCTCTTCCTTCAATCGATCACTTCTTTATGCCTATTGTTGGTCCATTACCGTCTACTTCCTGTATGACAACTGAGCAGAAGTACTCACTGAGTGCCTCTGCCTTCTCCCCATCTTGCTCTGTGGTTGGTCCGTCTTTTTTTGTGATTCTAACAATGCCCCTTTGGTCTTCCTTTTTTCACGTATGCACCTGCAGAAGGTTTTGTTGCCCTTTTTTACTTCCTGAGCTATCCTAACCTCTGTTTGAGCCTTTGCATTTCTTATCACTTTCCCTGTCTCTTTTAGTTTCTGTTTATATTCTGTTTTGTCCGCCTCGTTCCCTGCTTCCTTGTGCTTTCTGAAGGCTATGCGCTTTTCTCTCACCATGGTTGCCACCTCCTTGGAAAACCATATGGGTTTTTCCTCCTTTTGTTCTTACTAACCTGACGGGCACACTGTGATGTGACCATGGTTATTGCATCCTTCAGCCTTGTCCAATATTCCACAATGCTTCCTTCTTTCGAGTTACTAAGGTTGTCTCTTAGGCAGGTCTTCATGTTTGTGAAGTCTGCCCTCCTGAAGTCAAGGACCTTTAGTCTGGAGTGTGTGGAGTCTACAGTCCTTTTTACCCTGAACCATACCGTATTATGATCACTGTTGCCCAAGTGGTTCCCTACTTCGACACCCGTAACCTTATCGCTGTTTGTGAATATCAGATCTAGAACCCAGTTACCCCTTGTGGGTGATGTCACTAGTTAACTTAGACCTGCTTCCTGTAGTGTGACTAGGAATTCCCTGCTCTTCTGTGATGCTGCTGTGTGGGTATTCCAATCTATGTCTGGCAGATTGAAATCCCCCCACCAGTACCATGTCTCCTTTGCTTAACATCTGGAGGATGGTTTCCAGGATTTCCTCATCCCTGGCTTCCTCCTGATTTGGGGGTCTGAAGATTATTCCTACCTGAATGGGTTTCTGGCTTCTGGCCCCTATTGTGATCCACAGATCCTCTGGTTTCCCCTAGTGCCTACTGCATTTCTGTAGCATTGATGGTATCCTTAACATAAATAGCTACCCTCTCCCTTTTTCCCAGTCCTATCTCTCCTAAACTAGTTGTATCCCGGGATAGTCACCTCCCAACCATGATTATTTGTGAACCATGATTGGGAATGGTGCTTCTGTAAGTCAGATCGGAAGAGGAAGTTGGAGGATAAGAGGTAGTCCAAAAGTCTGGAATAGATAAGTTTCTCTTGCAGCTTTCAGAGGGATGGGAGTAATGAAATAGGGCACAAGTTGCCAGGGTAGGAGGGATCACCTCCTTTGCAAGCTGGAATCACCTTGGCAATCTTTCAGGACTGGGCACAATGTTGAGGAGAAATTATAGGTAGAGCTACGGTAGCAGCTGAGAGGTGGAGGGGCTGTGGATCAAGTCCATTAGGGCTAGACATTGACAAGTTAAGGGAGGAAAAGGCACATAGGGTTTCCTGGATAGTGACAGGGAGAAATAGAAGCCCGGTAAGGAAAGCAAGTAAAGGGAAACAGGAGTTGAACGAGAGCTGGGAGGTGGAGAAGGGATGGCACAGGTAATGAAAAACTCACTGAAATGAGCAGCAACAGAGAGAGGGTCAGAAACAGGTGAACCATTAACCAAAAGGATTGGGGGAGTGGACTGGGTGGGGGGGGGGTCAAAGAGTGGTCTTGGAGGATTGCAACTATTATAACAATCCATCCGAAAGGTGATAAATCTGATTATACGAACTATAGGCTCACAAGCTTTACGTCAATTTTGGGCAAAATTATGGAGGAAGAAATTAAAGATCACTTAGAAAATAATGGACATGCAGACCCTTTAGCAGCATGGATTTAAAAGGGGAAGATTGTGCCTCACAAACTTACTATATTATTTTGAAACAATAAATATGGTACTTGAGCAGAATATACTGGTGGATGTGCTGTATATGGATTTTGAAAAAGGCATGTGACAGTGTCTTCTATATAGAACTGATTAAATGATTAAAAGTAATTGGCCTGGATGACTCTATAATTGCATGGATAACAAACTGGCTGAGAAGGAGAACACAAAGAGTCAGCATAAAGAGAGACTTCTCAAATTGAGCTAAAGTGTCAAGCGGAGTCCACAGGGATCCATCTTGGGACCCGTGTTGTTTAATATTCTAGTTAAACCCATCACTTGTGAGAATAATTCATGGTTAGATAAATTTGCGGATGACCTGAAAATTGGTTCCCTAGTAATAAATAAGGATGATGCAGAGTGTTTACAGGATAATATAAATAAGACAGCAGACATAGCTAGGGTAAAGAAATTAAAATTTAGTCTTAATAAATGCAAAATAATGCTTTTTGGACAGAAGAATCATATATTTAAATACTACATTGACGGAGTGGAATTAGCGACAATGGAGGAGAAAAAAGATTTAGGTGTTCTTGTTACCCATAAGTTAAGCTTCCTCAAGAACTGCTCTAATGTGGTTAGAACAGGGTATGGGATACTGGCCTCAATTAGAAAGAATATCAAGAGTGGAGACAGAGATGTCATATTACCTTTGTACATGCCCCTTGTTCAGTTTCACCTAGAGTATTGCTGCCAACTTTGGGCATCAACTAGTAAAACCTACAACAAGAAGCTTGAAGGGGTTCAGAGGCGAGCAACAAAGATGGTAACAAACTTAAAGGGAAAACCTTATGAAGAATGATTGAGATCATTAGGATTGTACTCGCTCCAATATAGGCGTAATAGGGGGATACGTGTTATGTATTCAGTGCTTTTGGAAACACTGATTTGTGGGAATGTGCAGGTTTAAACCTAAGGCTAGAAACCATAACTGATGAGGGCATAATAAACTACTGAAAGGTGAACACTGTAAGAAAAGTCAAAGAGGGGCATGGTTCTTTGAAAGAATGGTGAAGGCATGGAATTTGCTTCCTGCATCAGTAGTGGGGAGTGAAAATATGAAAATATTTAAGAGGGGAATGGACAAGGTAATGGCAGACCATGCCTTTTCATTCATAGTGTAATTGTTGTGGTCCAGGTCAATAATGGCTAACGCTAGGGACCTGTATTTGATCCTATGAATTACCAAGTAAGCATACCAAGATACAAGGATAATCTTGTTTACAGATGTGTGTGTGGGGGGGGGGGTGTAGAGAAAAGGGAGGGGATCAACTAACTATAAAACACACACAGGCAAGCAATACAGTTTTAGATTTGTTACGTACAGACAAAACAATGCAATTTACACATTTTTACAGTGTACTTACAACAGTGATTAGCAAACAATTCAGTGGAACAATGGAAATGCAGATTATAGTGAGCTGCAGTCACAAAATAAGGGAATGAAATTTCTGAGGTATAGCTTAGCTGAGACAACGCTGAAATATGGGCTATCTCCCAAAGCCAGATTGTTCCACAGCTGGTGAAGCCTGTGACTGAAAGCAGACTGTCTCTGGTTAAGTTTATACCTAGCAACCAGAAATCTATTTCCAATGCTAGAATGAAGGTTGTGGCTACAGGGGGTAGATAGGGTAAGCAAGCATCTCAGGTAGCTTGGTAGCTTATCTAGTCAGAATTTAAAACCACATAAGGCTACATTTTGAATAGGTCTGTCACACAGTAAAGGCCATTGTAAGCACTCAGAGCAGGTAGTGGCAGGGTCATGCTGGACAACAGAGAATCAAACAGCAGAGGACATTAAATAACACATCTAACCTAGTTAGGTAGTACCGGGGAGCAGAACCACAGACCTCATCTCCATAGTCAATTACAGAGAGAATCAGACGTTCCACTGAGGACTTTCTCAGGCCTGGAGGGAGGCAGTTACCCATTCTGTATAAGACTCCATGTTTCTTAAATGATTTTGACACCAAACACTGAATGTGGGAGGAGAATACAGGGATTGGTCAAACTGAATGCCAAGGTACAGCATTTGTATTCAGCAACAGATTCCAACATACCACAGTTAGAAGTATTTATAGTCAGGGAAGGAGAAGTTGCCAAACTTCTTTTGGAACCAAACAACATCGCCACTGTTTTTGACTGATTAAGGGCTAAATGTCTGGTCAAAATTCAGTTGGACAGGGTATCAAAATCTGACTGCAGGGCAGCAGATATGATAGCAGGAGTTTTACAAGATGTAAACAGAATAGTGTCATCTGCATACATCTGGATGTTACATGATTTTACAACTCTTGATAGATTATTAACTACGACATTAAAAAGGAGGGAGCCTAGCACAGTCCCCTGGGGACACCTATTTTGATTTGCTTATGGCCAGTGCAGGGAAATTTCAGGGAGCTGTGGAGGGATGTTATGCAGCTGGCATGCACACTGGCTTTTACCGAGGTGTTACCTGGATATAACTGGGGAGAGGATAGGACTCTCCATACCAGGACTTGTAACAACTGGTTGAAGACATGGTGCATGGATGAGAGCTTTGGCTACACTGGGGACTGGGGGTCAACCTGGGAGGATATGGAACTCTGTGGGAGAAAGGGCCTGCATCTTTTTCAGCAGGGGGACGATAGTCCTGACTGGAAAGTTCAAATGCTACTTGAATGAGTATTTAAAATAGCAGGGGTGGTGGAGGCTGTAAACCAAGGGAGGCAACAATTCCCCCCCCCCCCACTAATGATGAAGCAGCAGGGAGGGAGAGTCCAAGGGAAAGAAGCTCCCCCAGGGCAAGGATGCAAGAAGGCAGGAGTGGTGGCAAGGCAGAGGACAAATATGAACCTTAGTAAAGGACCTCAATATGTACATCCTGGAAGACAGCAGGGAGAGAGGGGATATGACAGAGACCTTTAAATACCTCACAGCGGTAAATAAGGTATGAGTGAAGTATTTTTCAGAAAAAAGGAGCTCAAGAAAATGGGGATATACTATGAAGTTGGAGAGGGGTAGGCTTAGGGGAGATGTGAGGAAGTACTTCTTCACAAAAAGAGGGGTGGATTCCTGGAAAATCTTTTTGAAGAGGTGGTAGGGGCGAAAACAGTGGTAGGGTTCAAGAATGCATAGGACAGGCTGTTAGTGGAAAGAGGAGAAGAAAGCACTGTAGATTAGGGTCTGCGGTGATGCTGTATGTAGGGAAAATGGGCAGACTGGGTGGGCCAAGCAGTCTTTATCTGCCGTCAAATTCTATGTTCTATGTTTCTATGTCCTGTGGATCTTAAAAGGGCAGATTTTAAAGAAAAGAGAAACTGCCTCATTGTGGGGGGGGGGGTTTACCAGGAAGGGGTAAAGGAACAAAAAGCAACAGTAGAAGGAAAAAGACAGTATTAGGTTCCCTTGGGAAGTGACCAAGGTGGTGAGGGAAAAAAGGGTGGCATTTATGAGGCATAAGGAAACATAGAGGGTCCCCTGTCCACCTGCAAAGGTACAAGGAAGCCCACAATAAGTGTATCAGTATGATTAGAAAGGCCAGTTTGACTTCTATATAGACCAGCAGACCCAGAACTGAAGCAATGGCAAAAGACTTTGGGACAACATCTCAGAGCTCCTTGGCAAGGGAGTTAAAACCACTCCTCAAATGCTTACGGTGGAGAGTCGAGAAGTCCTTGATCCCAGCAAAACTGCTAAATACTTCAACAAAGCTTTTACTAACCTCAGTACTGTCATCCCCACAGAGCCTGCCCAGACCCCTGCAGGGAACCATGTCTTGAAGACTCTAAGATAGTGGGCTCTGGACAAGGTACCTTACATTTTACTTTAAGGCTGTTTCGATCAAAGACACCTTGAAATCCATCAGTAGGGAGGCAGTATAGCACAGTGGTTTAAGGCTCTGAGCTGCAAATCTGAAGACCTGGGTTTGAATCTCACAGCTCCCACTTGCATACTGTGTGACCCTGAGTAAGTTACTTAACTTCCCTGTGCTCCCAGGTTGCACCTGTAAACAAGCTTTCAGCTTAGTGTGTTTCACCTGGTTAAACAATTTTGAAAAAAAAAATAAAAATCCTCATGGCTACAACTTTGCAAAACCTGGTGTGGGAGTGACTCAGTTGATATGAAACTTCTTGCCCTGGCAGCAGAGGAACTCTTCCAACCCATCTCTAGATTCTTCTAATGTTTCCCTGTGCTACTCACAGTTCCCACTGAAGTGGAAATCCACACTGATGATACAGTCATCACCAGTTTTCAAAAGTGGAAGCCACAGTAGCCTGGCCAATTACAAACCCATTTCTATTCTGTTCTCTCCCACTGTCCACTGCCCTCTATAGAATAGTCTCTGACCAACCTGTCACATACCTCGAACAATACAGCGTCCAGTGTGTATAGCAGCATGGTTTCCAGAAGCTCCATAGCACCAACATGGCACTGTTGGAATACACCAAATATATTCATGAGGCCCTTGACAATGATGATCTAGCTGGAGCTATATATTGACCTTACTAAAGCTTTCAACCTGGTCGGCTGTGAGCTCCTGCTTAACAAACACCTTGGCCTGAGTTTGTCACAGAACATAGCTGACTGGCTCCACAGCTATCTCACCAATTGATTCCAACAGGTGAAGACTGATAAATCTTTGTCCCACAGTAGGGAACTATTGGTGTCCCCCAGGACTCCCATTTTGGGCTCACTCTTATTTGGCCTCTTCATAAATCAACTGTCCGATGCTTGTCAGACAGCCAGTGTACTCCTCTATGCTGATGGTGCAGTCATCTATTCCAAAAACCCTGACCTCGACAGCCTTACCGCCACTCTACAAGGTAACTGTAGGTCACTCGAAAGGTGGCTCTCCAACAACAAACTGGTTCTCAATTACAAACAGAAAAAAAAAACAAAGACCATGCTCTTCTCTAGTCTCCCACAGAAGAGAAAAGGTCCACCCTTTGTCATCCAAAATGGCCAAGAACAAAACCTTGAACAGGTGGAGACCTTCAAATACTTTGGAGTAACTCTGGATGGTACCTTATCTTTCTCACCCCATGCTGACAATCTGGCGGCCATAGTTAACAGAAGACTGGGTGCCCTGTACTGTAAACAGAACAATTTCACTGGGGATGCTAGATGCCTTATTGTGGCCCTGGCTCCATTCCATCACATATACTGTAGATTATGGGATCTCTGTCTACACAGCTGTACACAGAAGTGGTTCATTTGCTGGTTATGCAGTTAACAAAATTCAAAACTGGCCATTTCCAGAAACCGACAGTTATCCACGATTTTCTCTGGATAACAAAGTAAATTTAATGGGGAAAATATTAATAGAGCTTGTAAATATTTATAATATTTCACCAGTAAATGGGAGAATCAAGCCTGATAACCCGGGTAATTATACACATTACAATGTAAGAGGTCCAACAGTAGTGGACCACATTTTCAGGAATAGAAACATGATTTATTGGGAATCATGTAGGGTAGTGGAGAGGAGTGAAAGTGATCACTTCCCTTTAGCCTTGGTTGGGACTGATTTAATACATGTGGACAAAGTGAATCTTCTGAACAATAGGATGCAAAACATGGAAATTAGAACTGACAGGAAAATCAGATGGGATACAGGGAGCGACAAAGCTATAACAGAACTACTACAAAAAACAAGTACCTTAACTATGACTAGTCAGACAATACAATTGACAGATTGCCAGGATGTACTGGTAAAATGTTTCACTGAGATTCACAAGTTACTATATAGGTCAGCCCTGGAAAAGGCAGGCTTTAAACTTAAAATAAGCTGGTTTGACAATGAATGCTGCAGGGCCAAAAAAGAACTTACAAAAACAGTAAAACACACTAAGAGCTCAAAGGATAAGAACAAATTTAGACATTTAAATAAAGCTCGAAGAGAGTATAAAAAGCTCCTAAAAAACAAGCAGCGGTCTTATAATTTAAAGCAGTGACAACGTTTGTTAGACATTGTTGACAGTAGGGATCAACAATCTTATTGGCTAGAGGTGGCCAATGGTACAAATAATATTGACTACATGATTGATACCTATATTACTGAAGATACGTGGATTAGGCATTATACTAATAAATATATATTTTTTTATTCAAGAATAACAGAGTCAGTGCCTTCCTGGGAAGCCTCAGTTGATAGAGCTCAATTTAAAAACCTTCTGTAAAAACAAGTTTATACAGCAACTGCATCTTTGAAAAACAAGAAAGCACCCAGGCCTGATCAAATCCCCTCAGAATTGTTCTTATGTGCTCCACTTTTATGGACCAAAATATTGTGGCCATATTTCAATAGCTATACAGCCAACAGAACCATTCCACCACAATGGAAAGGGGCTATAATCATATCAGTGTATAAAAAGGGTGATAAAAAAGACCCCACAATGTATCAGCCCATATCCCTACTTGATATAGTGGGAAAAATCTTTGTAAAGGTAATTTTGTCTAGACTATTTGAACAAGTATACAACTTAGGGGAGTTAGAATTACAAACTGGTTTTCGCTCAGGTTACTCTACAACGGATAATACATTTTTAATAACACAGTTGTATGAAAAATATGTTGTGCTCAGAAAATAAAAGATTTATGCAACATTCATTGACTTTAGTCAAGTATTTGACTCCATTTCTAGAACAATACTCTGGCAAATTATGTACAAGTGGGGAATTGACCCTATATTGATAGGTATTATGAGAGAACTGTATACGCAAACCTGGGCAGCAGTAAAATGGAGAAATCAAGGTCAATTATCTCAATTTTCCACAAATAAAGGAGTTAGGCAAGGCTGCATTCTTGCTCCCCTACTGTTTAATATCTATATTAATAACTTATTACAGTACAGTCAAGTAAACACTGATTCACCCGAAAACTGGGAAACATTACTGCCTGGCGCTGGCATACACTGACGATCTGGTATTAATTGCACTTGCCAACTCAGGTTTATAAACAAAGCTGAATATGCTCATGGAGTTTGCAAAAGAGCACGATTTAAAAATTAATGAAACTAAAAGCCAAACAATGGTGCTTGGTTCCAAAAAAATCTAAACTAAAATGAATAATAGGGGATATATCTTTAAATTCAGTTGATGAATATGTGTACTTGGGGATTGACATGGACAAATAATGATAAGTGGACTAGACATAGAAACAGACTTAAAATAAAACTCAAGCAAACTGCGGGCTCTCTAATGAGCTTCAATTATAAGTTTGCTGGTAACACGATTCTACCGCTGTTAACCGCAATTTAAGCCAAATATTTTTCACAGTTGACATACCAGAGTGAAGTACGGGATGTAGAAAAAATGGATGCTCTTGAAATCCCCTTAAACAAATTACATAAAACAGCAATGGGCCTAAGCCATTCTGTTCCGACTGTACTAGTAAGGGCAGAGCTAGGTATGTTTAGCCCTAAGGCACTAATTGATGCAAACAAATTACATATTGGAGTCGGACAAAGGTGTTGAGAATGCATAACAAAAGGCTACCACTAAGCTACCTAGAGGAAAACTCAAAATGGCAGGAACTGAGCTGCAGATAGTCAAGCTGGTTAAAAATATTGACATTTTACTTAATAAATATGGCTTGAAATTCTTAAAACACTACACAAGTAAAGGGATTCAAATCAGTTTAAAATACAGTAAATACTTTACAAATAGGATTATCAACTTTCATAAAGATGATTGTCTGGATAAAGTATACAGAAGAAACATTTCTCCATGGTTAATAATACATGACTTAAGACATGAATTCAGATATTATGTGGATGTTTTAACTGAACAGGATAAGAGAAAGCTATACACAAAATACTGTTTTGAGCTTTTTCAAAGTAAAATCTTAAAAGCTCATTATTTAAGATCTACCACTCATTCAGACAGAATTTGTGATTGTAACAGACCTGAGCCAGAAAACGTATCTCATGTCATGTTTTCTTGCACTTGGTATGAAATAGCAAGAAAATACTGGCTTCATCCTATCTGGGACCTCATCCAAACCGCAGATAATACTGTATTACTGGGTATTATGTTTAAGGTACAAGATGATCATATAATCAAAAATATTGCTTCCTATCTAAAACCCATTGCTTTAATTCGTTTAGAACACACAGAATAAGATAGAGTGAATGGAAGTACAGTGAATTCATTACAAATTGTAAAAATGTATTTGTGGAATGAAAGTTTTTATGACATTTGTGTAAAACTATGTCACTATTGAAGTTTTATACTGTTTTATTCTATTTGTATACTTGTGTATGTATGTATTTTAAAATGTTACATTTTTGTAATGGTCTACGACTGAACAATAAACATGATGATGATAATATAGCTACCTGTGACATGGTGCTAAACAGAGGAAAGCTGATCTGTAATAAGGTGTGCTGATCTGTACTTGGTGCAGATAACCGCACTCATAGTTGTAACCTTTACGCACTCACTAACTGGCTACCTTTATCTAGCAGAATAAAGACCTGTTTGCTAGCCAAAAAGGCACTGTTGGGCCTAACAACTCCTGCTTTAACAATCTGCTTCTACACCATCTCCAACCAACACAACTACCAGGAACATTTCATGGAATGCCCTTACGCCTCCTTTCGGGGGTACTCAGCTGGTCAAGTGGGCCATTTACCGTCAGGGCCACTAACTGGCTAAACGAACTGCCTGATATACTGCTGAATCTCCCCGAATTTAATCAGTTTAAGAAATCTTTATAGTCTGCCTTTGTAGTCCAATGCAATTGTAACCGTTGAACTGCTTTATTCAGTTTCTCTCTGCACGTAACTTGTGACTTTTATCAAACGATCTGTGGGGATTGTTCTCAAAACTGTATGTAATTGTTCTGCCTTAAGTGCTTTGAGTCTGACTTGACTGCATTTCCTCTGGAACTGCCTATTGTACTTATGTTTTTTGTGGCTATCTATTTGATGTGGAACCTTTGTAAATGAGCACTTGTACTCAAAGGTAATCTATAAAGTTTCTCAGTAAATGAATAAATATAGGCCATGTGAACTTGACCACAGACACACGTTGTCATGGGGAGGTGGAGGGCCTTCTGTGACATGAGAAAAACTAGCCCACTCATTGTCACCAATGATGGCTGGTCTCCCACCTCATGTTTATTTTATTCATATATGTCCTTAGTCCTGATCCCACCAATGCCTCCCACCAGAAAATTAATCTTCTTGTGTCATTTCCACGTGGTCCAAGCTCTGCTGGATTGGTATGTTCCCTGACTTTTACTGGCAGTCAGGGGTCTGTGTTGGTAGGATGCAAGGCACACAAGACTAGAAAGGGATAGTGGGTGCATGAATGGCCAAAACAAGCTAGCAGAGGTTAAGGTGGGAGGGGAGAAAAACAGCATATTAATTGAAAATAGTTGACCATTGTGGCAATTTCCATGTCTATGACTTGAGTTACAAGGGCTAGCAGGCTACAGCCATCATGAGACTGTTAATCCACCACCAACTGTTTTTCATTCATGACAAAAGTGAAAATAACTAAAAGCAGAACAATTCAATACAGTCCCAGCGTTTCTAGCGTGGCAAAGCTACAGCAGCAACAGATGGTATTGCTAGAGATAATGTTAGGAAAGAAAGAGCGACAGACTCAAACGTGAATATTGTACAAAGTATTTTGGCAGTACCCTGGAGCAGAAATTCCAGTGGCCATTCAACAGGCATTACATGTATACCTATTAGGTAAGAGACCCTAAAATCAAAGGCCATTTAGCAGCACGATATCCTAAGGGAAAGGTTTGCAAATCAAAACTGAAATCAGCAGAGCAGAAACTTGTCGCCTTTTATATATCCCCTTTTAGTCCAAGTAATAGGGACACAATTGATCAGGCTTTTCATACAGCTTTATGTAAGTAAACAGCAGTGACCCAAGAAAATAATGTATCATTGTCAAGCAACTAACTGACACACAGGAAGGTAGTGACTTGATAGAAGTTTGTGAATACCTATATTACATTTAAAATTGATTATGTCAGTACCTTCCAGTTCCAAAAATCTAAAGGAACACTACAGGCAAATAAAAATGCATATGTCTTGAAACATGCTTGTAACCTCTTCCTGCCCTTTTTCCATGCTTATGTTTTTATTTCTCATAAATGTATACTAGATTTCAGTCCTTTTACTACACCAGCCAGCAGATGGGGGAGAGTGAGGCAATACCTGACCTAGTGCTGTCCAATCAGGTCACTGTTAAGGACATTAAAGTGGAAATCCCAATTAGCTGAAGTGACAGCTGCATGGTGAAATTCTGAATGAAGCTGGAGTCAAAACAAGTGGCCACTGGGAAGGGATCTGGGCAGCATTAATGGAGGCTATTACAGAGGCCACCCGAGACTGCATCAAAACTATAGAAGTCCAAAAAACTTAACAAGGGAGTTAAGGCAGGCTATTAGAAAATAAATGGACATTTGGTGCTTACAAGGAGGAACAGAGTCAGGCAAACAGAGAGCGGCATCAGGAGAAACTGGGACCAAGTAAAAAGCTCATCAAGGAGGTAACGGCAGAATGTAGGCCAACAGAAAGGGCCAAGCGGAGTGACAAATCCGTCTTTAGATAAATCAGTAAAAGTAAAGAGACAAGGGATAATATAGAAAAGATAACGAAGGATTGGGTGAATATAAGGGACAAAGTGCAGAAGGCAGGTATAGGGAATGAATAGTTCAGTGTTCACAGTCAGGAGAACCTAAAAAACAATTCATCCCCAGGGCCAGACGGACTTCATCCTAGGGTGCTGAAGGAAATTAAGCAGGTGCTAGCTGAGCCACTAGTAACCCTCTTTGGAGAATCATTAACAACAGGTGTAGTCCCTGAATATTGTAGGGTAGTAAATTTGGTCCCTTTACAAAAAGGGTATGATAGGGAAAATTAGGGAAACTACAGGGCAGTGAGCCTAACACTGATAACGGGAAAACTTCTGCAGACAATTATTAAAGTGGAATAGTTACAGTTTTAGAGGAAAAGGGCTTAATGGATGGGAACCAGCATGGATTCATGTGCCAAACTTAATCGATTTTGTTAACATAGTGCCTCAAATGGTGGACGGGGCAAGGCAGTGGATGAACTCTACCTAGATTTTAGCAAAGCTCTTGACTCAGTGCCACATAGCAGACTGGTTAAGAGGGTCAGTGATCTAGAAAGAAATACATAGATGGGTCAAAAACTGGATGAGGGTGGTCCGAAATGGCTAATTCTCTATGGATGGGGCAGTAACTAGTGGTAATCTGTCCTGGTACCACTCCTGTTTAATATGTATATCTCCGATATAGGGGTATCCAGGACAAGATGAGCCGGTTCGCAAATGATAGCTAGCTCTGCAGGAGAGTCAGCAGGGAAGAGGGTATTAATTATTAGTGAGTATGTGAGGAGACTAGAGAAAAGGTCCAGCATTTGACAGCTGAAATTTAATGCCAAATACACAAGGTGATGCACGTAAGAGGGAAAATTCTGTAACAGTGTACAATACTGATGGGAAGCTGGTATGGAAAATGGTAGCGTGCATGGAGAAGAGGGATCTGAAGTGGTGAGCAGCAATAACCTAAAGCAGGCAGCTCAGTGCAACAGGGCATATGGGAGGGCTAACAGAATTCTGATGCAGACAGGGATTACCAGCAGGAGAAGGGAGGTGGTATTATCTCTGTATACCCTAGATCATTGGTAAGACCGAATCTGGAATACAGTGTCCAGTTCTGGGGTCTGCACTTAAGGAAGGATGGGAATAGATTACAAACAGTACAAGAAAGGGTTACAAAGATGATCCACGACCATGGTTCGCTGGGCAAGGTGTATGGTGAGAAACTGAGAAGTGTAAACATATATTCACTGGAGGATAGAAGGGAGAGGGGGTACCTGAACATGACATAAGGAATTATGTATGGGTGACCACACACAACAAGCCTGTGTTTCCATCTCATCCCAGAGATGGAAACACAGGGCAAGTTCTATACGGTCAACCATGTTTTATTTTTTACAGTGTATGGCTTTTGTGTGAGATCCTCATATTGTGTGTGCAAGTGTAGTGGAGCCAGTGAATAAAGGTGAAAGTGGGAGCAGGGAAGAAGCAGCAGTCAGTTCGAGAGGGAAAGTCAGGTGCATTGATTATAGAATGTACACAAAATATCTTTAGAACATGCACAACAACTTTTCAACTGTGCACAACAAGCTTTTTGAACTGGCTGAACTTCATAACACAATAATCCCTAACCACACACTGTAGAGACTTCCAAGTTATTTTAAGCTGTTCCACAAAATGTAAACAGCAAATCTGTTCAAATTAGGAAACAATTCATCCACCAGAGGGTATGTACTCCAGCTGGAAGTGGAGATTCAAAAAGGACTTTAGGAAGTTTTACTTTATGGAAAGGGTGGTGGATGGAATAAGCCTCCTGACAAGCTTGTGAAGGCAAAGTCAATAGAAGAATTCAAGAGGAAGTGCAGAACATATATAAAAGAGTAAGTAGGTGAGAAATGGAGGTGAGGGGAGACTACAGCATCTCCAATTATGGAATCTTGGGACAGACTAGATAGACTGTTCAGATTATATTCTGTCCCTCACTCTTCTCTGTTTCTAAGTAGTTAATAGATCTGTAAGTTCTAAGGCACCTTTATTCATACGACACTGTTGTACTGCTGTCTGCACCAGCTGCCCACTGCTACACTTGCAGCACTGTTGACCTACATTTACACACTGACAGTATGCATCATTGCAGGCAGTCCACGTGACCTTCCTGTGTTTTGAAGTTGCGGGGGCAAAGTGGGCAACTGGAGTTATATAAGTAACATCCCAATATATTCACTTTTATTATACAGTTCAAATTAAAGGACGTGGATGAAACCAGTGGTTTATATGCAAAGTACTTGTATTTTGTACTCTGTATTACAGAATAATCCCACACACACACACAGTGTGAGTCCATGCACATACTATTACAATATAGAGGATAATGGCTGGGGTTATGAAGTTTACCGTGTTGTAAACCCCTCGAGCGGTTGCCAGGCTGACCTTGTAAACCTTGAGAGGTTTACCGTCGGCATGGCAACCTCGAGAGGGGTTTTCAACACGGTAAACTTCATAACCCCAGCCATTGTCTTTTATAGTGCATGGGGTCGCAACAGTAATACTTTCAGGACAGAACAGAAAAGGCTCTTACTTTTTGCTTGTGGGCTTCGGATGAATAGTTTAAACTGATCGCGGTGGCGTGACCAACATTCGGGTGCTAGAATTCAGTGCACCTGACTGGATTAGATCCTGTAATCTCACCGATGTGATGAAGGCATGCAAGGTTTATAGCACTGACGTCAGATCGGGGAGATTCCAAGATTGTGAGACAGCAGCATACCATACATAATAAGGGCTCCCCATACATTATAATAGAAATATGTGAGACAAAGAACTTGGGCCTCATACAGGTTGTTGCTTTCTGTGTAAAACAAATGGTTCATGAACTGTACATGTTACTTCTTGTCCTAGCTGCTTGATACGAACATGCAAAATTTCCAGCAGATACAGGCCATTTGGTCTATCTAGTCTGTTCGAGTGTGCAGCTGCTGTCTTGTTAAACTACAGCTGCCCACCTCCCCTTGCTCTCTCTTCTAACTTAGTGCCCCCTACTTCCGACTTCTCTCCCTCACTCTCTCCACAGTTTTGACCTTCTCTTTGGCCCTATCCCACCTTCTCTTGAAGCTGTCCACCACCTGCAGTGCCACTACTTCCTCTGGCAGTGCACTCTAACCAGCCACCACCCTCTCTGTGAAATAGTGCTGCCTCATCTCTCTCCTGAACCTTCCTCCCGCCAATTTCTGGCTGTGTCCTCTGGTGTCCCTCCCTTCCCCCTTTTAACTTAAACAAGCCGTCTGTATTAACTCTGTTTATGCCCTTCAGGTACTTGAATGTTTCAATCTTATCCCCTCTCTCCCATCTATCTTCTAGGGTGTACATGTTGAGCTCCCTCAATCTCTCCCCGTATGTCTTGACCCCCATCACCAGGATCATCTTCGTCACCCTACGCTGAACACCTCCAATAGTTTGATGTCCCTTTTCAGATATGGGCACCAAAACTGTACTCTGTACTCCAAGTGCGGCATCACCAGGAACCTGTACTGGGGCAAAATGACTTCCTCCTTCCTAGAGGTGATTCCCATGGCAAAGCATCCCCACATTCTGTTCGCCACTGCAGCTGCCTTCCTGCACTATGCCAAGTGTTTCATGTCCCCTGTCACTAGCACTCCTAGATCTTTCTCCTCATCTGAACTGGCCAACTGCACTCCCTCCAACCAGTAGCTGTTCATTGGGTTTTTAGCCCCCAGGTGCAAGACCTTGCATTTTTTGGTACTGAACCCCAGCTGCCACGTGGCTTGACCAGCCCTCAAGTGTCTCCAAATTCTCTTGCAGTACCTTACCTCCTTCCTCACTATCCACCTCTGCACAGATCTTAGTGTCATCTGCAAAGAGGCTGATCCTGCGCCTTATCCCTTTGCTATGTCTGCTATAAATATGTTAAATAGGACTGGTCCTAGCACTGCCCCCTTTGGTACCCTGTTGGTTACCACCCTAGGTGCTGACAGCGCTCCCCCAACTACCACTCACTGCTGCCTGATCGTTCGGACCAGTCAGGACAAGAATATAGATTTGCAGCAGATGAATGAGAAATCCCATTTTATGGTTTACAAATGGCTGTGACTTACGATATTCTGTATAATGCCGAATTGTGCAGTTGGCACACTGGGGAGGGAGTACCCGGGGTACTCCAGCTGTTATCATACAAAACTACAGTTTAGCAAGGCATATGTGGCTAACCTAGTCTTTTCGTAAGACACAAGAGCCTTTGTTAATTGGGAATAAGAATGATTTTAAATACCAATTGCATATGCTCACTTTCGGTTACAACACAGGCACCAGATGATAGGTACTTGCTATTGGGTGCGTGCAGAACAGTGCATTAACATGCTAGCATAAAATGTCTGCATCGGTACACATTCCTAATAAAACACCAATTGCTGGGTGCTGCAACACAGCAACTTACAATGCTCCAGCAGTTGCTTACACTACTGGAACTGCACCACTGGTGCAAATCATATGCACCACTCATAACAGTGCGGATCCAGTAAATGCACCTACACTTTAATTTTAGCAGGGAAAAAATGGCCTTTACTACAGTGACAGATAAATGTACAACATATGTTTACTGTTATCTGTATAATATATGCTGACATTCAAGCCATGCTGTCAAACCTTGCAAACTGAGTTGCAAAAGAAAACTCTCCCACAGTGTCAGTTGAAGAGGGAGGATCTTCACCCTGTAAAACTCCAGCTTGTATATGTTATTGAGAACCACAAATCAGTGACCAGGTGCACAAGGAAGTAGCAGACAAGAGCAGGGATGTAATGTTCATTTAAGTGTAGCAGATGCTCAGGAAACACTTGTCCTATAAATTTCAGCTAAGGGAGTAAGCCACCCATGAAGTCAGTATGGATAGTGTCAGACTCAGCAGTGCAGATACCCTCAGAATCAGGCAGACTGCCACCTAAGGTGTGTTCTCATAAACAAACAAGAGAAACAAGTTCTGCTTTTGCTGTGAGCTTCATGGAAACTGTCTTCTAAGCCTGGAAATGCACCCTATAATATCAGAGATGCTAGAACTTTAACTGCTTTGGCTAAGGCTTTGAATGCTGGACATTCTTGTGCCACGCTGTTTATCAACTTTAGTAAAGTTTTTAATCACAATTTGTTTGTAATACAAAGTGCAGGATTTCAAAGCTCCGCTGCTGCACTGTATCCAGGGCAATTTTCTAAGGGGCTACATCAACTCCTTGTCCCTAGATGCAGACAGCTATGGGGAGCCAGAAGCAAATAGTTCTGCGTCCAACAGACATTTTTCTTCTGACAGATTCTACGTTTTTATGTATCCACTGGTAGATGGGGGACACCAAGGACTATGTCAACATTGCAACTATAGCTGATGCCTTTAACTCTCTCTTCATTAATCTATCAGCATACTTGTCCAACCCCATCATCACGCCTGCACTCACTATGGGTCTAGGCAAAGCCTCAAAACCTCCAACTATCCACCCACTTTCTAAAAGCAGTCTCCATAAGGCAAGTTCTCAATTTACTTAAATCCCTCACTATGCGTGTGAGCCCTGGCCCTGACAGTACAGAATCCAGAATTTCCTGCCTTGGAGTCTCTGTTCTTGTCCTCCCAATATCACACATTTTCAACCTCTTATCTCTAGAGTTGTTCCAAATGCTTGGAAAATTGCCCAAACTGTCCCAGTGCAAAAAAAAAAAAAGACCCTTAGCTACTCATTGAGTACTATCTCACTGCACTCTTCCCCATCCTCAGTAAACTTCTTGAAAAAGGCTTGCCCAAATTTCAGATTACTTACTTAAATATAATCTTCTCACTCCCTGCCAGTATAGTTTCTGTACAGACCACAGCACTTCACTTTCACTGCCTCAGTTCAGCTGACTAATGACATAAAAAACACAATGGACAAAGGCTCATTCACAGGTGCCATAGATATAGCCAAGGCCTTTGACCTTGTTGACCATGCCATGCTATGTTCCAAACCATCTGAAATTGGTCACTCTTCTCATGTTATGGCGTGCTTCTCCAACTATCTGACCATGCCCTATGTTCCAAATCATCTGAAACTGGTCACTCTTCTCATGTTATGGCGTGCTTCTCCAACTATCTGACCATGCCCTGCTATGTTCCAAATCATACTCTTTTCATGCTATGGCCTGGTTTTCCAACTACTTATCTAACAGGTAACAAGTTGTTAAATTTGGTGATGCATCATGTAGCATGGCCCCTATTAATCGTGGAGTTGGCCAGAGCTCAATCCTGGGTCCACTCCTGGTCTCAGTTTTATTAATAACCTACCCTCTGCCCCCTTGTCCTGCTCCACCATTCCCCTGTATGCCGACAAAATACAGCCCTTTACTTCAGCTCTCCCCAGACCAGCTCTCTAAGCTCACATCTCAACCTTGACTTCTCTTGGATTCAGAGTTGATTCTTGGATAACAATTAAGTTCTTGGCGCCTATAAAACCCAAACCATGCTCTTTGGGTCCAAGGCTAGATGTCTTACCTGCCCTGATCCTCTAGCCATCCAATGCCCCGATGGCTTTTGCCTCTCCACTGTTGATGAATTAAAATATTTCAAAATTACCTTGGACTCGGCCTTAAACTTCTCCAGCCACATATCTTCTATTAGCAAATCATCCAACTTCTGGCTGGGTCTCGCCTACAGCATTCACCAATTTCTCTCTCCCAAGGCAAGAACTGGCAATTGCTAAGGAGTCCTGCTCCCCAGCCTACAATACTGCTCACTGGTCTACTCCCATGCCTCTAATTCTGCACTCTTCAAACTGGATGTTGCCTATAACAATGTATGTTGTATAAATAGAATAATAGATAAGTGTGTATTACAAGGCAGTAATACCATCGAGGGGTACTGGGGACACAGAACCTCGAGAGCAAAGCTCAAGAGGTCCTAAAGTCCCCAAAACCTCGAGATGGTATTACTGCCTTGTAAAACACTTATCTTTCTTTTATGTTTTGTAATATATGGATCCACTGATAATACTACAGTTGGAGATAAACTTTGAACTGTAGTATTATCAGCAAAAACAATAGTATTATCACTGTTCAGGATAGTATTAGTGAGAGTAGTGATGTATTACTGGAAATGTTTGTATTACTTAGTATAGTATTATTAAGGCTTATCCATATATTGCAGTTTGACTGCTAGCAGCATGAGGAGCAGACTGATACCAGAACTGACCATTGTGAAGCCAAAAGTTGTACACAGAAGAATCAGGCACCACAACGAAACAAGGCCATAACCTCTTCTGCTGTGGCATAGGGGTCGGGAGCAGAACCTCTATGGCAGTCCTTGATGCTCTCTATGCAAGATACAGACAATAAGGTTGAGACAATACTCAAACATACTGAAAAACAAGATATTAAAACTGGGTTTGCTAACAAGGCTGCGAATGCAGTTGAAGCACAAGCCACACAAGTAATGGCAGCAATGAGTAAATACTCTAAGAAAAAATGTCCAGCTGAAAAACCATTTACAGGCCCTGAAGAATGCTAACAGGGTCTCTAATGTGCTATTAGTAGGTCTACCTAAGGACCAAGAAAGAGAGGACTTGTATTTTCTCTGGAGCTGGTTACCTGATGCCCTTCATCTGGATAGTGACGGCATGTCACGGTAACACAGATTTAGTTACAGACTACCTAGTGGTTATTCAACCCTACCGAATTCCACATGAGTCGGCACAGCAACAGAGAGATGTACCTTGCGCCATTCTCCTGGGAACTGCAGGGGCAGTCATCTGCAACATTCTTCTTAAAGCCTTGAGGGACTCTCAAAATGTTAACATAACCCTGCATCTATTTCCTAACTTCTCTTTCACCACCAGAGCACAGCAGAAGAAATGTGGTGCTGTTCGCACGAGACTTAAGAGTCTCAGTATGGTGCATTCCCTCCTGATGTCCACCTGACTTTGCATTCAATACAGGGGACACATCTACAAATATATCGATGCTGCTGAGGCCAGGAAGAGAGCAGAGACTATTACCCAGGGACTCAAGGTGGAAAGGCAGCAAGTGGACTCAGGGTCAGAGGAGGAGACCTGAATGGTGAACTGAAAGATAAGTATCCCCTTCTTATGAATGTGCGGGGTATTAGTGCTCCGGATCCAGCAGCTCAATACAATTAAGAGTTTCATACAGACTGATGGACACTATCGGGACTTCCAGATGTCTTTCAACAGTTTTTATAAACTTATATTTTACTGCATTTTAAAACAAGGTAACAGTTTTGTTTTAAAAGACATTTGAAACTGAACTAACAGACGTCTGTTAAAATGGCAACACCATGTGGTGGCTACATGTCATGTTGGCTCACACTTACTCACTGAGTTATATTTTTTCCCTGTATGCTCTTGGTAAAACACTATTTATAATATAAATACAAATACTGTGCTAGCTATTGAGGGCATTGCTGGGTACTTGGGGTACTATGCCTCTACTGGGTTTATCGAACATAAGGACTTTGTGTGAAATTTTTATTCGTTAATGCCAATTGTACACCGTAACCATAAAATTTACTGTTTGCTATCTTAGTAGTGCTAATATGGACAGCTTAACATGTCTAGATACACTATGTTCAATAAGAGATCATATCATAGCTTGATGCTTGATTTTTAACATGTTTGGACTATATAATGTATAGGACTGAACCCTCACGCTTGTAGGGTGCAGCTTTTTCAAACAAAAGTTGATTTGTACTAATTGTAGAAATATCTCCTTATATGTTTTCTCTCATCCATTGGGTGGATCCTATGCATTAATTGCCCCATGCCTGACATGAGATACAGTGTATGTTATTGCCTTTTACTTGTAAAGTACTAAAATATCATTTAAAAAAATCTGCTGTTTCTCAGTCCTCTTCTCATTTTACACATTGCTGTACATCCTATTTTCTGGGTTTCCTACCCCTTTCAGCTGTCTTGTCTTACCTGTCTGCTTTCTCTTCAAACACCTCATGTCCCCTTCCCCGGCATCCCTCATATCTCTGCTTCATAGCTCACACGAGTCCTACTCACTTAGATCCGCTGATGCCCCTCTCCTTACCATTCCTAGATGCACCGGAATAGGGGAACAAGCCTTCCCCTCTTTTGCACCCAGGTTTTGGAACTCCCTCCCACTGTCTGCAGCTCATCCACCTTAATATCCTTCAAAGATTCCCTGAGGAAACACCTGCTTACAGCCTCTTCCTGCACGTGCACATGAAGTTACTTCTTGTTTTTACTACAATGTGTTAACTCCTGGGTGGAGACCAGGTATCTGTATCAGAGGAGGAAAAGGACCTAGGAGTGATGATCACTAGTGACTTGAAGCACTCAACGCAGTGCAAGAAAGCAGCAGCAAGGGCAAACAAGATGCTGGGATGCATAGCTATGGGGATCAGTAGTAAGAGAGAGGAGGTTATACTGCCCTTGTACAGGTCACTGGTGAGGCCACATCTAGAATATGGAGTTCAGTACTGGTGCCCACACCTCAAAAAAGACATTAACCTGCTGGAGAAGGTCCAGAGGAGGGTACAAAGATGACAGTGGGTCAGCAGGGTAAGGCATACGAGGAGAGGTTGAGGGCACTGAACATGTACTCCCTGGAGGACAGGAGAGAGAGGGGGACATGACTGGGACCTTCAAGTACTTAAAAGGGATAAATAAGGTGGATAAGGAGAGTCTCTTTAAGCTGGGTGGCAACCACAACATGAGGGGGCACAGTCTTAGGCTGGAGGGTGGTAGATTTAGGAGGGAGGTCAGGAAGCACTTCTTCACAGAGAGGGTGGTGGACACTTGGAATGCGCTACCAGAAGATGTGATCTCGTTGAAGACAGCGGGTCACTTTAAGAGAGGCTGGGATAGGCATGGGGGAAGGTAAGGATCATGGGTAGGGAGGATGGGAGGAGTGGGGAGGGGGGCAGGGACAGTAGCTCAAGCTGTGGACCCTGCAATATGAGCTGACTACACAGACCAAATAGACTTCTTCTGCTGGCTTCTTTGTATGTTCGTATAACTTGTTTGTTTTTGTTAGTTTTGCTATGTAACTTGTTTTGGAATCGACTTTCTCTGTTACTGTTCGCTGCCCTGTTGATTCTGTAATTTAGTTTTCCTATGCTTTTTAGCTGCTTCTGTTTCTGTGCTATCTGAATACCCAGTGCTTCAATGTTTGCCACCTCCAACTGTGCTGTCCCGGGTCATCCCTGTAAATAGGTTAACAAAAACAAAATAAATACATATATACATACATACATACATACATACATATAGGGGGTGGGACAAGTATAAGGGGAAGATCAGGCAGGCAGGAGTGGAAGGGGGCAGGTCACGAACCTCTAAAGAACAAGCTCCTCCACACTGGGCAAGCTCTACAGACTGCAAGGACTGCTTCTGCTGGCATGTTTCTTTGTTCCCAGTCCATTGGGACCATTTTATTTGGGTCTAAGCAGATTTAGTCATGATTGTCAGATGTGTCCATGCAGTTTGTCGCATGCAGCCAGAAAGTGCAGCCAATTGACACAAACTGGCTGATCAAAACAGCACAAGCTGGTGGGGGGGGAGAGCAGCCATCTAGGCTGGACATGTGTTCTTGGGCTCCTGCACAAACTTTTAAATTAAAGCTTGTTTTGCAAGTAAACTCAGTTTTTCTTACATAAAACCTTTCTAACAGTGGTGGGAAGGTCATAGGAACCCTTACTTGTTATCTTACCAAGCCTGGAATATAGAATATCTGAAGAAAAGGGATGGTGGCAGCAAGAACAGTCATCAGGCCGTGCCCTCAAGTGGCACCAAGGCAGCTAATGTACTGGAGAAGAACAAGCTGGAGACCAAGCTTGAGGATGCGTTCCAAGCCATTAAAGCTTTACACCCTGGACAAAAAAGACAGTGGGCTTCTTGTCTCATGTCAGTGTGTGTGGAACACAATCAGTAGCAGCTTTAGCAGAAGCCAAGGAAGCAGCGGGAGCCATGCTGCAGGCTGCAATAGTAACAAAATACTGTACTGAAGCCTTCAAAAGTTTTACAAGATGCCCGAATCTGTCAGCACTTGGGTTTCCTAAAGCTACGGCGAAGGATGTCCCAATTGACTTTTCCAATAAATGACTGAAAGACATTCTTCAGTTCAGCCGGGAACCATGAGCAAGCAGGGCCTACAGGAATACCTCTTGGAGAAATCCAGATAATACTGAGGCATCACAGATTTTCCTGATAGTGCTAGCAGGCATAGAAGAACAGGATAGGATCATTGATGCAGCTTGTCAGATAGGCCCCTTTAATTTGGCAGATGGCATCAGGGTCTCTATTTATCCAGATCTGAGTTACGTCATTCGCAGCCGTAGGAAATCTTTTGATTCTGTAAGATCAAATCTGTGAACCTTAGTGGTGACACTAATGAATTCACTGCAGTACCTGGCCAGACTAAAAATTGCTTATTTGTGTAAAGTATACATTTTAAATGATCCACTGAAGGTCAGTAAACTGATTACTAAGATTGGACAAGAATGTAGGAACCCTGAGACTTAGAACGATTCAAACTGTAAGCACTGAACTCTCAGTGAGATTACTGAATGCTTAATTGTTTGGACTAGTGAGCTGTGGTGGACAGAGACAAAGTTTTAGTGCCTTCTTATGTGATGAGCCATATACTAAAGACTGTCTGTAGCTTCGCTTTTTATACCAATGGAGAGAAAATGTTAAAATGTTGAACACACTGCTTAATTTTCCGGTGGCAATTTTGTGTTGCTTTAACAAGATGGTGCTGACCACATGGTCTCCACAGCTTAGCTGCTATACCCCTGAAAACTTGGGAAGACTTACTGCTCAGCACAAGCGTGCATCTCAAATGAAAGTTCATGAGTTGACACTTTCTAGCTCACATTAAAGGAGACAATAGCACTTATTTCTACACTACTTTTTAGGAAAGTTTGAATCTAAAGTTTTTTCTCTAGAAAAGTTTGAAAATTATTTGTTGTTGTTACACTGCTAACCAGCCTTAAGTTAGCATCTCAAATACTAAGTGTTTCACTGAGTTGAAAACATGATGTTTTTTTAAATTCTTTTTCTGGCTCCGCTGGACCCCGGAGAACTCTCTCGGGCATCCACACACATCCTCGGCTCTACCTCCGGGCCTGAAACTCTCCAGCTTCCTGGTACCAGCCCGGCTATCCCTGCGGCTCTGAGCCCTCCTGAGGTGGGGCCGCCCTATTCGCTCAGGGTGCTCTATCTGTAATTCAGGCTGGGCTCAGCCCAGGAGCTGAAGGAGTCTGGCCAGTGGAGTGTGGTCGATGGGGCAGTGCCATCGCCTATCTCTGGGAGTGGGGATTTTCTTGGCTGCATTACTTCCCTTCCCCTCCACCCCACGGCAGTGCTCGGATATGCAATGGCGCCAGGCAAACCTGCTGCAGCTCTGCGTCCCCTCTAGTAAGCCCTGCACATTGCAGTGCCTCCGGTTGCCACCGGGGGCCGCTGCAGTGCCGGACAGGAACCTAGATCCCCCGCTGATAGAGGACAGCAGTCCTCTGGATGTTTGATCCTCTCTCTCCCCTGCCGACCCCCGGCGGCCCGGGCTCATTCCCGAACCTGGGTCACTGGCGTGGCACGAGTTACGGCATCCAGCGCCTCAACCCTCAGCACACCGGGCCGGCCCATGATTTTTTTTTCTGTTGCTCATTATACAGTACTTGAGAGTAATTTACAGGTGGTGAAGTGAGAACTATGATCTAGTAACATCTAACATAACCTCATCTTCATGAGTCTCCAAACTAAACACGACCTACAACAACAATCTTACTCCACACATCAGTGCTCCCTCTACCAGGCCCTAAGACGGTTCTCCCCTCAGGACTACCTCCTTAGGCTGCCTAGTTGTTAAATCCATCATAGGGAAAGAGGTGTTCCCTCTCTCACCCCTACTCTGGCCAAAGCCCTGCATTCGAGGCCTCTGAATCTCCTGTTGCCTAATGTTAGAGTATCCACAAATCACTATGTGTATGGGCTAGGAGGCATTCTCTTTGGCTACCCCAAATCTCTGGAACAGCCTATTTACTCCCCTATTGACTCTGGGCTCACACTCCCCATTCAAATCCCACTACAAGACTTTCCTTATGGTGACAGTCATTTGTAAATGCCCCCCCTCCTGGTTGGTTGACAGACCCCGTCCAATGGGCAGCCAGAGTGCCTCAATCTACTCTGGAAATTGTTGCTCTTGACATACTGTCTCTGGAAATTGTCGTCACTGTATTGAAATATATAGGGCACTGTGCTGCCACAAAACCTCTGTGCATTATACTTGACTGTACTGTGATCAGCCAGTCTATACTTGATCTCGGGATAGCACCGAGACCTCTAAGTGGTAAACCAGAGTTGTTGATAGCTATGTCCATAGACTAGCACTATACACGCTCCCGCAGCTGCACCCTGGCTCTGACATCAGTCAGGGGGTGATTGTGGGATGCGCCACTAGAGGCGCTCCATTCAAAATGCCAGCAGCAGTGATGGTAGGATCAACCAGATAAAAGAAAATTACTTCAGAAGCAGGTGCAGGAATTTTTTTTTAACAGTGGGCAAAAACACTAATCAGGGGGTTCCCCACACTGTGGTGTAGGGCTTACTGACAAGGGCATTTCCCTTTAATCTGTCACTTATGTATTGTAACTACTTGCGGTCACTTTAGCTTTTGTGCCAGTTTCCTTTACACCATGCTCTGTGCCATCTATGCACCCATCCGGTCAAAAAATAAATACACTATACTGACCACCTCACCTAGTACTAAGCTGTTCACCACTATGAGAATATTACATCTTGCACAGTGTTATCTGGAGATAATGAGAAGCACCCACCACAAAAAATATTTTTCAACATTTATTTTGCCAGTCTGGTTACATTACTGTAATTACATCAACATTTCAATGACTACTACCTCTTCTTCAGAGCTAACATTAACTAAAAATTAAAGTATAATAATATTATGTAACTCATATGGTGTTTACTCAGAGGTGTTCAAATCAAAACTTTTATTACTTGCCCAGGCATGACTGTAGCTGAATTTTCACTTGCCCCTATTAATTACAGTGAAATCAGCTCTGTTTTTCTACACGCCCTTCAATGAAATTTACTTGCCCCGGACAGGGGGCAATGGGATTTGCACACCCCTGTGTTGACTATTAACTAATTAAACAAGTACTAGGTTAAACCTTTTCCCCCCTTTAAATAGCATTCTCACCTTTCCACTTCAGCCATTTGTCAAATCTTTATCAAGAAATAACATTAATAAGTCAAACTATGACAGTAGTGTATTGTTGTGGGATGAAGTGCTATGCCATACAATACGCACTTTAAAGAACAATACTATATTTCATAATGTAACACAACTTATTTGCACTGTAAAAACACAGCCCATCTGGACCCAGACATACTCTGGTACTGGCAAATACTGTTGTTATAATTAACTGTTTCAACATTCTAACTGTGTAGTAGGCTTGTGGTAAATAAAACCAGGTAAGATTACAGTCAGCACTTAAAATAGCTACTGCCAAACCTGTATGGTTACAAAACCTTTATGTACCTCATTAATTTCCTGTACAGAGTACACTTCTTACCACCACACCAACAGTTTAACCAAAACTTCATACTGTTCCTCTTCAACTATGGCTTTAAGCCACGGTGGCATTTCAGAAGGGCTGCTCTTTGCTCCAACATTATCCTGCAAACAACGTAGCCTCGTAACCACTACCAGTTTTTTCCACCATAATGTAACTTTTCACTTACAAATTGTATCGTAAGGTTGGGCAGACTTATACTTCTTTTTCTTACCTCTCTCCCACATATGGAAAACGTATACTGTATGTGACCAGACTTGCTGTTGGTTCTAAGTGGTTACCTATCAGAAACTCCAACCTGACTTAAGTAAGCAACAACACATGACGAGGTGTGGGTTACGTGCTGATAAAAGCATGCCCAGGCCTGTACTAAGGCACGAGGCGCTTGCCCCGGGCGTGCTCTTACCAGCACGTAACCCACACCTTGGAGTGTGTTATTGTGCTTATAAAATGGGCCCCCCATTGAATTTTCCAGTAAAAATAAATTAATAAATAAATAAAAGAAGTGTGCTAAAATCTGTTAGAAATGCGGAACATAGAAAAATAGTCCGTCAGCATTGCATACCATATACAGTAATATTATGCTACCACTGCAGGGTGTTGCTGTGTCTTTCTGTTGGCTAGTCTCTTTGTTCCCCAGCACTGTAACACTTGTCCACCCACCCTTTCCATTGTATTTTATGTTTGTAAATGTTTTTGTTTTTTTTTAGCAAGTCTAGGCATCAGTCAGCTTAAGTGTGAGGCACCATGTCAGGGTCCACTCTGTAGAGCGCTGTCCTGTGTGGTGTATGTCTTTCTTGTCTGACTGTATCCATCTCTGAATATTTTTTTTAATTTCATTTTTTTTCTTTTTCTTACAGTTTTTATCTGCAGCTATTGGGGACTTCACTGTGAGCGAGCATGTGTGTTACCGGCCACCGTACATGTCGGTTTTTACTTTGCGGTTTGTAAATTGAAACCTGCGTTATGCTGCCATTACAGGGGTTGATACAAGCTCCAATTTTTAGTTAAATGTGGTTGCATGGATAGGGATGGCTTCTTAGGAGGGCAGAAAGATATCTGGGATGGCTGGAGGACAAAGGCTGGTTATGCTGGAAACGGACATGGAGTTTGTGGTAAGACTTACTTGTTCGTCGATGGGGTTTGTATTTCTGGGACATACATTTGTGACAGCAGGCTTGCGCCGATGAAAAATTAGTGAGAGGAAATATTGTGTAGGAAGACGGACGTTGGATCTTTTGTGGCATGATTTCTGTTTTTTCTGTTGGTGACAATGCAGCGCTCTTTCAGTATAGCGCTTCAAGCGCTTGTTCCATGGCACGGTATGTGATGAGCTCCGGGGATGACATGCAGTGGGAGATGGGTGTCGTGGGATTGATCTGTCGCTGTGCTGGGGCTGTGGTTGCCAGAAGTAGTGCTCACTGAAACAATATGCGCTGATAAGGACACGGCTGGAGAGGGCTTCCAGCCAATCAGCAGTCGAGATTTTATTTGCACATTTTATAAACATGTGGAACAACTGCTATATCACAATTGGAACTGTATCTGTGGCTGCTGAGTATTATGATAACCTTCTATGTAACAGTGCTGCAAAAATATTTTTCAATAAAAATTAAGTTAAAAAAGGGTAAGTGTCTCTAACAGAACCTCTAAGCATATGATTCTTTTTTTTTAACTTAATTTTTCTTCAAAATATTTTTGCAGCACTGTCACAGAGAAGGATATCATAATACTCATCAGTCATACGTACAGTTCCAATTGTGATATAGCAGTTTTTCTACATGTTTAAGTCAGGTTGGAGTTTCTGGTAGGTAACTACTTCAGCATGCCTAAGGTATTGGTACAAGGCACTAGCTGCCCTTCTGTGTTCACTCCAGGTGACTGGCCCCAGAGGGCCCATGATCCCTGGGAACCCGGGCAGGGATGGCAAAGACCCAATAGGGAAATGAGAGTCAGGTGATCCAGGGCCTATATTTGGGCTTTGTGGATGCACAGGGGACCTCGCCCAAGGGAAGGGCGTGGCAGGACAGCCAAAACATGGTCAACTTACAGAAAAAGAATGACCAGGTCAGTGCCCATGGGGGGGGTCCCCCAGGTGAGGAGAATGGAGCTGTATAACTCCCTCGGGACAGCTCCGGTCCTCACCAGTGCTGGGCTCGGCACATGGGTCCAGGGAGAACACCACCTTAGAGCCATCCGACAGCCCTAAGCCAGTGCTGCTTCTGGCACCAGTCCTAGGGTGAGGGACTGCCCATGAAGTGGGTTCCCTTCCAGCACTGCAGCCGGTGCCACCCTCAGTGACAGGCCCGACACCGGGTTCAACATCAACCCTGGGACCATCCCCACCCCTTGTGCCATGCTCGGTGGCAGGCCCAGGACCAACATCATGGCCGGTGCCACGCCCGTCATCAGAGGCTGTCGTTCCCACCTCTGGAGCAACTAAGACTGCTTGGGGGAGAGAACAATACCACCACCTCTGCAACCTGGCATTGCACTGCCCTGATGTCAGTCCCTCTCCTGACACTGCAAATGATGTCATGAGGGGACCTGACATCACGGCAAGCACCACTCCGCTCATCAACAATGCAAACGGTGTCAAAAGCTGTGACAGTACCAGGCTGTGACACCGACGTGTCTGCCAGTGTAGACTGAGTGTATAGCTTCAGCCTCATCACAGGGGACATCTGCTGTCCAGGACAGATAGACTGGAGGTAGTGCATAGGTGGCCATCCAGAAGGAGCCAGTTGTCTACCAGACCCATCCCCAGGACCTCCAATGCCTCGGTGTGGTGAGGTTGAGGTGGACTACATGCTTCTTCTGCACCAGAGGTGCTAAGAAGGGGCCCAGAGGACAGGCCAAAAGACCGCACCTTGGCCTTACATGTGCAACACCTGCCTCGAAAAGGTAGGATTGGGCAATCCCACTTCATTGCGCAGATTTCTAAGGTACAGTGTCCACGGAGAAGCAGGAGTTTCACACATCCATGTCATGAGAAGTGTCAAGGCAGGTCCAGCAGTGTTGATGCCAATCTGTTGCCACAATGGGTTCCCCACTGGGGCAACAACGATTTTTAAAGCAATGCATGTACCACCTTTGATGGACCTAAGTGGTAAAAAAATTACAAATATTTAGTGGTTTGGTTAGGCACAAATCTGAATTTTAAAAGAGAAGCAGCATAATGGCTATATGTCATGAAAAATTAGCTGATTAAAAAACGTTTTTAAAACTTTCTGTTTATTGAAGTTTTGTAATGAAACTTTACAATCAATTCTATGCAAGGATACAACTTCAAACAATTAGAGATGTAGAAAATACGCTCTTTGCATCCAATACATTGCATGGAGTTTGCGAAGATTCAGCTGCATAAGCAACAAGAACATATAATTACAGCATTATCAGCAACAAAACCTTTTTACGACTCCCTTATTAGGAGGTCAGTGAGTATATAATACTCTCTGAAAACACAAAGTGTCCTTGTAGTAGCCCTCAATGGGAAGAATAATCCCCCAGAACCAAAGTAAGTTCCCTTTAAAACACAATCCCTCAGAGCTGATCTTATCAAAACAGAGTTATATTTAAGCACTCAAACCAGCCTCAGCATGTGGCCAACAAACATAACATGTGAGGAAGACATCCATATAAAAATAACATAGAGTATATGTTAACTTCTCAGCAGTAAAATAAACGGATATTAAGTCTGATGACAGATGCTTCAAGACAAGCTGCTTCCTACTCTTATCCCAGAAATCAAAATTTGAAGCAGCACTGCCAAAATGTCTTTTGGGCAGCCATTGTGGCCTGTAATCACACATGGAATACTTAACAAAAAAAAAAAAATGTAATTGGCCAACAAGCCTGCAGCTAGATTTTGATAGGGCTATCAGATGCAACAGTTAACAAAAAACTGCAATGTAGTTACATAGAATTTGATGGCAGATAAGGACCGCTTGGCCCACCTAGTCTGCCCATTTCCCTACCTAATGGATAAGCTGCAGATCCTAGTTAACCAACAGCCTACTTCCTCCTACCCCCACTAGAATTGCCTTATGTCTGTCCCATGCATTCTTGAATTCTCCCACTGTTTTTGACTCTACGACCTCCTCAGGAAGGCTGTTCCATGCATTTACAACCCTCTATGTGAAGAAATACTTTCTCACATTACCTCTGAGCCGTCCCTCCTCTATCTTCATATTGTACCCCCTTGTTCTCGTACATCTCTTTTTCTGAAAGATGCTACCCTCTTGGACTTTGTTGATTCCCTTGTCGAATTTGAAAGTTTCTATCATATCCCCCCCTCTCCCTCCTTCCCTCTAGGCTATACATCTTAAGCTCTTTTAGCCTTTCTTCATATGTCTTCTGGTGCAGACCCAGCACTATTTTGGTTGCTCTGCTCTGGACAGCATCTACCCTGTCTATGTCTTTGCAGAGATGGGGTCTCCAGAACTGCACACAATACTCCAGATGTGGTCTTACCAACTGTCTGTACAGAGGGACAACAACTTCCTGTTTTCTACCGGTGAAGCCTCTTCCTATGTATTCCAGTATCCCCCCAGCCCTCCTTACTGCCTTCTCACATTGCTTGCCCACCTTTTTCTGGTATGACTACCCCCAGGTCCCTTTCCATTTTTACTGCTGTCAGTATCTCACCCCCCAATGTGTACTCTTCCCCTGGGTTTTTGTTTCCCATATGCATTACTTTGCACTTCTTTGCGTTTAATCTAAGCTGCCATACATTTGACCATTCCTCCAACCTTGCCAAGTCCCTTTTCATCCTTTCCACCCCCACCTTGCATATCAACCCTGTTGCAGATCTTTGTCATCTGCAAGGGACATACTTTCTCCTTCCAGTCCCTCTGCAATATCACTTATAAAGACATTAAAAGGACTGGCCTCTAGTACTGAACCCTGTGGTACCCCACTAGTAACCTCTTCTTCACTGTGACCCATTTACTATTACCCTCTGTGTCCTGTTGTCCAGTCAATTTTTAACCCATGCTACCATCCTGGGATCCACTCCCAGGCTGGCTAATTTGTTTATTAATATTTTGTGTGGGACTGTATCAAATGTCTTGCTGAAGTCTAGGTAGGCTATGTCCACAGCCCCTCCCTGGTCTACTACTTCGGTCACTCAGTCAAAGAAATAGGTTAGATTTGTCTGACATGACCTTCCTGCTGTGAATCCATGCTGCCTTGGATCCTGTGCCCCACTGGCCTCTAGGTACTCAACAATTCTTTCCTTCAAAGTGATTCCATCATTTTCCCTACCACTGAGGTCAAACTGACAGGTCTGTAGTTTCCTGCCTCTATCTTGCTCCCACTTTTGTGAAGGGGAATCACATCTGCCCTCCTCCAGTCCTCAGGTACCACACCATCATCCCATGATTTATTAAAAAGGGTAGTCAGTGGTGTTACTAGTTCTTCCCTTAGTTCTTTTACAATTCTGGGGTGAATCCAACCAGGCCCCATTGCTTTATCCACCTTCAGTTTTAGGAGTTCTTTCAGAACCCTTTCTTCTGTGAAAGGAATAGTATCAACCCCCCATCCAGAGTGCTTCTATTGACTGGATTAGGTATCTCCCCCTGCTCTCCCTTTGTGAATACTGAGCAGAAGTATTTGTTCAGTATCCCTGCTTTTTCACTGTCGCTCTCTGCCCAACCACCCTCCTCTTTATTCAGCCTCAGCATCTCTGGCTTAGTCTTTCTTTGCTCCCTAATGTACCTATATAAGGTTTTATCCCCCTTCTTAACCAAGTTGGCTATCTTTTCCTCAGTCTGGGCCTTTGCTATTCTAACTGCCTTCCCCGCTTCCTTCTGCTTTAACTGGTACAGTTCTCTGTCCTGCTCCTTCTGTGTTTCCTTACATTTTCTGAATGCTATCTTTTTCTCTCTAACCTTTCCCACCACTTCTTTTGAGAACCACAGTGTTTTTTTCTTTCATTTTGGTTTATTTGCTGCACACAAAGGTTTGTTGCCCCCATGAAGGCAGCTTTGATGTTTCCCCATTGTTGCTCCACCGCACCTTCTTACCTGTTTGCTAGTGCTTTTCTGAGGCATGCTCCCATTCAGACAAAATCAGCCCTCCTGAAGTCCAGTAGCTTTACTTTTGTATGGCTTGACTCTACAGCTAAGTTTATCATGAACCACACTGTTTGGTGGTCACTTATTCCCAGATGGCCACCCACTTCTAGATCTGAGATCCTCTCTCTGTCCTCATTTGAGAGTACCAGGTCTAAGACTGCTCCCTCCTGAGTGGGTTCCAAAACTAGCTGTCTGAGGTATGCCCCCTGTAGGGCATCGAGAATGGCCCTACTCTTGGATGTGGCTGCAGCAAAGGTGCTCCAGTTAACATCTAGCATATTCAGGTCGCCCATCAGCAATATCTTCCCTTTCTCTGCCATCCTAAGGATGCCTTGTATCACTTCCTTGTCCATTTCCTCCCCTGAGACTGGGGTCTGTATACAACCCCTGTGTGGATTATGGTGCCATTTCCAGTCTCCAGGATGACCCACAGTGCCTCTTCTCCTCCCTGTTTACCCTTCAGTTCTGTTGCTTTGATCCCTTCCCTTACACAGAGAGCTACTCCTCCTCCTCTTCTACCCTCCCTGTCACTTCTGTAGATTGTGTATGCTGGTATGTTGACAACCCAGTCATGGTTCTCTGTGTACCATGTTTCTGTGACTGCCACAATATCCAGGGATCTCTCTTCCATGAAGGCCACCAGTTCAGGGAGCTTTTTACCTAGACGATGGGCACTGGTACTCATCACCCTCCATTTTTTTATGGCCTTATTTCTTTTTGCCCCATCCCTGTACTTACTGCCTTTGTTTTTTTTCTCCATTTACCCCTGCCCATCTCTCTATCGACTGCTTTATCTTGGTGATTACCTCACTAACTACCCTTATCTTTTTGAGAGAGCTAGGATTTCTCTGCTCCTTTTCAGTGCCTCCCCCCTTGGCTAGTTTAAATGCATGCCAATGAAGCATTTAAACCTATCACCTAGGATCCTGGTTACCCTCCTGGACAGATGCAGGCCATCGCACCAGTATAGGCCTGTATCCCTCCAGGTGGAGCCCCAGTCCCCAATGAAGCCAAATCCCTGAGCTCTGCACCAGTTTTTCAACCAGCCATTGAATCCCATGGTGTGCAGTACCCTAGCCTCATCCATGCCATAGATAAGTAGCACTTCCGAGAAAGTTACCGTGTGTGCTACTTGTATAAGGCCCCTCCCCAACTCCACAAACTCCTGTTGCACTGCTCTGATCCCATTCTCAACCAGGTCATTTGTACCTAGGTGGATAATGACATCCAGCTCACTACCACTTGTAGCTGCTCCCACAAACCTGAGGATTCGTTTCTTGTCCTTCCAAGCCATGGCACCAGGCAGGCACCTTACCTTCCTTTTCCCTCTCTCCCTCAGTTCTACCCCCCTAACAACTGAGTCCCTCATTAGGAGTTGTTTCCTTCTCCTGTGGGGTCCTGTACCACCCTCCTGTGGGTCTCTACTGTGGAGGTTCTCAGCATCCTCCTTGGTCTCTACTGCAGGTGCCTCCATAGAGGAACCATGCTCTGCTAGAATGGCGAATGAACTGTGGAGAGGCACAACTGGAGGGATGCGCCTCTGTTCCACCACCCTCACCCTCCCTGAGCCCATTGTGGTCCAACCACTCCTCTTTCTTGGCAACCTCTGAGGTAGTGGCAGTGGCCTGGGTGGTCCCTGGGTTGGGGAGCAGGTTTCTCGAATCCTTGCCAGGTCAGCATGGAGATGAGCAACCTCCTCCCTCAGACCAGAGAGGTGCCTGCAAATAGGGCAGCAACGCAGTCTTCAGAATGTCTCCCAGAAGACTGCTGCTCCACAGCCAGTGCATAGCACCACTCCCCACATGTTTGTCTCCCTCCCTGTTTCAGATTTTTTTTTCTGTTCTTGTTTTAGTGTGTACAAGCTTGTGAGTGTCTCTACCACCTATTCAGTGTGCTGTGCCTTTAAGGATATGAACAGGTGTATGTTGTTAGCAATTTTGGGGAAGTGATGTCAGAACCCCTGATATAAAGGAAGTTATGCACTTGGGGCAGGTGGGGTGAGGGACAGGGTGGGAGGGAGTAAACCTGTGCCCTCCAGAAACAATCAACTACAACTCTGATCCACCACCTTGCGTAGTGCCTTCCTTCCTTTCAGACACCTATTTCACAGAGGTTAAGTAACAGGTCTAGTCACAAATGACTGCAAATAACTCCCAGCTAGATTTCCTTCCTGGCAAATAAAAGTTAAACTAAGAAAAGTCAAGCCCAGAAACAAAGAATCAAAACTACTTACTTACACATGCCCAAAAATGAATAATTCAATTCAGTGTAGTCTATTAAATTACCTCCTTGATTTAAAGCAGTTGGTGGCTGCTTTCTCTCTCTCTCTCAGCAGCATACAATAAACATGTACCGTAATTACCCTGTTGCATGTAATTAATGATTAGTTACATTGAAACCGACACTTTATTTTTAAAGTGTAACCTCCCCCCCAAAAAAATGAAATAAATAAGAGCAATAGGTCATTCAGTCACAATGCCTGCCCTGTTACTCACCAATCACACTACACATATCCTAAACCCAAAACTTCAAGAAAGAATCCTGCATTAAAAAACACAAGCTGTAGGTCCAAACAGGCAACAATAAGACGTACATATCGGTATATCACCACAGTCCAGTTCTGTAGCTGAAAGATTGCCTATGGTGAATATCAGCCTGCAAATGCTGATTCCATCTGGATAGCCTTCTCCACTGTAATCTGAATCGTGCTGCAGTAGTTCCTGTTCCGTTCCCACTTTCTTGGCCCACTTACCAGCGTTGGGGACATCTGAGAAGAAATACGTTTTTACATGATGCAATACTCAGTTTTGTAGGGTAGAATATACTGTGCATTACATCAGGCTGTTTCAGCTGTACCCACACTCTGCTGAATGGTTTTCTACGAATGCTACCTGCATAGCTACAGTAAGGTCTAGCGAGATACAAACTTGAGTGGCGCGCTACAGTGAACAGTTTTGGTGGTGTGATTCAGATGAAGGACTCAATCCTGGATCTCTACCCCAGCCAGCAAAATAAGTAACATGGGGACCTCTGCAAATGATACAGCAGCCCTATGTGGCATGGTACTACTGTCACGCTCAACCCTAATGGAATAATTATTTGGGTCAATGTCATGCCAACAATGTAGGGCAACCAGTTGGGAACACAACGAGCAGGTTTACAACCTTTCACCCACTCAGGGAAGTAAATAATGTGAATACTCTGCTTCCTTGAAGTTTTTCCAGTGGTTTGTAGCGACTCCTGGAATTTCGTGTGCTCTTCAATTAGGTGTACTGTCTTGCTCAGGGCCTTGCTTCCTGCTCTGAAGGTGTCCCGTACAGTGGTTTCTGCCTCCACCACAGTATTCTCTTTTCTTAAATGCTCCACATATACATCACTTACTGATACAGTTCTACACAGTTGCTAAAACTGTGCTTTGTTGGTTCTGACTGGCTCAGAGTTACCTTTAGCTGCCATCTGTGATGGTGTCCCAAGTTCGGGGGGGGGGGGCATGCTTCCACATGGCATCTGCATGGCCTGATGAGGGGCAAAAAAGGTCTGTTGCTTCAAATGCTTTCGACGACTTTCCCATCCTAGTCATTGCTGCTCTACAGAAACAGTTCAAAGAGGCTAGGTTTGTGATATAAATTAAGGTAAAAGAAGAACATGGTAGCTGTAGCAATTTTTTTTTTTACTTTAAGTTAAAATGGAGCCTCCACACAACTGGCACCTTCTACTTCCCATTTCACTCTCCAGTTCCATAATTCTCCATGGCCAGGAGGCAAAAGCTAGAAGGGGAGACTGGACATGCTCAAATTGGAAACTGAAGGCTGAGAGGGGACAACATAACCAAGGTTTTCTGAATGCTGAAGGGGACAGACAGGGATGGAGTGTACACAGACGTTTGAGCAGTCGGAGAGTGTAAACAGAACTAGATGGCATACACTCAAACTGGTGTGGCAGAATAAGAGGAAACACTAGAAAACTTTACTTCACACAGAGGGTGGTTAACACAAGGCACAGCTTACCCAGTGAGGTTGTTGAAGCTACCACTGCTCAGGTTTTCAAAGCAGGACTAGACAGATTCATGAGGGAGAAAAGCATGTTAAGCTTGGAAGTGTGTCCATATTAGAATTGGTTACAGTCAGTGCCATGCAGTAGGAGTGGCAGACAAAACAGACCCTCACTAAATCCCTTCCATCATCACTATGTTACTATGTGACTATCATGTTACTGAGGTCACGGACAGGTTAAGCCATGAGAGACTTAAGTGTACAAGTAGTGGCTCAGAGTTTAGGCATGTTAGACAATGACATCAACAGTGGGGGATAATGGCTTTATACATTGTGTGAAATGGCAGGGAGCAGACAGCAGGATGCTCACATTTTGAGGATCACATTTTATGGCAAGTGAAAATAATAAAAATATTTTCCCTGAGCAATTTTTAACAAGAAGCCTAGCTCCATACAGCAGGTGTGGGGCTGGATAGATACTAGTTTCCCCTTTAAGTGCCACACTTACCATCTCTCAAAGAACCTAAAACTCAAACTGGCTTTTTATTACAAGACTACTACCATGTGTTTATATTGAAACTTAGAAGAAATAAATTATTTGTAGTTTAATAAACTGGCTATTGGTACTTTAATGCAATTACTATCTTTTTAAGCCTCTGCAAGCAAAGCCTGCACATGTATGGGGGCCTCAATGGGACACGTATTATTTCAGATACAACTGTAGTACCTATGGGAACATTTTCACAAAAATGTTGTAAAGTTATAATATGCCTAAGTGAAATAATGTTTTCTAAAGTCTGTCAATTGTAATTAATTTTCAATGACTCAAAATAACACAGTGGCTTTACACTACGTAAATTAATTACAAAACACATTACTGCATTTTTAAGTGCATCAGCTTTATATTATTCCCCAACCATAATCAAGATGCTTCAATATTTAATAACACATTATGTCACTGCGGCTTGGTAGGTTGCATGCTTACTTCTGAGCCAGAATATTGGAAGGTCATTAGTTCTAGTTCCACACCAGCAACTTGAGCTAATACCCAGGACTGACAATGTAGTGCACTGTTCCGTACTCCCCACCATGTGCTGCTATGTATAATGTACAGGGAATAATATGTAAGCAATACGACACAATGGGGTGTGCGTTAAACAGTTCTAATACACGGTTAGGGGGTGTAGTGAGGCACGAGGCTGCAGATCGAGTGCGCCCAGCCCCCTAGCCATGTATTAGAACTGCCTAACACACATCCTGGAGTGGCTTATTGCGCTTATGAAATGGGCACCTCAGTTGTTCATGTGAGAGAAAATTACATTTAAATGACTAAGTGGGAAAAAGTGTTCATTTGAAATAAAATAGTTCCTTCGACTATATCAGTATACTGTATTTTTTTTTTTGGGTTGAGGAGCTTTGTACTATTGTGCCATCCGTAGTTTCAGGTTTTTGTATGTGCCCCCCCAGTTCTGGCATATTTTGAATTTTGGGCATGAGGAGATGGAGTGTATAGACACGTTTTGTATTTTTTTTTTTATTATCTATTTTTGTATTCTATTGAACTTGTATTATCAGCCCGGGAGAAGCCTCCGATGCCTGTAGGGCTGAGGTAGGAGATGTGGAAGTCTAATAGCAGCAGTGTCTGCCGAGGCTTTTGGTTATTTGTTGAATGAGAGTTGGATAACAGATAATTACGAAATGGGCTTCAGATTTTCTGTTGTGGTGAACTAGTAAGTGGGAGCAAGGGAGATGTCAGCGGGTTGTGCCATGAGACTAGCCAAGTTTTCGGGGAAATGAGCACTGGGCAAGCAGGTCGGTGGCAGACAGCGGAGCGAGTAAGCGGTCAGAGTGAAGGATCCTGGCAGGCTTTTTTTTTTTTTTTGGTGATTTGAACGTGCGTGTTTAAAATAATTAGAAGGATTGTAACAGTGCAGGCAAGTAAATAGGAGGTGAAAGGTTCGGTGACAGACCGAGTGTGGTAGTGGGTGCTCAGAGAGCGTGGGAACTGGAGAGAGATCCTGGCAGGCTTGCATAAGGATTTGAAAGGTGGGTACTGCATCTTGTTTGCCAGGACTAGGTGTAGCCATGTGTTAGAGTTAGACACTTCAAACGCACGGCTATTAACCAATCACAGGGCAGAAAATCTGAAGCCCATTTCATAAAACTGATTAGAAATATTCTTTTCTCTGTAAACATTCTGTTTTCTCTTGAACAGCTGAGGAGTTCTAAATCAGCACTGCTGTAACATGAGCTGAATGAGACTAAAGGGTAGCTTGTAACAGCTGTGGCATGGGAAAAGCAGAATAACAGCATAATGACACTAGCAGAAGAGATGCAATGGAGATATATATGAACCTTGGAAACCACAGTATTCCTCTATTTCATGCATTAGACAATCATAAGAAAAAGTAAAGGAATATGACTTTGCAGAACATTGTTCATACCAACTGTATTTTTAAAGTCATTTGACAATCTAGGAGAGTGAGAGAGTGGACAGATGCTGCTGCCATTTAAGGCACACAGGGAGATTCAAACATAAAGGTAGAGTAGCAAAAAAAATTAGAGAACAGTTAAGTGAATTGCTCAGGGTTACACCGCGAGTAATGGGCGTGGGATTCAAACCTGGGCTTCCAGAGTAACAGCTCTGTGGTAGAAACACTAGGAGAAACTGCTTCACTATGGCATTTAATAACAGGATGGCAATGAATATTTAGCAGAAATAGTTAAACAAGGTAACGAAGAACAGGCTACTTGTAACTGTAGTTCTACTACTAATATTCGGTTCCCATTCACACTTAGGCAGAATCCACCGAACATGCTCAGTTACCATAACAGTCTTCAAGCTTAACTTCTTCTACTACCCAGTCTAGTGCTTGCTCTCTGGGCTCTGCCCCAACTATTCTCAAAACTAGAGAGTGGAAAAACAGACCTAAAGAGCAAGCCTGTCCAGGGGAGGTTGGGTAGGGCATGTGGATATGAAGTGAATTCTAGCTCAGTAGTAGAATTACTGTTGCAGACCACCCGATCATTCTCAATCAGATGTGGACATCAGAGGAGGGCTTAGGAACCCCCAATGGCCCAACTTTGGGGGGAGTAAGCCATAGGGAACTGTATATGGGCTAGGTCCAAGGCAGGTGAGGGGCAGGGGGTGCCAGAGGAAAGGGGCATGCTGGGGAGCAAGGAAACACAAAGATTTTATTTAAAAAAAAAACCAATGAATGTGTCACCGGGTGTGGGTTTAGCATAACACAATTTCAGGCAGACCACAAGTCAGGTGCATAAAAACGCATATGTGCATTTGTCATTTTATTTTTATCAAATAAAATATATAGAAAGCAAAATGGTAAGTCAGACAACTGCTTAGCTTCAACGGTTTCCAAGGCTTTTCGTCAGCACAGCGTGAATCAAAGTGTGAAAGCACACACTACCAGGAGGTCTTCCACCTTCCTCAGTCAGTATCCAACTGACCACCCTATCTGTCCTATCTCAGCACTGAGGTAGGGCTTTTTATAAGCTTACTAGAAATCGGAAAAATTTCCACTGTCTTTTGATTAACAGCAGACATAACATAAAACTAGCCTCTAGCCCCTAGGGGCCACTGTTGCCCCATAGAGAACAGTTCAGTTGGCACCTGGAGTACAGCACAGAACATGCAGTTCTTTTTTTTTTCTTTTCTTTTGTTCACAGCATTGGAAAAGGTCAGACCCATGGTCAGAACATTCTGTGCTCTTCTAAACTCTACTGCAGGGTCCTATTACCTCATGCTGTCTGCTGCAAAATATATCTTAGAAGGGGGCTGCTAAAATCTAGAAAAAGCAGACACAAACTTTTGTTATTCCTATATTAAAACTGCCCTCTCATTTTGTAACTGTACTCTTAGTTTTGTTTTATGGACAAAGAACTGAGAAGAAAACAATATATAACTTCAATATTCTTTGAGGGTTTTGGCTGGTTTCTAGTTAGTTTTTATGTTAATAAGCACAGAAAGCTTTATAAGCACTTCAGCACTTAATTTATAACCAGCCAACCAGCATGTTGGACATTATAAAAAACACAAACTGCGTGGGGAAGGGGTTTCAATTTATCCATGGGGTGTCCACTATGACAGGGGGTCACCCTGTCACAGAATGAATCAATAACTTTCTCAGGGTCACTCAGTAAATACATGTTGAGGTGGAATTCAGATTTTGGTCTCTAAGTTTACAGCTCTAACCAGTAGGCCAAACTGCCTCCCTAGAGAGGGTATGAAGGACAGAAAAAAAAAGTCCAGAACTGCAGGAATAGAGAGTATGGAGTGATGATGTCAAAAAGACAGAGAAGGGAAAGGCTATGAAGAATTCTGAATTCTGCACTACAAATCACACTAGCCTTGCCAAATACAGACTCATTTCTATTCTCTTCCCCCATCTAAGGCCTTAGAGGGAATAGTCTCTGACCAACTTGCAAATACCTCAAACAATAGTGTCCAGTGTATATAGAAATAGCACCAACACAGCACTGTTGGAATACACCAACTATGTTCATGAGTCCCTTGAAAACAGTGACCTAGTCGGAGCTGTATATCATGACCTTACTAAAGCCTTCGACCTGGTCAGCCATAAGCTCCTGCTTAGCAAATTCATTGGCTTGGGTTTGTCACAGAACACAGCTGACTGGTTCAATAGTTATCTAACCAGTCGCTCCCAGCAGGTGAAGATCGCCAAATCCTTGTCCAACATCAGGGGAATATCTACTGGTGTCCCCCAGGGCTCCATCTTGGGCCCATTCCCATTTGGCCTCTTCATAAATCAACTGCTCAATGCTTGTCTAACAGCCAATGTACTCCTCTGTGCTGATGTTGCAGTAATCTGTTACAAAAACCATGACCTTGACAGCCCTACCAACACTCTAATAACCATAGGTCACTTGAAAGCTGGTTCTCCAACAATAAACTGGTCTTCAATTACAAAAACGACAAAGACCATGCTCTTCTCTAGCCTCCCACAGAAGAGGAAAGTTCAAGTCTTTGTCATCAGAAATGGTCATGGACCAAATCGTGAACAGGTTGAGACCTTCAAACACCTTGGAATAACTCTGGATGACATCTTATCTTTTGCTCCCCATGTTGACAATCTGGTGGCCATGATTAATAAAGACTAGGTGCCCTGTACCAGAACAGGAATAATCTCACTGGGGATGCTAGACACCTTATCGTGGCCAACTCCATTCTGTCACTTATAAATGATGGACTCCCTCTCTACGCAGCTGCCTGTGACACGGTGCTAAACAGAGTAAAGCTGACCGGTAATAAGGCATGCCACTTTGTACTTGGTGCAGATAACTGCTCATAATGGTACTCTTTATGTACTAACTGGCTATCTTTACCCAGCAGAACGAAGCTCCAGACCAACACCCCCTGATTTAACAAACTGCTTCCACACCATCTCTAAACAATACAACACTAGGAACATGGCCAGTAACGCACTCATGCCTCCTTTCCAGCATACTTGACTGGGCAAGCAGTCATTTGCTGTCAGGGCCACTAACTAGTTAAATGAACTACATGATACACTGCTGAATCTCCCCAAGTTTAAGCAGTTTAAGATGTATTTTCACTCTGCCTTTGCAGTTCAATACAACCATAACCAATAAAGTTTTACAGTAACCCCTTGCTATAACGAACACTGGCATAGCGAATGCTCGGCTATAACGAACCTGCCAAATGGCTCCCGACTTTCTTATCACTTGCCTTGTGTAGTATTCCTTCAACTAAATTGTGCAATCTGCGCTCTACGATGTAAAACTCCTTAACCTATTTCTGTCTTTTACTGCATTTTAACCATGTACTGCGCACCTGTACTTGCGTGTTTGTCACCTGACTCCTGATTCTCAGCCCAGGCACTTTAAAATAGCTTAATTTAGCCATCAATGACAGATGCAGATGGCTGATGACAGATCATGAAGCGCTCGGGCTATTCAGGGCAAACAAAACTCACTGTGCTCGATCGGCTGAATGCCGGTGAAAGTCTTGCAAAGATTGCTGGCGAGACTGGGTGTAGCAAGCCAACCATATGCACTTGGTGAAAGCAGGAGGAATCATTGAGAGAGTTTATCCTTGAGGCAGATGAGTCTGAAGCACTCCAAAGAAAAAGACTTCACCGGGCTGATGAGAGTGAGATCGATAAAGCCACTCAGTTATGGTTCTCGCAGCAGCGGGCGACTGGCATCCCAGTCTCAAGCAGCATAATGCAAGAGAAATCCTCACAGTTTGCAAAAGAAATTCATGGCCAAAGCTCAAAGTTTAAATCATCTAGAGGATGGTTGTGGACATACCAAAGGTGCCATGGCATTCAGCCGGCGAGTACGCATCATAGGCGAGCAGCTCTCCTGTGATGATGCTGCAGCTACTGAGTCTCTCCCCAAACTGAAGCAAATTATATCAGAGAAAAGTTATAGCCCTGATCAGATTTACAATGCCAATGAAACTGGCTTGGTTTGGTGTTGTCTGCCAGACGTTACCCTTGCCAGTTGCTCAGAATCCAATGAAAGTAACGGGTTTAATGTGAGCAAAGATCAGGTCACCTTCTTGTTTTGCTGCAGTGCCACCGGTAAGCATAAGCTAAAACCACTGCGCATTGGCAAATTTCAGAAACCCTGATGTTTCCACCATCTGAATATGGATTCAAAACCTGTGCAGTACAGCAACAGTCGTAATGTGTGGATAACTTCCACGATCTTCAACACTTGGCTCTTTGACAGTTTTGTTCCATCTGCCCGTGCTTACCTGCAAAGAAACAAACTGACACCTAAAGCCCTGCTATTGCTAGACCAGTGTCCAGCACATCCCTCAGAGACAGAGTTCCATTCTAGGGATGGAAAAATTAAAGCACTTTTCCTCCCCAAGAACACAACTTCAAGAATACAGCCACTGGACGGCGGAATCATTGCCAGTTTTAAAAAGCACTATCTCAAGCGCTTGCTCGGTGACCTAGTGTCAGTGAGTGCTGGGACAGAGGTCACTGACTTCATCAAATCCCTGAACCTCAAAACAATGATCAATTTAGCTGGAGCAGTGTGGGAGAACGTGACAGAGAACACTGTGAAATACTGTTTGTCAGCCACACTTGGACCCTCATTTGAAGATGATCTAGCAGCAGACGACCCAGATGAAGTCACTGAAAATGATGATACCACTGAAATTGTACAGATGGCATCAGGAATGAAGCTCCTGCAAGGAACCAACTCAGAAGCAGTGATGGATGAGTGGATACAATCGGATGATTCAACACTGACCACTGAACTGCTATCCGATGCAGAAACTGTTTCAGTGGTAACAAGCGAAGGAGTTACCAAGGAGAACGAGCAGGGTGAAGAGTAAGAGAAAGAGTGCGAGCTGCCTGATCCTCCAACAACCAGTGAGGCAATCCAGGGGATAAAGACAGGGCTGGCGTGGCTTTCAACGCAGGGTGTTGATGCAGTCAAGATCATTCAGCTATGCCAGCTCATCTCCTTTGCCAGAGATGTTGCTGTACAGAAAAAATCAAAACAGTTAACTATGACTGACTTCATAAACGAGAACGTAACATGACTTCACTGAACTGACTAGATCAGAACAGTACTGTACTTTAACAGTCACACCAAGCATCATACACAGTGTGTCACTAAGCATAAAAAAAGTATGGCACCAAATCACAAAGCACAAAAGGACAAAGCCACAAGATAAAAAAAAAAATGTGCTAATTAACTGAAACAAGCATCAGTTAGCTTATAATAGCGATGCCCAAATTTGAAAATAGTGTCCCTTACTACAACGAATGGGGAGCTATAACGAATGCTTGTTATGGCTCCAAAAGTGTTCGTTATAGTGAGGGGTTACTGTATTTGGTTTCTCTCCGTACATAATCTGTGACTTTTTATACAATGATCTGTTTGAATTTTTTTTGAAAACTGCATGTGATTCTTCTGCCTTAAGTGCTTTGGGCTTGACTCGACTGCATTTCCTCTGGAACTTCTTATTGTAATATTTTTTGTGGCAATGTATTTGAAGTGGAACCTTTGTAAGTGAACACTTACACTCAAAGATAATTTCTGAGGTTTTCAACAAACAGATAAATAACATTTAAGTAGGGTAACTGTATAGAGAACCAGTAGTGGTACCAGCAAATAGTAGTGATGAGGTCTCATTTTTGAGAGCAGGTGAGCAGTTTAACTGCATTTTAGACAATTTCAAGTTTAGAGAGGACCAGGGAAATTACACCAGACCAGGTGAGAGGAGATGAAGGTATGAATACAGGTTTCAGCGGGGAGTGGGGCAGATCTAGAAAGTAGTGGGTTTGGGAATAGCCTTCTTGAACATAAGGAATGCCTACACACAGTCCAACCACTAATGATGTAGTAGTCACCTCCTACTGCATCATCAATGGTAAGGCTGTGTGCGGGGGTGTTCCCAAGTTTCAGGAGGTGTGCACTGGAAGTAGATCAAAGACTTTTATACAATGTCGGTTAAGAAACATAGAAACATAGAAAACATAGAATTTGATGGCAGATAAGGACCGCTTGGCCCACCCAGTCTGCCCATTTCCCTACCTGTTGGATAAGCTGCAAATTCTAGTTAATTAACAGCCTACTTCCAAAGTAAGACAAAGCAGATAATCTACATGATGCTTATCTAACACTGAATTAACTGCAGCTCTTTTTTAATACAATGCTAAACTATGTATTTTTTTTCTGTTACTCTATCCAGGCTTGGTCTTACAAATTTAGTACCAGTGGTACCAGGAAACAAGGTGTAGGGAAGCAAATGAAGGCATTTTGCTTCTCTAAAACATTTCCAATGCTCCTTTGATTTTAAGAGGTAGCAGTTTGCTCACCACCCCCAAGACAGTTAGGACTACGTCCACAGAAACATAGAAACTGACGCCAGACAACTGCCACTTAGTCCATCCAGTCTGCTCATTTTTATTGTGATTGCTTATGCTTCAGACCCTGCTTGGTCTACGGCACTGTCTCTTCTACCCCCTTCCTTTCATCTATGATTCCCTTGTGCCTATCGCAGGCTTTTTTGAATCCCACCACTGTTTCTGCCCCCACTACTTCCTCTGATAGGCTGTTCCAGGCATCCGCCACCCTTTCTGTGAAGATGTACTTTCTCACATCTCTCCTGAATTTACCCCCATCCAGCTTCATATCAAGAGCACCTTTTCCTCTCAAAAATACCTCCCACCTGTACCTTGTTTACCCCCGTAAGGTATTTAAAGGTCTTGATCATATGCCCCACTCCCTCCTCTTCTACAGGGTGTACATAATGAGTTCCTTTAGCCTCTCCCTATAGGGCTTTTGATGCACCCAGCACCATCTTAGTAGCCCTCATCTGGACTTCCTCCATTCTGCTATATCTTTCCTGAGATGTGGTCTCCAGAACTGGACATGATACTCCAAGTGGGGTCTTACTAATGACCTATATAAAGGCAACACCACTTCCCTCTTTCTGCTGCGGATACCCCTACCTATGCACTTCAGCATCCCACTAGCTCTCCTGACTGCCTTGTCACACTGTCTGGCTGCCTTTAGGTCATCCAATATAATTACCCCAGGTCCCTTTCTTGCTTGGTTGTTGCAAGTATCTCCCACTGCCCCATTTTGTACTCCACCCCAAGGTTTCTGTGGCCCAACTGCATCATTTTGCACTTATCTCTTACCATCCTTTGCACACATACCCCTCCCTGGAGTGTCCACTCTGTTGCAGATCTTGGTCCTGTGTGGATTAAAAAGCTTGTGAACCCAGTAACTCAACTCCATGAAAGAAACCGAGAAAGATTATCTGCAGACGTATTTTTAAACACTCATCACATGAAGAAGGGTCCTGTGTGGATTAGAAAGCTTGTGAACTGAAACGGACATGTTGGTTCAATATAAGGTATCTTACTGCCTACTTTGTTTATCCACATTGTTGAGTTTTTTTATGTCAATGATGTGGATTACAATGTACAAGTCAACAGCAGGAACTTCTAAAAAACTAATTCTAATAAGACTTTGCAAGATAAGTAAAGCAAGGAAATATTTCTAGTAAGACTTCACAGGATGCGTAAAGGCAAGGCAATATTTAATTAAATTGTGACATAATCCCAAAATTAATTAAAATGTTTTATTTAAAAGTTTGAAAAGTAGCTTCAAAGTACTGTAATCAAATTATTCTTTTTTATCCTCACTAAGGAATTACATAGCTTTTCCCTTTCTTATCTACCCAAAAGCTCTTGATTCATTGCTGCTGTATTTGGTTTAATTCTTTCTCCCTTTATAGCTTCCGACCTAGTGTCTCCAAATAGCCAAGACATTTCCATCTGAATAGTAGACACTTGGATCCTTGCATCTGCAACCAGAAGCTCACAAAGGAAAAGGGCTACTGGCTTTGATCTTGAGAAGAAAGGTGAGAAGCATGTCGCATGAAAATCAAACTTGGTCTCAATTTGTGATAGCCCAGCCTGTTCGTGCAGTAACAAAAGAAGGGTATAATTAAAAGAAACCAAATGGCCTATATAAATAATCCACCAGTGAATCAAAAGCATCAATAATTAATAAGCAAGGATTGGCTAGGGCCAACTAACTTGAATAGTTTGGTTTGGCAGTATGTTCTGGGAAACAGTACTAATGAGTGAATGTACAGTATTGTATTAAACATGGGGGGCATCTGAAGTCAGTTATGGCATTAGAGCAACAGAAGACAATCTGAATACTTTTATCCATGCATTTTTTTAAGATTCTTTTTGGCCCCCTGAGCAATCCTGGCAAGACCTCCTTCTGCCTCTGCCAGCGACATCTCTCATCTATCTGGACTACACAAGCCAACTGCAACTCACTGCTGTGTTGCCCCCTCAGTTTCAGCCCCCCCACAAAGCGGGGCCTGCCATAAGATCCTGCAGCACCTTCAGCCCCCCACCATGAGGGAGGGGAAGCCCGGAGATTGAGTCTGAGCATGGGGGACAGGCAGGGAGTCATCAGCCAGGCCAGTCATGATTTCTTTCCACTTTTACTTCCCCTAGGACATTGCCATACTGTGATGCTCTGAGGAGTGTACCCATGCATGCACGGACAGCAACAGTGGCATCCCATCCCTCCTTCCCTCATTCTGCTGCACCCCGGCTGTGCCACCTCCCAACCTTTGTTAGGTTGCAGTCAGACAGCAGGCCATGCATCCAACCCACCACAGAGGAGAGTTGTCCTTGGGACACTCAATCGTCCACTTCTGGCCAACCAAAGGCAACACAAGTTCACTAAGAAACTTCAGTTATGGGCATAGAAAACAGCACTGCCACTGAGCCACCAGGCCAGCCCAGAGATTTATTTTTTAAACAATGAAGTTTATGATTCACAGTTGAGCTACCTAAGGTAAGTGAATTCCACAAAAAAGAAACTCAGAAAATACAAAAGCATTATTCTTGAAAACAATACCCTCTCACAAAAGGGAGGCAGTATAGCGTAGTGGTTAAAAGCATTGAGATGCAAACCTGGAGAATTGGGTTAGAATCCCACAGCTACCACTTACATACTGTCTAACTATGAGCAAGTCACTTAACTTTAACAGAGGACTCAGCACTCAGTTCACACAGACAGTCATGACACCATTGTTCAGTACTTCAGGAAACATAGAATTTGACATCAGATAAGGACCGCTTGGCCCACCTAGTCTGCCCATTTTCCTATCTAACAGATAAGCTGCAGATCCTAGTTAACCAACAGCTTACTTCCTCCTCCCCCCCCCCACTAGGACTGCCTTATGTCTGTCCCATGCATTCTTGAATTCCTCCACTGTTCTTGACTCCACGACCTCCCTCAGGGAGGCTGTTCCATGCATCCACAACCCTCTCCATGAAAAATGCTTCTCACATTACCTCTGAGCTGTCCCCTCTATCTTCAAATTGTGCCCCTTGTTCATGCACATCTCTTTTCTGAAAGATGCTACCCTCTTGGACTTTGTTGATTCCCTTGAGGTACTTGAAAGTTTCTATCATGTCCCCTTTCTCCCTTCTTTCCTCAAGGGTATACATATTAAGCTCCTTTAGTCTTTCTTCATATGTCTTCTGGTGCAGACCCTGCACCATTTTGGTTGCCATCCTCTGGACAGCCTCCACTCTGTCTATGTGTAACCATATGTCTCCATTTTTGTAACATGGGTATACATATGTGTCTGCGGGTTCGGGGAAGGATGAGGTTACCTGGCACAAGAGACCTAGGTTTGGCTACTCTGCACAGGGGCTCCCAAGTAAATCCAACTACAGGAAGCAATAACTAATGTCCAGAACCAGAATTGGGATTTTTCAGTGTGGCTTTATTTATTAACTCACTGAACATAAACAAAACACTGCATGGTCCCCCAAAGGGCCACGTTACTGTAATGCAGATTAGAGGTTAAACACAGCGGTCCATTTGAGGAATGAACACATTACAACAGTTGTCTGGCTTTGGACCCACCAGGCACTCAGCCCGGACTTTGCATGCGCATTGGATACACAGCCCGACTGGCCCGGCTCCCCTGCCGGCCACTCGACTGATGGTCCACTAGGCGAATTAACCCAAACTGTACTTGGAAAGACATCCCATCAAAACAAGGAGACTCCCAAACTGGGCTCCCACCACTTGAAGTCTCAAGCGACTCCTAGAGATTTGTTTTCGTGCTTCCAATCGAAACTCGATCAAACAAGGAGACTCCCATCCAACAAGGTAATTTTCCCATCCTGTGGCTCCCTACACCACTTAGAGTCTGCGACTCCTAGAAATTTTCAAGTTCGACCCACATCTGGGTACCCACCCCATCACTACTAGCGCGATAGGGCAAGTAGCAAAAACACAGAAGAAATCCGCAGAGGTGGACCTGGTCACTAAAGATGGGGGTTTCCCACCTCCAGCTCCTACAGCCCATACCAGCCATTTCTCTGGATACACAGAAACTTTAGACTTTAAAATGTAGATTGAACGGTGGATGACCTGAAGCACCCCCTCTACAGTGAACTTTAAATCCATTAACACTTTAAACAGATGACTGCTCTATTTGTTTGTCCTAGTTGACATAGTCCTCCCAAATAGCAGTCCACATTTACTTGAAATCCAACTGAAGAAAATAAGTTGTTTGCCCCTTCCAATGGAGCCAAACACTCACCCATTCGTTGCAGGTGCCCCACAGGCGAAGTACTGTAACCTTTGCTGTTATACATGAACAGACTGAACTTAAATTAAAACAGGCAGCTTTCTTCCCAGGGTGGGAGAAGGGGATTGCTCCTGGAACCCACAGAGAACTTTTCCTCGCACTGAGACCGGGGCCCGGGGGAGCGGTCTCCACCACTTTAAAAAGGTAAAATACAGGAACAGTTCCTTTTTTCTGAGTGAGAAATCACACTGCACACTAATGCTTCCTTCTTGCTTAAGGACAAACGGAAGACTCCCTTTGAATTTCCCAAAGTTCTAAACTTCACTGAGCTGAAGATTCCAAATGTGGCTCATGCAGCTGCAACAGTTCTATAATGTTGTCATCTCTCAAGTCTCAGCTGTGACTGAGGACAGAGTGAGACAGTGTGAAATCCATTTAACTGGAGTTTCACAAGCTGCCTTCCCTGCCTACCAATAGGTCTTACTGGGATTCTAGTAACTCTGGGTAACAAAGGGGTTACATATGTCTTTGCAGAGATAGGGTCTCCAGAACTGCACACAGTACTCCAGATGGGGTCTCACCAACTGTCTGTACAGAGGGATAACAACTTCCTGTTTTCTACTATTGATGCCTCTTCCTATGCATCCAGTATCCCCCAGCCTTCCTTACTGCCTTCTCACATTGCTTGCCCACCTTTAGGTCATCTGATATAATTACCCCAGGTCCTTTCCATTTTACTGTTGTCAGTATCTCACCCCCATTGTGTACTCTTCCCTGGGTTTTGTTTTGCATGCCATGTGCATTACCTTCTCTGCATTGAATCTGAGCTGCCATACATTTGAGCATTCCTCCAACCTTGCCAAGTCCCTTCTCATCCTTTCCACTCCATCTTGTGTATCAACCCTGTTGCAGATCTTTTGTCATCTGCAAGGGCATTACTTTCCTTCCAGTTCCTCTGTAATGTCATATAAAGAGACATTAAAAGGACTGGTCCCAGTACTGAACCCTGCAGTACCCCACTAGTAACCCTCCTTTCTTCACTGTGTACTCCATTTACTACTACCCTTTCGTCCTGTTGTCTAGCCAATTTTTTATCAGGCTACCACCTTGGGGCCCATGCCAAGGTTGGCTAACTTGTGTATTAATCTTTTGTGTGGGACTGTATCAAACGCCTTGCTAAAATCTAGGTTGGCCATGTCCACAGCCCCTCCCTGGTCTACTACTTTGGTCACCCAGTCAAAGAAATCTATTAGGTTCGTCTGACATGACCTTCCCATCGTGAATCCATACTGCCTTGGGTCCTGTGCCTCACTGGCCTCTCGACACAACAATTCTTTCCTTCAGAAGATTCCATCATTTTCCTGTACCACTGAGGTCAAACTAACTGGTCTGTAGTTTCCTGCCTCTGTTCTGCTCCCACTTGCGAAGAGGAATCACATCTGCCCTCCTCAGTCCTCAGGTACCACCCCATTCTCCATGATTTGTTAAAGAGAGTTGTCAGCGGTGTCACTAGTTCTACCCTTAGTTCTTTTAGAATTCTTGGGTGAATCCCATCAGGCCCCATTGCTTTGTCCACCTTCAATTTTATTAGTTCTTTCAGAGCCCTTTCTTCTGTAAATGGACTGGTATTGACCCCTGTCTTCAGAGTGTTTCTCTTGTTTGGCTTAGGTACCTCCCCCTTCTCTTCATTTGTGAATACTGAGCAGAAATATTCGTTCAGTATCCCTGCTTTTTCACTGTCCCCCTCTACCCACATTTCCTCCCCTTTATTAAGCCTCAGTATCTCTCCTTTGATCTTTCTTCGCTCCCTAATGTACCTATAAAAGGTCTTATCCACCTTCTTAACAGAACTGGCTATCCTTTCCTCGGTTTGGGCTTTTGCTATTCTGACTGCCTTCCCGGCCTCTTTCTGCTTTAACTGACAAAGTTCTTTGTCCTGCTCCTTCTGTATTTCCTTATATTTCCTGAATGCTATCCTTTTCTCCTTAACCTTCCCTGCCACCTATTTTGAGAACCATAGCGTTTTTTTCCTTCATTGTGTCTTATTGATTTGCTTTACACAAAGGCTTGTTGCCTCTGTGATGGCTGTTTTGATTACTCCCCATTATTCCTCCACCCCTCCTTCTTTCCTGTTTGCTAGTGCTTTTCTAAGGCACTCTCTCATTTTCCCAAAGTCAGCCCTCCTAAAGTCCAATACTCTTGCTTTTGTATGGCTTGATTGTATGGCTGTGTTTATTGTGAACCACACTGTTTGGTGGTCGCTTGTTCCCAGATGGCTACCCACCTCTAATCTGAGATTCTTTCTCTGTCCCCATTTGAGAGTTTGAGGAAGTTACTTTTATTTTTACAGACTTCAAATACTATGTCCAGTAACCCTCTTGTTTACCTAAGAAGTCACTTAACTTCCCTGTGTTCCCAGGACGCACCTGGAAACAAGTGTCAGCCTAGTGTATCTTTCCTGGCCAAAAACTGAAAAAATAAATAAATAAGAAGGCACTAAAGCCACTATCCAACAATATAAATGAGGATATCAGCACAAATCTTGCCATCCATTGTTTATTTTTTTAATGATTCACTGACCAGAGCAGTGCCACAATCCAAAAAAGCTATGAGGTACAAATCTCACAAAACAATTTGCATGGCGGATATCTTTGCAGCTGAAAGGGCTTTAAATGAAATCTTAGATCCATATCATCTAAAACAGATTAAATCTGACCAAATCTGTGGGAAATGGATTTTTCTGGTTGGCAGATATTTGTTGCTTGTCTGAATTCAGCCTCATCGCTCCTTTGACACTAGAGAATACAGTAGGAATATGAAAGGAATGTTATACCAATAATGTTTTTTTACAATGCATTTTTAGAGTTGCAGTTCACAAAAAGCATTTTGCTATAAAGGTCAGATAAGACAACCTAAAAGAGACAACTACATCTGCTTGGTCTAGCACACATCGAAACAAGACCAGACTGTGGTGCTGGGGCCCGACTGGAAAGCTGGTACTGGGGCCTCACCAGGAAATTTGGAACTGGGGGCTCAGGGTTAGCAACTCACATCAGCATATCATTTCAGTGTGTGATGTACTGGCGTTATGTTTGCATTCTGTATTAACTCAGATTGAGCATACCCATCACATTTAATACAAAACAGATGTTAAATGTAAAAAGATTTCAGTTTCTTCAAGAAGGGGGGCCAACATGGGAATTTCCTGGTATCCAGGTGAGCCAATAACACTATGCATCAAAATAAAGTAACTTATACTGTGTCATAGGTGTGGCATGCTGTTCATGGGATATACCTGGGACGTAATTGGGAAATATTTCTGACATACTGTATTCATTAGGTGGGTGGAAGTGTTAAAGGACATCAGATGCCCACTGGACAAGGAGACCCTGAGCCAAAATCTCACTCTCTGTATGCAGCTTACAGTCCTACACGTGGGAAGGTACTGTAGGTCTTAGAGTGAGATTGGAGCATTTCTTCTTTTGGCAAACTGTTTAAACTGTTTTTATTTTGCATCCCAATGTATATTTCATCCCTACTGCATTGTAATGTTTCTTCTGTAATTTTGTATTGTAAATATTAAACACTTATATATTTAATATTCACTTTGACAGTGTAGTGTTTTTGACACAGGTAAAGTCAATTTTTGTTGAGTAATTTGGTGATCCACTACCAAAGAGCACAACTGCCAAGTATAAAAGTAACCAGTATTTGATACAGGGCGGGTGACAGGTTCCTAAATGTGAGCAAAGTGGAGGTCAGACACCTAAAGTAAAGGCACCACACTGGGTGAGCAGTGGCTGGTGGTAGAGTAAAAACCAGACAGAGATATCTTGACAGTCAGCCAGGTGGTGGCAACGAAGAACAAGTATCTACCCAGGTGTTCGGCTACTCTTTTCTGTTAGTTTGTGGCCAGTACCTTTCACTGGACCAATATGTGCGGAATAAGGCAGTGATAACAAATAAGAAATTGGTACAGCTATCTGTAGGAACTATACTAAACAATTTTTACATAGGAAGCAGGTATCAGAGTTGTAATGAAGGGGTAAAAAGGGAAGGGAGGGCTATCTGAAGTGATGGGTAGCAAAGTCATAAAGAAAGGACTTGAGGGAGAAAATGGCAAAGAAAAAACATAGTGTAGGAGGGAAGTTGTTCCATAGTAGAGGGATGCTGGAAGACAAGGAAGCTTGCCCAACTTTGATCTTACACAGAGGGACAGTGAAGGTTAGGAGTCAGATGACTAAAGTAGCGGAGTAGGAGGATGTAAGAGGAGGAAGGAAAGATTGCAGGGGAGGGATCTGAACCAGAATTTAGAAATGTAGGGAGTACAGTGGTTCAGGTGTCTGACCTGCAGGAAGTGGAGGGACAGGCTGGCACAGAGGGAGCAGTGCTGAATACAGAGAGGACAATTCAAAGTAAAGTACAAAATGCTGGTGAGACCTCATCAGGAGTAGTGTACAATTCTGGAGGCTGCATCTTTGTAAGGACATAGGGTGGAGGTGGTTCAGAGAAGGGCAACAAAGATGGTGTAGGGCTTGCACTAGGAGACATATGAGGAGAGATTAAAATACCTTAATACACATACACTGGAAGAGAGGTGGGAACGGGGAGATATGATGGAAATCTTGAATTGTATTAAGGGCATAAACAAAGTGCAAGTGGTGACATCTTTCAGTACAGGAGGTGTGCAAGGATGAGGGGGCATGATATGAGATTGGAGGGAGGCAGGATAAAGGGGAATGTGAGTAAGTGTTTCTTTACAGAAGGGGTGGTAGATGTATGGAATGTTGGGGAATTAAGTGGTTACATTGATATGCTATGATGAAGTTGACGTTTTCCCCATAGGATTACATTGCAGTGTCTGTCACGCCTTTCGGCACCATTATCTTGGAAACGAAGTGAGATATAGAGTTTTCGCTACTGGCGGCAAAGATCATCTAGAGGTGATCTATGCTGCTGGAACAATATTTTAAACCATAGATAGAGTAAGCCTGCAGTGGAATTATTTTTGTCGGTTGCACAGTTAATGAGATATTGTCAAATTTGTGTTAGAAGGATTCCTTGCAATATAGGGCTGCTGTATAGCTATGCGTTAGTGGGAGTGTCCAACAAATGCATATTGTCATGCAGTAATGGGCAAGCTGGTGGGAGCGTGGGCCCACCAATACATGTTTTTTACTAGTTATATTACACTTTTTCAAAAAGTAAGGAAATTCATGGCAAAAAACTGCGTTTAATACATCAGTTAGGGTTAAAGCAACAAAAGTGATGAAATGAAACATTAGGATTGAGCCCCTAACCCCCACACACACAACCCACACACCCATCCTCCACAGACTGACAGATGCCACGGTGTGCCATGGGGTCATGAGGCCTAACTATCACCCCATTCTCCTTTACTGTAGCATGTCAACCTGCTTACATATGGAATGGGGTGAGAGTTGGGCCTGACGACCCCATGGCACACCCTGGCATCTGTCAGTCTGTGGAGGATGGGTGAGTGGTTGTGTGTGGGAGGGAAGTTGAGACTCAACCTGAAGCATTTCATTTCCTCATTTTGTCATGAACCTTGAATCCATTAAATGCATATTTTTTGGTATAAAAAAATATATGTGTGTGTGTGTTCGGTTTACTGTTTTTGCGTCCTGTGCTATTGACACACATTAAAAATGTTTAGCAGTCTACTGCTATAGGACTGAGAAAATGGGACATTACCCCATCATTTGTGTAGCAGTTTGCTATGCTATACCACATATGTAATACCCTGTCTAGCCATGCACCAAGGTACTTATATTCCCTGGTGTTACTCAGTCTATTTCCCTATACGGTACACATAGGGTGTGCTGAGGGGAAACAACTTTCTCACATTTTAGGGGGTGTAGTCTAGCTAGGGTGGACTTGGGGGGTGGCACTCTAGAGTACATCTGCAAAGCCAAACACCAGAAGAATGATTTTGATGATGATACCACAGTGGAACGGGAGGGGAAGGTAGGATTTGCTGCAATACAGAGCACTAAGTTTTTGGAGGAGCCGTTTGTCGATGGCTTTAATGTAGCTAAAGAAGTCAAAGTTTTGATCCAGTTTAATACCAAAGGATTTGAAGAAGAAGGTGGCATCCAAACATAACTGACAGTTTGGAAAACATGGGTTATGAGAACTGAGTGACTGAACTGGAGGAGACTCAGGTGACATGATTATGGTATTGAGGTATTCAAAAGGGATGCCATTAGAACAAGTGCAGATCCTGAAGATGTGCAAGAATACACTCAATATCACAGAAGATAGGAAGACTGAAGGAGAGTTTCAGGAAGAATTACTTCACAGAATGAGTAGTAAACACTTAGAACTGACTGTCAGAACACGTGGTATAGTCTGATACTGTGGTGGCTTTTAAAGCAGTAGTATTTGTTAGTCAGCAATAAATTGTATAATTTAGGTGTTTGTTTTTTTTAGCAAAAATTGATTTCTGACATCTTCACATTTATGATTAATGTATTTTAAGTCTTTCATGTACTTTTTTAAAAAACTATAATTATTAGTTAGGGTCGATTATACCCATAATCAGTACCTGCAAATCTATGTTGCACACACTAGGGTTGCTCAGATTGCATGGACTCTGTTCCAAGAGCCCACAGTTGGAATTTCAGTAATTCTGATTCCGATTTCAAATCCAATCAGATTCTGTTTACAATAATGGAACACAATCTGAAATGGAATCGAAATTTACCATTCCAGATTTGCACAACAAACCTCAATGCCCCTGTCTCAACAACCTGACTGTAACCTTTCCACACCCTTCTGCCACTTGATTCCTGACTCCCATTCTCTATTTCGTAAGTCAGATGCTGTGGGGGTGGGGGCCCTATTTGTCCCGCTGCACCTTCCAGACAGCTTCATCATTCTCTGGTTGTCTCTGGTAGTGGTAGCACCTGGTGGCACATGTTGCTCCTCTCTCTTCTTGAGCCTCACATCTTCTTCCCCCCGCCGAACCCTACACATGGCCATCTTGTTGCCTCTCCATCATAGTCCTCCTGCAGATGCTTTTCCAACTATGGGGCCGCCACTCACCCAGCTCCTAGCGCATCGGGAGGCTATTGAATTTAGCTGCTGGTTGGCCTGTGCCCTGCTCTGCCATAGCATTGGTGCCGGTGGTGGTAACAACTTTAGTTTGGTAGCTGGTACGTGTCATGGTAGTAGCCACCCCCCAATCTGCCACAACTGCTGAATGCTAGCCAGTTGCTGCCGCTTCCCTGCTTGGTCATGAATTTGTCATAAATCCACAGCATAGGAGCAGATCAACATATTATCATCGGGGGTGGTGTAGCTGACTGGCCTACTAGCTGGGATGATGAACCCTGAGAAACCCTATGTCCTTCCTCCCAATGCAGCATACTCTATACTCTCTCACTCCTAGGATTTGCTGGTAGTCGATCACTACCTCCAGGGATCCTATTGGCCTTGCCTTTATTGTGTGTAATGCGTAACTGCACATAGCTGGTGGGGCATGGGAATTTGGACTCATGAACGAAGTTACAGGCCATCAGGGTATAAGTGTTAAGGAGAAGAGAGAGTTGCCTGCCTTGAGTGCCACCAGCCCAGTAGAAGAGTAGGACACAAGTGTTTGATGCCAGAAGTGGCACAATGGGGCGGGGTTCTTGGTGCATAGGGATCTACAGAACTGCCATGCCATTTCTCTGATCTCCTCAACTGCTGGCCAGTGGCCATGGCCAGCAGCACACCACAAGCACCATTGGCCCCAGTGGTGTGTCGAACATTGGTCAATGGTAAATATAACTAGTCAGAGAGAGGGATGTCAGCCACTGGACCGGATCCTGCTGTGTTGTCCTGAGTCCTGACTGAATGCCACAAAGTGCAGAATTGTGGCAGCAACAAGTCAAGGTAACAGGCCGGGGGGGGGGGGGGAGACAAGAGGCACACTTGCACTGCTTGAATTAGAGCCGGACATGGAATTGGAATTGGATTCCGAATCCGAAAAGTTTTGGAATTCAGATTTTTGGCCTTCAATACCAAAAATCTGAATACCAAAAAAATGCCCAGAATCTGATCTGATTCTGCTGCATGGATTCTGACTAACCCTAACACACACTGCATTACATACAAGTGTATGTAATGGAAAATGGCCTCACTCACGCACACACACAGCACCAAGAGCAAGGTATAACAGCTGCTAAAATGTACAGTGTTCCCTTGCTATAGTGAACCCCTCTATAAGGAATTTATGCTATAGTGAACACCCATGATGGTGCCCATTGTTGTCTAATTAGCCATATTGACACCTCACTCTAGTGAACCACAGGCTCGCTAGAGTGGAACATATTAACTGGCTCCAGAGGTGTTCCTTATAAAGAGGGACTACTGTACTTTCTTCTGCAGTCTGCTCCTCATTCTGCTGATAGCGGTTCTGGACAACAGTTGAACACTGTTTCTGTTACACACCCTCTCTGCGTGATACCCGTGATAACTACTTAATCTTCCTTCTCGTGGTTTATGTGGTATGTTGTTTTGTTGCCAGTTTTGTAACTAATGATTCTAGTTTACACTGGCAGTTTTAAAAAAATTGTCATCTGATGAACGGCTAGTCAAATACGGTGGAAAAGGAGAGAGAGAGAGAGAGAGAAGCAAAACTGCTCAGAGTGAGCAGGATCATAATTAAGCAGTAAGGCAAAAGTGAGTTTTCCTGCCTTTGTCACTCAACCTACAGAGGTTCCTCACCCTTTCATATTGTTTCCGGGGAGGAGGGATCAAATAAGTCCCATTAGAGAACAATATGCAGTTACATCAATTGACACAAAACAACAAGTCTTTATCTACTTAAGATTCAGAGCTTTTAAAGTTTGGTTACGATTTATCAAAGTACATCGGGTATCGCAGAATCTCAGAAACTCACATTACAAGGTCCACTTATGCAAGACTCAGGGAAATGTATTTGCCTTTTACTGCAAGAATCCAGGGATAGCACTATACCATGTTAAAAAGGCAAAAATGGAATAAACTGTCCACAGTTATTGTGCATTAAACATAGTGACGCAACTATCCATAATGAAAAATTGCCATGTTAACATTTCACTAATGTCTTCATGGTTTGTATGTATCTTGAAGCGCTTTTGCAATTAAAGGAAATGTGATCTCTGGTGTTACACGGTATGTTACTGGAAGCAGATGACCGGTTTTGAGGATACACTTAACTGCTGTGGAAAACCACATCAATTGGTCTTTGCACTAATTTATGCAGCTATTTGCTGTCACTTGCCCAAGGACCACATAGTAAATTAGACTTATCTGAATGAGTAATTATCAGAGTTCAATATATAAATAAATACTTACAAAATTCCCCCGGTAAGAATGCTCACTGCTTGACAGTTCAGCCAATGGACAGTGTTGCTTTATTGGTGGAAACAATCTTTTTAGCAGTAATGCTTGGTGAACTAAGCTTTAACAATTAGTTAGTGGAAAGATGAGACTTTCAAGAGAACCTTTCTTGGGAATGTTTCTTTTTAAAAACTAGAAACATGGAGCTCCCTTACCTAACTGGGAGCTCCTCCAGTATGCTTGCCAATTTTTTTTTTAACTAGCCTCCAAAGGAAGGTAAGGAGGAGTGGCGTAGCTGGTCGGGGGGTGGGGAGCAAAAACAAAAATCTTTTTATCCTGTGGATAAAAAAAAAAATTCAGTTTATGGCTAAAATAGCTCCTAGGGCAGGCAACTACATGGTATGAGTTGCCTGCCTGGGGCATGAAAACATGTCAGCTGCTCTTTATCTGCATGCTGAAAACAGTTAGAATCAATACTTCAACCATAGGATTTCTTCGGGAATTATCTAAAAGAGAAAACAAGTACAGTTCACTAAAAATACCACCAACAGCTTAATCTGGTTCAAGGTCAGTTGGCATTCATCTGTATCCCCCTTCCCCCAGATCGTGTCTGAAAATAGGCAGAATTTATCTAGTGCACTTACCCGAGCAACAAAAACTAAATAAATAAAATTGGGAAACAATAGTTACGTACTTACTGTAACAGTAGATCTTCAAGAGAATCTCTTTCATTAGGCCATACCTCTGGAACTACACCCAGCACTAGGACCACATGGAAACGTCTGCTAGCCGAGGGGGCTTCCTACAACAACATCATGCATCAGCATCTATATAAACATGCGTGGCCCCATCACTCCTCATCTCTCCAGCAAAGATTAGACTCAGAGGACTTCCAACCATGGGGAACCAGGAGATCAGACCGGCACCAGGCACACAAGGCAAGATAAGGTGCTGGATATAACAGCCATGGATTAGGTTCAGGCACAATATCTGATGCAGGCCTCACGGAAGAAGAAGAGGGATGACGGGAGGGATAGCATGGCCTGATGGAAGAGATTCTCTCGAAGATTTACTGTTTCAGTAAGTACGTAACTGTTCTATCTTAATCAAGGACATCTCTTCCATTAGGCCACACCTTTGGAACGACTCCCAAGCAATCCCAAGAGTCAGTGGGAGGAAGGTACTGTCTGACATATATTCTAGATAGCAGGCCTTGCAGTACAGCAAGCCTGAATCCAGCACGTCTGCGAGAGACTATGTTCAGACTGTAATGCTTAATAATGAAGGTGTGGCCAGTGCTCCATGTGGCTGTAGTGCAAATGTCAGCAGCAGAAACATTTCTGAAACATGTAACAGAAGTAGCCGTACTCCTTGTGGAGTGACCATACTGTACTTCCTACAACAGAACATAATACAATGTGCCAGCCATTTGGAAAGGCACTGCTTAGACACAGGGCACCCTCTTTCCCAGTGTGAATGAAACAAAAAGATGAGAGTACTTTCTGCAGTCCTTGGTGGGATTCACAAAGTATCTCAGTATTCTATGTACATCCAAAGTATGAAGCAGTACCTCACCCCAACTGGCACACTCAGGGTAGTAAACAGGAAGGCTTATCATTTGATTTAGCATAAATTCAGATACAGTACCACCTTTGGTAAAAACTTAAGATTTGTATGCAAAGAGAATCCGTCTTTGTGAAAAATTAAATAAGGTGGCTCACACAATACAGCCTGAAGCACCGACATCCTTCGAGCAGAAGTGATTGCAACCAAAAATAATGTTTTTCATGACAGGAAATGTAAGCCACAACTTGCAGCTGGCTCAAAAGGAGCCAATGTCAATTTCTCAGGTACATAATTCAGGTCCCAAGGCAGAACTGGATTTCAGATATGAGGTTTCATAAGTAAAATACGTCTTAGAAAAGTATGGGACACCTCTACTTGTGCTACCACATAACCATCAACAGGGGCATGGAAGGCTGAAATAGTGGCCAAATGCACCCTGACTGCGGAAAGCTGTAGACCAGAGCCTGACAGTGGCAACAAGTATTCCAACACAGCATTTACATGACATGTAAATGGGTCTAAACTCCTGAAAGCAGCCCCACAAAGTGAACCACTTCCACTTTTACAACTATGTATGCCTAGTGGAAGGCTTTCTAGCCACAATCAGGACATCGTCAACCTAAGGGGACACTCCAAAATGTGCCATGGCTATGTTTTCAGGAGCCATGCATGCAGATGCAGGGACTTCAGGTCTGGATGGACCAGCGACCCTTTGTCCTGTGACAACAGACCCCGACACAGAGGGAGGGGCACAGGAGGTTCCATGGCCAGTTATTACAGAAGAAGGAACCATATCATACCATATCATGCATAGGGAACAGTTTCAGCAGAAAGAGGGAGGTGGTGATAGTGCTATATAAATCGTTGGTGAGACCTCATCTAGAGTACTGTGTCCAGTTCTGGAGACCACATCTCCGAAAGGGCACAAACAGAGTAGAGGCAGTCCAGAGGAGGGCAACTATAATGGTACAGGGCCTGCATCAAAAGCCCTATATGGAGAGGCTAAATGAACTCAACGTGTACACTCTAGAGGAAAAAAGGAAGGGGGGATATGATAGAGACTTTCAAATACCTCGTGGGTATAAATAGGGTACAAGAGAGAAACATTTTTGGAAAAAAAAAAAGATGCTCAAGAACAAGCAGTCATGATATGAAGCTGGAGGGGGTAAATTCAGGAGAGACGTGAGGAAGTACTTCTTCACAAGAGTGGTAGATGCACGGAACAGCCTCCCAGTGTATGTGGTCAGGGCAAAAGCTGTAACAGGATTCAAGAATGCATTAGATTGGCATTAGGGAACCTTACTGCTAGGAAAGGGAGGGTAAAGCTGGAGACCAAGTAGGGTCTGCAGTATTACAGTAGGTAGGGAAAATGGGCAGACTAGGTGGGCCAAGCGGTCCTTATCTGCCATCAGTTTCTATGTTTCTGTTTCTATATCTGTCGAAGCCATAATGGAGCAATGAGGAGAAGGGTGGTATCCCCCATCCTCAGTTTGAGTAGAACCCTCTGTATTAGAGGAATCAAGGGAAATGTGTACAGGAATTTCCCTTTCCAATAGAGGGACAACGCGTCTCACTAGAAAACTCCAGGCTCTGGAGCAAGCGAACAAAAATACAGCAGTTTTGTGTTGTGTAGGGATGCAAAAAAGTCCAGCTCTGGATGACCCCATCTTGCAAAAAGGTCATCTACCACGGAGGTCAGCAGTTCCCATTCATGCCTCTTGCACTGTAACCTATTTAACCAGTCTGTTAAGACATTCTGGGTACCTCTTAGATGCATGGCTGACAGTCCTAGGCTGTGGGAAAGAACCCGATACCCCACTCTCGCTGCTTCCCTGCATAAAATATAGGAATGAGTGTTCCCCTGTTTATGGATATTGTGTGTCCCGCTGGTGGTGTTCATCTGTATGAACACAGGACTCAGACTCCGATGCTCCTGAAATGCCTGAAGGCTGTACGGGACAACTCTCACCTCCACCCTGGACTAGGACTCCTGCATCTGGTGAGGTCCCGCGTATACATCTCAGCCAGAGCCGGAAGCATCAATGGTAAGAATCTGTACAGCAGCTGGTACAGTAGTAGCCACAGACATTGCCAGCTACTTCCAGATAGTGCGCAAAATTTCTAAAGAGTTTCTCTCAGTTGCCCCTACTGTGGTCGTGCAAAAAGCAGGAGATTTCTCTAGGAATATCACAGAACTTTGGGGAAATAGATGGCAATGTCTGTGGCTACTACTGTACAAGGAATGGAATGCCCTTTAATAGGTTTGCATGATCCATTCACCATAGCAATGTTCTGCGCAATGGAGTCATGATAAGCACCATTTGGTCCAGCTCATCATTCAACTGGACCCTTAGTACCCACTAAAGGGATCCTCATATGTAAGTGTACCAGTGGCACAGTTACAATGGCCGCAGCCATGAGTTCCAGAAGACCCAACATGGTCCTGGCTGAAATGGAATGACTTCTGTAAATCAGATGTGCTTGGGCAATGAGGATTTCTGCTCTTGTTAAAGGCAGAAAAGCACACCCTTCTCTGTGTCCAAGACTGCCCTATGTACTACAGTCTCTGGCAGGGCATCATAACAGGCTTTGGCACACTTACTGTGACCCATAAGTCATCGAACAGCTGCCATGTCCCAGACAGGGTATGAAGCAGAGCTTCCCTGGAGCTGACCTTCAAGAGCCAGTCGTTCAGATATGAGAAAACATATAGGCCTTTCCTGTGAATGGCTGTGGCCACTACTGTCAAGCATTTGGTAAAGATAAGCCAAAGGGCAATAATCTGAACCGATAATGTCTCTCCACCAGCATAAAGCGGAGGTACTGCCTCTAAGCTTTTCTGATCTAGACATGAACATATGCATCCTTCATGTCCAGAGAACAAAGCCAGTCCCTGTTTGCAGCAGGGGAATCAGAGCCTACAGGGAGACCATTCAAACCTTCTTGTATTCCATACAGAATTTGAAGTTTGTGAGATGCAATACAGGATGCAGATCTCCTGTCCATTTGGGGCCAGGAAGCAACTGGAATAGAACCCTTCATTTCTCTGACGAGGAGACCTGGTTCTACAGCACATTTTTGGAGTAATGCCTGCACGTCTTCCTTCAGAAGGGGGAAAATGGCCCGGGGTATAACTAGAAGGAGGCAAAGGATGATCTGGAGGGGTTTCTAAAAGCGCCAGAGCATGCACCCTTACAATTATCTCCAGTACCCATTTATCTGCTATGTTCTCCCTCCAGTTTGAAATGCAGGGAGAGTCTGCCCCTCCCAATCACCCCTGGAGGCAACAGTGTAGTTGGGAGGGTCTCTACAAGTCATGCAGAATTGGTGAGGGCACAGCCACCAGCTCCAATTGCTTTGGGTGCTTATATGTCGGTACTTGGAGGAAGGGGGCCTGGCAAGGACCTACTACTCTTACCTGCTGATGGTAGATATGGTCACCTCTAGCAGCAGGCTCCGGAAAGGATTCTCTTCCACGTCCCCTGGTAGGAGTGGGATAAAGGGATTTGACAGACGTTTGGGTCATTTTGGATAACTGAAGGCCTAAGTGCCTCTTCAGCATCACAGCCAAACAGTTTGATCCCTCTAAAAAGGGCATTTAAAATGGCTTTCTGCACATCATTTGCAAAACCAGCAACACTGAGTCAAGTATACTGTATCTTCTCATGCAAATGCCAGAAGCAGCAGCCCTGGCAGAAGCATCAGACACATCATATGCAGAGTGGAGCAAATGTTTACCAACCTCAGCCCCAGAAGTTAAAAATTTTAATAAATTCTTGACAGAGCCTTCAGGCAAAGCCTGGGCTGCAGCTTTGACAGCTTCCCATAGGCCCCTCTAATAGTTAATCATACGGGCCTGGTAATTTGCAATTCTATGGCCTAGTAAGGTAGAGGTATATGTGTGCTTGCCCATCACATCTAGCCTCCTGGAGTTTTTGTCTGGAGGCAAACTACTCATGTTTAGGTGCCCTAACCCTATCATGAGCAGCCACAATGACCACCAAGTCAGCTTCTGACTGGTTAGTATAGTAAGGCTTAGCAGCTGGGTCAGGATATTGCTTGTCAGCCTTTCTTGGAATTGCAGGCAGTGAGTTAGATCTGCACCATGCAGCAAAGGTGACATTGTCCGATGCACAATATATTAGTGGAATAATAATGAAGGCAGCGAAGGGATCGCCAAAAATGATATGAGGTTCTTTTTTTGTGGAGTCTTCTCTTCCAAAACTAAGCCCACTGCAGTTTGTATTTGCTGCATCATGGAACAAAAGGTAAGGTCCTCAGGAAGAGACCTGAGGATATATACCAGAGTTCTCACTGCAGGAGGAGAGGGTAGAACTGGATCTTGGTAAATACCGTTCTCCCTCATATCCCTCCTCTTCCTCAAAATCCTCCTCCATTATGAGGTCAGGATTGTATTCAGTCTCATCACTGATCTCTCTGTTGGTGATGGTAACCACTGACTGTGCTGGTGATGCCACTGGCAACTGAAAAAGAGGGCTCTGCTGTGTACTGTAAGATGTTGTCGACCACTGTACCAACCATGGTGGGTATGGCAGTGCCTGAGCCAAGCCCCATCCTTGGTATCTCAGTGACAGTTGGAGGGACTGTTGTCAATGCCGCTGGAGCGGTCAATGAAACATTAGAATTACCTCGTGTGGAGGGGGCAGAGCCTACCAATCAACATGGTGGTAGCATAACTGGAACTGAAGGGACCCCAGAAGACCTAATTGAGCCCATCTGACAGTTCGCGGCCAAGGGTTCAGTTAATTTACTTTGATGGTTGTCTAAAACTTCCACAAGTTAAAATCTGGAAGTCACTGCAATTTTTTGGAAGTCAAAATATTTCCCAGATCCCACATTTTGGAAGTCAAAATTCTAGAAAGGACTATTTATGGATGGTAAAAATTGTACTGGTAAACTACAATTTCTTTCAGTAAAATCCATAATTTCTGACTTCCATGCCTGTAATTTTGGAAGTCATCTAATTTTTAGTTTTACATTTGGAAGTTAACGACTTCCTGAACCTCTATTTTGTAAGTTTTTGCCTTATTTTTGGAAGTCAGATACTCCCAAAATGGAGTTAACTGAATCCCTGCATGGTACAGCAATCATAGAAAAAAGGCTATTAATAGACTTTTCAGATGCCGAGCTTTCAAACGACACCTTTCTGAAGCTGGTATGGGGTCCAAAAGCAGAAACAGCATTGAGTGAAGGAATAGCTGGCACTCACCTCATGTACAGGGTGAAGAGAAAGGCCAGAATCCCCAGTGTCACAGTCTGCATCGAGCTGGCTGAAGGAGGGGTATGGTATGGACAAGACTGGAGAGTGTGGGGCATAGGCAGACAATGGCACAACAACCAATGTCCCTGGCAGCAACTGAACTTGCTAATATCACCAAGCTGCTAAATCAAATTCTAAGCGACACTGCAGAGTTGAATGCGACCAAATCAGAAACAAGCCAGGAGGTGCAAGCACTCACAACACAAGTACTGGGCACCGAGAAGATGGTGCAGAGCCAGGGGTAGAAACTCTGTTCTCACCAAGAGCAGCTCCGAAAGCACCACGGACAGATCCAGTATTTATTGCACAAGGTGGACGACTTAGAGAACTTGAGAATAACAAGTATGCCCGAGGGTGTGGAGGGAAGAGATGAGATTGCATTTCTGCAAGCCACCTAACCAGCCATCCTCAAGCTTAGTAATGGGGCACCTCCAGAGCTTGAAAGAGCCCACAGATCACTAGTACCCAAACTAAAGCCCGGTGAATGCCCTCACCCAATTTTATGTAAGTTCCTCCATTACTAAGCCAAAGAACTATACCAAGAACAGCCCAGGAGATGGGCGAAGTGACATGAGAGGGCAACAGAATCCAGTTCTTCCAGGACTACTTCCAACAACTGTCTCATAAATGTAGAGCATATGTGGGGGTCAAACAAGAACTCTATAAGCTAAGCATCCCAGATTCTTATAGATATCCTGCTCTCCTGAAGGTGCAATATAACGGTGAGTTTTAGTTGTTCAACAATCCGGCTTTGGTCGAACACTTTTTGCAAGAGACTTATAAGGAATGGGACCTGTCATGTCAGCCCCCATCGCTGCAATGTGGCAAGAGCTACCAAGACATGGAGGTTTCCCTGGCAGAATCTAATGCCCACACCATTTTTCATCCCGAGGATCCCACACCAGCTGAAGCCCGGCAGCAAGTTCAGAGAGGAAGGCAGAGGAAAATAAATGAGTCCAATATGCAGACCAGACCTTCACCTTAGATAGCTAGATCAAGAAGCACCCAGCGCCAGCACAGGGTCTCGGAGATGAACAGCACTTCTGCCAGTGACACCCAGGTCAAGGTTTCAAATAGGAACAAGGCCCTCCGGGACCTGGCTCCTGCAGCACTGGACATGTCTGGCAGTAAGGGGATTGATGGGGACGTGGAGTGCCCAATGGACACAAACTACATGGACTGGGTTCCAATATGTCATGAATGGGCAGAATGCATCTCAGATGCAATTGAGGATCCAACCCAGCCAGAACAATTGAGGCTGCGGGAGCCACTCACTGTGCCCAATCCTTTGGAACAACAAAACTGGTGCCTGTGTAAGTAGATAACAGTTTTGCCCCAATGACAGACTGATAATGGTGGCCTGATACTTTCAGAGGGACTTTTTTGAGTTGGGACTCTGAAGTGACTGGAAAGACTGCTTTCCCGGTCCTCGAACATTCTTAAGTGGTAGCACAAGCCTCATGGTGTACATGACCATTTTTCTAAATGGAGAATACACACCGGTCTTAAACTTGAAGGGACCTGGTTACCTCGACTTGTAATTGCTATGTCCAACCATGAGCTATCCTCTGAGCTTGCCCAGGACACCCTCTGCAAAGCAGGTTATTCCGTTGTGTAAATAAGAAGCGGCAGCGCTTACCGATAATGCGCCTTGGAACACAGAGCTCTTCGTTACAAAAATTAGTTTAAAGGTTTAAATGGGTTTATGATAATGCAGCTACCTGGTGGGGTTCTCTGCTAGTGTTGATAATTAATATAACAGTTTCCCTCCTTTTACTTTTCAGGACAAAGTTCACTGAATAGTGAAAGCTCTTGGGAAGACACTCTCGATTCCCGACGGATTTAAGGTGGTCCAATACAGGAGCGTTTTGGAAAATCTAAGGAGTAGTTTCCAAGCACCTATGTTCCACTTCCACAGTTAAGTAATGTATGTTGCTCATACAGTCAAATCTGCTTGGGGCAGTGGTTAGATGGAATAGGACGAATAGAGGCAGGTAATACCACCCCCACCCCCACAAGGTGTGCATATTGGGGAAATGGCTTACAGGAGGCAGATTAGCTATTGGGTGAGGGGTTGCGGGATGCACAACATTCAGGTAATGTCCCCTGATGCTGTATGCTATTAGCTCTTGCTTGGTTAGATCACCCTGAGGGGAAGGAAAGAGGGTATATACTACTATTGCATTACCCCAGTGTTTCATATCATAATAGCCTGCCTACATTCAGCCATGTTGCCCACAGACTCCTCAATACACAGAGGAGGATGCCACGGTAAAGAATTGAGATAATGTACTTGGGAGTCATATGTTGGGCACTTCATGTTGTCCAAAGAGAGAGAAGGGGAAGAGTCAAATCCTGTGCAGATGCGCCTTTAACAATATACCAGGGGGACAGGATACAAATACTGCTACCTCCTTCAAATCATTTTGGAGGGAAACACGTATTCAAGGGAAGGGGTTTCATGTATATAGCAGGGGAGCTTGGTCAGAGGGACTGAATAGGATCGGGATGGGGGCTTCACACCCTTCCCCCAACCAATGGATAGTTAAAAATGGAAGATGCAGAGCCATTATGACCTAGATTGAAGTAGGTGACCTAGGGAGGGAGAATTATCCATACTACTGTCCCCAGCTCAAATACCTGCCCGAAGGTTGCAGGTGCCATGGGAATTACACTCACTCCACCCTTCTTTTAGTCTTGAAAATTCCCCCTCTCCTTCTCATAGTTGCAGTTTCAGCCTCCAGCACAGGGCCTGAGGTGTTCACATTTTTCTACCAATATGATGGTTGTTCTGAGTCCCCAGGAGGCCAGGTTTCCCTCACACCTCAACCCTACACAAGGTTTCATCAGCAGAGATTCAGTAGATTTGAAAAGGTGACCATTTCTGGTTCCCCCGGGGGGGTGTCTTCCAGGATTATTGGGAGACAAGGGTTTAGGGCTCCCTGATCCTCAAGGGAGGACCCCCTATATTCGTAGGGAAAAGTTTGAAGGTTCTTCTTTAGGTTCTAGACTATTTCTATTAAAATCTGGTTCAGTCTCTTAAAAAGTTAAATAGTGTGATAGTAATTACAATGAGCTGGATACCCATGAGGAAAGTACTAGTAAGTTGCTGGTGGCTAGCAACAATATGGGCTTATTCAGTGCATGCAGTGGGTTTGAAGTCAATATATAAAACAACAGTATTATGGATGCACTGGTGGAGATAGCAAACTTACACAGCAATTAGCAGTCGACAAGTACAGGTAGAATGGTTTGAGAGACTACAAGAGTCAGGTCAGGTAGAAGGCTGAGAGGAACACCTACCCCATTTGGGGTTTCAAGCATGGACAACACCCTCTCATGGTTATAATACAGTACAAATACTTGATCATGGCTAGCTCAACCGCTGTAGTGGCTACACTCATGGAACGTGAGGGGCCTAAACTCACCAATTAAGAGGAAGAAGGTGCTGTCCAGACTGAAGCAATAAAGAATGCAAGTGGCCTTTCTGCAGGAGAAAATAACGACTAAGCAAGACACCCCAAAATTAAACTGGGAGTGGGTGGGATGGGAAGCATACAGTTTCTCAGGGAAAGTAAAAAGGGGGGGGTTTCCATTTTGTGCCACAAAAAACTAAAATGGAAAACTATTGTGCAAAAAGTGGATGACCAAGGGAGATGGGTTATAGTGAAGATGTCTATACCCAAAGGCTCAGTTATTTTGGCAAATATCTATGCACCAAATGAGGACTGTCCAGATTTTTTAATGTGGTCTCACAAAAGTTAATGGATTTGGCATCTGATAATCCTGACTATATCCTGGGAGGTGATTTCAATCTGACCATGGATCACTTCTTGGACTGATCCAACTCCAGGCAAAACCCCATGTTAAGTCCCTTCTTACCTTGAGAGACCTTCTGGCATTGCACCAGTTGATTGACATATGGAGAATAACGAATCCTGCAGTAAGGGATTATACATACTTTCCAGCAGCCCGGGCAGTGTCCAGCAAGTTAGATTACTAGTTTATGTTACCCAGAATAACTCCTCAGGTGTCTGATGTTAAACATGCTCTGCTATACCTTTCAGATCATGCTCCACTAGTGTTAGAACTGCCTTAACGACCTCTTCCCTCCAAATTCTTAAAATGGTGTTTAGACCCCCTCTCTGAATGCAGGATAAGGAATTTCGACAATAGCACTGTTGGACTTTATTAGCAAAATATCTTCGGCGGATAATGTTATGATGCTAGGGGACTTTAACCTCCCATGGATAAACTGGGCTGCCCGGAATACAAAAACTTCAACTGAACTGCACTTCATGGAAGCATTTAATCTGGCTGGTATGCAGCAGTTTGCCACAGAACACACCAGTGGTAAAATGTATTGGATCTAATCCTGAGCAATACGATAAACAACATTCTGGATTGTAGGGTCTTAGCACCCCTAGGCTCAAGTGACCATTCTATGGTTGGTTTCTGCTACAAGGGTAACACAGGAGTGTCCACAGGTAATAGTCTACCCTACAACTATGGAAAGGCAGACTTACAGAGTATGAGAAGGGAATTGGCATCGTGGAGATGGGAGGCAGATTTTAAGAAGCAGACACTGCAATACATGTGGGATACATCAACAAATAAGATTACCTATTTAGTGCAAACTTACATACCATCTAGAAGCAAATACAACAAGGCAAATAAAATCTCTCCACCCTGCCTGACACCTACGGTTAGGAAATCTATCAAAAAGAAAAATAAGGCATATGCCAGGGCTAAGAAAAGCAGCCGGCAGGCATGCTGAAAAGCTTATAAAGTAGCCTTAAAAGAAACCAAAGTTATCATAAATCAGGCCAGGAAAATCCATGAGCTTAGACTAGCAAGCAAAGTTAAGGATAACTATAAATCTTTTTATTCTTACATAAATAACAAAAAGGGAGGCAGCAAAATAGTTGGCCCGCTGAAAAACATGGATAGGACCCTTATCACTGAGAACCATAACATGGCTGAGCATTAGAACAGCTACTTTGCCTCAGTCTACAACATCAGAGCGCACAGTACCAAGGCCCACCTAGACCATGTTGCAGAGTATAGGCTGGCGCTGAAAGAATCAGACCTTAAGGAAAAACTCCAGAAGTAAAGACCAGATTAAGTGTCAGGGACCAGATGGTCTACACCCCAGAGTTATTAAAGAGCTCGCAAAGGTTTGGGCAGGTCCCTTGACATCTCTATTCCAGAAGTCCATTGATCAGGGAGAGGTATTGGAGGTGGGCTAAGGTGGTACCGATACACAAAAAGTGATCAAAGCAGGATGTGGGAAATTATAGACCAGTTAGCCTGACTGCAGTACTGTGGAAGGTTTTGGAGGGTCTCACTAACGATCATATTACTGGATTTCTATGCCAGATGGGGCAATACACCCAACACAATATAAGTTTACAAAGGGAACATCATGCCAGACAAATCTCTTAGATTTCAATGGTAAAGTCAGTAAAGCGCTAGATGACAGGAACTCGGTGGATATAATTTCTTTGGACTTCGCTAAGGCTTTCGACAGAGTCCCACATGGGGAACTGGTTGATGCCTTAATATATCAAGGGATCAATGGGAACCTGTCCTGCTGGATAGATGCATGGCTATCCAACAGAAAACAGAGGGTATGTGTCAAAAATTCATACTCAGAGTGGGCCGATGTGACCAGTGGGGTACCTCAGGACTCCATGCTAGGTCCATGTTTATATAACATTTATATCTCATCCATGAATACCAGTACAAGAGTTTGGCAATCTAAATTTGCCAGTTAAACTAGAATTGGGCTAGTGGTAAACAATACAGAGGATGCAAATATATTGCGATCTGCATTGGGTGAACTGGAACATTGGGCTAAGCTTACTAGATTGGGCTTCAATATGGGCAAATAACCCAGATGCACTTAGGTAAGAACAACATGAAGTTAAAATATGTACTGGGTGGGGTAGAATTAAAGGTAGTGTTAGATGAAAGGGATCTGGGCATAAGAATCAGTAACGATCTTAGTTTTAAAATGCATTGTAACCAGGTAATTAAAAAGACTAGCGGCACATTACACTGTATATTAACAGACATATCAAAAGCAGAGCCAGGGAGGTATGGCTCCCACTCTGCACTTCACTAGTGAGGCCTCATATTGAGTACTGTGCCCAGTTTTGGGCACCCAGTGGAAAGAAAGAAATAACAGCTCTCTAAAGGGTTCAGAGAAGAGCAATATGTTCTACAAAGGAGGTAAAAGGCAAACCGTATGAAGAAAGGCTAGAGGTACTAGCATCGTACTCTTTGGAATTCCGTAGGCTCAGGAGGGATATGTGTCTCATCTACAAAGCATTATCAGATACAACATTATGGGATCAATTAGGCCTGGTTCTCCAGGGAACAAGTATATACATACAGGGCATCCGTTACAGTTATGTGGGGAAAAATACAATACAAATAAAAGAAAGTACTGGTTCAGCACAAGAGTGGTCAGGGTTTGGAATGGGTTCCCAGTTGAGGCAACTGCTAGCAGGAATATGACTGAATTTAAGACAAGATTGGAGAACCATTTGATTGCAAATAATAAATTGGGGTACTACTGATACTTCTGGTGAGCTATAATGGACCAGTGGTCTTCATAGAGCTATGTAATCTATAACCCTCACCTTTGCATAGACCACAGGCCGGTCCTATGGAAAGAACGGGAAAGCAAGCACATACATAAAATCAAGGATGTACTTGAAACAGATGGGCAGATTGTAGTCTCCTGCCAAGAGATGCAAAGGACATATGATATACCCTGGGGAGATTTCTGGAGATATCTCCAGCTGAGGAGTTTGTGCAATACATAGGTAAGGGAGAAGTGCACCTGCTCTACCTGTAAATGTGAACCCAAGCAGAGGCATGGGCATGGTGAGTTCCCCATTCAAGCATGGTTAAGAAGCCCTATAGGCATAGCTGGCCACATTCAAAAATTGATAAGAGAGGAAACGACAGACCCATCCACTCCAGCTAAGATCAAATGGCAGAGTAAGTTGGACCCATGTATCACTGACAAAGAACGGCAAAACTGTTGGGCCCTAGAACATAGGGCATGTAAAGACCAACGTAGTTTACTGATCCAAAATAACATTTTGCACTTGTGGTATCACACGCCCAAAGTGCTCAAATCTGTGGGTTTACTTTCTCATGATAAATGTTGGAGCCGTGATGTCACAGGTGTGGATCTGCTATATGTCCTCTGGCAGTGTGCAGCAATACAGCCCTTTTGGTCAAGAATAATGCAATGCTGCTCGGACATCCTACAGACTAGACTCCCTCACTCCCCAGCCCTGATGCTATGAGGTATTCTGAGATTATTTATTTATAGTCTTGGATTACAGTACCAGTACAGTAGAGTAGATAGCCACCTGGGTAGCTACCAACAGCAGTGGTTACTACAGGCCACAGTAGAAGCCAAAAGGTTGATCCTAAGAAAATGGAGGCACCAAATAATCCAACATTTATGAAATGGTATATAGCAGTGGAAGGTCTAGCTCTGAACTCGATTGCCTTACTCCTCTACACGTATGAGTTATAAGTTTTTAAATATCTGGGGCCCGTATCTGCAATATATCCAGGATAAACTGACACAAACCAGTATTCCACGAACTAAAGATCTCCTTAAACTCCCTCGATATTGGTTAACCAGGCAAGGTGAAAGCTAGATATAAGTAGGATCTGAACTAGGATTGCTCCTCTCTACCTCCGACAGAAGACCTACATTGGTAAGGAATAACATATAATCCGAAACTTTACCCCTGCTTAAATATAAGGTGTACAAAGGTTAACTGCTGAAGTAAGTGGTTCTAACAATACAGGTTAGTTGAAGCTGCCAGTGACTGTGTAATGTTTGTAATGTGAAAGCTTATGCTGTATCTGTTGTTAAAGTTATGTACCTGTTTTAATTCAGTACAACAAAGTGAGTATGTATGTTTGTGTGTATATGGTAAAAATGGAGGAAAAACACCTTGGTGGCAGGATGAGGACTGACCCTCCACACTGGTGGCCGGGCAGCTGATCATATGTTAGAAACGGCTCAGGGTAAGATCCCAGAAGATCCGAGCGATGGGGCTGGGGGGGTCGATTGGATAGGGGCCGCCGCGGGGAGAACAAGGTACAGAAAAGTATTTAAAAAAAAAAAAGGATAAATGGCAACAGCTAGGTGACAATGTTTCCAGCAGCAGGTCTGACGAAGATGATCGACGACGGGAAAAGAAATGGGGAGTGAAGGGGCTCCCCAAGTTTATACAGATGTTGATGTATGATGTCGTCATGGGCGGCACCTGGCTATCAGAAGTTTCTGTGTGGGCCTAGCACTGATGTTTGCATAGTTCCAAAGTTGTGGCCTAATGGGAACAATATCCTCGAAGATTTAAAGGATGTACATGTGTTTGTGTTATTGGCATCTACAGCATGTTCTCGTTCCACTGTAAAATTGTGCATATATCTATGTGGCTCTGCAAAATCCCCCCTTCCATAGCACACAGAACTAAAGCCAGGTTTTCAAAGGACTATGCCCAGTAACATTTAAAGAGCCCCTGTCACCACGCATCACTGTGACCTGTACCATTCCCTCAGCTGACGCTCTTTACAGGGCCGCTTTGAATTAACCCTAGGCTGCTTTGTGGACACCATCTTAAGACACAATGATGTTTCATACTAATATACTAATTGCCAGCAGATTAGGCCTTACGGTCTATCGAGTCTTTCTGAACCTCAGATCCCTAGTTGGGTGCCAAGGCCCCCCCCCTTGTGTTCCAAAAACCCCTATCATCCATCCCCAACCCCCTGGGCCAGGCCATCATCTGATACATCCACTTTCTGTGTCTGTCCCACCCTCGCTTGAAGCCTTCCACTGTGGATCTCTGAACCAGCTCACCAGGCAGTGCATTCCAAGGGTCCACCACCCTCTCAGTGAAAAACCTCCTCCTCTTTCCCCCCTCATCCTTCCACCTTCCAACTTCAAACCATGCCCTCTGGTGACACCTCCCTGCTTTAGTCTAAAGATCCCCTCCATGTTTACCCTATTTATTCCCTTGAGGTACTTGAAGACCTCAATCATGTCCCCCTCTCTCCTCTCCTCCAATGAAAACAGGCAGAGCTCCTCAATTCTGTCCTCATACGTCAAATCCCCTAGTCCTTGTATCATCTTAGCTGCCCTCCCCTGTACCCTCTCCAGGAGCTGTATGTCCCTCTTCAAGTGTGGTCTTCAGTACTGTACACAGTACTCAAGGTGTGGTCTAGTCAGTCTGTTGTACAGCGGCAGAATCACTTCCCTCTCTCCAACCTCTGTAAGCCCAGTACCTCACCCAAGTGCCTCCATTGCTCCACTGCTCCACTTCTTGAGGTACTGCACACCATGACCAAAATGGGAGGGAACGACCTATTGGTGGCTGCCCCCACTTTCTGGAATGGGCTACCTGCATCCCTTAGATCCTCCAATGGCAACACTGCTTTTAAACTAAACCTCAAATCCTGGCTACTCACCAAACACTGCTGTAACTGTACACAGAGATGACCCCCCCTACCCTCCTGACTACCCTAGAGTTACCCTACTTTTCTCCTCTCTTCCTCTCTGCCATCATTTGACTGCTAGTCAATGCTCTAGGGCTGGTAGGAGGAGTGGGGCAGATGGGGTAGGTTAGCTGGGTTTCAGCCAAATGCTGTAATTATGTGCCTAATCCTATGGTGATTCTCCTTGTTGCATCATTGCTGTACTTATCCTTACTTATGTTGTATTATTTTCTTAAACAACTGGTGTACTTAATTTACCCTACTGCATTGCAGTGCTACTGCAATTTCTGATGTACTTGACCTCTTGCCTATACCTCTCACTGTGATGTCTTACCATTTTTGTGTATATCATTTAATATGTTCCTCTTGCCTCTCGACCCGGGTCATGCCTGAAAACGGTCCCCTGGATCAGAGCACCTACCCAGTTATCAAAGTCATGAATAAATAAAATAAATAAATAAATGACACCTATGGAGAAACTGGAAATTATACATAATTTCTGTATAATTACTGACTAGGTATGATTATGTAAGAATAATCCACTGTCGGGTGTGCAGGAATACTGTAATTACTGAATTACCTAAGTTGGCTTTAAGGCCCAAGGCACAGCTGAAGGCCTTCAACCACCCTGTAAGTGAGGTTATTACAGCATATCACAAACAGAAAGCGGATATTACACTTTTAACATTTGTAAAATGATCAAAAGTTTTATAATCACAGACAACTGTGGTGGACCCAGCTTTATAACCAGTCAGTTATAACGGCAAGCACGAGATAGCTGAGAGCTGTCAATAAATGTATAACAGTGTGAGCACACACTGTTTGAAACTGCCAAAATCAGTGATAAAAAAAAAAGCTGACGCTGTGTTTTTGGGTCCCAGTTCCAGACTCCAGGGCAGTCAACGAAGCCTGGACTGGACTTTCAGGAGTCACTAAGCCAAGAAAATATATTTCCCAGTGGGCTGAAAAAAGTACAGTTACGTAAGAATTTACCATAACAGTAGCTCTGCGAGGGGATCTCTTGCAGCAGGCCACACCTATGGAACTAGTGCCATCAGGCACAAGGACCACACGGAAACTTTTCTAGCTAGCAGTCAATCTGGGAGGTGCCCACTATGAAGTCACCCTCTGATGCTGGCCAACCCTATAAGAGTGGGCAGTCTCAGCTCCCTTCCTGGTTCTCCTGCCAGTGACCACAGCAAAGTGTCTCCTGCTGAGGGACAGAGGAGGTACCGAAGGTTCCCGCCAACATGGAAACAGAAAGGAGACCACAGGCAACAGAAAGGTCTACCAGAGCTAGGGTGAAGAAGGGAAGGATGGTATGGCCTGCTGCAAGAGATCCCCTCGCAGATTTACTGTTAACAGTAAGTTCTTATGTAACTATACTATCTGATGTTGAGATATCTTGCAGCAGGCCACACCAATGGAATGAGTGCCAAGCAGTTTCTGACATCAGAATTGTCAGTTTGGGTGGTAGGAACCAAGAACCTATGAAAGTAGGCCCTGCAGAACAGCGAGGCTGAAACTGGCCCTGCACCTAAAGGTAATGTGTAGACTATAGTGCTTGGTAAAGGTGTCGACAGAATTCCAAGTAGCCACTGTAGAAATCTCTGCAGCTGAGACGTTTCTGAAACAGGCAGCTTAAGCTGCCATATCCCTGGTAGAATGGCCCTTAAAATCTACAGGAAATTCCTTGCCGTACTTTCTGTAACAGAATGTAATGCAGTTGGCCAACCATTTGGACAAACACTGCTTAGAAACAGGGGTGCCCTCTTTTCCAGGGGAAAAAGACTATTTGGACTTCCTCAACTTTTTGGTACAGTGTGTATAGTAATGCAAAATTCTATGCACATCTAAAGTGTAGAGCAATGCTTCCCCTGGATTGGCATGCTCGGGATAATAAACAGGCAGGTGGATGGACTGATTCAGAGTAAACCCTGATACCACCTTAGGAAGAAACTTAAGGTTAGTACGCAAAAACACCCTGTCTTTGTGTAAAACCAAATGAAAAATGCTCACACATGAGAGCTTGTAGCTCGTAAATCTTTAGAGCAGAAATAACAGCAACTAAAAACAATGCTTTCCATGATAGAAAGCGTAGCTCACAAGTCACAGCAGGCTCAAAAAGAGTCAAAGTAAGTTTTTCCAACAGAAACTTCAAGTCCCATGGAGGGATGGGATTAAGGATAGGAGGCTTCAGGTAAAGGATGCCTCTCAAAAAAGTAGTTGACACTTCCAACTGTGCCAGACATGTGCAACTTAAGAGAGTAGAACCTCAGACCCGAGTCCAAAAGGGACAGCAGGTACTCCAAGATCTGATTCACAGGACATGTGAAAGGGTCCACCTGGTGTGAAGCAACCCATAGCGTAAAACGCTTCTACTTCATGGAATAAGTGGCCCTGGTGGAAGGCTTTCTGGCTGCCACCAGGACATCAGCCACTTTAGGTGACACCCCAAACTGGGCCATGGCTATATCCTCAGGAGCAAGACGTGAAGGTGCAGGGACTTGAGGTCCGGATGGACCAGGGTGCCTCGGTTCTGAGAGAGAGAGCAAGCCAGTCCACAGAGGAAGAGGTACCACTGTTAGCTGCTGGAGTAAGGGGAGCCAGATGTGATGAGGCCAAAAGGGAGTGATGAGGATCATCATGGCCCCTTCCATCTGTAGCTTGACTGGCATCCTCTGAAGCAGGGGAAGGGAGGGAAGGCATACAGAAACCTTCCTTTCCAGGAGAGGGACAACATGTTTTGCCAGAAAACTCCAGACCCTGGATCTAGCAAGCAGAAAATGCAGTAGTTTTGCATTCAGCGGGGAGGCAAAAATGTTTAACACTGGATGACCCCATCTGTTGAATAGGTCTTTGATGACAGAGGTCAGGAGCTCCCACTCGTGTGTCTTTGACATTGATTGGCTTAGATCATCCACCAGGATGTTTTGGATGCCTGGGACATGGACGGCTGGCAGTTTTAGGCCGTGGTCCAGAACCCAGTACCAGACTTTCAGCACTTCCCTGCAAAGGGGATACGAGCGAGTACCTCCCTACTTGTTGATGTAATGGACGACAGTCATATTGTCTGTCTGGACCAGCAGAAAACCAGGGGACAGCTGAGTCTGAGAGTCCTGGAGTGCACACAGCACCACCCTCATCTCCAGAACATTGGTATGGAGAGAGGACTTCAGCCGGGACCATGTCCCTTGTGTTTGGTGTGGGCCCAGATGAGCCTCCCATCCCATCCCAGAGGCATCTGTGATCAGAATCTGCTGAGGGGAGGTTACAGCAAAGAGACCCCCCACCCACAGAAAATTGGTGGGTTCCATCCACCAGAGGATAACTGTTTTTACTGGGGAAGAAACCAGGACCTCCTGTTTCACATCATCTGTAAGTTGGTCCCACTGGACTCAATGTCTGTTGGGAGGGGTCCTCATATACAATCTGGCAAGAGGCACCGTGACTATGGCCACTGCCATTATGCCCAGCAGCCAGAGAAAGTCTCTGGTGGAAACACAGCAGCTGTGGAACAGCAGCCTGGCTTGAGCTATGAGATGATCCGCCCTGTTCTGGGTCAGGAAGGCCATGCCCTGAGCTGTGTCCAGGACTTGCTCAGTGTACTGGAGTCACTGACTGGGTGTTAGAACATACTTGAGCAGGTTGACTGTAATGCCTAGGTCCTGAAACAGATGAATGGCATGTTCCAGGGTCCAGAGGAGGCTGTCCCTGGATGACACTTTGAGTAGCCAATTGTCCAGATAGGGGAAGACATAGAATTCCTGTCTGTTGAGGGCAGCCGCGATCACTGCTAGGCACTTGGTAAATACCCAAGGAGCCAAGGACAAGCCAAAGGGCAAGGCCCAGAACTGGAAATGTGCCCTGTGAAACTGAAATCTGTGTTATAGTCTGTGGGGGGCACATATCTTGATGTGAAGATATGCGTCCTGCATATTGAGGGAGCATATCCAATCCCCTTTGTTCAGGAGGAGCAACAACCCCTGAAGGGTTACCATCCAGAAAATCTTATACTGGATGAGAAGATTTAACTCCCTGAGGTCCAGAATGGGACAGAGGTTGCCCACGCATTTTGAGACCAGGAAGAAATGGGAGTAAAACCCTCTGTCCTGCTGGCCTTCTGGTACAAGTTCTATTGCTCTTTTCCTGAGCAGGGACTGAATCTCCTCCCCAAGAACGGGGATAGAAACATAGACTCTGATGGCAGATAAGGACCACTTGGCCCACCTAGTCTGCCCATTTTCCTACCTACTGGATAAGCTGCAGATTCTAGTTAACCAACAGCCTACTTCCTGCCACCCCCCACTACAATTGCCTTGTGTCTGTCCCATGCATGTTTGAATTCCCCCACTGTTTTAGCCCCAACAACCTTCCCAGGAAGGCAGTTCCACGCATCCACCACTATCTCCGTGAAAAAAGATTTCCTCACATTACCCCTGAGCCGTCCCCCCTCTATCTTTAAATTGTGTCCCCTTGTTCTTACACATCTCTTTTTCTGAAAGATGATACCCTCCTGGACATTGTTGATTCCCTTGAGGTACTTGAATGTTTCTATCATGTCCCCCTCCCTCCTTTGATCAAGGGTATACATATTAAGCTCTCTCAGTCTCTCTCTTCATATGATTTCTGATGCAGACCCTGCACCATTTTAGTTGCCCTCCTCTGGACTGCTTCCATCCTGTCTATGTCCTTGCATAGATGAGGTCTCCAAAACTGCACACAGTACTCCAGATGGGGTCTCATCGACTGTCTGTATAGAGGGATAACCACTTCCCTTTTTCTACTTGTGATGCCCCTTCCTATGCATCCCAGTATCCCCCTGCCTCTCCTTACTGACTTGTCATATTGCTTACCCACCTTTAGATCATCTGATATGACTACCCCCAAGTCCCATTCCATTTTTGTTGTTGTTAGTACCTCCCTTGCTATTGTGTACTCTTCTCCTGGGTTTTTGTTTCCCAGGTGCATTACTTTGCACTTCTTTACATTGAAATAAGTTGCCATATGTCGGACCATTCCTCCAACCTTGCCAAGTCCCTTCTCATCCTTTCTACCCTCCTTGTGTATCAATTCTGCTACAGATCTTTGTGCAATCTGCAAAGAGGCATACCTTTCCCTCCATACCCTCTGCAATGTCACCTATGAAGTTGTTAAAGAGGACTGGACCCCGTACTAAGCCCTGAGGTACTCCACTAGTGACCCCCCTTTCTTTGGAATGTGTTCCACTCACTGTTACCTTCTGTGTCCTGTTGTGCAGCCAGTTTGCAACCCAGGCTACCACCCTGGGACCACTCCCAGGCTGGCTAACTTGATTATTAATATTTTGTGTGGGACTGTGTCAAATGCCTTGCTAAAGTCTAGGTAGGCCATATCCACAGCCCCTCCTTGGTCTATTACTTTGGTCACCCAGTCAAAGAAATCTATTAGATTTGTCTGACATGACCTTCCTGCTGTAAATCCATGCTGCTTTGGGTCCTGTGCCCCACTGGCCTCTAGGTATTCAACAATTCTTTCTGTCAGAAGTGATTCCATCATTTTCCCTACCACTGAGGTCAGGAGGGGATGTGGGTGGAGGGTAAGGAGAAGGGAGTGGAGGCCTCTCTGGGGGTCGCTCTATGAGTTCCAGAGTGTGGCCATGGCTTATGAGCTGTAGCACCCAGCTGTCACCTGTGATCGCCATCCACCTGTCTTAGTGCAGGGAGAACCGACCCCCTACTGCTTCTGTCAGATCCACTGGAGAGGGGGGTCAGGCAAGGAGTCAGGCTGAGGCAAGGGCGGGAGCTAGTGCTGTCCCTCCTCCTCTAGAACTCTTGCTGGAGGAGGAGGGGGTGGGCAAGGCTGAGACAGCCTTATATTTGGTTAGCTTGGAAGCTGGTCTGGGTCTGTGGGGTAGCCCAACAAAATGACACCCATTGGGCACTCTTCAGTTAAGTATGGTACAACAAATGTACTGACCGTAGGGTGCTTCCAGAGGTTTGTAAATTGGATAAAATATCCTGGACACCAGCCCGAACAATTTATACAGCCTAAAAGGAGTATTCATGATGGATATCTGAACATCCTGAGCAAACCCCGACACTCTCAGCCAGGACTGCTGATGAAGGCATATTCCCACTGCCCGAGCCCTGACCAATGTGTTTACCGCATTGTTGGCCAAATGCAGGAGGTGGCAGCCGACGTCCACCCCAGATTTCAGGGGCTGGAGTAGCTGTAGGGTAGTTGGCCTTTCAGGCACAGACTTGACCATCTCCATGGTTTGTTCTTGCAGAACATCCTGGTACTGGATCATGTGAGCCATATAGCTGATGGTTCTAATGGCTAAGGCAGCTGAGGCAAAAGCCTGTTTGTCAAAGAGGTCTGATCTGTGAGATTCCCTGTCATCAGGGTGAAGTGAATTCAGGTGTTTCGGCCTCTTAGAGTGGTTGTGCACCGTGTTGATGACTACTGAGTCTACTTGCAATGGTTTCCCAAAGAATGGCTTACCTACTGGGGCCTTGTATAATTTATTTGCCTTCCTAGGCATAGCCAGTATTAAATTAGGGTGATGCCAGGTGGTCATGGTGGCATCCTCAAAGTTGTCAATCAACTGGAGAACCGCCGGAGGGGACAAGTCCTACAGCTTGAGGTAGGTGGACAGTCAACATCAAGAGGAGTCCAGTTCCTCTGTTACAAACCCCATGGTCAACTGGATCCGATGCCTGACCCCATCTGGGGGAGACCGAGGTATGTATTATGGGGTCTCTTCCCATCAGAAGAAACTGTGCAGGGGGGGAGTGGCCAGCTATCTACTTGAAAAGATGCACTTCCAGAGAGCTCCCTATTCAGCATTCCTTTTTTGGTATATTTTACAAGTTAATGACTCGATTCTGCCTTTAAAGCTAACTCCCTGATTGTCGGGTTCTCTGCTGTTCATGGTGATACCAAACAGGCTGAAATGGGGAGAAAGAATGCAGAGCAAAAAAACAATTTCTTTGCCCCTCGTGGTGGGACCTGTAGGCTGTCACCTACTCCCATCAGTGCTCCAATGGCTGAAATAGTGGTCGGGGAACCCGGCCCGGCAACTTTGGAGACATTGCAAGCAGCAGTGTTGAATCTCACTAAGACTATCCAATGTATCGATGAAAAAGGGATGGTTATAATAGTCGTCTTGTGCAAGCTGAACAAAAATTGGACAGCCTAGCTGAAATAGTGCAAGAAGCTGAACGATCATCCTCCCGGGCCCAGGTTACAGCAGCTACCTGCATAAAAGAGCAGATATTGCTGCGATCGAGATTGGAACATCTGGAGAATCTCACAAGAGCAGCCAATGTTCAAATTATTGGACTTTCAGAAGGGGTTGAAAAAGACTATTTGCCTCAGTATTTGTTAAACTGGTTGCAGGAGATTTTGGGGCTGGAACTATGGGATTAGATTATACAGGCCTACAGAGTGAATCTCCGGAGACCACAGACTGCAGAAGGAGCCAGGACTGTAATGCTCATCACATCTTCGATCATGGTACGAGACTGCATTTTACATGCAGTACAGGCAAGACGTGCAGTAATGGTAGAAGAAGCTGAAGTTCTTTTCTTCCCTGACTTTTCCTACTCTACCCGGATGCGGAGGAAGAGCTTTGATGCAGTCAGGAGATGACTACGGGATTTGGAGGTACCGAACAATCTATTGATGCCAGCCAGACTTCACATTACTGTGGGGAGAAAGTCTTATATTTACACTGACCCTAAAGAAGCAGTGAAAATGGCTGAAAAACTGGAAGCTGAACGAGCAGTCCAAGATGTTGATACAGCATCCGACTCAGAAGGGGAAGACACCAGAACTTAAATAAACTGAGTGAGCTTTCACCTTCATTAAACAACCATATTAGAACTTGTTTCCATTCTAATAGAAATATTCTGCCATCTTGGTTCTTAACCTCTCTGCAGGGAGGTGAGAAATTATTTCTTTAATGTTTACTTTAGTGAGCCAAGAGCTGAAATATTATCAAGCTAAACGCTACTAACTTTGAGACACTGAGACAAGTAACCCTATTTAGGGAAGTAGGTTTTTGGCACCTAGAAAACAATTTCCTTTTATATTTCTTCTTATGTATTAGGAATTAGGACAGACGTCTTGGGGAAATTGGATTGAAAATCCTAGAGAACTGATTTATTATAAATACACTGTTCCCCCTATAATAGATGCTGAGGGAGTGTGTTTGGGAGGTAAAAAGGAGTTTAATTAACAACAGAGTATAGCACAGTTTTAGGGCATTATAGCCCAGCATGTGTTTCTCTTAAAGTTGTAAAAACCTGAATTTTCAGTATTAGTATTGATAGCATTTAGCCAGTCTGCAAAATGTTATGTTATTATGACATTAAAAGCGGTAATCCCCCCCCCATCTTGTAATACAAGTTACAATGGATCATATATCTGTATATCTTCTTAATGTTGCTTACCTAATGATGTAATGCATTGTGCAGAAAATGTTAATGCTATGTATGTGCATAAAACCCAGAGATAAAAATTACAAAAAAAAAAAAAAAAAAAGAAGAAGAAACTGTGCAGGGGGAGGAGGAAGGCCCTTCATCTCTGTCATCACCAGACTCCTCAGACTCTGCAGGAGGCTGGGGATTTAGGTGATATTCTCACTCTTCTCCCAGGTGAACGGGAGGCGTACAGGGCACCAGCTGATGTGGGTGGGGGGAGGGAGTGGGACCCTGGGGACGTCAGGCATCAGGGCGTGACATGTGGGCCTGTGTGGGGCTGGGTCCTGTAGAGGGACAAGCTCTGTCTGCATGAAATCCCAAAGAGATGTCAGCATAGACTGAAAGTCCACTGTCACCGATGTCAGGCAGCCTGGCGTCGTCAGTTGGGGAGGAACCAGTGCCAGCGTCAGTGATGGAAGAATAGGTGCCTGCATAGGTTGAGGAAAAATCGGTGCCAGTGTTGGTTGAAAAGCTGGCATTGGTTGAGGAGCTGAAGAAGGCACTGGATGAGGCCACACAGTTGTTGGAAAGGGAGAAGCTCTGACTGGCACTGGTGCCGGGTAAGGAGAGGCCAGCATTGCTCGGAGAGAGACGTCAGTGGTAGGCACGAATGCCAGGAAAGGTGACTGAGGGATGGGCAGAGGGGACGCCAGGGAAGGCATACGGTCTGCGGCTGTGGAGGAGGTCACCTGCATAGAAGAGGGCAGTGGACGGGTTGTAGAAGCCTAAGCTCACCCTCCCACACCAGACTGAGCAGAAACGATGAATACTCCTGACTGCAGCCCTGCCACCAGAAGGGGCCTGAACAACATGGGCTGGGGGGACTGGGAGGATCCTGACCCCCCGATGAGCCGCCGCCCGATAAGGAGAGGTTGTTGGGCAGCACTGCCAAGGGTAGCCATTTCAAGGAGAGGTCCTGCAAGGCAGAAAAGGCTGCTGATCCTGTTATGGCCTTAGGCTTATGCAGGAAGCATGAATGGGAGCAGGACTGGGGTTTTACGTGGTCTTTGTCACGGTGCTTGCGCTTGTCACCGGATTTTCCCCAGAAGAGGAGAGCTGCAACTCTGATGACAGGGCAGGAGAAGAGGAAGAGCTTCTAGCATGCAGCTCCTATTTCATGTTGGCAAGCTTCTGCTGTAGGAGAAATCTGTCCAGGGCCCACTGGCGACGGTGTCGAGTGGCCTGGTTGAAGCCTCTGCAGATGTCGCAGGCCTGAGGCAGTGGACGCAAGCAGTGTGGCCATCCTTCTCTTAGAGCTGCTTCCCACAAGCACACTTCAACTTGAAGGCTTGGTTGTAAGATGAAGACATGTCTGACATACAGAAAGAATCGAAGAAAACTTGAAAAACTAGGGTGGTAAAATAAAAGAAAATTTGAGAGAAAATGGCAGTTGATTGAAGCTTGTGGTGTTCCTCTGGAGGTGCGACGTGCATTGGTCGACGGTGAGAAAAGAACTGGGGAGAGAGTGGAGGCCACCCACTCATAGGTTTGGCCGACGTCAGAGGGTGACGTTGGAGTGGGCAGTCCCCAGACAGACTGCTAGCTAGAAAAGATTATGGGTGGTCCTAGTGCCTGATGGTGTTAGTTCCACAGGTGTGGCCTGCTGCAAGAGATACCCCCCCCGACATGAGATCAGGAAGACCTCAGAACTCAGCACCAGGAAAGCACTATGAAGGAGTGAGGTACTAGAAAACAGAAGTCAGTAATGTCAGCAATTATGAAAAAAAACAATGTATGGGTAGGGGCTGTGTAAAGGTGCCATGCCACAAGCAAGCCTTACTCAAAATTTCAGACTTAGAAAACTGACTATAAATAGGGCTGACCTTGTCAGCACAGAGGTAGCATTACTGCTCATGATGCAGGTTACCTAGGTTCAGAAACAAGCCTGAGTCTTCAGGGGTTCTGCAGGAAATGAGGAACAAGTGTCCCAGAGGATTCTCTCCTCCTCGGGAGTGAATAAGTTACAGTTCCCACTGCAATTCCACTACCTGGGTGACCTCATGTGGCATTGCAAACGGGGACTGCAAATGCTAGGTGTAATGTGTGGTACAGTAGTTTACCTAGAGGCTGGCATATCTGTTTTCCATTATATTTCATCAGCACTGCAGCCTCATCTATAGTGACATCACAATTGACAAGAAGTGATACAAACTGCAGTCAGAGTGATCAGCTGTGATGTCATAATGACTGAGGTGACAAGGCTAGGAACAAGTACAATGGGTACACTTTATCTTCCAACACTTTCGCAGCCTTCGGCTTTCAAAGTGAGGAAGAATTGGTACTATTGGTGAGGAGAGTGAAACATCATCCACACGATTTAAGGTATAAGATGAATGTTTATGGATTTTAAACTTATACAGATACCAATTAAATTATGGGGACTAATACCAAAATTCAGAAAAAGTGCAACACATTTTTTTAATGTTATTAAACTGTCATGAAATTCTCCATGTTGAGATTAAAAAAGTGCATCGATATCCTTTATCGTTACGGAAAAAAAATACTGATAACATTTATTTGACAAAAAAAAAGAAGTTCCATTATGATGTAAATATGCACTGTATAGTGATATAGCTAGAAAAAACTGTCTATTTTATATATCAATAACTTAGTAAACTACTGTTACATAAAATTGATATAATGACACCATTTTTTTAATGGCTGGACCCCAAGCTTTCATTTTTTTTTTAAATTAAGCTTTTAACCCCAACAGTTCCAGAGCTAGACTTTTCAAAAGAAGACATTTCTTCATGCTTACCATAATTTTCTTTTCTGTTAGCTCCAACATTGTCAATGGATATTTTGAACCTCTAACAGGGGAAATGGCACAGCCCAAGCTTTAGAATGTTGGGCACATGAGGATTCCAAGTAGCAGCAACTCCCCAGTCACTACTGACCTCGCACTGCCATACTAGTTACAGTACACATTTTCATATATTATAACCAATTACCTGTATGCAACATCCTTAATACTATAAATAAATGCTGCCTTACCTTCCTGACAGACATCCGAGGAAGAAAATGCTCTCCACTGGACTCAAGGTTTGGGATGATTCGGTCTTTCCTGCAGGCAAGAACAACCAGGCAACAAGGAAGGCTCCACACCAGTCCCTCATCTGGAAAACTGAGGCTGACCACACAATAAGGCATAACATTCAGGCAACAAGTGAATGCAGAGAGACTACCTACAACTAGAAAAACACCTTAAGAGTTATCACTAAAGCTGTTAACCTGCGGTTGCAGACTGATTGAAAAATAGATTTTTTATCTATATATTTTTGAGTACAGTGCAGCAAAACAAAAATAGAGATGTCCAAAAACCTAAGGGATTTCAACACACAGGACATCCCTCCTGGCATACCGGATAAGATTCACCGCAGGAGCTTAGGCTCCTAGGTGGGCCCCATTGGCAATTTTGGAGCTAACAGAAAAGGAAATTACTGTAAGTATGAAGACATTTCTTCTTTCTGTAGTGCTCCACATTGTCAATGGGTAATCATAACAACTGGGTTCTAAGAAGCAGTAGTCAGAAAAAAATGTGAGGGGATGATTATCATCCCATATACCAGAGGTAAGCACCAAGAATCACTTGTGAACTTCTGTCTGTAGCACTCTGCAACCAAAACTGCATCAGCACAACTCTGAAACATCCAATCTGGATATTTTAAACTTGTCGATGGAAGACCGCATACTGTGCGTAACAGTAAAAACCTGCTTTACCTGACTGCTTAGGGCGTCGCCCTAGCCCTGGTGGAGTGAGCCTTGATGAGAGCCAGAGGCCTCTTCTTTTCCATGACACTGGCCTGAGTGATGCAGGCCTGCACCCTCTTAGCTAGGGTAGCCTTAGAGCCCTTCTGACCCTGCTTGTCTATTCCAAGAGAACAAACAGACTATCTGACTTTCGGAACACAGCTGTCCATTTAAAACAGACCTATCGGTGCAAGATAAATTCAACTTGTACAATTCCTTCACTTTGGAGTGAGAAGGTTGCAGACAGGAGGATGAAGCCTATTGTCTGGAGCACCTGGAAGGCTGTGAGCACTTTAGGGACAAAAAAAGGGGACCCGTTCTGAGTATCATCTGTCCTTATGCCTAATAAGGCATGACTTCTTATGAGGAAAAACTTGTAAAACAACACATCCAGTGATATGGATGATAGCGGTTTGAAAAACTCCTTGCAAAGAGCATTCAGAACCCAAGTCACATCCCACGGAAGAACCGGAGATCAGGACACTGGACAGCTCCTACTAAAACGCACCTATTAGTTTCTAGGCAAAACCCCCAGGGTACTCCGAGAGCAGAAAACCTGGCCTTTCAGCGTACTCAGTGCTGACCCCTTTGACACACCTTCCAGCAGAAATCAAAAATCTCTGGAATAGAGGCCATTCAAGACTTAAAATCCTTGCCATCTGGCCCAAGATAATAGGAGGTGGCTGTCATTGAGGCGCAGGTCAGGAAGCATAGGAAAAACCAGGAGCAGTTGTAGAATTCACAAAAAGTATTTATTAGTACTAGCAGTAACATAAAAAAATAAAATTGTTCAGAATAACTATTTACAAACGCAGAATAAACAGAAAAGAGCCATCTGAGTTTTCCTTCAATCTCTATGTCTCTCTCAAAACATTGCAGCTCTCTCTTATAAGTCTTTGCAACCACCCTCCTTAACAAGCATCCTGTTTTTTTCTAAAATGTTCTTGTAAGTTTCAGGCAGGTGCAGCAAGAACACAATGTCCCAGAACTGAGGCCCATTATTCCACAGCTTCTGAAAAAGGTCTTAAAAACTGCTTTCAGGTTAATCCCTTGAGTTCCCAATAGCTTTCTGCAATCATCTCAAACTATAATTAAATACATTTCAACAGTAACACAATATAATTTCTAAACAAAGGGATCCCAATATCAATTACATTTCCATATAATGATTCACATATATTTTTATGCTAGCATATATGCAAGGGGGGAGAAAAGGCAGAACAGCAAGTGAGGGTAGAGAGATAGCGGGAAGCAGAGAACTGCGAGACTGTCAGGGTGATCAAGTCCTAGGTCTCACAGGAAAATATTGTTGCACAACCAGACAAGAGACAAGGAAGGAAAGAACAGAACAGGTCCCTGCATTCAAACTCTCCATAACAACTGGGGCAGGGTCCTATTCAACCCTGTCACATACACCCCCACTCCTTAAGAGGGAATCTGTTCTATTAAACAGGTTTCCAAAACGTTCTATTAATTGTCTAATAATAATAGCTTCTAACGTTCAGAAATTAAGCACATGTGCAGTATCCTTTTTTCTATAACAGTACAGCAAACAGTAAAGTTTAAACTCATACATTTGTTTTTCAACCTTTAGAACCCTCAATCCCTGATCCATATCTTGACAGAAAATCAGCACTGCTGTTCTGTTTACCAGATTTGTGTATCACCTTGAATTTCCATGGCTGTAGTGCCAGGTACCACCTTGTGATTCTGGAATTTGTATCTTTCATTTGGTTAAGCCATCAGAAAGGATTGTGATCTGTTATAAGTACAAAGTTACTTCCTAGTAAGTAAAACTTAAGGGACTCCATGGCCCACTTTGCTGCTACACATTCCTTTTCAATGGTGGAGCACCTTTTCTCTCTGTCATGCAACTTCCTACTTAGGTAGAGAATAGGCTATTCTTTCCTATCTATATTCTGACCCCGGACTGCACTTAGGCCCACCTCTGATGCATCTGTTTGTAACGAAAATGGTTTCTCAAAAGCTGGGCTTCTTAAAACAGGGGCTGAACATAACGCAGCCTTAATGGCCCGAAAAGCTTCATCACACTCTGGGATCCATTTCACATTATTTGAGTACCATTTTTTTCATGAGTTCAGTGAGGGTAGTAGCTAACTCAACAAAGCTGGGAACAAATCTCTGATAATATCCAGCCAGCCAGCCCTAAAAATGACATGACATGTTTCTTTGTTTCAGGGACAGGTCTGTTAGCTACAGTTTTTATTTTAGAAATTTCTGGCTTAACTTCTCCATTTAGCAACACATACAGTAGGCCAAATATCTGGTTTCCTGGATTAATAGTCAGACCTGCATTTGTGATAGCTTGGATAACTGTTCGTAGGTGTTCCCGGTGGCTTTTCCAGTCTGGACTTTCAACCACAGCATCATCCAGGTACGTAGCACAATAACCAGTGTGAGGAGATAAAATTATATCCATGTACCGCTGGAATGTAGTTGCCGCGCCATGTAAACCAAATGGCATGGTTGTGAACTGATAGAATCCAAAAGGAGTGGCAAATGCAGTTTTGCCTCTGGATTCTTTAGCTAAAGGGATTTTCCAGTAACTCTTGGTGAGATCAAGGGTACTGATATACTCTGTACTCCCCAGTTTGTCCACCAAATCATTTATTCTGGGCACATGATTACTGTTAAATCCTGACACTTGATTAAGTTTCCTAAAACCAAGGCAGGTTCGAACACCCCCTTCTTTTACGTTTACAATTACCACTGGAGATGACCAAGCACTCCTACCCAATTCTTTCATTTTTATGTTAGTTTGCATGCATGTGCAAGAAACATAGTGCCACCATACGAGTTTTCGTAGGTGTGGCACCCTGCTTCCAATGCCCTGCTCCTTATTGCAGGTGCGGCCCCACCACACCAATGACTGTCAGAGCTGTCTATGACAGCAGTTCAGATGCAGTGGCGTACAGTTGAAAGCAAACGACCGCTACAATCAGTAGTGGTAACATGTAGGCAATTTGCATACTGCCTGCTGTCAGCAGTATGCAAACTGCCTACACGTCACCACCTTAGCAGTTGAACAGTATGCCACTGCATCTGTACGATGTGCTCCCCCCATTTGTTGTGTGCTGAGGGGGCGCTCAATCCTCCTCGGCACATGCATCCCCCAAGCACACTGTATGTCCTATGGGGTGCCCAATCCCAGTCGGCTCTAGTGACCCCCAAAAAACAAACTTCACGCTGCCACGCTGGAAGCCCACCCCAGCGAGGCAAAAGTCCCACATCGTCATGTGTTCCCACACACTGTGTGGACAATGGAGGTGCCCAATCCCCTGTTGGCTCCACTGCCCCCCAAACTTCCAGGTGCCATGTTGGGAGCCCATCCCAGTGTGGCAAAAGTCCTGCATCATCTTTTTAAAAAATAAATCTGTGAAAAAAGAAAATGGTCCCTCACTGTTTCTTGTGCCCCCCTCCCCAACCTGTGCCTACCCTCGGAGCACCCCACCTCTCCACTCACCCCTCACCCCATATTTACCTCTGGAGCCTGGTGCGACGATCTTCGGTGGACCGGGAACACATCTGCACTCTTCAAAGCTGACCTCAAACTGAAGAAATGCCAGTAAGCTGTATAATGGCATAAATAGGTTTTTTTTCAAATGTTGGTTCATACCTCAGTCATTTTTTTTCAATTTTTGTACCAAATTTTCAACATGGGGTTCTTGGGACCCCATCACATAAGTTCAGTCACTGTCATCTGATTATTTGGTCCCGAAAGGTGATTTTGCGGTCACTGTGTGGAATCACCTTTTGGGACCGATTAACGAAATGACAGTGTCACTGTTCATTAGGTGGACTCTCAAAAAGCCTATGTTGCAAATTTGGTGAAAAAATTCTCAAAAATTACTGTGTTACGAGCATGCATTGCACAGTTTCCATGCACACTCGCAAGTTCACGAATCTGTAATATTGTCACTCCAGATTTTCAACATTGGCAATTTTTCACATCTCCTTATGAAGAGTACAGCTGTCATTTTTCACATCCTGGCCAAAATGTGTTTCCGCATTTCCAGTGCAGAATAGCGTGGTCGCTGTGGGAAATCAGTGTTTGGGACAGATTAAGAAAATCACAGTGACCCTGTTCATTAGCAGAGGTCCTAAAATGCCTATGTTGAAAATTTGGTGACAAAAGTCCATAAAATGACCGTGTTACGAGCGTGTATTCCACAGTTTCTACACACCCTCATAACTTCATGAATTTGTACTATTTTCACTACAGATTTTCAACATTGCCATTTTTCCACATATCCTTATGAACATTATAGCTGTCATTTTTCATATCCTGGCCGAAATGCGTTTTCGCACTTCCAGCGCAGAACAGCGCACTCGATGTGGGAAATCATTGTTCGGGTCAGATTAAGAAAATCACAGCAACACTGTTCATGAGTGGAGGTCCCAAAATTAGCCTATATGGAAAATCTGGTATAAAAAATCCCCACGAGAATAGATGCTCACGCCATTCCACCCCCACCTCCACCCTGCAGCCAGTGATAGGCATCGAGGTGCGCCTTGGACACTTTGGCCCCAAACTTCACGCCATTCTGCTATACTGCACCAATTTCAGTGCATTTCCTTATGGAATGAGGTGAGTGTAAAGCCCGAACACCCCAAGGCACACCTCAACACTTGTCAGTGTCTGCAGGGCAGTGTGAGGTGAAATGTTGTGACCCTTATGGGCGATGACCCAACGGCACACCCCAATGCCTGTCCATCTCTGCACGGTGGGGGTGGAGTTAGCGTCAGTTCAATACATCACTGCCATTTTTGTACTGCATCTGTCTAACTCCTGTGCTTCCACTGCTAATACCAGCAAGCAAACATTCAGCATTGACAAATGCTTGTTTTTATTTCCTTAACCACATCAGTTCTTAACCGCTCCAGTAACCTATATGTATTTTGCCTAACAGGACGAGCATTCCTTGTCACTATTATGTGCTTGACCCCTTTTGCTCGGCCTAGTACTGTGGTAAAAGTACCATTAAATGTTTTTAGCACATTATGAATTTCTGCAGTGTGCTGAGGTTAAGCAAACATTCACTTTTACAGCATCAGCAGCTACAGTTTGTTCCAGTCTATCGTGAGCTACATCAATATCTTCTCTATCAGTTTCTGGTAAAACTAGCAAAGCAGCTTCTGGCATTTTTTAACCCATTTCTTGAGGAGGTTAGCATGTTATATCTTAGTAGGATTTTTCCTGTCAGGTGTCTCAATCTCGTAGTTAACGGTGCCAGGACGTCTAAGCACTCTACATGGCCCTTGCCACTTCGTTAACAGTTTATTTTCTGTTGTAGGTAACAATAGCAAAACCTTTTCACCAGGCTCAAAAACTTTTTCTTTTACCCCATGGGCATAATATACCTTCTGCTGGTTTGAGTCCTCTTCCTGATTACTATGGTCAATTTCAACATATTTTGCCAGCTTATTCCTTAGGGCACATACATATAAGATGTTATAGATTGTTTCTGAGTGGGGTTATCTTCCCATGTTTCTTTTATCACATCCAGTGGCCCTCTTGGCTGCCTACCATATACATTTCAAATGACGAAAACCCTGTTGATGCCTGTGGCACTTCTCTGTAAGCAAAAACTATGTAAGGTGAGTAGTGGTCCCAATCTTTCACTTCCCCTTTTACAAACCTTTTTAACACATGTTTTAGGGTTTGGTTAAAACGCTCAACAAGACGATCTGTCTGAGGGTGATAGGGGGAGGCTCTTATGGCAGTGATACCTAGTAGTTTGTACAGCTCCTTAAGTAATACAACACCAAAATTACTACCCTGATCAGTAATAATTTCTTTAGGTATGCCCACTCTGCTGAAAAAGGCAGTCAGGCTATCAGGTTCTGCCATTGCCTGTTTTTTTTTTCCATAACTTGTGCTGGCTGTACAATCAGCTTGGACTTCTGTCTCTGCTAGTCTGGCTGCCATTCTCCTGGTAACCACTCTTGAACTTGCTGCTGCAGAATCCATACCTTTCTCTATGCTTCCCTGGTACAAGGTTCAGTACCCATGCACAAAACTCCTGGCTTAGAGTATGCACAGCGTAATCCCACTTCTTACACCATCTGTCGTTGAGGCACAGGTCAGGAAACATAGGAAAAACCAGAAGCAGTTGTAGAATTCACAAAAAGTGTTTATTAGTACTAACAGTAAAATAAAACAAATATAATTGTTCAGCATAACTATTTATAAAGGCAGAATAAACAGAGAAGATTCATCTGAGTTTTCCTTCAATCTCTGTGTCGCTCTCAAAACATTGCAGCTCTCTCTTATAAGTCTTTGCAACCCCCTCCTTAACAAGCATCCTGTTTTTTTCTTAAATGTTCTTGTAAGTTTCAGGCAGGTGCAGCAAGACCACAATGTCCCAGAACGGAGGCCTCTTCTCCACAGCTTCTGAAAAAGGGCTTAAATCTGCTCTCAGGTTAACCCCTTGAGTTCCCAATAGCTTTCTGCAATCATCTCAAACTATGATTATATACATTTCTATGGTAACACTACATAATTTCTAAACAAAGGGATCCCAATATCAGTTACATTTCCACATAATGATTCACATATATTTTTATACCAGTAGATATGCAAGGGGCAGAAAAGACAGAAGAGCAAGTGAGGGTAGAGAGATAGTGAGAGGCAGAGAATTGTGAGACTGTTGGGGCGATCGAATCCTACGTCTCACAAAAAAATGTTGTTGCGCATCCAGACAGACAAAAGACAGGAAAGAAAAGAACAGAACGAATCCCTGCATTCAAACTCTTCATAACAACTGGGACAGGATCCTATTCAACCCTGTCACAGTGGCGGCAATAGAGGTTTTTCTGGCAGCCAACAGGGTGTCAACTAATTTCTTGGAGAAACCTACATTTTTTTTTTTAAATATGGAGGCCCCCTCCTCTCAGAACCCAGGCAGCAAGCTACATCTTTCCTGGATTTTGGTGTAGATAGGTCCTTGACAGCAGGTCTTTTTGCACCGGAAGATGGAAGGGTGCTTTGCTGGGCTAGATGTACTAAGTCTAAGAACTATGGTCTTCTCAGCCACACTGCATCTAATAAGAGGCAGCTTCCTCTTGAGTGTCTTTTTAGATTCATTTATTCTTTCTTTCTTTTTTTAAAGACTTTGAAAGAAGAGTTAGTGGAGGAAGCATATGCTCTGCTGAAGTTCCACTCTTGAGGTTCCACTGCCCCCCATCTGTGAATACCAAAACTACTGAAGAACCTTTCTGGATCTGAGCATCGAGGCTGGATGTGAACAGATCAATCTGAGGCTGACCGAACTGGTTGCACAGGAGTTCAAAAACCTCTGGGTTCAACCACAGCTCCATGGGGTGAACATTTTTGCGACTTAGCCAGTCCACCTGAAGGTTCAACTCCCCTGCCAGGCGTACTGCTGACAGGTTGGCAGCTTCTCAAACATCTTCCTGCTTGTGCCGCCTTAATATTTATGTATGCCACGCTTAGCAGCATGGTTTGGAGCAAAAGGGAGCAAGGTGAACCGCCTCCAACTCCCGAACACTGATGTGGAGATACTGTTTCTGGACTGACCAAGTTCCCTGAACAGGAGTTGGTCCTGGCAAGCCCCCAATCCATGCAAACTGACATCTGTTGTGAGAATTAACTCTAGGAAAGTTCCATTGGAACCCTTGTTCAGATCCTGTACATCCACTTACCAACTCAGGGCATGATAAAGCTGAGGGGTAAAGGGAAACCTGGCATGATAATCCTTCAGTAAGGGATCCCAGGCTGACAGCCAACTCATTAGAATGGGCCACCTATGGAAGTGAGCCCACAGGAATAAATCTATCGGTGCCTGCCATGAGACCAAGAAACTGCAGCAGTCAGGGCAGATACTAACGACTGCGTCCTGAGCCACGGGACTTCTGTCAATAAGGTCCCCTTCCAGGAAGATGAGAGAAAACTTTCCCTGGTTTCAAGCTGAAGATTTTCCACAAGGTATTCCAAGGCTTGAGATGGCTTGAGAGAGCTCTTCTCCTGCATAACCACCTAGCCTGTACGACTCTAGCATCTCCCGAGTCTTGAGTACCGACCTCTTGCCAGGGACGTCAGTGCATGAATAAGCAGATCATTCAACAAGGATAGACATGATGCTCTTCCTGGCGAATTGCGCCACCAGGCCTATCAACACCTTCAAGGAACTCGGGGGGGTGGGGGGCGATGCATGGGTGAATAGAAGTGCCCTGTACTGGAAAAGTTGGCTCAGTATCAAGAACATGAGATATTCTAGGTAGGACTGATGGATGGGAATGTGGAGGTAGGCATCCATCAGATGTATTGAGGCTTTAAGAAGACCCCCTGGCTGAGTAACCTAGGCGATTGACCTCAGGGACTCCATCTTGAAAGGTCTGTGGCACACAAACTTGTTCAGGTGCTTCGAATCCAGAATGGGCCTGAAAACCTCCCAACTTCTTGGGAAATATGAACTAGCTCCAATAGGACCCCTGACCTTATTCGATTAGTGGGACCCATATGATGGTCCCGCAGGAATGAGGAGGTCAGGGTCTCTGATAACACCTGGCCCTTGCGACGTCTTTGGAAACTGGGATGGAGAAAGAATCCCGTAATAAGACATCTGACATGGTTTTTGGCCCATCCTGAGAAAAACTCCTGTAGTCTTCCACTAAAGAAAATGAGTCAGGGATGGGCCCATGTGTCTTTTTGTGAGGCAACAGACTTTTGGTGCTGAGTCTCCTGTATGGCGCCTGACCAGGGCTACTTTGTTACTGTAACTTTTGTTATCTGAGTAGGCTCCTTTATTCTCTGGAGCCAAAAATCCGAAGGAATAGAACCCCACTCGGAACTGTCTTCGCCGGCAGTTACCATGACCCCTTTGGGTTACGGTAGGCATGCACTGTTGTTTTGACACTGGAGATGGCCCTTCTTACCGCATATCCTTTAAAATGGTATCCAGGTCAGAATCAAACCACAAGCTTCCCTCAAGAGGAGGTTAAACAGCTTAGCTTATGAAGCTTGATCAGTGACCCAATGACTAAGCCACATGGCCCTCATGGCTTAAAACAATGAAGTAGGCCACGTGGGCTGATATGCACAGTTCTCCAGTGCATAATCACCTACAAAACGTGGAGGCCATGGCCATCAATTGCAAAATGCTCACATCCTCAAAGTCAGGCGGAACAAAACTGGCCAGAGTGGTGACCCATATGTTATAAGGCTCCAGCAACAATAAAAGAAGCATAAGATGTACAATGTTTGCGCTGATACAGACAAAACCCCTCCAGCATTCAGTGTCCACCCGCTTGACATCAGAATCCGCTAGGGCCGCCAGCCCGCCGGCGCAGCGATAGGAGCTACTGCTAGTGCCAGCACTGGAGTTCGAGAGCGGACTCGGCGGCTGGATGGTCGGCCGGGGAGGAGGATTGAGCACCCAGGGACTGCTCTCCTCCTCTGGGTAGGGTGGGATGCAAGTCCCGCTGCAATACCGCCACCTGGGTGACCACGGGTGGAGGTGCAGCGAGACAGCATACAAGCGGAAGGCGGACGTCTGCCGGGAGTCAGAGCATTAGCACGTCGAGATGTGCATCACTCCTTGGCTCCCCTTACGTGTGGACGTCCGGGGGGTCGGGACCAGAAAAAGCAGAAAAAGAACCTTGCGCTAGGCTCCTGTAGACGGGACCCAGCTGTCCCAAGAAAACCCATAAGCAGGCTCCATAGATGGGGTTCGCAGGCCTTCCGACACAGTCTCTAGGTGTGAGAGAGGGACTAAGGGAGGGGTCCCTCTCCTCCCTGCCCGGGGGGAAAACCACCGCGGCAGGATGAGGAAGGCTAGCCAAGCACCCGGAGGGAGGTACCTGGGGCGGGACTACGGGAACCCACAGCCTAGGAGATCCCCGAAGAAAGGAATCCAGCACAGTGAGGAAGGGGGCATAAAGAGAAAGTGAGGGAAAAAAAAAAAAGAATCCGCTAGGGCCAGAGGCCTTTGACAGGCAGGGTGGTGTTTTGACAGAGATCCATGACCGTGGTTGGGAAGATACTTTCTCTGATCCACACCTTGTTGCTCAATAATTTGGTCACATAGTAGCAGAAAAGGATGCAGACAGAGTCGGACTGACATCCACCATCTCCACGGACTGTGCCTCCTGAGTTGTAAGGATCAACATGCCTCAGCTATCCAAAAAAGACTTATTATCAAACAGGGGAGGAAATGGAATCCCTGACTTGAACTCTGTTCACTCCTTTTCCTCATTCTCCTCCACAGAGGGAAGGAAACGTCCTCCTCATCTGACAGCCTTTTTTTTTTTTTAATTCTAATTTAAGGTCAGGAACTTCCCCAAGATCCCCTTAAAAGTCATCCTGGCCATCTAAAATGGCAGGGTCAGGGTCTACCTGCACATCTGTTATCGCAGTCTATGTTTGCTGTGCCACACCTGGACGTGCCAGTGTGGACCCCCCTTAACCTGAGGGGCCAGACTGGGGTCGGGTGTGTCTGCTGGGATATCCTACGGGACATCAGGGCACAAGTTCACTCAGGAGCCACAAATGCGATTTTTCACAATTCTGCTTGCCACTGCCAACTGAATAACCAGGTGCTCCCCGTCCCCAGGCCAGAAGATTTGATGGGGGGTGCTGAGCAACACAATGAGGGCAAAAGGAACCCATGGGGGAGGGCCTCATCACCCATTTGCAGGTCTTACATCGTTTCATGATTAATGGTCTCCGATAAGCCATGGTGCCAGAGAGATATAACTATGTGCCAAGAAACAATCTATGAGGTAAAAAAATAATTATGATTAGCCCCAATATGCAGATATAGCTTTGCAGGGCTAAAAAACTCTCCACTGAGCTGTATGCAGCAATTACCATGCCAAATGCACCAAACAGACGTGCAGGCTAACTGGTGGGTGCGGGCAGGACGTTAGGGCACTTGTGTGAGAGCGGCGTGCACCAACAGGTGCAATAAGTATATTAGCACAATGCACTAATTAGGCTATTGTAATTGAGTTGTGCCTTGTGCTGCGAAATGCTCGCATGAGAACAAAGGCGGAAAACGGCCTGAAGGAGGAGTGCCCCAGACGTTAATGATGGCGCGCAAGTGGGAAAAAAACTCTGAGGAACACAAAAATTCAAACTAACTGAGGATCAAACAAGAAATACAAAACCTGAAGCTGGGGCGACACCACAGATGAAGGACCCCACAGAGACCCTACACTCCCACAGATAAATGAAATTGTACCAACATGTGGTGCCTTTATTTATTTTTTTTAAATGGAGACCATTAAAAACACTAACAAGGCAGAAATGGCTCCCAGTCCATACAAGGAAATGGGAAAAAGGCAGGTAATTCAATTAGAAAGCCGCAGCTAAAAAGGTACGATTTTAATTTAGGAGTGCTCCCTGAAAACAGGCAGCCCCAACCTGCTATGCAGAATTGCAGCCCCAAAAAAGTCTTGAAATCTTGCAAGAAGATAAAAGTAGCTCTGTCCCCTTCAAACGGCACAGTTTAACTGGGGAATTGCTGCTTCTTGGAATCATCATGTGCCCAACATTCTAAAGCTTGGGCTGTGCATTTCCCCTGGTAGGGGTGCACAATACCCAGTTGTTATGATTACCCATTGACAATGTGGAACATTACAGAAAGATATTGTCTTTAAAATGTGACAACTTTGGAACTGTTAGAACTACAGAATTCATTTTTTTTTGCAATGAATGCTTGGAGTCAGCTAAGTGGATTTATTTATTTATTTATTTACTTATGTAAGAGTTTCATCAGGAAGATATACTGAGCAACATTGCTCATTTCCAGATGCTTCCTGGGGGGAGGGGGAAATACAGAGAGATTACAGGATGGCAGTAGGTAATATCATAACATAAGTACATAAAATAAAATAAAATGAAATAAGCATAAGAGACGGTGATGACAATAGAAACATAGAATTTGACGGCAGATAAGGACCGCTTGGCCCACCCAGTCTGCCCATTTCCCTACCTACTGGATAAGCTGCAGATCCTAGTTAACCAGCAGCCTACTTCTTCCTACCCCCACCCCCCAGAATTGCCTTATGACTATCCCATGCATGCTAGAATTCCCCCACTGATTTTGACTCCACAACCTCCTCCGGAAGGCTCGTTCCATGCATCCACAACCTCTCTGTGAAAAAATACTTCCTTAAATTACCTCTGAGCCACCCCTCTATCTTCAAATTGTGCCCTCTTGTTCTTGCACACCTCTTTTTTTGAAAGATGCTACCCTCTTGGACTTTGTTGATTCCCTTGAGGTACTTGAAAGTTTCTATCATGTCCCCCTCTCCCTCCTTTCCTCGAGGCTATACATATTACGCTCCTTAAGTCTCTCTTCATATGACTTCAGGTGCAGACCCTGCACCATTTTAGTTGCTCTCCTCTGGACAGCTTCCATCCTGTCTATGTCTTTGCGGAGATTGGGTCTCCAGAAATGCACACAGTACTCCAGATGGGGTCTCACCAGCTGTCTGCACAGAGGGATAACAACTTCCTGTTTTCTACTGGTGATGCCTCTCCCTATGCATCCCAGTAACCCCCCAGCCCTCCTTGCTGCCCTCTCACATTGCTTGCCCATCTATAGGTCATCTGATATGACTACCCCCAGGTCCCTTTCCATTCTTGTTGTTGTTAGTATCTCACCCCCCATTGTGTACTCTTCCCCTGGGTTTTTGTTTCCCAGGTGCATTACCTTGCACTTCTTAGCATTGAATCTAAGCTGCCATACATTTGACCATTCCTCTAACCTTGCCAAGTCCCTTCTCATCCTTTCCACCCCACCCTGTGCATCAACTCTGTTGCAGATCTTAGTGTCATCTGCAAAGAGACATACTTTTCCTTCCAGTCCTTCTGCAATGTCGCTTATAAAGACATTGAAGAGGACCGGTCCTAATACTGAACCCTGCGGTACCCCACTAGTAACCCTCCTTTCTTCTGCGTGGACTCCATTTACTATAACTCTCTGTGTCCTATTCTCCAGCCAATTCTTTGCCCAGGCTGTCATCTTGGGACCCACTCCCAGGCTGGCTAACTTGTATATTAATCTTTTGTGTGGGACTGTGTCAAATGCCTTGCTAAAGTCTAGGTAGGCCATGTCCACAGCCCCTCCCTGATCTACTACTTTGGTCACCCAGTCAAAGAAATCTATCAGATTCGTCTGGCATGACCTTCCGCTGTGAATCCATGCTGCCTAGGGTCCTGGCCCTCTGGCCTCTAGATACTGACAATTCTTTCCTTTAGAAGTGATTCCATCATTTTCCCTATCACTGAGGTTAAACTAACAGGTCTATAGTTTCCTGCTTCTGCCTTGCTCCCACTTTTGTGAAGGGAATCACATCTGCCCTCCTCCAGTCCTCGGGTACCACCCCATCCTCCCATGATTTGTTAAAAGGGTAGTCAGTGGTGTCACTAGTTCTACCCTTAGTTCTTTTAAATTCTGGGATGAATCCCATCAGGCCCCATTGCTTTGTCCACCTTCAGTTTTAAGAGTTCTTTCAGAACCCTTTCTTCTGTAAATGGGCCGGTATCAACTTCTGTATCCAGAGTGTTACTACTGTTTGTTTTATGCATCTCCCCTCTTCCTTAAAATACTGAGCAAAAATATTTGTTTAGTATCTCTGCCTTTTCACAGTCTCCTCTGCCCACCCTCCTCCCCTTTATTAAGCCTCACTATCCCTCCTTGGTCTTCCTTCGCTCCTGATGTACCTATAAAAGGTTTTATCCCCTTCTTAACTGAGTTGGCTATCTTTTCCTCGGTTTGGGCCTTTGCTGTTCTGACTGCCTTCCCAGCCTCCTTTGCTTTAACTGATACAGTTCTCTGTCCTGCTCCTTCTGTGATTCCTTGTACTTCCTGAATGCTTTCTTTTTCTCTTGAACCTTCACTGCCACTTCCTTTGAGAACCATAGTGGTTTCTTACATCGTCTTGTTTTGTTTATTTGCTTCACACAAAGGCTTGTTACCTCCGTGATGGCAGTTTTTATTATTCCCCATTGTTCTTCCATCCCTCCTTCCTGCCTGTTTGCTAGTGCATTCCTTAAGCACTCACCCATTATGGCGCAGTCAGGCCTCCTAAAGTCCAGTACTTTTGTCTTTGTATGGCTTGACTCTATTACTGTGTTTCCAGATGGCTACCCACTTCTACATCTGTGATCCTCTCTCCATCTCCATTTGAGAGAATCAAGTCTAATATTGCTCCCTCCTGAGTGGGCTCCAGTACTAGTTGTCTAAGGCATGCCCCCTGTAGGGCATCTAGAATAACTCCACTCTTCGAAGTGGCAGCTGCAACTGCACTCCAGTTAACATCTGGCATATTCAGATCACCCATCAGCAGTATCTCCCTTTTTCTGCCATTCTAAGTATACTTTCTATCATTTCCTTCTCATTTCCTCCCCTGAGAAGGGTCTGTCATATATTGTCCTGGATTGTGGTGCCATTGCCTGTCTCCAAATTTACCCACAGTGCTTCTTCTCCTCCCTGTTTACCCTTTGTTCTGTTACTTTTATTCCTTCCTTTATGTAAAGAACCACTCCTCCTCCTCCTCCTCCTCTTTTACCCTCCCTGTCCCTCCTGTAGATAGTGTATCCTGGTATGTTTACGTCCCAGTCATGGTTGTGTGTGTACCATGTTTCTGTGACTGCCACGATATCCAGATGTTCCTCCTCCATCAAGGCCACTAATTCAGGAAGCTTGTTACCTAGACTACGGACATTGGTACTCATTGCTCTCCATTTTTTGATGGCTTTACCTTCTGTTGCAGCTTCCCCCACTGACCGTTCTACCTTGGTCTTTTTCTCATTTAGTACCCTGTTTTGTAGGGAGAGGCTGGGATATTTCTGCTGCTTGTCAGTTCCTCCCCCTTTGACTAGTTTAAAAGCTTGCAAATGAAGCATTTAAACTGATTGCTCAAAAGACTTGTTCCCTTCCTGGACAGATGCAGACCATCCTGCCAGTATAGGCTGTTGTCCCTCCAGGTGGAACCCCAGTCCCCAATGAAGCCAAACCCCTGTGCTCTGCACCATTTTTTCAACCATTCATTAAACTGCATGGTGCCAATTACCCTCGCCTCACCCATGCCTTTGACAGGCAGCACCTCTGAGAAGGATACTGTGTGTGCTACTTGTCTTAGGCCCCTCCCCAACTCTGCAATGTCCTCCTGCACTGCTCTAACCTCATGATGAGCCAAGTCATTTGTCCCTAGGTGGACAATTATGTCCATAATGCAGAAATGCAAGCTGAGGATATTGTGATTACAGTAATACATGACGACGGCGACATAGTAAACTGTAAAGGATACAAGTGCTTAATATAACAGGTAATAGTTATACTTCCAGAGCAAGACAAGGAGGGGAGCCCATGTGGGATTTGCTAGGGAGTAAGGTAGCTGAGTAAAGTAAGGTTTAGGTAGATTAGCTAGGAGAGTAAGCAGAGAAGGCGGAGGTTAGGTACAGTTGCAGGTAGGGGAGGTGAAAGTTTGCAGGACGGAGGAGAGGGTGCGAGGAGAGGGGGTATTTCGAATAGAAGCTGGGAGCCAGTTCCAGGGCTTGGGGAAGTAGTGGGAGAAGGATGGCTAGCCGGCAGATGAGGACCTGAAGGGAATGGTGCGGGTGTGAGCATCACTACACTCCTAAGAGAGATGGAGGAGGAAGGAGGGGGTGAGAGGGAGGACAAGAGGTAAGAGGGGAGTACTCCGAACCAGACCTTGCTGAGAAAGCTAGCACAATGAGCCAGGTATCGATCATTGACAGAAGGGAGTGCCAGCGATTGATATAGGGAGCAGTGGTGAGTGCTGGGAGGGAAGTCGAGAGACAAGCAACAGAAGGAGTGGAAGAGGGTGTCCAATCTGGCTTGGGTAGTTCTGGGAACGGCACTATAGACCACATCACCATAGTCAAACGTTGGAAGAATCATTCTCAGAAGAATTTCTTGGCAGGCTGGCAAGGGGATGCATTCACGACTGTGGTATAAGGCGCCCAGTTTGGGGAGTAGTTTTTGGTGAATAGCATCCACGTGACCAGAGAAGTCAAGGTGTTTGTCAAGCCAAACCCCGTTGTACCTGAATGAATCAATGTCTTCCAACATGGTCCCATCTACAGTGGGGGGGGGAGCTTAGGAAGTCTCTACCTTCTGCCAAAGATCAAGGAAACTGTCTTAGCATTTAGAAACAGTTGGTTGGAGTGTAGACAGAGCTGGCCATTATTGAAGTCCTGCTGAAGAATGGATGCCACTAAGAGAGTGGAAGGACCAGATGCATTCAGGACGGTGTCATCCGCATACATGCAGATGAGCAGACCAAGGGGAGACCATTAAGAAAAATGGAGAATAGAATCAGTCCAAGGACTGAGCTTTGTGGGACCCCAGTGTGGAAGGAAAGGGGCGGAGAAAGTGATTCCCCAATTCTGACTAGATTGTAATCTGCCCAGTAGGCTGGATCTGAACCAGATGATGGCAGTAGCTGACAGCCCTGCAGCTGAGAGTTTGTCCAGTAGGAGGGGATGTGAGACAGTGTTGAAAGCCTTGGCTAGGTCAACAAAGATGGTGGAGGTGACGAGGCCCGATCCATTCTAGAGAGGATGGAATCAGTGAGCCTAAAGAGAGTGGATGTGGAGTGCTTGTTGCAGAAGCCACATTGGAAAGGGGTGAAGATGGAGGTAGAGTCAAGGTAAGGAGAGTGTTGGCAGAGTACAATGCGTTCCTGCAGTTTGGCGAGGATAGGGAGAAGGGAGATAGGGCGATAGCTGCCAGCAGCAGACGGGTCACCACCTTTGGGGAGAGGAATGATGGTGGCATGCTTCCAAGTGTTCCAGACAGAGGCTAGGGCAAATGAGAGGTTTAGGAGTGCTGCAATTGGATGTGCGATGGCAGGGGCAGACAGACAGAGTGATTTAGCACAAAGGTCGTCTGGGCTTTTGCCTTTAGATTGGTTCAGGGCAAGGAGCGCCCAAAAGGCAGTGGAGGGGGCTATTGGGGAGAAGTAGAAGGGAGGAGCAGGTTGCTCAGGGAACAGGGGGCTGAGGGTGAGGAGGAGAGGGAGGAGGCACAGGAGGTAAAGAAGGCATTAAATTCTTTGGCTACGGGCCGGGGGTCAGATAGGGAGGCATCACCCACTCTGAGGACAGGAGCAGGAGGACTGATTGACAGGGAGAAAAGGGCATTGACCACGTTCCAGAATTTTGAAGGGTGGTTTATATTTGCCTGGAAGGTGCTGGAGAAGTAGTCGGGCTTGAGCTTGTCTAACTAGCCTTGTGCAGGTGTTTGAAAGGCAGCGGTACCTTTGATAGGCTGCAACAGAGGGTGTGCATTTGTGTTCTTTCCATGCCTGGTCCTAAACCTTTAGACAAGCCATAAGATCGGTTGTGATCCAGGGGAAGTGGGACCCATGGATCCTGGTACATCTAAGCAGGGCGTAGCAGTTCCAGATGCTGAGGATGTAGATTTGAAGTAATCAAGGGCAGAGTCAATTGAAATGGCGGTGTTATGGGGAGACCAGTCAGTGTTAAATAGGTCTCCAAGGAGAGGAGCAAGGTCTAAGGATTTAAATGAGTGGATCTGCAAGATTTTAGGGGGTGCTCTAGGGTGCTGAATTTTCCAAATGCAGTAGGTGATATGATGATCGCTTAAAGCATCTGGCAGGACACAAGCAATTATGATGCAGTGTGGGTGTGATGTCAGGACCCAGTCATGAGGGAGTGGTTGTGTGTTTTGGGGTTGAGGTGTGTGGGAAAGGTTTAGGCAGCATTTTCGCAACAGGTGGTGGAATGGGAGGTGGCGAACCAGTTCAGTTGAAATCACCCAGGACACGTAGTTCACCTGAAGAAGCATGTGCTGAAAGGGATGTCAGTAGGTCAGTAATAGAGGATGGAGGGGGAGGCCAGGACAACAGTAGACCCCCGCTATGAAGATCGGCAAGGGGAAGGGGGGGAACAATCTTTATTTGAACCACTTCATAAGTGGAGAGGACCGAGGAAGCCAGGATAGTAGTGAAGTGAATGGTGGTTGTGATGTACATAGCCATGCAACTTCCCCTGCTACCACAGTCCTGGCAAATGAGGGTAAAGCCGGGGATAGAGACACACTGGTTGGGGATTTTAGGGCTGAGCCAGGATTAAGACAAGATAAGAATGTATGGTTGGAGGGATAGGGCAAGAGGTCGGATTTGGTCAATTTTGAGCAGGAAGCTCCTGATATTTAAGTAGACGCTTCTCAGTTCTTGAAGGAGTAGGGGGGGAAGGGGGGGTGGGTTTGATTCAATGCTGCCGGCAAACAGTAGCAATAAGACGACATGGTATGGTGTATAGGTGAAAGTATGCTTCATAGGCAACTAATGGCATTGGCGATGGGAGCTAGTGGGCGTGGGAGAGACATAAACAAGGGCCTGAGTAGAGCTTTGAGGGCAGAAGGAGGGCAGAATAGATGCGCCAGGGGGCCAAGGGCAGTGGGGCACAGTGGGGGAGGAGAGGAAAGTAGTAGAGAAGGAGGAAGGGTAAGCATATTGGAAGGGGAGGTGAGGGGGAAGGAGGAGATGTAGGAGGTAGAGGGTGCACAGTAGCATGGCGGGGGGTTAGTACTGGTAACTGGTTCATCAAGTTTTAGAGTTGCTGGTTTTAAAGAAACAGACTGAGGGCAGAAAGCCTAGTACCTGTGTACAGGGGGTCTAGTACGATTCCCTGACTCTTATTCACCAGTCATACAATTCGTCGACTCAGATTGCCCGTCCGATGTTTCTGCCCGTTATGCTACTTCCCATCTAATGTAATGCCGACACACCACATTTACCAACATTTTACTGCCCGCTACTTCACCTGAATGACTACAACTACACAACACTTAAAAGCTCATCGTCTCCAGTCCCGCATGAAGTGCATGTTTGTGATGTTGTGCAGTCTCAGTGAGGACAGAACAAGCTGAACGTCGGGGGGGGGGGTATCTGTACATAAAGGAGAGAAACCATGGAGCTCTGTACTACTGGTGCTGTCATTAATTGCTGCCTGCTCAAAGTCTGTGATAACAAATTTCCCACAGCCACAGCTACAATGGCTTCTGATGGCTAGCACTGAAGATAAGAGACTTGCCTGCAACACTGGTGATTGGTGAACCACAAAGGTGCCCACTGTTGCTCAATGACTCAAGTCAGATCTCTGGCCCCCTATGACATGATGTCCCATTTCACCAGGAAATCCAAGCCCTCCTGCCAAGACCTCCGGGAGGCCTATGTCGAATGTCGTCTTATTACTAAAGGATTTACATGGATTTGCTTTTAAGCATTAAATTAATAAAGTGAAGTTTTAAATTGTTGGATTGCGCGTCATAGAAGAATTGTGTTGGAGTCCAGTTGGAACCTGCAGAAGGTATGTCTATCTCATTCATATTCATACATGTAATTGCTGGGAAAAAGCAATATTTTGGGAGAAGGAAGTGGGAGAAGATGCTATATTGATAGACAGAAATGCAGTACTAAAAAGTTTGTCATTTGTGAGTAGCAGCAGGCAGTCAACTGTTGGGGAATTTGGTGTGTTGGCATAACATTAGACGGGAAGAAACACAACGGGCAGAAGTGAATGACGGGCAGACATAGTTGGGATAAAGGGTGTCGGGCAGTCATGTGTCAGGCGATCGACCGGATCCCTGTATAGGGACACACTGCCAGTGGCTAGCAACTATCAGTATGGCACTGGATCCCAGGGTACTTGGCCAGATCTCCCAGAGATTAGGAGGCAAGGCAGCACCTGAAACAGAGGGAAAAGGAGGATGGTACAATAATATTTGAGCAACTTAGTAGTGTACGAGAGGCCAGCTTCTGTGCTCCCTGAGGATGGATAAACTGTGTTGGTTTTTTTTAGTAGGTATATTGTCAATATGTCACTATAATGACCATATATCAATATTTTAAAAACAAAATGTTTCATATCAATATAAAAAAAACAAAATGGTTCACTGCATTTTTAAAGTCCAGTCATTTTTAAAGGGTCACTGTCAGCTGTTGATAATTTTTTTTTATGACCACTTTACTGCTGGTACCTGTAAACTGCTCTCTGAAAGCAGTTGACATGACATTCCAATCCTACCATTAACATGTGTAGACATAAATATTTACAAAAAGGGCATTTTGGTCAGACCAACCTTTTTTTTCCATGCCTCACTTCCCGTGTGTCCCCGCTGTTGAATCCAGCCGTCTCATGCATGAACGAGTTCGGCAATTTTTGCGGCTATTAAACAAGATAGCTGGCAGTATAAAGAAAAGTGCCCAGAGTTTGCCAATAGTAGTATTTTGACACACCGATTGGAACTTAATAAAAAGAATCACTGCCAGAAAGTAAAAACGGGACTCAGACCATGTACACCTACGGGACTCATTGCATGTACACTAGTGCCAGTGGTGTGCATGCACCACGTCCCGTTTTTACCTTCTAGTAGTGATTCTTTTATTAAATGTCGATCGGTTTGTCAAAATACTTGTATTGCCAGACATTATACATGTTTCTTTATACTGCCAGCTATTTTAATAGCCACAAAAGTTGCCGAACTGGACACTTGTGAAAATGGTCAGACTTGCTCACATGCCTTCCAGCATGCATAAAAAATAAAACTGAAACTGAAATATTACTTTTTCAAAATGTAACTTCAAGCATTACAAAAATATCACTTAAGATTATTTTTGGAAATGGTCAGAAGAAACTAGCAATTTTTTCTGTCTATGAATAAACACATTCCCTTCTAATTTTAAAGAGAAAGTCCCCTCAACCTATTTTCTGTATATCTGTGTAGTCTGTAGGCATGAACAATGATTCCCTCTGTTGCATCCACCTAATTTCATATTAATTTTGGTGGGAAAAGTCTGTTTGTTGCCATGATGACAAATGTCATGACCCCACTCATGCAAGGCATCAGGGGAGATGATGATGCATACCTGCACAAGCCAACAGAAGTAATACTCTCTTTCAGTTCTGTTACATGTCTTGTGAAGTTCCTGTATTCTCTGAAAGCTTTTTTCTAACTCAGATATGCTTTAAACTACAGAAAACAGCAGGACACTTACTATGCCTTAAAAAGTTTCATGGCAAGCATAAGATAAGACCACGGAGACTGCAGAGGACAGCAACGGCACTGACTCAGCACTGACTAATACCATATCACTTCTTTATGCACTAAAACATCATAAAATCCCAGGATGCTTTACATGAGTCAGGTCATAATCCTTGCAATGGAGTCAAGCAGATTTTCACACCAGATTTAAGAACCTTCATTTACATTTAAATCCTGATGAAATTAGGAGGCTGCAGTAGAGGCAATCTTTGTTCACGTCTACACGTTACAGAGGTAAACAGAAGATACCTTCATTTTAAGTGTTGTTTCCGTGTAACTAATCATACACTGCATGCAACAGGGTAACTGCGCTGCCGTTACCCGTTTGCTGCATGCAACTACATTGCAACGGCAATGCAATTACAGTGTAGTTGCACTGCAACAACAGTGTTAAGTAACACTTAAAGTGTAACCAGAACAACACAAGATACACCAGTCTTCCAGATATAATATTGCTAGACACATTGCATCTATTACTATCTGATAAAAGAAATCTCCAGACATAATGAAAAAGAAATGTTAAAAAGTAACAACTGGCTACATTTCAAAACTAATAACATTTTCAGTTTGCTATTTTTGGCACTACCCACTATTTCAGAAACAAAACAGATTACCTTTGAGATTATAAACATCACTCAAACCATCTTTCTACAGTCTCAACATATGTTATTTTCTCCATCTGGTGAGCCTCATTCATCATGCCTCACAAGTTCTTCCTAGTTGAGGAATGGTTTTAACCACCTTCCAGTGATACATTTCTTTACCGTAATGCCCACTGTAGAATATAAACACTTCTGTAATTAGTAATTATGTTATGGAAAGGCATGAAACAATAGTTTGTCTAATAAACTATCCATTCCTACTCATAATATCTCCCCAATATCCCCTCAACCCTTCTTCATACTTCCCCAAGTAATTGGACCCCTGACACATAGAACTACAGAGCCCTCCACAATGGAAGGGACCGGCCAGGGTTTAGTAAGGTCTAGATGTGTGAGTGTGTGTGTGTGTGGGTTGGGGAGGGGGGAGGGGGGATGAAGGTGACCACAAACATCTGGGGTCTGACAGGCAACAATAAACAGACATAGCACAAGTCAACTGTCTTTTTCTTAAGTCAAGCAGGCTGCAATTTTGTTAGATGGCATGCAGATCCTTCCTTTACTCTCCCTTCGGGAACACAGGCATAACTGCATTGCATCCATTTCCATAGTCTATTTACTGGGTTAGTTGGGACCCATGGAGATCCTGAAGCATACAGTACGTTACCCCTATATCCTTATCCAACAAAGGAGAATTGCCAAGGAAGAGGTGTGACCCTACACTCAGAAAGGACTCTTTAGGAGCCCATGCCTCAGTTAAGGGGCTGCTCTGGGGGTAACCATCCTGCCGCCATCCCTCTTTATGCATGCTGGCATGCACCAGCTGCTTAGTGGGAGACTGCTCAAATCAGAGGCAATTACATTTAATTCCTAAAAGGTTGTATTCCCACCTCTCTCAAATCCATACTGGGATCATTCACCATATCTTTTATGGTTACTGGACACTAGAGGAGAGACCCTTCATATTCCATGAAGTTAATGGTTGCCTTTACGGAAAAAAAAAAAAAAACAAAGATGCAGGGTTCATTAGTGCTTCCATCCTTATGATACTCATCTACCTCACTTAGTAATGGGACTCTCTGGACCTGCACTGCTGGGCATAGGTGTCAAGGGTCCTGCTGGGGGATCACAGCAGCACTGGATCCAGCCAGACAACCTTCCACCTTGCCTGTCTTCACAAGACTAAGGCCCCAAAAGGCTGGAAATAAACAGAACATTCTTGTAGTGACTCTGACTCTTATTCCCTCAATTTCTCTCTGCACTCCTTTTCCCAACTGGGCACTGCAGTTCAAAACACATAATCAGTCAGTGCTCACAAGCCCTTATAGAGCTTGATGCCCCTACATGCCAAACACCACAAACTGCCTGCTCATAGGATGGAGCGAATGCCACTTCAGAAAACAGAACTGCAAAAAAATGTAAAACCGGGAAACCTAGTGGCTGCCTCGATGGACCGTCAGGAGGCAGGCTGTGTTGAAGTAGCTGCTGAGCGGCAGTGTGCCTCAGCTGGGGAGGGTTGGCAGTGAGTTAAGTAGCAACCCCTGTGGCTGGGCCACGCAGCTTGCTTCTGCCACAGGGGGCATGCTGCATGAGCATGAGACCAGCAGAAGCTACACTCAAGTCAGGGAGGTGGGAGGGACCAGAAGGAAGGAAGGAAAACCCATGGTCGTCTGCATGGGCTACTGACTCCTTTGGATCGCAGTGCATGCTGGCACTGCACCCTAATCCACATGGCGGACAAGTCTCTGGGTAGGGATGGCCCTCCCCCCAGAGCCCCATTACATGGAAGGTAGAGCCATGGGTATAAGCAGTGGACTACCAGGGGCTGAAGGAGGGCAGGAGACAGGGCTCAAGTGTGGTACAACCCCCTTCCCCCGATCAGGGTACATTCCTGATTGACCCAGGCATGGCCGGGTAGAAAAATCTCAATAAAAAAAAGGGGCGGCACTCAGGCCAAGAGGTAAATAAAATGGCAAACAAGCTAAGAAGTAATCCACACATGGATTTATTATTCAAATGGCAAATAAGCTGAAAGCACAGTACAGGATTGTAAACTACGCTTTCATCTCTTTTACTGTTATTTGTTTGAATAATAAATCCCTGTTCAGAGTACTCCTTCACTTGTTTGTTATTTTATGACTTGTTGGCCAGAGTGCCCAGTTTTGGTGTTTTTTAGTGCCCTTACACCCCTTGTTCAGGTCCTTACAGGGCCAGATGTCCCTACACCCCTCATCCAGGTTTGCATATTCCTCATCTGCTGCATGAATACTGTTCTAGATGGGGTCTCATCACTCTGGATCTCTGACTAGTCAGACTGAACTCAGGGCTCCTGTATTACTCCTCCCATGTAGGGATAGGGAGAGCAGCATAGTGCGATTGCCCTAAGCAGCCTGGGGTCTGCAGGAGGAGGAGGGCCAAGATGAATCTGACCAAAAGGTATTGATAAAAGTGACAAGGCCATATGGTAGTTTCCTAAGGTCACTGCTCATGTGACAGTCAAGCTGGTAGGAGCAGCATCCCCTGGCGACAGGGAGGCAATTATGCAGTACAGCATCTACCCCCCTTACCCCCAAGGCTTCCTCTGGGATGCATACTTCATGTTATGCAGTTCCACATCTACGATCAGGGAATGCACCATGAATTGGAGTCACTGGTATGGCAAAATGCTCCCCAAGAGGCTGCACCATCAGACCAACTGTGTGATCAGTGTTTTAAAGAATCCAATAGATGGTTTCCAAGCAAAGCCTAGCAAGGATGCTGTGTTTGTGGCACAATGAAAATAAAGTCTGCTGTTTCATTAAGAAGAGCGAGACAATATTTTGTAATGGAAATATATAGATAAAAAAGTAACACAACTCACAAGAAGGGACACACCCCTATCAGAGCATACCCTCTTATTTTAGGGACTGCAGTTGGGAAATCATTTCTTGCCATTTTGCTACATACAGATGATACATCCAGCAGATCCTGAGTCTGCACTGACTCAGCTTATTTCGAGTCAGCAATTTGGTGACTTCTCTGGGTACTGAGGAAACTGGGGAAAAGAGAAGATGCTCCACCAATGCAGGTCACTAAGACCACTGCTAGTCACCATATAAAATGTATTACAAGCAGTATTAAGAGACCTGGGACTGCAGATTTGTAGCAGGTACACTGATCTACAACCTCCTTTCACTGCAGACCATTCGGTCTAATCTGGATGGCTAGGTCTGCCCCTGTTGTAGGTTGGGTTAATGATAATCAAGCTGAATACTCTTCCATATTTACAGTACTCATTTACCTCTTTACGCAGCACAAACATTCTGAAGCCATATTTCTAGAACTTGTACTGAGTCAGTGACCTGTAGAATTCTCTGGCAGACACACACTCCTAGGGTTTGCTGAACCTTGCTATGCTTTCCTTAACTCGAAGGAGGGCTTGCATTCCCAGAAGTATACCTACAGAATATTTTACTTAGCTGCAGTGTAGACCAGTTGGAGTACTGTATATTTGAGCACAGTGAACCTGGACCAACACTGAAAAGGCTGTGTTTTGCTAGGTGGATTACTCCGAGGTCCACTATTTCTGCATCCTCTGGGAGGTGTCTCATACGCTCCTTAGTCTAACCTTGGCGCACATGTACAGAGTGTGGGCAATTACCCATAAGCTCTTAAAGCGGGGTCCTAATTCCCCACCACCACCACCACCACTCATCTCCTATTGTGGACAATCCAGTCTTCCAGCCTACATTTCAAAACCTAGCTTATCTGCACTGGGAGGACATGGGAAACAGAATAATTATGGCTCTTTACACATAAAGTACTCTTTAGGTCATTCGTACACTTCCAATACAAAATCTACCCAATGGTATTTGCATTTCTTGATAAAGCCAGACATGCTAAAGTTACCTCCAGACTGCTCTGACACTGCTGAATCAGGAGATTTCCAGTGAGGACTGGGTGGATCTGTGGTTCACAAATCCACCTGTTGTTGCTGAATCTCCCTAGTTCAGTACAAAGTCCTTCACAAGACACATAGCACTATACTGCAAGACTAAACCACATCTATCTGGAAGTATCAAGCTGAAGCTTTTGGTGTGAGCAGGAGGAAAGAACCTCAGAGCACACCTGCTGAAATTGTACTCGGGTTGCCCAGTAAAGGGAGAAAAATGGTACGTACTTGTCAAACGCATTGGGAGCAGCTATCTTGTCAGTTCCAAGATCATGCCTGTTGGTGGTCTGCTCACCTGTAAGAGCCACTAGGTAGAACTTTGATTTTTCTGCAAAATGCCTTCGCTGTGGATTTCTAAAGTATAGCTCTCTGACAGAAACAACCTGCGCTTCCCTTCACAAAGAAACTGCTCTTTTCTTAAGCAGATCATGTATAAACTTGACCTGAAGCCTTTGTAAACGAGCCCCCGGCTCAAAGGTATTAATCCGAATTTGAAATAAATAAATAAAATAAATAAAAGTATGAAAGATCAGATCTGCATAAGAAGACATGTGTGCCTTGGGATCGTTATGTTGGCTAACTTACTGGGCACTAAAATATGAGGGCTTTATATAAGGAATGCTGTTTAAGTGGTTGTGACACAAAGCAGTGTGTCAACTTGTCAGTGAAGTGAATTTGGTTGTAATGCACAGTTTGTTTTGTACGCGGTACATCTGTAAGGTTGCTTTCCCCAGTATGGCCTAGCTGTAACCTCGTACTCACTTCAGGATACAGTTCCGTTAAATAAATAGTCTGCATTATGTTTTAAAGTCGTAGGAGAATAATCAACTGTTCAGACTCTGGGATGGGGTAAATTAGCAACAGGTTTGTTCTTGATATCTTTTGCAGTGAAAACACATGCCGTTACCCTCTTCCTGCGACAGAGGTTCAAGGCAACCCTGAGGTACAATACTGCCGTGTGGCTCTTTAGAATCATTACTTCCCTGCTGCATTAACCACTTCTTTGGGTGAAGACTACCACACCGTCCACAGGTTTTAACAAGAAAACAATGCTTCCAGTGATCAGTCACCATCCACCATATTAGGTCCCTTTCATTTGAACAGCTAATCCTTTCCTGCTTCATCCACTGGCACACCTTATTCCACAGTTTGTGTCATCTTGCTAACTTTTGCATGTATCTTTCTGGCATAGTAACTATGAATGGCACTAATAACGAAAAGAAAAGTCTACTTGACAGTCGATGCTGTCTCAACCTTGTTGGTGGTTCAGGCGGCTGGGTCTGATGTCAAGTATCAGACAACTGGGATAGCACCTCAGGCTGTTGACACACTTGTTCGGTATCTGTACGCAGCGAATAAGGGGAGATTGGGCTGAGTTCTGCTTGCTCATGGTGATCATTTGGGCACAGGTCAGAGGCCGTGTTGTTGCTCTGCAAAGGTATAGTGGTACAGCAACCGTATGCAGCATCAGCTGTCATTTCTGGGGTGCTTTGCTTGCTGTCTATTACCATGTTTGTACTCAAAGAAGATTGTATTATCAGATGTAGTTAGTTGACCAGTATCATCTTTGCTCTAGGTTATTACTGTCAAAGTTTTAAATACACCAGCAGATCATCAGCTGACTCACTGTCAGAAGTATTGCTGTCTGCTGCCTCAGCCATAGGTAGAGGAGTACTTTCTGGTATCTTTTCTGCTTTATTCTGTTCAACCGGGAAGAGCATGCATTGAGTTAGAAGATTACAATGCACAAGTCACTCTAATAGGCCATTTTCAACACGCATAACATACATAGGGATATCGGGATGTTTCTTGAGAATCACATATGGCTGAGACTCCCACTTGTCAGCTAACTTTTGCTTTCCTTCAATGTGGGTTATTTTACCAACACCCGGTCTCTTGAATGGAAAGGTATAACTCATGCCTTGCGGTCATACTGCCATTTTTGCTGCTCCTTGGAATTAACTGACAAATGATTTGCCTGCTCATATGCAAGTGATAATCACAGAAGCTTTGGGCATACTCTGTAAATTCTATTGGAGCTTCCTCAGGTGCTAAACCAAATGCCAAGTCCACAGGAAGTCTAGGATGCCTCCCTAACATGAGAAAAAATGGCGTACAGTCTGTAGAAGCCAGACGGGTGCAACATGTGTCATGGCATCAACATAATTTTGTCAGTTAACTTTCAGGTTAGGGGCAAGGGTACCCAACATATCCATAAGTGTACGGTGAAACCTCTCTGTGGTCTCATTCCCTTGTGGGTGATATGGGGTGGTGTGGCTTTTAGAAATCCCAGCACTTTGCAAAACTCCTTTACTAATGCACTTTCAAAATTGCGGCATTGATCCGCACAAATCCTGCAAGGAAGTCCAAAGCGACGTAGAAAACTTCGGCAAAGTACCCTGGTCACTGTACAAGTTTTCTTGTCCCAAGTAAGGTAAGCTTGTGCAAACTGAATGAAATGATTAGTTACCACAAGCAGATTATCCACTCCTCACTTGTCCCCTCTAGAGCAAGAGAATCAATGCATATGAGTTCCAGAGGTACTCTGGTGTGGATAATGACTAACGGTGACCAAGTACCAGTGACAGGTGTCTTACGAAGGCAGCACCTCTCACACCAGTCCTTTATTTTTTTTTGTTTTCTTTTATTTATTGATATTTCTAAATCACAACAACAAAGAAATATCATAAACACCAATCCTTAATGTCTTGATGCATTTGGGGCTAATAAAATCTCTAATCAAGGCAAAAATCCTTTCTAGGCCAAAATGACCTGCAACATCATAAAGTCCTGGCTTGGACACCACTCTGAACTTTTCTGGGAGAACCAAATGTTTTACTACCATTTGCTGATTGTCTCTAGTTCTGCGATATAAGATTCCATCTTGTACCTGTAACTGTGACCACTCCTTTAATAACAACAGGACATCCTCACTCACTACTCGCTCTTCCCATTTTGACTTTTGTCAATGTATCCTCTGGAATAATGCTTTTCCCGCTATAGGATCCTCTGTTTGTCCAGCCCTCATTTTCTGCTTGGTCATTAAGGAAAGAACATCAGTTCCGGCAGCTGTAAATGGCTCTTGGGTGCCCACCTGGGCTTCTCCATTGACTTCTTCAGGGCTGAAAATAGCTTGGTTAGAGAACCCTGAGTACTGTTCTGTGGATGACTGCTGAGGATAAGGAGATGGTTTACTTGTTTGAGGAGATGTATGCTGGGGGAACATCTGAAGGGCCTCAGCAACTTCTGCTCTTCATATTCTGGATAGCCCATCAGTGCTGGTATTGCTCTTTCCCTTTCTATATGCAAGGAATAAGATACAACGAGGTGTAGTTTATGGGCTGATAAGAACACGCCCCAGGTGTGTAATGAGGCACAAGACACTTGCGCCAAGTGCCTTTCGCACCTAGGAAGTGCTCTTATAGCCCATAAACCACACCTCGGAGTGTTTTATTCCGCTTATAAAATGGGTCCCTCAAGTAAATATTTGACAATAAAAAACAAAACAAAAACATTGTCCAAAAAAATGTGAAAAAAAGTTTTAATGGCTGAAATGATAAAAATAGTCCCCTTATTAATTTAGCAAATGGTGCCCCCTCAACACATACACACACAGGTACTGGTTAGATTATGCCCACCACTACCACCCAGTGTATTTATCAACTGTTTTTATTTACATTAGACCCCCCCCCACATACATTTCTATTAAGAGGATGTCTTTAGTAGGGAGGAAAGCTCATCGCAGCTGTTGGATTGAGAGGGAGCAGCTAATTTCATCGACAGCCACACACACGGGTATGGTTATTGCCCCCACAGACACTGTATTTAATCAGCTCTGCTTTTAGTTACATTAGACCCCCTTTCCACATACATTTCTATGGAGCGTGACTTTGGTAGGGACAAATGCTCAGAGCAGCCGATGGATTCTGAGCGAGCAGCCGAGTTCTTTGACAGCGAGCACGTCCCTCGCCAGCCGCTGTAGAATCCGCAGTAGACTCACAATGGCAAAACCCTTTCAGCACGTCTGTGACAGTGAGTGTGTCTTTGGAAGGATCACCTTTTTCCTTCGTGCTAGTCAGGAGAGTGGCATTTTTTTTTCACTTTCTATCATGGGGTTGGGGGAAGGCCCAAGGAATGAAGCGCGATGCAGAGACTGCAGGGAGCGTGAGTGAAGGAACTCAGCGGTAACAGCTGCAGCAGGGACAGTCCACTGGACAGCCGTGGATCAGCCGCATGCCATAAACTTGTGAACTCAAATATAAATTAAGGTCAGATAGTCCTTTTAAAGTATATTAAACATGAATATGGGGGAAGGAGGCTCTGATGGAATGACTGCTGTGTGTGTTGGCATTAGTGCTCTCCTGTAGCAGCTGTTGCAGTTCTCCAAGATGTTACATGTGGAGTTGCATCAGGAGAGTCCTCTCAAGCACTGATGTGATGTGTTTTGGTTGGGTTAAGTAGTACCAGTTGCCAGTATAAGTCGTGATAAGGACACAGCAAATGGTACCTCTTAGCAAACCACAATGCAGGAAATTGTCGACCCATTTTATAATGAAAGTTAAAGTCCAGCATGGCCAGATGGGATACGCAGCACTGCCTTGTAGCATCCAACTTGGTTGACATAAACACATATTTCAATGGGTTATTTGTTACGACTGTGAATTCATGCCCATAGAAATGACCATGTGAAACTTCTCCATGGCTGCCCATTTAAGGGTCAAGAACTGCAGCTTATGTGCAGGGTAGCGTGTCTCTTCTAGACTTAAGCACCAGCCAGCATATGCTATCATCCTTTCAGTCCCATGTTGATCTTGGGCTAGCATCAGTCCAAGACCATCACCAGAGGCATTAGTCTGCAATAAAAAAGATAATCTGTAATCGGCACACCCCACCCCAACACAGGAGCAGTGGTAAATTTCTTCTTGAGGGTGTGAAATGCACTTTCACATTCATCTGTCCAAATGAAGGGGACTGTGGGTGTATTGGTTTTCTTAGATCCCCTTCTCTTTACACAGGGGTTGCCGGACATCAGGTGGTACAAATGCACTGCAATCTCAGCATATCCTTTAATAAATCTCTTGGAATACCCAGAGAATCTCAGAAACTGTAGAACTTCTTAACATAAGAACATAAGAAGTAGCTGGCAGATGGGGACCGTGTGATCCATCTAGTCTGCCCAAACATTTCTACCCCAACCCCCTCCCCCCGTTTTATTACTCCCTTCAGGTGCCCGCATTGTCTGTTCCATGCTAGTTGGAATTCCCGTACTGTCTTCAATGCTACCACTTCTGAGGGCAGGCTGTTCCATGGTTCTATCACCCTCTCTGCGGAAGAGTATTTCCTTATATTGGTTCAAATCTGCCTCCCACTAGGCGCAGATTGTGTCCCCTTGTACACGTTGTTTTGTTTTCCTGGAATAGGTTTCCTGTCTGAGATGTGTTGATTCCCTTTATGTATCTGAATGTTTCTCTCATGTCCCCCCCCCATTTCTTCTTTGCTCTACAGAGTATAAGTTTAATTCACTGAGTCTCATGTCACACTGTTCTTGATGCAGACCCTGCACCATCTTAGTGGCCCCCTTCTCTGAACCCTTTCTAAATGGTTAATGTCCATTTTCAGGTGGGGCCTCCAGAACTGCTCACAGTATTCTAGGTGTGGCCTGACCAAGGACCTGTACAGTGGGATGATTACCTCATGCTTCCTGTTTGTAATCCCTCTACCTAAGCAGCTGAGGATGCTGCTGGCTTTCTGTGCTGCTTTTTCACATTGTTTCTCCACTTTAAGATCATCAATGACAATTACTCTTAGGTCCCTTTCCATCTTTAATTCTTCTGAGTTCTTTCAAGACCCTCGGGTGGATACCATCTGGACCGTGTCTATGTCATCTGTTAGCACCCTTTGCAAACTGTGTGAGAGGCCTTTCGGCACCATGCAATTCTGCTTAAAGCTGAACCGGCTTAACATTCTGTGGTGATTTGCATATGCAGCCCATGATGCTTTGCATTGTGTGGGCATGTGTGATTTTGTATTTTCTTGAAACTTGGCTTCCCAGCCAAATGCCCTTTGGGGTAACCCTTGCCTCAGTGTTTGCTCACAGAGGTTCTTTGTCTTTACCATCTGGACCCATTGCCTTATCCACTTTTAACTTACCCAGCTCCTCTAGGACTCTTTCTTTTATGAAGGCGCTCGTGTTGGACACATTATCATTCGTGTTGCTCAGTGCCACTTAACATAGGTCCTTTGCCACTGCCTTTTATAGCAAAGACTGAGCAGAAGTCATTTAGTACCTCTGTCTTATCTTTATCCCTCTCCGTCAGCTGACCCTCCTTTGATGCTAGACGGACTATTCCACCTTATTCTTCCTCTTATCTCTTATGTATTGATAGAAAGTCTTATCACCCTTCTTTACCTCCTGTGCTATTCTCTCCTCTGTCTGCACTTTGACAGTCCTAATTGCCTTCCCCACCTCTTTCAGTTTATTTCTGTATTCCTCCCTGTCACTTTCCATCTTTGTTTCCTTGTATTGCTTAAATGCTCTTCTTTCCTTAATCTTAGCTGCTACCTTCCTAGTAAATCAGAGTGGGTTCCTTCTCTTCTTGGATTTGCAGATCTGTTTTGTGCAATTTGCCGTTACTGTAGTTAGAGCATGTTTCAAGGTTTTCCAGCATTCTTCTACATCTCCCTTGGTACCGGTCTATAGTAAGGATTTGATCTGGGATTTCATTTCTGGGAAGTCTGGTTTCCTGAAGTCGATTACCTTTATTTTTGTGTGGCATTTGGCTTTTCTTCTGCTAACTGTTAGTCATACTGATCTGTGGTCGCTGGATCCTAAGTGGCTTCCTATGTGAACACCTGAGATCCTGGAACTGTTGGAGAGTACCGGGTCTAGGATTGATGTCTCCCTGGTGGGTGAGTCCACTAGTTGAGTTAATCCTGCCTCTCTAGTGCAAGGAGGAATTCCATGCTCCTCTCTAAGGATGCTGTGTATGAGGACCAATCCACTTCAGGCAGACTGAAGTCCCCAACTAGAAGTACTGTAGCTCACCCTTGTCGGCCACTGTCAGGATGGCTTCCAGGAGCTCCTTGTCAGTGTCAATGTCTTGGGATGGGGTTTGTAAACAACTCCTACTTGGATAGAGGCTTTTTCTCCAGCTCCTAGGGTAATCCATAGGGCCTCAGCCTTACAGTGTTTGTCTTGGTGTTCTGTTGCACTGATGCCCTCCCTTATGTATATAGCCACCCCCGTCATTTTTTCCCTTCCCAATCCCTCCTAAAGAGCGTATACCCAGGTATCGTAACATCCCATGTGTGGTTCGCGGTGAACCATGTTTCTGTAATCGCTACCCAATCTAACTGTGGTTCTGCTATCATGGCTGTAAGTTCAGGGATCTTGTTTGGGAGGCTTTGAACATGGACACACATGGCTTTCCGTGCCTGATTGCTCTGGCCTGCTGTACAGTTACCATGTGTGTGTTTTGCACTATCCGTGCACTTGTGGTGCCTTTTGCATTTGTTGACATTTTCCACTGGACCTTCCTGGTCTGTGTTTCTGTCGGACTTAGTAAAAAGTGCATGTGCTGTACTTGAACTGCTTGATGTTGGGGAAAGACAACTGGCAACACCTGCAATGCTTCTGACGCTCTTGTCTCCTCACCGTCCATTAGTTTAACTGACTGATGTGGCCATCAAACTTTTGGCCTAGTGCTCTTGTCCCTTCCTTTGTGAGGTGCAGGCCATCGAATCTGAAGAACTTCCTCTCTCATAAGTTCTGCTAAATACCCACAAAGTGGTACCCCTTTTTTTGGCACCAGCACTTCAGCTAAGTGTTTAGCTCTGAGATATCCCTCTCCCTGAGTCTCTGCCTGCTGCCGCCTTTCCTCCACATGCAGGATCTTGGAGAAAAAAACAGAGGACGAAACAGAAGATAGATTATTGCTGAGCCTTGTTAGATTTTGCTTTGTTTCATTTATTGAGTGACTGGATAGGTAATTTGTGCCTATGTGGAGGATGACCTTTGTTTGGTTCTGCCTTATGAACAATGTTTGTTATCCTGTCTGTGTCCCTCCATGCGGATGTCCCGGAAGGCCTCTGACTGAAACCTTAGGGTTGTCGAGCTGCGGAGGTGGGACTCTATACTCCTTATCATAGAGTCGCTGTTATTAATACTGGTGCTTTATTGTCCTTTTTTGCATTGTTCACAGTGGAGAGTGTTTCCCTGTTCTCTGGTTGGGCATTATACACCTCTCTATCTGCCTTGCCAGTGGTTGTGGCAGATAGTGGTGCATATCTATTTGATGTTTGGATTTGCTTGGTCTCCACTCAGTCTGTTTGTGAGTTTTTTGCGATTCCTGACCAGTTGCCAAGCTCCTGGCCTGCGTACTCTTTGGGGTAGGGGTTCCTGTTTTGGCGGATTGAAGGTATTTATTGCTGTTGAGTTGCTTAGTGCAGCAAGGTGGAGTTTAGAGTGGAGAAAATCTCTCTCAGCCCACGCTGCATGGAGCTGTGACCATAGATCCCTTAGGGCAAGGCATGTGGGACAGCATCCTACCCTTAGGATAAATGTCCTGGCGAAGATGGTACCACAGGTGTTACTGTTTATGAAATCCATATCTGGTAGATGTAAGGTATGGAGCGATGAGGTTGCGGCCTGCACTTGAGATTAGCCTCCCACATATGGATAGTATTAATCCACTGCGGACGAAAGAAAGAGGTGAGGGTGTTAATTATCTAATGTGGACTAAAGAAAGGAGCAAAAAAGGGTGTTAGTTACCTAACTGTGGTCAAAAGAAAGGAGAAGATGTTTTCTGTTTTTTTTTTTTCTCTGAGATGTGCAATACGTCCCGCCCCTTCCTTACTTCCGCAGGAAGGATAGGAGGGGGTCAGGGGCTATAAGGCCTCAGAGGATTTAATTCTTTCTGGTTGCTTGGTCTTTTATGTGTCTGACTTTCTCAGGGTCAGTCCCATTACACTTTAGCAGAAACGGTGTGACCGCGGTACTGTACTTCCTCCCTCGGAAGATGGCACTTCTGGGGCTTTAACTGTAGTCCATGTAGCTACAACTTTTCCAATACAAGATGAAGCCACTCCAAATGTTCTTCAAAGGTCCTCGAAAATGCAACAATATCATCAAGGTGGAACATTCTTATCTCCAAAACAGCATGTCATAAGCCTTTGGAAGCTGAAAGGGACATTATGCAGTCCAAAAGGCATTCTGTTTGCTGCACACAAGCCCACACGTACGTGTGGTGAATACCGTTTTGTATTTGTCTTTCTCAGCTATCTCCACCTGCCAGCAAGCCTGAGGTGAGGTCAAGTGTTGAAAAATGATTAGTTTGCCCCCAATGCTTCCAGTGCCTCTTCAATTTGGGGGAGAGGAAAGACATCTTTGGTGTTACGGAAATTAATCTTTCTGTGGTCAGTTCAGATCCTCAGGGACCCATTCTTCTTTTTGACTACAACAATGGGAGATGCAAATGGGCTCTTGCTGGGATGGATGACTCCAGCTGCCTCCATGTCAGCAATTTGCTTTCTTACTTTCTGGTATTGGGAAGGGGAACAATGTATTTTTTGGTAAAGCAGACAAAACAGCTCTGGATCTACTAGTGGAATTTCATGCAGAACTGCTGAGATGCAACCACAGTCAAGAGGGTGCTGAGAGAAGACATTAGAATTGTTTTTAAGTAAAACTTTGCACTGATCTAGTTGTTCCTTATTCACCACAATACACTTGGATAAATCCACTGTGCCTGGTGGGACTGCATTTTGACTCTGACAGACTTTAGGTCACTGTTTCTGGATGAGGATCCCTGCTGATTGGCTCCCTGGTGTTTCCAGTTTGTATATCCTTTGGGCTGCTTGGTTCCTCTACACCAGCAATTTCTTTAATGGCTGTTACTATGAAGAGTTCTGCAAGGTATGTATTTGGTTTTATAACTGCTGGTCTTACAGACAGGTTGCACAACTGTACTGGTACACGTCTATTTGTAACATCTGTCAAAACACAACCAATGACTAGGCCTCCAAGTAGTAAGAAATGCTGACTGTTGGCCTTCAACCAGTGCAGTATAGGATCTCCCACCAGGTCCTGTTGAGACCTTGAATTCAATATGTGCTTCTTGGCCAGCAGGAATGACATGAGCGCACTGGCCTGTATACTTTGCCAGGCCCACCTTTCCTGCCGCTCCTCCAAACTCAAGTTTTCCAATGTTCAGACACGCTGCATACCATTCTGAGGACTGCTGTTTCACTCTGGCTAGACATCCCTTCCCATGAGTAGCTCACAGATATCCTTAACTTGCTGTAATAACACTGATCCCTATAAGCAAAGGAACATCCATTTAGTACTCTGTGGCAGGGACAACATATATGGGCACATTTTCAAGTGCCTAGCCAAAGAAATTTAATGTCAGCTGCAGTATACTAAGGTGTGGGACCTCCTGAACTGCAGCGCTTCAACAGGGACATCTGCGGGTGTCAGATCTTGTTTGCTCAGACAGGGATGCTGCTTCCAAACTATGTCAGTAATTGCGGTTACTTGACAGCCTGAACCTATTGGGTCTCTGCACTCGGTCCCACTTGCTTTTACTAATCCTTCATTACCTGGGCCTACCAATGATGTGCCACAGCTTTTCTGTTTAAGACATTGCTTTGGTCTTCCACTTCCATGTCCAATCACTTTAGAATGAAGATTTAATTGAAGGGAAATGCACGTAGCTGCTCTGGTGGCCATGGGCTTGAAAAGTTTAAAGCTTGCCCCCAGACTGTCTGTATGCTGTATATTCAGTCCAAGTACCATCTTGTAGGCTGACTTGAGATACCCTGGCAATGTGCCCTTGTTGATGACAGTGGTGGCAGAAAATCTCCCTCCAACTGTTCTAAGAGGTAACCTGTGCCTCTACCTATAATAGTCTGGTTGACTGCTCCTCTTGCCCTATGGTTAGCTTTTTTACTAGTTCCATCAATTCAGAAAGTTCAGGGAGCGGCTGCAGATTGTGAGGGACAAAGATGGTGGACAAGATTACGAAGCCAGAAAGACCACTGTTGCTAGGCAACAGCCAGCAGTGTACATGTCTCATGCTGCATACCAGAATAGAGATGATCGGGGGACTGTGCCCCCTGCACCCTCCCCAACACACAGTGGATTGTTGTTGTTTTTTTCCTCGAGAGCGAAGCCCCCCCGAGCCCTCCACCCACTCCTACCAGTAATGTATACTACTATTCCAAATACCTACCAATAGAAAGTGACGTCGAGAAGACACCGATGTCTCATCAGTGATGACGCTCTATGCTCAAGAATCTCGACTGCCATATTTCTGTTCCTCAAAAACTGCAACTGGGCCAAGTTCAGAAGTTTGCTTATGCCAAGCACTTGTTCTGCCTTCATTACTATTTTTGCATCCCTCCTCAACTCTCACAGTCTGGGGTTGGCTCTGAATCTTCTTAGACTTGGTCTAAAGTGAGAACTTTCTAGTCTCCCTTGATAGGTCCCTGAGCTCCTCCTGTAGCTCCCAAAACCTCATTAACCTGGATTTCATAAGTGCAAGCCTCAGATGAACCTCCTCATCCAGCAAGCATCTCATAAACTGCCATTTTAATTTATAATCCCAATCTGGATAGTGGTGATTACCATTCTGCTTTTCTTCAACTGAGCATAATATGGCTTCAAGGGCAATTGCATATAAGCAGGCAGATTTGTCAGGGCACTGCGCCCTTTCACAGAACTCTGCCACGAGGCCCAGGGATGGCTGAAAGTAACTGCACTCTGCTTTTAGCTCATCGAATGCCTGGTCTGGGGTTTGCTAATTCAGTGGCAAGTTTAGAACAAGCTTTGATGCCTCTCCACTTAAGATGTCTCACTACAGTTGCGAACTGAAGACTAGGTCACATAGCTCCTGCATTGAGCAGATACTGCATGTCCATGATCCAGTCCTCTACCAAAGGTTTAATGTATGGATTACCTTTAAATAGTGATACATTTTGCACTTGGTGTGATGATATGAGGGTGTATTGTGGAGCTGGTGTGTAGAAAGAAGCAGCACTCCTCCATTTGGTCACTTGAGCTAGGTGTTGCCAGCTAGGCACTCATGGGAGGGTTTGTCCTTGGAGGTTGAGAGAAATGCATTGATTCTTACAGTCCACGTGGCAACAGATAATCAATGGGTAGTGCCCCCATCACCTGGCCTTGTTCAACTGATCACTAAATCTTCTCTGCTATTTGGCACCAAGGATGGACCTAGTGTGGGGATAGGCACGTAGCTTTCTGGGACAGCATTATAGTGGCCTGCTGCCAAAGTGTTTACATCATATGGCAATTTGCTTGGGTTAGGAGGTGACAGCCCACTTAATTTGGTTACAGATCCTCTGGCACTAGCCATACTTCCCATTACCACCCCCTTTCATAGTATTTACTCAAGGCACCTTGACAGGGGTACTGATAAACAGATGGGTACATTGGGGTGCCCGGTGGTAGCTGCCTGGCACCTGTAGACCACACTTAAGCATTTTCCCTGTGATCCTGCATTCTTTCACCACTGGACATTACAGTAGTAATACGGTGGTGTTTTAGAATTTTCTGTACACTTCAGTCAGATGGGATAAACCATTTGCCAGCACTTAAAATTTTCCATATAACACTTTATCTCATTTAATTACAGTTTGCCCTTTCGTATCTCTATATAACTCACATAATATTGAACTCATAATTAGCACACTGTGAATTTCAGTTATAACACAGTTTTGAGGCATCATACTGTATATATGTATACTATTGCATTACAATTTCTTACACTGCAGCTTAACAGCTACACCTGCAAATCAAACCTGACAAGAGTCAATCACTTATGAGGATAAAAAATTGTCACTTCTATCCCTGTCAGCAACTGAGTTGCACTCTGAGTTGAGTCTCTCAAAGGCTGGAGTCCTTTCCAATGACGGAATGCTGGCATACGGCCACTAGCTGTTCTGGTCTGGCTCCCTCAAACTTCTCTGTCCAGTGTTGGTATAATAACTATGCTTTTCATTTTAACCCGCATCCCAGTCACGACTCCAGATGTAAAGCTGCTCTTCCCAGCCTGGCCAGCTGTAACCCTGTACTAACTTCAGGATGCAGTTCAGTCAAATAAATAGTTTGCATTGTATTTTAAAGTCATAGGGAATAATCAACTGTTCAAACTCTGGGATGCGTGTAAATTAGCAACAGGTTTATTCTCAATATCCTTTGCAGTGAAAAGCGCAGGAAGTTACCTGCTTCCTGTGAAAGAGGTTAAAGGCCACTCTGAGGTATAATACTTCCCCATGTGGACCTTTTAAGTCATTATTTCCCTGCTATACCATCAATAAAAAGATTTTGAAAAATATGAAAAGGGCACTCTTTTCGCAGTGGTGATATGTGGTGGGCAAGTGTCATGATGGGAGCAATTTTATTCCATTTAAGCAATAAACCATGACAGGGTGTGGGTTATGCTGGAATTTACCCATACCTACTGTGCGGCCTTGTGACCAAATCCATACCATAAGTGGGTACATTTCAGCATAACCCACACCCTGGTGTGGTTTATTGTGATTATACAGGATGGAGGCAGTCCAGAGGAGGGCAACTAAAATGGTGCAGGATCTGCACCAGAAGCCATACGAAGTGAAACTAAAGGAGCTTAATATGTAATATGTAAAAAAGACCTCCTTCGAGCCATGATAAAAAGAGACAAGGCCTGGACCTTGGCAAAGAAGTCCGAACAATCAGAAGACTGGGTTAACTATAAACAACTGAGAAATGCCTGCAAAAAAGATATTCGGAAGGCTAAAAGGAGCTACTGCCTTACGCTTCTCCAATCTTCAGCGGGTGATACCAGGTTTTGGAACCACATCAAAAATTTCATTGGGCAAAGGCCCAAGACAGCCATTACCGACATGACACTGAATGGCGTAAACTGTAACAGGTTACCTACTATTGCTAATGCTCTTAATGCACAATTCTCGGATCTCCGAATACACTGAGAAATTCAACTAACCTCTTTCACCTCCTCCTGAGGTGCAACTTTCACATGAAACCCCTTTTCGTCTCACGTTAGTCTCCTCCACCGAAGTGCTGCATCTCCTCAAATCAGTATCCACCTATGGATCTGCTGGCCCGGATGGGTTACTGCCAAGCTTCTTGAAGCAGGCAGCCCCTGCCCTTGCTGTTCCTATTGCAAGAATCTTTACTCTTTCCATAATAACCCAAACGGTACCAACATTGTGGAAAACCGCTCGCGTTGTCCCTGTTCACAAAAAAGGGGATACCAAAAATATGTCAAACTATAGACCAATTGCCATTCTCTCTACCCTAAATAAACTTCTCGAGAAGGCCATCGCTACTCTGGTCACAAATTACCTGCACCTTAACAACCTTATATTGCCTACCCAGCACGGATTCCGAACAGGACACAGCACCACAACTGCTCTACTTCAGCTGACAAATGCAGTCCTTACAGCGATGGATAAGAGCCTGCTCACTGGGGCTATATTTATCAATCTCACAAAGGCATTTGACCTTGTGAATCACTCTCTGCTACTTTCCAAACTGTCCCGCCTTGGCTTTGACCTATCGTCCATCTCCTGGTTCGATAGCTACCTCTCAGGGAGGTTGCAATTTGTCCAAATTGAATCCGCCCGTCTCAAATCTTTCCCCTACCTCTGTTGGAGTCCCCCAAGGATCTATTCTTGGCCCACTACTTTTCTCCCTTTTCATTAACAACTTGCCCTCCCTTCCCTGCTCCTCCTCATTAATCCTTTATGCCGATGACATGGTGCTTCTCTCCAGTGGTAAAGATCCCTTATCAGTAAGAGCACATCTTCAAGCAGACTTCAACTGCTTGCAGGAGTGGTTACTACAGAACAGGCTCCTAATGAATGCTAAGAAAACTGTAACTATGCTTTTTGGCCCCCCGTCAAGAATCAGATCTCTTACTTCAGACTTACCGATACATTCTCTAGATGACTCCCCTCTTGAATTTGTTACTTCCTTCAGGTATCTAGGAGTCACTGTCGACCCATCTCTTGACTTTAACCTCCACATTGCGGCTACATGTAAGACAGTTTACTCAAAACTTGGTCTTGCCTTTAAAATTAGGTCCTCCCTCAATGATGCTGCCCGGCTTGCTATTGCATAAGGATTTCTCCTCCCTGCTCTAACATATTGCTCTCAGGTTTACCTTAAAGCTAGCAAAGGAGCACTCCAGAAATGGAGCACCTGCTATAACAGTATATGCAGATTTGCTCTCTCCGCTCACAGACTTACCCATCATTGCCTGCTCTACTCAAAACTAAATTGGCTCTCCCCAGACTCGCTCAGACACTATTCTGCAGGCTGTACAATTGATAATATGATCAGAACAGGGTCCCCTAAATACCTTGCCGAACTATTAACTCAGCCCTCCCAAGCATACCTCCTCAGGGCATCTGCTCAAACCCAACTTGAAATTCCCAGATATCTCACACAAAAAGGAGAACGATCCTTTGCCATATCTGCCCCCCGCTTCTGGAACTCCATTCCCTCCCACATCAAACTCTCCAAATCCCACAAGGCCTTTAAACTGAGTCTTCGGGCACACCTATTAGAATCCGACTGCTGCTCTTGTGCTGTAACTTGAGCTTCTCTCCTAGCATTTTCTCCTCCCTATGGCACTTACTGATTTCCTGCTGGTCTCCAAAATCTGAAAGTTTCCCACATCCAGCAGAAATCCTGTTGTTATAATGCTACTTCATTTAAGTTTTGTTTGCTGTTTGTCGTTTCAATTTAGTCATTGATGTATCATCAGATGAAAATAATTAATGTAATGTTATCTGTTTCTCTTTGTCGTTACTGATAATGACTGTACCTGGCTGTATACTGTTCAAATGTTTGTTCTCACCTCATGCTGCGTCATGAAATACTCTTTAATGTTGACTCTGATCTCCCCTGTCTGTACTCTCCCGGGTCGTGCCTGAATATAGGCAACATTGTTGTCTAGTGTACTTACCCGGTAAACAAAAACCAAATAAATAATGTCCTCGAGGAAAGGAGGGAGAGGGGGACATGACAGAAACTTTCAAGTACCTCAAGGGAATCAGCAAAGTCCAAGAGGGCAGCATCTTTCAGAAAAAGAGATGTGCAAGAACAAGGGCACAATTTGAAGATTGGGGGGTGGATGGCTCAGGAACAGCGTGACAAATTATTTTTTCACAGACAGGGTAGTGGATGCATGGAAAGGCCTTCCTGAGGAGGTTGTGGGTTCAAAAACAGTGGGAGAATTCAAGAATGCATGGGACAGACATAAGGCAATTCTGGTGGGGGGTAGGAAGAAGTAGGCTGTTGGTTAATTAGGATCTGCAGCTTATCCAATAGGTAGAGAAATGGGCAGACTGGGTGGCCCAAGTGGTCCTTATCTGCCATCAAAGTCTATGTTTCTATACAATGTGTAGGAATTAAAGGATTACAAAATATATATATTAAAAACACTTTTTTTTTAAATGTTTCAGTGTGGTATCCTTCCTCTGTATATACAATAGTCCCCTGTTGCTGGGTAGAATACATTTCTAAGAGGGGTCCTGCCGACCAGCTCCTAATCCAACCATTACCACACAGACACACAGTGCTATGTTGTCATTTCTTTCTTTTGAAGACAGAGGCTGTGAGGCTTCAGGTTTTATTTTTTATTTTAAACAGAGAGCCTGAGAGTTCGCAATAAAGCTTTTGTGCCCTGAGAGTTGCAAGTATGCGGTGAGACTGCTGAGGTTACCAACTTCTGGTTCCGGATTTCATGTGCCTTTGGCAGTTTTGGGTTTACTGTTGATTTTGTCTTCTGGATGAAGAAACGGTTTCTGTCAGCTAAGTTTTTTTTTTATTTGGCTGGGATTGCGAGACCAGCGATTCTTCTTGCAGTTAAACGGGCCAGTTGGTGATCAAAATGCTACAGGAAGTGAGCGTTACTGGTCATGGAAACGGAAGCGAGAGAGGAGTAAGTGTGGTCTGAGCAGTCAGCTTTGTATGGCAATATACATTTTTTTTTTTTTTTTAACAAGGTTCCCTTAGTGCGAAAGCAAGATGAAGAGGGGTCAGTACTGTCCGTACTTGTGTCAACACTGACCGCATGATTTTTTTTTTAAGCAACAACCACTTACTAGGAACTCCCCCGCTTTTGCATTGCGGTTTAGCGGGGAATCAATATGGCAGCTTTAATGTTTTGATTTTTGCGGGTCGGACTGATTTTTAGTATGCTCATTGCTGATGTGGCTGACTGGGTCTTTATCCATAAGTTATACTGGGATTTACTCAAGGATATAAATCCCAGTTAGCCAATCAGGTTTGTCTTTTCAAACTTGCCATTGTATAATTAAAAACAAACAGTTTCAGATACTAAATTACAGGTGTCCTGCATGGATTCATGCTAGTCTGTGTCACAGTCTAGAGCTACCCTTGTAGCATTAATAGCAAGTGGAAAGAAAGCTATGAGAGGGGTAGGCGCAAGAACCACTGATGGTTTCAAACATGGTTGGGACCAAGCAAAAGGTCTAATAGTTACACAACGGGAAACAATAAGGTAGTGGACGGGGGGGGAGGGGGTGCAAGGTGAAGGCAATAACCCTAACTAGACATTAGGTCCCGCAGTAGGATACAATAAAACAGGGCAAACTTTTTCTATGTTTCTGTGCACAATGAGAAGTCAAACTACAGCAAACAACTGGAAGTTTGAGCTTGCTATCATACTGGCAATCGACTCGTGCAAAGTTGCAGTATGGCATGCTGTGAGCCTCTGTGCTTGAGTAATACAGCTCAGAAACACCCCCCCCACCACCTCCAATACCTCATTGGGATATTACCAGTGGGAATTTCTAATAGAGTAGAATCCATTCAAATTCATTTGTTGCCCAATTACCAGATATATAAAACTGCATCTCAGTCTCTCAGTTGTGTATACTTGTACTGTGGTTAACCACTAGTGAGGAAACCTCATGGATGCAATTAGATATATCTGGATCTTAACAAATGCCACTAGTAACTCCAATTTTTAGCAAAGAAGTGGAAAGAAACAAGAGGATACTTTTACTTTCTGGGATTCAAGCCGTAATAAAAGTCAAGAAAGAGATAAAGACCCATTTTCAACTACGAAATAAATTTGTTTGGCTCCAACATATAGGCTGGGATCTGCGTTTTTGGCATCAACAAAATTAAGTAGTAACACTAAGGAAGGGATTCAACACCAATTATGTAAATATATCAAATATATCAACTTTTTATTATGTGAATTTGAAATTGTCACCTTAATAAAGAAAGTGGGCCTGACGTTTCATGGCCTACAACACTTCTTCAAGGCTGATGGTAGTCAAAGATTTGTTCTTATTCTTGAATACACTCTATTTACTGGGTAAGCCCAATTTTGCTAGCTTTCCCGTAGCCCAAGAAATGCACTGGTCACAGGGACATTAAGCAAAAAACCTAAGAGGCAGACACATTATGCTCTTAGCAAAACTGCACAACTGCATGAACCAAGTAAATAGAGGACAGGCCTTATTATACAAGATGCATCTGTTCTTAGTCGATCAGAATTAAGCACTGCCGGCAGTTACTGTCCCACAAACTACACTGGAGATTGGCTATTCGTCCACAAACTACACTGGAGATTGGCTATTCATCCACAAACTACACTGGAGATCGATTATTCATCCACAAACTACACTGGAGATCGGTTATTCATCCACAAACTACACTGGAGATCGGTTATTCATCCACAAACTACACTGGAGATCGGTTATTCATCCACAAACTACACTGGAGATCGGTTATTCATCCACAAACTACACTAGAGATTGGTTATCATCCACAGACTACACTGGCGATTGGTTATGCAGAAACTGAGAGGGGGAGAGCAGCTACCCTACAGCAAGGAGGTGATTTACTGAGTACACTGAATTGAATTCTTAATTCAGGGGCCTGTAATAGTAAGTGGAAGTCAGTGTTTTGGTTCTCTTTACTTACGGTAACTTTAATTTGCCAGGGAGGTAATCTAGTTGGGAGAATATCTGAAGTCATTTGTGACTAGAGCTGTTACTGAAACTCTGCGAAAGAGGTGTCTGATAAGGGGAGGAGCTGAAGAAGGCTTGAGGAAGTTGACTGTGGACTCTGCAGCAGAAGCTGAGAAAGGGAAAGCAGCTACCAGCTGCCTTAAACTAGAGCTGTGTTTTACCCTGTAGGCTACAGAAGAAAGCCTTTTTTTTACCAGATTGTTGATTGTTTTTTGTAGACACCAATTACCAAAGGAACAACCCTCCACCCACCCCATTCCACAACCACCCCCGTGTGCTCTACCTTTATAGTGGAAGGCCAGACCATACTTCCAATAACTTCACTTGAAGTCCGAACTATCCATGGTTTACCTGACACAAAATGGTCACCAAGGTAATAATGATTTAAAGACACAGGAACAGATAGGCAACACAGTACAAGCAAACAGTGCAACTGTTATACAGGCAGAATTACAAAGGGTGTAGCTAGCAACTAGGTCCACAAAGGCACATACAAGAGGAAGAGAGAGAAGTTGTAAGTCACTACAGAAAGAAGGAAAGACAGGGAGAGGAGAAGGGGGGAGAAAAAAGGGTTTGCTGCTGGAAGTCTGTTTCTGAGCAAGTAAGGAGGAGACTACTGAGGAATACAGGAATTTCCTGTCCCAGAACAGGAAGGGCAGGAGCTGTAAGGACAAAGAGGCAGTAGGAAAGTAGGGAGAAAAAACAAACAAAAGAAGAAAACTGAGAAAGGAAAGAGTAAGCATACAAAACAACAGTCGAGGGGGCCACAAATAAGAAATGATATGAGTGGTGCAGTGCAGTGGCTGTGGAACGGCAGTCTTCCGGGAGACATTCTGGAGGATGCAGTGTTGTCCCATCTGCAGACACTGCTCTGGGCTAAGAGAGGAGGTTGCTTGTCTCCAGACTGAGTTGGCCCGGATTTGGGGGATCTCCTCTCCCACCCACGGACCACCAGGGCTGCTGCCACTGCCTCAGAGGTTGCCAAGAAAGAGGAGCGGTTGGACCACGGTGGGCTCAGGGAGGGTGAGGGTGGGGGAACAGAGGCGCATCTCTCCTGTTGTACCTCTCCACAATTCATACGCCATTCTGGCAGAGCATGGTTCCCCTATGGAGGCACCCGCAGTGGAGACCAAGGAGGATGCTGGGAACCTCCACAAAAGAGACCCAAAGGAGGGTGGCATAGGACCCCACAGGCGAAGGAAACAACTCCTGGTGGGACCCTCAATTGTTAAGGGGGTAGAACTGGGGTAGGGAGGGGAGAGGGAGGTGACGTGTCTGCCTGATGCCGTGGCTTGGAGGGACAGGGAGCGAATACACAGGATCGCAGAAGCAGCTGCACAGGGGAGGGTGTTGGATGTCACTGTCCACGCAGGGACAAATGACCTGGCTGGAAATGTGATCAGAGCAGAGCAGTGTAGGGGGAGTTTGTGGAGCTGGGGAGGGGCCTTAGACAAGTAGCATGCATGGTAACCTTCTTGAAGGTTCTGTCTGTCTATGGCATGGGTGAGGCTAGGGTGCTCCGCACCATGGGATTCAATCAATGGTTGAAAACCCTGGTGTAGAGCTCAGGGTTTTGGCTTCATTAGGGACTGGGGGTCCACCTGAAGTAATACAGACCTATACTTGTGTGATGGTCTGCATCTGTCCAGGAGGGGAACCAGGATCCTAGATGATAGCTTTAAATGCTTCATTGGCAAGGATTTAAACTAGCCAAGGGGGAGGCACTGAAAAGGAGCAGGAAAATCCCAGCCCCCCCCAAAACAATGTAGTTAGTGAGGTAAACAACAAAATAGAGAAGTCGATAGGGAGAAGGGCAGGGGTAAATGGAGGCAAAGGCAGTTAAGGACAAGGATGGGGCTAAAAGGGGTAAGGCCATCAAAAAATGGAGGGCAATAAAGCCGGCCCAATGGCACTGAGGGTTGAGACGCTGGACACTACACCTGACGCCATGCCGGTGACCCTGGTTTAGGAACGAGCCCGGGCCGCTGGGGGTCAGAAGGGAGGGAGAGAATTGAGCATCCAGAAGATAGCTCTCCTCTCCCAAAAAGGACTGTGGTCCATGCTCGGTGCATGACTGACCTCTGGCGGAAGCCGGAGGCATGGGAAGTGCAAGCATTCAGCAGGAGGTTGAGGAGTGGTGACACTGGCGGTGATGCCATGATGCCAGGGTGTGTGCCACTCCTCCAGTACAGGTGAAAATGCTCTCCAGGCTCCAGGAAGATGGAACACTGGAGCAGACCCCTAATGGCCTCACACCTGCCTAGACTTCCAGCTCCCGATGCAACCTGGATTTATTGGGGTGTAGCTTCCCCACCTAGTCCCCACCCAGGGGTGGAAACCGTGGCTCCATGGGGTGAGCGAGAAGGTCTCAGGTAGGTGGTAGAGGTGGGGTCAGTGGTGCTCCTGATGGAGCGGAGCTTGGGGAGGCGGGGGGCGAAAAAAGAGATTAAAAAAAAAGGAGGGCAATGTGTACCAACACCTGCAGTCTGGGTAACAAGCTCCCTGAACTAGTGGCCTTGATGAAAGAGGGAAACCTGGATAACATGGCAGTCACAGAAACATGGTACACAGAGAACCATGACAGGGATGTCAACATACCAGGGTACACAATCTACATGAGGAACAGGGAGGGTGGAAGAGTAGCTCTCTGTGTAAAGGAAGGGATCAAAGCAACGGAACTAAAGGATAAACAGGGAGGAGAGGAGGCACTGTGGGTCACCCTGGAGACAGGAAATGGCACCACAATCCTCATGGGGGTTGTATTCAGACCCCTGTCTCAGGGGGAGGAAATGGACAAGGAAATGATAGAAGGCATCCTTAGGATGGCAGAAAAAGGAGAGATATTGTTGATGGGGAACCTGAATATGCAGGATGTTAACCGGAGTACCTTGGCTGCAGCCATATCCAAGAGTAGGGTCATTCTTGATGCCCTACAGTAGGCATGCCTCAGAAAGGTAGTGTTGAAGCACACTCGGGAGGGAGCAATCTTAGACCTGGTACTCTCAAACAGGGACAGAGAGAGGATCTCAGATTTAGAAGTGGGTAGCCATCTGAGAACAAGTGACCACCAAGCAGTGTGGTTCACAATAAACACAGTCGTAGAGTCAAGCCATACAAATATGAGTGTACTGGATTTTAGGAGGGCTGACTTTGTCAAAGTGGGAGAGTGCCTCAGAAAAGCACTAGCAAACATGCAAAAAAGGAGAGGTGGAGGAACAATGGGGAAACATCAAAACTGCCATCACAGAGGTAACAAGCCTTTGTATGAAGCAAATAAACAATTCAAAATGAAGGAAAAAAACACTATGGTTCCCAAAAGAGGTGGTAGGGAAGGTTAGGGAGAAAAAGACAGCATTCAGGAAGTATAAGAAAACACAGATGGAGCAGGACAGAGAACTGTACCAGTTAAAGCAGAAGAAAGTGGGGAAGGCAGTCAGAATAGCAAAGGCCCAAACCAAGGAAAAGATAGCCAACTTGGTTAAGAAGGGGGATAAAATGTTTTATAGGTACATTAGGGAGCAAAGAAAGACCAAGGGAGGGATAGTGAGGATTAATAAAGGGGACAGTGGGTGTGCAGAGGGTGACAGTGAAAAAGCAGGGATACCGAATGAATACTTATGCTCAGTACTCACAAAAGGAGAAAAGGGGGAGGTACCTAATCCAATCAATAGAAGCACTCTGGATAGTGGGGTTGATACTAGTCCATTCACAGAAGAAAGGTTTCTGAAAGAACTCCTGAAACTGAAGGTGTACAAAGCAATCGGACCTGATGGGATTCACCCCAGAATTCTAAAAGAACTCAGTGGAGAACTAATGACACCACTGACTACCATTTTTAACAAATCATGGGAGGATGGTGTGGTACCTGAGGACTGGAGGAGGGAGGATGTGATTCCCCTACACAAAAGTGGTAGCAAAGCAGGGCAGAAAACTACAGACCTGTTAGTTTGACCTCAGTGGTAGGGAAAATGAAGGAATCACTTCTGAAAGAAAGAACTGTTAAGTACCTAGAGGCCAGCGAGCACAGGACTCAAGGCAGCATAGATTCACAGCGGGAAGGTCATGTCAGACAAATCTAATAGATTTCTTTGACTGGGTGACCAAAGTAGTAGACCAGAGAGGGGCTGGGGACATGGGCCTACCTGGACTTTAGCATGACATTTGACACAGTCCCACACAAAAGATTAATAAACAAGTTAGCCAGCCTGGGAGTGGGTCTCAGGGTGGTAGCCAGGGTAAAAAAATTGACTGGACAACAGGACACGGAGGATACTAGTAAACTGAGTGCACTCTGAAGAATGGGGGGTTGCTAATGGGGTACTGCAGAGTTCAGTACTGGAACCAGTCATTTTTAATCTCTTTATAAGTGACATTGCAGAGGGACTGGAAGGAAAAGTATGCCTCTTTGCAGATGACACAAAGATCTGCAACAGGGTTGATACACAAGGGGGGTGGGGTGGAAAGGATGAGAAGGGACTTGGCAAGGTTGGAGGAATGGTCAAAAGTATTGCAGCTTAAATTCAATGCAAAGAAGTAAAAAGTAATGCACCTGGGAAACAAAAACCCACAGGAAGAGTACACAACGGGGGAGGTACTAACAACAAAAATAGAAAGGGCCCTGGGGTTAAGTCATATCAGATGACCTAAGGGTAAGCAAGCAATGTGAGAAGGTAGTAAGAAGAGCTGTAGGGATATTGGGATGTATAGGGAGAGGCATCACAAGTAGAAGACAGGAAGTTGCTATCCCTCTGTACTGTGTGCAGTTCTGGAGACCCCAACTCCACAAGAACATAGACAGGATGGAGACAGTCCAGAGGAAGGCAACAAAAATGGTGCAGGGGCTGCACCAGAAGCCATACAAAGAGAGACTAAAGGAGCTTAATATGTATACCCTCGAGGAAAGGAGGGAGAGGGGGGGACATGATAGAAACTTTCAAGTACCTCAAGGGAATTAAAGTCCAAGAGGGTAGCATCTTTCAAAAAAAAGAGATGTGCAAGAACAAGGGGGCACAATTTGAAGATAGAGTGGGGATGGCTCAGAGGTAATGTGAGGAAGTATTTTTTCACAGAGAGGGTCGTGGACACATGGAACGGCCTTCCTGAGGAGGTTGTGGGGTCAAAAACAGTGGAGGAATTCAAGAATGCATGGGACAGACATATGGCAATTCTGGTGGGGGTTAGGAAGAAGTAGGCTGTTGGTTGACTAAGATCTACAACCATTGAGGAGCACGCATAATGACGGGGTGCCATGGAAAAAATAAAACACAAAAGCACAAATCCAGGCACTCACCACCACAAATAAAGCTGACAACCACGAGAGGAAAATATTAAAACCTTTATTTGTAAACCGGACGCGTTTCAGGTCCACTAGACCCTTTATCAAAGGCTAACTGTTGGTCCCACTTACTTTATTAAGGTGGCAATTTCAAATTCACATAATAAAAATGTATATTTACTTAAAAGGACACTGTCAGCTTTTAGCCGATTTTTATAGCCCCAGTGGAAAATGATGCCTGCAGGTATCTGTATCACTGTAAATACTGTAAGTTAATCCTGCTTAAAATATCATTTTGTACTTTTATCCTGTAAATATTTGTTTCTATCCATCCTGAGTGAAATCCTTGGAGGTCTGTGTATGCCACACATGCACTTATAAAACTTGTGCATGAATGAGTTTCAATTTTACCATGCCACTTAATATGAAGGTATTTTCTAATAGCGAACACGTTCCTGAGAGTGAAAAAGCCAATATGCTGCTGTAATGAGAGCTCCAACATATTGAAATCTTTATTTGACCTATAAAGCCGTGACTCTGGGCATGCACATTAGCGATGATACAAATGCTCGTGTGCAGAGTCACGGCCTTATAGTTTAAATAAAGGTTTTGATATGTTAGACTGCTCATTTCAGCGGTGTATTAACTTTTTTTCATTCTCAGGAAAGTGTCCACTATTAGAAAATACCTTTATATTACATGGCAAGATAAAATTCAAACTTGTTCATGCATGAGTTTTAGCATTGCATGTGCAGCACCCGCGGACTGCCCAGAATTTAACTCAAGACGGGAAGAAACAAATATATGCAAAATAAAGGTACAAAATTACATTTTAAAATAGGCAAGACCAATTTACAGTATCTACAGCAATACAGATGTGTGAAGGCATCGTTTTCCACTGGGGCTATAAAAAAAATCAGCTAAAAGCTGACAGTGTTCCATTAACTGGTGTCAAGTCCCTTCCTCAGTGTTATTAGTTGCATATGTATTCATCAAAAGGGATCTCCTCCACCATAATATCTTGAGTAAAAAAGGGATCTACTCCACCATAATATCTTGCTATAAATGGGATCTCCTCCACCATAATATCTTGAGTATAAAAGGGATCTCCTGCACTTAATATCTTGAGTATAAAATGGATCTCCTCCATTATAATATCTTGAGTGTAAAAAGGGATCTCCTCTACTGTAAGATCTTGAGTATAAAAGGGATCTCCTCCACCATAATATCTTGAGTATAAATGGGATCTCCTCCACCGTAAGATCTTGAGTATAAAAGGGATCTCCTCCACTATAATATCTTGAGTATAAATGGGATCTCCTCCACCGTAATATCTTGAGTATAAAATGGATCTCCTCCACTGTAATATCTTGAGTATAAAAGGGATCTCCTCCACCGTAGTATCTTGAGTATCTTTTATAAAGAAATCCCATTTGCTGCATCAACACAATTAATTCACTGTTTTCTGGCCAAAGTGCACCACTGCATTATACACAAGGCATTCATAAGGTGGCTTGCTAAATGACTTAGGAGCAGGAAGCAGAGAGTTGTCAATGATGAGCACTACTCAAAGTGGAAAGGGGCACTCAGTGGCATCCTTCAGGGATTAGTGCTGGGGACGCTGCTGTTCAGTATTTTCATCAACAATCTGAAAGCTGGAGTCTCCAGCAGGCTGCTTATGTTCTCTGATGACATTAAGCTGGCCAGGGTGATGAACGCCCTTGAGGATGGAGATGAATGTTAGGAGAACCTGAACTAGCTAGGTGATTGGGTGGACTTCTGAAGTCTTACACTCAGTGCTGCTCACCACAATATGTCACACTTATGGAGGAACAACAGAGATAGGACCTACAGTACACACCGTGTGGGGCTCCTCTTGCTGAACTACAGGAGAAAAAGAACCTGGGGTCATATTAAAGATGGAGCTAAAGTATAAGAAGCAGTGCACAGCTACTGTTAAGAAGGTAGGAAGAATGCTGGAGTGCATCAAAAGGGAGGCGTAAGCAGAGCAGAGGAACTAATCATGCAACTTTACAAGCTGGTCAGGCCCCACCTGGGGTACTGCGTGAAGTTCTGAGCTCCCCAATATGGAGGTGGTACTGCATGACGTTCTGAGCTCCCCAATACAGAAAGGATGATAAGGCAGTTTAAACAGCGCAATGCAGGGGCACCAAAATCATCAGTGGTTGGGGGGGCAGAAGTTATGAAGAGAGACTGGATGCCCTTAATATGTTCACATTGGAGAAGTGGCAGCTAGATGTTGAGGGGGGGTACATGATCTCAGTCTTCAGGGACATTTGATCTGGTGCACTCCAGCAGGATTCTGGGACATTCCCTGAAGCTCAAAGGTGGCACATTCAAGGGTAATGTTAGGAGGCACTCATTCTCGCAGAGTGTGGTGAACCTATGGAACAGCCTGCCAGCAAAAACACTGGGCAAGAAGAGAGTAGAGGTCTTCAAGGCTGCTTACCAAGGGAATCGCACAGTACTCTGGGTAGTAAAATGGGTAGGAATCATTATGAGTTAGCAAATGTCTGCATAGCATACTTTTTGGTCACTGCTTATGAGATGGGAATGGAGCTGATGGAACTAGAGTCCCTTCCAGCCTTAAATTACTATGATACTATGTTATGTCAGAAGATTAAGGAGCCAAAAAATAAATGGGAAGAACATTAGTTTCTCATAAAAGTAAGGGTGTATATGTTTTTTAATTGAATCAGAGAATACTAACCTTCTAAGGGCATTTATTACGTTGTATAAAAAACACACTGAGCAGTGAGGCCAGTTACACTCGCTTTAGCCGATGATAATTTGCTAATGAACTTAACAAGCCAAGTCGAATGCATACAGTACAAAGTGTCCACTCAAGGAGCTAGCAAAACACGCACACAGGCACATCTTCCCTTCACTACTGACATTTGGGCACATGGATACAGCACCATTATTTTGCTTTAATTTAAATAGTGAGACTTTATGGTATTTGCAGGCATGCAAATGCTACTTTTGAGATCATGCCAGTCCATTTCTGAAGTTCTGTAGGGAAGACAGAATGAAGGCATGTGCCAGTGCGCTCCTCTGGGGATAATTTATTGGAATAATTCAAATCATTGGTAAACATAAGGTACATGTACAAGTATTTAGAGTACAAATCTGCTGCTGCTGTTAAGTTGAAGAGGACAGACATATCTTTCACCCTAATTCTCTAAAACTGGGACTGCAACTAAGGGCTCTTGTAATGTTATGTATTAGCCAATTTTGTATTACTGAAGTACTTGGTAAAGGAAGCTACATGACTGAACAAACAGCTGTTCTGCAGATTCCTTCTAAAGGGTCTGATTAAAAGCTAAACCACATGAAGGCCATGCTATGGTTCAGTAATCGAAGCACAACCAAAATAGAGAACTGTCTGCCAGATAGATACAATAAGCAACATATTCAACTACGCATGAATCCTTTCTGCAGTGATACTGCACTAAATTTCCCAAAACTTGCCCGTGAACCAAAGAGGAAGGCATGTGGATAAAAAAAAGGTGGAAAAAAAAAACTAAAATAAAGAAAATTATAGACAGATGGACAGACGTATCGTTTTAATGTATACGCTTTATTTAATGCTTTCAACATTTAGTACAATTTATTTTATTCTACTGTTTGCTATTGTTAATGCTTAATCTCATGTACTGTTGAACATATTGTCATAATTGGTTTTTTAACCTCTCTTTACCCTCCCCCAGGACACATCCGGAAACGAGCTTTGTTTATCTCAGTATGTCTTTCCTGGTGAAACTTCTGAAATAAACACACATCAGAACATAAGAAGATATCGAGATGCTAAATGAAAAAACACCAAAGATCCATCATGTTCATCTCATGACATCCATCCAGACAGCTGCAACACTCTGTTAAATATATGTTTGGGTCCTCGTACCCATCATATATTTAAAGGGAACGTAAACACTGTTGTTTAATATAACTGTACATGTGCACATATGTGGTCTGTTTTATCACCCCAGTGTATTGTTCTGTGTTTTTGTTTTGCAATAGTCCTATTTATTTCATTTTTCCCCTTATTTAGCCCTATCCCCCACCTAATATTTTTTTAAATCACTTAGCAGTTTCAGCACTCAGTGACACCAGTTGAGCTGAAGACTTCAATAAAGTGAAACACAGTGACTTTGACTAAGATTCTGTCACTCTGTGCAGAGTTATTGTGGTCTTCAGCTCAACTGATATCACTGGGTTCTGGAACTGTTAAGTGGTTAATGAATATTGGGTGGGGAAAAGATTGCATGCATTAACATGGGGCCCTAAGTAAGGAAAAAAACAGGACTATTTCAGAACACAAAACAATTTCGCCATGTCTGATGTCTGCATGAGAAGTGAAACACCACACGTTTAGAGTAATGTAATTACACTTCATTGAAAAGCACCTAATAAAATTTATAAAGCCAGTTGACTGAGGGTGACTAACAACTTAATTGTCAACCCTAAGATGAAACATATACAAGTAAAGATGAAAGTCCATGCCATCTGGAATTGATGTTGAAGAAGGATAACCTGCTTAAACCAGTTTAGTTTCAGCACTAGCATAGATTGTGAATTTCCATATACCGTAATCTGAATAGTGCAGAGAATTTTATAGCTTAAAGGTACTGAGATAAGATATACTTCCTTCACAGATATTTCCTAAGAAAAGACAAATAATGAAGCTAAAACGGCATGTTTACTTTATCTAAACTATAATAAATGGCTAGCCATTATATTTCACATCACTGTGCAGAAACTGTGACTGCTCTGCACCTATGTATTTCCCTGTACATTAGTTGTATTACTGCACCACCGTATTGGTGGTATTTTTGCCTTTTTTGCAGTTAATACTTATTTTCTTCACGTCAATTGCATTTGCATTTCATTACTGTATGTACTGCACCTTATACAGTATTGCTGTATTGTTTTCTGTACTGTTACTTCATGCTTCCCCAGGTCGCATCTGGGAAAATGCTGCTACCAGCTCAGTATGTCAATCACATGCTAGAGTTGCTGCAAAATTAGGTCTTCATCACTATCACCATGAACTCATGAATAATTATTAAAACTGCAAGCGTATACCAAGTCAAATCAAAAACAGGTAAATGCTTTGCACTACACAGGAAACCATAAGCACACGATCACAAGTCAGACCTTATCCATAATTATGACAACAGCGTGGATATAACTATATCTTGAAGGACTGATTATACTGAAGACTGGAAGCCCATATGAACCCAGAATTCATTAGGGCACCATGGCTTTATTATTTATTTATTTAGTTCTGTTTACTGGGTAGGGTACACCAGGCAAGTAAATACCTATTTTCAGGTACGACCAGGGAGGATACAATAGATACAACAGTGTGAACAACAGACACAAGATAATACATAGTACAGTACGTAATACAGAAAATAAGTCTGGGATCAGGCAAAGATTGTAAAACAGCAGCACTGAACAGTTACTGAAATTTACGTACTTAGGATTACGAATAAAAATATACATCCGGTTATACATTGTGCAGGCTTTGGGTAGCTTACTGTAGCTCATGATAGCTGGGGTGGCATAATCCAGGACAAGAGGTCGAACAAAATAATTAACAATGTTAAGGAGGAGCACTGAGAGTTAAGCAGCACAGCGGCATGAGGTCGACCCCATCAGATGCACCTTTAAAGAGTCTGTGTGTGGAAAGGTTACACATGTCAGTTGGAAGGGAGTTCCAAAATTTCAGTTCAAATATTTTAATTCTGAAACAACCAAGAACTGGTACAGAATGTGTCAGAACATTTGGTGATAATACAATAATAATGTTTAATACAGTATATGGCTATCTGGAATGTTAGTATTCAAGGCCAAAATTCCATCTCCGAGAAACCCTTGTTGAATGCAAAATCTGAGTCCGATTTTGAATCTACATCCATTGTCATCTACTTGTAATTTGCAAAAAATCTCCCCCACCCACCACACAGTGAGGACTTGGAGCTGGAGTAAAAAAAACAACAAAATAAAAGAGCCCTCCCCTCCCCCACCCTTGCCATGTGCCATGGGGTGTGTCGGTTGGGTTCTTCTCTGATGACTGCTGAAGACTCAGTAACGTGCTGCTGTCACCTGGATGCTATTTCCTGTCTTCAAGTCCAGCACATCTGAGTCCAAGTTGACCATTATTTCACAAAGTTTCCCCCAATACCAAACCAGTCAGATAAAGTCAAATACCCTGTTGCCCACTACCTTGCCCCACTGTCCGATTCCCCCTGGCCCCAATCCAACACCTCCCCCGACCCCAAACCAATCCATTCACATGTCAGCCTGACAGAGGAAGCGGCATCAACAACGAGTGCTAGCCTGGCTATAACAGAATAAATACTTATTAATTCCTCTGCAAAAACACAATGGCGTTGGCCAGTGCAGTCCTAATCTTGCCCATCACTTTGGATCTCTTCAAGAAGCCAGCAGTTTGTTGGTGGCCAACCTTAAGAAAGACTTGGGAGAGAAGATTAACAGGTACCTTAACCAATGTGTCTAGAAGAGCTTTCTCCCAGGGCTTATTAAAGGTCAGCCACCAGACACCTGCAGGTTTCTGGGAGAGACACGAACTGATGGGGTAAGGATGGAACTGTTTCAGCCAATGTCGGTGTGTTTTTACAGAGGAATTAAATATTTATTTTATTACAGTCAGGCTAGCACTTCTATTCATTCACGGCTCCCTCACTGTTGTGTGCTGGTAAATGAATGGATTGGTTTGGGCTATGGGTGGGGGTGGTGGTGGGGGTCTGATTGTGGCCCAGGGGAGTCCTGGATGGTGGGATCAGGCTTTGGGGGTGGGGGACGAGGTATTGGACTTTATCTTGCTGGGTGGTGACAAGGGAGAATGAAACTTAGTGGAATAATGCTTGACAGAAATGGACTTAGAAGACAAGTGGGTGACACTCAGCCAGGTGACAGCAGCACATGACTGTCTACAGTAGACCACAGCATGTTTAAGGAAAGGGGAAGATGGCAAGGGTGGGGGAAGGGAGGGCTTTTTTCTGGCCCTATAGAGGCTCCCTATGTACTTGTACTGAGTGGGGGGTGTTTTATGTTTTTACCCATGAGGATTCAGATGCAGAATCAAACTTCTGATTCAGACTCTTAGCTGGCATCAGAATGGAATCAAAATTGCTGAGTATCCAATGGGTGTGGAACAGAATCAGCATATTCTGAACATCCCTAAACCTAGCATCATGTGCCAATACAATATTTGATGTCGAGCAAACAATTCACAAGATACGCCCAAATGTTGAAGTGTGACATACGAAATTCATAAGTGTGGAAGCCTTCATTGTATCTCCTAAGGTAAGAAGCATACTGTAAAACATGGAAAAGGGATGGGCAGAAAAATACCTTAACAATTAATCCAGTCTGTACCACGATTCTCTACTTGGAGATGTTCTAGTCTTCATCCTCCCTCCTATTTACCCCTTCCCCTCCCCTCCCTCCTTCCCTGCTCATCTGATAACTCCTTCACATGTGCCGCATTTCCTCCCGAGTCCTACGGTTGTCTTTGTCTCCTCGATTCTGTCATGAGTTTTGTTTCACCCATCCACATCCTTTCCATAAAGTAATACTTCCTAATGCCTTTCTGACCCTCTCCCTCCATTAAAGGGGGAATAGTTAATGATAATTAATGTCTGACATGATTGAACATAATACTAAGTGAGAGCTGAAGTATAAAATAATGTTAACATACAAAACGTCTAATATCTGCACACTTTAATCCAACATATTCCCAATCAGTTTTCAGTCTTGGAATCCATGTTCCTGTACTGCAAAAAAAATAAAATATAGGATAAAATAGGATAACTGTGAATAAAGGCAGATAATCTATGTTTATTTTAAGTATGAATGTGTACGTGTAATGTTTGAATGTGCACCTGCTATTCCCTGGGACAGTCACGAATATGAGATGTTACATTTCATAAGACTGTCTTAGCGAACACAATTTAAAATAAATTCCACACTGAGGTTCTAGTAAGCAGAGGTGGGTGACACTAAAAAATATGTATAGAAACATTTGCAGATTTCTGCTTCTGTAGAAAATGAAGATTGTTTAAAACCTTTTTCTCCAGTTTGTACTTGTGGAATTATGTGGATTTGTAGGATTGTTTTGTGCAAATTACGGATAGTTTTTTTCCCCACAAGTTGCGGGCTTGCAGGATTCTTACACAAGTTTTGGGCTCACTGGACTTTTTTTTTTTAACGTGAGTTGTAGACTTGCAGGATTTTTTCCACAACTTGTGGATTTAGTATTTTTTCTAATCAAGTCCACAACTTATCAAAAGTATGTGAATACTGTGGATTACTTGTGACACCAAACAAGCCCCTCAAGTTTTGCTTGAATAGTTCCTGTCATCAGAACCCTTCAACAGAATTACAGGATGGAAATCGCAGCTACATATATAGTGTTCCATTATTAGACATCACATTGACATTCAAACTGTTAATGAAATGTGAAACTCATATGCCTTACTTTGTCTTGACTATGCAGATATTATTTGTTCTACATGACATCTCAGTATAGTGTAGTCCTGCTTTTACTGATTCATACAGCTAGTGGGCTGAGAGGTTAGAAGGTTAAGTAATGACTTGCTCAAGATCACAAAGTGAGCACATGGTGTTGATGGGATTTAAACTTGGGTTTCCTAATTCCCAAGCCAGTGCTCTGACAGCATCAGTAGGGCACTTTTTTTTTTTTAAAGGGTTTCCCCAAAACACCTTTTGATCAAAGTACCAGTGATACTTGAGATGCCTAAGAAGGTCTGTAAAGTGTCAAATAATTATTGAAACACAGACAGAGAAGGTAGAGAAAGACCAATGGTTCATCCAGTCTGCCTATGGTACCCAATCTAACCCCAGGACCTATTTATTTAGTTTTTGTTGACCAGGTAAGTGCACTAGACAAATCCTGCCTATTTTCAGGCATGACCCAGGGAAGGGGGATACAGATGAATGTCAACTGACCTTGAACCAGATTAAACTGTTGGTGGTATTTTTAGTGAATGAGGGAAATTTGGCCAGGACACCGGGGAAATTCCCCTACTCTTTTCGATAAGTGCCATGGGATCTTTAACATCCACCTGAGCTACCACCAATCCAGGCAGATGGGACCTCGGTTTAACATCTCATCCGAAAGATTGTCTATTATGGGTCCTAGCCCTCCCTTCCCCCCACCTGCCTCCCAGTTTCTGTCATCCCGATCAACCACTATGCCCTTCATTCTGTCCCAGCCATGCTTTAAACCATTAATGGTTTTAGCACTCACCACCTCAGCTGGTGAACTGTTCCATAGTTCAACCACCCTTTCTGTAAAATAATACTTCCTTATGTCCTTCCTGAACCTCCCTCCTGTCAGTTTCCACTCGTGCCTCCATGACCTTGAACTGTTGTTCATGCTAAATAATTCCCCTGCAGTTCACCTTGTTAATTTCCCATTATGTGGCAGAAAGAGGGCTGACAAGCTTCCCATGGCAATGAAAAGGAAAGTGGCTTGGAGGTTGTGGTCTGAAACACTGCAACTATCAGGACTCAGGGCAGAATAAGGGAACACACAGCTGCATTCCCAGTCATTATCAACATTTGTAAGGGAGCAAACGTAAGCAAAGGGGTTGATTTTCCCAGTGCAGACCCATGGTCAACCTTAGCCCTTAAGATTCCCCTAGCAGAGCAGGTTTTAGATGCCCCCCCCACCCTATACAATATGTTAAATACCATACAAAAACATAAATTAGTTTAAATAATTTATGAAATTAGTAGGCAGCTGTGGCAGTGAAGTTAATGTTTTTGACCATCACTACTCACTCTCTGCTGATGCTGCTGGAGAACCTTCATGGATGCTCCTTCACTTGCCCCTCTTCTATAGACAGTGCCCAGCTATCCGATGGTGGCATTGGTCTGGAGGTAAATTGGAGTCCATGGCAGCTGCTTTATTTATTGATTCAACTCTTAATCAATGCCACAACGACTCAGCCACTGGTTGAGTCAACCGGAGGATGTCAAGTTTCCCATTCCCACTCTGGTGTGACGCACTAGAAGAGGCCTACCATGCTGAGGGTGCCAGGTTTTCCATTCCCATTTAATGTACAACACATAAACAAACATTAAGACATTCACTAATGCTTGTCTTTGTTTTGTATCAATCTGTATATTAATTCTAACTCAGTGCAAACTCCCTCCCAAACGCACAGCTGAAGAGGAATTTAGTATTGAAGTCTCTGCAACAGGGGTCAACCTTAACCTTTTTTTACACTAACCAGCAGGGCAAGTTGATTCAAAATTGCACTAGCCCACAAATGGTTGCACTAGCCCTTAATTATAATGGTAAATTTTGATCACTTATACAGGAAACAATGCAAGCAAAGCCAAGAAATACTCTGATTATTGCACATTTACCCTGCTCCCACATTGCTTCCAGCTCTCCAGCAGAAAAAAAAGACTGCAATGTCATCACAGTGAGCCCCACCATTGTTTTGTATCATAGCTTCCTCTCTTCCTGCCCCCCCACACCAAACAGAGAGGATATCACAACAGCAAATGTTCAATCAAGCAGTCCTAGCTCTGTGCACACTGTAGCTGACATCATCATGCACCTCACCACACTGTCACCACCACCCACAGGGTAATGAACAGAGTCAGGCAGAGAAAGACACTCTCAGCCCCCACCCTATAGTCAACTGGAGATCTGCACTTCTGGAAGTTTTTGTACAGTCTCAAGTGAGCCAGGAGCACATCTAAGATTTATTTGGGGTGGGGGCTACACAAACCTAAGGGGCTCGAGAAATAGAAAACTGACATTTTTATTTGTAAAAGCATTGATTTTAATATGCTCTACCCCAACAATAACATATTTTTCTTTAACACTGTCCTTTCATCAGCCAAGGGGAAACAGTACACAGGCATAACACTATACTATTTCTGTTTCTGTATAGGGTGATCTATGCACCACAGGAATGCCTATTTCAAGGTTTCAAATTATGTATTTTATCAAGGTTTATTTTTGTACCATACATGATCCAAAGGTTTGTTTTTAGGCTGAAAGGACATGCTGAGTGGGATAAGGGTGAAACTGTATGGATGGTAATGGCTGGCATGGACCATTTACAAGAGCTCTGGACCCCCTACACTTGCTAGTAATGGCAGCTATGGATGGTCACTTCAGAATCTAGTCTGCAGTGGTGTCCAGGGAAAGAACAGAGTTAAGAGATTTGTAGGGGAGAGGGAAGTTATGGTGAGGCTGGGATAAAACCCACCACCTGCAGGGCCGATCCTGTATACCTCTTTGCATTTTGTCACTGAAATGTTGGATACAAACACTCAAAATTTAGTGAAATGAGGGGCACTGGTCCTAGTAATACTGGACAAATTGTTAGACATAGACACATTCAGAAAACTGGAACCTAATGACTTAAAAGCACTCTACCCTTGATCACACCCTGAACACTAGCTGAAAGTCTTAACAGTGGAGTGATACTGACTCGCACTGAGTCTTTTGTGGGATCCCTCTCTTGAACTGCCAGATAACTGCAGCTTTTAATAACACCTGGCCATCTGGAACATGGAGAGAGATTAGCATGAAGACTAGAGAATACTAAAGTAGAGACATTTTTAACTTCACTAACAGCCATGAAAATCTGCACTAGTCAAGACGGGCTAGTAGAGAGTTAGCTGCACTAGCCCTGGTCAATTTGCACTAGTGTTTGGGCTAGTAAAACAATGTTAAGATTGACCCCTGCTCTGCAACTGGAAGGAATGCTTCTCACCAAGCTGCATTCAAACCTACACACGCCTCAGTCAGAACTACTTCATTGACTGCAACAAACAATCAACAGTTCCATGGTCTGAAAGCCTAGTTCAAATCCTTAAAGTCCTATCACTGATATCAGCAATGACATTTAACAATTTATCTCATACACTATAAACTGTAGTGAGAAAGAAAAAAATAGTGCCCCACTGGAAAATTAACCTGAGCCCCCACCATACTGTCTTGATGCTCTACCACCAAGTCATTGGTTCATACAGTTGGACACAGGTTTTCCAGACAGACTTGTTTGCTATGGTTATGCATCTCCTGCAAGAAGGAACAGTTACAAAGACAATTAGCCTTATCTGGAAATAATTATGTTGACTGTAACATTGAACTAACAGTTTCATGGTCTGAACCCCTATTCCAAGCCCTTAAAGCCATTTCACCAGCATTAGCAATGGCATAATGCAGGGGAATCGCTCAGTTAATTTAACCCTAAACTTTACCAAGTGTAAAAAAAGAGTACACCTGGCAACTAGTGCATAGAAGCTATGTTTGCTGGCACCTAAAAACGGATCCTCAGTGTTTAAGAAATGCAGCTGGGCCTCAGTGGAACACAATGACCTCATTCAATTTTCTATCCTCATGTGTACCTATAATTATATTCTCCTATCCTTCCTACTGAACTGACAAAGTCAACAAAGTCTGCAATGTCTGCAGTCATGTAGCCACATCCAGCAATAGAGGTCACTTCCATATTCCAAAATTTGACAGTAAATTAGCTCTTTCTTTTATTGAGGGTTTACCATATGGGTCTCATTGAGCCAGAATATTCAGATAAGTCAAAAAATGTCAGCATACCAAATGTATATATTCTGAATTGTTTACAAAGTTGAAAATATCCACCAAGATGAATAGTAATCCCAGTTGCAGGACTCAGTGTCCCAGGCATGGGAAAACATAGCAGTTTTACTGCATGTGGCAAATGACAGCCTGCAGTGCCTCTTGTAGTCACATGTATACAATTTCGTGCAGCATTTTAAAGATCACTGTTACAATCAGAGCGTGTAAGTAGACAATGGTGAGGTCTTACTAGTGACATGACAAGCAGAATGTAGTACCAGTTGTGCCGGCCCGGTGACACTGAGGGTTGAGGTGCTGGATGCAAAACCTCGTGCCACGCCGACAACCTGGGTTCGGGGACAGACTCGGGTCATCGGGGGTCGGTAGGGGAGGGAGAGGATGGAGCGCCCCATGACAGCTCTCCTCTTTCTGGGGTGGGTAAGGGGGATTGTGGCGCTCTGCAGCAGCACCTGGCAGAAGTCAGGGGCACTACAGGAGTGGCGCACAGAAGAGGGTTGGAGTGCAGTGGACATCAGCACGCTAGGGCGCTGATGTCACTGCATGACCAGCTCCAAGGGGCAAAAATCTAGGCAGAAAATTGTGGGGCGATCATGGCAGCTGATGGCCATGTACTGTACCCCCTTGACCTAGAGAGGTGTGCCTCCCAGGTACTGGATCCGGGTCCCCATGGGGGGGCTGTGCATGCCAGCTTGCGTGGGGAGACCGAGTTGCTGACCAGACCCAGGTGTGAGTGCCGGCGGATGGACGATTGCCTGCCCACTCTGCAGTGGAGGAAGAAAGAGTGCTGATATAAAAAGAATGTATTACCAGTTAAGACATTTTGTAATCAGCTTACCCTCCACCACCACACAGATATGCATTGCATACCCATAATGCATTGTGCTAGATTTAGGCTGTTGATTGTATATGTTTGTGTGTTTACAGAAACCACATAAATTAGATATCTGCCATCTTGTATCATTTATGCATTCCACATATTACTCTTCTTTCTAATCAGCATAATAAATTACTTCACATTTTCTACTAACTAAAACTAGTTCAAATGTTTTATTTTATTTATTTAAAAGTTTCACCAGGAAGACATACTAAGCAAGATTGGTCGTTCCCAGATGTGTCCTGGGGGTTGGGGGAGTACAATTTACACACATTCAGTGACATTATTATAGTTAAAATAATAGAAGCACAGAACTGATTTTACAGCAATATTTACAGAACGAATTAAAATGATCAGCCATGAAAAGGTGTCAGCTTGTAACAGAAGGTGCAGCTCTATTTAGAGCATTACTACTGCCTAGTTAAGGTGCATATCCAGAGGAGGGTTAGTGGTTAGCTGACTAAAGCAAAGCATAGGAGGGATACCTAGTTAAAATAGTTGTGGGGTAGGACCTGGGAGGTGAGGAGTGGTAGGAGGGTGGGAAATTGTGGGGTTAGGAAGGTGAGGTGTGGTAGGTGGGAAATTGTGGGGTTAGGAAGATTAAAGAGAGAGAAGCTGGTTACAGTGAGGAGGGTAAGTTAGGGCAGGAGCAGGTTGGGTAGATGTAATCACATAAGAGGGAGGAGAGGGATGTGTGTGAGGCTCCACTGTGGCTGGGGGGGTGGAATTCCACAGTTTGGGGCAGCAGAATGAAAAGACAGATTGTCCGGTGGAGGTGGATTGGTGGGGGATAGCAAATGATTTGGGGTCACAGTTATGGAGGGAGTATTTGCTTTGGGTGGAAGCAGAGATGGAGGAGGAGAGACAGGAGGGGAGAGTACCAGACCAGACTTTGGCCATAAAAGTGGCAGTGTGAGACAAGTGTCTGGACTCAAGGAAAGGGAGGGAAAGGGCTTTGTACAGATCACAATGATGAGTGTATGGGGATCAGGATAGAACAAAGCAACAGAAGAAATTAAAGAGGGTGTCCAAACTGGCCAGTGTGGATTTTGGTGCAGCACTGTAGACTATATCTGTATAGTCAAAGGTGGGGAGGATCATTTTCTGCACATATTTTCTGCACAGTTGCACAACATGCTGTTTGTGGAATGCAATCACAGTTTCTGTGTAAAGCACCAAGCTTGGGGTGCAGATTCTTTTGGATTGCATTCACATGTGCCGAAAAGTTCAGGTGATGGTCTAACCAGACACCCAGGAATCAGAAGGTGGCGACGTTCTCAATTGGTGTGCGTGAAATGTATCCTGCATCTGTTTCTGTGCTGCCAGTGAGCTGAAACAACAGTAGCTGCTTATCCTATACAGTATTCAAATGGTCGTAAAAACAGTTGTCAGCAATTTGGGAAACTACATTAAAAAAGTCTGAATCTGGAATCACTGTCTATAGTTAGGGGTTGCTTTTATAAATGGCAGCTTTCAACCCTTTCTTGAAGCTAAAGATGTGAAAACAGGGGTACAGCACTATGTTTCATTAAGTTGTGTAGTGCACCTAGCCAGATCAGACACCTGCAGCTGGTGCGCAATGCTGCAGCTTGTTTCCTCACACTGGCACTGTGGATCTTATTCTTATGGGTTTTAGGAGGATTAAAGTTACATTTGAATGTGTACCTGGCTCAGCTATGGCGCGGTCTGCATACTAAGATGGTACAAGAATTTATTCCTATAGGACAGCCCATAGCTGAGATGCCACATATGATTTCCTGTGGGGTCCTGCTTCTGCTAATGGCAGGTTGATGACTCTCACTACTACTGATACAGAGTTTACTTTCATACAGTTACAGTATGCTACAAAATGTGTTTAGGTTACACACAGTAGCAGTTGGCTCAACACAATGGCAAAGGTTACATAGAGTGGCAAAAGTAAGAAGTACAGATGTTCGGGGAAGATGTTCTTCAGTAATTATTTGTCAGGAAGGTAGACACAAGCTGTAAACACTTACATGACAACATAAATCATGTTTAACTGGAGGCGGATAACACTAAACACAATAATTTTGTTCTTGAGAAACGGATACATCATTGAGTCAATGACTAATTCACAATGGCTTCCAGTAACAATTCAAGGCAAGGCAGGGTCTGGTTACAATTAGATTGTACAGGTTAGACAATATAACTAAAGTAAATAATACACCATTTCAAGACATTTATTACATTCCATATACGCTTCTCAGACAGATCAACTGCAACACAGCAGCATTACAATGTACATCAGCACAACAGACAGCCAAACACGCCATGGGTGCTCATCAGGACTTGGCCACAGCATGGTCTAGGCTGTCCATCTGCCTATGGGGCCAAATATGTGGGTGGGGGGGAGAGGCCAGATGCTGGACATAAGCTAATAGATTATTTCAAACCAGAGGGCCAGCATGAGGGAAGCAACCAATACCTGCTCTAGTTTCCATAGGGAGAGACACAATATTCAAGTCCTGCAGCAAATCTGAACTCCTCCTGAACTGGTCTAGGCTCTAACAGGGCCAAGATGTAATCCAGCACCTTTCTTATGGTGCATTTGTACAGGCTGCTCATGGAATCTGCACAGGCTGCTCATGGAATTTGCTGATTTAGCCTTACAGGAAGGGCAAACTGGGTGGTATTAAACAGAACTATCTTAATGGTCCACAACATTATTCCTGGGTAACTACTGCATGTACACTTTATATTTAATATCATGCAAAAAATGTCATTAATGCATCAGTTAAGGTTCATATTAAAGTGACAAAAGTATAGCAATGTGGTGTAGGGTTCAACCCTAACACTTTCAACCAACCTCATTTATTTCTCAGCACACCAACAGGCGGCCGGTTGCACCTTGGGGTCATCAGCCCTAATGCTCATCCCATTCCACATGTAAGGAAGCTGAGATGGTAGAGCATAGAAGAATGGGGTGAGCATTAGATTTAATGACCTCAAGGCACACCCCAACACCTGTTGATGTGTGGAGGGTGGTGGGGGTGGTAGGGTTGGTTGGGGGTAGGGTGGGGTGTTAGGGCTGGGAACCCTAACACCACATTTCCATACTTTTGTCACTTTAACATGAACCCTAACTAATGTATTAACAATGTTTTTTGCAATTAATTTCCTTACTTTTTGAGATCATATAATTGTATCCTTATTTGTCTGTGGGCGAGCATGGCCTTCTGGGCCCTGTATTCCCATCTATCCATAAGTGTAGAGAGACTGTAATTAACCCTCATCTCCCTGTGGGAGCGCAGGGTTCCCAGCCATCAGTCCATAATGCTATCCATCCCTCATTTTACGTGTAAGTAACCCTCATCTCCCCCTGTGGGAGCGCAGGGCCCCCGTCACTCCATAATGGTATACATATGTGCATGTGGAAGCAGAGGGCCCTCCATGCAAACATGTTGTAATTGCCCCCAATTTTTATGTAGAAGCACAGGGCCCTCCGGCCCTGCACTCTTATCTATCCATCAGTGTAGAGACACTGCAATTAACCCTTGTGTTGCCAATGGCACAGTATCACAGTCACCTTAGCCCCATTGAGAAAACATTCCACTGCAGTTGTAATCAAGGCCTGGTTACCGTAACAGTAGATCTTCGAGAGGAGCTCTTGCAGCAGGCTATCACAGTTAGGACTATGCCACAGGCACTAGGACCCTCTCGAAAACTTCTCAGCCAGCAATACCCAGTAGGGACCGCCCCCGACATTGGCTCCACCACGACGTCAGCTCTGGTACAAAAGGGGGAGGACCCAGCTCCACCCCAATTCCCCCGCCAAGTCCCGCGAACAAGCCCTGTCAGGAGAATGGAGTGAAGCATGAAGATGGAACTCTGTACACCTCAGAAGGGGAAGGAGGGCGGAAAAGTAACACTAACACCTGCTACAAGAGCTCCTCTTGAAGATCTACTGTTACGGAAAGTTCTTACATAACTGTACTATCTTACTTCGAGTGGGAGCTCTTGCAGCAGGCTATCACAATTAGGACTGAATCCCAAGCAGTCCCTTGCCAAGCAAGTAATCGACTCTGGGAGGTGGAAGAGATGAAGATGCGCAGCTCAAGACAGTAGTCCCTGAAGGACTGCTAGGCCAAAGCCTGCACAGCGTCTGGAGGCAATGTCCAAGCTGTAGTGCTTTACGAAAGTATGCACTGAGTTCCAGGTAGCGGCTATGCAAATATCCTTAATGGATACGTTCCGCAGCGTGGCAAAGGAAGCAGACAGTCCTCTGGTGGAGTGACCCCTAACCAGGCCCGGAAGGGGTTTGTTGTGCTTTTCATAGCAGAAAGAGACACAGTGGACAATCCATTAGAAATGGTCTGCTTGGACACCGGTCTACCCAAGTGCTGTGGCACAAAGGCCACAAACAGTTGCCCCTTTTTACGGTGATTAGCCGTTCGCATAATGTAGTACCTAAGCGTCCTGTGAACATTCAAAGTGTGAAGGAGAGCTTCCCCTCTGTTAGAGGGCAAAGGAAAATAAGCTGGAAGGTCAACTGACTGGTGGAGGGTCAACTCCAAGACCACTTTCGGAAGGAACTTAGGGTTTGTCCTCAGGGAAACTCTTTCACTGTGCTAAGTTGAGTATGGCTCTTTACACATCAGAGCCTGAAGCTCAGAAACCCTTCGAGCTGAAGTAATGGCAACTAAAAAACAAACCTTCCAAGAAAGATATCGCAGCTCACAATCCTCTGCAGGTTCAAACGGGGGAAGAGTAAGCTTCTCCAACACAAAAAGGAGGTCCCAGGCTGGGATAGTATCCTCAATGGGAGGTCTCATGTGAAGAATCCCCCATAAAAAGGTGCGGGCCACGTTCCATTGAGCTAAGGTTCTGTCACCCGAAAGGGTGTGATAAGCCGAGATGGCCCACATGTGCACCTTTATGGAGGAGTAGCTCAAGCCTTGCTGATATAAGGAGAGGAGATACTGAAGAGCTGAGTTCACTGGACAGGTAACGGGATCCAGATAGTGAGACGAGGCCCACAAACAAAACTGCTTCCATTTCATAGTGTAAGTGGAGCGCGTGGAGGGCTTCCTCGCCAACACAAGGACATCCGCCACCTCTGGCGATACCCCATACCTGTATTTTGCTACATCTGAAGGAGTCAAGCATGAAGGTGTAAGGACCAGAGATCAGGATGAACCAACAAGCCCTGATCCTGGGACAGCAACTGTGAGCATATTGGCAGCAGAATTGGAGGTTCCATGGATAGCCGCTGAAGTAGTGGAAACCAAATCTGCCGAGGCCTCAGCGGGGCGATCAGAATCATTTACGCCCCTCAGACTGTAACTTCAATAGAACCCTCTGGACAAGAGGAAAGGGAGGGAAGGCGTAAAGAAACCTTCCTGCCCAACATAGGGACAACGCATCTGGCCAGAAAACACCAGGCGCGGGCTCTTGCGAGCAGAAAAGTGGCAGTTTGGCATTGCGTGGTGACACAAACAGGTCCAGATCTGGACGACCCCATCTGTCGAACAGCTTGTCCACTACTGACTGCAGTAGCTCCCACTCATGCGCCCTGGTGGAACGTGTACCGCGGGGAGAGAGATGTGCCGTTCCAGTGCCCAATACCAGACTCTCATCACCTCTTAGCATACGGGTAAGAATGAGCCTCCCCTTGCTTGTTAATATAGAAGACGACTGCCATAATGTCTGTCTGAACCAGAAGACAGCCTGGCATGAGGTCCTCCTGAAAGGTGTGTAGCACACTGCGGACCGCTCACATCTCCAGTACATTGATGTGGAGTTCGTGTTCCTCGGGGGTCCAAACGCCTTGTGTTTGGTGAGCCCACAGGTGTGCCCCCCCATCCCAAATCCGAGGCATCCATTGTAAGGGTCTGATTTGGGGGCTCTGGCCAGAAGGGGACTCCTCTTTCCAAATTACATACTAACATACTATTTGCCAGCAGATTAGGCCTTATGGTCTATCAAGTCTGCTCGAACCTAGATCCTTAGTTGGGTGCCGAGACCCTCCCATCCCTTGTGCTCCAGAAACCCCTATCATCCATCCCCACCCCCCCGGGACAGGCCATCATCTGATACATCCACTTTCTGTGTCTGTCCCACCCTTTCTTAAAGCTCTCCACTGTGGATCTCTGAACCAGCTCACCAGGCAAAGCATTCCAAGGGTCCACCACCCTCTCAGTGAAAAACCTCCTCCTCCTTTCCCCCCTCACCCTTCCACCTTCCAACTTCAAACCATGCCCTCTGGTGATGCCTCCCTGCTTTAGTCTAAAGATCCCCTCCATGTTTACCCTATTTATTCCCTTGAGGTGCTTGAAGACCTCAATCATGTCCCCTGTCTCTCCTCTCCTCCAATGAAAACAGGCAGAGCTCCTCAAGTCTGTCCTCGTAAGTCAAATCCCCTAGCCCTCGTGTCATCTTTGTTGCCCTCCTCTGTACCCTCTCCAGGAGCTGTATGTCCCTCTTCAAGTGTGGTCTCCAGTACTGTACAGTACTCAAGGTGTGGTCTAACCAGTCCATTGTACAGTGGCAGAATCACTTCCTTGCTCCTAGAGGTGATCCTCATGATGCATCCCAACATCCTGTTTGCCTTGCTAGCTGCTCTCCTGCACTGCTCAGTGTTATTCATACATGTATCCACCATGACCCCTAGGTCTTTTTCCCCTGTTGAGGCTTCCAGCACTCTCCTCCCAGGGTGTACCTGTGTTTAGGGTTTCCCCGACCAAGATGCAACACCTTGCACTTGGTGATATTGAAATTTAATTTCCATGTGTGAGCCCAGCTTTCCAGGGTGTCCAGGTCCCCTTGCAGGGCCAACCTCCCCTCTTCTCCCTCAACTACTGCTCCCATCTTGGAGTCATCCGCGAAGAGACTCATTTCACACCCTATACCATCCCTGATGTCTGATATGTATGCATTAAACAGGATTGGACCCAGGACCGAGCCCTGTGGTACCCCACTACCAACCTCTGTAGGGTTCGAGAGCTCCCCACAGACCACTACTCTCTGAGTGCGTCCAGCTATCCAGTTTTCAATCCAATTGAGTAGATCCATTCACCAAAGAAGTGTTCTCTTTACTGGCTCCGTGACTCTGACCATGTAGTCGAGGTCGTCTGAGCACTGATCCCACTGCACCCTGAGCATCCACTGTGGGATTCTCATGAGGAGGCGGGCCAGAGGAGTAACTGGAATGGCAGCCGCCATGTGCCCCAGAAGTCTGAGGAAGGTTCTTGCTAAGACCTGAGGAGTTACTAGAACTGATCCAGCTATCTCCTGCAAGCGATCGCCCCTCTCCAGGGGTAGAAAAGCTATGCCCTGAACCGAATCCAAGACCACTCCAATAAAGACGAGTCTTTGACTGGGTTCTGGGGAAGACTTTGGAAGGTTCAGGGTGATCCCCAAGTCTCGGAAGAGAGTACAGGTATCTTCGAGAGCTTGAAGCAGGCGTGACCTTGACGGGGCCTCTAGCAGCCAATCGTCCAGGTAAGGAAAGACATTTTATTATTTATTATTTATTTATTGAATTTTGATGACCGGGTAGGCCCACTGGGCCCCAGAGGTCCCTTTTTCAGGGGCGACCCGGGAATAAAAGTACATGAGATTATAGACAGTTGAACATATACATAAAAGGTCATCATGGGTACACAGTATTCGGCTGTTTACACAAAGCAGTTGTTCAATGGATTTAAATATCTTGTTTGCAAGTTGTTGTTCATGAGATCCTACATTAGCCATACCTACATGAGATCCTACATTAGCCATACCTACTCAAGAGACAGTACTGTTAATTCATTAGGTAATGTAGTTCTAAAAGCATTAGGATTGTCCAGAGAGGGGGAGGGAAAGTTAGTGCTGCCTGTTCAGGGGTTAGAAAATATTAGTTTGGTAAGCAGGCTATCATAGGGTGTGGTGGCATTGGCATGCAGCCATTGATAGCAGGTGGGTTTTAAGTCTTGTGCCCCTGATGCCTTAGAGCCGCAGTCACTACTGCCAAACATTTTGTGAAGACTCGAGGAGAAGAAGAGAGGCTGAACGGAAGACCTCGAAACTGATAATGCTCCCCCTGGAAGTGGAACCTCAGGAACTTCCTGTGAGGGGGAAAGACCCCGATATGCATATACGCATCTTGCATGTCCAGGGAGCAGAGCCAGTCCCCTTGGTGCAGCAGAGGAAGACGACGTGGAAGGGTCACCATCTGGAACTTTTTGTACTCTATATAAAGATTTAGCGAGCTTAGGTCTAGAATGGGACGAAGGTCCTGAGTCTTTTTTGGGACCAGGAAGAAGTGGAAGTAATACCCTTTTCTGCGCTGACTCAAAGGGACTGGTTCTATTGCCCTTTTTTGCAAGAGGGCCTGTATCTCTCCTTCTATGAGAGGAATATAGTGAGGAGGATATCTGGAGAAGCTTGGTGGAATGTCTGGAGGAATCTCAGTGAACTCTAAAGTGTGTCCTCTCCTTATGACGTCTAGTACCCATTTGTCCGCAGTTATTGAGCTCCATGCCTGAACGTGCAGGGAGAAGCGACCCCCTATCTCCTCCCCTAGTACCTCCATTGGAGGAGGGCGGGTCGGAAGGGAGTCACTGGGTGGAGTCAGGGAAGGGCAGAGAGGCCTGGGAGGATTTGGGCCCATGGGGAGGAGCGCCTCTAGGCTCTGAAAGCCTCCTCTCTGGCCCTGTTGATTACCATGGGCTTGACCACCTGAGGGCTTCCAAAATGGCCGTTTTTGCTGTCCCCGCTGGTCTCCACGGTACATTTGGCAGACAGACCAGATGGATTTGCCTGACTCTTGGAGGTGAGAGATCAAAGACTCCGTCTCCGGCCCAAATAACATGGTACCCTGGAATGGTAAGTCCCGGATGCCGGAATGCAGATCCTGATGAAAGCCCGAGACCCTCAACCAGGAATGGCACCTGAGGCAGACACCTGCCGCTGCTGCTCTGGCTACCGTATCTGCAGTATCGTACGAGGCATGCAAAACATGTGTGCCTACATCCGAGCCCAATTTGAGAAGGTCCAGAATCTCCGTTTTCTTCTCAGAGTCTGGCAAGGCATTAACCAGCTCTTGTCCCCACTCCCATAATGCATTCTGTTACTGGACCATGTGCGTAAGGAAATTCAGGGACCTAATTAAACAGGTACAGGCAGAGTACACTTTCTTGCCCACCTGGTCCAAGTAACGGGATTCCGGGTCGGGAGGCTGTGAGCTGAGGTATTTAGGCTGCTTAGACTTGTCATGAGCAGCCGTAATAACTGAAGAGTCCACCTGAGGGTGCTCGGCCAAGAATGGTTCATCCCTCGGGGCTCTATACAGCCTGTCCGATTTCTTCGGACCTGCCAGGACTGAAGCTGGACACTTCCAGGTCACTCTGGTGAGGTCTTGGAATGTGTTACCCAAAGGAGGTACCACCAAGGGTTAGGCCCCTTTTGCCTCAGGCACTTAGCCAAACGTTGGCGTTCTGGATCCAGGTCCTCCATGTCCCACTCATTGGAGACCTGGATGTGCCTCATGACGTCCATGAAAGTGGGATTGTCAGGAGGCGAGTGGGGCTGGTCCTTCTCCTCCGGGGAACCCCCAATTCCCAAAAAGAAAGAGGAAGAAGGTGAAGAAGAGGAGGAATGGCTACTGGGTGACGAGTAGCCAGACCTATCCTTATGGCTAGCCCCACTCGAGCTGCCGTGGCTCATCATCAACGCCGTCACGGGACTGGCGAAGTGAGCGAGACCGATGTTGGGAGCGGTTCCATCTAGCAGAATGGGAACGGGAATGGCTCCTGGTGTAAGACCTGACCTGGCATCAGCTACTCGACCTGGTAGAGCGCTGCTGTCGGTCTATGGACCGTGATCGAGAACAAGCCTTGGGAGGAGGAGGAGGTGTAGGCAGTGGCCCCTCAGGGGTCTTCCTTGGGGAAGAAGCACCTCCTGGCTGTGGTTCACCCGAAGGGTCCAGGACTGGTGACGGGGCCGGCTTTGGGGGGGTCCACTCCGGGATCTGCCCCAACCAGAAGGAAAACAAACCCTGGAGCTCATCCTTCGAAAATACAGAGGCCACTTTCCCTGGAAATGGAATATCCAGAATGTCAACCTTAGAAAGAGAGCCCCCTTCTGAGCCCCGAGGGGGGAGAAGGACTTAGGGGATGGTGAAGCAGCCCCTCGGCCGGGTTGCATCCAGATCTGTCACCCCATCACCCGCATTGGTAAGAGGACCGACGATGGGGTCCCGCTGGGGCGGGAGTGTCCCTGACCCTGGCACGCCTTGATGGGTGGCGCCGGGCCTTGAAGGTAGGCTGAAGCTTGGGCCTCCGAGGACTTCACGGTGACCCTTAGCGGAGTCACCTTAGGCTTTGCTGGCCTCTCCCCTGAAGGCCCAGCCTTAGCCTGGTCTTTAGCTTTTCGATTCTCACCATGGGCTGTTTTGGGAGAAGGCCGCGAGTGGAAGCGAGACCAGGACCTGGACCGGTGCCAGGACCAACTATGGTCCTTTTCGTGGGACCGCTTGAATTTTTCCTTTTTCTTATGCTTCTCCCCTGAGGTGTGCAGATCCATTTTCCTTTACAGCAGGTACGCTTTCAGGACCTTCAAGCAGTGGATCCGAGTTCGCTGGTGAAGTTTTTACAGGCCAAACAGGCCACGGTGTCGTGCTCAGGCCCCAGGCAAAAAACGCACTGCCTATGGCCATCTTTAGACAGAATTTGGCAGCCGCAACTGCACTTGTTGACATTGGGTCCCGACGAGGAGACTGATGACGGTGAAGACATGCGACGATTTGTTATGAAAACCATCTAAATTGTGGAGAAAACAAATAAATTTAGTGAAAAAACGAGGTTCTTTAGCTGGGCTGGCAAGCCAAGGAGCAGGAACTCTTCACGTGCATGGGACGCGTTGGGAAAAGAACTGGGGTGGAACTGGGTCCGCACTCTTTTGTACCAGAGCTGACGTCGGGGGCAGTCCCTACTGGGTATTGCTGGCTGAGAAGTTTTCTGGAGGGTCCTAGTGCCTGCGTCATAGTCCTAATTGTGATAGCCTGCTGCAAGAGCTCCCACTTGAATTAAGATCTGGTTAGTACATCTACAGGTATACTAAGCTGTGTTTCGCAGAAAATCCATATCTCAAAGTGTTTTCAAGATACAGCTGCCGAAAGGTACCCCGACCATTACAATGTTATCCTATGGGAAATTACTAAACTTCAGAATGTGATAAGTATGGACCCAATGTAAATTTTAGCAGCAAATCTGCAAAAGGAATGTCTGTGGGGCAAGCCCTTTGTTCCCTGAAAATTTCAGGCCATAGGTCCAAATTGTTTGTGTGCAATTAACTGACAAAGAAACACAACTATTTTTAAAAGTAGTGCCGCAATACTGTTGTGAAAGTACAACAATTTGCAGCAATACCCTAGGTGTTACACAAAATAGTAACGCAATCAGCATTGTTTTCACAAAAGTAGTGACTCAATTTGCGTCACTTTCGCAAAAGTAGTGCTGCAATGTGTGGCATTAAAAATGTGGCAATCAAAATAAACATATTTCTGGAGTCTGTAGAAAACGACTAACCACAGAATCGTGTTCCTTGGGCCATAATTAGATAAACACAAGTGTTGGTGTTTGCTCAAGCACAGCAATTTTTGAGTGCTTTCATTTTTTCCGCGTCACTAACTGAAAACAAGATGGCGGAAGCTCGAAAGAACAGAATCCATTTGTGAAAGAGAATGGCACTTTCGTGAAAGAGAATGGTACTTTTGCACGGAACACCTAATTTTTCCCATAGGACGTAATGGGAAGCTTGAAATTTTAATAACTTTTGAATGGATTAATATTTTTTCACCAAACCTACAAAAGGCACATCTGCGACCCAGACCCTATATACCCTGAATGTTTCAGACCAAACTGCCATGTGCTTTCGGAGAAACGGCGTGACAAAGAAATCACCCAAAAAGTAGTAATTTTCAAATTTTTTGACATTCTGTAGCTCCATAGCCATATATCTGACTGGAATGAAACTTGCCAGATCTAGAGATCTATGGTGGCTGACGGCGCACACAAAATTTAATGCGAAAAGGTCGAACGGTTGCAAAGTTATTAAAGTGCAAAATTTGGGGTTTAACATATAAGTGAAACATAGAAGCCTAACTATAGAAACATAGACGTTGACGGCAGATAAGGACCGAAAGGCCCATCCAGTCTGCCCATTTCTTTTTCTACCTTATAAATGTGCCATCGGCCTTTGCTCTGTCAATATAGTATAAACAAACTAGTATAATGTACCAATACATTCCTCGCTCTCCTAATGCATGTTGCACTTAAGGATCTATATGCTGAATGTTTAACCTAAAGCAGTTTTGATTTGCTTCAAAGTGTGAGGGCAAAAACAGGCTACTTGGCTGACAGATATTGCCTCGTCCAAATATTATAAATAAAAAAGGGGTATCAGGATAAAAAAGGGTAAAAATGTTTAGCAAAGCAACGTCTGTTAGAATTTAAAAGCCCTATGCTTAAATGAAAGCCCTTAAACTGTATAGAGCCAAAATGGGGAAACAATGTAGTTCAATATACATTAAAAAACTAATTTTATATTACTAAAAAATCTGCTTGCTTACCTCCATATTAGTAATAATTTAAATTTGATCTCCCTTTAAGCAGCAGTATTTACCAACTGTTAATTATGCAACTTGCTTTATACTTATTATTGTCTAGTATGGATTGTATTTCTATAATTTCTTTTTTGCGGCCATCTTCATGACTCAGGTCATACCTAAAAAATAGTCTCTGGGACCAGTGTACCTACCAGGTGCTCAAATAAATAAATAAATATTTGGTATTAAATTTCTTCATAAAGTTTTTTTTGTTAGCAATAATTCATTTCTAGATTTGTCTTCAGTATACTTTTAATTCCCTCAGATATTTTTAAAACAGTTTTTATTTAAGCAATAAGGCATGACCAAGGGTTAGATTAACAGTCTGTTAATCACCCACTAGGGGTGCAATGTGGCACCAGGTGCAACTTCAAAAGCTATATTGTTCTTAGTGGATTAACTGACTGTTAATCTAACTCCCGGGAGTGCCTTTTTGCTATTATAAAAATTATTCTAAAACAAAGTGTTAAAAGTGTACTTTTTGAATATTTTCCTCATTAAGATGGTGGGTAGGTAATAGTTTATTGTTCAGTCTTTCTAAAATGATCATTACAATTCAGTACACAAAATAAAAAGCATACATTTTTACACGAGAATAAATAATCCATATATAAACAATGATCATCATATCATCTTACATTGATACAGGAAAAACAAGCCCATGATAGCTCATTTACAGCCCCTTTCACCATTTTTTGTCTAACTTTCTGAATAATTATGAAATAATTTGCCACACTATTAATAATAAACTCATCCTCTGCTGTAAGTATAACATTTAATAAAACATCATTGTTTGTATTCAGCATAGAGTTCAAGATAGAGTCAAGCCATTTTTCCCCTGCTTTTTTATGCCATTTACATTTAAAGACTACATGGCACAGATCCTCCTTTTCGCGAACATCACAGCAGCATATAGTACCCTTATCATTAGTGGATTTTCCAAAACGTGCCTTTAATACATTCAATTCAAAGAGCTCAAACCTAAACCTTGTATACAGTTTTCTTTTAGCTACATTTTTAAGAGTACCCAAGTAACAGCTCATATAAAATAGTCATTACTGCTATACCATTTACAGTTTAGAGGCTATTCTAATATTTTGGTTAGTATAGTCACAAAAGTTATTTAAGTCATATCTAGCAAGAAGTTTTATGACATGAAATAGCCAGTTCGAGACTTTACTGTTCATTTGTTTCCACCTTAGTTTCTCCTTAAGACATAGACTGGATAACCTGTTAGTTTCAAGTCAGGAAAATGTGGTGCAGTAATTAAGTAGCCTAGCATCAGCTAAGTCCTGCAGGTTCAGCATCCCTAGCTCAGCACGTATGTAATAGACTGGAGTAGTTTTATTAATACCCAGAGCGGACCGTAAAACTTGTAATAATGGTTTTTCCAATTTATCTATTGCTACTGTTGCCCAGATTTCTGTGCTGTACAATATTTGTGAATTGTATTTGGCCTGTAGGGCTTTTACCAAGGGTCTGACAGTATTGCCTCCACACATATAATTACATTTTTAAGCCCTTATGCCGCAGCTCTGGCCTTTATCAATCCATTTTCTAAATGTGATTTCCAAGAGATGGGAGGCAGTACAGTGCAGTGGTTTAAGGCTCTGAGCTGAAAATCTGGAGACCTGGGTTTGAATTCCACAGCTCCAACTTGCATAGTGTGTGACCCTGAGTAAGTCACTTAACTTCCCTGTGCTCCCAGGTCGCACCTGTAAACAAGCCTTCAACTGAGTGTGCCACTCCTGGTTAAACAATTGAAAAAAAAAAAGAGAGATTCCCAGTATATACAATACCTAGATAGTTATAGCTATTGAGCACATTCAGTTGCCTTGAGTTAACAATTTATTTGTACTTTGTGTTTCTGGCACCAAATACCAATATTTTAGATTTGGTTTATTTTCCAATCTAAGTTAGTGGATTGTTTAGCCAGTATGTCTAATTTTTTCTGAAAGTCTAAGGGAGTCAGTGAAAAGAGGATGAGATCATCCGAATAGGCCAAAGGTGGGCATTAGACAGTTCCAATTTTGGGTGAATCAGTATAAGATTCCCCTATAGCCTCTATTAACTCATTAACTAGATTGGAAATAAAGTTGGGGCAAGTACACATCCTTGATGCACACCCTTGATAGCAGGAAATGGTGGTGTTAATTGTCCCCTCAGGCCTACCCTAACCTGAGCCCATGTGTCCGTATACATATTCTGTATATTTATTAGTACTGAGCTTATGCCGTATCTCGACATGATATTCCACAGCACTTTTCTGTTGACAGAGTCGAATGCTGTGCTGTAATCAATAAAAACAGCATAGCTTTTTTGACCTCTTACTTTGTAATATTTTTCTATTATGTGAAGGAATACAAAGCGATTATCAATGGTGGAAAAACCTTCTTTGAAACCCGCTTGATACTGAGAGATGCCACCTAACCTTTTAATTTCCTTTTTTAGTTTCTCTAATATGACTGTTAAAAATATTTTCACTATTACATCAGTGAGGCTAATGGGCCTGTGCATTTTTGGGTCCTGTCTGTCACCCTTTTTGAATATTGGTATTATTACAGAGCTCTTCCATAAAGTAGGAATAAAACTCTCTTGGACACATTCTGTAAAAAAGGGGGACAAGAGTTTGGCCCAATGTTCCATTAAGTCTGAATACATTTCTGATGGTATCATGTTCAGGACAGAAGCTTTGTTGGGTTTTAATCTATGGATGGCCATCAACATATCTTGTTCATCAATCACATACAGACCAGAAATCACTATACCCGAGAGGTAATGATGTCCAGGAAACATTCATAAGGGGATAATACTTAAAAAATAGGTCAGCCATATATTTGAGTTTATGCTAGTTTTTACTTCTACACAATAGCCTATCCTTTCCCAGCTAAGGCCTAGAAGGTTTTTTGATCTTTATTATTAATAGTTATTATCATGTATGCCCACTGGCCCTTAAAATAGTCCTGCTTCTTTTTTCCAAGTAGTGTCTTATAGCTATTACGTTCCTGTTTGAGCAATACACACATTTCTGAACTAGGAGACTTCTTGATGGATTTTAATAAGGTAGTTTTTCCTTTCTAATTTTACATTTTCTGTCAAACCATCCCTTCCTCGCTGATGTTTCCCCTTTACACCTTCTGTTTTATATAGCATATGTGCTTTTATATTTAGTTCACTGTGTAGTTTTTTATCTAGGCTACGTATAGGTTTATCTGTATATATAACTGCTATATGTTTGTCAATAACTTATATAAGTTGAAGTTTGATTTTGTTTTCTACATTATTAGACCATCTTAATCTTTCTGTATATCTGACTTCAATACAGGGCTCATACGTTTGAGGTGGGCTCATCTGAATTTTACAGAGCTCACTCAAATAATTGCTTTGTAGGATGATCGGAAAATGTTCACTTTCTATTCTGGTCCATATCTTTAGATTGCTCACGACATCAGGTGGACCATTCCCAAGGGCTAAATCAAGGACTGTAGCACCCATTTTGGTAAAGAAGGTCGGGTTACCAGGAGAGTCCCTCCTAGTTCTTCCATTCAATGGGAACAGATGGTTAAACTTGGCTATTTTTATTAACTGATGCCCATTATGATTTAGCTTTTTATCCACTGAAGAGCTTAGGTGGGGAACATCCAGTTCAGTATACAGTTATAGCATAGTCCATCAAATTCATCTACTCTAGCATTTAGATCACCAATAATAAGTAAGTGTGCTGTTGGAAATTGCATCTGGAATTCATTTAGCTCATTACTTAGTCTCATCCAACAATCTGTATCATAAGATTTCAATTTTGTGAAGCAGGACTACACATGCCCTCCTCCAGTCCTCCAGGACCACTCCCGTCACCAGTGAGTGGTTGAATAGGACTGCCAGAGGTGTAGCCAGCTGCTGTCTGAGCTCTCTCAATATTCTTGGGTGTACCCCGTCTGGCCCCATTGCCTTGTCCACTCTGAGATTTGCGGATGCTTTCAAGATTCTCTTCTCTGTAAATGGACTAGTGTCCACCTCCTTTCCTATGATGTCCCTGACACCTACCTGTGGCCCCTCTCCTTCCCTTTCCTCCGTGAACACTGAACAAAAGTATTCAGTCAGGATGTCTGCCTTTTCCTTGTCCCCTTAAACACACTACCCCCCACTTCCCTCCTTAGTCTTACAATCCATCCCCATGTCTTTCTCTTTTCACTTACATACCTGATATATACAATTTAGCAGAAACTGAGCACCCAGACAACCACTTGTGAGCAGAATCACCCTTAGAAGATTTCTTCTTTCCAAAGCTGATGGCTACGTCCCTGGTACCAATACTTGAGTCTTTAAATATTAGGTTTAGTTTTGCCATTAAAGGCGAGTCCAAGTTTATATCATAAAGTGTTAGCATGTCTCTCATTAGCCTCCTGGTTTCAAGACTCCATAGACCCAATTTCTCCAGCCATCTTCATATTGCTTCTCTCTCATTTCCCACTCTATCTCAGTAGCCCTTCTCTGTACTCAATCCACTTTAACCACATATTTCCTCAGATAAGGAGCCCAGAGCTGTGTGTAGTAGTCTAAGTGTGGTCTAACATAAGATATGTATAACGCACCAATTACTTTGCCAGTTTTCCGGCTTAAATTGCATTTAATGCAGCCCCCACATTTTATATGCCCTTAAAGTAGCCTGGTCACACTGAATGATTTGTTAGGTAATTTATAACCACAACCCCAAGGTCCCTCTCCTGCTTGGTATCCATAAGTCAGTGCTAATTATAAAGTATGCAGTATTCCGATTCCTCAGTCCCATGTATATTACAACACACTTATGTTTATTGAATCTCATGCCATGTTTATCAGCCCCATTCACAAAGCATACTGCTGTCCCTTTGGAGTGAAACCTGTTGCTCCTCAGTCTTAACTGCAACCCCCGATTCTATATGGTCGGCATATTTCTCAAGTCAATTTAAAATATTATCTCTAAGATCCTTAATAAAGATATAGTACAGTGCAGGGCCCAAAACAGACCCCTGAGTTACCACACTTGTCCCAACAGCAAATCAGTATTAACCGGGGTCACGTATCAATCAATACATCACTTTATCAAAATATACAAGTAACTCTGTTTAGGGTAAACTAACATACAATTATCCACAATCTTCTTTTTTAATGCAAGTAATACTTAACAGTTCATTTAAATCCTTTACACTCACAATTGCAGACAGTACAGTGTTTGACAATTTATTCCAGTGCCTAGTAGCATTGTGTCTAAAATATGCCAAGCCAAATTCTGTATTGTGTCTTGGAACTTTCCACATTAATTGAGTAGCACGTCATAAACCATGGTTACCAACGTGTTTCCTTAAAAACACTGGTACATAGTAAAGCAGTTCCAAATCATTATATATCAATGTTTTTAAGGAAACCAATTTGTAATCATGACTAACAAGTACTACTCATACTGTAACTCTTGATCTTTTACAATATCTCCTCTATAGAGCCACACTCACTGATCTTGGAGGCAGGGGCACTAGGACCCCATGGGAAGCATAACTTTTGGGATTGTCAGTGACCAAGCACAGCACCAATGTACTGCGTTATACACATACCCACAGCATAAAAGGTGCCACCAGCCCCAAAGACCTCAGTACCTTGAGAGGAGTGAAAAGCTACAGGTTCAAAATAAAAAATAAATGTTTTGGGAATAAATTTACTAAACATGAAAAAGACCCAAGATAGTGTGCATGTCCCTGTAAGAAGAGATGAAACACAACTTATTTTCGCAGCCCAAATATGTACTGTGGGACAGAAAAAACACACACACACACACACACTGCACATTAGTAAGTTCGGGGGATGGTGAGGTCATGAGTGTGGCTCTGTGAAGGAAACTGTTAAGAAGATAAAGAGTTATGGGAATTAACTTTCCTATCTTTCTAGATTCATTCTCCTCCATGGAGCCACACTTTTTGTTTGGTGGCTAGCAGCATCAACTCTCAGTCTGGGGAGGCTGGAGACTACAGGACTCACAAAGAGGGAAAACCCTATGGCACAGCTAACGCAAAACCTGTGTGTTTCCCAGACTGAGCATCTCGCACACAGTATTTCTTGAACATCTGGGGTACAGCGTTTCCTGAACATGTGAACACTATACCAGGTTGTCGTCCTATAAATCTCTGTACTAGAGACCTCTGATATGGCCATGGCTCAAGTAAAACGAGCCCTGACGGAACTTTCCAACGTTTCCTTGTCAAGGAGTAATAGCGCTGAACGCAACTGGGAATCCACTCGGACAAACACTGTTTGAGAACTAGGACTCCTTTACAATTTGGGCTGAAAAAGACAAACAACTGAGTTAACTGTCCGTACTCTTTGGTTCCACTGAGGTAGAAGCTGAGAATTTTTCTCTCACCAAGAGAATGAAGCAACGTGTCTCTGGGATTCTCAGGTTTGGAAAGAGTGCCGGTAGCACCATGGACTGGTTATTGTGGAACTCATTCACCACCTCTGGCAGAAAACTAGGGTGTGCACACAGAGCAATCTTATCCTTAAGCTGTATTATGTAAGGAGGATTAGTTGAAAAGGACTGAAGTTCTGACACTCTGCAAGCCAATGTTATAGTTACCAGTAAACCTGTTTTTTATTTAACTTGAGGAATTAAACTTGTGTAGCAATTGGCTCAAAATGCTTACAAGTTAGTCTTTGACTGACCTGAAGAAGAGAGTATTATCTCTTGAAAGCTAGTCTCAGAAATACAAACATTCATATGAAGAAGTCAGCAGAAGAAGGCCATTTGGGCTATCAAGTCTGCTTGTATTGCAGGGTCCACAGCTTGAGCTAATGTCCCTGCCCTCCCTCCCTCTCCACTCCTCCCATCCTCTCTACCCATGATCCTTACCTTCCCCTTATGCCTATCCCAGCCTCTCTTAAAGCTGCCCACTGTCTTCAATGAGATGACCTCTTCTGGCAGTGCATTCCAAGTGTCCAACACTCTCTCTGTGAAGAAGTGCTTCCTCACCTCTCTCCTAAACCTCCTACCCTCCAGCTTAAGACTGGCTCCCTCATGTTATGGTTGCCACTCAGCTTAAAGAGACTCTCCTTATCAAACTTATTTATTCAAGTACTTGAGGGTCCCAATCATGTCCTCTCTCTCTCTCTCTCTCTCTCTCTCTCTCTGTCTCCTGTCTTCCAGGGAGTACATGTTCAGTGCCCTCAATCTCTCCTCGTATGCCTTACCCTGCTGACCTGCTATCATCTTTGTAGCCCTCCTCTGGACCTTCTCCAGCAGGTTAATGTCCTTTTTGAGGTGTGGGCACCAGTACTGAACTCCATACTCTAGATGCGGCCTTACCAGTGACCTGTACAAGGGCAGTATAACCTCCTCTCTCCTACTACTGATCCTCCTAGATATGCATCCCAGCATCTTGTTTGCCTTTGCTGCTGCTTTCTTGCACTGCGTGGAGTGCTTCAGGTCACTAGTGATCATGACTCCCAGGTCCTTCTCCTCCTCTGATGCAGATACTCTGACTCAACCCAGGTAGTACTCTGTACTGGGATTCTTGGCTCCAGTATGCATTACTTTGCATTTCTTGGCATTGAAGCCAAGCCACCAGATCTTGGACCACTTCCTCAGCTTTTCCAGATCTTTCTGTAGGTCCTGTATCCCTTCAGCTGTGTCCACACTCCCACAGGGCTTGGTGTCATTCACGAATAGGCACATTTTATCCTTAATGCCTTCTCCAATGTCACTGATGAAGACATTGAACAACACCAGCCCCAGCACCGAGCCCTGCGAGACTCCACTAGTTACCTCTGTAGTGTCAGATAACTCTCCCCCCCCCCACAACCACCCTCTGGCTTCTGTCCCTCAGCCAGTTTTCCACCCATCTGGCCATCTTTTCCCCCACCCCGAGATCCACAAACTTCCTGATCAACCTTTTGTGGGGCACAGAGTCAAAGGCCTTGCTGAAATCAAGATAAAGGATGTCTACCGCTTGGCCCATCTACTGTCTTAGTGACACAGTCAAAGAAGTTAATCATTTGTTTGACACAATCTCCCCCCCATGAACCCATGCTGCGTCGCATCCTGAAGACCATGCTCCTCTAGATGTTCCACTAACCTTTTCTTTAGTATGGTCTCCATGAGCTTGCCTACAATGGAGGTCAGACTGACTGGTCTGTAATTCCCTGGGTCATCCTTAGGACCGCTTTTGTGGAGGGGCACTACATGTGCTGTTCTCCAGTCCTGCGGTACCACTTCTGACTCTAGTGAACTATTAAATAGGTCTGACAGTGGCCCTGCCAGCTCCTCAGCCAGTTCCTTTAGTACCCTTGGATGTACTCTGTCCGGGCCTAGTGATTTGTCCACCTTCAATGCCAGCAGCCCCTCTCTCACTGTATCCTCCTCTAGCACTACATCTGTGTTCCCCTCCACCACTCCTCTTTTCCCTCCTGAAGGCACTGGTCCGTCCTTCTCCCTGGTGAAGACAGAACAGAAGTATTCATTTAGTATCTCTGCTTTTCCCCCATTATCATCAACCCACTCCACCCCTTTCTTAAGCTTAACAATCCCTTTCTCTTCTTGTTCCTTTTCTCACTTACATATTGAAAGAATGCCTTTTCTCCTTTCTTAATTCCTTCAGCTATCTGCAGCTCCTTCTGTGCCTTTGCTCTCCGGACTTCCTTACTTGACTCACTAGCCAACCTTGGGTAATTTTCCCTATCCACCTCTCTCAGTCTTCCTGAATTTTCTATAGGCCAGCCTCTTTTCCCTTACTGCCTGGGCAACCCCAGAACTGAACCAGTCGTGCAATAATTTTGTAAGTCCAGTAAAAGGTATTACCTGCAACATTTTTTTCTTTTTTCTTCCACATCTTTCCAGTATCTAATTGAGATCCCAGTTGGCCATTTGCTTCTTTACTGGTGGTCTCAAGTGAAGTATCCCTCTGAGGAACTTCCAGTCGACATGCAGTTGTGCTTCTGGAAGCCCACTCATCAGTTCATCACACGTGGGAACAGCTGTCACTGAGTGATGAGCACTGCAGGCCTGTATCACAGATGTACAAGAGATGCTCTAGAACCTGTTCCAGAGGGCAGGTGTAGAGATCCAGAGACTTCTTGGAACACCACATAGAGAAATGTTTTCACTTGGCATGAAAGGCTTTTATGGTGGAGGGTTTGCTTGCTGCCAGCAAAACTTAGGGCACTTGTTCAGAGACACCAAACCTGTTAACTTCTTCATCCTCAGGAGCCAAGCCTGGAGGTCTAGAGACTGATGGTTTAGATATACCAGCTGACCCTGAAATAGTGCCAGTAGGCTGAATCTCAATGAGAAGTCCGACAGCCCCTGAACTGACACCTGATGTAACAATGGGTACCACATCTGCTGAGGCCAGTATAGTACTATTAAAATCATATGATCTTATTGGCTTTCAGTTTGTGAAGGACCTTCTGAATCAATGAGATTGGCAGGAAAGCATATAGCGAAATAGACTTTTCCACTGCAGGATGAACACATCCTGACAGAAAGCTTGATAGTCTAGATTTCAGGAGCAATAGAGCGGCAGTTTGCTGTTGTGACAGAATGCAAAACTGACAGCCTGTAGCTCACCCTAGCTGTCAAATAGGGACTTACTGCACCCTCTGTGAGGGACCACTTGTGGGTTTACCATCATTTGACTGAGACTGTTCAGCAGGACATTTTCTACTTCTGGTAGATGGGTGGCCTGGATCTTAACACTGTTCTCCAGTTCCCACTCCCACATTTTATTTGTTTTCCTGATCAAGACATAAGAGAAGGTTCCACCTGAAAGACACACCTGTCAGTCTGGAGATATACCACCTGTTTTTGGACTACATCTGACATGGCTTGCAGCCCCTATGGGACTCCCTCATCTCCAAAACATCTATACAAAGATGTTGCTGTCGGACCGTCCAGGTGTCCAAGGTTTGGAGACACTGGCTAAGTGCTCCCTAACCCAGACAGGCTGTATCTATTGCTATCATCACTTGGTGCTCTGGGGAAGAGAACGAGAACTCATTGAGAAGGTTCTCCTTTTTGGCCCCTCACAGATTCCACTGGAATGTCCTCATGTGCAGACTTCTGAAAAGTACTAAAAAAAGACTGTGCCTGCCATGAGACCCAGCATCCACCTCATAATTTGCACTGTTTTAGTTCTGATAATTTCCAGGACCTACTTATCTGTGGTAATGATCTCCTAATGCTGGTGAAACAGGGCCATATACCACCAACCAGTACTGAATGGTCCATCTCAGGCAGCTGTGGTGGAACCAGGGCTAGCAACCCAAGGGCTGCATTCAAAACTTGTGCCTCCTGCACCACTTTTTGCTGTGATTTTGCTGGAAAGATATGGATTTACCCCAATAATGAAAGCCCCTTCGGCTTTGGTTGATTCTGCCACGAAAGGCCCCTGATACTGACAGAAGAACCCACACACCCTTTTCTTTGAGGAGTAGCTTGGATGTTTTTCATGTCTTTCAAGGCTGACTTTCTGTCAGACTCATTAAGGGCGTCTTTAACATTCTGACCAAAGAGGTAAGAACCAATGAAGGGCACAAAATAGAGAATGGATGGGCAATAACAAACAACAACACTGTTGCTCATTTTGAGAGGTTGTCATGACAACCATGTAAACCTTGAGAGCGAAGCTGGAGAGCTTTTTGGTTGTCATACAACCTCGAGAAGTGAACAGCAGTGTTGTTGTTGTTTACTGTTGCCCATCTATTGTCTTGTGTAGTGTACGGGAAACAGAAAATAAACTGCTGGTCACTTCTTTGGCAGTTGTGCCACGATGTTAGGGATCCCCACCCTAGCAAAGTCAGTGAAAAGACTCCACTCTGTCCCAGTCCTCATAGCTTCTGTTTTTTTATTTACATTAAAAAAGAAACACTGGTGCCCTGCTGTGTTCCAGGCAAGAATAAAAATACAAAATTGTCACTTACTGTTTGATTTAAACTTTCCGTGCCATCATTGAACCACCACGGCCGTTTTCGGAAGTCCTGAGCACCACAACTTCACAAGTACAGAGACAATCAATGCTGTTGTACCATCACTGTGATGTATTAATGATGGTACAACAGCAGCAGGATATCACAATGATGGTAAAACAGCAGCAGGACATCACAATGATAGTACAACAAGCTTGTCTTTCTGCCGATTTCTATGCACAATAACCCACTCCCATACACTATAAGGATGTTTCACAAAACCAAAGAAGCTGACCCAGAAATTATTTCTGATACAGATTTTGCAACTGCTGCCTGATCCGCAATATCAGAAATATTCAGAGCAGTTCTAATCTGGTGGTTATTGGACTCAGAGACCTGGGTAATAATCATGATCACCTCTTTATTAAGTTTGACTGTAGCAACTTCTTAGTAACAGTCTTTCATCTGGACCACAGTGACTTGTCATATTTAGCCACATGGGAGTGGAAATTCTCAACGTCCAAAGTGACAGAAGTAAATACTCTTTCTTTCCCATGATACAAATTTTACACAACTCACGACTGGGTGGTTACACAGATACTTCTTTAGGAGTAATTGACTTATCATACCCAGCCATAGTAATGATAATATCAGCTATAGGCTGGGTGTAATAGTCCTATTTGAGCTTCTGCACTGTATACAAAGCTAATCACAAGGATGAAGCACTTAGTGATAAAGATAACACACTTCGCTACATGACAAACTGGAGTAATTGCCATTGGATTGCATTGCATTCCAGTAGTATACTGCAGTATACCACGGACAGAAACTGGTATGCAGCACTGTACTTCTTGCTCACTACACAACAGACAGCATGCACTGCAACCTGCCTATTCCAGGCTGCTAGATTTGCATTCTTAACAGCAAGCTAAGTAGGAGGTACCAGACAGATGGGCATGGTCATTTCTATAATCCAACTGGACACATTTTGTCTTTTCCAAAGCCAATGCCTCAATCCGAAGAGCTTTCTGCATGTTTTTGAGAAGTTGCTGGAAAGTGAGAGCATATACCGGCTGCTGCTGCTGTCGTGGGGGTACTGGCTCCTCACACAATGTTTTCCTAATAATCCTCAGTCTCCAATCTATGAGGTCAGGATTGTATTCAAATCTGTCATCCAACAGAATAGAGGATGCAACAGAATGATCGGTGTCAAGGATAGTAGCACTTATCCCAGCAGTGCCACCGCAGACTGCAACCAACATGGTACAAAGTCACTGTTAATAAAAGCTGTCCACCTGCAAAACTACTCATCAAAAACCTCAACATTAGAAACAGGGGGAGCCAGACACAAAGGCACCAGCCTAAACAAAGTAGAGAGTAATGGAGTCGACTCCGTACCCACTGCAGAGGACAACAGGGTTGATGTTAACTGTGATGATGGCACTTCTTCCAGCACAGCTAAGACTGGAGACCATAAAAAACAGAGTCTCGAGATCTGTGTCGTCATTTCTTTTTGTTATGCGGCGAATAGGCTGACTGACCTGGGAGTGTGATTCCGAGTATGAGTGGGACCAGGAAAGAACAGTTACGTAAGAATTTACTGTAACAGTAGATCTTTGAGGGGATCTCAGTCATCAGGTCACACATATGGAACTTCACCATCAGTGAAGCAGGATCCACATGGAAGATTTTCAGCAATACCACTGGGGCTGCCCATGCTGATGTCACCTGCCATTGTCACCAACCCTATAAAGGTGTGAGCGGCCCCGCTCCCTCTTCAGTTCTTTCCCCCAGAGACTAGGAAGTAAACCCATGCCATGGGGCACCAAGGAGAGAGAGAGGTGCCCAGACCAAAATAAAAGGTTGGATACACCAGTAAGCCAGTTCTGAAAGAACCCCAAACAGGGGGGTGGTGGAAGGGAAGGCAGACCTGATGACTGAGATCCCCTCGAAGATCTAGTGTTACTGGATATTCTTATGTAACTGTTCTGTCTTCTTTGGGAGTATCTCAGTCATCGGGTCACATATATGGAACAAGTCCCAAGCAGTTTCAAGTGCAATAGAACAGTCTGGGAGGAAGACCATCCAAAATTTAACCCTTAGAAGACTGAGGACGTATATATACGTCCAGAATCCATATACGTTCACACACATTCAGTTCTCAAAGGGTTTGGGAGGCCCTGCAGAACAGCCCTGCCAAAACCTACACGGGCTCTAGAGGCAATGTCCAGTCTGTAGTGCTTCATGAAGGAATGAATGGTACTCCAGGTGGCAGTAGCGCAAATGTCAGTGGCTGAGATTACTTTGAAACAAGCCACAGAGGTAGCCATGCCCCTTGTGGAGTGGGCTTTAACCACCCCTGGCAGTTGCCCTGCTTGTTGTAGCAGAACACAATACAATGTGCCAACCATCTGGACAAATATTGTTTGGAAACCTGAATGCTCTCTCTTCCTGTGGCGAAAGAAACAAAAAGCTGCTTTGACTTTCTGCATTCCTTAGTTTGGAGCAGACAATACTTAAAAATTCTGCACATGTCTAACGCATGGAGCAGTGCTTCCTCTGGACTGGCACGTTCAGAAAAATAAACTGGTAGGTGGATAGATTGGTTCAGGTAAACTCAGACACCACCTTAGGGAGAAACGTAGGATTTGTGCGCAAAGACACCCTGTCTTTATGAAAAATCAAATAAGGCTCTTCATACCAGAGAGCTTGAAACTCGGAAATCCTTCAAGCAGAAGTAAAAGCAACCAAAAATAGCAATTTGCAAGAAAGAAAGCCTAGCTCGCAAGTCACGTCTGGCTCAAATGGAGACAGGGTCAACTTCTTCAAAACAAAATTCAGATCCCAAGTTGGGACATGGGAACGGATTGGAGGTTTCAGATGCAGGAAGCCCCTGAGAAAGGTACGGGACACATCCAACTGAGCTACAGTGTGACCGCCCATGGGGTCACAAAAGGCAGAGATAGCTGAAGGTGCACACTGAGAGTGTACTGGAGACCTGAGTCCATCAAAGATATTGGGTAGTCCAGAATCTGGCTCACCAGACAAGTGCAAGTGTTCAGATGATGTTTGGCAGCCCAGATGGCAAACCTCTTCCACTTCATGGCATATGTGGCCTTAGTGGAGGACTTCCGCGCTGCCACAAGGACATCTGCCACACTCTGGGACACCCCAAACCAGACGACGGCTATATCCTCAGGAGCTAGGCATGCAGACAAAGGGACTTGAGACTCAGATGGACCAGAGTCCCCTGAGCCTGCATCTGCAAATTCTTGCAGAGGAACCGGGGGTTCCTTTGCTAGTTGTTGCAGTAATGGAAACCAAATCTGTAGTGGCCAGAATGATGTGACCAGGACCTTGCTGGCCCCCTCCATCTGCAGTTTAATTAGCACCCCCTGAATCAGAGGAAATGGAGGGAAGGGGTAAATGAACCTTCCACTCCAGGAGAGGGATTTTCCAAAAAACTCCAGGCCCTGGATCTAGTGAGCAGAAACTGGGCAGTTTTGCGTTGAGTGGGGATGCAAAAAGGTCCAACTCTGGACAACCTCATCTGATGAACAGCTCTATGATGGATGAGAGAAATTCCCACTCGTGCATGCTGGACTTCGCCCTGCTGAGGCTGTATGCCAGGGTGTTTGGCACGACTGGGACGTGGACTGCCAAGAGGACTAGATTGTGGTCTCATGCCCAGTACCATACTCTCATGGCTTCCCTGCAGAGGGGGTACAAATACATCCCATGTTGCTTGTTGATATAATAGACCACACTGAGATTGCCCGATTAGATCAACAGCTGACCCAGAAGGAGATGGTTCTGAAAGGTCTGCATGACACACAGGACCACCTGCATCTCCAGAACATTGATATGCAGGGAGGTTTCAATCTGGGACCAAGATCCCCCAGTGTGAAGGGGATCCAGGTGCGCTCCACAGCCTGAACTGAAGGCATCCGTGGTGAGGATCCACTGGGGGGAGGACATCTGGAATAGGATCCTCCATGAAAGGTTTTGTGGGTCCATCCACCACTGGAACACCTTGCGGACTGCGGAGGAGAGCAGCACTAACTGATCTAATTCATCTGTGCATTGGTCCCATTGCACTCAGAGTGTCCACTGGAAGACTCGCAAGTGCAGCCTGGCCAAGAGAACCATGGGAATGGCTACGGCCATAAGAGCCAACAGCCTGAGGTACACCCTGGCAGGAATATAATGGCTCTGGTGACCTCCAGAGCCTATGCAATAAGGCATTCTGCCCTGTTTAGGGGCAGGAAGGCCCTGCCCTGCACCAAGTCCAGGACTGCCCCTGTATATTGCAGCCTCTGGGATGGAATCAGAATGTTCTTAGGCAGGTTGACAGTGATGCCCAGTGAGAGAAATAGCCGAAAGGTTCTCTCTAGGGTCTGGAGGAGCTGTTCTCTGGACAGGGTCTGTAGAAGTCAGTCATCCAGGTAGGGGAAAACATGCAGTCCATCCCTTTTGAGAGCTGCAGCTACCACTGCTAAGCACTTTGTAAAGACCCCACAGTACAGAGGATAAGCCAAAGGGCAATACTTTGAATTGGTAATGCTCACCCTAAAAAGGAAACTGGAGGAACCTGCTGTGCAGTGGAAATACCGAGATATGCAGGTAAGCATCTTGCAGATCCAGGAAGCACAGTTAGTCACCCTGTTTGAATGGGGCAGCAGGCCTGACAGGGTAAACATGCAGAATGTTCTGTACTGGATATAAAGATTGAGGTCCTTGAGCTCTAGAAAGGTCCTCAGATCTCCAACTCTTTTGGGGACCAGGAAGAACCCGGAGTAAAATCCCCTGTTCCTTTGGTGTTTGGACATCGGCTCGATGGCCTTTTTCTGCAGAAGGGACTGTACTTCCTCCCGTAGGACTGACAGATGGGCTGGGGTATAAGTAGAGGGTACTGGAGGAGTCTGTGGAGGCATCTCTATGAGTTCCAGAGTGTGACCTGTTTCTATAATTTGAAGTGATGGTTCTCTGTTGATTGACATGGAGGGAGAACCGACCACCACCTCTTGGTCAGGGACCAAAAGAGGGGGTCTGGCCAGGAGTCGAGCCAAGGCAGATCTAGCCACTGGAGCTGATCTGTCATCCCTAGGGTGCTTGGCTGCAGTGCATGAGGAGTAGGGGGTAAGCAAAGTGGAAGAGGCCTTTCTCTTGCCATGAGGACGGAAGGCAGCTCTTGACTTATGAGATACCTTGCAAAAGGGAGGGCGCTGTCTGCTTCTAGGCTGTGCGTGACAGAGCAAGTGCACATACTTGCTAGCCCTGCCAGATGCCTGTAGGTCACTGATGTTGTCCTGAACATCCAGCCCAAATAGTTGGGAGCCATGTAAAGGGTGTTAAGCACCTCTTGCTGGACATCTGTAGCAATGCCCGAGACCCTCAGCCAAGACTGCCTACAAAGGCAAATGCCTGTGGCAGCAGCCCTGGCACCCATTATCAGAGATATCGTACAAGGTTTTGAGGAGATGCTTACTAATATCCTCAGCACTCTGCAAACACTCGAGAACCTCCTATTTCTGGGAGCAGTCTGGGAGGGCCTTGGCAGCTGCCTTGCCCTTCTTTCAGATGGCATTTTGGTATTTAACCACATGTGAGAGGTAATTAACAATCCTTAGTCCCAAGGTGGATGAGGTGTATGCCCTCTTACCCAAAGGTCAATCTGCCTCAGATACCCTGTCAGGGGAGGGAGCTGAGGTGCTTAGGCACCTTAGACCTGTCATGAACTGCTTTAAGATCACTGAATTGCTCTCAGGCTGGGCAGCATAGAAAGGTAGGCACTGGGGGGGCATGATACAACTTATCTGCCCTGTGGGGCATGGCAGGGACTATATCAGGTCTGTGCCAGGCAGCAGTAATTGCATTTCTCAGGGCCGGGAGGATCGGAGGAATGATCTTAGGAAGAGATTCTGGGATTTCCAGAAAGTCCACCAACTCCCATCTGGTGGCATCCTCTACCTCCGTGTGGAAGTGCATGGCTGAAAACAGCTGCTTCATGACATTAAAGAATGTAGGATCCTCTGGAGAAGACCTGGGAGTATGTGTGACAAGTGTCCTCACTCACTGAAGAAGCAGTGGACCTCTCAGAGGAGAGAGGTTCCTCCTCTTCCTCAGGCAGGATGAGGTCAGGATGATAATCCTCCTTGATGTCAACCTGCTCCAACTCGAGGTTCGACGAATGAGGGGCCGACAGCCCATGGGGAATCGCCCGAGGAGGCTGAAGTGGTGTCAACTATGATGGGGCCATTGACAGTGCAGGGGGGCTTGACAAATTTTAAAATTAGGTACTTGTCCATGGACAAGTGGCTGGTCCAAAAGTAGTTGTCCCAGTGCTTGAGTTGGTAGTCCCGGTATAAAATGGCATATTTTTAACTCATTGCCTCCACAGGCTCACTCTGAGATTACACCACTTGCCTCCTGAATCTCCTGTATACTTTTAACAGTGAATCCTGGGCCTCTCTAAGCAAAATCAAGCGATAGTCAATATGTCACAAACAAATGCTAATAGCTCAATAACTGTACATGCTAGACACAAAGTATGAGTGGCAGAGTTATTCGGCACAAAATTGCCTTTCCAATGGTGGCATGCATGTAATAATACGTAATTTTGTATTTTTTTTATGCTGGTCGAAAGAGCAAACTAAATATTTTTTTCACTAAAAAAGGGCAACATAAGCCACTTTTTGGTGGAAAATATATAAAATATCAACACCAAATTAAGCATACAGACATTAGATGGCGTTTTGATATTATGATTGCTAAAATAAAGATATCTTTTTACTATAAAATGTAATTTTTCCCCATTTTAGTCAAGGTGCTTTGAGATTTGAGGGCTAAATCTTAACCACACACACCATATCATAAACAAATGCATATAACTCCAAAAGTATACATGATACACACAAAGTATCAGCATGAAAGTTGATGAGCACAAAAATGCCTTTCCAATGGTGCAATGCAACAAGTTGTAATCAATACGGTTTTTATTTTATACCTGCTGAAGTGCCAAAAAAGTAAATTTTATTCAAGCTGCTTAGGTGAATCTTGATGGAAAACATGTCAGCCACACACACCATACCATAAACAAATGCAAATAACACCTAAAGTCTACATGATATACACAAAATATCAGTGACAAAGTTGTGCAGCATAAAATTATCTTTCCAATGGTGCTATGCAGTCAAATATATATTATATTCTGTTACAATATATATTAATATATGTGACTTCTCCAGACGTTGCAAGGGCACATTGGGAGTCAGTAGCTGACTTCTGCAGACGTCCTCAGGACACACCAGTGTTTTTCTACTGACGACTACAGGCGTCTGCTAGGACACAATGAGTTAATGGAAAGTATCAAACCACAGAAAACTCAATGGATTTATTGTAGTGTTATTTAGTGCTGAAATAGACAATAAGGAGAATAATATGATTTTATTTTTGTCAGCAGCATGGCGAGCATAAGGATTGTGACAGAATTAGCATCAGCAGCGAGGAACTGACAGCAAGTGTACTTGCAGCAGCAGACTAGTGCAGAGCACTAGCAGCACAGTGAGAACGTCATTACAGCAGAGTAGCAGACAGTACAGCATCAGCATCAGGAAAAATTTACAGCAAGCCTGAGCTTGATATTCTGTCATCATCAAGACTAGTGACAGCCTCAGGGACATTTTCGCGTGACTCAGCAGAACTAGTAGTTGAACTAGCATGACCATGATGATGACCATGAACGTGACGTGTGCCAGGACCAGATAGTAGCCAGTGGTTGATAGCTTGATCCGGATTGAAGCTGTTTAATGCAAGGCCTTCAATTGCTATATGCAGAAGTGACTGGAGTGTGTCATCAGCCAAACTTGTTCTTATTTTTGTTTTTATAAGATTCTGAATGGAGAATACTCTCTCACATTTAGCTGTAGACACACTCATAGCCAGTAAATTTCTATTAGGTCAAGGAAGTGAGCAAGCTGGGCCGGTTTCTCTCATAGTAGTCGTGAATACACTTGAAGATATGGCTTATCAACTGCAGACTTAAGCATTGCTTTTAATGCAAAATACTCCCCTTTTATACTGGTTACGTGATCTTCAGAAAAAAAGTTGTGAAAGTAGTCTAATAAATTACTTAAATCAGTTGTGCCAAATTGTGCAAGTTCTTCTTGTGATAGATCAAAATTTTTGAAATCTAAGCAACTAAACCATTTTAGAGGTTCCTCCGAGAAATTCTGAAAATGCTGATCAATGTAAGATACTGCTACATCTATTAAACTGTGCAGCTGTGCATCAGTCGTAAAATTTACTTCTGGACAGTTGCCTTTGAAAGTAAAAGGAACAATCTTGTCCTCACTGCCACGTTTTGAAACAAGATAGTTCATGCATTTCTCTGTAGGATTATATTAGTTTAGAAATGATGCTATAAACTTTCCAGGTCTTGTTTTTAGCTCAGTCAACTGGAGTAAGCATGTCTCGACTAGTTGGGGGACTTCTAATATCAGTAGGTCATCCTTCTGAAATTCAAGTGATAAATTTTTCAATATTGGCAGAAGATTCTGAAGAATAAACAGTGATTTTACAAACTGTACTGAGTGCGCAGCTCTTAGTAGTGCCCTTGCTTTGGCTCCATCATCACCAGCAGAGTTTGAGACATGTTCAAGATGTTGAACTACTGTGGGCAGGTTGACTTGAACAGCATGAACTGAACGCGTCTTACTTGCAAGCCAACGAACTTGCTTTATTGCACTGAAATGAGCCAACTCGGTGTGTATGACATCTGCTATTTCCTGCAGTTCCCTAAGTTTCTTGGGGCTGTAGTAGTAACATTAAAAAATTCCTTTCAAAGTGTTTTCTACTTTTTGAACAAAGGGATTTTTTTTTCATGACGTCGAGAACTGCTAACTCCAGTTTGTGGGCTACACAATGCATGGGTATAACAGTGGGGACATGTTCTTGGATTTTTGCTATGGTGCCACCTGTATGGCCTATCATCATACTGGCACCATCAAAGTTGGCAGATACGAGAACTGGTCCAGGTCTGCTCACATCGTTAAGGTCTGCAAAAGAAAGATCTACAGACTCAAGTGCAGAGCTTATTGCTTTAAAAACTCCATCTGTGTGAGAATGTTCAAGAGGTACAGCTTTAATTAACACAGTTGTAACTTTTTTTTCTGTGACATCCACTAACCGAAGGAAGACATTTTCCCACTCTGTAATGCTTGCATCTGTACTGCCATCTGCAAGAACGGTAACAAATTTTGTATTTTTGACAGTCTGGATCTGTGTTTTAGACATGACAGCTGATGTTGCGTTACAGAAATCTCTGGCCCGTTTAACATTTGCATAATTGCTGCTGAGTTTAATCTCATTTTTTTCTTGCAATGTGCAAAGCCACTCCATATCTGAGAAATGACGTAAATTTTTAGCCAAGGAATATGCGGTGTTAAATAAACGCCTCATTTTATTTTGGTGACTTCCTCCACCTGGGAAAATGCATGATATATTGCAGTTTCAGATATGTTAAAATTGACTGCATGTTGACCAGTTTCGTGACTATGCTGGTTTGCACAAATTATATGTGGATTTGATTTCTCATAGGCTCTCACGGACTCAATTCTGAAATTATTTGAACCAGTGGCAAACACATTAGGTTTTTTTGAATAAGCAGGAGTCGCAAGAGTGGGATATTTCTCACAAATAGAGCAGTACATGACACATTTTTTGTCATCATACCTGAAAGGAGAAGTTCACCAAGAATGTGCAAAAACATATGTTATGTAGAGTGTTTTAATATGTATGTTAAGTCCTAGTGTGTCCTTCCCTCTGTCTGCTATTAGGAGTTTTTCCTAAATTAGCCTGCTAGCTGTATGGTAGTTTTACAACCCCTGGGGATCCCCATCACAAATAGGTTTATTGGCTTTCTTTCTCCTACAATGCACCCTGGTTCATGTGACAGTGATGTAGCTATGCCCCTAGATTTAGCAGGGTCTGTCACAGCTCAGCCACAAAGATAATATTTCTTTCAGAGAAGAAGTCACATTGCTACATTTTGGGTGAGTGTAATCATTATTATTTTTTGATATTAGTACCTTGTCCTGCTATGTTACAACCTATAAGGCGATGTTCAATTGTTGCTACTTAGTACTGGTGCAAAAACTGAAAGTGACTGAGAGGAACAGAGTAAACAGTGACATGATTCACACATACACACACAGCAGAGCATAGCAGGACAAGGTACTGATATCAAAAACTAATAATGATTACACTCACCCAAAATCTAGCAGTTTGTCTTCTCTGGAAGAAGTATTTTCTCTGTGGCTGAGCTGTGACAGACCCTGTAACAAGACACTGGCTTACTGCAGGGGCAATTAGACATCACACCAAATGGCAATCTGGGAAGACTAGAGGCCATAAAAGAAACCAGAATGGCAACCTCCAAGGGCAATAAAACAGTTAGGGAAAGTTAGAAAATACATCTCTCACAGCCAGAGGAAAAGAAAATCCTGGGAACTGGTTAGAACACAGAAAAAAAAAGACTACTACATATCTTTTTCTGATTTTAACATGGAGTTTTCCTTTAGCCAGGTAAAGTGATTTGACCAGTGATGCTGAAATGTTCGAGCCCTTTTTTCTACGTAATATGTTTTATCTTTGTTTCTTTTCTCAGTGTCTATTTCCTCATCATCTAAAATGAAAGGTCGCTTTAGTCGTACGGAACCAGAATGTGATGGCACTGAACTGCTGCTACTGTTATGCTCACTTGTTTCAGAAACTAATATGGTCAAGTTAGATTGATCACCTGTTATGTCTACAAACACAGACCCAGACTGAGAACCTTGGTCGCTTTTTCCTGACTACTAGTCGGGTCACGGGGTGGCTGGCTGGGCTGGCTTTCAGACTGTGAAGAAGGCTCAGGCTCTTTACTTTTTGTTCCCAATGAAGAAGATGAGAATTTTTTACCAGTCCAAAGGAAAAATAGAGTAGCTTGCTTTGGCTTATTTCATTGCCTTTTTTTTTTTTAAATGTCTTCTATGCTGCAATTGTGAAATAAAGATTGTTGTTGTTGTATTGTATTATTGTACACAATAAAATTCTATTTTGTGTTATCTTTGTGTGTGTTGTGTTACTGTAATTTTTTACCTTAAGCTGTTGTGCTTATGCAGCACTACAAGAGGGCAGGACAGAGTAGGTGGGTAGGTGGAAGGGGGCTGGGTCCAGAGCCGGACGGAGTACTAGCAGTAGTACGACAGGAAATTGCTTTTTCCCTTTCTCAGGGCAGGTTCGGCCTCACAGCCACACATAAGCACCTCCACCAGTGTAGCTAGGTACTGGTATGTTTATTTTATTTTTTCTGTGTTCTCAAAAATGTCTTTTCCCTTCTCAGGTCAGGTTTGGCCTCACAGCCGCGCACACACACACACACACACACACACCCCCTCCACCAAAGTACTTGGTAGCTAGGGTTTATTATTTTTTTCTGTGTAGTGTAACACAAAAATTGTTTTTCCCCTTCCTGTAGTTTATTTCTAAGAAGTCCGCAGTTGTTCCCAAGTTCCTGTACCCTCTTCTCTCAGGGCAGGTTAGGTCTCACAGCCCGCTGTCACACACACCTCCACCAAGTACTTGGTAGGACAAACAAAGTACTAGCTAAAAGATAGGTTCATTTGAAGGTAGCTATCTTTTTTTGGGGATGGTATCATCTCTGAAAATGCTTTTTCAGTTTTTACACTGCGACTGTTTACCTTATTTATTAAGTATTCAGTTGTTCCCTTCCACAGTTTCCTCTACTCTACCCTCAGGCTCTCAGGGCAGGTTTGGTGGACTCACACTGATGGCCCCTACCACACTCTGCACACACACCTCCTCCACCAACGTATGTAGCAGACTGCAGTAGCAGGTAGGTTAATTCAGGTTTTTCTGTAGCTCAGAAAAATGCTTTTAGTTTTTTCCCTTTGGTTTACCTTTTATTCCTATAATTTCAGTTGTTCCCCAGGTTCCTCTACCCTACCCAGTCTACAAGGTTTCACTACAGCCAAGACACCCCCCGCCCTGCCCCCCTTCCACCACTGGGACAGTCTCAGGGACAGTGGGATCGGTCTAGGCTAGCTAGGAATAGGTGTGGTGTATATAAGGTTAGGTAAGGAGGGCTGGGTTAAGGAGGTTTATAGTTTTCATAGTTCAGTTCTTAGTTCAGTTGTTGTGTACTTCACATCACACATGTTACTTTCTATACTCTGGGCAGGCTCTATCTAGTGGTCTTGTACCCACAGGAGGCACACCGTTATTATCGGTCAGGTCCCTGATCTCTGCTCTCTCAGAGAGGGCAGGCTTGGTCTCACAAACTCACACACCCCCCACCACACAATTATTATTGAAATGCTTAGTAGTCCCACAACTTAAGTTCAACACACAATTGCTTCCCCCACTTAGAGTCTCAAGTTTTTTTTTTTTGATTTAAGAGCTGTATCCTTTTCTATTTTTCTTTACTTCACGAGTCGACAGAGTCAGACACAACACACACAGCCCCCTGAATTCAGTGTGCACTGTTTTTGCTTAGTTCTCCCTTCTTTTTTTCTCTAAATAAACCTTTTTTTTTTTAATATTTTTATAATCAGCAGATTGTTTTCTTAGACAGAGACTCTGCTCTCGCCACAATAAGCAAACACCTTTGTGCTCCTTTTTTTAAAAAACAATCTCTCTCTCTCTCTCTCACATCCCCCTCCCCCCAGATTTCAGATCCTCCTACTCTCCCGCTTGCTTGGTGCTCCACAACTCCAATATATATTTCTATTGTGTTCTAACTTCTCTCTCCAGGTACTACTACTGTACTGATTTGCTAGTGACTCGCGGCGCCGGCCCCAAATACACAGTTTGACTGTGAACAGTGAGGAATCGCCACCAAATGTTGCTCGAACAGAAATGAGATGTGCTCTCTCCGAGTAGTGAAATGGTGCATTTGCCAACGTGCGCCGAGCTACTGCCACTCTGCGAGCTCCAGTCCACCCCCAACCACGATCATCAATAGCCAGGACTGACAGGCACTGTACCATCAGCTATAGGCTGCCTAGCCTGTCAGTCTGGCTATTTTTGACCAGTCGTGAGCACGTTTCTTCTTGGCGCCTCCCCGAGTGCCTGCTGGTGCCCGGTCTCTGTGCCCGACTGCACAGTTAAGTCAGGACATGGGGCACGGTGGCACGTGGCTGTGGTGCACGCATTCAACAATGCTGCAGCTGAGCCATGTGACCGCACAAAGACCGCACAGGTGACTCCGAAGTCTAGCCTGGCTCTCTCCATCAGAACCTGGGAAGGACATCTAGTGGCCAGCGAGGGAAAAGCAGGTAAAAACCTTCAATTTTTAAACTGCAGCACGGTAGTCCATGGGACAAGCAGAACTCTGGCATCTGCTTGTCCCCACATAAAAGATGATAGTCCGGGACATTGGGCTATAGGATTTGGCAAGCCCTGAGGGGACCCAGGACTATAAGCACCCAACTGGTGGACCAAGACTGTGGTAAACTTGGTCAGAATATCATTGAGGTCGATGACTGTGGACTATTGCACTGATGAAGGCGAGGTCGTCGGCACAGGGCACGATGACCCGTCCGACAGGGCCTGGGAGCCTGAAAAGCCCAACGGCCCAGGGCCTAGAAAAGCCATGATGGAGGGGCTGTTGTTGATGGACCAGGTGTCTATGAACTGGGGACCAATGACCTGAGGGTCGACAACTGGCCACCCTGAGAGGCAGGCAGCTGTGCTGTCGGTAGGGGCCTGGAAGAAACAGAGATCTGAATAGCTACAGTCGTCCATGTGGCTGCAACTGATGGAGTACCTCTGCAGGAAGGAAAAAAATGCCATTGGGAGCAGGAACACCACCAGGGGGAGTGATCCCGATCTCTGTCTTTCTTGTGTCTCCCCCAAGGACTTGTCTCAGGCCTTTGTGGCCTGGGAGCTCGATGAACCCGCTAGCGACTGAGAAGCAGGAACCCCTGCTCAGAACTAGCCACCAGTTGTTCCATCAGGAATTTCTTGAGAGCCTTTCTGTTTCACCTGAGGGTGGTTTGATTAAACTTCTGGCAGAGCTCACAATCCAAGACATCGTGGTCAGGCCCAAGAAAGCAGACACAGAGGATATGGTCATCTGAAGAGGCAATCTTCTTTCTGCAGCGACAGAAGAGAGAAGTAGAAGGTTTAACTCTCGACGTAAACAAGGTAAAGGAATCTCTTATAAAAAAGAGATTCTAAAAGCTAGGCAAAATAAAAGCTGTTGGCAAAAATAGTTGTAACCCCTAGATGGCGCTATCCCAGGGGCTACTACCCCTGCCTGATTTGCCACTAACAGGTTGAGGGGCCTGGATCCAATGGCGGGTGCCTCCACCCAGAGGTCAGGGTTTGCAATAGTTAAACTAACTTGGTCACAGCCCTCTGGGACACTGCAACCCCCCTTTCTTCCCACTAGTGGCCCACACAATATATCAGAATTACCTTCACAGTATACACTTACCCCAGGTCTGGTTCCGCACTGGGACCTCCGTGAAATGAGATACAGTTCAACAATCACAGTACAGTACTTTAACATAGACAAATACCTCAGGCAGTATAACTTTGCTGAAACAAGCAGCTCTGATTTATTGGGGGATATAACAAGGACAGGAAATCAGGTTAATTAGCTTATCACTCTAATAATCTACCTATGGCTCTGTGCAGGCCTATCCCTATCAGTTACTGTCCCTGGGTACCCAAGCCCTAGTGGCTAGTCCAAACCGTGGCAGCTGGTAGGGCCCTTTCACACAGAGAAAAGGAGAATTAAACAGTCAGCAGTACAGTAATTCCATTTGGATTTAATGTGGCAATTCAACAGGAGTGACCCTGAATTAGTACTCCGACCTCCAAATAAGATAGGGTCCTTCAATATCAGCAGGGCTACTCTTGAGCTCAAAGAGACTCTTCACACATTTATATGGTAAAAAAAAGAGTACTATACCAGGCAGGCTGCTTCTCTATCCCGATCGCAATTACTGCACAATCCCGGAGAACACACAGCAGATTCAGTTCCTGACAGACCGAGTGTAATTCAACAATTTCTCCAGTCTTCACAGGGTGAGCCTGGTTTCTACTCTTCAGAGATCCTTTGATTCTTTTCACAGGACGGATTCAGTCCTAACAAGCAGTTACACAAGCTGCAGACTGGAACTCTGGGCCTTACACACGTTTTTTGACTAAAACTGCACACTGAAAAAGCACAGGGCTCCTTCCTTCTTCACTGCCAAAGCTCAACTGAAACTCCAACTGACAAAACGGGCACTTCCTTTGAGTTCCTCCCAGCTCTTGACTGGATTGGCTGTCACTCACAATAGACTGCTGCTGTTGGTCCAAAAAGGCACTGAAGTCTAAACTACATCTCCCAGAGTCACTGCCCATACAATCCTCTTGTGGCTGGCTCAGATTATGAGTCAAGTTCTGATTCGTCCAAGGCACCGTTTTAGAGCTAGCTTACCCCACACTGATTGGTCCAGTTCAACGAGTTCAAAACTAGAATGGGGAACTAGCAGACACAGTTCTGACTGCAAAGAAAGCAGGTTAGACAAACTGTAATTTCATTATTACTCTAAATAATTTCTGGCAAACAGTTACATCTTTCAGATAGGTTCCCTTTGCACTCCTAGTGACTGCAAAATGAAGTGAATTGGCAGCAGCTCTGAGTGGTACTCAGAGAAGCACACAGTCCCCCATACAATCCAATTATGTCTGCAAGCAGACAGCTCTTAAAGAGACAGTACCAGAGGCTCTAAAACACTCACTGATAAATGGCTAAATGCCAAACACCATTCAGGCTTGGAGCATTCAAGCAAGCTCCTGGAAGTCTTTTAGGAACCCCATTTGCAGGGGTTACACCCTTCCTGGCCTGGGAAAGCTTGGCGTCAGCGTCAAGCAAGTACCCATAAGTTTCAACTGCAACCATATACATTTGCATTAGGCTCAGACATGTAATCATCAGTCAATATATCATTTTACCAAGAACACATTTCTGAAACATTGCATCGTCACTCTTTACACAGTATTACATACACATTGTACCATAACTCAAGTTATTACCTCTTGTACATGAAACCTGAAGAGAGGGGCCCTTCCTATCAGTTACCTTGGGGCTGGATGGGGCAAGGGCACCATACTTAGAGGGCAACACAAGTAACTTGGAGTTAGCACTGATGCTCAGTTTGGGCAATGAGCTCGGGGACACATACACTCCTTTATGGACAACATTGAGAGGCAAGTCCACAGGCCTCCCAAGTGAATCATAACTGAGGTGCACCACAGGCTTTACAGCTCGACCAGTCTTTCTAGGGGGAACTGTTATAGTCTCTGCACTCTGAGCCTCATTTTCAGCATTGTCCTCACTTGTCAGGGGTCTCCATGGGGTAGAGGCTAGAACTTGGGGCACTTTCAGCTCCAGGAGTTACAGTTTCTGAGTCCACAACATTTGGCTCGCATGGAGAGTTTCGGACACTGGCAGTGGACTGTCAGGGCACTCAAAATACTCTTCTTGTTCGGTGTATCACCAGTCTGCCCCAATCTATCATTTTCCTCCTGAAAGCTCAAACAGTTCAACCATGCACAATGATTCCATTTCATCTGATCTGATGCTACTTCACTTTCTGGGAGCATTGGCTCCAGGGATGAAGCTGGGGCTTAGACAGTCCAGAAGGCCCAGCTTTGTCTCCAGTATTGACTAGGGATTGCCCGAACAATTGACTCAGTTCGTAAGAAGGATAGTATTCAAAGTCACTCTCACTTTCTTCGATATGGACTGACAGTCATGCTCAACTGGGACTTGTGGAGGGGAACACTTTAACTTTGCTTCTGTAGGTGCAGACTTTCTTGATCTTTTCTTAGCAGCAGCTCTAGTCACTGGTCCAGAGGGGCATCTTCTAGGGGCTCAGACTCAATTAAGATTTGTCCAATGGGCAGTAAATGATTTCTATGCATTGTTTTTACATCTTTTGAATTATTCTCAGGCCTTACTTTGTACACTGGCAGATCATCTAGTTTGCCCACTACAATGTGAGGAGATGGTGCCATCTGTCAGCAATCTTGTGCTTGCCATGCAGTCCCAGATTTCTTAGCAATACCCGATCTCCCTCCTGGAGTTCCTGTGCTTTCACCTTTTATCATACTCTTCTTGTTGGCCAGATTTCTTTTGCAGCCATGGTTTGAGCCAGTTAGTGCACATGAGTTAGCTGGGCCTTAACTTTTGCACATACTGTAAATAGTTGTCAGCTTGAACCCCATCAGGAGAGACCCCAAACACACATCTACTGGTAGTCGAGCTTCTTCCAAACATCAGGCGGTGAGGGGAGAATCCAGTGGCATCACTTTTGGTGCAGTTATAAGCATGTACCAGGGTGCTAATTTGTTGGCTCCATCTAGGCTTGTCCTTTGGGTGCAGGGTGCCTAGCATATCTAGCAAAGTGCGGTTGAAACGCTCAGGCTGTGGGTCCCCTGGGGTGGTAAGGAGTGGTTCTGACTTTGCACTCCCCACAGAGAAAGCATCTCTTTGATCAGACGACTCTCAAAGTCTCTCCCTTGATCAGAATGGATTCTTTGTGGAGCCCCATAGTGAACAAAAAGTTTTCTACAAGTACTTTGGCTACAGTGGATGCTTTTGGTCTTCGTGGGAAAGCTTGGGCATATTCTCGTGAAATGGTCAGTGACCATCAGCACATTACTGATATTTCTTTGATCTGACTCCAAACTTAGAAAATCAATACAGACCAGCTCCATGGGTGCACTGGTGGTGATGTTAACAAGGGGGGCAGCCCTCTGGGGCAAAGCTTTCCTCTGTAAGCAGCGACTACAAGTTCGAATGTGTTGCTCCACATCAGCCCCCATCTTAGGCCAATAGAATCTGGATCTCACCAAGTCAAGTGTTCTGTCTATACCAAGGTGCCCCATGTGGTTGTGCAAGGACCTCAGTACTGAGTCTCGAAAGGCAGTGGGCAGCACTAGTTGTTGTTTGTCTACTTGTCCCCTCTGTCTACTGTTTCTCTGTATAACAGTTTATTGATCAGTTTCAACTTAGGACCTTCTTTGTATAACAGTGCAGTTCTCAAATCAGTGGAGCGTAATTGGACACATCTTTTCCTGCATAGGGGCTTCTAAAGCTGCTTTGATCATGGGATCGCGGGATTGAGCCCACCGAAACTGTCATTGTCCAGATGAGGCAGTGCACCAATGTCTATTGCAGAAAAGTGGCAAGCAGCAGGTATGCAATTCTCAGAGGCTCCCAAGCAATCCACCATGCAGTCCACTGCGCCGTGGACATTTGTTCCTCCCTGTCAAACTTCCGGCAGAGTGCCCAAATGTCAGGTTCTGCCAATCGGACCCAATCATTCTGGGGAACAGGCCTCCGGGAGAGAGCATCAGCATCTATGTGGTTCAGACCTGCTCGGTATTCGAGAGCATAGTCATATGTAGATAATGCAGAAAGCCACCTATGGCCAGTGGCATCCAACTTAGCTGAGGTCTGCACATAGGTCAAAGGATTATTGTCAGTTTTTACTAGTATTTTAGCCCCATACAAGTACTCATGGAATTGGTCAACAATAGCCCACTTCAAAGCTAGGAACTCTAACTTATGTACAGGATAGTTCTTTTCGGATGGGGTCAGGCTTCTACTGGCAAAGGCCACTGGTCTCAGGCCATTCTCGTGCTCTTGGTACAACACAGCCCCCAACCCTTGCAAGCTAGCATCAGTGTGCAGGATGTAAGGTTTTCTTGGATCGGCATAGGCCAGCACTGGAGCATGGGTAAGTTGATATATGATCTCATGAAAAGCAGTCTCACAAGCAGGAGTCCAGCGGCCCCAAATACTTCACTCGGATGAAAATACACTCTTCAGTCTTGAGGATGCTGACTTTTGGTATTTTTGTGGGTTGGGGATACCCTTGAGTAAGGTTAAGTAAAGGCGGATCACTCTTGAATAGTCCTTGATGAGGCCGATAATAACCACAGAATCCAGGAATCTTTGCAGTTCTTTTAGATTTTGGCTGTGGCCAGGTGGTCAAGGCCTCAACTTTACTTGGGTCGGTCTCTATTCCTCGGTGGATACTATGTGTCCCACATACTTTACTGATGTTTGAAAGAATTGACACTTATCAATGGACAGTTTAAGGCCAAAGTCCTCCAGTCGGTCCAATACCTTAAATAATCTGCTCTCATGTTCCTCCAGTGAGCTGCCAAACACAATAACATCATCTAGGTATACCAGGCACTCTAGTAAGTTCATGTCCCCACTGCACACTCCATCAATCGTTGAAAAGTGGCTGGGCGCCTTGAAATCCTTGAGGCATCCTCATGAATTCATAGAAGCCAAGCGGACAGATAAAGGCCGCCTTCTCACGGTCCTCTGGGGCCATCGGGATCTAGTACCACACTGGAGATCCAGCACAGAGAACCACACTTGCTCCTCGCTTAGGCAGTCCAAAGCATCCTGAATGCGGGCATTGTGTACTGATCAGGGATAGTCCACGGTTTAAGTGCGATAATCCACACACACCTTACTGTTCCATTCTTTTCCTCACTACCACAATGGGGAAGCATAAGGGCTTCTGGATTCTTGTATTACACCAGCAGCTAACATCTCTTGCAGATGCCGTCTCACATCATCTATGTCAGCAGGTGCCAGGCGCCGAGACCTCTCATGAAATGATCTTCGTCATGCAGCCGGATATTGTGCTCAGCTCCTTGCACGCATCCTACATCCCATTCCTTTAAAGAAAACACCTGGTCTCTCTGGGCAAGCTTCTCACTGATCCTCACTTTCCATTCAGCTGGCAGCGGGAGTCGCCGAAATCAAACAAGTCAGGCGTTACTCTGTCATTCTTCCTGAACTCTTGCTGCTGGGTAGCACTGCAGTGTCTGCACAATGCACATTAGCCAGGATGCAACCTCTGTTTACTCGAATGTCTCTTTCAGACACATTATGAACTTGGACCATTACCCTTCTGGCATAAGACTGGGCTCTAGCGGCAAAATACTAGGGCTTGACCAGCAGTCCCTCTGGCAATTTTCCATCGCCTAGTGCATCCAACATTAATATTTTATTCTTAACATCCTTTCTGATACGGACTCTCCCTGTAAGGTACACACTGCATTTGCCCAGGATCAGAGACTCGGGATCCTTCTTCCATACAATTCGACCGTTCCTCTGGTTCTGTTTTTCAGCATCTCTCTGTGCCTCATAGGCCTTCTTAATTAAACCGGAACTCTTAAAGCTCTACTAGTCTTTGACCCTGTTTTCATAACACAACTGTGCCAGCCTTCCGAACATATGAGCATTTGTTCCAATCAACAAAGGGACACCATCATACAGTCCAGTGGGGGACACACAAGGCTAGGGTCTCTACTTGTTCGCCACTCCAGCCACGGAGGTGGGGAAAGACAGCCATCGGATATACCCGGAATAGGGGTAGGCCTTCACTTAACCCCCATACATGCAGTCCTTCTAATGGTTGTAAGGGTACATCTGACAAATGCTTCTGATACCAATCCTGGAACATAATTGTCACTTGGGAGCCACTGTCTAATACAGCTCTTGTAGACACTCCATTCACCTTTACAGTGGTCTCCATGGAGCGACCCACTATTCTGGACCAGTCTGGAGAGGTGGTAGTGGGGGCCTGGGCAACTGACCTTGCCACAAAAGGACGTGAATTTGCATTTTTGGTGCCCTCACTGGGATCATGTCGTGCACCTCTTAACCACTGATTTCTTCTCACGCTCTCCTTGTAGCCTATATGCAACTTTGTCAGTGTCTTTTGGGACTGGCATTCCTTTTCATGTGCCCATCTTTCCCAAATTATAGCAAAACATACTTTCTGGAGTTTGAGCTGGCGGAGGCGCCACACTGGGGCCAGGCGGGGTATTACTAACTGGAAACCTTGGTGCCATCTCTGTCTGCGCGTGATAAGCATTTGGAGACATCTCGTCAGTTTCTCCACTTCCATGGTCAAGGAATCGAGTTCGGAGCTGTTATCAGCAGGAGATACATGGTGGGTACCCCCACCTCCATAGCAGATGCAGTCGGATATAGGTCAGGGGCCCGTACTTGCAGGCTAGCCTTCATAAAGGACTGTTTTTGAATTCCGGATCTCTCTCAACAGTTCGCCCCATTGTGACATATCTTTTCCTTGTCAGAGCACTCATTGACTGCCAACCTCTGCCCCTGAACTTCACTTGATGGGTCACCCTCAGTCACTCGGGTCGTAGCCGCAGCTATTGGTGCAGGTCCCTCGGTCGTCTTTTCTCAACTCCTCAGATTTCTCTCATTAACTCATCATAGGAGGGTGGGGATTCCAGTCGATCTGCCAGGCGTAACTGAAGCAACAGCAGTTCTGAGAAGGGGCAGACTTAGGATCCTGTCCAGCCTGGTTCGGTCCAGTTCAATCGCTGGAAAACTACCTTTTCTGAGGCATTCTTGCAACAATTTTTCCAGCCGAGATACAACACAGACAACAACTCCTTGGTACTGTTGTGCATCTCTACTCTCTCACCATAGGTCCTCATCAGAATCTGGGCTCCCATACATTCTCCAAGGCCTCAAGATAGGCCTGTGCAGTCGCTTCAGGGTTACTGGCCCGTTAGTAGGATGGTAGCCAGGCAGGACCTCCGGAGGCTCTCACTAACCTCTTTCGCCGCTTTCCCGAGCATTGCCATTCTAGCACTTGGGGCAACATAGTCTATCCAGGTCTCCCAGTCATCCTCCCTTGGGGGTGGGAGGGTGCCAGGAAGATCCTCAACCTCGGTAAGAGTCTTGACTAATGGCAGGTGCAGAAATAGGAGTCTGCATTGGTTCAGCCACCATTACGGGCACTGGAGCAGGAGAGGGTGTTGGGGGAGGAACACCCCCAGGTGGCAAGAATAGTTTCTTCAAGTCCTCCACAGTTTTCCCCTCTTCCAGCAACCATTCAGCAAATTTCTCCTCAAAAGTTTCAGATAGTCGTGGGGGCTGATTCCCCCCCGGGTCTTTACTGTCCTTAGTTATCACTCTCCAAGCAGTGAGGGCTCCCTCTGGGGTAATGGTCTGTGGCACTTTGGAGCTATCTATGGGATCCTTAAACTCTACTAGGGCCAGGAAAGTGTGGGTGAGCAGATTAGCATGCCGACCCACCACCACAGGGTTTTGTAAACCTTCCACCTTGGAAAGTACTCCTGCACAGTGTCCGTGTTGATACCCAGGGGATGTCCAGGATAAGCATAGCATTTTGGGGTCGATCTCCTCCCCAGTACACCACTCCACCAGGTGCACAGCCACTTCTGTCGGGTACCCATTTTTTCTTAACAGTGGTTCATGAATATGGCCACCAGAGGACACACAATCCCAGCGGTGAGCCTCCAAGATGTAACCCTAGATGGATGCTATCCCAGGGGCTACTACCCCTGCCTGATTTGCCACTAACAGGTTGAGGGGCCTGGATCCAATGGCGGGTGCCTCCACCCAGAGGTCAGGGTTTGCAATAGTTAAACTAACTTGGTCACAGCCCTCTGGGACACTGCAACCCTTTCTTCCCACTAGTGGCCCACACAATATATCAGAATTACCTTCACAGTATACACTTACCCCCAGGTCTGGTTCCGACACTGGGACCTCCTGTGAAATGAGATACAGTGCAACAATCACAGTACAGTACTTTAACATAGACAAATACCTAGGCAGTATAACTTTGCTGAAACAAGCAGCCTGATTTATTTAGGGGATATAACAAGGACAGGGGAAATCAGGTTAATTAGCTTATCACTCTAATAATCTACCTATGGCTCTGTGCACAGGCCTATCCCTATCAGTTACTGTCCCTGGGTACCCAAGCCCTAGTGGCTAGTCCAAACCGTGGTAGCTGGTAGGGGCCCTTTCACACAGAGAAAGGAGAATTAAACAGTCAGCAGTACAGTAATTCCATTTGGATTTAATGTGGCAATTCAACAGGGAGTGACCCTGAATTAGTACTCACGACCTCCAAATAAGATAGGGTCCTTCAATATCAGCAGGGCTTCTCTTGAGCTCAAAGAGACTCTTCACACATTTATATGGTAAAAAAAAAAAAGAGTACTATACCAGGCAGGCTGCTTCTCTATCCCGATCGCAATTACTGCACAATACGCGGGAGAACACACAGCAGATTCAGTTCCTGACAGACCGAGTGTAATTCAACAATTTCTCCAGTCTTCTACAGGGTGAGCCTGGTTTCTACTCTTCAGAGATCCTTTGATTCTTTTCACAGGATGGATTCAGTCCTAACAAGCAGTTACACAAGCTGCAGACTGGAACTCTGGGCCTTACACACGTTTTTTGACTAAAACTGCACACTGAAAAAGCACAGGGCTCCTTCCTTCTTCACTGCCAAAGCTCAACTGAAACTCCAACTGACAAAACCGGGCACTTCCTTTGAGTTCCTCCCAGCTCTTGACTGGATTGGCTGTCACTCACAATAGACTGCTGCTGTTGGTCCAAAAAGGCACTGAAGTCTAAACTACATCTCCAGAGTCACTGCCCATACAATCCTCTTGTGGCTGGCTCAGATTATGAGTCCAAGTTCTGATTCGTCCAAGGCACCGTTTTAGAGCTAGCTTACCCCACACTGATTGGTCCAGTTCAGCAGTTCAAAACTAGAATGGGGAACTAGCAGACACAGTTCTGACTGCAAAGAAAGCAGGTTAGACAAACTGTAATTTCATTATTACTCTAAATAATTTCTGGCAAACAGTTACATCTTTCAGATAGGTTCCCTTTGCACTCCTAGTGACTGCAAAAATGAAGTGAATTGGCAGCAGCTCGAGTGGTACTCAGAGAAGCACACAGTCCCCCCATACAAACTAATTATGTCTGCAAGCAGACAGCTCTTAAAGAGACAGTACCAGAGGCTCTAAAAACACTCACTGATAAATGGCTTAAATGCCAAACACCATTCAGGCTTGGAGCATTCAAGCAAGCTCCTGGAAGTCTTTTGGGAACCCCCATTTGCAGGGGGGTTACATAGTACGAAACTGCATCAGAGCTTCCGCGCAGACCCATGCGAACAGAGCTGACAGTGAGAAAGAATTGAGGAGGGAGCGGGGCCGCTCACGTCTGTATAGGGTTGGTGACATTGGTGTGGGCGGCCTCAGTGGCACTGCTGAGAATCTTCTGTGTGGATCCTGCTTCACTGACAGAGGAATTCCATATGTGTTACCTGATGACTGAGATACCCCAGAAGATAATTTTTTCTTCTTCTGGCTCTGCTCAGAAGACCTCATTTATGCTATACTGCAAGCCCATCAGAATACTGCTGACAATCAGACAACTTTGTCCATCATACTCAGCATTAAGACACTCCAGGCCAAAGGAGTGAGTCCTGAGCAGAAATCCTGTTGCCCCCGCAGCATAATTTTAAGGGATTCTTACCGGACATAACAGTCACAGAATGGTGAAGATAAGTCTGCCACTGTACCTAGTCTGAGTAAAAAAAAAAATCCCTGACCAAAAAATTAAATTACCTAGTTTAACTAATAACTAACTAACCAAGAAAATGAAAAAACACAAAAAAAGTGACAGAAATAAACGAGACAAATGAAACTAGAATGCTGTTTGATAGAATGAAGATGTTCTGGTCCTTGATGCGATGAGTTGTGGGCTATGATAGCAGGAGACTAAAGGAACAAATGCAGTTGGGGATGGTGCGGCTTTACATGCTGTGGCACATGTTGTAGTACACTGGTGCTGTGCCCTGGCCCCAATTTTCCAGTTGAGTGCTAGTGTCTCAGCCCTAAGACATAAACACTGTGGTTCTATGAAGGAAACTGAATCTAGGAAGATACAGTGTTACTAAACACCAAAATAAATGACAAAATGTATTACCGAATAACAAATGTTGCTGATTTAAGTGCTTTGCACTGCTACTCAAAATCAAAACCAAGCAGTGGGCATATTTTTAAGAGCTAATTTAACTACAACAATACACGCTATACTCCTGTATTATGATTTTGACTTAAAATTAAAAAAAATCCACATGAACTCAAAGTATGATCTCTAAAGGGTTGAGCTTAGAAACTACAATGACATAAAAATGTTTAATTTTTTGTGGATCGGTTCATTTTCAGTTAATCAGCATTTGTTACGACCTATGCTGGGAATGCACGTCCCCTTTTTCCTTACAGCTACCATGCAAGCAACAACTACTGCAAAAGCTACTACAACTAGTTACTTACTAGAAAATGTTTAACTTGAATGCATAAAGAAATATATACTTTAAATTTCACAACATTAACTTGTTTGAAGTTCATGTAATGTTTGGTTTCGTGCACTGACCCTCCCATTTTATTTACTTTATAAATCATTCAAAGTTCAGTATGTGTAGACATCAAAAGGTAATTTTCAATTCAAATGCTGTAGGAGGACAAATCAGTGCCATTCTTCTTGCCTTGATTTACACAAGTTTTTTTTTTCCTTCTAATTAAAGCTGTATACTCTTCCTCCTAATATTTAGACCACATGAATTGAGACATGCCCATTGTAGATTTATACAATAGAGGCCCAGGATTAGTCCCCATGGCAACCAAAACTAGGCCTTTGACTAAGAGCTTCAAATAAATTGCTGGATTTTCTGCAGGTAAATTGAAAGGAATTATATATAGCTGGATATCCAACTCATGTTTCTGAGGAAAAAGAATTTGAAAAGATTTCTTGGTGCCTTTGAATACCATCTGGCTACTGGTATGTTCAACAGACTCACTTGGAGTCCCAATAAGTTCCATTCTTTAGAAAGTTATTTCTTAAGGCTCCAGACTGTTGATGTTATAAAGAAGTAAGGAGAACACGGTAACATAATAGTACACTTACAGCATTATATAACTTAATACTGCTTCATTTCATCCTGATCATAATTTAGAAAGCTGATCTTTTATAACTTTGAAATAGGTACAGCATATTGTTGGGCCAAGAACCTTATCCTCATGTATGCAAAAACTTTTAACTTAATAACAGCAAACCAGCATATCATTATAACTCTCCAAGTCTGGGACTGGTCTGGCAATGCAACAGCAGCACTTTGCAGACCTGGGGAAACTCGAGTTTGATTCCAACCCAAGGATACCCAGGTTTTACTCAGATCAGCAGAGATCTGGGTTTGAGTCTGACATTGGGATACTCGAGTTTGAGTCCTGCCTGGGGAGATTCAGGTTTTATTTCTACCTGGCAGGTTTGGGTATAATGTAGACAGGTTTGATTCCAACCTGATTTAGCCCAGGAATAATTCCCACATGGGGAAACCCAGGTTTGATTCTAACATGGGACACCAAGATTTGATTCTCACCTGGGGAAATCCGAGTTTGATTCTGACCGGGGGAAACCCAAGTTTTGAGTCTGACCTAGGGAGTCCAGAGTTTGAGTCTGACTTGGGGTGACCAGGGATGGATTCCGACCTGAGGAGATCAGGGCTCAATTCTGAACTGGGGAGACCAGGGTTTGATTCTGACCAAGGGACAAACAGGGTTTGATTTCGACCTGCGGAAAACAAGGTTTGATTCTGAGCTGTGGTGATCTGGGTTTAATTTTGACCTACTATAGGCAGATGCGGGTTTCAATCGGAAGAAAAACAGGTGTGATTCTAACCTGCTGAACACCCTCCTTGGGCAGGTAGGACTCAGGCAGCACCTTGTAGGTAATATATTCAAGCTGTAGGAAAGAAGGTGGAGACTTCTCACATTTAGCAACCCCTTTAGTAGTGGCACTAATGTACGGGTGCATAGATGCATGTGCTTTTACCTTTGGCTTGGCCTTAGGGTGTAACATAGTAACTCACACATGTGGGAAAGGGACATGGGAAGAGGGGGGAGAAATAATGAGTAAAATGAAGGGACGAGGGAATCCCTCACCACTCCCAAGTCAACAGTCCTTACATCCCAAGTAACTAACTGCCTCTGGATCTTCCCCATCTTAGGCATATCCCATGAAGAGAGGGTTGGGCGGGAAAGCCTACACTGGAAGTCACCAAACTAGAACATAAAAGTCCTAAATTGAGCCTTACTTCATCCAGTAATAAAAGAAGTCTGTCCCGCTTTGTCTTTCCTTTTAAATATAATCCCTTGTTTGTGTCGTCTGTGGTCCTCTCACTGAACCATGACATGTATTTAACCATGTTCCAACTTGTGCATATAGCTAGTCATTCCAACAGGCTTTGTTCACAGTAAAATGGGCTGACCTAGCAGCTATTCATTCTGCACCAGCTCAAGTTCTCTTTTTTAGTGAAACTTTAAACACATTTGCAACCTAATCAGTGACCTGAAGGAGCATCAATGAGGGTTAAGGCTTTAAAGATTTCAACGGCCTCCACCAAACTGGATAAATATTCAGTTTCACTGGGATCCAAAACAAATCCACAAAACAAAACCAAATTCAGGCTACAGCAGGGCCGCTGCAGTAATCAATATTAATCAATAAAAATGCAGAAAAGAAACATGCACATGTATTGATGCAACGTATCAAAATGAGGGTTGAGACTTCATCGAAAAACAAAATCTTTCCATACTATTGAGCATACTGTTTTTTTTTTAACTAAAGTAACTTACTCTTTTACATAACTGAATACATGAACAAATGCCATTGTCAGAAATAAATATTACTTAAAACAATATACTTTCCTTGAAGACTGGCGACGTCAACAGTCTGGTATTATGGTGAAATTTACATAATGATGCTCAAATAAGCACTCTGAAAATGTTTTATAAGTTTTTTTTTTCACCCTTTAAGCAGTCCTTTGATACCCCAACCCCCCGAGCACAACTGGGAAATAAAATTTCACAAAAAGTCTATACAGCAGACTCTCACTATATCACAGACATTTGAAAAAATGCAGCTGCCTATTATAAAATCCAAAATTGGTTTACTGGCAATTGCTCCCACTGGGGACTGAAGTTGATACAGATATAACACATAGACTATATAACAACATGAATACACACAGTAATGTGGGAGAATTACACAGAAATACAAATTGAATTCTAGTTTAGCTCCCAGCCCTGTTATCTCTCCTCCGTCTTCCACTTCCACCCCTTCCTCTACTCGCTCTGTTCCTTCTCTATCCTCTGTTTTATTACTTCAGCTGGACAATCTGCATTATCCTCTTGCCCTTCCACCTCTGGTAGCCTCCCCCTACCATACTCTCCTCCTCCTCCTCTAAAAGTTCTCTGGAACATTTCCTCCCATACGTGTTCCTGCATTTAGCACACACCTCCGCCCCACCCCCTCCCCAGCTACTGACATTGTGCTGGCTCCCTGCTTCTTAAAAACTATGACATATCCCTCCCCCCAGCAATAATTATAGTGTATTGTATATATTTGCTTCAAGTTTATTGCAGGAAAACGCTGTTGAGCAAGCTCATTCACAAGGAGGTCCTGAGACATTTACACATACATATCATTATTACTCATTCACAAGGAGGTCCTGAGACATTTACATATCATTATTACTCATTCACAAGGAGGTCCTGAGACATTTACACATACATATCATTGTCACATAGATAGGAGTAATTGTATATAGGTAAACACAGTGAGTACATGTAGTCCAAGAGTTATACAACTTGGTAATTTACCTAGCAGCTACAACATAGCAGCGCTTCCTCCCGAGTCTCAGTTCTTTTACTGAACGTTTTGTGTCTGACTACATTTTCCCTTCTTGTTTTGATTTTCTGTAAATAAGCTTCGTTTATTTGCTTTCCCTGGGCCATTATATTATTTTATTTGCCTGTTTTTCCCTATCCATGTGTAATCCCCCTCTCCTCCAGGCTGCACCTGGAAACGAGCTTTAGCTCAGTGTGCCTCTTCTGGATAACAGTTCAGACTACAAATACATAGATAATTATAACTAAATAAACAGAATATGTTTTTGTGGAACTTGTGTTTTTTAATTTTGCTGTTTTAGTAGTGTGGTGCTATTTAAAAGCAATCACCTTGAAACTCACTCAAAGAACGTTAGCAAGGACACATTCCTGTATAAAAGGCCACACCACTTGTTTCTCTCCCGGTAATTTTTTTCACTAACATTTATCATTTAACATTTATGTCAAGATCATTAACTTACCTAAAGAAGAACATGTATAAGGCTGCTGTAAAACAAAACAACAGGACCTAAAAGAGGAAATAAAAAAGTTTATTTTAACAATAGTTACCAAAACTGCACCAGATGTTGCAACAGTCATGCACAACAGTATTTCTATATGTTTCAGGTATTAGTGGCTGCGTGCAGACTAGTGATACTTACAAACCATTTTTAGAGAGGATTTGTCTTTACAAGTTAATAAAAGAACACAAATGCAGGGATGCTTCGTAAGGTTTTGAAATTCTGCAAAACATTTTTGCTTCTCTGAAACAATATGCAACACAGCTCACTAAAATTTGTTTTAAAACACAATGCGGCAAGACTATTTTTAGTGCATGTCTAATAAAATCTAAATTCAGAGCAACAATTGTGCTATAAGCAAGCCCCGGGAGCTGGCAAACCTCACTATGAGTTCAAGGGATGACTCCTCGAGGCCAAATTACAATCCTTTTACTTCCTAAATTGTGGGACGCCAACATTTATGAAAATATAACTACAAAAATCACAGGGCGATGACCCAGACCCAGGAGCTCTGAGGATTTTTTTTTAAAGTGTGCCTGACTGATGCTGTTTAAAACTGAAACAAATAATGCAACATTGAAATATAAGCAGTGATCTGTGTGTAAACTGAAGAAATTTCATGACATAATACTGCTTTAACATGCTCAAAGTCACGTCCAGAAAAACTGTTAACCAATCACTGAATAGTTCTCCTCTGGATCTTTCAGGCTGGCACCAGCTACAAGTGTAATTTTATACTGCTATTTTCACAACAGTTTTGAGTGGTGATTGAACAAATGCTAAGCTAATAGCAGGTGGAACTGTTTACAGTTTTAAAGATCAGGCTCTCATCTCCAAAATATGTATATACTTTGAACCAATTTTAGATGAATATATTTTCCCCCAATTAAAAGTCTTGTTTTTGATCTAGCCAAATGTCAGAGCCAATGTTTAAGTCATATGAAACAGAAATGCATAATTATTAGACTACAATATTACAAATTATGAAATTAACCTTTTTCTCCAAGTTCAGTTTTTGAACTAAACTAGCAGTATCACATTTAGAAAATGAAGACCATACTGTGAAAAAGTCATCAAACTAGACCAAGTCATACTGTCAGAAAGAGTAAGTTAATACCCTACTAACAAATTCTGTATTCCAGTATAATCTTTCTGATGAAGAAGTAAACACATAAAAAATATTTTTTTTCATAGTTGTCCTTATCTACTTATAAGAACAGTAAGATCTAGCTGGCCCGGTGGTGCTGAGGCACTGTACGCCTCACCTCGTGCCATGCCGATGACCTGTGTTTGGGAGCGAGCGTGGGTCGACGCGGGTCGGCAGGGGTGAAGAAGGATGGAGCGTCTTCGGACAGCTCTCTTTCTCTGGGGTGGAGGAGCTCCCAGCAGTCGACGTTTGCCTGGCCCCTAGCGGTGGCTGGGGGCTGGCACACTAATGCTGTGTCTACAAGGCAGGGCAGAGCAGCAGCTGTCAGACGCACTGTGGGTGGACGTGCGCATAGTATGTCCTCCGACGGCACTGTATGCTCCACTGCCAGGAGGGAGAAAAAGTGAAAAAGAAAGCATCCTGGCCGAGCAGCTTGATGGCCGTCCAACAGAACACCGGCTCTGGGGGCATCGCCTGAACTGAATCCGGACAGGGTGGGTGAGTAGGGGGCTCCCCACCACCTCACTGTGGGGGATAAGCTGCAGGAGAAGAAGGCGAGGGCCCCAAGGGGGTGCGGTGTAGACGGATGGCAGATGGAGTCCCATGAGGATGCAAGGTAAAAAAAGGCAGCGGTCCAGGTATACCAGGAGAGAAACAGTATAACAAAAAAAAAGAACAGTAAGATCTTCCACATTGGAAGTTATGGACTATGAATCAGTTTGCATAGGCCCTTGGCTTCTCCTCAGCTAGTACTTACTAAACCTGTCCATAATCTAAAAATATTTACACTTATGCTGTGTTCATGTAGGGTTACAGCTCTCGGGTGTGCAGCACAGCGATGCAGCCATTCCCAGCATGTCCACACACTGGAATGTTGCCGCCAGGTTGTCTCCCATCCCCTATCCTGGTATTTTTTAAACCTCCCTCTGCTGCCCTCACCTGTCTCTCCTACTTGAACCTAGTACTGGCTTTCTCACATAGAACATAGAACATGACCGTTGCATTTTCTGTGTTGATCTGGACTGAGTGAGTGGCCACCATCGAGAATGCTTGTAACATCAGGGCAGCTGCCCTCAACTCAAGCACACTGATTCAGAGACATTTCTCCTGTATTGAACACAGCCTATGTGCCTGCAGCTCCACCAGGTGAGGAGCTCCCTAGCTCAAGAGGGAAGTATCTTTTCTAAGGACCAGCAGCAGGAATGTGGGACAATGGGTATCCTCTCCGGGAGATGCTCAGGAACCATCTAGCAGGACACTGCAGCCATACCTGTCAGCTGCTACGAATCTGGCATAGCACTCTGATTTTTACACTGAAATTTAACCTTGCTCTGCAATGGTTTACTGATGTGTTTAATAAAGTAGATATGAATAGCAAATGTTGCAGTGCTTCCCTGTGCCCTTTAATGGTAACAACAGTAAGCATATACTGTCAGTCAGTCCAGAGCACTGACAAATGCCATTAAATTAACCAGAAGACTATCACTGTGTCACCCAATCTGAAACACAATTCATAGAATACATGCCATGGATGTACAGTACATTAGGAATCCAAAGTCATCTGGGATCAACGCACTAATGTATCTGGATGATATTAGTGCAACACAAGCACTCTAGTTGCTACCTGTCACCATCAATATATAGTACTAATTCAGCCTCCTAAAAACCTACTCTAAAATACATGTGGTTCCAGCCTGAAGAAAAAATTATACATACAGGCACAGGGCTTGGAAACTGGGCAAGTCTTAAAGTAATCGTATTACAAAAGCCTGGCTGGACAGACAGTACAGCTATTCATCAAGAGCATCCCCAAATGTCAGACAGATCTGAGAGATATAGGTACATTTAATGTTCGGTAAGGGGCTTGTCCAAGAGCAGAATTGGATACCACTCCATACAGTCAAGTACTAGCCAAAGAATTCTACATTATTGGATAAGGGTCCACAGGCAAAATGATAAAAGACTCTCACAAATTGGCTAAAAAAAATGATTCTCTAAAAGCTAAAAAAAATGTTTCATATTGTTTGAACTGGTTTAAAAGGATGGAAGCATGCCTGAACTGTCTGGGTCTGGGACATTACTGCTGATAAGTTGTTTAAATCTAAGTGCGAAAGATGCAGTTTAAAATACAAGAAGCCACAGATTAAAATTAAAGGAAGATATAGTAAAGACAAATACTAGACACAACTATTTCACTCAAAGGGTTGTGTTATTGTGGAAGTGTCTCCCAGAAAGTGTTTTTTTTTTTTTTAACTTTGTTAATTCAGTTGACATCATATAGCATATACCATATTGCATTTCAGAATACAAGTACACAAGGTTGACCTGTCAGTGCCGTGGTAGCCCTATCACTATTCCGGCCATATGGACAGAAGAAGGTGGCCATGCTGGGCTGCCGTCTGTGAGTGCTCTGAGCGGAGCCGGTTTTCTAACTTTCTGGTGGCTCCTCTACTGCTCTTTTGTTGCTCCTTTTAATCTTTTTGGGAGAATCTACGATTCTGGGACTAGCGTTGTGTCTGGAAACTTTTAATTAAATTTTAGTTGGTTAGTAGTAGGACAAAGTGGTTAGGTAGGGTCGGGCAGTGATGAAGACACAGGAGGCAGAGTTTTTATTTTTAGGGAGTTTGTAGCAGTGTATGCCGTTTGTGCTGCGACTACTTTGCAAGGAGATTCATGAGCTGGTTACATTGCAGATCTCACCTGTTACATTGGAGTGTCGGAGTGGTGGCTGGAACATCAACAACATTCACTGAGGATTGAATTTGCAGTGCATGTGAGGAAGCATTCAGAGGTGTGTGTGTCAGCGGTCGCTTGGGGAGGACTGTTTTTGGTAACCAGGAGGTGGGAGCACCGTTCTGTCCTGGGATAACCTGGGGCTCCTTTCTTTGTGGCTGTGTCGACTAGATCACCAGGCTACAGTTGAAAGTTGACTGGAATCATCTAAGTGGTAAGAACATCACAAAGAATAACGGAAAACGCTGGCACTGAGTGCCTGTGACGGTGGCTTTATGGGTGTGTGTCGGCAGTCGTTTGAGGAGGAGTGTTTGGGGTAATTGGGAGGCATGGCAGTGCAGTGGCAGATTCATGCATTGGTGCACGTGCGCGCGCCACCCCCTTTTATGAGAGGGGTGTGTGCCACCCCTGTGATTAGTCAAACACGCTTTGAAATTGAATGATGATGGTATGTGTCTTCTAATCTTCCTCAGAATTCAAAAAGAAGCAACAGACACTTACAAGGGGGAAGACACATACCAGTTCTGTATGTTGTAAAACCAGCAGGGGTCAGCACCGGTATATGACAGTGGGTCCCAGCTAGAGCTGACAGAACCAAAATTTACAACCCCATTAATACAGGGATTGGTCCAGCACTCCATTCCTGAGTGTTTCACATGCACACAGTGTGGGCACTGGAGGCTGGAAAAATCCTTAGCAATTCTGGCTTAAGGAATGTTTTCATTCCCATCGGCATGCTAGCAGTCCTGAGGTGTATAAGATTTGGCCTCATGACTGCTCAATCTATACTGCTGTCTTACTTACTTTATCCCCTAAATTCCACTCCATTCATCTGATAGTGCCACCAGCCCATTTCACTGACTGCCTCTGCCTGCTTCCAACCCATTTCCCATTAGCACTGCTGCCGGAATCTTCGGAGTGCTGCATGCTACTAGCCACAAGTGCAGGTAAGTGAGTCAAATTAGTCAGTCTGAAAACTCTATTCTTTTAAAAGTTCAGCAGCACAGTCGAGCGCGCATTTAATGATTACAGGTGCATGCTGGTAATGTCCAGTCTTTGGGGGTTTTATTTTACTAACTTGCTTTGACTTGTGCACAGTCTCAGTCTCCCAAACCATGTTGCCCCGGCTGTCTGGTTAACATTTAATTTTCTTTTAAAGATAATGCTGTCAGGACAACCTGATGGATCTGGTGTTTGATCAGAATAGGGAACAAGTGCAAAATTGGTTTCTGATGGACATCTTTCATCTGAACAATCATTTGGAAGATATCCATTTTTCAAAACTTTAGTTGTTGGCCTGCAAGTCCACAAAGGCACAGTGGAACCCTGAAATACCTGAGACATCTTGGCATTTGTAGAAAGCAGACGGCCAGGTTAACTCTGTCCAGCAGGTACTGCATGACTCTAAAGAGTGAAAGACTTTTCCTTCATTCAAACTGATAAGAACATCTTGGTTTTCCAGTTATCTAAACTTAGTCTTCTAAACAGCATGGGACCCTTGGACAAGAGTATCAGTTTGTAATACTGTACTTATGATTTTAATGATCTGGTTTTACTCTTTGTAATAATTAGTAATTTTATGTATTACCCCAATTTAGCCCCTGTTTATCTGGATGTACACTACAACGAACACTGCCCAAGTCTTGCCACACACCCATGTGAGGCGCAAAAATCACCTCATGATCACCCTGGCTCTGTCAGTGCTGAGAAGACAAAAGTTTCAGAACCAGAGAAATCACGGAGCTCATGCCCACAGGTATAACACCAACAAACACATCAAGAAGTAGATTATTTTGAACCACACTGATATCAGAAAAGTCTCAATTTTTAAATGTTTCCTATTAATGATTGTGACTTTCCAGATTCAGTGTGGTTCAGGTAATCTACTTTTTGATGAGTTTTCTGGTGTTATACATCTACCTGTAGGCATGAACTCAACACAATTTCTCCGGTTCTGAAACCTATTTTTTTTTTTCTTAGCACTACCATGCCCCCCCCCCACACACACACACATACTGAAAACAAGGAAATCAAAATTCTGCATACATCATACAGGAGTGAAAATTTCATTAGACTGTGCTTGTATTAAATGAAAAAATATGATGTTACACAGAGACATGTAGATTTGGTATCATAACTTGATTTTGAAAGCTGCCTCGTCAGGGACGGGAAGGAAGATATGGACATGCCTGGTTGTTCTAGCAGTAAGGAAAAGAGGAAATTGTTTTACCAGGAAAGGTACACTAAGCTGAAGCTTGTTTCCAGGTGCAACCTGGGGGCACAAGGAAGTTAAGTGACTTGCTTAGGGTCACAGTACGCAAGCAGGGGTTGTGGAGTTCAAACCCAGGTTTCCAGGTTTTCATCAGCTCAGTGCCCTTAACCACTGCGCTATACTGCCAGAACAATCAGACATGTCCCCCCAAATCGATATGTCCATGTGAGGCAGCCATTACTGTTTGCAGCTGCTTTGTGATGGAAAGGGACCTAGGAGGGAGTAGTCAATACTTTGCTCCTGAAACTGCGCCTAAAATGCCCCAAAAATGCACCATTCCACACCTACATTTTCAAAATTTCCTGGGGGGCATGCCCCCAGGACCCCCCTAGAGAGGTTTGGTTTTCGTAGTCAAGTGCGCCCCCCTTCTGTCAATTCCTGGATCCACCACTGTGGTAATGGAAACTCCATCTGTCCTAAGAAAACCCAATCTCTCCTTTCTCTGTGGCACTGGCTAAATCACCTAGCTGTAGTAGAAAGACCCCTGACTGTAACCTTCTAGCAGCTACATTGATTCATTACCCTGGACTGTAACTGGGCATTTTACCAAACAATGATGAGAGCAGCGTTTTGGTTCATTACAGTCTTATACTGTATGTGCCACAACAGATAAGAGATTTGACTTTTCTATCTATGCGATCTGAGTCTTTGTTGGTGAGAGAAGCACAAAACTTAAAGGTTCCATATTGTTTCTGACTTTCAAATTCCCCTTGTTGTCTGACCATATACTAGCAGGTGGAAATTACCGAACCGCAAGACAGGGTGGTGGTGTGAGCACTGCTCTGCTGCTTCTCTGTTTTGGGACCTTATCTATCACTGAGGGTGATTTGAGACTAAAAGAGTTGTTCTACTGGGACTTGGTGTATTTTTGGACAACTTCATTCATATTTGCAAATATCTGTTTGGACTTTTCAGGTTCAATCGGGAGCAGAACTTTATTCTCAGTACATTCATTATCTGATTCTCCCATTATCTGTGGTTTAGTTTACTACATTGCTGGTGGGCGGTGAGGGTTGAGTAAGGGGGGAGAAGGTTTAGTTATTGAATGGCTGTGGTGTGTTTGTGGTTAGGGGTTTTGATTTGTATTTAGAGAGTGACTGGTTAATGTGTGTTTTAGTCTGGGTTTTCTTTAGTTTAATAATTTTGATACTGTTTTAATTATAATTTATTGAATAGTGTGAGAATAAGAAATGTGTTTAGGGCTTGGGCCCCCATGTAAAATCTATGCTGTGTCCCTGCTGTCTGACCTCCACCCCTTTGTGGAAGTTCTCTTCCTGACAGTTGCAGTACGTCATTGTTGGGGGGCGGGTATTGTGAGGGGGCACAGGAGCATGCAGTAGGGTACGGCTGGTACAGCGGAGGAGAATAATATCAGGGTGGTATGGAATAGGAGGCGCCCTGGAGTTAGACAGAATTGAAAGTGGCCCAGTTTGTTTGGTTCCTGTCCCCAGGGTTCCCACTAGACAATATGGGCAGGTAGCTAGAGGGCCAGCAGTCTCTGCTAGTCCCCTTCAGGCAGTGCTGTGCAATGCCAGGTCGATGAGGAACAAGACCGCTGTTATGGCGAACTTGATTTCCTTGGTTGACCTGGCATGCATCACTGAGACCTGGTTGGGGGATGACACTGGAACATTTGTAGAGGCATTGGTCCCTGCTGGGTATTTCATGGTACACTGCCCGAGGAGGGAATGCAGTGTCGGAGGAGTGGCCATCACTTTTGCTGTAGATCCAGTCTGAACTTCTCCATGCTCCCAGTGGGTTCTACCTGATCATTTGAATGTGTGGCAGTGTGTGGGGTCCAGGTGCAGGTTGCAGGATTCTTCTCATTTATCATCCTCCGGGATCCAGGGGAGAATTCCTGCAGGAGGTAGCAAACTTTGTCGCCGACAGGGTGTTGGAGTCCCCTAGAAGGTTAATTTGGGGGTATTTCAACGCCTGGATTGATGATGAATCCTCGCTTTTCGGTTACCACCTCATCCAGATGACGACATCTCTGGGCCTGACACAGGTAATTACCTCTGCAATCCATCAACACGGCCACACCTTGGACTTGGTAGTCTCACTGGGGCTTAATGTTAATGACATCAAGATTGATCGGGTCATTTTGTCCAATCACTGCACGGTGGAGTTCTTGTCTGAGGGCCCTCACAAGAATCCCCCCAATTGGATGATCCGCTATTGCCCTTTAAGGGGACTGTTCCCAGAGGGACTTTTGCCAGTAGTTGATTTTTCTGGCATGAGTGCTGCCTGTGCGAATGGCATGAGCGAGTCGGTGGCAGCCTATAAAAAGGCTGTCACCAAGGCACTCGATGCCATTGCGTCAGTCTGTATATGACCCAGGTCTTCTCACCTGAAACCCTCATGGTTCGATGGGGCTCTCAAGGAGATGAAGACCAGGGGTCAGAAGTTGGAGCACTGCTGGCAGAGGAGCCAGTCCATGGAGGACAGACTGACCCTGAGAAATCATTATAATGATTATCAGGGGACAATCAACTATAGAAAAGCAGAATTCCTGTCCAGGGAGATTGCTGCTGGGAAGAAAAGACCAGCTGAGCTATTTCGGACTGCAGAAAGACTGTTAGGTCCAGTCTGTCTGCAGCTGAAAAAAGCATTTTCGACCGTGTTGTATGAAGAGTTTGCTCTGTTCTTCTCAGGCAGGGTGTCCTCCATTCAGGCAGGAATCTCCCCAGTGGAATGAAATTTATCCCGTAGTGACTGGCCTGGTCCGAGCAGAGGCACTTCAAATGTCTAGGAGGAGTTTCAGCCGGTTGAGATGATTTCAAAGCTGCAGCCAACATGCTGTGAACTGGACCCTGGCCCGACCCATCTCCTAGTGGGAGGGGCCAAGGCCACTGGTCCAGTGTTCACAAGGATAGTCCGGTGTTTGCTCTCAGAGGGGTGCTTCCTTGGCACGTTGAAGGAGGCGCTGGTGAGGCCCCTACTGAAGAAACCAGCATTCGACCCTGACGTCCTGGCGAATTATAGACCAATCTCCAACCTCCCATTTTTGGGGAAGGTTGTTGAGAAAGTAATGGCTCTGCAGTTTGAGGCACATCTCTCGCTTGGCCTTTGACACCTATGAGCCAGTCCAGTCTGGTTTCACAGCCAGACATTGCACAGATATGGCACTAGTTCAGGTGCAAAATGACCTCCTCAGGGCGTGGGATAGAGGAGAAAGGTCAATTCTCATCCTCCTCGATCTCTCCTCAGCATCTGACACCGTGGATCACATTGTGTTTTTGAATCATCTTAGAGTGTACTGTGGACTCACCAGAACAGTCATCAAATGGTTTGAGTCCTATCTCTCCAACAGGAGCCAAAGACTAGTGTTGGGGAATTGTTCCTCCTCCTCGAAGCCCCTGTCATGTGGAGTGCCTTGAGGTTTGATCCTTTCGCTGATGTTGTTCGCAGTGTACGTGCTGCCCCTTGGGGAGCTCATTACACAATATAGTCTGGGTTTCCACTGCTATGCAGATGACACCCAGCTGTATATGTAATTTGCACCAGGTGCTGAAAGTACTGTTGATGTGCTTAATAATTGTCTAGCCGAGATTCAGGCCTAGATGTCCTCAAACTGGCTGCGGCTAAATCCAGACAAAACAGAAGTGCTAGTGACTGAGCCTGGTCGGAGGCGTGATGGGGTGGCCTCTGGAGTGGCAACAGGTTTGGTCCTAGAATCCACCCCAATGATGGCCTCTCCCAGGGTGAAAAATCTGGGCGTCATCCTTGATGACAGACTGACTCTGGAAGCCCAGGTGTCGTCTGTTGTCAAAAGTGGGTTCTATCACTTAAGGAATGTCACCCAAATTAAATCCCTGATTCCACCTGAAGACTTGCTATCACTGGTACACGCCTTTGTGATATCCAGGCTGGATTACTGCACTGCTCTCTTCTTTGGGGTCAATGGAGGGACCCTCCGCCGACTGCAGCTAGTGCAGAATGCAGCTGTGAGGCTGCTGGTGGGCCTACCAAAATCCTGCCATGTGACCTCAGTCCTGCAGGATCTGCACTGGCTGCCTGACAGGTAAAGGATCACCTTCAAGGTGGACTTGCTCACCCACAAGGCCCTATATGGCCTGGGCCCTGGTTACTTGTCTGACCACCTTACCCCAGCTACCCCAGCACATTCCATCTGCTCCTCCACCGAGGTCCTCCTGGCATTTCCAAGGGCCAGGCTGAAAACCTCAGAGTATCGCTCCTTTGAGGTGGCCAGCCCGGAATTTGCTGCCAAGATCTTTAAGGGAGGCCCCAATGGCAGAGGTTTTTAAAGGGGGCCCAATGACTTATCTTTTTAATAAAGCATTTTATGATAGTTTCTAATAGGAAGTGATTTTATATATATCTTATTTTAATAATAATGGTACTGTCTATGTGAACCGTGCTTTTTACTTGTAATAGCACCCAGAGGCTCCGGGACTGGGCACCACAATATAAATAAAGCCTTACTTACTTACGATGCCAGTGACCCAGGTTCAGGAATGAGCCTGGGTTATCAGAGTGCTGGCCAAGGGAGGATGGACGAGCCATCCCATGGATGCTCACTTCCTCGGGGTTGGGGGGAAGTGGACTCTGCTGCAGTACTGTCAGCATGGCTCAGTTGGTAGCACATCCGCCTCTGGACCAGAAGGTCATGGGTTCTCATCCCACACTGGGATTGAATTTGCACCTAAAAATTACTGGCATCCGAGTGGAGTATTGGGGGGTGCTGTACCGCTGTGGTGTGCCGTCCTTTGGATGAGACGTTAAATCGAGGTCCTTTCTGCCCATCCTGGTGTTGTCCTGGTGGGTGTCCAGGTGGAAGTAAAAGAACCCAGGGCACTCTTCACAAAGAGCAGGGAACATTCCCGGTGTCCTGGCCAATATTCCCCTTCCCATAAACCGGTTCATGCAATTATTCAGGCTGTGTGTGGATGATGATGTGCAATATGGCCGCCACCACACATTCAGTCACTTCACTACTAGTCTAGCATTGCTTGTAAAACGCTTTGGGATACTCTGTATGAAAAGCGCTATATAAATGCTGATTCTTCTTCTTCATCTTCTTCTACTGTCATCCAGTTGACCACAGGTGGCAGTGCAAGAAGGAGCCACAGATCAAGAGGGGGACGTTAGCGGCATAACGTCCTGTGTTGGCCGTGGCCTTGCTGGCACCCAGGGACAGAAAATGAAAACACCTCCCGACTGTGTAGGACGCTGCCCTGTGAGAGGGCTGGGATAAGACCCTGTCCCATTTGTTATGCAGAGAGTGTTAAAAGCAAGGATCTATTCTGTCCTTTCCTGTTCTGTCACTTGTCTATCTCTTGTCTGTCTGACTGCACAATCAGATTTTCCTTGGTTAAAAGACGTTTATATGTGTGAAACTGAGATCACTTGGTTTGCGAATGTATACAATTATACTGCTGAAATGAATGCAGAAAGCTGTTTGGGTTTATCCGGAACACAGGGATTAACCTTGAGGTGAAGTATGACCTCCAGAAGACTGTTTGCAGAATTATCAGCAGGAAATCAGCCCTGCAACATGATGTCTTAATTGACTGCACCTTATAAGAAAACTAATGTACTCTTCAGGTTGGTCACACAAAGGTCAATGAAAAAAATGTTGTTGTACTTTGTGAAAAATAGAAAATGTAACTTACAAGAACAGGATGCAGAGGTTAAACTGCCAGGCAAAAACATATCATATAAAGAGAGCAATGTTTTGTTTAGTGTGAGAGAGCGATTGAGATTTTTAGAGAGACACTCAGAGGAAGGATTTTTTTTGTAAGGCTTTTGTCAAGAGCTATCCTGTACATTGTAATTTGTTTTCATTTTGTTATTGATAACAATAAACTGCTACTTATAAATTTTATGACTTCTCCTGGTTTGCTATGCTTTTTGACCTATGGCTTTATGACATGCCTGCTGCAGGCCCCACACCACTGACTGCATCCTCCATTTCACGACTGACCCTGCAACTCTGTCTGAAGGAGTAAGGAACTGGCCCCCATGCAGCCCTTCCCATGGAGAGTCATCCATGGGGGTCCATGGAATGGAGATTAAATCCCAGAGATGGCGGGTGACAGGGCTGGGCAGAGTGGCAGGACTGATGGGGGTCAGTCAGGCTGCCAGGGGGAAAAGTACAATAAATAAAAAAAAAAAAATGAATACAGGTACGTAGACCTACATAATGGATGTACAAGAAACGGACAGCAGACACCAGTTAGTTAAAATACATGTGTCAATGAAATTATATAGGAAAGTCAAACATTTGGTAACTCAGTAATTATGTCCAACACAATAATATTGTAGGAGATGACACTCTCACCAGTCACAGGCATCAAAGGATATTTGCCAACATTCCAAGTCCCTCCATTCCAAGTTTCCATAGGTCGGAAAAGTCTTTGTGGAGGGCTGAGATGTTCATTTGGTAAGAAACTAATTTGTTAAATGTCCTGGGCTCAGTTAAGTTGCATGAATACCCCACTTTATGTGGCAAACTTCCTCTTCCTCTGCCATATGAGGAGATGGTGAGATCTGATAACATTTTAAAAGTTCACAAACTGAGCAGTTGTGTACCTATACACTAAATTTGAGATCCTTCTAATCTACCAAATCCACAAAGGTCTACAGACATTTAAGCAAAACAATAATGAAAAGCAAGCATGACCAGCTGGGTATACTGTATTTAGTAAAACCAACACTTAGTCACATCAGCTGTTTACACATATTAAACTGGAATATGTCCCATACTGAGCAACACAGGATCTGAGCTGAGGGATATAATAGCAGCCCTCAAAACAGTCCAGTCCCCTCCTCCTCATCTCCCCCAGTCTCAAGGGTCATAAGCTGTGTGATTAGTGTTTCAGCATATACAGAGGCTGAACCTGGTTCAGAAAACACATGGGTTTTGGCTTTATGGCAGATCTGCAGTCATGCAGGGAACAGGAGTTGCACAGCCACCCTATGCTCAAGTAAGGATTTTTTAATTAACAAGTCCTTTTTTCTATCCTGGGTCTGTGTGATGATGTCGGGAACCAAGGCTTGCTGAGTGTCTTCCCAAACAATGCCTCCCCCCCCCCCAATTTCTGACCGCCTATAGCAACGGAATGCAAGCCTCCGCTGACAATAAAACTGTTATGGTGGCAAAGCCAGCAATTGAGCGAGCTAGATATGTGTTTCAGGAGCTCTGATGAACTGCACACAAAACCGACTCTAATGCCTTATTTTGCATTTTTAAAACTACTGATTTAAGCAATCTTTTGGTTAAGATTGTACCTCTGTGCATTTTCAGCATTTCTGAGCTTGGTGGGTCATCCATGAGGCACAGGAAAACAGGAGCATGCAACTGTGGGTCTCTTGAAAGAACTGGGAGGGCAGCAGCTGGCTGATGGTGTGGGGGAACAGACAGTGACCCTCGAATCCCTACAAAGGGCAATTACAATGTTGACCCAGACGATCCAGTGCCTGGATAAAAAACTTGATCAGCAATCAGAGCATTTGGTGAATTATTTTACAAAAAGAATCCAGCACTCAAACTTCAAGAATTCAGTGACAGATTTTATTATAAAAATACATTTATTACTTACAATTATGCGTATAGAAAAAAGCGTGAAATGCAAAGTGCACAAAAATTCTGGCTGATACACCTCAAACAGACTCACCTCTGCGCTTTGGGGCAATGCAACCCCTTCCTTAGGAGGCATCAGAGCATTTGGTGTTACTTAAGTAGAGAACAGACACTATGGCTGGCACAGTGGAAGAGGAGAGTAGAGTGGCGGGTCAAGCACTGGCCACAGCTGCCATGATGGTGAAAGACCAGGCAACAGTATGGACCTGTCTAGAGCAGCTGGAAAATACATCAAGAGTGACTAATGTCAGGTTACTGGGTGTCCCTGAAGGCACCGAAAGGGGGGGGGTCTGATCACTTTTTTGGAACGATGGCCACCAGAGGCAGCGGATCTGGGCTTTCCAATATCTATAGAGAAAGTATATAGCATCACATTGTGCCACATAGCTGAAGCAAAGCAAGGACCTCACACGATTCTGTTCACCATGGCCTCCCCAGTCATCAGAGATCGGATTCTCAGAGGAGCCGAGGAGCCAAGGATCAGGGTCCAGTAATGCTGGGTGAGTAAAGAGTACTTTTCTTTCTGGACTACTCGTATGCCACTAGATTGTTCAAAACTCAGATTAATTTACAGTTGCAGCCATTGACCTGTCCAGATATTTCCTGAAATTTCTGATACCTCTAGAGAAGTTCCCTGCCTGCCTCCATGCGGTATCACTGCATGGCCACAAGACAGATTTCCTTTAGAAATCTTGCAAAATATCTGGAAATATCCAGACAACTTGATAGCTACAACAGTATTATTCTCAGTTTTTGTATTCTTATTGTTTATTGCTTTTTATTTGTAGTTGTTCTAGTGTATAAAGATCAGCTTCATATGTTATTTGTATAGCCTGAACATCTGGTCCAGCTGTGACTTAACACGTTTCAGAAGGTGCAAGTAACTTACTTTATGGTTCGATCTGTGTTCTGTCTCCTAGCGCATGTAACCAAATCAAAGCAAGGCTGCTTCAAGCACAGAGGCAGGGCCAGGATGTCTGAAGTGAACTGGGATCCCTATGTCCAGGTCTTGAAGTCTGTGGACATGTACATAAGTGGGAGGACAAGGGAATGGCCCAGTGCTGAGTCTGCAACAGATTACTGTGCAGTGAAGGTGTAATGTCTCAACCTGCTGCTAGTAGGCAAGATGGCCAACATCACAGTGGTATATTTGTAGTAAAGACCTTTTCTGGGTTGTTCCACATTGTCACTGGGCATTCATTTTCTGCTGGCTTACACATGCTCACCTACTACAGGGCAACACACTCTGAAGCTGTGACATCATCACAGAACCCTCTGGATCCACCCCATTCCAAGCCAGTTAGCTTAGAATCTTCTGTTTGATCTGGCCTGCCGGCGCAGCGGTAAGGTGTCCGTCTGTGATGCCAACGACTCAGATTCAGGGACAGACTCGGGATGTCAGAGAGCTGGCTGGGGTGGGTGGGAAAGAAGGGTTAAGCATCCTACTGACAGCTCTCCTTCTCCAGGGAGATGGTGGGGATGTGCGACTGGCACATTGATAACCTCTGGAAGAGGGCAGATGTTCGGCAGTGACCAGCGCCTGTACTGCTGGGAGGTGGGACAGACGTTGGTGTTTCCGCATTGGACGTCATTGGGGCGTATAGCAAAAACCCTGTCTGCCAACTAGGTGTCAGCACCCGGATCTCACCCCACAGACTGCGACCCCTTGCCACCCAGTATCACTGAAGTACTATTGGGAAGCTGGCGGCCACACTCTATAGGGAAAGCCAGGGTGCTTGGGGGGGGGGGAGCTTGTGGAGGTGTGTCCCAGGAAGCAGCAGTAAGATGGAGTGACAGAGTGATGGGAGTCAGCCAGACCCCTAAAGCATAGTAAATAAAAAAAAAATAATAATCTTCTGTCTGACAGTGATGGACAGAGATGCATGCAGCTGAGCCGGAGCGCTCTTACTTGAAGACTTTCTTTGAAATCTTTTGTTTTTCCCCACACTATACTAACTCTAAGCAGAAAATTCTATTATTTTTATAGAGACAGATTCTAAATTTAAATTGTGCCTGTTGATTATTTGCTAAGTAGCTCCTGATTTACCCTCCAATTCCTGTCAGAGGCTGAGTATTTTGCCATTCTGCCTGAATTATGGAAGAGTTTCTCAAAGGGTCTAAGTTAGGCGTTAGTGGTCTTGCCATTGTAGTCTGAATTTAGCTGGTGCCTGGGTAAGCCCTTTTTGCAGTTTTTACTTTCAGAACATTTTCCACTCCCTTTTCTGCGTTGTCTGCCTGGGTTCTTTCCTCAGCATAGGCTTGTTTAGGTTGAGTTTCCTTTTCCTTTCCTATGAGTTTTGGGAACCACTCTAGTCTGAAGGCATTTGATGTTTTTGGATTTTTTTTTTTTAACTATTTTCCTTTTTTATCACCATTGCTGAATTCCAACTGCAGCATTTTTTTTTGGGGGCTGCATCATTTTGGTGAGAACTAATGCAACTGTGCAAAACGTTGGTGCATCGTTACAGATTTGGTGAAAGTGCGCAAACAAATTGCTGCAAGAGCACAAACACTGATGCAAGTGCTCAAAAAGTGATTCATGTGTCCAAAAAGTGATGCATGTGTGCAAAATTGCTGTGGATCTGCAGATATTGATGCAAGTGTACAACAAGATTGAAACAAGTATCTAAAGTCTCTGACGTAGACCTCCTTTTTATAGTTTTTGAAAGTAGAAAACAAGTAAAGGCACCATAGCATTTTGCTGACCCTTTTCAGTTAGTAAGAAATGTACAGCATTGCAGTAAGCTTTGAGAAGTCTCTGTATAGTGCAGTATGTTCTGTCTGTTCTATACTAGCATGACCAGCACTAATTTTTTGGCACCGTCCCCAAATTGCTGGTGGCCCAAATGAACAAACATCTGGTTTCTTGATTCACAGTTGTAACATGGGAGTTACACAGGACCCTTCTTTCTTATCTCATCAAGCTCTTCTATAAGGAAAACCAAGTCGCTAGGATGCAGAGGAGTGTCACTTCTCTTACACCTAATTCACATCAGACAGTTCTCTCTGGAGGGTCGTGATAAGCACATCCAGATGTATAAGAACATCCATCACATAACTTTTGGCAAGAAGGATGTTCTTCCAGATTTTAATGCATCCCCAGACCTGTCCTGGCAAAGCACCACTCCTTAGCCAGATAGTCTGGAAGATTCCTAAAGTGATACGAACTCCGCTGACGCTAAGGATCCGGAGGACCCTCAGAATTCTGGAGAGGATGAGGAGGAAGGTGACAATGTAGGAAACAATTAGTCTTCTTCAGTTTCAGCTCTATTTGATCCAAAGCATGGTTCCTTGCTGGCTGATGAGACCTGTAGGATTCTGAAGCTACCAGAGACAGAGTCTACTGCTACATTGAAGGTTAATTCCATCTTCCGCTGTGGAACTCCCTGCCCCATCAAATAAGGCACTACTCTCCCCTTCATCTATCACCTCCTCTCTACATAATTACTTTTCCCCAAATGGTACCTGCTCCTAATTTTTACCCTTATCTTCCCCTCCCAACTATATCTGAACTTAGTAGCATTACTCACAGTAAATGCTAAACTGCCGGTCTGTACTCTGCTTGTTTGAAATCTGATCCTTACACTCACTGCTGCATATGCTGCCCTTCCACCTATAAGGGGTTTACATAAATCTTGCTACTATCTGCCATCCATTAGAATCACAGAACTACTTGACCATGTTCTTCTATACCTCCCATATCTTAAGTTCAAATTAATGAGGTAAACACTTAATTTTTACTCCCTACTTTCCTATTATGTAATATCAATTCCTGATTTAAACATTGTATAATTTCAGCTAATATGTATTTAATGTATTTATGTCCATGGACTGTACTTATGTGTTTGCGTATTGCTGTGTACCCCACTACCCTCTCCCCCAGGACGCACCGGGAGATGAGCAACTTGTACTTCAGTGTGCTTTTCCTGGTGAAACTTTTCAATAAATAAATAAATCTTGTTCTCCTCAGGAAGTGCACCTAAGTGTTTCCTTGAATGTGAACATTTTGTGCCCATAGTTAAAGATGAATGGGATAATATATACGAGAAGAATCAATTTCTAAGTCTTGGGCAAAACATTATCTATTCTATGACGCATTGTTAAAAAATGAGAAGGTCCTTGTTTTACGATTCAGCCATCTCTTCAGTAGTTAAGCATACAGTTATTCCAGTAAGAGAAACAGCAGGGCTTTCAAACTCATAAAACATTTAGAAGCAGCCTATAAACGAGCATGATCGGCATCACATTTTGGTTTGTAGGTCATGTTGAATACGGCACTGGTAACATGAGCACCGAATGAATGGTCACCAGCGGCAGCAAATGAGGATTCAGAGAAGTCTCCAGTTAATTAACTCCTTGTTTTAGTGCATATGGCAGGTTCCTTTTTAAGGGATTCCATGGTGGATCTCCTCTGTGGCTCAGCAAGAGTTGTTATAGAGAAGAAAGTTTCTTTTCCTAGTTCCAAGACACTGCAAGACTGTAATAATAGTGGTTTCAGAGGTTGTGTTTCAGACGTGACTGCAACTCACATGTCAATTTATGTTCTTTTCGTGGATATGGAAACCAGCGAGACAGAGACTCAGTCTCAGGCTTCAAGCCTCAGCAGAATAATGGCACTTTTTCCCATAAACGCTTTAGGGAGCCATCCACGGTGGTGGTACTCTACATGAAGAATTACAGACCCATCTTTGCCCACAAGCTCTGGGTGAACAGCTACAGAGATTTTACAACAAATGGGGCCAAGACAATGTCAGATGCTTGGGCACTGAAAATAATTTTACAGGGCAATACATTAGTTATTTTTCTGTGTTCTCCAGAAGTCAATTGTCCTGGTCCCCAGTCTATACAAATCACAGGAAGCTGTCAAGCAGCAGACCAAACTATAGAATACAGATCACCTGCTCAGCATAGGGGCAGTGATTTGGTTCCTCCCAAGGAAAAAGAACAGGGGTTCAACTCCATTTACTTCACAAGTCCCCAAGAAATCGGAAGGTTTCAGTCCAATCCTGGCTCTCTCCAGTCTGAACCAGTTTGTGAGACCCATTCAGTTCAGGATGGAGTCCCTGAGGTCAATCATTGCAGCAGTTTACCTGGACAATTTTCTTGCATTAACAGATCTACTGGTTGCTTATCTATACCTTCCGGTTTGGCAGTCGCACCACAAATTTCTTAGGTTTGCCAATGAGAGCAACACTTTCAATAACAGGTTGCTAGATTCAGGTTAGTTTCCACCCCGAGAGTGTTTATGAAAAACCTAATAGTTGTGGTGGCTCTCCTTCAGTGGGAGGGACACCATGTTAATCACTATTTTATGATCTCCTGATCATGGCAGATTCGTAATAGTTGGCTCACCATTCAGTTTGCAGGACTTTATAGCTTCTGGAGGAACATGGTTAGATATGGAACCAGGAGAAGAGCATCCTTCAACCTTCTCAAGCTCTGCAGCACTTCGGAGAGTGCTTTTGGACAGATGTGGTTGGTGTGTTTCTTACACAGAGCAGGATGAACAACCTCATCAAACAGATTCAGCAAGACACAGTGCACACTATCGTAAGCCCACAGGTGCCTCTAGATTTTAGGCTGAATGATGACTACCATACAGATGGTCTCCTGGGCCAGATTACACATGAGATCTCATTAAGTCTTCATGATATCTCATTGTTCGCCACCACCAGAACAGTACCAAGTCCTGATCTGGCTCCCGAGGTCAGTGCACCAGTCGATGCAGTGGTGGGAGAACACTCAAAACTACTGAAGTTTACTCTTTATCCATTATATATTTTACTTATTCTTTATCCATCATAAATTTTATGTATCTCCATAATTATGTTATCTCCATCAGAGCAGCTCATTCTGACCACCAATGCCAGCCTGATGGGCTAGAGTGTGGTGCTGGACCATGTTCTGGTCCAGGTAGCATGGTCCCTGGAGGAGCACAATCTTTAAAGACACATTCTAGAGACCAAAGCTGTCTTACTGGTTTTGAGTCACATTAGGGACAGAATTGATTAAAAATTGGTAAAAGTCTGGTTCGATAACATGGTGATCACTTTTGTAAACAAGCAAGATGGCACAAAAAGTGAGATGATGCTGACAGAAACATACTCTCTTCTTTATGGGGTGGACACCAATCTGGAGTCCCTGTTAGGGATTGATTTGTCAGGAAAGCTAAACTTCCAAGTGGACTGACTCAACCAGCATTGGGAGCATCTGGAAGAATGGCCTCTGAATCAGGAGTCCTTGGTTCCCATCTTGGACTTTCAGCAGGGTGTCTCTTTTCCCACCATTCCCATTACTTCCGACAGTTGCTTTCATAGTTAATGCATCATGTGGCCCCAGAGGAGCCACGGACACCACAACTCTCAGACCTGGTCAGACTTGCAGTTCAAGAGCACTTCTGGCTCTCTCACCTGAACAATCTTCAGTGACAGGGTCCAACTCTTTATCCAGTCTGGCTCAGCCCAAGCTGGCAGCTTGGCTCCTGACAGCAGAGATTTCTCAGACTAGGATATTTTCAGAGAGTTGTGGATAACTTAATGTAATAGAGGAAGCTGTCTACATCAGCAGTTCATGACAGTGTGGGGGTGACTTTTTCTTGGGCCAAAACAGACAGGTATTCAACCTTGGATGGCATCTGTGCCTCAGATTTTGAATTTCCTTCGGAAGGGGGCAGACAAAGATCTGGCCCTCAGAACACTGAGAGTGCAAGTCTTGGCTTTGAGCACACTGCTCGGTCCACGTGAGGGGCAGCCCCCAGGCTTGCACCCAAATAACAGTTCTTTTTGAGCTGTCAGCAGAACCAACCTAGTGTATAGATTTCTCACTCCCCTTGGCATCTCAATGTGGCCATTGATGCACTCTGTGATCCTCTAGTCGAGCCTGTGTCGCAACTTTCAAATGACATCCTTCCAATAAGACATGCTTTCTAGTCACAATTTGCTCTAGAAGATGAATAGGAGAGCTGAAGACACTCTCCTAAGATAAATCAATCCTGATTTTTCATCAGGATAAGGCAAGTATCCTTGTATCCTTCCTTTTTTACTTACTTACTTACCCTACAAACGTGAAGGAGAAGCAGTTGAACAACTCAGATGTTTGCAGAGTGGTTATGACATACCTTATAGGGAGACAGTCTTTTTGGAAGGCAGACAACCTTGTAGTACTGTTTCAAGCAGCTAAAAAGGGCAAACAAACTTCCAAGGCAATCTTTGCTAGATGGATCATAATATGTATAGCAAAAGGCTTACAAGGTGGGAAAACTGAGTTCCAGTTTTGCTCAGATTAGCACATTTGACCAGAGCTATGGCAACTTCTTGGATAAAAAGGGCAGAGGCCTCAGTGACCAACTCGTGCAAGGGCAGGAACCTGGTATTCCTTGCACAAATTCACAAAGCATTACAGATTGGACATTCAGAGCTCTGCCAATGTGACTTCCAGGCGATACAGCAAGTGGCAGGTGGCTAAAACTGGAAGAATGCTCTTTCCCTCCCACATACATTTAGTAGGTACTGCTTATTAAATCCCATCAGTAAAAGAATGCCCACTGATCATGTAGAATAAGACAGAATAAATTACATCATACTTAATATAATTACCTTAACTGTTTTTTAGTTTGTTCTAATGTTATCACTGGGGCCTCACTTAAAGTGCTTTATTCTAAAGATAATATTCTGCACCAGTGACTTGATTGGATTTCATACGAGGCAAGTTGATGCGATTTGCTTTAGGAACATATTATTTAGTGCACTGTTCTTTTACTCAGAGATTCTCTAGCATGAGTTTGGGATTGAAGCTGCTGGTGCAGAGACTAAGATGGAGAAGTCACAAACACTATGGCTGACTAAAGCAGAGATGCTATGATGACGGAGCACTCAGTGCTGTTTACACATTCCCATAAGGAAGGGTTGGGATTTTTCTATACCTTTTAAGGAATGTATGCATTAACCCTGGCAGAGTATGGTGCTTTATGGTTCTCAAAGATTTGACTGAGGATTCTAAGCTAACTGATTTGGAATCGGGTGGAATCTGGGGTTCTATTATGATGTCACAGGGTTGGAGTATATTAGCTCTCCAGTAAGTGAACATTTGTAAGTAAGCAATAACACACAACAGAGTGTATGGTTGTCAGATAATTACTGCACCCCACCTCCCATGGGTTGGAGGCATGAGACATTAGCCGAGTGCCCTTCAACCACGGGGGGGGGTGGGGGTGGTGGTGCAGTAATTACCCAACAACCACATACCCTGAAGTGTGCCATTGTGTTTATTAAATGGCCCCCAAATCAGAACACACACAATTAAAAGTTTACATAGCACAGAGTCTCCACTCACAGTTTCAGGCTTGCATCGCAACTGAGAGAAATGTGAAGAAAACCCCGATGAATTATTCATCAGGTGGGCGTTTACACATGCCAACGTGTTCTCAGGCATGGTTTCAGTCAAATCATGAGCTTTCAATAAGGCACGATTTGTCTGTTTTGGCATCGCTATGTGTTGTAAACAAATCCTGGCATTGTAGCAGGTCGGACGGTGCGTCGTCATGCTCCTGTCTGCTACTTGCTGATCCAAAGCTGTGCTGTACAAGGTTTGCAATTGGCTTTGATTTGCTGGGAAAAGATGGTTTGCAGGGGCCAAGAAAGAAACAACACTCTAGAGGTACTGTAGAACTAGAAATAAGTGCGTAAAGTTTATATTGTGCTGTTCAGTAATGTAACCTGATTGCGCCCATACAGTATCACACGCTTAGCCCTTTAAAAACAGCTGATTGCATTGTCGATTCTGTCATTAAGCTGACTGTGCTAGTGGTTGCCGTTCCTGCACCAGTACTGTACTGTATTTGCTAACCATGTCTTTAGTTGGTGGTTGAACTCACCGCGCAGCAAGGGGGACCAAGCGTGCTTTCTCTGCACTTGAACCCGGTGCATTGGATGCTGATATTCTGTCCATCACAGCTGGCATTTCAAATCTAATGGCCAAAGCTGACACAAAAGAACTAGCTATTGCCTCTTCTCCTGCAAAAAAAAAAAGGCGGTGTCATTATGTTGTTTACGCCCCAGAAGTCTGCTTTGAAATAGGAAAATAGTCCTGTGAGCATGGTGTCATGAAAGCTGTCCGCTACTATGGGGGCAAGTACAAACAAAAAATGAATGAAAGTACTGTACAGTGTGCACATTTAAGCATGACTACATGGAGAAGCTGAAAGAGACACCAGATCCTGACAACCTTATTAAGGAGCTTCTCATAAAAGCCAGAGGACGACCACATTTACTGTCGTCAGACATTGAACTTGAGCTTAAAGACACTGTAAAAAACACTGCTGTCTGAAGGTGCCGTTATTAATGGCAGACTGTTGATTGCTATAGCAACAGGCATTGTAAAACCAAAAACACCTGATTTACTGGTTGAGAATGGCGGTAGCCTGTCATTTTCCAGGCAGTGTCGTGGCTGTTCCTAAACAGAATGGGGTTTAGTAAACATAAGGGCACAAAGGCTGGCCGGAAAACCCCTGTTGATTTTGAATCATTGAAACAAAGTTTTTGGGGTAGAACTGTCACTGCTGCTCATCAGGAGCTTATTCCCCCAGAGCTCGTTTTAAATCTTGATGAAACAAGTGTTAACCAGGTGCCTTGCTCGGAATGGGCCATGGACACTGTGGGGAAGAAGCAAATAGCGGTTGCAGGTTTGGGTGATAAACGCCAGGTCACAGTAGTTCTTTCCTGCACTCTCTCTGGTCATTACCTACCCTCCTCAGGTAATCTATCCTGGGAAAGCAGAGCAATGCCATCCTTTGTATGTTTTCCCGTCTAACTGGCACATCACGCATACTGAAAATCACCACACGAACACGCAGACAACAGTTGAGTACATTGAATTGGTGATTGTTCCATATGTTAAGGCCATAAAAGAAAAACTACAGCTGCCCAGTGTACAGAGAACCCTCTTAATACTGAATCTTTTCAGGGGTTACACCACACCACAGGTCATTGAAACTTTTGACAAGCACAACATTGTGTCTGTTTTTATGCCTGCTTCATGTACAGACCAACTACAACCTCTGGACATCTCAGTTAATCAAATTTTTAAAGATGAACTTAAGCTACAGTTCACCGAATGGTATGCGAATGAGGCTGCTGCCAAACTGTCACAATGTGATGCTGCAAGTAAGATTTCCATTGATATGCGCACAACATCTCTAAAAAAGCGTCATGCTTAGTGGCTGGTGAGCAATTTTACCAAACTGTTAGCTCGGTCGGAGGACTGCAAGGCGGCTTTGAAAAGGCAGGCATTCTACAGGCACACGCAGAATGCCTCAATGGTAAGTCTTTTACAATCAGAATAAACCAACACATGAACTAGCACTGTAGCTCTGACAGTGTTCTCTTTATCTTTTTTTCAGAAGATGCTGTGACTGAATGAGGAAGAGAGCTACAAAGGACTACAAAGAGCAGCACAAAATGGCCCCGTTTCTGAAGCATTTTGTTTTTACTTTCCTTCTTTTCACTTTTTACTAGAATATAGTTTGCCTCACCGCAGCTACACTCTTGTTATTGTGTTTTTTGCTTGTCAGAAGACAGAGATGTGCTGTTACATGTTTTAACCACTAACCAGAAAGTAGCTTACACCGACCACGTGGTACCGAGTAGCGAACAGAAACAATTAGCTAAGACGCTCTGGTAGCTGAAAGTCGGTAGCCAAAAATGGACTTTGTTTGCTTTCTCTTCTCTTTCTCTTTGAACAGTTCTTACTTTGGGTCAATCTAACTCTCTCAAAAGCTCTCTAAAGCTTGCTACAGTAAGGTAAGAGGTGTACTATGACTGTGGTGTGGCGGTTGGCTTAGCGTGCAGTACAGGGGTATTCCACATGATGAACGGATTTACATTTTTTTGTATAACCTCGTTTGATATGGAGTACCTGTAGCTGTATACTGCAAATAGTAACTATAGTCACTGTAGGGTAGTTTATACAGTATTCAGTTGTTTTACTATATATGGAACAGGGAACTGAAATACAATTAAATTTCACTGTAAAAATAATTTCGCTGAACAATACTCACCAGCAAAGATAGTGAAATTTTTTTTTACAGTGAAACTTTCTAGTTCTACAGTAATTGAAAGTCTGCATTGTACTATTTTGGTTACAATGCTTTTTCACAATTCAGCCTCTTCTGGGAAACCACATTTAAGTGAAACAGTGTAAACTGTGGCCACTTCCCAGACCCATGCGGTTACTGCTCAATTACCGCATGGATCTGGATAGCCACTGACCAATCAGGAAATCAGCTTTGCTCCGGCCCATTTTATAACCAGCAGTAAATGAATTCCCATTGACAACAGTGGAACTAACAGAAAAAGTAACTACAGTAAGTCATGCAGAATGTCTTTTTTTTTTTTTTTTAAGAGCAGGTTAATTAATTTGTAACATCTTAAGTGGGTGCCCTGCTTCAACTAAGTTTTATAACTGGAATATCTGTTGACCAAGGAGGCAGAGTGATTTACTGAGAAGTCATTGTTTGAACTAGGACTTGCACCAGAATCTCCTGGCCTGCAATTTCTGTCCCAATCACTGGACCACCCTGCCAACTTAAATAGCACAACTTAGTCTGACAAACCATCACAATCCATGTGTGCTCATTCTGCAAAGGCACATGCAGCACTAGTTGTGTAACGTGACAACTTTTAGCCAGCAGATTAGGAAAAAGCAATAACTAAAAGAATTGGTACATGATTCCATTTGAAACACTTTTTCCAAAATGTAGATCTCTAGAGATTTTTATTAGGAATGCAGCGTATGAAATGTACACAGCATGATCATTGTGAAAAATAATACAGTACCACGGTCATCTGAATGCCTTTTTAGCATGACAGTCACTGTCTTGGATGTTCATTAGAAGAAACTGTGATGGGTTAGCACACAAGGGTCACTCAATAAGACAAGTCAGGACCACTCATCAACACAGCACAGGGAGTATGAGGCCTGAAAACATCTTCATATATGGAAACATGGTTAGTTTGCAGAATGTTGCACGTTATGAACAGCTAATATTGCAGTATACCATGAAACTGGCATACAAAACAACTTCCCTAATTTTCATGCTTGATTTGTAAACAGAATTAGATGTCCAAAATACACCAGACATTAACTACTACAATATTTTCTCAGTGCAGACAATGATCATGAATACCTAGAAATTATCATCTTGTCTATTTACCAGACTCACTAAAAACTTATGCCCACAATAATCCAACACTAGAGAATCCGTACAACCTCATCTCTATTGTACAGCAGTGGAAGGTTTGCAGTTTTGGCCTCTTTGATCACAAATTCTGCATAAGGTACAGTATGCCTTTTGTCTTCTGTAAATCTTGCGGTTATCTGACTGCAACCAGCATAACCAAGCTTGCTACTTATGCTAGTTCATCCGTAAGATTCACTATGTTTGGGTTACAGTGCCAGAGACTGATTCACGTCAGTAGGGGATTTTGTAACAAACACAGCTCAAAGTCATATCTAGTGACAAATCTCTGTCATTTGTCAGACTCATGTTAACTTATTTACAAAGGAATTCATTTTCAGTGGCAGGCCCAAAATGACATGTTTCATGAGAAGGAATAAAACAACTTGTCAGATACTACTTGGGCCGCATGCCAAGACAGCTACACCTATAGCTGTAGGATACTCACAGCTCATTGCCGGGAAGCCTCCAACATTGACACGAACAAACAAAAACTCTTAAGAAAAACTAATATAAGCAAGTGATTATTAGGTTTACCTAAAAGCAATATTTCTACAGCAATTCAGTGAATGCAAGTTACTTATGTTGGATACAATGGAGTTCAAATATTACCTGCTGTAGAGCAAGCAAATAAAACCCTAATCTGACATTCTATGGTTCATCGATATTGTCCAGCGGTATCCAGTGGCCGCAGTAATTATTGCTCTTACAATTTAGAACTGTCCAAAAAGTGGGAGATAAAACTAAAATATTGGTAAGCCCCATGGTAAAACACAACAAACAGCATGACATTTGCCCTGCTGTCAGAACAAGCAATGAATTAAAGTTTAGTTAATACAAGTTAAATAAAATCTTTCCCTAGATTTCTGCAAGAAATCAGGGACTCCGTTTCCGTCAGTCTCACAGACACAGGTGTACCCAAGGACTTACATGCTGTCAGAATATCTTGCTCTGCTCCTCCCAGGATTTCTAAAATGTTAGCCACTGTGGCTAAAGTGACCCCAGGCTGTTTAGCCACTATGTGAAATCATGAGCCACACCATGATATACACTGCCAAATTATTTATTCTAAACCACGTACTATACTATTGCTAAAAATGGAATGAACAGAAGGTTTTAGCCTCTGTGGCTCGGGTAACTTTAAAAATCGTTTCAGCCACACGCTAAAAACATTTGCCAGTTGCGACGTGGCGAGTGGCTAGTGGGAACATAGTCTTATCTGTTGTACTTCTGCCCAATTTTCCAAAAGCCACTGATTCTACAACAGTTGGAAGAGTTTTCCTGCAGCTTGCATTCAGATTAGATTATAAAAAGGCCACAAAATGGCTGTGCACTAGGCCACGGTAAAAGGGTACTTGGAGGCGTCTCTTGGACACATGGATGGAAAATACTGATATTTAGATCCGAATCGCCGACTTTCATTCAAAAATACATCTAAAATTTTTTTTTATTCAAAATGTTTTTTTTTTCCGTGTGAATTTAATGCTCATGAAAGGTGCTGGATTCACAGCACTGGAACCTAAAGCCCTCTGTTTATCCACAAGACAGGTAAAGCATGGGCGATCATAGTGCAAGCTTCTGCACACTACCCCGGCAATGTGCCTCAACCCTGCCATGGAGGGACCACCACCTAGGTAACAGGGTTGTTCAGACTCTATGCCTATTCAATCCTTGATCTCTCATGTAGACTGCCAACAAGGTTGCCAATTGGTGTCAGCTGTGTTGGTGGTCTCTGTAATGTGACCAGCTGCCACCGAGAACTACACTGAGACCACCACAACTCATTTCACATAGGCCACTGAACAGCCCTCAGGTGATAATGGCTTTTGGCCACTACCAACCTGTGCTAGATTTGAACCTTTGACCTAGAGGTGACAGGCTCATTAACTCACTAACAATCCACTAAGCCATCTGGTTCCCCAAAAAATACATTCTCGAAAATCTTGCACAAATATTAAACAGAAAAGACTGCCAAAAAGTCACTATTTCAACATACAGTAGGTTCATAAGACTTGCAGAGCAACAGACATTCCATTAACAACTATGGTAACTCAAAAGTGGATTCCTCCTGTCTTTTTATTTCAATGTGAAGGGTCAATGTTGTCATGTAAGATACATGGATCACAACAGGACTAATATAAAAAGCTCATACTCTTTTGAGTGTCTCAAAACAGAAGCCAAAATAAGAAATTGACATTCGGGAAATACTGCTTTATATTAATATGCTAATTAAACAGCATTAAAATTTATAACCAAATCCTTTCATCTGCACTTACCACCAACTCACCACAAATATACTCCCCAGTGAATAGTCTGCTTTTCAGCCCACAGTACTCTGCCACTACTGTTCTACTGAAAGTGCCAACTGAGTGCAATAGTGCTTGCCTCCAGACTGTCCATGGACCCTAGCTTCACTGCTCTCGGAAAAACTTCTGACCTCGTCATGAATCATGTTCTCCTGCTACACAAGCTACAAGGTTTAGGTATGTCACCCAATCCCATCAAGTGAATGAAAAACTATTTCACTGACAGCAGTGGAGACATATCCAATTCTGAGTGGCTATGACAAGGAGCACCACAAAAATTGTTCCTGGGACCACTAGTTTTCTCCTTACTTTGTGCATGACCTCACTATCACCGGTCACAACTACTTTAATCAAGGCGCATGTACAAAAATGACACCATCATCTTCTAAATGGTTCACCCATACTGGTGTGACAGTCATTCTGTTGACAACAATACGGGCACAGGCAATATGCCACCCTGCATTTCTGCACCAGGCAATGCGGCTCCTGGGACGGATAGCGCCAAAGCCCCATCCCTGGAAATAGCCATGTTTTGCCCTCCACACCCCCACAACTAATTATATCCTCCTCTGGGGCAGGGGTAGAAATTGTGTGGGTGCAAAGGGCAGCATGACTGAGGCGTGATCTAAAATCAAGTCGTCACCCTTATTGCAGAGACAAAAGTCAGTCGCCATTCTAACGGTATACCCTTCTAAACTGTGTTGAGTCAGATGAACAGGGAACAGCAAAATGGTTTCCACAACATTAAGCTACATGTGACAATGACTGTCCTCATTTAATGTCAAGAACACCAAAAACATACTCTTCTCCAGGACATCCATCATCACAATATGCTCGACATCAATGGCCTGCCGGTGCAGCGGTTGGATTTCCGCTTGTGGCACTGGTGACCTGGGTTCGGGAACGGACTCGGGTCAGAGGGCCGGCGGAGCATCCTACGACTGCTCTCCTTCTCTGGGGGGAGGGCGAGGGTCATCGTCAGTGCATGGGGGACCCCTAGTGGAGGCCAGGGGTGCCACAGCAACTGACATCCACAAGGTTCCTGGGGGCGGGATGACGCTGGCATCATTGCACGTTCAAACCCCCCCTACAGAGGGGAAAAAAATCAGCCTGCCTCCGCTGCCTGAATAAAGCCCGCCCCTGAGCTGAAATTGGCTCCCCAGGCCAACTCCCGCCCTATCCCATTGTTCGCGGTGCCATAAGAGCTGGGGCTGCCACGTCTTCGTCCTGAGGGGTAATCCAGGGGGGTCCCGGAAGTGTGGCTTATCTGAGGATGCTGCAGCTGAGGGGTCCATGACTGGGCGGATGCTCGGCAAAGTGTAGCGGGCACCAAAAAGACTAAAATCAATAAAAAAAAATTAAAAAAAAAACAATTTGCTTGACATCTAATCCTTAGCTGCAGAGACTTTTCAGGATTTTTCCACCTTCAAGCACCTAGGAGTGTGGTTAAATCAACACCTTTCACTTGAAACCCACACAGACGCATACTCAAAACAAAAACATCAGACCACCAGCCTGAAGGGGACACACACAGCATGACCATGTGGGAGACCCAGGTTCATGGTGCAATTTCGATGTCCATTCTTGGGTACAAGCGTTGCCAGGAAATGATCTGACGTTGCAGATAACCATGGGACAGAAGCTACCCTCCTACAAGATTAGGGTGGAGTGAGAAGGGATCACTAAGGGACATGGGTGGGTCAGGAGAAAAAAGGGGATAAAATGGGTCAGGCAGGGCATATGATGCCCATGTCTATAACATCCTAAGGCCTGTTATGAAACTGGCTGCCCTTACACAATACTGGATCATGGGGATAGAGCTACTGCAGAATTAAATTCTGCCTGTGCAGTTATCTGCCCATTTTTAAGTTTGCTGTGCGCGCTCACGCAGCAAACTTCCTTCTATAAGAGTGGTGTTTAAAGGGTGTGACACTGTCTGTCCAATGCAGAGTGGTCTGCAAGGGGTGAGACAGTGCCACACCAATCATCAGCCAGGCTGACTGTGACACCATTTTGCCTTGATGGGTGGAAACTTTGTTTACTTGAAAATAAAAAGCCAAACCAATCATATGACAGCTTTTCCTTTCATCTGCAGGACACCACCCAGCAAACAACTGTTTGGTGTCCTGATCTGCCTGGCTGACATCACCCCGCCACCCCACCGGCCCCTTCCCTCATTGTCTCCGCACATCTTGCCAACCGGTACGATCTGGCATGACACTGCCATTTCTTTTTCTTGCTAATGTGGCTCATCAAGGACATGTGGGCCAATCAGGGAAACTCTGGTGCCGCTTGCTCTTCCCTTCCCCCCCTTTCAGCAGAGAAACAGACAAGTATAAAAACCAAAAATAGTCAGCCATACTGTGTCAGTTAACTTGTGCAGCTGGGGATGCTGTGCCAAAAGTAAGAGCTACTACAGTATTATGCACTTGTTGCAAGATTGCCAACCCCCCCCCCCCAACTAGTTATCACTAACATGTTTCAAGTATTAGACTCTAACTCGTGAACATCCGACTCAAGAAGATTCTGGTTATATTATCCAAGCACCCATCCCCCATATGTCAGGGTTTTTAATTCATGAACATAGCACCCCGCGAAAAATGTAATGTGTCTTGACTCATAAAGAGTCAGTACAGCCAGCTGAAGGGCGCACCACAGAAACGTATCGAATCAGCCATTTGTTTATAACCACGTGACAGTATATGTAAATCAGAGCCGAGAAACACATGCAACAATTCGTACCCACGTACCTGCCACCACCGAAATCTGCTGCAGGGCTTTTTGATCATGTTTTGGGGTCCTGGACTAGAGAGGACACAGCACAGACCTTACTACTCCACTCAGCCAAGTGATAATTATAAGTCTAAACTCACATTGCAGATTGGCCTACAACTCCCAGCATGCTCCTCAGGGAAACAGAAGCGACTGAGGGCTGTGGTGAATTTTCACGCCATTCTTGGGTGCTACAGTCAGTTCTCTGGGGGGCGGCTGGAACTGGTGGCCAAAAACAAAAGGCAGTATGGACAGAGTGATGCGTTAACACTGGCTAGGAGCCATGTCACTGTTGTGGGGATCTGCTATGTGAACCACGGGCGGCACAATGTTGCTGCCTTCAGATGTGGCCAGGCTTGTGCTGGGTATGTATACATGCGCAGAATGATCCAGGGGGCAGAGGAAGGGGCACCACGGTTGCCACCAGCTCTTTCTCCAAAGAGTAATTCCCCTCAGTGTAGCTTTCCTAAATGAAAGTTGTTTTTTACAGTTATATGGACTGTGGGATATGGACACGTTACCGTGACCATGATTTTTGTTTATCTGATGAAGAGGCAAACTTTTCAAGCAAGAAGTCTCTTAAGAAGGATGGACTGTGCTACAGTTATTTATGGTCTATTGGCCTGCAAGTGTCCAACTACTGTAATGCTTGATAGTCTATTTTGTTAAGTTTGCCGTGAATGCACATGCAGCAAACATGCTCTAAGAGTGGCTTTTGAAGGGTATGACATTGTCTGACCAATGCAGAGTGGTTTGGAAGGGGTGAGACAATGCCACACCAATCATCAGTCAGGCTGACTGTGACACTGTTTTGCCTTGATGGGCAGAAACTTTGTCTACTTGAAAAGAAAAAGCCAAACCAATCATACGGCAGCTTTTTCCTTTCATCTGCAGGACAATGCCCAGCAAACAGCTGTTTGGTGTCCTGATCAGCCTGGCTGATGGCACCCCCCCCCGGTCCCTTCCCTCATTGTCTCCGCACATCCCGCCAATTGGTACCTATCTGGCATGACACCGCCATTTCTTTTTCTCGCTAATGCAGCTCATCCAGGCCATGCAGGCCAATCACGGAAACTCTGGTGCCACTCGCTCTTCCCTTTTTTTTCCTGTTTCAGCAGAAAAATAGACAAGCTTCTATAAGTTGTGAATAAATAAGAACCTTGTATGGTTAGTGAGAAATGCTGCTGGTCAAGCGCATGTAAATAAGCCAGCAGCTGAGGCTGCTGGGAACTGTAGTCCTGCCCTACCCAGTACAATAGCAATACCAACGTCGAATTTTTGGGTTATCTTTATGCTCCTGATAGAGTGACCAGCCCTTGGCCTCCTTTCCTGCTCCTGCTAGTGCCCCACCCTCATCACCCCACCATTTTCTAGGTAACGCTCCTCGTCCCTTAGAACCACCATGGCTTGCCCCCATGGTGGGATCAGACCTGTCCCCAAACTACTTTACCAGTTATCCTAGAGGAGACCCTGAGTCAGCGGGTGTAAGACTGTTATGCTGTGCAGTCAGGGTTTTTCCTTAGGTGTTCTCCCTGCCTCTGGAGAAAGCCATACAAGAGGATGTGAAGCCATATGCCCACATTGATGTGTGTGCACTGATAATATAGTAGCACCCTCCCCTCCGAGAATGGCCCCAACTGTACCTCCTCCTCCTGTGGACACCCAGGGGCAGTACACCAGTGGGACTTATTACCCACCCTCCCATGAGGAAGGAAATGTCCTTTGGGATGCTCAACCTTCCTCCCCCAGCTGGTCCCAGATGACCCAAGCTCACTGTTGAACCTGGGTCACCAGCTCTGTGAGCGGTAGCGTTACCGCTGCACAGACATATTTTTATTCCATAGAACATTTGGCAAAATTCTGCTAAATTCTAATGCTGAATTCTGCATTATGCGGTAAAGTCCAACAATTCCTTTTTTTGTAGATGTCTGTGAAATTTTCTTGTATTTAGATTCCGATGAAGCAGAAACACATTTGCACAGCTTTACCAGGGGAGGTAAAATTTGGAGGAAGTGACACAGCAGGGATATTAGAGAAGCAGAGTGGGACTAGTGGCTGAAGCATTGGAGCAGTGTCAAGGCAGAAGTGATGCCAGACTAAAGGTACATCAGGCTCTTCTGGGGGGGGGGGGCAGAGATCTCAATAAAACTCAGCTTGGTGGCACTGGCTTCTACGTGGGAGATATGGGTTCCTGAGGGGAGTCCAACTCTCCCACTCTGGGCCAGTGGAGCATGGAGCCTGATACGGAGGCATCCCATTCTAGGAGAAACACCTACAGGTGAACGTGCAGCGCCAACCACCCCTTGCTTACTGGTGATGCTGTGGGTGCCCATAAGCTGTGTGCTGGTGAGGTGGCAACCAACAAAAAAGGGAGAAAGCCACAACAACGAGGGGGCGATGGTGAGATGACCCACCCACCCCGATGCCGAAAAGTTTCTCAGGCACTCCTCTTCCTTGACATCTCAAACTAGGGCTGCACCTCAGTGGCCAACAGCATGTGGAGCCGTCATCAGGGCCCTGTGGAGGGGGAACCAGGGAACAACTAGGAAACTTGGAGAAGATCAGGACTAGAAGATGACAGAGGGGTGTGTGTGTGTGTGTGAAGCAGCTGGGAAATCAGGGCCTGACTGTGTACTAGATACATAACTCTATTACTCTGAAATAAAAAAACAGATAAAAAACTTTGTGTTTTATACATAATTAGAAAATGTATGATCTACAGGACTAATACATTGCTAATGATCTTTTTTTTTTTTTTACCTTTAGCAAATCATACATTGTATACAGGACAGTAAACACCACTGTGCTACAGTAGCTTAACATATACAACGACCTTTGTAGATTGTACTTTGCTGCAACTGTAGCATGCATCACTGTGAGCTATACAAGAGGCTTGGCCTCCTACCTTACCCAACAGACAGTAATACTATTGGATGACATGTATCTATAAAAAGTATTCCTAATAAATCCCTCCATCTACCTTTGCCAGCTCCTGACCAAAAAAGCATACATCTACCAACTGAGATCTCAAGCAAGACATACTCAAAGTTCCTTAAACCCTTCAAGCCATTAGTGCTAAGACCTTCTTATGTGCTGTACCTGTCACCTAGAGTGCCCCACAAGATGCTGCAAAAAGTGCATCCTCCTTCCCTCTCTTCAAACCCACCCTATATAAAACTTACTGGATAAAGTATTCTACACATGTGCGTGTTTCTCAATGATGAGTAGGGGAATCTATAATCTTAAATTGACTGATTATTCTAAAGTCTGATGCACTGGAGCTGGCTATAATATCACATTTATTTTTATCTGCAGATTTGGACCTCAGGAGTGGCAGATCCATGAATGAGATCTATAGAGGTCTACAGAGGTCAAGCTGAACAGACAAAACAAATGTATTATTGTTAACCAGCCCATGGCACTGGCCATTTATACACTGACAAAACCATTTTGGTAAGCTAGATCTTAGCACTCAAATCCCAGTATGTGAGTAAAAACAACTTTTAAAAGTTTCTGGACTTACTTTCATCTCCCAGTGGATTAGGTGGCATTGTATAAATATGGGATATGCCATGGGCCTGCTAAACATATCACATATATTTTTATTTGCAGATTTTAACCTTTATGACCTTACAAGTGGTGAAATTATGTACAAGTAAGAAATAACATATGACAGACTGTGATAAGACATCCCCCATTTATGCAACAGGAGTGGGCATAAACAAACTGTGATAAATATGTTTATCTGAGGTTTTATAGCTCCATGGCAAATGATGGAAGGAGACCAGGTAAGAAGTTTGGAGTATTTTCAGAGGCGGTTTCACTGGAGAAATGCCATTTTCAATATTTCCATCTTAGGGCCTACATACAGTCTGTATGTACTGTAACTGCCTAGAAATCCCTGCAGAGGATTGAGGGAGAGGGGCAGATTTATCAGTTTTTAGAGTGACCTGGGAATCCTCTATGGCTAAAGGCATGATTTCCAGATTATATGCCTTCTATCATACAAACCAGAATTGCCTTCACAGATTATATTATAGCAAGATGGGAAAATGGATCTGGGTTTTCCCATACTGACTAAACTCTGGCCAGTGGTATGGAACAGCAGTGGCGGAGCCAGGTTTGGAAGCATCTGGGAGCCGGGGGGGGGCATTCAGTCAATCATGGGCTCCACAATGGGCACTAAACAGTGAACAAAGATGGTGGTGGGGCACCACTACTCACACTGGGGCAGCCAGGAGGGGCAACTTCCCCCCCAACCCCCCCTCTAGCTCCACCACTGTGGGACAGGGTCCAGAAAACTACTTGCCTCTACATGCAGTAGTAGAAGTAGTAAGTACATTTATATTCAAACACCATGAAATGGAATTAACTCAATTGAGCTGAGCTCACTTTCAATGAGATCCCATATTACATTCATTCAGTTTCCACACATCATAACGTATCTACTCAAATATATAGGTTAGATTACTGTGTACACAGTACACACATGGTTAAAAGACCTATTCTTGAAAAAAAAATAAGGGTAGACATAGTAACTGCAGTACTTTTACACATGTCTTGCTAGTAGCAACACATCTCAAGTAGCACACTACGGTAACTCCTATGTGGCAGCATGGCAGAGGACTTTTGCCCAGATCCATATACTATTTTTTTAACTGACTTTTTTTTAGTCTTTTTACTGACACCCCACAGTCCTAGTGGAATTGAACACCATATTACTGCACCCCTATACGGAACTGAGGATCTCCCTATTTCCAGCCTATAATTTTTAACATACAACTCTATGCCTTGGGCAGATCTTAAGCAGTGTTTGACCGGTCTGATTTTAAACAAGTCCAGGATATATTTGGGAACATTACTTTTACAAACTTTAAGCAAGAATAGTGGTGTGTATAAATCTCTCCTAGCTTGTAATCTGGATCAGTTCAATGTACGATAAAGATAGCAAATATGGGTCCTAAAGGAGGCATTCAGTACATAAGCTAATCTACTGAGCAATACATCCATTTTGTCCAGCCACATTTTAGATGCCCATGAATACAATATATCCCCATAATCTAGAACCAGGATAATCATGGTATATACTATTCTCAGTCGTACATCCGGTGACATGTGATGTTTCATATGATAGAGTATCCCTAGTTTTGTGATCGTGTTACGTAAAATCATGTTGAGATGCTCGTCTCATTTTAATGAGCCATCCAGCCACATTCCAAGATATTTATAACTTGTGACCTGTTGAATTACTTTCCCATCATGTGCATGAATTTCCCAGAGTGGGACTGCCATCTAGTCCTGTTGAACAATACCGTTTGGGTTTTCTTAACAGTAAGCGTCGTCAGATAAGCCTTGAAAAAATCTTGAGTATAATCAAATGCAGATTGGAGTTTATTTTGGATATACTCAACAGAGCTCCCCTCAATGTATATCACAGTGTCATCAGCGTACAAATGAAATTTAACATACACGTCATCGAAGCCAAGTCCATTGACACAGACGTTAAAAATGAGGGGCCCCAAAATGGAGCCCTGGGGCACTCCTGATTTTATATAAACTAGAGAAGAGTCATATGGTCCTAACTCCACAAATTGCCTTCGGTCCTGTAAATATGACATAATCCATTTCAGTATGGGGCTAGGTAGTCCAAGACCGGCGAGCCTCGACAGGAGAATGTGATGGTTCAGTGTGTCAAACACTTTTGACAAATCTATAAATATGCATCAGTCATCATTCCCCTGTCCAGGCTCAACTAAAGGTCACCCACCAACTTCACCAGGGCAGTTTGGGTGCTGTGGTGGGATCTAAAACCAGACTGATATACATTTAATTTGTCACTCCTATCCAAGTATGCTTTAAATTGACGTGATACCAGCCTCTCAAAGATCTTAGATATTTGAGGCACTAGCAAAATTGGACAATAATTACCAATATCTTGTTTCTGATCAGACTTGTGAATGAGAATAACCTTAGGGTATTTCCATTGTGTAGGAAATTCTCTGCTAGAGAGGGACAAATTGAAAATATAAGACAGAAGATAGGCAATGCAAGGGGCAGCACATGTAAGTAATCTCTATGGTATTCTATCAAGGCCTTCAGCTTTATATACATTATGTTTTAGCAGTTCTGTTCTAACTTCTGCCACTGAGATGTTATCAAACTTAAAATCACTGGCCAACCCTATAATTAGCATATCTGCCTCCCCCTGGAAAGGATATATGGAAGGAATTTATTTGCAAGGTCAGGAGTCATTTCTTCTTACACCCCAATGTAAAGTAAATGGGACCTCAATATAACATCAATGTGTTGGAGGCAATGTGAGGAGCAAGCCACACATGCCCAGTACTCTGGATCAGTAATAATTGGATACATACTGGGCGGTGATTCAAACGAATATCAGAAAAGTATTAAACATTAGCATTCCCCTAACAGCATTACATTTTTGATGTGTATTCCACAAAGACCCTGAAGGGCAGAGAAGCAGTCTACCTTTGGTATATCTTACCAGCTGCGGCTACAAAGGCTATCATGAGGAGGTGGCTTAAGGTGGATCCTCCCTCTCTCCCCAAGGGGATCAATGTGGTTTCCCAAATCCAAATGATGGAATGGATAACTTTCCAGGTTCAGCAATGCCTGCCAGCTTACCAAAATAAATGAACAAGATGGAAGGTCTTCCTGTTGCAGGATGAGGATTCTTAGTCTTCTGACTTGGAATCTTTGTCAGAGGGGACCTCGGAATAGGGAGGGACCTGTGGCAGGGGTTCCTTAAGAGCAGAAGTTGGAAATGCTTGGGGGAAGGGGGGAGGCACATCTTAAAGTACATAAAAAATACAGACTTGAAGACACACATAGATATGACCACACAAACTCCTGGACAAACCGTATATCAGTTTATGTACTGTATGTATGTACGTACGTACATGTATATATGTATTTTTTTTTCACTTTAAAAGGCTCTACCAGTTGCTGTGTTACTGTAGGTTGTATCAGTGGTTCTGTAATGGAGATACACTCTGAAATATGATCTATATACTTCTCAGTAATGTATGCTTATGCTGAAATATTCTTAATAAAGAAGAAGAAGAAAAAAAATCCCCTTAAACACTGAGGAGGCGGGGAGATAACAGAGCTTAATTCACAGTCTCTGCAGTGAGCTGTTCCACTTACAAAATGGTTTTAGTTCTGATGAAAAAAATATTTTTAAGTTGTCTTTCTCTATGATGAAGGGCATAAGGTTACATGGTAACCAAAAGCTAATAAACAAATATAAAGCAACTGTTTATCCTTCCTGCTTGGCTTGCATATTATTTAACATGTTTTACATAAAATGGATAAAGGAAGCCAAGGGACTGTCATAGCAGGCTGCAGTATGGTCCACTACTATATATTTACTGCCATAGAATATCTAGTGCCTGTATAATACTTGTACACCCTTGTTTACTTAAAACTTTGTAACTGTTGTTTGCCAGTTGGCCCACTGCGCCTACCAAGTAACCAAATAAATACATGTGCTTTAGTGAAGCCCTATGTAACATATGCTGCTGCTGTTCTTGTCCCCTAACCAACCAACCAACCAACTAACCAACTAACTAAAATAAATAACTGCTGAAGACGCTTGCCTCACAAAAGATCCATACAGAAAAACTCTGGTGGATTGCACTCTTTATTTCTATAAGAATCTATAAGCAGCTGTGAGCAGCAGAAGCAAGTTTATTCTTTCTGACTGGCCAGTATGCATTAGTTAACATGGTTTCCATAACAATGGATAAAGGAACCCAAAGGGCTGCAAATGCAGTCTTTAAAACTATTTAAAACAATTACTGGTTCAGAGGTTTCCTAAAGCTCTCAAGACTCGCACACTTTCTCAAAGCAAAGTTCCTGTAAAAGCACAGTGTGGAAAACGCTCCTTGGGATATCTGCAAAACACTCATAAATCAAAGCGGTATGTAAAGGTCAGTCTAGCTGTGTGTAAATACCAGTGTCATCTCCGCCCATGAAACTGAAATGAGATGAACAAGCAATACCTCAGCATGACAGAATAACAAAATAACTTCACGCTGTGAAGATGATTAGAGATGAAGTGGAGTCAAACTGTCACAAATAATCTCTCACAATGCTCAGGCACTTGGAACCAAATTCAGACGTGTTCTCTACCTTTAAAACTTAATTAGTCATACAGCCGCTCTTGACAGGGTTCACAGCAGGGAAATGGAGGGGTTGGGCCTTGTTAGGCTCAGTTCTAGTTCAACAGTTTTATCTGAAAATATTTTGTAGCGAGTCACATAATAAAAAAATGAGTAAATGCTACATAAATTAATTTTTGCTTGGCTAAACTGCTGTAAGTAAAGATTATGAGATTTATTTTTCAAACCCAAAAACAAAGTTATGTCATATTTGCAGCAAAGCTCTGCACTCTTAAAATTTGTGGTTGTTCTTAAAAAGCATGAGACTCTTTAAAAAACAAACATAATTACACTCCAATCAGCAGCCCTCCTTTTGAACTAGCCACATATTGGTAAGCTGCAATGCCTCACTTTCACCCAGTGCCATGTGGACCTGGTGAGGGAGTGGGGACAGACTGTGCTAGTGTCTTATCCTAGCTGCTGCCATTTTTTTTCCAGCTGCTTTTCTTTCCCCAGCCCTCTCCCCAGTTTTCCCAGCCCTCCCTCCACCTCGAGGACATCATGCCATGCCTTGACAGCCTCATGTATGAATAGCAGACTGGAGACCCTTTGCATGTTCACCCAGGAGGAAATGGTGGACATAATTTCAGCTGTCAGCATACTAAAGGGTATCAACAAGTTTGAGCAGTCAGAAATGTTTGATTTGATGTGTTTCAGTAGGACGCGGGGACACACTCTGAAACTCAAAGTTGGTAAACTGAGAGATAATGTTAGAAGGCTCTTCTTCTACAAGAGGGTGGTGAAACTATGAAAAGACTACCAGTGGAGACAGTACACAAGAAGATAGGTATGTCTCACCAAATTTCTGCTTACCAAGGGACTCACAGGGTACCCTGGGCAGTAGGGTGGGTGGGAAATCTAAATAAATCAGTAAATGTCTGTAAAACATACATGCTGGTCCCTGCTTCTGAAGCAGGTAGTGGGAGCAGAAATGATGGACCAAAAGAGTCACTTCCAACCTTAAATTAATAATATTACTTTGAGATGCAACATCCGATTTTCACGGTAACATAGAAATGCAGTACAGTCAGGGACATTAATTTAATATTTTTATCCAGAAACTTACATATGTTGGAATAAAATTCCATTTTCCAGTACCTCTTGGGGGGCTAGGCAAGGATCAGGTATACAACAACATTCATTCACAAAATGGATCAACATCAATAAAATAATCAAAAACAGCTAACGAACATGATTAATGGTCCATAAGGACTGCTCTCTTCCTGGTTTATCAGTTAAATATATTGTAGAAACACAGACGAGGATGGCATAAAAACACAGACAATCCATCTAATCTGCCTATGATATCATACCCCGGATCTGCTGTCCCTATGGGGAACTCACTTACCTTATTCTCCCTACTGTTCACCTCGCCATGTTCCACTTCCTTCATCCCTCTGAGTAGCTGTTACACCCCTGGCTCTATCCCAGCCGTGTCCGAAGTCATTCCTGGTTTTTACACCCACTACCTCTGCTGGCACATCATTCCATGGCTCAGCCACTCTTTCTGTAAAATAATACTTCTTTACATCCTTTTTAAACATTCCCCCCATTAACCTCCACTTGTGACCCCATGTCCTAGTTTCTCTGTCCCAGGTAAACAGCTCTTCACAGTTCGCTTTATTTATTCCTTTCTAGAACTAGTAGGTCTCCATCATGTCCTCCCTCTCATCTGGTTTCAAGTGAATACATGTTCAGCACCTTTAGCTGATCCTCATAGGAGCTTCCCTCCTGGCCCTGAATCATTCTGGTCACCCTGTATTGTACAGTTTCTAGCCTGTCGTTTTTCAGGTGGGGACTTCAGAATAGAGTACAGTACTCAAGGGGTGGCCTCACCAGTGACCTATACAGAGGGAACAATACCTTCTGTTTCCAACTGTAGGACCCTCTCTAAATGCACTATAGCATTCTGTTAGCCTTGCTGAAGCGTTTATTAAATTGGCTGGTTTGTTTAAGGGAGTCACTAACGATGACTCCTAGTTCCCTTTCCTCTGATGCTGTGTCCAGCTGAACCCCTCCCATCAAATACACTGTTCTTAGGTTTTTGTTCCTTAAGTGCATCACTTTGCATTTCTTGGTGTTGAATTTCAGTTGCCATACGTTGTACCAAGTTTCCAGCCTTTCTTGGTCTCTCTGCAATTCCCTTATCCCCTCCACGTTGTCAACTCTACACCAGAGTTTAGTGTCATCTGTGAACAGATGCAACCTGCCTTGGGTTACCTCTTCCATGGTGCTGAAGAACATACTGAAGAGGACTGGGCCCAGGACAGATCCCTGTTGCACCCTGCTGGAGACCTCTCTTTCCACTGATCTGACCCCATTCACAACTCTCTGCTGCCTCCCCTCCATCAAGCTACCCACCTTACTGTTTCCTTAGCTGTTCCCAGATCCCCTATCTTCTTCAGCAGTCTTCTGTGTGGCACTGAGTCGAATACCTTGCAGAAGCTGAAGAAGTGTGAGTCTATTGCATGCCCCTTGTCACCTTCTCTTGTTACCTAAGGAATGCTATCAGGTTGGTCAAAACAGACTTTTCTTCCATGAACCCATACTTCTTATTCTGAAGCCAATGTTTCTCAAGGTATTCCATAAGGTCCTCTCTGCCTAGCATCTCCATCAGTTTCACTGCTAAGGAGGTAAGGCTGACAGGTCTACAGTTTTCTGACTACTCCGGGTCCCCTCCCTTGTGTAGCTATACTACATCCACCATTTTCCAGTCCTTGGGAACCACCCTTGCTGCAAAGACCTACTGAAAAGCCCCACCAGTAGTTCAGCTAACATTGTTGCCAGTTCCATTATGATGCATCCTATATGACCCCAAGGCTTTGTTCACCTTGACGGCTGCAAACCCTTTTCTAACTCTTTTGCTAGTATATTTCTGCAACCTCATTTCTGGGATCCCTCTATCAGCTGCCTTTATCCTGCTCTCCAGCAAGGGCTCGCTGTTCACCCTAGTGAATACCGAGCAAAAATACTCATTCAGCACTTTTATCATACCACTTATGTTCCGTTACATCCCAGTTATATCCAGTCCTTTTCTCCACACATTGTTGTCTAACTTCAGTTTGAATCCCTACAGTTTTTAGTCCTATTATCTATTCAAGCAGCTTGTCCCACATTCATATCACTTTTGCTATGATGGACTGTGTTATAATACCTTTTCAGTGGGGGTGTGGTTGCAGCATGATATATTCACATTACATTAAACCAGCACTAGAACGCAAAAAACTGCGTGTGTGTATATATATATATATATATATTTTTTTTTTCTACCGTTTATGCCCACTTTGTTTTTCCAGCACAGCCCTTCTTCAGGTATCCAAGGACCCCCATCACCCCTTATTAGGCGGTCTCTTTCATCTAGCCTTGGCTCTACCTCCAGGCAGGGATTGGGGGGAGTCAACCCTTGAGTTTCTGTGTCGCATTAGGCAGCATGCCAGGAGGAAGTGCAGAGTTTGGCTTTACCAGGTTCTATTGCCTGCTGTGCCAGGGCCATTTTTCTTGCTGTTTTCTCTTGGTCACTGGAATGTGTGCACGCAAAGATATCACTGCAGAAGCATGCACATCCACATGCCAGCATCAAGCCTGGCAGATGTTCCACTATGTCTCCACTGGTCTTCCACCCGTGGTCACCCGGGTGGCAGCTCTACAACAGATACAGTGACCCTCCCTCCCTCCTTGGGGACAGTCCCATAGGATGCTCAATCCTCCTCCACTCACCGGCCCTCCGGCAGCCCAGGCTCATTTCTGAACCCAGGTCAGTGCCATCGTGAGTGATATTTCTGCTGCACTGCCGAAGGACCAGCAGAAATATACATTTCTTACCTACATTATCTACAGTACTTACAATACATGTTAAATGTGGCTTACAAGTGCAAGCATCAATCTGTAAAATACTTTCTAAGGGCCACAATTTGCCTTTTTTTTTTTTATTTTTACAAGAGAAATGCATAATTTACATTCATAATTTTATCCTGCAGCTTGTAGTACACTTGCCAAAAGCTCCATGACAATGAAAAATTAATCCTCTGTGTAATTAGTCTTTTCTGCTTTATTTGGGGACAAATCATGAGAAGCAAGGCCAGTGCAACCTTTTTTTATGCAGTTATCAATGAAAGAAAAGGGTTGCATGTCACTAAAATCTAAAAACCTTGGGGGCGCTGTGGAGCACACCTGCTGAATGGATGTGCTTTCATCTGCTCTTCACTTCGGGCACAATATTTAATATAAAATTTAGTGTGCAATCCCTTTTTTGGCTGTTTTAATAGCTGGCACTAGCTTCTACGTATCGAGCTGCATCGGAGGATATATTTTTGGCATAATGGGCAGGCAGCAAAAGGCAGCTACGGGTGGCCCCAAGTCGCAGCCTTCAACAACCTCACAGGCCGTGACTGCCCCACCAGTCTCAACACATATGGAGCCACTGTGGAAATCACTGCAAATATCTATGCAGGTAATCGATAGCAAAATCTCCACAATCCTGCAGAGAATGGGAGAACAGGGTCTCAAGATCGAAGTGGCAGTTAAATCCGCAACTGCTGCAGAGGAACAAGCAACAAAAGCTCTTGCCACTTTGTTGAAACTGGTACAAGGGAACACTCAGTTGCGCTATTGATTGAAAGTGTTAGAAAACACGCAACAAGTTTCCCATGTTTGTCTGGTAGGTCTTATGGAGGGGCAGGACGGCCCTGATCTTTTACAATTTCTGAAATCTTGGCTACCTGGTGCGCTTCAATTGGAGCACAGTATTGCTGAACATTTTATTAAAGCCTACTGTATTGCTCCTCGTTCAGCAGAAGCTCAGAGAGACCTCCCATGGACTGTTTTACTTGTCACTGATGGGGTCCTGATGTGGGATATTTTACTTTAAGCTGCTTGGGACTCAGACTCTCTACACTATGAAGGTAAAACTTCACATTTGTTCCCGACTTATTGCCACCAGGGCCCATCAGAAGAAATTTAATGGAATTTGGGCAAAGCTCCAGATTCTAGGGGTCATTCATTCACTACTGATGCCAGCAAGGCTCAGAATTTTCTATGGTGGCCATACTTTTCACTGCACCAATCCTGCGGAGGCCAGGAAATGTGCAGCTCTCATTGAAAGAGTTTGCGGCAGCTTGTAGTGTTGCAGAGGACGGGGTTTCTTCTGACTCAAAGGACACTTGGATTTTCTGGTTTATTTTTATGAACGTTCTCTGCTAACTGGACTTTTGCTTGTGTGTTTGAGAGTTACGTTTCCCACTTTCTGCACCCTTTAAGGGACTGAGTTCAATGCTATTATGTTACTGATTCATGTTTATTCATCTTCTTGTGACTTTCTGGCTATAATGATGTGGTATTATATTAGATGAATTGTTGTTCTAATTTTTCATTTTGTGACTTGCCTATACCTGTGTGATTGGATATTTTAGCTGTTGTTTGGGGTGGAGGGTAGGGGGAATGTATTTCTCATGTGTGGGACAGTTTACTGTTTGGAAGGGAGCTATATCAGCTTATATACTGTGGTTTTACCTTGTCTGGAATCAGGGCCATGACCGGCGGGGGGCGCAAGAGCTGCGGCTGCAGTAGGGTCTGCACTGTCAGGGGACCTACTGCCTCAGAGGTCAAGATTAAGAAAACATTTCATTGTCAGAGTCAGCTTTGTAACTATATTTTTTTACACTGTTTATCCATTTGCAATTGGGACTGTCAAGAGTTGGGTCTGTGCTGCAGATTCCAACTAAAGTTTCAAGGGGTGGGGAGGAGTACAGAACATGGAAAGCAAAAGGGCTTGTTACTCAAATTATCTGAGTTTGGTGCCGGTGTCACCAGGAACAGCAGTGCTAAATTACATTGTTCAGTTTTGTAATCATAGTGCTGGGAAGGGGGCAGCATGGACAAACTATAGATGCTTAGCAGGACTAATACTAAAGAACTTGTGCTATAAATATTTCATATGTGTTAGTAGCTATTTTATGCTTTTTGGTGGTGAGGTAGGGCCCCACAAAATATTTTGCAGGGGGGCCCTTAATGTCATTAGCGTAGCCCTGTTTGGAATTACTGATTTTATTGGGTTATTGCCGCCACAATTTTTGCAGAGTGCAGGTATTCTTTGCTCCTTGTGGGGGACAAGGACTCAGCCCTGTATCGCCCACCCACACACCTGCTCACCACCAACCATCCCCAAGACCCCCCCACGGCTGGCCCCCCATGGAGTGGCCAGGAAGGGATCATTCCTTCTTCCCAGAGCACAATCCAAATTTGGGGAGGCGGTGGCGGAGCAGTGGGACAGGGAAGGGCTTTCCTTTTTCTGGACACCCTGCCTCCCAGTGCACGGCTGCATGCCACGATCATCGGCTGCTATGTCCTCCCTACGTGCACTATCCCCCAGCCCCCCACCAGAGGGCAACAGGCAGGTGGGATGACAATCCTTCCCTCCACGAGAGAGGAGAGCAGTCCTCTGGACACTCGATCCTCTCTCACCCCTGCCGACCCTATCCATTGGATGGATCCTGTTCCAACTTTGATGTCTGGCGTGAGATGTGCTTTTGGTTTTTTTGCTTGAAAAACAATAATACCTGAGACAGCATAGTCTCAGATCCATAACTAGAAAGTCTTATGCCAGTGTCCCTTCTCATTTTTCTGAAGAAATTGCTAACCCCTTAAGAAGCTCCTGGATCCACCTCTGTTTTAAATCATTTCTAATGCTGGATTCCCCTTACAGTTCTATACAAATTAAACATTTCATTTTCATCTAGAGAAGGCATTCATCATGGTGGAATGGTGATTTTCATGTTCATTCAATATTGGACTCTTGAAGCTGACCTGCCAGAGCAACGTTGGTGCTTCTGCTTGCAATGCTGATGACCCAAGTTCTGGAACAAGCCTGACTCATCGGAGGGATGGCCATGTGAGGAGGACTGAGCATCCTAGGGAAAGTTCTCCCTCTTCTAGAGGGGTTTAGGCACTCAGTGCGTTACTGCCACATAGTGAAGGCTAGACAGTTGCACACTTTGGCTTCACTCAAAGGAGTAGTGCTGTAGATGCTGGTATACTATGTTCAGAAGCTCAGGCAGATGTTCCTGGGCATCACAGCACTGGCAGCACTAGACACAGATAAGTGGTGAAAGTGGCAACAGACTAGGCAGATGAAGCCTCACTCACCCACCCATGTCCATTACTTGGTCTCTGCCACATGGACCCGAGGCAGCTTCAGATTTAACCCTTGCCGTGGGCAGACTGGATTGTGTGATAGTCTGAAATGCAGAAGGCAAGCCTGCCCCGGAGGGCATGCCAAGGATCAACAGAGCAGTGTGTCCCAGGTAGTTGGGGCTCCAGAAAGCCCAAGTAGGGAAGCCTCGATGCGATGAGATGGTGGCCCTTGTGATGGCCAAAGGAGGTCCTGGGCATTGTGCAGGAGAGAGAAATAGAGTTGAAAACATACTGGGCTCCTGGGTAGGAGTTACATTTGCCTGTACTCCCTTCCCCCCTTCCCTGGGTCACACCTGGAAACGAGTCTCAGCTCAGTGTACTTTTCCAAGTTACCAATTTTCAATCAACCGATCAATCAATAAGCAACCAGAGCATCAACTAGTTTTTAATTCTGGTGATGGGTACTGATGGATGTAGAGACTAGGGGGTTCACTGCCTGTTATTTCCAGTTCAAGGTCAAAGTACTTTCCAGGAGTTAATTCACTGCAGTTACAAGGGCATGGTTTGAAGTTGGAAGGTGGAAGGGTGAGGGGGGGGAGGAGAGGATGAGGTTTTTCACTGAGAATGCACTCAATTCACTTGGAATGCACTGCCTGGTGAGCTGGTTCAGAGATCCACAGTGGATGGCTTCAAGAGAGGGTGGGACAGACACAGAAAGTGGATGCATCAGATGATGGCCTGCCCCAGGGGGGTGGGGATGGATGATAGGGTTTTCTGGAACACAAGGCGGGGGGTCCTCGGCACCCAACTAGGGATCTGAGGTTCGAGCACACTCGATAGACTGTAAGGCCTAATCTGCTGGCAAATAGTATGTTAGTACAATGTTGAAAAAACAATCTGAGAAAAGTGCTAATTGGGCGTGTATTACCTGTCACCGCAAATTAGGGACTACAACACTTGTTCATCCACTCACTTCATGTCACTATGGTTTCTGGCAGCTTGCAATGTTTACATGCTGTATTTTGAAGGTTTAGGAAACCAGACTAACCAGGTGACAGTTTGGATGGGTTTGTGACAATGGCTACAGGTGAAAATTAGCTGTATCATTTACAGCCTAAGGCCTCCAACAATGATTTATGTACTGCTTAAATTATAAAGCAGTCCATATGTCTTTTGGTCGCTGGCTGATCTGTGTCTTTTGTCTGATTTAAAATATTGGCTAGGAATACATACTCAAAACAAATGTGCTTATGCAATAAACTAGTAGAGGAATCCGTGAAAGGAAACCATGACATCAGTTCTTTCTACTTCAGTCAACATTCCAGACTGGTGTAATACAGGACGTAAAAGAAGTCTGAAATAGCTGAACAGCAGCTACTCAGTTAGCAAAATGTATAGTTTACTTCCATGGTACACAACAGTGAATTCATGTGGCAGCATTTCAGCGGCCTATGTGGAAATCTTCTCTTTCAAAATCTCAATGCATCTCTGGCAGCCTATAATTATAGGTTATAGCTTTTGACCTTGGTTCCGGTAACAAAAAACAGTGACATTATTTCTACTTTATTTAAAATTACTGTATATTGGAATAGCCTCATTTAGGTAGATCACCTATTTATTTTCAAATCCCTTTTGAAAAACTGGGCCTTTCTAAGCTAGTTTAATAATTTCTGCGCACTCAGTGTTAACCTTACATTAATTTAATTGTAATTTCTGATATTTATTTTTTGGTGTGTGGAAGTTTTAATTTCCTTAGTCTAATTTTGTTATGGAACTCTGTAGTATATCACTTTGAGTCCTTGGAAAGACGTGTAAAGGGACACTGTTGCCTACTTTTTGTATCATACTATTCCTAGTTGAAACGCCACATTTTACGATTGAGTACTTTCCCTAAAATCCAGTGAAGTTTCTGGTTGTTTTGTCTGTTTCCTTTCACAGTAGAACTGAAATGCATGCTAATGGTGTAATCATACCCAACCTTGTTTTGTTTCAAATATTTGATTTACTTTTATTGCACACTTCCTGAACATTAGGAACACCCCCAGACAGAGCAGCCACTCACGATGCAATAGTCTCTCCTCTATCTCACTGCATCCTGGGTGGCTAGACTGTGTAGGGAGTGTTCCTAAGTCCAGGAAAAATACAGTGGGAGCGGATTAAGGAATGTAAACAAACACATTTAGGTGTGGTAACACCAATATGGTGAGCAGTCTGTTTTTCACTTTTAAAAAGTAAAAAAGAAGAAGAATCAAACTACCAGCTACATCAGCACATTCTACAGAATGTGAACAATTATAAACTGTGTTTTTTAAACTATGGGCAGTTATAGGCTTAAGGGGGTTGACAGTGTCCCTTTAAAAGATCACCACTCTCTCTCTCTCTCTTTCTCTCTCTCTAGCTGTCTGTCTGTCTGTCATCAATCATCTATCACTTATTTATTATTATTTTTTTTGCAATGTGTTTACCCAGGACAGCCCAGATGAGATGCAAATTGCAGTTACGTAAGAACTTATTGTAACAGTAGATCTTCAAGAGAGGTTCCTGCAGTAGGTCTTCACATATAGGACTGTGCCCCCTGGCATCAGGTTCCAACAGCAAACTTGTGGATAGCAATCATCAGCGTGGACCGCCCCTCACATCAAGTAGCGTGACGTCAGCCTGGCTATAAAAGGGGCGGTCCCGCGCCCGCCCTCCAGTTCTTTTCCACCAGAGACCTATAGAAAGGTAAGTAGAAAAAGTAGGAGTGACAGCTCCCAGAACTATGCTTCCTCTCCAGATCCAAGGGCTAGGCAGGAGGAAAATAAAGGAAACGTTCCAGGAGTAGGGGGAAGGAGGGTGGGAAACGAGACCTACTGCAGGAACCTCTCTCGAAGATCTACTGTTATGGTAAGTTCTTATGTAACTGCAATATCTTACTTCAAGAGGGTTCCTGCAGTAGGTCTTCACATATAGAACTGAATACCAAGCAGTCCCAAAAGAAATCATACAGAGGTACGTCTGGGAGGAGGAGGAGGAGAAGTTGCCAACAGGAACTTATGACAGGAGGCCTTGAAGAACTGCAAGGCCAAAGCCAGTTCTGCTCCTAGAGGCACTGTCCAAACTCTAATGCTTAGTGAAGGTGTGGACAGATGACCATGTGGCCGCTGCACAGATCTCTGCAGTAGACACATTCCTGAAAAAGGCAGTGGAAGTGGCAACACTCCTAGTGGAGTGACCCTTAACTGCCCCCAGAAGGGACTTCCCATGTTTCTTGTAAGTGAAATGGATGCAGTTAGCTAACCATTGAGAGATGGTCTGCTTGGAAATAGCCTTGCCCTAGCACTGGGGAGCAAAGGCTACAAAGAGCTGACTGGATTTTCTAACCGCTTTAGTCCGGTTAATGTAGTATCTGAGAATCCTATGCACATCCAGGGTGTGCAACAGGCATTCCCCCCTCTTTTAGAATGCTGAGGATAGTAGACAGGTAGTTCTATACTTTCATTAAGAGTGGTTTCTGAGACCACCTTAGGTAGGAAAGAAGTATAAGTCCGACGAACTACTCTGTACCTATAAAAAATTAAATAGGGCTCCTTGCAGACAAATGCCTGAAGCTCAGAAACCCTTCTGGCGGAAGTGACTGCGACTAAGAACAAAGTCTTCCAGGAAAGGAGGCGCATGTCACAGCTAGAGGCTGGTTCAAATGGAGGTAAGGTCAGCTTCTCTAGCATAAAATTCAGGTCCCAGGGGGGACAGGGATTCTGAATCTGAGGTTTTAGATGAAGGATGCCTTTCAGAAAGGTTTTGGCAACCTCCAGTTGAGCCAAGGTTTTGCCCTCCACCGGGAGGTGGCAGGACGACACCGCAGAAATGGACCTTAATGGAAGAGTAACTAAGGCCAGTCTCTGATAAATGTGCGAGGTACTCTAACACCTAGGCCACTGAGCACGAAAAGGGATCCCAGCATCTTGCTAGGGCCCAGATCAAGAATCTCTTCCACTTCATGGTGTAAGTGGATCTGGTAGAGGGTTTCCTGGCTTCTACCAAGATATGTGCACCTGTGCGGAGACACCATAATGAGAAACCGCTATGTCCATAGGTGCCACGTATGAAGACTGAAGGCTCGGGTGCACCAGGGTGCCCTGCTCCTGAGTCAGAAGGTCGTGGGAAAATGGCAAGGGAACCGGACGTTCCAGTACCAGTTGTTGCAGGAGAGGATACCAAATCTGGTGTGGCCAGAGAGGATCAATTAGAATTACATGCACTCCTTCCTGCTGAAGCTACATTAGAACCTTCTGAATGAGAGGAAAGGGAGGAAAAGCATAAAGAAACTCTCTGTCCAAGAGACAGGCAGTGCGTCTCACCAAAAAGCACCATGCCCGGGAACCAGCGAGCAAAAGCTGGGTAGTTTTGCGTTGAATGGGGAGGCGAACAGATCTATCTCTGGTCGACCCCATCGAAGGAAGAGGTCTTCGGCCACCTCTAGCTTTAGCTCCCACTCCTGAGCCCTGGCTACTGATTGACAGACTGTCCGCCAGAACGTTGCTTATGCCTGGAACGTGGATGGCTATCAAGAAAAGGCTGTGCTGAATTGCCCAGTACCAGACCATCATGGCTTCTCTGCAAAGAGGATTCAAGTGGGTTCCTCCCTGTTTGTTGATGTACCAGACTGTGGGCATATTGTCCATCTGAACAAGAAGTGGTCCCGGTACCAGAAGTGACTGGAACGCATGGAGAGTGTAAAGCACCGCTCTGGTCTCCAGACATTGATGTGGAGCCCCTGTGTCTTGTGCACCCCCAGATGGGCTTCCTAGCCCGAGTCTGAGGCGTCTGTGGTGAGGATTTGGGTAGGTATAGGGAGATGAAAAGGAGTTCCCCTTGAAAGATTGGAGAGATCTTGCCACCGGCGAAGATCCCTCTGTAGGCTGTTGAAGATCATGACTTTCCGGTTCATGTCGTCCGTCCTCTGATCCCATTAGACTTGTAGAGACCATTGGGTGACCCTCATGTGAAGTCTGGCCAGGGGCACTGTGGAAATGGCCGCTGCCATCAGTGCCAAGAGATGAAGCACGGCATGTGCTGTGATCCATCGAGCATGGGCCATGAGAGTGGCTTGAGCAACTAGAGTCTCGGCTCGATCCGATGGCAGAAAAGCCTTGTTCTGAACTGTGTCTAGTACTGCTCCAATAAATTGGAGCCATTGAGATGGCACTAGCTGGGATTTGGGCAGACTGACCATAACCCCCAGAAGAGAAAACAAGCTCAGAGTGAAAGAGAGAATATATTTCAGGCTGTACAGAGAGGGTGCTGCGAGGAGCCAGTCGTCTAGGTACGGCAAAACGTAAATGCCCTGGCGACGAAGAAAGGCCGCAACCACTGTTAAACACTTCATGAACACCTGAGAGGCTGAGCAAAGGATAAAGGGGAGTACTTGGAATTGAAAATGGTTCTCCAGAAAATTACAATGGAGAAAGCAGCGGTGGGCCGGGAGGATAGGGATGTGCAGGTAGGCATCCTGCATATCCAGGGAGCACAGCCAAGAACCTGGATGGAGCAGGGAGAGAAGGGGAGGGTCAACATGCAAACCTCTTGTACTTGACAAAGAAGTTGAGCATGCTGAAGTCCAGGATCAGTCGCAGATTGCCCATCTTTTTTGGAACTAGGAAGAAGTGGGAGTAAAATCCCCTTCCTATCTGTCTGTGAAGGACGGGTTCTAAGGCCTCTTTTAACAGAAGGGCCTGGATCTCTTGGGAGACAATGGGGATCTGAACCTTGGATAGAAAGACCGTCCTGGTGGAAGAGGGGCTGGAATCTCAGAAAACTCTATCGAATGACCCCGCTGGATTAGTTGTAACACCCAAGATTCTGCTATGACAAACCTCCACCCCTTCAGGTGGAGGCCGAACCTCGCTCCTACTAGTTCCTCCTTGACTAACGGAAGTAGTGGAAGGAGGGGAAAGGAGTCAGGATGCCTAGGGAGGGAGCTTTTGTCCCAGAGGCCGGCTTGGGGAATTTGGCCTGGGGGTTTTGTGCTCCTGAACCGGGGGCATGTCGTCTACCCGGACGTTTACCCTGGGTTTTATTCCATCTCCTTTGGCAATGAAAAGGCTGCTTTTTCTGCCCAGTTTGGTACATCGAGCGTACATCCTGAAGGGAGCGTCCGCTCTCCTGCAGCCCCGGTAGTATCGTCTTTGGCATCGCCACCAAAGAGGACAGAACCCTAAAAGGGGTGCCCAGAAGGGAGGACTGGATGTTTTGTGCCAGACCTGCTATTCTAAGCCAAGAAAGGTGGCGGAGGCAGATCCCCGTGGCAGGCACTCTAGCCACTGAGTCCACTGAGTCATACGTTGCACACAATGCATGATGGCAAGAGGACTTTCACATTCTGACTTTGTCGAGTACTTTTTTCTGTAGTGTCTCATCCTGGAGCTCTAGAAGATCCCTTTCCAGCTCTGAGAGAGATGCCTTCTGGAAAGCAACCATGTGTGAGACATAGTTGAGGGACCGAATGGCACAAGATGAAGAAGAATAAATCTTACCACCAAACTGGTCCAACTGATGAGAGTCCTTGTCCGGAAGCGAGGAGCTCAAGTGTTTTGGTTGGGCTGACCAATCACGAGCAGCAGTGATCACCATAAAGTCACACTTAGGATGAGTGGTGAGGTGTTGAATCCCTTCTAGGGGATAATAAGTATGATCTGCCTTCCTGGAGACTGCCAGGATGGATGACGGCTGTTGCCATACCTTGGTTACCAGATCTTCGTGAGGGGCCCATCCAAGGGGATATGGGGAGGGGATCTGTGGTAGCTAGATCAAGGTGTTCCTCTAGTCTTTTATGCTGTGGATCCACCTCTTTTGAAGACCAGCCTCCTGCTGCTTGAATGGTATGTAGGAGGTCCCCAAAGGAGGGATCCTCTGAAGGAGATTTTGGGGACTCTTTGGGAGGTACGTCGACAGGGGACCGAGGATCCAAAGGTTCAGAATCAGAGTCCATGTCTGAGGGCTCAGAACTGCTGGGGATGGAAGGGTCTACCCCAGATGAGCCTACAATAAGAGCACCCGAAGCCCTTCTGGAGGGAGGCGGTGGAGGGGGGCCCTAGGCAGGGGGATATCCCCTACTGACTGCCTGATTTCTGTGAGGAGCTGGGTTCTGGCATCCTGCCACCATGAAGGGGCCGACTGCCGGTCTGGCACCAGAGGTGGAGGAGGCGGAGGCTGAAAACCCAGGTAGCTTGGGTACTGTGGATATTGCCATGAAGGGTACTGAAAACCTGGCAATCCTGGAGAATAATAAGGCTACCCAGGGTACCCCGGCATTGGGTATCCCAGCATTGGGGGCACATGGCCTGGTGTTGGATACTGAGGAGCTGACGGCAGGCCTCCCGATGGTGGAGCATGGGGGTCTGGCCCCAGAAAACTGCCTGAAGGATCTGGACCAACCGGGGGAAGTGCCAAAGGGTCACAAGGTGGTGTAGGATCCGGGAGGGTCCCCGAAGGAGGAGGCTCCATGCACGGATCCCCAGACGGCGACGGACTTCTGTCTGGAAGTGGCAAAAGGGCTGGCGAAGGGGGAAGTTCCAGGAGGGACCCCAATAACAGGTCAATAAGTGATCCATCCTGACGGACGAGAGAATACAGCATCAGGTGGCGAATCCCTGGGGTGAAGAACCCGGAGGGATGAAGACCCACTCTGCAGCTCACTCTGTCCAACATCAGGGGCCAAACTGGAGCCAGATGGGAGAGTGGGAGGGTCTGGGTGGGTGACGGAGTATCCACCGTCTGACTGATCGGACCTAACCCAGCTAGAGGAGGCCGGGAGATCGCTGCTAGACATATCGGCAGGAGCCATGTACCCGTCGACAGAGTCGAGGGGTGACTTATCAGCCAAGCTAAGAGGAACTGAAACCTCAAGAGAGGTGACCCCCAGCTACCCGCTCACCTCGGCAGGAGGGGGAGAAGGTGCCTGGCCCAAAGAGGCGGACGGAGTACCAGAAGTAGTACTCACAGTTTTTGGAGGCCTCCTGTGTGGTGACGGACTCCCGTCCTGGCGCTTCTCCTTACTCTTCTTTTTCCTCAGGGTCAGCAACGACGACCTTTCCCTCAACGCCTAAAGCTCCTTTTACATCGATGCCAATCGTCAGGTAAGGAGGTGGGCCTCGAGGTTCCGCTTGCGCCTTGTCCTGGATGCCTGGTTGAAGTCCTGGCAGATGGCACACTCCTCGGAGTTGTGTTTGGGGCCTAGGCACAAGAAGCAGCGGGAATGGTCGTCCCCATGTGGGATTTAGGCTCCGCACTTCAAGCACTTCTTCTTTGGTCTATACGACATCAATCATCGAAAATATAAGAGAAACGGTATATGAGGCGAAGAAAACCTTCGACTGACGCGTGGGCGTTAGATCACTGTTCTACTCATGGCTGAACAAACTGAGGTGACAGCAGGAAAGAACTGGAGGCGGCTGCTCTTTTATAGGCCCGCTGGACGCCACATCGCCTGATCGCCAAGTGTCCCCGCTGATGACTGCTATCTGCTATGTTTGCCGCTGGAACCTAACGCCAGGGGGTGCAGTCCTATATGTGAACACCTACTGCAGGAACCCTCTCAAAGTAAGACCATCTAATTTCTCATAGAGTCCTGCTGCTACCATTTTTCACAGCTGGATGGACTGGAGCACTGGCAGATCAGATGACTTGCCCAAGGCTCTGTTAAGGTTTGAAACTGCAATCTCCCAGTTCCTAGGCTGCAGCTCTATTAGCCCACAATGCCTCCATTACAACCTATACCACAACTGCGATGACAAATAAACAGTACTTCTTTTCTGCAATTGTGAGACATCATAGTAAACATACTACTGTTCAGGTCATAATGAAAGGTAACCACAAAAACAAACTCTTTCCATGGAAAAATGTATCAAAGTAAGATGTCAGTTATATTTTTTTAATATTCAGTGTCTCCCCTTGTCACCACTGTGGCTATCTTGTCTCCACCCAGCCCCATCACACCCATCTGCCACTCTCCTTACCTTGGAATCTTTGACGCAGCTATGCTGGCAATCACATGGTGAGGGGAAGGGAGAGACCCCCTCCCCAGCTAACAGCCAAGCGCCAGGCAGCAGGGGAGGAGTGCGGAGCCTGTATGTACCAAGGCAAACATCCTGTCACAGTGGGGTGTTGTGTTTCCTCCCAGTTTCAACCAGCCCGAAGGCGACACCCATTGTCGAGGACGTCATGAGCATGTGCACGCAAGGTGTACTTTCACAGCAAAATCAGTAGCATCACCACTCACTAGCTTTCCACTCACACTACCACCACTCATCACCCAGATGACACTGTCACAGTGGAGGATGATACCCTCCCCTCTTGAAGGAGGTCCTCTGGGATGCTTGAATATCCTACCCCAGATGGCCTGATAACTCTGGCTCATTCTCGAACCTAGGTTGCTGCCATCGTAAGCAGTAACCCTACCAATGTTCTGATGCGCAGGCTTAGCAGTTTTGGCATTACAAAAAATCCAAAGCTTTGGAATTAAATTTGAACATTTAATGGCAGATCACACAATTTAACAAGCCTTTATTAGAACAAAAAGGCCAAGAGACAAGAACACATTTCTATTCAAAATCATTCAACTTACATCTAAGAAGTCTTCTTTTGGAAGACACTGAGCAATATAAAACATGTCTGTTATTTTTGCAGATTTGTGTAGTGTAGTATTGGCATGGGGCTTAACGCAAATGTTAAAAACAGCTTTCAGTGGCAAGTCATAAGATTAATACCGCATGTGCAGTAATTGTCCTCAATCACATAATGGTCTAATTTATAGTAATGATGTAAATGTGCACAATGAGACTGCATAGTCACTACTTCAATGAAAAGAATTTAACTCTTGGTTTACTAGACAGCTCCCATTTCTCATGTGTTTTCTCTTTTTGAATGAATTCTGCAAAGTAATGTGAAACTACATTTAATGACAACTTTAATCCTTCTCATTTTAGATTGCGCATATTTTATCAATGCTTCCACTTCTTCCTCAGTTTTGCATCATCTTGATGTCCTAGATTAGAAACTGACCAGACTGATTTGCAGGGTGTGAAAACACATCATTACCTAATGGGGGCAGGACAGGGTAGGGTAGGGGAGGAAGGAGCTTAAGTGTATTTAAAGGTGGCAAATTCAGCAGCAGAAGTAGCAGCAGCCGTGGAAGCTGGGACTGTGTATAGGCCGTACCTGATCCTTGTGTCCAGGGGGGCCGGTGGCAGCAGGCTTCGTGGCACCGAGAGAGGCGCAGAGTAGTGTCCAGGCATGCAGGAGGTGAACCGCAGATGGCGGTAGGTAGCCCAGTGGGCTACAAGGATGCCTGTTGGAAGAGGGACAGCACAGGGATTAAATAGCAGTCTGAAGTGGTGTGAGTGAAAATAAAATTAGCACACATACAAAAGCTGTAATTTACTAAACGAGGGCCAATTCAGAGAGCAGGAAGCAGACAGCTAGGCACCAGCTCTGTAACTGAGATTTGTAAAACAAGGGGGTCACAGTCGGGGGGGGGGAGGTGGGGAGGCCAAAACAAAGGGAGAAATTAAACTGGTGGCTGCATTGGATTCAAATACAACAAATCGGCTGGCTATGAAGACTTCAGCAAGGAAGTCCTGAAATTCTAAAAACCTGTAAATCCTACACTCTAATAATCTTAGACACAGCAACTGAGATACCAAGTTAAGCACAATACAAAAGATGACTCTAAGCAGTGGCACAGGGAAAACTGCAGAGCAGAAGCTGTGTGGAACAACGTGGCACACTGAAACTGAAAATTGGCGCTAGCTGGGAGACAGGATCCCCATAAGTGCAGGGATTCAGCTGAGCTATAGGAGGGAGAATAAAAACAAATATACTTCTTTGGCAGTTCCAGATTATTTGAATGAAGGCAGTCCAAATTAATTCACTAGCTTAATATCTAAGAGCTGAGTCCGGTATCGGGAGAGCAAAATGCCAGTCTGTCGGGCAGTCAATCAGGATGCTTCTGCTCAGGAGCACCCAATGAAGACTTTTCCAGGGAAAGGCGCAGTTTTTTGAAAAATTTGGAAGCAGAAGCAGCAGCAGCCATAGAGGCCGGGCTGTGTATAGGTTGTACTGATGCTTGTGTCCAGGGGGCCGGTGGCAGCAGGCTTTGTGGCACTGAGAGAGGTGTAGAGTGGTGCCCAGGCATGCAGGAGGCGAACCGCAGAAGGCGGTAGGTAGCCCAGTGGGCTACAAAGATGCCTGATGATTGTGTCCAGGGGGCTGGTGGCAGCAGGCTTCTTGGCACTGAGAGAGGTGCAGAGTGGTGTCAAGGTGTGCAGGAGGCGAACCGCAGATAGCGGTAGGTAGCCCGGGGGGCTACAAGGACGCCTAATGCTTGTGTCCAGGGGTCCGGTGGCAGCAGGCTTCTTGGCACCGACAGAGGCGCAGAATGGTGTCCAGGCGTGCAGGAGGCGAACCACAGATGGCAGTAGGTAGCCCAGTGGGCTACAAGGACGCTTGATGCTTGTGTCCAGGTGGTTGCAGCAAGCTTTGCACCCCAGGAGAGGCGAGAGTGGTGTACAGGAGGCAAATGCAGATGGCGTAGGTAGCCCAGTGGGCTACAAGGATGCCTGATGCTTGTGTCCAGGGGGCCGGTGGCAGCAGGCTTCTTGGCACCGAGAGAGGTGCAGAGTAGTGTCCAGGTGTGCAGGAGGTGAACCGCAGATGGCGGTAGGTAGCCCAGTGGGCTACAAGGATGCCTGAGTTCTTTTGTATTAATCCTGCTAAGCAACCATAGTTTGTCCATGCTGCTCCCTTCCCAGCACCATGATTACAAAACTGTACAATGAAATTTAGCGTTGCTCTTCCTGGTGACATCGGCACCAAAATCAGATATTTTGAGTAACCAGCCCTATTGCTTCCTTGTTCTGTACTCCTCCCCAACCCTTGAAACTGGAGTTGGAATCTGCAGTACAGACCCAACTCCTGACAGTCCAAATTACAAATGGATAAACAGTGTATAACAATATACTGTAGTTACAAAATTGACTCTGACAATAAAAGGTTTTTTAATCCTGACTGCTGAGGCAGTGGGCCCCATCCTGTAGAGAAGGAGCAGCAACATCCTTAGCTATAGCCGCATGGCAACAGTGCTTGTTGGGGGCATGGCGTGTTGCATGCTGCCCCAACAAACCTCAGGCATAGCCTCACAATTATGACGCAAGCGTGATCTGTTTTATTTTCAACAGTCTAACAAATCATTTGCACTGTTTATACTGAATTGCCATTGATAGTCACAGCCTGTTGGCAACTGTCAACTCTTGATGCATCTGTAATCAAAGAACTTGCACTTCTCACACTGGGATTAGCTATGGGCTGAGTATATGGCAGAGGTGATGAGTTCTGTTCCCAGAAAGTGGGGGCTACCAGCATTACTGCCTCCTTGGCAGCTAAGCGTAGAGCAATACTGACAAATTCTGTGTTGGCAACTTCAATGTCTCCCTCCACCCCGCATCAGAAAGGGAGTAGTCATTGTGCCCCTGATAGCTGGGGCAGATGATAGCTTGAATTTATTTTGGGGGAGGGTTAAATACTAATTTTTAGAACTACACTTGTAGGGGGAGCTAGAGAGCCAGTCTCCAGAAGGGAACTTTTTAAGAATGCTCTGCATTTCAGCTCTAATAAATCAATAAACACATATATTTCTACTAGGAAAACTTCGTCAAAAACTCTGGGAACATATTCCTTATCTCACCAGCTGTCGGACAATATAAAACTTGAGATGGTACAGCCAAAATATCAAGCCTCAGCAGGTACTAAGCCTTCAGCTGGGAAAACAGGGAAGGCCGAGGAAGCCTCGTGCTCTACAGCTATAAATGGATCTGAAACCCAGACAAGCCCTCCATGGCAACATATGTTGGCAACTATGCAGTCAACGGATGCTAAGATGGAACGAACCCTGAGTCGCCTTGAAAAACACTATGCTGCTATTAAGGAACTAACTAATGCTGTGCACGACTGTGATAAACGTTCCACCGTGACCCAAGCAGTAACCGCTACGCTGACAAAAGACAACACCCAACTCCGAGGCCGATTGGGAAGTCTTAGAGAATGAAATCAGGTTGGGGAATTTAAGGTTTGTGGGCAGACTGGAAGGCACGGAAGGCTCAGACTTACTTATTTTCCTAAAAGAATGGTTGCAAGCATCAATCGATATCCCCGAGCACTTTGAGTGGGGCAGTTTGAAAAGAGCTTACAGAATGAATCCTCGGGTCAGACCTGCTGATAGTTCTGCTCCTCGGATTGTGCTTCTATGAACATCGAGCTTGGAGGTTCGGGATCTAATCCTACCATTGATTAGGGCTTCATACCCCTTATCAATAAATGACAGACGTCAAATGTTTTCCCGATCTTTCTTATCAAACTAGAGCCTGCAGGAAGTGATTTGATGGCTTGAGGCAGAAGCTACATACTTTGGGCATTATTCACTCTATTTTGTTACCGGCACAACTTAGAGTGACTTACACTGGGAAATCATTTATTTATTTGAACAGCAGTTTGAAAACCTTTGAGCCAGAGGCTCATTTACAAAGGTACCTTGTCACAAAAGACATAACACAGCACAACAGTATGTTACAACAGTAATGAATACAACAATGTGGGAATACAACAAGTTGGTGCAAAAAGGAATGATGCATACAATAAGATTGTTAGGCAGTCTATAAGCAGCTAAACAGGTGGATTTGTAATAACGATTGAGCAAGGCTAAAACTAGTAACAATTACAGCTTTGAGTATTAAGTAGGTGATTCCGTAGGGACGTTTTGAAACAGGATATCGATGGGGCATCAGAGATAGAAGGGGGCAGTGTGTTGAACCAGGATGGGGCTCTGTAGCAGTAGGCTCTTTGACCGTGTGAGGTCCTGGCCCTCGGAATAGATAGGGTGGTTTTGCCAGAGGTACAGGTATGAACCTGCGGTTTTGCAAGGTGGATGGTGGCTGTCAGACCCAGTTTACTGACCCAAAAGATGCCGGGAGATGGCTAGAGAAGATACAGTAGAAAAGGAATTTGGTCCCACACAATTGGAAGTGGTCGAAGAAGACGACGTCAGAGCTGAGTCTGATGAAGGCTGAATCAGTATTTGGCAAGATTTTCTATTCTCCACTTTATTACGACTGAATGAGACTTGTGGGGCACTGATATTATTGTTAAATGTTAGATGGTTACCTGGGTTCTTCGCATCCAGTAAGAGGGTGGGGATTCCTGATATTAATCTTTTTTGGGTAAGATCTTAGTGCTGGTCATTTAAGATAATTTTGGTGGTTTTTCCACCACGGAGATAAACCCCATACTTGCACAGTATGGGGAGTGAATACCTGGTTATTTTCTATATTACTTACAAATATGTTATTAGGCACGTTTGCCATTATGACTGCATATACTGTGAGGAGACTGTATATTGGGATAGCCCCACAATTCCAAAAGATTAATAAGTTGTAACAGTTTAAATAATTAACTGTAATGCAGTAGAGTTTATTGATATGCACGTTTTCCTAATTATATTGTCTTATTCTGTAAAAATGGATTAATAGCAGTCATTAGAGACTGTAGCATTATCTGGACATTCCATAGCCACTGAGATGCTTGCAATCTTGGAGACTCTGTTAGAACAAAATTTTGGGTTTATCCCCCTCTTCCTATTGTTAAAGATTACAGGACAATGTAATATGTATAACAAATATATTGTCTTACTAACATTGATGCATAGAAATATAGAATTTGATGGCAGATAAGGACCACTTGGCCCACCTAGTCTGCCCATTTTCCACCTAATGGATAACCTGCATATCCTAGTTAACTAACAGCCTACTTCCTCCTGCTCCCCCACTCGAATTGCCTTAAGTCTGTCCCAGGCATTCTTGAATTCCCCCACTGTTTTTGACCCCACAACCTCCTCAGGAAGGCTGTTCCATGCACCCACAACCCTCTCCATGAAAAAATGCTTCCTCACATTGCCTCTGAGCTTCCCCCCCCCCCATCTTCAAACTGTGCCCCCTTGTTCTTGCATATCTCTTTTTCTGAAAGATGCTACCCTCTTGGACTTTGTTGAGTCCCTTGAGGTACTTGGAAGTTTTTATCATGTCCCCCCTCTCCCTCCTTTCCTCGAGGGTATACATATTAAACTCCTTTAGTCTCTCTTCATATGTCTTCTGGTACAGACCCTGCACCATTTTGGTTGCCCTTCTCTGGACAGCCTTCACCTTGTCTATGCCTTTGTGGAGATGGGGTCTCCAGAACTGTACGCAGAACTCCAGATGGGGTCTCACCAACTGTCTGTACAGAGGGATAACAACTTCCTGTTTTCTACTGGTGATGCCTCTCCCTATGTATCCCAGTATCCCCCAGCCCTCCTTACTGTCTTCTCATATTGCTTGCCCACCTTTAGGTCATCTGATATAACTACCCCCAGGTCCCTTTCCATTTTTGTTGTTGTCAGTATCTCACCCCCCATTTTGTACTCTTCCCCTGGGTTTTTGTTTCCCAGGTGAATTACTTTACACTTCTTTGCATTGAATCTAAGCTGCCATACATTTGACCATTTCTTCAACCTTGTCAAGTCCCTTCTCATCTTTTCCACCCCACCTTGTGTATCAACCCTGTTGCAGATCTTTGTGTCATCTGCAAATGCAGTCCAGCAACACAGTCGTGGCCTCCTGCAGTTGCTGGATCTCTCCAATCAGCTCAGCATGTCCCATGGCCCCACGCTAAGCCAGTTGACGCACCTCAACCCACAGCGCACGTATCTCTGCCCCGAGCGTAGCCTGGTTGCCCATTGAATCCTGCAGCAGCCTGGTGTGCTCATCCAGCCTGTCTGCACCAGGCGTATCATGGTCCTGACGCTGACAGGCAGGGGGAGTGGTGGCCTGCCATGCAATATCCCTCGACTGGGAATGCTGCACAGGAGACCGCGGATGGGGTGGGGACTGATTGCGGCCCCTGGGGATAACAGTTTTCTATTCCCTATATGAGGAAATTATGTATATGATTTGCATAAAATAATAAACACAAAGTTAAAAAAAAAAAAGAACTACACTTGTATTGGATTTAAGTAATACTAACTGCTGTAGAAGACCTTTACCGCTTACTTAGTGGTCAAGTAAGATAGTTAACGGCTTGAGGTACAGCTGAGGGTGTCAAACAGATGGCCCTAAACAGATACACAAGATCAATACAACTGTCATATTTGTATCATAACCCTCCCTTTGAAAATAAATAACAGTGAAAATTATGTTACAGTAACCCCTACATATTAAAAACATCACAGTATTAAGGTTTTTCTTCTGGTCCTGATGGCAAATTTATAAGTACTGTGCAACCTGTACATTAAGAACTCATTGACACTATCTACAGATTTTTAGGTTCAAAAGGGGCCTTAATTGACAAGTTGCACACTATTTTATTTCAATAAAATATGAGCAGCAGATATGATGAGGACAGACAACTGGTTAGCCAATCAGAATGTTGCTTGTGCAACTGTAGCATTAAAGTGTTTAAAACAGCCCTGCTTTGAAGTGTAAACTGATTATTCTGCATGAAAATTTTGCCTTGCCTGTTAACTAGAGGATGTGCTTTTGTTATTTAAAGTATGATGTATCAGGAGAACCAAGAGAACAGGGTTTTCTCACCAAATCCCTATTCACATCACGCAGACAATGCAGTGCCGTTTTTAAAGTATCATTTTACTGAGGCTAGAAAAAAGAAAAGGGCGAGTTTAGCACAAATGAAAGCTACCTCTTGCTTTTCCCAGGACAGGAGCCTCTATAATGTACAGCTGACAAATGCTGTCAGCATATGACAGAATTAAGTCCTTCGGGTAACAGAGGTCCTCAACAATTAACATGTTATTACAGTCAAGAAATGACAGGATCTGAAAAATCACAGGGAGGAGCTCAGTGCTTGAGTGAAAAATCTGATGGCTCAACTTGTGTGCAGAGTGATCCTTTTATTAATTTGCACCTGTTGGCCATTTCAAAGTCTATTTAGTTCTCATTTTTTATAGCTGATTCCAGCTACTCTTGAAATCATACTAACTACAACATGTTCCAGCTCCAACTGAATCCTATGGGCAGGTATTGGATTTCCCGTATATTTCCGGTTCCTGAAGTGTATCACCCACATCTCTTGAACCTCCTGTTTCCCTCCACAGCTACGTACTGATGTTAATTTATCTGAAATTACTCCAACCCCATGAGATGCAGCACCTTGTTTTCATGGGGGTCCCAGGGAGGACAGCAGCAGCAAACAGCATGACATAGTCCAGCAGGAATAGTTACAACCAGAGGATTTAACATGTTTCTTATTTTTGTTAGCTTCGGGAGGTCAATTATTGAGCAATAAGGCATGACCTTTTTTTTTTTTAATGATCTGTTAATCTCCCTCTAGGGGTGCAATATGGCAACAGGCATAGCCAAGTGATACATAACATTAAAGGGTGATTTATTTATTTCAAAAGTTTCACCAGGAAAGACATGCTAAGCTGATCAAAGCTTGTTTCCAGATGTATCCTGAGGGGTGAAGGGTAAGGGAGATACTTCAAGAGGAGAAAAACAATATATTAGCATCATTACCAAAACAGTAAGTCGTGTACACCAATAGAGCATATCAAGGCAGCATAATCATTAAGACCATAAGGCAATACAGTACAAGTAGTACATGTAGTAGATAAAAACTGAGCTTTGATAGGCAGGGGGAATTTACTCATGCAGGTATAGTGAGGAGAGCAAAATAGCCTGGGCAATATGAGTAGGGGGAACCCCCTACAGCATCTAAGTTAGTTAGAGGGGGATGAAATCAAAAGTTTTCACGGACAGTTGCAGGCAGGAGTAGAAAACTCATGAAGAGGAGACTTTTTTTTTTTTTAATTAGAATACCTTGCCCCCTCCATCTCTGACTGGCCTTTCATCAGTCCTGCCACCTTGCCCAGCCCTGTCACCCATCCTCCCTGGCACTTACCCATTCACTGTGTTGCTCCCAGGCTTAACCCCCGAGATGGGGCTGCTGTAAGTGGACCATACTCCTCCAGCAGAGCTGAAGCTCGATGTCGGTGATGGAGCCCAGTTGGTGGTACAGAATCTTCTGTGAGAGGCAGGACGTCATGCTGTGGTGATCATGGTTTTCTGATTGTTCTCCTCTGCCCATGGATGTCGGGGGAAGCCCTTGGCTGAAGCACACTGGCATGATGTACGGCATGCATCAGAGCATGCTGACGGCCCTCTCCCTGAGATTTTGTCTCCAGCTTGCAGCTAGGTGACTATACTGCAACGGAGACTGACAGCTCTCCCTCCCCGAGGAGATGAGTGTCCACTGGGATCAAAAAGAAAAGGCAGCTCAGAGTGCCGATGCATTAGTTAAATCTACATGAACTTCAAATAACTCATACACGATGCCAGACTGAGTCTATGGCTCTCAGATTTATTTTCAGTAGCTGGTGCAAAAAAGCAGACCGACTCCTCCACAAAAGTCTCAACGTTTCGTGACTTGCACTCTGTTAATATCCCAGCACTGACACTGTAGTGCAGCATGAGAGGGGTGCTGCACTTCTGAGGTGCCGTCTTTCGGATGAGCCGTTAAACCGAGGTCCCATCTGCCTGGAATGGTGGTAGTTCAGGTGGATGTTAAAGATCCCACGGCACTTATTGAAAAGAGTAGGGGAAGTTTTTATTAAAACAAAAACGCACTTTTTTTCCAAAACAAAAACAAATCACACAGTCATTATGATATCCATATTATCTACCCAATTCCAGTAACATTTTTCCACAGCTCTCTTGCTTTCTCTTCTCCCCATAATTTACATTCATCTTGAAAAAATTTATCTACTTCATCTTGAAACTTAAATAAAAATCCTGTACAGTCAAATCCTTATTCTGCAAAAATCTTGAGCATCTGTTTTGCCATATAGACCATTTCAAAACTGCCAAAATAACAGACTGTATTTTTATTAACTTTTTCCCATTCTTTTGTTAACTGACCATATATCTTGTATGTCATATTTTTAAAAGCTTGCATCCCCCCTGTAACTGGCTACCATACCCCAAAAAGGTTTAATAAAATCACAGTCAAAAAATAAATGCTGCATGCTTTCCTCTTTTGTCCCACAATCTCTTCCTCCACATATTCTTTCCTCCATTTTTTTATGTTCATGGTTACCTCTGACGTTTAACTTCCCATAACGATACATCCATACTACATCTTTCATTTTTCCCGGAATTCTTTTTTCTAATGTAACAGCTAAAATTTCCTGCTCTTTTATTCCTTTTTCTACTTTAAAAACTTGTTTTTCCCAGAAATTCCTCTCCATAATTTCTTTATACATCTGTTTTCTGTTACCCCTAATTAGAGCATCCACTGTTACCCCCCACTGGGTTAAATACTTCCTTCCAATTTCCATATATATTGGTCACACTTTACCTCCTACTATATTCCCTTTCTTCCCAATACATTTAATGAAAGGTACATTCCATTGCTGTGTTAACCAAGACCAAGCTTTGTTCTCACCTTTTACTAAAGGTACAATCAGTGATGAAAGTGGTTCAGAAGAAGTACAGGAACTGTATTCAAATCCGAAAACCCAGCCTTGCAAGGGGGGTCCAGGGGCATGCCCTCCCTCTCCCCGGAAAAATTTTCAAAAAAATGAGTCGATTTGGTGCATTTTAGAGAATTCTGGGTCACAATCTGTTTTGTAAACTGAATACTTTCAAGTTATATTTTAGTAATCTGTCTTCCTCAAAAAAAGTTGATATAGGTTAATAACTTAACATATTTAACATGACTGGGAAGGGGGGACCACCACACTATGGAAGCAGTTGTTTCTTCGTGGATCAGTGATCGGGGGTGGGAGTGAGGGAACACCACACTACAGAAAACATTTTACTTTATCGGGGATCAGTTATTGGGGAGGGACCACTACACTGCGGGAGAAATGTTATTTATTCAGGGATTAGTAATTGGGAGGGGGTACCCCTACACTATGGAAAACCAAGGATCAAATACTATTCTGAGTTTCCACTGCTGGCGTTTCTCTGAAGACCATTAAAACCCGGTTCCAAACCCCCCATCTGTCTTCACGATAATTTCCTAGCCCTTACCTTTGCAACATTTAAATGTAGGTCTTGGCTACACCTTATCGTGATATTTATATTTGTGCCAGAAACAATATTAAAAAAAAAAAAAAAAAGCCACCTGATAGCTCTCTGTATCCCAGGTGGATCTGGTCAAGGCAGGTCATTTTATCCTTGGAACTGCCTCCCAACAACCACTTGATTGAACCAGTCTACCATCACCCAATCCACACCCCTCTCAAGGCCCCCTTTGGATGCCATGAAGTGCCCTGTGGCCGCAACAGTCCCACACCTTTCTTGTATCTTACAGGGAGGAACAGGGTGCAGGAAAACACTATTTTTAAGCGAAAAAGATGTTTCAGGACTAGAGGGCATGGGATGAAGTTGGAGGGAGGACGATTCAGAGGAAACATGAGAAAGAATTTCTTCACAGAACGGGTGGTGGACAAGTGGAACACCCTGCCAGAGGAAGTGGTGGGGGCTGAAACAATCACGGGATCTAAGAATGCATGGGATAGACATAAAGGAATTCTAGAGGTCAGGGGTAAGGGGAAATAGACTTCTAGGAAAACAAACTGAACTTACAAGCTCAAATGGGCAGACTAGGTGGGCCATAGGCCCTTATCTGCCGACACTGTCTATGTATCTATGTATCTATGTACCTGCAGGACATCCTTTAATATATCTGCACCTTACTTCAGCCAACATCACTTTAGAGAGGAGCTCTAATTGTTTTCAAAATTATATCAAAATAACTTTGTCTAGAATTCTAAAATAAAAACAAAAAACAAATATAACTATGTCCCTAATTAAACCATCCTAAATGCTTACAATACTAGCACGTCTAGCTATGTGTGTCATACATTTATATATTAATACAAATTCAGTCTTGTTAGGGACTTACAATAAGTAATTAGATAAATGAATAGTAAATGACCACTTAATCATTCCGCATTAGGAGACTACTTATTTAAATATAGGCAGCATTATAGTCTGTACAGCATTTTTGGTAAGCTAGAGCTGAAATAAACATTCCACTGATTCGAAGGCCAGTGTTCCTCAGTCGGGGAGTCCAGCTGTGACGGAAAAGAAAACTTTTAGGTACGGAGCTTGGATAATCATTTACAATTTATTAAACATATCTGTTACTAAATTCCCATTCTAGGGTCCGCCACCTTAGTCAGATATTCAAGTTCATTATAGTTCCACCATGCAAGACCGGGGGAAATTCTGGCAGCTTTTTTCCCTAAAAAAGGGTCCCAATGCTACCCGCCCCTACATATTACAATTTACTCAACTGAAGCAGAGCTTAGCGAAAAGCAACCAGGAGCAGAGCAGTCCTACAGCCATCTTCTCATTCTATTTCAAACAGTGCCATTAATTTAAATATTTCCATTGCACATTTTGAACTCAGAGAAAACAACAGCGCACATGATGACTGCATAGAATGATACGCAGCATTCATCCACTCAAATTACCCTTTATTATTCAGAAAAAAAAAACCCTGGGGAAAAAAGCTGAAAGTCTAAATCAAACCCAGATTTACATTTACTACCCCCCTTCCTGATTACAGTAGTCATTATTGCACTTTTGTGCATTGCTGTTCAAAATTGTAGCCTGGATTCTGAGTAAGTACCCTTATGCTGGGTCCTGTATAGTAGTTTGGATCTAAAGCCCACCATTCAATCAATGTTCTAAGTGCCCCAGAGTTGTCCGGAGCCCCAGAAAACATGATACTGCTTGGTAGCAGGCCTCTTCCCAGACAACATACATCCTGAAGTAGGAGGCTGAAGTTCCTGAAAGTCTTATTCACCAAGAAGCCACGATACACTGGAAGCATTCCTGATTTTAGTCTAGACTAACCTTCTTTAACCAGCCTCCCTGCCGATTCCTGTGTTTTTCTGGGATAACCAACTCCAGAGAACAGTAAGTTGACTGGTCTCTCTCCTGAATGTTGTACATTGAGTTTTCAATTTTATCAGTTTTTAGTATTGTTGTTCCTTCTCAACTGTTTAATAAATTAAGAAGAGCGCTCCTCGAAGCACAATAAATTCAAACTCTTTGATGAATATATAGTAGGCACAAGTCCTCAGGCAACAATATCATACCTTTTAACAAGCCTATCAGCACATAAGTGCTTCTACAGTTTTGATCACCTTCAGGTACACCTGCATCCTTCTCTCACTCTCTCGTTTAACACATTCCTGAACAGGGATGCGAATAAAACGGCTAGGAGCTTTTAATCTGCAAAACGCTCTCCGTCTACAAATATTACAACAATTCCTCTCTTATTCCAATTAAATGGGACATGTGCCACCCACAACGTCAAGCACTGAATGCCAACTATTAACGGACACTCAGCCAAAACACTCAGAGGCTAAAATCCACTTAAGACCTCATAATGGCTTTAAAAACAGCCTGTCACATGCCGATAAACAGAATAGCTGAACTTTCATTTATGGGGGCAAAAAAAGAGACTTCTCCTTGAACAATTTACTCAACTGAAGCAGAGCTTAGCGAAAAGCAACCATGGAGCAGAGCAGTCCTTCAGCCATTATCTCATTCATAGAATGATACACAGCACTCATTCACTCAAATGACCCTTTATTATTCAGAAAAAAAAAACCTGGGTCAAAAAGCTGAGAGCCTAAATCAAACCCAGATTTACATTTACTACCCCCAAAAAATATTACACTAATCATTATTGCGCTTCGTACAACAGTGCATTGCCTTCTGACAGCTGAGCAAGTTCGACTACTCAGTTGAGAGGCTGTGACTTGTGGTGGGAAAAGCATGTGAGCCGAAGCAGACAGGACTATCCACAGAAGTGGCGCATTTCCCTTGGGCACCAACCTATTGAAAACCTGACAAGACTCGGGTACCTCCTCACTCCAACTTAATCCTTGAAGCACCAGCTCAAATTTTGTTGCTGTATCTCACAACGTTGACGAAGGGTGTAAAGCATTATGAACTGTTTGCCGCGCGGCAGTCATCAACCGCCTTCTGCCGATGAGCTATTGGTCAGGTAGTTTCCACCAATCACAGACTGTGTTGTGGACATATTTCTGTGACAGAACAACTACATCCACAACACAATCATGACTGGTGGAAATTACCTACCTAATTGACCAATCTGTTCTGATCAGTGACCGGACTCTCTCTGACTCCTCTGACCCCCCCCCCAACGAGTTTAAAAAAAAAACGCACAATGTTTTTTGTTAACTCCTGCCTTATGTGGATCTCCAGTGCAGAAAAACATTCTTTTCTAGTGAAGAAGTACCAGAACGGTGTTCGTCACAGAAAGTACCGGAACGCCTTTCCTGTGCGTTCCGGCTCACTTTCATCACTGGGTACAATATTTGAAAACACAAAAATATTAATATAAAAAACAATTGGATTTAGCATGCTTAAACCCCCATCTTTTATGGTTCTATACGTTATCCCCCTTTTAATAGGATTTAACTTGCTACCCCATAATAACTGAAACAAAGACTTTGAATTTTGGATTGCATTTGAAATGGTACTGGAAAAATGTATGCTAAAAATAAAAATATTGGGACAATAAACATTTTTAATAAGTAAATTCTTTTCTCTCGTGCCATACTCCATTGTTTCCATTTATGTACTTTTATTTGGGCTATTTGATACTTTTCTTCCCAGTTTTGTTGTATTGCATCATCCCCTCCAAATCTTATTCCCAGCACCTTAATACTTCCTACTGCTATCTCCAAATCTCTTTTCTTTTTCTCCACTGCCCCCAATGGATAAATTCTACTTTTCCCTTTATTTATCTTAATCCCTGTATACTGGCTATCCTTCTCTACTGACTCTATTAATTTATCCCCTGAACTCTGATCTTTTACTAAAACTAAGCAATCATCTGCATAAGCACTTGTTTTATACAGTTCCCTATTTTGCCATACAAAACTTTTAATCTCTTTCGCCACCTCTATTCTCCTCAGAAGTGGGTCTAGACAAAATACATATAGTAGGGGACTTACTGGGCACCCTTCCCGAACCCCATTCCTTACATACATTGAAGTCCCTAGATGCCCATTAACTATAGGACACATTTGTGCTTCCTTATATATTACTTTTATTAAACTAATTAATTCTGTTGGAATTTTAAACTTTTCTAAGGTATCCCATACATACATACTGATGTTTTACAACATCAAATGCTGTTTCTTGATCCAAGGCATACAAATACCCTTGCAAAGAATCCTCCTGTCCTTTATTTATGACTTCTAATATAAATAAAATTTTGTTGTATGCTCCGTCCAGGAATAGCACACGTTTGAGACTGCATTATCAATTTCTCTGAAAAAGTCCTTAACCTATTTATTACCTTGGCTAAAAGTTTGTAATCTGAACTCAATAAACTAATGGGCCTCCAATTTTTAAGTTGTGTTTTTTTCTCCTTTTTTTAGGCAAAAAAAATCGTTATTCCTTTTTTCATGCTTTCTGCCAAATTGTCTCCATTCATTATACCATTGTATACTCTTTTTAAAATGGGAGCTATTTGTTTTTCCAAAATTTTATAGAACATATTCGGAATCCCATCCACCCCAGGTGCCTTGTTATTTGACAAAGATTTTACTGCCTCTTTCACTTTTCTTCTTTAATTTCCCCCTTTATCGCCTCTGCCTCATCTTCCTCCAACTCTGGCATCTCAATTGTCAGAAAAAAATCCTCACTTTTCCTACTTCTTTGTTGCTGGTATTTTTCCTTCAAAAATTCTTGTACTGTACATTTAATATTTTCTATATCTGTATTTATCCTCCCTTTTCCATCCTGTAATTTGTACATAACTCGATTTTCTATTCTTTCTTTACTACTGTCATAAGGATTTGTATATTTTGTTCCCTGGGTACCACTTTTTTGTTCCATAATTAAAGACGTGACCCTATTATATTGGTATTCTTTCAGTTTAACCTTAATTAAAGTAGAAGCCAACCCCGGTCCGGCCCCTCCCATGACCCCAGCACCCCTAGCCCTTCCAAAGGGACTGAAAATCCTTCACCAAAACATCTGCAGCATTCTTAGCAAAACCCATATGCTTCATTTCTCACTCCAAACACTTTGCCCTGATATCCTGATACTCTCGGAAACTTGGCTCAAACCCCACCATCCTGACTCCTCTGTTGCTATCCCGGGTACTCCCTAACTTCGCAGGACCGCCTGGGAAAAAAAGGGCGGAGGCATAGCCAAGTTCATTTCCAAACACTCGATTCACCCTGTTCACCTCCCCCCACCTCCCCTTTGTTGAGTCCTCACTGTTAAACTCTCACTGCCTTACACCGCCCCAATCTTCATTGCTGGTATCTACTGTGCCCTAATACCCCTGCACCTAGTATTTTAGACCATCTGGCCAAACTAAAATCCACCGCCGCTACAGGTGAGCTATCGTCCTAGGTGACTTCAATCACAACTGGCTGGCTACAGATTGCGCCAGCTACGCACCAATGTTAATGCCCTGAATTTCACACAACAAATTTCCCAACCCACCAGAATGAACCTAAAACCCTCAACCACCCTCTTGGACTGGCCCTGACCACTCACCCCATAGAGCGATAGGAGCAGGACTTCTCCTGACTCCCTAAGTGATCACCATATGGTCTGTGTGGTTCGGAAAGTACACAAGCCCCAAACCTCCCTCACGGACCCTGCTAGCCAGATCCTTCAAGTCACTAGCACTCGCGCACGCTCCTCTGGATCTGTCTATGGCTGACTGGTCCCTCATCCCTCAGGCTCCCTCAATCGATGCTGCACTAGAAAGCTTCACAAACATGTTCCTGAGGGTCTGGGATCAACATGCGCCACTAATAAAACCAGAGTTAGGGGCTCCCACCTACCCTGGATATCCTCCGAATCATATGTCAAAGCCGCTCCAGGGACCTGGCCTGGAAAAACACAAAACTACCAGCACCCTCCAAGACCTACAAACTTACCGTGTCTCTACGAACTCCTGTACCAAGGCAATTCGACTAGCCAAACAGAAATACTTTGCATCGCCCTTGCGAAATCAGAACCACCCTCCCCGCTTGGAAAACCATAAAATCTCTTCTAACCCCGCTAACCCAACCACCTGCCCCTGCCCTGACAATCAGTGGCCGGGCCACCACTGACCCACTTGATGTAGCCACAGCCTTCAATATTCACTTTACCAATAGTGCAGCTTCCCTGGTAAATAGTCTCCCCCCTCCCACCCCTGAGAACTCCTCCGCCTCACCTCCTCCTCCTCTCACCTCTCCTTCCTTCCGACCTGTCACTCCGCCGAAGTCTACCAAGCACTGTGCAACCTTAACCTAAGAAGGGCTCTTGCTCCAATGGCTTGAACTCCAGACTACTCCAGCTGTCAGCGCCGCAATAGCTGCTCCTCTAGCCGACTTGTTCAACCTCCTCTCTCGACCTCCACAATACCCTCTGCCTGGAAAATGGCTACTATCATTCCTCTTCCGAGGGGTGACCCGCATTGCCTGGGAATTACCGCCCCATCTCCTCCTCCCAACGCTGGCTAAGATAACCTAACAACTTGCCCTGGCCCAATTCTCCCAGTACCTAGCTGATACTGCTTTCTTCACCCCATACCAATCTGGATTCCAGAATCTCACTCCACCACTACCTCCCTACTAAGAGTAACTAACGACATCCTCTCAGGTATGGATAAAGGGCATATCATATCGCTATATTTATTGATCTGGCCAAAGCCTTTGATACCGGCCTCACACTCTCTCCTTATAGATAAGCTAAAGGCCTCCCGCCTCCACCCATGCCACAAACTGGTTTCTGAGCTACTTGTGCGATAGACATCAAGCGGTGAAAATTGGTTCCCAACTATCTGCCCTCTCCCCACCTCCACAGGTGTCCCTCAAGGGTCAGTCCTGGGCCCAATCCTATTCTCGGTTTTCCTTAACGAACTCCCACAAGCCTGCTCCCACTCATCTATCCAAATGTACGCAGACGATACAGTAATATACAACACTGGCCCCTCCATAGCAACAGTACATGGCCACCTTCAACATGACTTCAATGCTGTACAACTCTGGCTCTCTACAAACCAGCTGTTCCTAAATGCAAAAAAGACTGTCTCGCTAACTTTCGGCTCGAAGCCTCGCCTCTCCCGGCTCTCTGAGCACCCCCCCTTCGTAACCCTGGACCACTCTCCATTAGAATCCAGTACCTCCTTCCGTTACCTAGGTGTTTGGCTCAACCAAAACCTAGATTTCTCTACCCACGTGGAATCCTTGCACAAAAAACTTAATCCCAAACTGGGGGCCCTCTACCGCAACAAAGGCTGCCTGTCCACCACGGTCAGGCGGGAACTCGTACAAAAAATGATTCTGTCGATCTTTGACTACGGGGATGTGATCTATGGCACCGCCGCACTATCCACTCTGTCCAGCCTGGACACCCTTTTCCACTCCTTCTGCCGTTTCATACTGGACTGTTCAAAACTAACACACCACTGCGACCTTTACAGTGCCCTGTCCCTCTCACTTGCTGACCGCCGCTAATCCACGGCTCCAAAATTGCCGCTAAATTCTGGTCCCACTCTCTCCCCATACCTGTCTGCATCCTTAACTTCTCAGCTCCCCAGCGTGCACTCGCCCGCACTCAGATGCTAGACTATTCCACATCCCTCTTATGCGCACCTCCATGGGCCAAGCAGCACTAAGCTACCGTGAGATACCAAAACTCTGAATGACTTACCAGCAGATATCCGCCATTACGCAATCTCAGACACCTCAACACTGCCTCTCAGAGCACTTCCTCTCGGTCTGCTCTTGCTCCCGCCCTGCCCCTAAGAGGCTTCAACTGCCTACCTTAACTTCCTGATGGCCTACCAACCAGCCTAAAATTGCATCTAATAACTAACTGCTAATTAGCTACACTTCCACTTAGGGCTCCTCTCTCTCCCAATCCTTCCTCCTAATCCAGCTATATAATCTATTGTTGGCACTCTTCTCCCTTACACCAAAGCTCTATCTTCCTGTTTGCACTTCATCTGGATATAAGAACAAGCCTACCTTAGCTACCTACTGTATAGGCTCACAACATTGCCTCCTCATGTGTAATTGAATGTCTGTATAATTACTGCTCCTTCCCCTCATGTACCCCACCTTGTTTCCCCCAGGTCGCATCTGGAAACGAGTGGTCTTCCACTCAGTATGCCTGCCTGGTTAAACTCTTGAATAAATAAATAAATAAATTTCTTCCATTTGTTTAGATTCATCCACCTTATATTCAACCTGCCTTGTCATAAGTTTATATAATCTAGCCCTTAATTTTAAATACTTCCCCATAATTTGTTGCCATTACTTTCTGTCCTTCGATCATATATTGTTTGATTTCATTTTTAGTATCTTCCCACCATTCTGTTCCACTATCATATAATTCCATAACTGTTAACTTATCTTCCAGTATTATTTTAATCTTTTCTATACAAGTATCTTCTTGTAGCTTAGCTGTATTCATCCTCCAATAGCCTTTTCCTATTCTCATCCTATTCCCCAAGTTAATGTCAACGTCTACTGCCATATGATCTGATGTCTCAATCGGTATACTCCTAATATCAACTACCTCCACTTTTGTTTGTACCATCCAGAAATCTATACAAGTAGAATATGAATCCTTGAAATATGTGTGTTCTCCTTTTTTCCCTTTTAACTTATATCCATCCTCCATCCCAGCTTTATCCAACATTCTTTTCAAGTGAGTCGTATCACAAAAAATTTTTGATGTTGCCTTCCCCCAATTTGCTCTAGATAACCCACAGTTAAAGTCTCCCCCCACACCACAAGTTTTAAAGTATGCAAATAAACCTCTATTTGACCTATTAGCATATTCCTTTCTTTTTTCCTTTGTGGATTATAAACTACAATAATTCTCACAGAATTCTTTTTTAAGATAACATCAATAATCATAGCTCTTCCAGGTACCAAATCTATTACTTTTAAAATTTGAACATCATGAGAAAAGAAAGCTACCCCCACCTCTGTACACCTATCTATCCCAAAGGACCATAAGGATGGTCCCCATGTCCAGTCTTCCTGAGTTTGTTGAATTTCATCTATAGTGTGTAACCTTGTGTCTTGGAATACATATAAGTCACTTTTCAAGTCATATAGTATTTTAAAAGTTACCAGCCTCTTCATTCTATTTTAATACTATTTGTATTATGAGTGAGGCATTTTAAAGTTCCCATTTTGTTTTCCCCTCACTTTTTCCCTGCCTCTTTAGATTTTTTCCTTTTCTTTGACACCTACGTGTCTGTTGTGTCTCCATCTTCCTTTCCTGCACCTTCAGAAAGATCTGTGTATGACCGATCAGAGCCCCTCCTCCATAGTGGACCATTCCTTGTCTTGTAATAAGGTGTATTTATTTGTTAACTCTACACCTTCACAATCTTTTTCCAATGAGATTATGTTTTGCTGTACTCTTCTTTTTGTTTTTAGATCTTGTAATCATAGTAAATCCAGTTTCTTTTTCTGTCTTCCCTTCCATTTTAAAAGTCCCTGTTTTTTTCTTTTGATTCTTTTTGCTCTGGTATTACCAACCCTTTAGTCCAAGGTTATACCTTTATTCCTTTTTCCATGTCCTCTCTGATAATGGCTTCCCTTATTACCTTATCTTGCTTCTCTTTTCTGCACCACAGCCACGTAGACATCTTGCTCTGCTCTTTCTCCAGTTTCTGGACTGTTATGAGAAACCCAGGGACATTTTGCAAAGGTGTGCCCTTCCTCTTCACACAAACTACATTTAACTTGATTTGTGCATTCTGCCCCAAAATGCCCAACAACCCCACACAGGCCACACTTGACTTTACCACAGACATTACTTAAGTGACCTCGCTCTCCACATTTGTAGCAGGCCCACACTTGGCCTGCATAAAAAACAATGCCTCTAACTTGGCTTAGAAAGAAACAGTTAGGCAAATGTCGAATTTCCCCATCTACTTGTTTAAGTGTTAGTTTATATTTCCATCCACCTGTCCACAAACCATTTTCATCCAATATCGGTTCCGGCAGCCCATGCATTACACCCCTCTGCTTGATTCAGAAATTAATGTCGACCACATCGACGCCTTAATTTCAAAATAACACAGTCACTATCTTGAAAGCAGGTTTTGATAATGGAATAACTGAGAAATCCTTCCATGAGTCTGCATATTTCATTTGCTGATATAATTTCCAAAAGCGGTCCAACCCTCCTCCATGTTTAAAACGTATGTCAAATTTTGTACTTCCTGGTACATTAATAAGGGCATATATTTCATATGGATAAAACTTCATTCTATTCATTAAGAGTTCTTTCCCAATAAAAATTCTGTTGGGCACATCCTCAGAGGGCCATCTAAATCTCAGGCATACCGCGTTTCTTCTTTTAGCTTGCTGTGGTTTTACTTCTTTAGGAAATAATCTTTCTTTAGTATTCCCACCCCTGGGTTTCTCCTTCTGGCCTTCCCCTTCCTCCTGCATTTCTTTATCTGTTAATATTGTTTTCTGTTCAAGCTCCATAGATGACTCTTCATTACTGCTATCAAGTCCATCAGAAATTACCTCTTTTGTTTTATCTGCCTCTGATGTTACATCTTTCTGTTTTTTGGCTTCATCCACTTTTTCCCCAAATTTACTTTCTACATCCCTTGTGTCTTCTTTTAGTTTTTTTACTAATTCCTGATGTGCTGGGCCTGTTTTGATCCCACCCAGACCCATCATCCTTTCTTTTCCAACCTGCTTGTAATAAGGCTTCTGTTACCCATTCAGGTGTGTCTGCAAAGTCTCTAAAAGTCTCTCTTCTGATTCTGAAACCTCCTTTTTTTCTCCTTTACTGTTTCCGAATGGGTCCTTTTTTCCTGTGACTTCCTCAATATCTTCAAAATCTGTGTTTTCTTTGTTTGTTTTAGCTCTTTCTTTACTTTCTGTCTTGCTTTCTACAATCCTTTTCAGGCCAAGCCATTTCAGACTTACTTTCGCCTTTCCTTTCTGTGCTGACACTTTCACTTGTTTTTTCCCCCATCTCAGCAGGTGCAGCTTGCTTTGATACTGCCACATCATTGCTTCTCAATTTAGCCTGATAGGAGTCTGGCCTATTTTCTTTGCTTTCCACAACAGAAATATCTGGCTCTATAAGACCTCCTGTTTCTTTACTCTTTTGCTGATTATTTTCCAAAACATTTTTTTACTCACACTTGCAACATTTCCTCCCTCCATCTCCATGGAAGAAGTTTTGTCTCTTAATTCCTTCTTTTTCCTTTCCAGCTCCCCAATTCGATCTTCTTGATCCATAAAAGTGTCTGAACTCATTTTCAGGCCTCTACTGGTATACAAGACAGGGGAGGAGGCCCTCTCCCCTGCCACATCAGCACTTCCTCCTCCTCTGCTTTCCGGCTCCAAACTGTGCTCCTCCACTCTGATCTCAAGAAGTCAAGCCCCCTGCTGGAAGAGTAGGGGAATTTCCCCGGTGTCCTAGCTAAATTTCCCTCATTCACTAAAAATACCACCAACAGCTTAATCTGGTTCAAGGTCAGTCGGCATTCATCTGTACCCCCCTCCCCCGGGTCATGCCTGAAAATAGGCAGGAGTTGTCTAGTGCACTTACCCCGGTCAACAAAAACTAAATAAAAAATAAAATAAAATGTCAAGAGACCAAAATTGTCCCCTAGTGGTACCAAATGTATACTGTAATTCTTAAAGATACATGTACATAGGAGGTGAACATTAGAACACCAAGTGATAAGTAAAAATAAAAAACTAGATCAATGTGCTGTAATTTGATGCTATAAATCACACAATTGCTTCACACACATCTCAGCCTTGTAAAGGGAATCTATAGCCATGATACCAAATAATATGATACTAGCAATCTACACTACAGTACATATCCTACTCACAGCCATGTGTTAATAGCAGATCACTGGAAAGGGGACAATTCAATTTTATCATTAAGCCTCTTCCCCATAGTAGCTCCCAGTTTGAAAATCCAAAAACCCTCCACTGGGACACACCACTGTCCCCCCCCCCCCCACCGACCTGAACCCAGGTCAACAGCATCACGAGCGGTGAAACTACCACTGTGCCATCAGGCTTGACCCATGAAGAAAAGACTTAAGGGAGAAAGCACAAGAGGCAGAGCAGACTGACAGAGGAAAGGTGGATCAGAGTTTAGGAAAGCGATAAACTCTCGTTCACCCTTCCCTTGTCAATCTACTCTGCCTCTTCTGCTTTCACCCTTAAGTCTCTTCTTTGTGACTTTTCTACTCCCACCTACAACTGTTCATTAACTGACCATTAACATAACCCACTGGAGTGTCTAATTGCTATTATGATAACATTTTCCTTTTTTAAACAGTGTTAAACTTTTTCATTCATGTTATTAATCTATATATGTATGTTAATCGAAAATTAACACAAGGTTGATAGAATGTGGGGTGCCCGACAGTCCAGCGGGTAGCGCTACAAGCTCCCATATTGGCAACCTGAGTTTGAAAATGAGCTCTGGAAGCTGGCTGGGCAGCCAGAAAAGCTGGGAAGGCACTGCCACTCATCAGTGCTCCCTGCCCAGGGAGGGCAGACGTCAAGTTCGGTCACTCTGGTGACCCCTGTGGTGGGAAAGGGTGCTTGGTCCTCCGCTGGGACGCCAGTGTAGTTTTGTTCCTCATTTTTACTAGTTACTGTATGTATGCTTTTTTTTTTATTATTTCATTTATTTAGGGTTATAACAATTGAGCATAGCTCGTTTACAATGATGACACATAGAAAGCATATAACAAAACACACAATTTACAAAATACATTCATAAATAGTTACAGTTGTGATTAGAAAAAAATACAATCTCTCTATACAATCATGTAAAAACTGGAGGGGCACTACAGCGACAACTCCCCTGGGTTGAAGCTGAATTCAAGGACCAATTTTTCAAGACTTTAATTGGAGGTTTTAAACCCACTGTGCGAAGTTTAGCCTGAAGTTGATTCCACAGAATGGGTATGTACTGACTATACAAAGGCCTATGGGTTCTCGGAACCACCATTTCCCAGAAATTGGAATTCCTCAGGGGAGGAACCGATTCTCTTGACAGAGTCTGTTCCCTAGATATTCTGGCATTTGGCCCAGCACACTCTTGTATGCTAACATTAACTTGTGTAACCACCTTCTATCAAGTAAGGAAATCCACCCTAGCCTTTGACAAAGGTTACAGTGGTAAGTATCCCTAGGGCACTTAATTTTTATTGATTTTTTTATTTATTTAAGTCTCTGAATTACAATACCTTTAAGTCAGAGACTCATTTACAAAGGCTCCATGTCTTCCAAGCAATGTATCATGGTGAGGCAACAGGGGCTACCTTTGTGGACCTTGTCAATCACAATCTACTGCTATCCAAACTCCATCACTTAGACCTTGACCATGCATCCCACTCCTGGCTAGCCAACAACTTAAACAACAGGCTCCAATGTGTAAAATAGTCTGGAGCATTGTCCTCCCTATCTCCAATCACTGACAGTGTCCCCCAGGGGTCCACACTAGGACCACTCCTATTCTCCATTTTTATTAACAAGATCCACCCAAATTGTGGTGAAGCAGCAATACAACTATACGCAGATAATGCCATTCTCTACAGATCCTCAAATGATATCTCCGTAATCAACACCAACCTTGAGAGAGATTTCCAGGCCCTTGAGGCTTGGTTCAAGACCAACCTACTAGTGCTTAATATAAAGAAAACATAAACCATGCTTTTCCACCACACTTCCTTCAAGCCAAATAACCAATAGCAACCAGTTGTCAAAACATCTATGGGAGTGGCCTTGAAGGGCGTCAAAAGCTTTAAATACCTGGGCATCACCCTAGATGAGAACCTATCCTCCGAAACTCACAGTAACAAAATGATAAAGTCAACACATCAGAAACTAGGTGTGCTCTATCGTACCGCCCCATATCTCATGTCTCAATCCAGAAAGACCATTTCTACAGCAACCCTACTTCCAGGCCTCCTCTATGGTGCTTCATTGTTCAGCACAGTGAAACCATCGATCTCAAATAGACTCAGGCAAACATACCACAGAATAGCATGATTCACCGCATCCGCCCCAGCATGAACCCACCACTGTACTGTGCTCAACACCTTAAACTGGCCTAGCTATGAAGCAAAATTGGATTTCCCTCTACTTTGTACCATATTTAAACTCATACACCTCCATACATGTGATATGTCCAACTTGCTTAAGAGGGAGATTTTGGTCAAATTAGGAGGGAGACTCGCCTGCCAACTGCTTAAGAGGGAGACTTGGGTCAAATTAGGAGGGAGATTGGCCTGTTAGAAGGGAGATGCCGTAATGTCATGAGTTTGTCCTTAAATGGCATAAAAAAAATAAGAAAAAAGTCATTACAAAAATGTAATGTATTTCATTTTGTCAAGAATAAGCACTAAAAAGAATAAACAACTAGTTATATAAAGTTATCAGATACATTGTTCATCACTGATTTAATTTTTATGTCTCTTTATCTGCCCAAAAACCATGGATATTTTGGACAGAATTTTACTTAAGCAGGAGATTTTGTTTACCAGGAGGGAGGGAGGGAGTTCAGTCAAAAAAAACCAGGAGTCTCCTGCGTAAAGAGGGAGATATCACATGTATTCGCCACCCTTCCCTACCCAGCCTCGCCAATCTGCTGTCCCACAAACCAGTTACCATGTCCCTTCGATCATCCAACCAACCATTACTAAATATACCAAAACCACGACAAGTAGTCGGGAGTAGATCCTTCTCGTTTGCTGCCGCCCAGAAATGGAACAACCTTCCTCCAGATCTCCTCTCCTGCTCATCCCTCCCACAGTTTACAAAGTGGTACAAGAACCTTTTCTTCAATCCTGCCTCTTGCAGCTGTCAGTAATTACCCCTGCCAGTCCTTTCAACCTCTCTATGGCCTCAGTTCCTCACAATTTGCCTTTGCTTGATCCCTAATGCAGCCTTGTTTCCCTGGAAAGACACGTTTTCCTAACTGCCCTGCATAGGTAATTATGGAAACGTGAATAATCTTGAATGTTTGCGTGGCAAAAGTCTAATGTGTTTAATCCCTATGGATTGTACATCTCCCCCCAACTATTTTGTACACACCTACTTAACCTGTTATTGTATATGCCTACTTATATTATTATTTATACGTTACCATGAATTGTCACAATTCATCTCCCTCAACTATTTGTACATGCCTACTTAACCTTTTGGTGTATAAGCCTACTTATATTATTATTATGTGTAACCACGAAAGTCACAATTGTTCTTTTTTAAATGTATATTCGCTTTGTGGAATGCTTAGGTTCCCCGGGTCGCCACTGAAAAAGGGACTGTCTTGTCTCTCTGAGCCTACCCGGTTATCAAAATTCAAATAAATAAATGTCAGAGGGTGTTCATACAGAAAAAATACTTAAGAATCAGTCGAGGTGAGGTGGTTGCACAGGACCTCAAGTTTTTGAAACCTGTCATTTGTAGCATAGACATACAAGATATCTGCATAGTCAAATAATGGAATCACCTGTACCTGAATTATTTTTCGATTGTTTCTGAGTCCAGACAATTCTGGTTCCTGTACAACAAACTGATCCTCTTACCCACTTGCTCAACCAATTTATCCACATGCTTATTTCCTGACCCTGAAGAATGTAGCCAGAAACACAAATATTTGTTAACTGTCTTCCTATTCCAATAGGGTCCAGTTTGTGTCCTTTACTAAAACATTTGTACATCCCTTAATTTTTGAAGCTGCACCAAAAAAAATAAGCTTTATTTATTTATTTAGCTTTTGTTGACCGGGTAAGTGCACTAGACAAATCCTGCCTATTTTCAGGCATGACCCGGGGGAGGGGGGATACAGATGAAATGCCAACTGACCTTGAACCAGATTAAGCTGTTGGTGGTATTTTTAGTGAATGAGGGAAATTTGTCCAGGACACCGGGGAAATTCCCCTACTCTTTTCGATAAGTGTCATGGGATCTTTAACATCCACCTGAACTACCACCAATCCAGGCAGATGGGACCTCGGTTTAACGTCTCATCCGAAAGACGGCACCTCAGAAATGCAGCACCCCTCTCGTGCTGCATTACAGTGTCAGTACTGGGATATTAACCCAAGTGCCAGATATGGGAACTGAACCCACAGCCCTCTGATCTCCCGGCATCAGAGGTGAGTGTGCTACCTACTGAGCCACTGACACTGTAGAGCTTAGTCTTGGAAGAGTTCAGTTTCAACTCTGCATTATTAAAAAAAGCCAGTAACCCATCAAAACTTTGCTGTAATGTGTCTTGAACCACCAAAACTGAAGGGCTTGAGGTGTAGACTACTGTATCATCCACATATAAGAGATACTTTGTCTTCCACACTAGCCTCCAGTCCTCTCGGATAAATCAAAAAGAAGGAGTGGCCCCAGGACCAAGCCCTGAGGTACTACTGTCGAAATCAACAGTGGGGAAGACTCAATTCCATTTACCACAGTTGTTTGATGTCTCTGGTACAAATATGAGCATAACCAATTTAATGCTTCCCTATTTAGTCCCACCTCAGCTAACCTATATAACAAGATTTGGTGGCCAACCACATTGAAGGCTTTGGAGAGTTCAACGAAGATGGCCCAAGTAAACTGCCCAGAGTCCATTGCTTTGTTGTCACATTCCAAAACCCTCGACATGGAGGCCACTGTGCCATGATGTCTACTGAATCCCAATTGGAAACCATCAAACAGACCACGGTTCTGTAAATGGGCTGTTAACTGTTCAGTCAACAGCCTTTCCAATAACTTGGAAACCAGAGAAATCAATGAAATGGGTGATCGTTTGTCAGCTGACCGGGACTGCCCCCTTAAAAACTGGGACAATCCTGGCCAGCTTCTAATCTTGGGGGATAGTACCAGAAGAAAGAGACCAACTGAATAAATAAGTAAGAGGATCAGCTATACAGGTGGCTGAATATTTCAACATAGCAGGGGTCAGTCCATCCAGACCACAGTTTTTGTTGTTTTTTATGTCCAACAGAAGTTCAAGTACTTCATACAGTTCTATCATACTATATTAGAAAGAGGAGTTGCTTCCTGGATCTCCACAGTTCTCATGGATTTTGCAAATTCTGCATCAACTGCCCAAGGAAATTCCCAGATTCTACAGAAAACTTATTTCACTCTGTCTGAAAGAGGAGTCCCCATTTCAAAGTCTTCATCAGTTGAAATTTGGATATTTGTATTAGGTTTAATCTGACCATTCAAATTCTTATAATGGACCGGACTTTTTTTAGGGTGTCCTGCTGCCTCCATTGTTTTACCCATGTAAAAATCTTTTTTTTTTCCTTACCCCGGCTACAGATTTGTTCCTAAATTTCCTACAAGTCTCCCAATCCTGTGATGCCCTACAGACCTAAGCTTAATCCCATGCTTTGTTTTCTGAGGCATAATATGACCACCCCTCATTAATACTGGGGATCAGTTTTAGCCTCACCCAGTTAAGATTTTTCCATATCTGACACAAAGGCCAGATAGTCACAAGCTTTAAAGGATCTAAATTTAACACATTTTGGCAGACCCTTGGCCCTGTTTCTACCTGTTACACAATATACCACACCGTGCTTAATAAATAAGTCAGCCATCACACCAGACTCCTTGTAGTTATGTGTTGAATTAGTTAAGGCCAAATCAAGAAGTTCATTTCTAATTCCCAGCCTATACAGAGCTCAGGCTGTGGCCTGCTCCGTGTAGGTGGGAGAGGGAAAGAAAATGGAGCTAGCGGGAGGTAGAGGAGGCAGCCACAGTCCACACACACACACACACACACACACACACACAAAAGTCTTTCACTTTAATTTCTAGCTCTCTTTTTCCAACCAGACTCCGCATCAGTTTCACCCAATGTCCCTTTTGGTATAACTGCAGGTTTTTATTTACATCACAACAATAGTTTTTCTTTAGTAGTTAGCAAAGGGACCCTGTTCAGACTTCTTGCCACCATGCCCGATCCTGATGAGTTACCGCGGTGAAAAGAAGTGACCAGGAGGTATGATTGCTTGTGTTAGAGACAGGATCGTGAGCACAATTTGTAACGTGCGTGTAATGTAGTCCCGCTTGATGTCTTTCAGTGCATTGCAAGACAGATTCTGGGTTCATCTAGGACCCTTGGCTGACGTCCGCATCTGGCAAAGTTGTCTTTGCTATTAGCCCGCACTTTCCCAGTGTTTCGCTCCAGTCCCGCTCGACATCAGCAGACTGGAGTAACAAAAAAAAAAAGTTGACATCCAGACATTGTGACAGACTGCCTGGTCACAGTGCAACATGTGAGGGGGGGCAGTAAACTTATGAATATAACCACGAAAATCAAGATCACAGCTCCTATGTATTTGTGTGTGTGTGTGTGGACACTGTCAACTTTCTATAAAGAACCATGTCAGATTCACAGTCTATTGTGTGTGTGTGTGTGTGGGGGGTTAACCACAGCAACCAGCTCCAAGGAGGCTCCTCTAGGACAAAATTCTGTAGCTCAAAAAAAAAAAGTAATTTTAATACAGGCGGAAGAACTACTTTATTAGAAACATTATGTGAAACTAATTTTTTAACATTTATTACACTTTTATTTTTGTTTGCAGTATCCATTTTCTATGCACAATACCCATATATGTTGCTCAGCACGATTGTTCCCCTCACCCTTTTTCCCTCACCATTACTGCCCCATTTTTCCAGTGCTGTTTTGACCTAGTACCACAAAGCTGTAGTTTCAGGCACATGATGGCAAGCTGCACTAATGATATGAATTTAATTGAATGCCACAGGGTCTTGCTTGCACTCTCTGGTCTTGGACTGCAGTATATTTGAAAAGCACTGACTGGACCAAAAGTCACACAAAAGTAGAACTGGTTCATACAAGTAAAAGCTCAGGCACATCTGCCCAATAATGACAGCCAGTCACCTTAAAAGCAAGTGTGAAATCTTATTTATTTGTTTTTGGTAATCAGGTAAGTACACTAGGCAATAAAATGTCTACTTTCAGGAATGACTTGGGTATAATATGAGTAAGTAGTACAAAACAGTAGCAGGTTACATAACAGGTACAATTCAGAAACTACAGAATACATTCCACATAAAAAACAGTAACAGGTAACATAGCGGTGCAAACCAGGAGTTACAGAATCTTAAGATGACTCATTTGCTTTCTTCTTGCAAAGTCACAGGAGGCACGCAGTGTTTCAAAGAGACTGATATTATGGTGCTTTTAAAGCATTTCTGCAATTATGCAGACTCCTTTCATCTTTCATTAGACAAATCTCAGCGTCTGTATTCGCCTCAGAGTAATCCATAATCAGGCAGCTCAAAAAGAACAGAAATGGAACTCTTTAAGGAATAAAGGGAAGCGCTTGAGTTGTCTGATGTCACATTTGTAGAGTGCACTGTAAAGTCAATATGTTTTACTAAAAGCCCCCCCACCCAACCTTTACAAATTATTATTTCTGAAGGCCCTTAGCTTACTTATTCCCATTATGACTAACCCTCTTCTTAAGGATGACTACACTTGACAAAATATTCTCTTTGCTGTATCAAAGACAAAATGACCTGGGCTTTTCAAATGTAAATACTTGTTATTGATAGAACCAGCCACACTAATGAGCTGGATTCAATTAAGGTCCTAAGTAAAGATTTGGACATTTGATAATGTATTACACTACCAATAATAGGGAAGAATTTCTCTTAAAGTAGAATTTTGCTAGACTCTCCGCCATGTCATTTCATAGTTCTCTTCCCTCAAACAGTCCCTCAGTACACGTCTGCACAGAATACTTTTCTTTTTTATCTCTGCTCATGACGCAGAGGGGATGGACATGCGTGACCTATTGTCCTTTTCCGACCTTAAATTACTAATCTAGGTTACTATGTAAACAATGTAAATTGGTAGCCAGGAATCATGACAGAAAAAGAGACCTAAACTGTTAATAGAATCTTCAAAACTGCTGCTGAATGTTTTGTTTTAATGCAGAGGTCACTATTAGGGGTTTTGTTGGAGTGGCCAGTAGAATTTCTACTCCAGGGTTTGGGTCCCACACAAGGAAAAAAACTGCTGCTGAACATTGGTTTGTTTTAATGCAGAAGCCACTACAGGAGTTTTGTTGGAGCAGCCAGTAGAATTTCTACTTCAGAGTTTGGGTCCTGCACAAAGAAAAAAAAAAAAATCAAGGGTATCCAGACCAAAACTCAGATGTCCTGGCACCCTCCTCTGCAGTACAGGTTTGCATCAGACAGCAACTTGTGAATTATAAGGATGAGACATACTGATGAACGCTAAGCCCCAACGTGGAGCCCTATGTTCCAGACAAGCCTATTTTCTATGTTTGTATGCCAATTTGTACTCAACAATTATAAGCGCTATGTTCTAACATTCCCTCTTTTTTTTTAGTGAGGGATTAATTCAATTTATTTAAAGCAGGATAACAGGATGACAAACAAGCCATTTAGCTGAATTTCAGCTAATTTCCAATGGCATACTTAGCATAACAGACGTAAGAAGACAAAGAACCTTAGTGCGCAAGCACTGAGGCAAGGGTTACTTCAAACGGCATTGGCCGGGAAGCCAAGTTTCAAAGAAATACAAAATCACACATACCCCCATAATGCAAAGCATCATGGGCTGTATATGTAAATCACCACAAAATATTGTGCTGGTTCAACTTTAAACAGAAATGCATGGTGCCAAAAGGCTTCTCACACAGACAGCAACGGGTGCCAACAGAAGACACAGACACGTATTTCGTCCTACCAGGACTCATCAGTGTGCCTCATCTGTATGACACCCCAGTGGAATGAACCAGCTACCCTAAGTTGGTCTATCTGGGTTGGGTTGTGGTGAGCCCAGGATGAAACATGTGTCTGTGTCTTCTGTTGGCACCCTTGCAGTCTTTGTGAGAGGCCGTTCGGCACCATGCATTTCTGCTTAAAGTTGAACCAGCATAATATTTTGTGGTGATCTGCATATACGGCCCATGGTGATTTGCATTATGGGGGTATGTGTGATTTTGTATTTCTTTGAAACTTGGCTTCCTGGCCAATGCCGTTTGGGGTAACCCTTGCCTCAATGCTTGCACACTAAGGTGCTGTGCCTTTTAGCTTGTTTTTATTGGGCTCACCACAACCCAACCCAGATAGACCAATTTAGGGTAGATGGTTCATTCCACTGGGTGTCATACAGATGAGGCACACTGATTTCATAAGTAAATTCAAGCTGTGGGACTTGCATCCATAATGCTTGCCAGTCCTATTTTTAAAAGACAGTAGTTTTATCTAGACAAAAGATATCAAGTCTAGTCTTGACCATGTCCATATTTGTACTCTCAACCACATTTATTGGTAAATAATTCCAGGTAGTAACCACCCTGATTGTGAATTACTGTTTCCTTAAATTTGTATTCCATTTAGGCAGATCTAATTGCATATTATGTATTCTAGCACTAGTCCAACCTGTTCTAAAATATATTCCAAGATCTTCCCTTAGTGATGTATCTTTAGCTATTTTGAACATCATACATAGATCACCCCTTAATCTTCTATAATGCAAGGAGTACAAATTAAGCTTTTCCAATCTCACCTCATATGATAATTTTTTCAGTTCAGTCACTGATTTGGTTACCCTATGCTGTACGCCCTCAATTCTCACCATATCCTCACTTTTTGGGGAGACCACACCTGGACTCAACATTCCAGGTGTGGTCTCACCAGGGCTCCGTACAATGGCATAAGGACTTTCTTACTTCTGCTGGAAATATGCCTCAGAATGCGATTTAAGTTCTGATTGGCTTTTGTGACCTGCTCCTCGCAATGTATACTGAACTTTAGGTTTGTAGTTATTTTTACTCCTAAATCCCTCTCTTCACATGTTTCAATTAGACTGTTGTTCCCTATGTTATATGTAGAATTATTATTATGAAGGCCTAGATGCATAATTTTGCACTTAGAGATGTTAAGTTCTAATTTACTAGAGTTGGTCCACAAGTAGATTTCATTTATAGCCTGCTGAAGAGAAAGGGCCTCAGCTGTATTAGTCACAGTTGTACCTCATCTACAGTCATCAGCGAACTTAGAAATCCATATATTAGGATTACTAAATTGCAAGGTAGAAATATAAATATTAAAAAGACAGAGTCCCAGTACTGATCCCTGTGGCACCCCACTTGTGACTGCCAACCAGTCTGACATCATGCCTTTAACCACAATTCTCTGCTTCCTCCCTGTCAACCATACAGTTATCCATCTTAAGATGTTACTATCTATCCCCGCCTTAGTCAATGATTCTATTAGTTCCACATGGGGTAGCTTATCAAATGCTTTGGCGAAGTCCATGAAAAACACGTCTACCACTTTACCCCATCCATCTCAGAATTAGCTTTTTCATAAAGCGTTAATAAATCTGTCTGGCATGACCTAGATTTAGTAAAGCCATGTTGTGCGGGGTCTGACAATTTGTTTTCTGCTAGGTAATCCACAATAATAGTTTTCAAGATCCCTTCCATAATTTTACCCATTAATGATGTTAGATTTATGGGCCTGAAGTTAGCTGGATCGGACCTAGAGCCCTTTTTATGGAGAGGGACCACTAAAGTATCTTTCCAATCTTGAGGGACCGCACCCCTATCCAGAGATATTTGGAATAGGAAACTAAGTGGAAGTGTTAAATTCTGGGGTGAATATTACCAGGTCCTGGGGATTTACTGATATCCAATTTTTTTTAGTCTGCTCCTAACCTCCTCAGGTTTAATTATAATATTCCCCTGGATAGGTGCTAATTCATCGTATATTTGGGGGTTATCTCCAGAGTTAAAGACTGAACAAAAATAGTTGTTTTGGTTATTCAGTCTCTTTCTCATTTGCCAGTTCTCCAGTGGAGTTTTTATCAGGTCCTAGCATTGCTGAATTGCTCTTCATACTGTTTATATAAGACAAAAAGGATTTTTTATTGTCCTTAACCTTAGTGGTGAGGGTAATTTCCTGCTGAGCTTTTCCCCTTTTTATAGATGCCCCAACTAGTTTAGTACATTTTTTCTATGCTTGGTAGTTCTTTAGAATCTTTTCCTTTTTGTATTTTTTAAATGACCTATCTTTATTATTTCTTAGATGCTTGACATGTTTATTTAACCAGCATGGGGTTAATTTTTTGCCGCCCATATATTTAGTTTTATGCTTTGGGATATGTAGGTTAATTAGATAATCGAGCTTTACGAGGAGTATATTCCACATACCCTCAGTGTTGTTTCCATTGAGGTCCTTAAACCAGTCCCATGATGCTAGATCTTTCTTAAGTTGGGAAAAGTTTGCCTTTGCTAAGTTTAGTTTTGTAGCTCCCCCAGAGCTCGAAAGTAAATCCGAATTAGGAAGTAGCTCTATCCCTTTTAGTTTAAATAAAACCTTAGAATGATCACTGTTACCCAAGGGGGGAGATCTCTATCCCCATTTATTAAGTCCCCCATATTAGTTAATACAAGATCTAGAGTATTGTAACCTCTTGTATTATCGTGTACCATGTATTTCAAGCCCAGCTGGTCAAATACATCCAAGTACATTTGTTCAATTTTATTACCCCCTTTTGTTAATTTCCGGTCAATATTAGGGAGGTTAAAATCTCCCAACAATATTAAATTATCTGCTGGGTTTAAGTTATTAAGTAACTTCAAGAAGGTGAGATCCTTATCCAGGGTAGTGGAGGGTGGTCTATAGAATAGCCCAGTTATAATTTTGGGGCCACTTAATAGTATTAGCTTAATCCAAATAGTTTCCAAGTCAAGGTCATCATAGGGTAGTTGTATGCTTTTTATAGAATTGTGAACATATATTGCTATGCCTCTGCCTTTCCTGTACGCTCTAGACTTGTAATATAGATTATAACCTAGAATAGATTTCTCCCATGAATCACTGTTCTCCCAACAAGTTTCTGTAATACAAGCTATGTGTATATCATGTGATACCAGGAAAGTTTTAAATTTAGTGAATTTATTTGTTAGGCTTCTGGCATTAATGAGCAAAGTCCTCCAGTCCTTTACAGTATTGTTATCGTTACCCATAATTATATTTTGGATAGTTACTAACGTAGACTGCCCTCCTGTGCCAGTTTAAATGAAAGTCAATAACATTATTCAGTCTCCTGCCCAGAATCCTAGAGCCTGCCAAACTGAGATGATGACCGTCTGGTTTAAATAGAAATTTGTTACAAAAGGTAACAGAATTATCCATAAACCAGGATTATTATTTTTACAGAAAGTTCTTAACCAATTGTTGATAGATTTAATTGCCCCATTCTTATATTAAAGGTACCCATGTGTTGGTAGTACACCTGAGATTATAATTTCACCACCTTTTTCTTTAATTCTTTTCGTTATGTTGGCTATTTTAGTCTGAAATACATTTAGACTAGTTTTATTAATATTATTGGTACCTATATGTATAACAAGCTGTATTCTCCATAAGTCCCTCTAATAAATCAGATACGTCTCCCACTTTAGCTCCGGGCAGGGTACTGACAGTAGTAATACCCTTCCTGCCTTCAAATACTACAGAATCCACTCCCCTAGTTATAGAATCTCCTATAACCAATATGTCCTTGGTCAGGAAATTATTAGTTGATAATGTGTTTTGATCAGTTACAGGGTCAGACTTCTTGTACGTAATTCGGGGTTTTTACACAGATCTGTCCTCAAGGTCTATGTGGTCATTTAAACATTCAAACATATTTTGAAGTGGTAAGCTATTCTCATTACAGCTGGTACAGTGTGTTTTAGTAGGATATTTTGGTTGTTCCCACAGTATATTGTCTACAGGCTGAGTGGGCTCCGTTCCCCCACCCTGCATAATTTGACTGTTCCTGTTTCAACATGCTCTTATCTATATCAGTTGGAAATTGGGCTTCAGCTGTTGTGATATCCTGGGCAGCCTCATCTATAAATTTTTCTAACATGGCGATTTCTTTATGGGTCTCTAATCTCTGTAATAATATTTAAATTTCCTTCCTTAAAGTTGTAATTAAGGTGCAGTTCTCACACACAAACTCTTTGCAAGTTGGTTCATCCGTAAACATTTTGCATTTGGTACAGACTCTTTTAGTTTTGCTACCTCTCTTTCCCTTATTTTGTGTCATAATGACTGTTATATTTGTACTCACTAATAGGTTTCTTTGCTTTTTAGCAGATGATTGTGCCCTAGTACACCGCATACTCAGCGGACACAGCTGACATGTACAGAGGCTCGTTTCCGTGCACGCCCTGCACATGCTCATGGTAGTCCTGGTAGGATGAAACACATGTCTGTGTCTTCTGTTGGCACCCTTTGTAGTCTGTGTGAGAGGCCTTTCGGTGGTGGTGATTTGCATACATAGCCCATGATGCTTCGCATTATGGGAGTATGTGTGATTTTGTATAACAGACATAGTTGCACAAATATATAGCATGCATACAAGGTAAATACAATGTCAGAACAATTATTATTAATCAATTTACTTCTGTGGCTGTTTTAAAGAAATGCGTACAGTAAATTGTGCCTAGTGGTTTTTGTGGTTAATTCCTGAGACAACAGATTTCACTTGGACATGCAGTTGGATTAAAAGCTGTTTATTTCGACATATAGTTAACATTTAACATATCTCTGACACTTAAACAGTACAAGACATTTCTAGAAAACCTTAGTTAAACCGTTGTCTTACTTTGTGCACTTTAAATCATTATACAATCTTCACTACGTACATACAAGACCTAATACTCCCTATCTGGAAGCACTTTAAGGTAGTATTCTCTCTAAAATAGCCTGGGCTAACCAGTACACAATTACTTGGTATTAATAATCTTTGCTAGCATTTAAAACAATATTTCACTGCAGTGTATCTATGCATATTGTGGTGTGTGTGTGTGTATATATACACACACACACACACACACACATATATAAAACCAAGAACCTCTGTGCGCAAGCACTGAGGCAATGGTTACCCCAAATTGCATTTGGCCGGGAAGCCAAGTTTCAAAGAAAAACAAAATCACACATGCCCCCACAATGTTATATAACCAGGATTCTTCAAAGACACATTTTAGGCACCTTAAATCAACATTTTATACTCAGCCAGTCCTCTCACAGAGAGTTGTCTCCCCTGACGTCTGGAGATTTTAAAGTATTTTGGAGGGCTGTATGAAGAAGATTTCTTCCTGGTTCTTTGAATTCTTTTTCTCCTCGAAGCTTGCAAAATAGAAAAATGATAATGTCAGTACAAGTTTCAATGTCTCTTACTTATGGCAGATGCCACAAGTCTTCAGAATTCAGCAGAAGAATAGCTGTTAAGAGTTCAGTAGAGGTAGCGTAGATGTGAGATCTCTCTCAGCAATGAAACACAGCTTCAGATGGCACCTAGTAGGCGATCACAAATTATTGGTCCTTGGAGATGCCTTCTACAAGCCGAATACTTCCTCAGAAACATTCTAAAGTTTCGTTCTACCTCAAACTTAGCATGAGGTTTTGGGATGGTATAGCCATATTTTGACAAGAGCTCATCTTGGGTCGGAAGTCTTATAGTATACGTGCAGAGATGTTCTAACTCAACAGGAATCTGTCACTGACCTGCCTATTTGTTCTTTTGAACTTTGTCCAGAAGGTGACAATCAACAGACTTATAACCACAAGACCTTCCACTGTGCATGTTCAAAGGTGATGGAAGATTATCTCACTGTGGTTATATAGTGCTGGGTAGCTGGTAGCAGGTAGTTCCTTGTTTTGAGGACCTAGTTCCTCAGCATATGGTTTCAGAGGTGAGGCTCCTTCTTGTGGTATGACTCAGTGACCTAAGAAATGCTGGGTCCTGATTTCAAAGTACTTTTGAAGCTGTTAGCTCCTTGCACAATGTCTGGATCTAATGAATTTATTCAGTCAGCACGTTGAATGTCCTTGAAGTTAGCAAGCTCAAAACATATTGTTCAGTGAAGATTGTTCCATGACTCCTGGGTGTTCAGATGGATTCCATATACCTGAGTTAATTATTTGCAGGTCTGCTTGGTTTAAAAGAAAATGTTTTTATGACCAGTTCTTTTAAGGTGCATTAAGGCAGCTGAGATCCAAGGTGAATCATTTTTTTTTTTTTACACTTTGGCATGGTCTGGTGGCTTATGGCCACTATTGTGCCTACAACTATACAGAAACATATAACAAAGTAAATTAATTCACAGATAACTATCAAATAAATATTCAGCAACAATAAACAATGGGCAATGAGCTGAAATACAGTAACAACTAAGGACAGCAGATTCACGTGACACCCACTGCTCCTGTACAGCAAGGACGAGGCAGCAGGGCGTGTTCCCTGAACCAATTCCAATTACGAATCTGGCCCAGAAGGGCCACAGGACCATTCTGGGGTCTTAGACCCACATGAATGGCATTCCAGATCACAGAGCCATGATGAGAGGAAAAAAAGGTGCTGTATCAGCATGTTGGCTTAAAACAAATCAAAAAAGTAATATTAGCCATGCACTGAAAATAGAGTTAGAATCAAAGTTTCTACCACAGGTTTTCTTCACTAATTTTCTATAAAGCGAAAATAGGTAGGCAATCTTTTATTGTTCGACATAAAGTCTTTACAAAAAATTATAAACAATAAATGGCAGTATAGCCTAGAGGTTAGAGGAATGAGGTGTGAACGAGCTTGGTACATCCAGCAGACCAGACCTGAGTTTGATTCTCACAACCTCCAATTGCATACTGTGCGACTCTGAGCAAGTTACTTAACTGCCCAGTGCTCCCAGGTCGCCCCTGAAAATAGGCACCTGTGCCTAGTGGTCCTTACCCAGTTACCAAAGACTAAAATAAAAAATAAAATAAATATTTGACACAATCATTAACATTGTTATTGCACAAAACATTACACATAACATTGTACATATCTATTGCAAAAGAATAGTCATTCCAGAAGTTCATGCACCAGTTTTAGAATAAAATTCCTAAATTCAACCTCTTCATCTTATAAATAAACCTCTTTTAAGAAATCTATAAGCAGCATTAATATGTTTCTATATTTTGTATTAAACAAAAATACAATTATTTGTTCAGAGGGGAGACCAAGGGTAGCTAATAATGGAGCCAACCACTTTTTCCTGAAAGTCTCATATTTAGGGCAGTGCAATACTATATGCTTAAGGACATCTTGAAATCCCATCATACAATTACATTCTGGAGTGAATACCCCATCACGTTTCTGATCATATAATATGTACTTAGCCGAATATAGCTCTAATCTAAATCTGGTAAATATTCGCCTCTCCTTTGGATCAGTCAGGATAGTCAAATAAGGCTCCAGACCATGTGATATTTTCAGTATTTTAAACCAGTGAAAATGTCTTAGCTTATTGAACTTTTCTTGGTCTGATGCCATAAAATGGCTTCTGACTCTACTTTTAATTTGATCCACTATTTTAAAGAAAGGAGTGCTATAGATTTCATACAACACATTTGCCATTCCCCATTGTAAAATATTTTCTTTTACAGTTTTAATTATCCCTGATGTAAAATTTAAAGAATGATATTTTATTTGTTCTTCCAAACACAGTTTTGGTAGTCTGTGATCTGGAAGAAGAAACAGCTGTAATATAAAAATGATTCGCCGTTCAACTGCCAAGGTTGTCAAAGAAAGTTATCCTAATTCCTTTCTTAGAATTTCTGCTGGCACAGATTGTTGCACTCTTAATAAGAAGTGATACATTTTATTTACTATCACTTCTAAAGATTTTAAATCAATGGGAAACCATATTTCTATGGCAAACAAAATACTTGTCATTATTTTTGTATTAATAACTTTTAATAGTCCCAATATTGAGCTATGACACATCTTTCCACTAAAGCATTTAAAAGCTCTAAATGCTGTTCTCAATTTTTTAATCATGGTTTTATTTATTTATTTGCTTTTGGTAATCGGGTAAGCACACTCGACAGCAACTGCCCATTTTCAGGTGTGACCCGGGAGAATCACATGGTAATTACATAGGAGAGGTACATTGACAACATTACAATCAGGAGCAGACATACTCCAATAGTGAGACAGAGTATCAGTTACAAAGTTAACATTACAATAGGGAGCAGACATACTCCAACAGTGGGATAAACAAAAGGGATTATTAAGACAGGAGAACAAGCAACGGAATTGCATATCAACAATCACAGATTACCAAACATACAAGCCCAGGGGCTACAGGGTGGTATGAGACCTCCTCCAGGTTGAAAGACACAAAAAATCGTCTACTTACTAGTAGAGTGCAGCACCGAGGGGGAGAGAACCTGGCTGGGGTACCAAAGCAGATAGGTTGTGGGGCTAGGCGTTAGGTGGCATACAGGCAGGTTACAGCAGATTTGTTAATTCCACAAAAGGTTTGATAAAAATCTCAGACCTAAATAATCATAATATAATTTGAGTGCTATTTTATTTTTTTCCAATAAATAATGACGGTGTCTTACTATTTTTTGTCCAAAAACCACCAAATTTGTTTTTGGGAGAATTAGTTTTATTCCATTCTCATTGCATAACTCTGAAAATCTGTTAAGCTTACATTGCAGGTCAAGCAGAGATGTAGATATAAGAACTACATCATCTGCACAGGCTAAAAGAGGTATTTTCTCTGCAAAAACATTAGGGGAATGAAAATCCAGATTATTTAGGTCCTGCAAAATAGAATTGATATATAAATTAAATAACACAGGAGCCAGCATGCACCCCTGACGTACCCCCACATTAGTATGCATTTTATTTGTTAAATCCCCGTGTTGATTATATTTAACTTTAAGCCAAATAAGAATATCCAATAAGGCAGTATCAATATTACATTTTTCCAACTTTAACCATAATAATTTCTGGCTTATAGAGTCAAATGCAGTTTTGAGGTCAACAAAACAGCAATATAATTTACCCTTTTTTATATCTACACACTTCTAAATAATGTGTTGCAACACAAAACATTGTTGCACCATAGATCTCTTGGCTCTAAACCCATTTTGTAACTCTGTTAATCATTTTTTCTCCTCCACCCACTGTTGCAATCTATTTAAGATAATCCTAGTAAATATTTTTTGTGAAGTATCTATCAAACTAATAGGGCAGTACATTGCACGGTCATTAGTATTTCCTTTTTTATAAACTGGGCAGATTATACTGCCCTTCCACGATTCTGGGATTTGGTCCAACTGAATACAATAATTAACTAAAACATAAACTAAAATCCGCCATTCATTAAATGAACGATATATATCAGCCAAAATCAATCAGGTACAGGGGCTTTATTTGCTGCAATCTGATCTAATGATTCCGCTGTCTCAGAAAGGGTCATCAATAGGGGTCCTGGAAAATTTACTTTGGCAATTCTTCCCTCAGGACAGTAAGGGCGTCCATCTTCTTTTTGGGAAAAATAGAGATCTAAATAATATTGTTCCCAGATTTGAGGGGTAATTCCTGCTTCAATCTCTGTGGCATACTTATCATATTCCTTACTAACCAAAGTCCAAAACTGTTGTATCCTTATTAACAATGGAAGGTCTTAATTTTTTCCACATAATTTTTTGATATTTTAATCTTCCTGTGTCAAAATTTTCTTATAATATTTCCTTTCTTTATTTAAAATTGCATTTGTTATTTCACCCTTTTTATATAGTTTAATCACTTTATTCATTTTTTGTTTACTATTCTTGCATCTTAAGTTAAACCACATTCTTTTTTTCCTTTTAAGCTGGGGCTTAAGAAAGAAAGGTTTCAAATAAAGGACCATATCTTCCCATAATGATATTAAATTGGTCTTAGGCTCATTCTTTAATATTTTGCCCTTATAGTTCTCCATATAGGCTCCATACAGAATTTCACCAAAATGGGGGATACTTGAACTCTGCCACCTTATTCTTTTTCAACTTATCACCTCCATAAAAATGTTATTCTGTTCACTGTTTGTCTTTTAAACACCCATTCTTAGCTGCCATTTTGTCACAACAGGTAAATGCGCTGATTCTGGTCTTAGGATTACTTCCAAATCTATTATTCTACCAGCTGCTTCAATATTTCCCCAAACAAGGTCTATAACAGATGATCCATTTGGGCCAATAAAAGTGTATTCCCCCTTGTTTATCATTTTTGGTTCTGCCACTGAAAACTATATAATCTAAAGCAGACAGAATATTACCCAAATATTTGCCATTTTGTTATTAATTTTATCTTTTGAAGATCGTTGCCAAAGTAAATTTTCATTTATTATATTTATACCATCCCTCAATTCTGAATTTGTTTTCCCCATTTCTTTAAATCTTGCATTAAAATCTCCTAGGACAATTATAATGCAATTTTCATTTCCCTCAGCTAAGGATTCAAAAGCTACTTTAAAGATTTTCCAATACTCCTCTTGAGCCTTACTCTTACATGGTGAAACACAAACATTACAAATTAACCAGACAGAAATTGCACTTTCTAGTTTTAATACTTGACAATTTGGTAAATCCACTTTATGATGCATAACTTTAAAATCCAGACCAGTTTTAACATAGCAGGCCACTCCAGCCTTTGGCCTTCCAGTCTTTTTAACTTTTGTTGCTGAAAGCATAAATCCTGAAAAGCCTAGGATCAGTGGGGGATTCTCCTCTTGTAGCCATGTCTCTTGAAAACAGATGATATCCAAACAATGCATGACATTTTGGAAATCATTATCTGCTAGTCTATACTGCGGCTCTTCCACATCCCAAGACAATATATTTAGCTCTTTTACTGTCATTGCCTCATTAAGTGTAACAGGCTCATTCCTTCCTATTTGTCAATTTGGACTTAAATTATCAAGAGGAGCAAAAAAGTTAGATATTTCCAGGGATGGCAAATCTTTACTATTTTTTTAACCATCCTGGGTTATCTAAAGTCTCAGCATCAACAAAGTACAATCCTAGACCATCTAAAACCTTAGAGGCCTGCAACATAAGAGCAACCAGGTTACTTGACTGAAATGTAATATTGATTTGTGACATTTTAGAGTCAAAGTCATATATCCGTATAAATTTCATAGCACTTCTAGTTATATTTAATGCTAAAGCATAGGAGAGAAAAATCCCCAATTCTCTTTTTAGGGCTCCAAATGAATAGCCCTTAGTTACTTCCCACGTAAAAAGAGACAAAGTTTTTTTCTCCCAATCAGTTTTTTTTTTTTTAAATTATATTTTGAGATTGTTCTATTAACCTCATCAAACCAACCTGGATTTTCAGTATCTTCTAGCCTGTTTATGTGTGGTTGGTCATAGGTCAATATTGGGACGACTTGTGGAGGAAGTATATAGATGACTCGTTTAGACAAGTCATTTTGTAAATTCCAAATTTGTGTAGCTATCACTTCCCTAGCACAGTATACAAGAACACAGTCTTTATAATCTATATTTGGGGGTCTTCTAACAAAAACCTCCTCTTTAAACAACAATATTTGAAGGAGTTTTAGTATCCAGTCTGTTAATGACTGTGGAGTTTTCTTACTTAGTCTACTGACCCCATACATCTCAATCAGAAATTCCTCAGCATCCGCTTGAAATAAATTTTTATTAGAAGTCCCCCATATATCATACTAGAAGACTGTTTGAGGGCCATCATTAGCCCCCTTGGTCTCCCCTCCTAGACACTGTACAAAATTCGCCCCGTTATCCAATTCAGATTTCAATAGAGATTCTACCATTAAAACATGATCCTCTGGTTCAAGGGTTCCCTCCACACCATCGCTCTTAGTATGACTATGATTATTTTGGTTGTTAGTTGTTAACTTCCTTAACTGAATAAACTTTACATTATTTTCCTGTTTTTCCTTGTTTCTTTCCTTCCTCAAATTCTTTGTTTGACTTTTTTGCTCTTTCTGTACCTTGTTTCTAATCTTTTTCCCCTTATTAGTATGAACTTCCCAGGAAGGCCTGACATTTTCAGGATTCCCTAATTCAAGTATCACTTCCCTTCCTTTTTGGAAAGGAGGTGGTAAATTTGCTTGCACAGCTTTACTGCTTGTGCTAATCTGGGGCAAATGTTGATGATCATGTGAGATTTTGATAGACTCCATTATATTATTAGAATAAGGCCTAGCTATTAAATCCAAAAAAGCTCGATTATGAGCCACCTCACCTCTCAAATTATCCAATTCCTGTTTAACAGCCTAGATATTTTCCAGTATTATTACATTAGCATAATATTGGTTCTTAATCATTTCCAATATCTGGGGAGAAAGGGGTGAATGAGAGGTAAAGTCTCCTTTATTTGCAAAGAACAGTCTATTGTATATTATCTCCTCTCCTTGAACATCTTTACCATTATGTTTTCGCTCCAGTAAGGAGGTAGCAGAAGAAGGGGAAAATCTGAGGGAAGGTGACTATGAGCTATAATCTTCTAAACTACCAAATTTAGATTTATCACCACTTGTTTGTAATTGTTTTAGTTTATGTAATGTATGGTTCAACTCTCTTAAAATTCATGGGAGAGTACGATCAGTAGGTTCAGTATCCTCAATATCCTTAGTACTTTCCTTATTTAGCCTGTCCAGGCCTATATCCAGGTCTACATCTGTTACAAAGTTGCTTTTTTCAGTCAGGGACAAGTCCAACGTTATAGTTGGACTATTCTCATGTGGAACAGATGATGTTGTTTCCCAAGAAGACCCAAGACTACAGCTAGCCGGAATATGCTGGGATGAAATACCATCAAACCTGGAACGTTCAGACAAACTAGTCATACTATAGTTGTCTAACAGAATGATTTCTGCATCATTCGGATTAGGCACAATAATACTTTTGTTAGAAGTATTAACTGTCAGCTCCTTAACTCTAATACCATCAAAATAATCCTTATTTATCAAAGGGTTATTTCTGTTAACTCTGTTAGCTCTAATATCTTCCTTAACAGAAACTGGTGTTGAAATATCAGACTATAAACACCTAAAAAAAAGTAGTTATTATAGGTTGATTTACTTGCTTTATTTTTCCCTCTGGTTTTCATTGATGTTTAGGGATATCTGACATAACCTCCTTCTCCATTGTTAACCTATTAAATTTTCCCTTTTCCTTACTTTTGTTCTTCTTCAATCTCTAATTAGTCTGATTCAATTGTAGGAAAACAGATTTCCCACTCCTGGTATTAACCATTCTCTTAATGTTGTCTTAATAAGGAGATATAATAAGGGATAACTAGGTAAAAGAGCAGAGCTATAAAATGACAATTAACAGTGCAGAGACAATAGACCATATATCAGTAGAGGCTTATTATAATATCAAATGATCCCCAGAGTGAATAATTCAGTTCACTAATCAATCTATTATTCAATCAATTATTTAATCAATTCAAAGTAGATAAGCCCCAACACTCCACGTAGGAAAATACTGAAATGTTCACAGTTAATAATTATGACTTTTTCCAACTATATTCTCTAGTTTTCTTTATATCTTCACTTCTTCTTAAAGATTTCTTCCTGGTTTTACAGTTTTTAAACCTTTGTATATTCACCTTTTTTCCAGACAAAAATTACAAACAATTCATCATAGGAAAGATGGAAAGATGAAATGTAGTGATAGCCACGTTTTCTCCTTATACTCCTTGTTTTCTTTATGTTCGTATCAATAAATAAGTAGTGGTTCCTTAATAAACAATAGATCTGTACACTGGTCTGTGGATACTGTCCAATCACTAATAAAAATAAAAATATCACAGATACCAGCAAATTGAATACAAAAAAGCTTCAAACCATCAACGAGAGAAAATAGCAAAGTTAGTGGTGAGGTAAGGGGATAAGGGACACAGAGTGAACAGTATGTGAGGTAAGAAAACATGGGGTACATCTAGGAGAAAAAGTGACTATAGGCAGGGTAAGAATAGAAGCTCCAAAACAAAAACATGATGATGGGAAGAGAGAGGCACAGTAGGAGTGAATGGGCTCAGGACAGCATAGTAAAAAACAGAAGGGTGACAGAGGTGGGGGAAGGGGACATCTGGAGAAAAAGAAAATGGATATGCACACATAGCTGGAATGCCATTGTCGGTATGGACACACATGCCCTGAAGGAAAGTGTGTGCAGGCATACCCACACATGGCACACTTCCTGTAAAGAAAACAAAATATCACATTGTTGGAAATCTATGAGAACTCCTTGGTGATGTGAACCTATGGGATCTTGAATTTCAATGACACTAGAAACAATTCTGCAGGTATAACAGCGAGTTCTGTTACAAGCCTTGGTATCTGGTAGGAAGGAACTGTTAGGAGTATGGGAGGCTGCCATGTACCAGGAGATTCCAAAGGTTGGGTTGTCTGTGGTAGGAGACAATGGGTGGCTCTGTAAAGGAAGCTTTGATATTAGGGTCAGTTTGCAGAACAGAAAAGTTCCTAGTGATGGCCGTGCAAAGAGAAACGGTCTTGGAATGGAAGGGAAGCACCAGTGGAATGCATCAGTGTAGCTGCATGAGAGTATCTCTTCTGTAAGCGTCCATGTTATGGGGCATATTACTGACCAGGGAGAGTGCTCTGTCCAACTATAGTCAAAATTTATTTATTTCAAGGAATTTACCAGGAAAGACATACTGAGCCATGAAGCTCATTTCCAGATACATCCTCAGGGATAAGGGATAAGTACAGACATACAGAAGCACAGTAATAACAATACACAGTATGTACAATAACATACATTACCAGAGCAAATAATAATGCAGGTTAAACATCAGAAGTGTAAAGTACCTGGCACACACAAGAAAGTAACGTCACAAATATAGGAAAAGGTAGGAGAGAGAGTAAGTAGCGGAGGGTGAGAAAGAGAGGCTGGGGGTAAATAGGTAAAGTAGTGGTGGGAGTAAAAGAGACAGGAGAAGAGAATAGATTAGTTAGTTAGTTAATACTTTATTATTTAATATTGCGACTAGGCACAAAAGAAAAAATTACTCACCATAGTGATGTTGTTTCTTCTAATGGAATCTTGCTATATTCTGACTATATGCAGTTAGCCCCAGCACGTGAACTACCTCGGAGAGTAAAGGGTTAACGTTATGCAAAGGCATAGAATGTTGAGCTCAAGCTCGGTTTTCAAAACCTCTGTCTGTGGTACTCTGAAGTGTAACTGTCAGATTCTTATGAGCACTAAACTAACTCAAAGGAAGAAATTGTTTCCAAAATGTTGTGCCAAATGGCAAAACAAAGCTTTAGGGTCAGAAGACTCAAGTCGAGAACACTCAAAAAGAACACAACAGGTAGGGATTTACCAAAATGCTTAATAACAAACCAAAAGAAACCCCCTAAGAGATGGAGGCATGTCCAGTACACCTCTGGGGTGCAGCACTGTGCCTGCCCCACCACATCCCAAAACTACTAGGTTCCAGGAGGGGAGGCAGGTCAGAATACAGCAAGACTCCATTAGAAGAAACAGCATTACTATGGTGAGTAATTTTTTCTTCAAACATGAAGTCTTGCTGTATTCTGACTATATGCAGACTACCAAGCAGTAGCCCCTTGGAGGAGGGAGTTGAAGAACCTAGTTTGAGAACAGGCTCTACAGCACAGCTGTGCCAAACCTAGCATCACTTCATGACAGAATGTTCAAAGAGTAATGCTTGGTGAAGGTGTGAACAGATTTCCAGGTAGCTGCTTTACATATCTCCACTAACGGTATATCTCTAGCTGCTGCAATAGAAGCAGCTGTACCTCTGGTAGAGTGAGCCCTCAGGCCTGAGGGAGGCTCCTTCCCAAGTTTAGAGTAGCAAACTTGAATGCAAGAGACAAACCACCTGGCAACAGACCTCTTGGTAGCAGGCTTACCCTTTTCCACCTCACCATAAGTGAGAAATAATTGAGAACAATCCTTCCTATGGGCTTTAGTATGCTCAATATAGTAACAGAGCTCTTTTCACGTCTAGACTGTGTAGCCTCCTCTCTCCAGAGGAAGAATGATCAGTGAAAAAGACAGGCAGGGACATAGACTGGTTCAGATGAAAGTCTGACACCACCTTGGGAAGGAACTTTCTATTGGTATGAAGGACCACCTTATCTCTATGAAAGGAAATGAAATCAGGTTCCACTGATAAGGCCTGTAGTTCACTGATCCTCGTAGCTGAGGTAATGGCTACCAGAAATACAGTTTTCCAAGTCAAATATTTCAGCTCAGCTGAAGATAAAGGTTCAAAAGGAGGCTGCATAAGCTGAGCAATACAGATGTTCAGATCTCAAGAAGGAGTAGGCTCCCAGAAGGGAGGGTTGACATGAACCAAGCCTTTGAAGAACTTCTTGAAAACTGGATGAGAAGCTAGGGAAGAGGCCTTACCAGCCGAAAGAAAAGCAGACATATCTGCCAAGTGTACTTTAAGAGTAGTAGCCCGGAGGCCTAAACCATTAAGATGTACCAAATAGTCCAAAACAGTGGCAATGTCAGCCAGCTCTGGCTTAATATGCCTACTGGAACACCAAAAACCAAACCTCTTCCATTTGGAGTTGTACTGTATGTCTTCCTAGTGGCAAGCTTCCTGCTAACTTTTAAAATAACCAAGACTGATTGGGACAGATGCAAACTTGCATATTCTAGCTCTTCAATAGCCAGGCTTTGAGCCAGAGAGTCTGAAGGTTGGGGTATAGAATCCTCCCCTGAGAGGAGGTGAGGAGATTGTACTGCCTGGAAAGACACAAGGCCAGTGTTACTGACAGTGACAACAGAAGAGGATACCAAGGCTGTCTGACCCAGTCTGGAGCCACCAGAATCACCTTGCAAGGCTGGGACCTGATTTTTATCAGGACCCTGAATATCAGAGGAAAAGGAGGAAATGCATACAGAAACCTGTTTGTCCAATCCAGTAGAAGAGCATCCTGGGGAACAGAACCCAGAAGGGGTGGTCTGCAGCAATACAGAGGAAGTTGATGATTGTCTGGGGCTACACAGGGATCTATCTCTGGGGTGCCCCATCTCCTGAAAATGACTTGAAGAATGACAGGATTCAGGGTCCACTCGTGGTGACCCTGAGAAATCTTGCTGAGAGCATCTGCTAGAATGTTGTCCTTCCCTGGGAGGTGCACAGCCATCAGAGAAACCTGCAGGAAATAAGCTAGAGACCAAATTTTCATGGCCTCTGTGCACAAGGACGAGGACCGAGTGCCTCCATGTTTGCTGATGTACCACATGGTTGTGGTATTGTCTGTTCGGATCTGTACCACTTTCCCTTGGACAACTGTTGAAAATGTCTGAAGTGCTAGAAAGACTGCTCTTAATTCGAGAAGATTTATATGCAGAAGGGACTCCTGTTGTGACCAAGTTCCCTGAGCTGTGAGATGAACTAGGTGGGCCCCCCACCCCAAGAGAGAGGTGTCTGTGGTGAGAATCACAGAAGGGATCTGACTGATGAAGGGGACCTCTTGTCGAAGATTGTCCTCATCCAACCACCACTGAAGGGCCTGGACCAAGGTTTTGGAGACTGGAACCAGTTTGGAGAGAGGGTCCTTTTTCTGAGATCAGAAAGATCTGAGATGAAACTGAATATCCCTCATTTGAAATCTTGCTCCCTGAACTACTACTGTGGAAGCTGCCATGTGTCCCAGCAGCTGTAGAAAGTGCCTGGCTGGACAAGACACCAGAGGATGAAAAGAGGAGGCCAGAGTGACCAGAGACTGAACCCTTGAGAGAGGAAGAAATGCTGTTGCTTGAATTGTATCTTTTTCTACTCCTATGAAAGTGAGAAGCTGGGCTGGCTCTAGAACAGATGTCTATAAATTTAGAATTAAGCCCAAGGATTCTAGAAGTCTTTGGGTGACCTCTAAAGCTGACCTGACTTGGTCTGAGGACTGGACCACTAGAAGCCAGTCATCCAGATATGGGAACAGAAGGATGCCCTGCCTCCTGAGGAAAGCCACCAACACTGCAAGACGCTTGGTGAACACCCTTGGAGTAGAGGTTAGGCCGAAGGGCATGGCCCTGACTTGGTAGTGGCCTGAGGGCAACTTGAACCTGAGGTACTTTCTGTGGGAATGTCTGATAGGTATGTGGAAGTAGGCATCCTTGAGATCCAGGGAGGCTAGCCAGTCTCCTGGTCTCAGAGAGGGAAGAATTACTCTCAGAGTCACCATTTTCAACTTCGTTTTTGTCAAATGTTTGCTCAGATACCTTAAATCCAATATGGGTCGCCACTCCCCTGTCTTTTTGGAGGTAAGGAAGTATCTTGAGTACAGTCCTTTGCCCCGTGACAAAGAGGTACCTTCTCTACTGCTTGCAGAAACAGAAGAGAGGAAACGTCTGCCTCTAGGGCCTTTGTCTCCAAGGGAGAGGGAGGACTGAAAGACTTTGCTCTCATTTTTGGGAACCTTTGGAAACTGACAGCAAGTCCCTGGCTCACTACTTCCAGGACCCATTTGTCTGAAGTAATAGACTCCCAGGTCTGGGAGTAGTGAGCCAGCCTGCCCCCTACTGGGATTAGGGAGGTGACCCTGACTGACACCTCAGGGTGTCTGTTTGGCAGGGGGCTTGGACTGAGTAGCTGATGGGGTCCTGGTTACCCCACATCTACCTCTTCCTCTAAAGAACCCCCTCTGCTGGAAAGAAGAGGAGAAGGCCTGCGCTTGGTAAAAAGACCTGCCCCTGCCCCTAAACAGCTGCCTCTGAGGAGTGATCTGCTTCTCTTTGGCTGCAACACTCCTATAAGTGGTCCTGCATTCGTCCATTTTCTTCATGTAGTTCTCTGTTTGCTCCCCAAACAGAGAATTACCAGTTACAGGAAAATCCATGGCCTTAGCCTGGGTATCCTGAGAGAGGTTGGTACACCTAAGCCACGCAAATCTCCTCATGGAGATAGATGTAGCCATGACCCTGGAATGAACATCATTGGAATCAACAGCATCGTGGAATTGCACCTTAGATGCCTCTATACCATTTGCAGCCACTTGCTCCAGCTCCTTGGCCAGCTGGGGAGGGGCATCCTTAGCCTGTTCCAGAACCGTATCCCACATAGATTTCTGGTACCTGGCAGTGTATGATGTAATTAGATTGCCTGAGTCCCAAAGAGGATGCCAAGTACTGCTTTTTTGCCATGACATCCACTTTCCTGGAATCCTTATCGGGTTGGTGGGGGGGGAGGGGTGAGATGCCAAAGAAATATTAGCCTTGTCACAGGCTGCAGCTTGTACTACCCTAGCATGGCTGCTATGAGTTAAAAGGAATTCCATCCCAGGGTGTGAAAAAGCATACCTCCTGTCCATTCTTTTTTCCACAGGAGAAAAGGATGTAGGAAATTGTAGAATTTTTTGTGTCTGCTTCCCCAAAGATTTGTGTAAAGGGATAGACACCCTCTTTGACTCTGGGACATCCATCATTTCCAGATAGCCAGGTTGCTCCTGATCCTGTTCAGCCTCTTCCATAGGAAGCTGAAGAGTCTCAGCCACTTTCTTGTAAAACAAAAAATGGGAAGGGGACTCAGAAAGCCTGGGAGGAGAAACCTGAGAAAGCCTGTCTGGGGAGAGGTCAGGCTCTACTGGCTCATCTAGGCCCTCAAATTGTTCCTCTCCATAATCTTCATCCTCCTCCCAATCGCCCTCATAGTATGCCTTAGGATCCCTTTCCGAAGCAGGAACCTCCGACCGAACCGATCGTCTCTGAACAGAGACCGGTTCGGTCGGAACCGGGCAAAGCCACTGAACAACTGAAATCGCTTTCGCTATTTCATCAGCGGTCGGACCATGGGGGGCCAGATCTGAACCGACTGATCTCCTTTTTCTTTTACTTGGAACCGATTCCACAGAATCAGCTCTCCGTTTGCCTGAAGAGGTATCGCCCAGGTCAGTGGGCACCTCCTCAGGTTTGGCCGCAACTGAACAGGGCTGGCCATCCGGGTCAGCGGACTTCTCGGCCTCCCTCTCCCTTAGCCTACTCAAACGTTTATCCAGAGTGGCTTTGGGAAAGTCCTTACATATTTGGCAGTCTTCCTTGAGGTGGTCAAACCCCAGATAATACTCACATACGAGGTGAGGGTCGGCCTTAGCAAAGGCCTCCATACACTCGGTGCAGTGCTGAAACCCAGTGGGTCCGGTTTTCTTTTTGGTTTTCTCAGAAATGCCTTCCAATATAAAGTCACCCCAAACAGCAGTTGAGCCAGGCGACTACAAACTTATCGGTTCCAACCGTGTCACAGGTCAGTTAAAAAAATCCTAAAGCCGAATTTTTTTTTAGGAACCGATAAGTACTGGAAAAACCACACAGTCAAACATTAAAATATACAAACGGAATAGGTTTCGGTTCCAAACTAGACCGACCAGCAAAGAACTGAAAAATAAAACAATTTCTTAAGAAAACAACCACTACCTACAACTACCACTTACTGGTACTGAGACAGAGGCAAGAATACCGATTTTCTAACGAAACAGATTGAAAGAACCGACAGATTCAAACTATTACCAAAATGAAGTGCAGGAGGGATCTACGGAGCGACTTCACAGATAGGCAGAGTTAAGAAATCTGATGGTTACACTCCGGAGTACCACAGACAGAGGTTTGAAAACCGAGCTCGAGCTCAACGTTCTATGCCTTTGCACAGAGTTAACCCTTTACTCTCCGGGGCAGTTCAAGTGCTGGAGCTAACTGCATATAGTCAGAATACAGCAAGACTTCATGTAGTTTGAACTACAGGTTGAAGTTCTATACAGCATAAAAAGACTAACATTTACATATAGCAGAGCCAAAACATAAAATTATACAATTTTAAAACAAGAAAAAAAATAAAAATAACACTCATTTCACCACATTCAAATATTGTACACAGATTTATTTAAGTTTGAGTTCTTACCACAGGTTTTTCCCACATATCCTTACTTCGCAAATTATACCCAGACATGTTCCTTGATACAAGTAAACAATGCAATTTATGATCAGGCTCATACATTTGTTTTAAAAACCACTTTAGTTGTTTTTTTCTCTTCTAGTATCTAACCTATCAAGCCCAAATTTAATCAAGGCTTCCCTATAACTCATAACCCACCCAACAATTACTCTTAGTGCCCTTTTTTTGTACTCTTTCCAAACCTTCAGATTCTCTTTTGGTGAGGCCACTATGCCACACAGCAGCTCCCTATTCAACCACTGGTCTAACCACTGTAGTAAAATAATAAACCAAATCCGATTAATTCAAACCTGCACGTCTCATAACAGTCAAAAAGTATAACCTACTATTTGCTTTCTTTACCATGCTTAAAACCTGTTCTGCCCAAGAAAAATGATTCTGAAAAATAAATCCCAAATATTTCACTTTTCTTCCTACTTCTACCTCTTCACCCCGGAAAGACGATCCTTTTATCTCAGTCCTTTTATTCCGCTTACCAAAACATATCTCTTTGTTTTCTGTAGGACTGATTTGAATAAAATTCTTTTCAGACCACATTTCTATATAATCTAAATCACTTTGCATAGTACTATCTTCAACATTTTCCCAAATATCCAATACTGTAGTATCATCTACGTACTTTGTACATGGGCCTTCGTGTTTAGATCATTTATCATAATCAAAAATAATAATGACCCCAATCTAGTTCCCTGAGAGACCCCACCACACAATACCCACAACCATAGATTTCGTGCCTTCCATCTCAATCCATTGTGATCTTCCCTGCAAAAAACTGGCCACCCAATTTACTATACACTCTGGCTCTTGTAAACTTTGCAATTTTTGTATTACTGTCCCATGATCAATAAGATCAAACACTTTTTATAATCTACCAAAACAGCCCTTACATTATTTCCTTTATCCCAAGCATTCCAAACATTTTAAAGCAGCATCAATAGTTGAGCAACCCCTCAAGGAACCAAACTGATTTTTGTCCAAAACCCCCTCCACAACCTCCATAACCCATCTACAAATAAACATTTCACATACTTTCGAAACCGTGCATGTTAAAACAATTGGTCTAAAATCTGTTGACATATTTTTAGGTGCCACAGTTTTAGGAAGGGGAACAACCTTTTCCTGCTTCTCTGTAAAGGAATTTTACCACTCAACACTGATCTATTAAAAATATGACATACCCATGGTGCAAGCAAGTCAGCACCTTCCTTCCTTCCATACCCAATTTGGAATAGCATCAGGGCTGACAGCCTCATTTATCTTAATCTTTTTAATTCCTTTGCTATTTCTTCCACAGATACCAAGTATTTATGGGGAATGATTACTCCTGAAATATCCTTCTTTTCCAGTGGGAGTGTATCTTTACTTACTTCACCAAATAGTCTATTTAAGCAGGTCAAAAAGGAAACAGCTTCGTCTCGCTCAGAAAAAAATACACATTTGCTCCCATCTTTTCATTAGGTCACCTCGTTTTCCTGTTCCCAGGAATTCTTTTGTACTTTTCCACCACTTTTTCGGGTCAGATTTCTTTAACCCCTCAAATTTCCTTTCATAAAAATTCCCACGTAACTTCTGTCCCAAGTGATTTACCTGATTTCTCAACTTATGATATACAATAATATCATTCCTCATAAATGCTGCTTGCCTTTCATTTATCAATTTTTTATACTCCTCAGTAACCCATGGTTTGTCACCACCTACCTTTGTTATTTCTTTTGTAGGCATTATTTGATCTAGAGCTTCATTAAATATGAATGTCACCATCTCCCATGAAGCATCTACATTCCTATCCCCAAATTTTGTTTCCTGTAATCTGCCAGCTATTACATCCTAAGTTCGACTCCTACCCTCCCTGGTAATCTTTCTGTAATTAAACACCATTTTTCTCCTCTTTTAACCTTTTATACCCCTCTGAATTATTTCCTATCAATACAACTTTATAGTCTGATAACCCAATACATGGTGCAATTGTTGGTTTACAAAAAAAAATCAGTTAAATTTGTTATAACCACATCTAACACAGTTTGTCCCCTTGTAGGTTCTTCAGCTATTCATTTTAAATCATTCTCACTTGTTATTTTTTCAAGTGGCAATCTATTTGCATCCCCCATAATAACAAGACCACACTTATCATGTTTTCCCCGAATTTTGTCTAAATCCCTGATTATATGATTTACCATCTGCTGTTTATTACTTGTAGGGAGGTGATAAAACCCACCTACAATTAATGATCTACCTTGCCTTGGCAGATTTGGTACATTTAGTTCCCCCCACATCATTTAAAACCCATCAACTTCCAAATCTAATAATCTTCTATAAGGAATACTATCATGGCTATGTAAAGCTATCCCTCCCCCAATTCGCTCTAACCTATCTTTTCTTTCAATCAGATATCCCGGAATTGCAACCATCTGGCGGGGAATATTTGCACTACACCATATCTCTGTTATCACACCCACCTGGACTTTATTTTTCTTCATTACTACAGCAAGTTCGTCTACCTTTGTAGTTAAAGCTCTTACATTAGTATTCATCATTGTTGGTACCCACCTTTTCCCAGTTTGAATAACTTTCAGATTACTCCTGTTTACTTCCCTTTTACCTCTATACTTCATTTTCCTTTCTGTAATCATCACAGGTATTCTATCTGCTTTTCCGATTTCCACATACTCGGTTTGTATTTGACATAAATTATTCACATTTACACCATTCCTATTTACATGGCTCCTTCCTTCCCTACTAATCATTACTGGAATATTGTACCCTCCAACCCCTCACGTTCCCCATGGGCAGACATACTCATGTCATATACGTTCCCTTCCATTACTCCACACAATCCTAAAAGGAGTACATAAACAATATACATTTGCCACACTTTTAAACTCATATCCCACATCTAACAAATATTACTACCTAATCTTATTTATAACTACGTATAAAGCTAAGAATACTAAGTAACTAAATCAAACCTTCAAAAAATTATTTACTCCCCTCCCCATTCCCCTACTGACTCGAAATCAGCTGGACACTACACAGCCGCCGCTTGAAAGATGCCACCGCATCTTAGGGGCTGTTCCTAAATAGTAAGTTGAGACCACATTAGTTGCTGCACTGCCACCACAGACTTTGTGTGAGCCCCACTATCCAGATCTAAATTACCCCCAATTAAAGTGTTCAGGTGCAATTAAGGTGACTATGCAAGTTCTATACAGAAGGCAGTCCATTCCAATAGTAACACAAAGCAGGTGCAGTCACTGAAAAAGTTTTGGTAGTCTCTACTTTTAAATATATTCAGTTCCAAGTGGCAGTTAAAGTGCAGAAGTGCAGTCATTTCACAGGCAGTTCAAACTGCAGCTTTAAAGTAAGTCACTGTTCCAAACACTTGTGAGCATACTTATCCTTTGTAATATTCCCGACCTTTAAGCTCTTTCCCTTTACTTTTCGTTTCACTCACAGGCGCAATGAAGCGGGGGGGGGTGGTTCCAAGCAACATGCAGCTCTCTGTTATGTCAGTGGAATGTGGAATTATGGTGGGTAGGGTGGGGTAAGATTAGGAAGGGTGATTACATGGGGTGAGAGTGAGTGAGAAAGAAGTAAGACAGTGGGAGGAAGCGGTGATGGGGAAGGGGGAGAGGTGGGGTGGCTAGAAGTATAGAGGCTGGACTAGATAAGGAGAAGGACATTTACAAGAGGGTGCAGTTTGGCCTTGGAGAAGAGAGGAAAGAGAGCATTTGGAGGTGGCAGAGCAAATTGCAAGCTAGGGATTTATCAGAGGGGAACAAAAGGAATGATAATCCGAGTTATGGAGATAGTACATGGAGGGGGGGGCGTAGGGGACAGGAGAGAGCTGGGGTAAGGAGGGAGTGAAGCCAATCAGAATTTAGAAATAAATGAGGCACAGTGGATGAGATGGCAGTTATTCAAGGAAGGGAGGAAGAGATCAATGTACAGAGAACAGTGGTGAGTCTGAGGGGACAGGCCAAGGCAAAATGGCAAAAGGAATGGAAGAGAGGATCCAGTCTGGCCAGGGTGGATTTAAGTGGAGCACCATAGACTAAGTCACCATAATCAAAAATAGGGAAGATCATTTTAGTGATGATGTCCTAGCGGGCAGATATAGGGATAAAGCTTTTGTTACTATAAAGTGCACCAAGCTTAGGGTGGAGTTTTTTGTACATGGCATCTATGTGCTGAGAAAAACCAAAGCCAGACACCGAGATACTTAAATGAGGGTGCTTTGTCAATTTTCCCCCATCGAGGGTGAGGAAGGTGGGGAATGAAGGGAGTCTAGAATGCCTCTGTCATGTGCCAAAACACATGGAGACCATTTCTTAGCATTAAGGGATAACTGATTAGCCCCGAACCATTTCTGGACAGTGTCAAAATCAAGTTGAAGCCTGGATGTTAACTCTGATGGCGAAGAGCCAGAGGAAAACAGAACCATGTCATCTGCATACATGTACATGGATGCAGATGAGCAGGCCGAGGGGAGGTCAGTAAGGCATATGGAGAAAAGCAAAGGGACGAGGATGGAACCTTGGGGAATGCCAGTGTGTATAGCTGGTGGGGGATCTCCAGTTCTCAATGATTGAGATCTACCTACAAGGTAGGAGTTGAACCACCTGGTTGCGGAGCCAGTTAGATCCTCTGATTTTACTTTGTTATAAGCAGTGCTATTAAAAAGTCTTAATTCTAGTTCCCTTTCCAAAATTTCTTTATCCACTTTGTTACTTTTTTGTTGCAGTTATTTAATATAACAAAAGGTGCACTTACAGTTACCTCTTGGCAGCAGTTTACACTGGCCATTTCTGCACTGGTGTGGATGGTTTGGAGACCACACTGGTGTACCTCTGCATGTGTAAACTGTGCAGACATCAAACTGATATGGCTCTTCTGCTCCTCTCCCAGACAGAGGAGCTGAACTGGAGTAGGTTGTTTCAGGTGCTGTGTAAACAGTGGCCACTTATCACCTCATTCTCTGAGGGTAAGTTAGCATCACAACACATAGGGAACTGCTTGCAGGATGGGTCCCACAATGCAGTTCCCAAGACAAAGGATGACACCAGTATGGAAACTGACGTCCTTAAGTGGTGTACACCACTTGGTTCATAAGCCTTGTTCACATGGCCAAATCTGAGCAGTTGTGATGGTACACATCAGCAGGATCGGTGCTTCTGCCCGTGTCCGAACGCCACCATTTTAAGTTTTCCGGGGGCATTTCATTGTGAGGGCAAGCTCTCTTTTCCTTGGGTTTGCATTGCGCTGCATGAGTTTTGCACCATTCTATTGGGCTGTATGAACAGCTGGCACCACACAGCGCTGCAACCACCTTTTGGCAGAAGGATCGAGGATGGGTCGTTAGACCAGAGTTCAGGTGACGGTTCCTTTTTGGACTTTAAACACAGCTGAACTCGGGGAAAGTAACTGTTTTTGTATACCGAGGGCTAAAACGTAAAGGAAACTCAGTCTCTAGGTCCAGCCTTGACAATGGGCATGCACGTAAGCACATGCATACGCACATGCCCAGTGTCATAGCTGGACTTAGAGACAGTGTTTTCTCCAAGTTTTAGCCTTCACTTTCAAAATGAGTTACTTTCCCAAGTTCAGCTTTGTTAAAAATACAAAAAGGAACTCTCAGCTGAACTCGGGTCTGACAACCCATCCTCAATCCTTCTGGTGCTGCGGCGCCATTTCTGTGTCATGTCACCCTCCCCAACTCCAGTGCACTCCCCCCCACCCTTTGGAACCCTCCTGGATGGAAGAAACAACTGCTCAACAGCCAGGCTGTCTCAACACTGTTTCACAGCACTGCAGAATACACTGGCAGCAACGATCAACATGGCAGCGTTTTTTTTTTTTTCTCGCTGTGTGAACAAGCCCTCTAAAGATGACCAGGTGCAGACTCACACCAGTGTGTAACAGTATAAATGGGGCTTGACCCTCTCCTGCCCACAGGTAAGAGTAGACATGTAGAACAGGCTGATGCAGCCGAGGAAGAACACAATAAGTGAAAATTACAGAAAGTGCAGCGGTCAATTCATGAATGGGAGCCACATCACCCATGGAGGCTATCCAGCATTATAACATGGGTACAAAAAATCCTGCATTCTGATTCATCTAAACAGGTCACCTGACCATTGATTAATCCCCAGTATACCCACAGTTGCCTTGCTGGACCACAAAATCCTGACTGACAGCAATGTAAAGTGACCTTTTCAGATCACTCCACCAGAGAAACATGTAAAAAACTACAACTACAGCATCCTCATTAGGACAAATCCACCTAGTGGAGAACTACAACTATGACAACCCCATGCCCTGTCATGGGTTAAACCCTCCTTGTGCCAGTCTGTAACAGATCATGGGGTATATCCATAGTTTCAGTGGAATACTCTTGTAACTTCTACCAGTGTGATTACAGTATAGCTGTATTCTACGTATCAGCTATGAAAATGACAGATTACACATAATGTAATTGTATCAATTCACAAAAAATATACAACACCATACATGAAAGACAATGTATCACTAAAATTACAGTAAGAAGAATAAGCAGTTCAACACACAAATCACAGAATGAAAGCAGCACAGAACAACAGATAAGGTTTGCAGTTCAATGCAAACCTAATGTCATACACATTAACTTATACTCATAAGGCAATAAAGAGTGGGAAAATGGGAGATCAGATCTGAAAGAGCACAGCCAGAAACAGAAACACAAAGAATGAAGATGTACATCCTGTTTTATGCCACAGAAATTGTATGTATTGGTTGTACTGTATGTGTTTTCACAAAGGATAAACTCGACCGATTCCAGCTCATTTTCAAGGAGGTCCTAGGTACAAGCAAACAGTTAAAGTAAAGCTGACAAAACTGTTGAGCAGACATGATAATACACAGAAAGTATCTAAACTGCAAATCATACCAAAACTATCATTTGATACTGACAGACAGTGATGAACGCTACGGACAATACTGCTCAGGATATACTGTTTACAGAAACCCGCTTCAGTTCTCAGTAAAATAAGTCTCAATCAGGACTTTGAAAATACCACAGCTTAAATTGACTCCCACCTTTGATTTGCTTTGTAATTTATTCCAAAGTATGAGTGCATTACAGTCAAACAACATTTTTCCAAATTGGTTGTGGCAGCTCTGGACTTTGACAAGCTAGTCCCAACAAGCTAGTCCCAAATTGGGAATACAGTGTAAAAGGAAATGCAGCTGGACTGACCTTTCTTTGGCAACAGGGGATTTGGCTCATTTTACCCATTTGTGACCTTGGGAGGTAAACTTCAGTACAGGAAAGTGATGATAAAACTCAGATATGTGAAGAGTTTCCTAAACCAATATTTGAAACCAAGGAAAGCAATATGATAAGCAGGTCTGGACTCTAGGGAGGGCCAGTGCAGCTGTTCATACATAGTGTAATAGTGTTGCTGAGAAGACATTTCTGGTTGACGCAATAGAGTGAATGGTAAAGGTTGTTCTTGAGAAGAGGCTGCTCAGAAACCCTAGACATGATGCTCACAACAAGCATACTGGATAAATAAAAACAAGCCATGCACTCATGTAAACTAGCCAGATGCAGACTGACACACGTGTAAGCTGAACCAGTTTGTAATAGCTTGGTCAGTGTAAATGGGACTAATGACTACATAGGTGCTGATCCCAGAGTGAGGGTGTGAATGAAGCCAATTTGGTTTAGCACCACTCAGATGCTGTGGTGGTTGTGAATGGCTATAACTGCAGCTGATTATGTCCTCTATGGAAAGCTCCTCATAGCATGCAGTGTTGGAAGGTTCGGGGCAGGCATGGAGGGGTGATTTATTTATTTTTTATTATTTTTAAAATAAAAATGTTCTGAGAGTGGGGGCACACCTTCTAATTAACCTTCTGCCTATCAAATCAGGGACAAAGCTTAAAAAAGTCAGAGACAAATGACCAAAATAAGGGACATATTTTAAAGAAGAGTTGGCTAGAGCTAGAGCTCTAGTCAATGGTAATACAATAAAAGCAACAATGGCATCAGACATCACTCCTGTCCAGATGCAAAGACTTGGTGCATTAAAAACAGAAGATGCAAACTGGATTAACATCTGCAGTGAAAACTGAAGCAGAACCAAAGGAATACAATAAAAATAACTACTAGTAATTGCTGAAAGGCAGTTTTGGGCAATGACTGAGGACCTAGTCATGGCTGCAACAAGCAAAACGTTGAGATGGCCAGCTAAAATAAAAAATTGCCTGAAGAACATCACATACAGAGTCATGATCCTTTTTGTGCACACCTTAGGATCTCCAGTTATGGAACAGTGGATTCTCATGGGAAGAGAGTCAAGCACTTCCTACAGAAACAGGGTGGACCTGGAACCACAGGGGGCTGGAACAGTCTACCCAGTAACAGGATCGATGCTGGGACTTTCTTGGGGTTCAAAACCCGATGTGACATTTTCAAGGGAATAATTAGGTACAAAAGTAAGACGGGGGCGAGGGAGCTCAAATAGGGCAGAATAAAACAACAAAGGATCATTAGGGCCGAATCAATGTATTCTTAGTGGTTTTCAGCAACCTCCACATGTTGGAACTCCACTACCAGCTCCACGGTCTGAAACCACTGACAAATGAGTCAAATTTTGAGCTTAACACTTCAGCAGACTTAGGCATGTTATGCATAGTTTGCTGCAAAGATGTTAATGTCATCACTGGGGCATTTGAACCTGCTGCTTGAGTCTTTATTCAGGGTGTTTGGTTTGAAAAAATCCTGAGCCTAGCTGGCGGCTATCGCAGCTTTCCCATCATCAGTGTTGGTTGAAACTTTCTCTCAGTATACTCAGGCACTTACTTGACTACAATGCAAAGAATAGTCCCCAGATTCCAAAATGGAGTACTAGTTTAGGCTACAATTGCAACGCCAATGTCAAGAGCAATAATATGTCTGCAAAACCCAGCTGCAGGCTCCACCCCCACCCCCAAAATTGTTACTTTTTGTATCTGAAGTGCTTATCGCTTCCCTTCAATAATTAGAAGCCCTTCTACCTGCCAGTATTAGATGTGATATGTAGAGCAGTACTTTACTGGGAGGCTAATATAATTAGTTTGATTCTCCTTCATAACTCATCAGCACTGTGACCTTACCGATTATGACTGAGATCACAAATGACCGTAAAAAAGAGCCACTCTCGTTCTGCCAGACTGGTCACTAGTGATGTCACAATGCTGATGAAGTATGAAGGGGGCTAGCACTAGACAAGTCAGCTTCCAAGGAGAGTGCTGTTTTATGCATCACACCTCAAACTATCAGGTAAAAACCTTCTAATTAAACGGAAAACAGTCAACAGTTCAGAAAAAAGAAGTAACAACTGCCAACTTTTTAAAATTAACATCCTCTGTCTGCTACTTTTGGTGCTGTTTAAATAACCTCTAAAATTACAACAATCCTACTATATTGCCATATGTGCAAGATCGTGCATACAGGGAAGAGAACCCCTGAAACCACCTATAGGCTGGGAGGGGAGTTGCTGGCAGTCACAAGGGAAGAAGGAGACTTGGGCATCATCATCACAGATTACCCGAAATCATCCAAGCAGACCACTAAAGCAGTAGGTAAGGCTATGGGGACGTTGGGGTGTATTAGTAGGGGTATCACAAGTCATAAGAGGGAGGTAATAAACCCTCTTTACAAGACACTGGTTAGGCCCCAGCTGGAGTACTGCGTGTAGTACTGAAGACCACACCTTCACAAGGACATTAACCAAATAGAGGCAGTCCAGAGAAGGGCAACCAAAATGGTGCAGGGACTGCATCAGAAAACATATGAGGACAGATTACTGGAACTCAATATGTATACCCTACAGCAAAGGAGGAGAGAGGTGATATGACTGAAACATTCAAACACCCTAAGGGCATTAACAAGGTGAAAGAGTATGACATGTTTCAATATAAAAAAAATAGCAGGACAAGAGGACACAGCATGAGATTAGAGGAAGGCCGATTCAGTAATGTGAGGAAGTTCTTTTTCACAGAAAGGGTGGTGGATGCATGGAACGGCCTACCTCAGGAAGTGGTGGATATGAATAAAGTGCAGGGCTTCAAACAGGCATGGGATAGTCATAAGGGAGCAATACAGATGAGTATGAATAGATAAGCCATTGACAGAGCAAAGGCCGATGGCACATTCATAAGGTAGAAAAAGAAATGGGAAGACTGGATGGGCCTTGCGGTTCTTCTCTGCCATCAACTTCTATGTTTCTATACCATAATCATGTCATACCATGTTTCTTTATATTGTGCCTATATAGGCAAGCATACCAGGGGGAGCTCACAAGTAGAGCAAAAACACAAACAATACTATATGATATTTAATAAAATGACTGGGACAAAATAGCAACAGAATCATAAAATATCTTTAAAAATCAGCTTAGACAATATCCAAATACCTGTTCAAACAAATAGACCTTAAACCCTTTGTAAAAAAAACTCCAGTGAAGTAGAAATGCAGAGGTCAAGTAGGAAATGATTCCATAGGTGTAGAATAGCCACAGCAAAGGCACAGTCCCTTGCAATATTAAGAGGTGGCTTTAGGAACTATGAGTTGCCTTTCAGTTTGTGACTGTGGGATATACAGAGGCACCAAGCACACAAAGAGATCCCTAATATAGGCCAGACCCATATTGCGTAATCCCGTAAAGGGGAATGGACACCTAAAAAGCTCCACACTTGCTGTGTGGGGCTGTCCCAGATTAGTACTGTCAGTGCTAAAAATAATTCTTTACAACTGAAAGCAATCCAATTGATTCTTCCATTTCATCTCAATCCCAAATGTAATCAAAGCAACACAGCAGCATTCCTCAATATTTCTAAGACTGCTGTCATGGTCATAGAGCATCTGCAGGGGATTAATTCTACTATTAATAGTCTTTGAGCTATGAATAGCCCCGGTTTGCTTCTTGCCCCCAATATTAAGTATAGGTCACGTCTATTGAATGTCCTTGAGCTTCTCCCCAGCAATGATGTCAGCCACGAGGGATAATGCGATGCTACTCTGCAGTAGCTTTGTTTACATTACGGACCAGAAGAGGCATGGTAGGATCAACCAGATTACTTACAAACACTTTAACTCATTTGCTCCCGGTGGCCATTTTGGGTAAGACCCAGCAATGGATGGTTCCGATGCCATATGGTGTCTATGGGAACAAATTTAAGTAAAACAATGATTATTTTAGCACTAGAAGTGCTAATTCAGGCCAGCTCCAAACAGTAAGTGTGGGGCTTTTTTGGTGGCCATTCTACATGTTACCTTGAACCCTTCCACCACTTGCTGGATTGAAAGATAGTCAGTACAGTGTGTGGAGGTAATGGGCCCCATTTTTAAACTGTGTACCAAATGAAGCGCAAAAGGCTATGTGAACATGTCACTATGCACCCAAGACAACAGGGGCTATACTGGAAACAATGTGCCATCACTCTGCACAACACTAAGAGCTTTTCAAATATATTGCCAGTGAGCGCAGCACAAAGCACTAACTTTTTTGTGGGCAGAAACCACAGTAGTGAGACTCCCACTAAGCACCTCTGCACAAAGAAAGCAGGCAGTCTGCAAGGCACAAACCCCCAAGTGCTGAACAGCAATATCAGTACATAAAATTCTAATTACCCTACTCAACAAGCAAGGCCCTATCAACTCCTCACCATATCATTACCTGCCAGTCTAAATGTCATTATAATGGCACACTCCGGACCCCCCACATACACACTGGATGGAAGCTGTGCAGTAGAAAGAGTACAACACAGCAACACAGTTCTACATGTGAGACAGGTGAGAAATGTCAGTGCAGCACACCTTTTCTACAATGAAATAAATGTATGCTGTGAGGGAGGCCAATATGTATGTTTTGTACTCGCCCAAGGTCTGCTACACTAGTATGCCATTATATTTAGGTCCACTGTCTGTGGTGGGTTCAAGTAATAATAAAGAATAGTTACCTACAGTAACAGTAGATCGTGAAGAGAATCTCCTCCATGGAGCCACATTATGGAACAGTAAACTGTTGGCGTCAGGACCACCTGGAAATCTTGGATGGCTGGGGCTGCCCACATTGACAGGTCTCGTCAGAACACATATAACGTGGGTGTACTCAGCAGGCCTCAGTTTCCCTCTGGAGACAAGCTTGCAGGAAAGCTTTGATCAGGTCAAGGTGGTACACAGGAAGGAAACCAAGATGGTGAAGGGCATGCAGTAGAAAAGCTACGAGGAAAGATTCAAGAGATTAAATATGTACTCTCTGGAGTATAGAAGGCAGAGGGTGACATGACAGAGACTTTTAAATATCTCAAAGGCATCAATATTATAATTCTGGTAGTGGCAGCCATCAAAGTCGTCACTCAAAAATGGCTGAACCCAAACCCACCCAACGCAGAGACGTGATATGGAAACTGTCTACAAATTCAAAAAAAAAGAGAAACTTACTGCCGAGCTCAGATTGCAGAAAGCCAAATTTCTTGGCAGATGGCTCCCCTTTTTTCATTATTAGGCAATAACAGAGGGCAAAACAACTTTAGATATTATTGCCCAACAGGGATAGAAGGGGCCATAACATGGCTATGTGATCAGCAGTGAATCTGAAGAAAGGTTTTCGGGTCCTGTCACTCCCAGTGTTTTGCTCTTCCCTCCTGAGTGGTGTCCACTAAGAACCATAGAACACCCCAGGGAGGGTGGGAGTGCTCCACCTGCCTTCCCGCTGCCTCTGCCTGGGCCTGGCCTTGCTCTCGTCCATCCCACCCGCCCATCCATCCACTAGCCCTGTAATAGCCTGGAACATCAAGACTCAATGAAGGTACTGCTACCCCTTGGGATATATTTTGGTTTTATTTGTGTAATGTTGCTATTTGTTTTTTTCTTTTTTTTTGGTGGGGGTTACTGTGGTGCACGTGATGTAATCTACTGAGCACATGAATGTTCAGGCTACTGTAATCCATCTACCGTAGCATGTTATTACACTTTTATGCTTTGTATAATACCCCCATGTTGATCGATGCCTATATGGATGTTGTTGTTACACTGCAAAAATGTTAGTAAAATTCTAGTTCCAAAAAAAATACTTCAAAGGCATCAATAGGGTACAGGAGGGAAGCACTCTGCAGAAAAGGGCATGCCCTAGGACAAGAGGACATGATATGAGGTTGCTTGGGGAGAGGTGAGACTCAAAGGAAATGTCAGGAAGTAGTTCTTCAAGGAAAGGGTGGTTGATACATGGAACAGACTACTGGTAGAGATAATGGGTTCAAGCACTGTGGGGGGATTCAAGCATGCATGGGATAGGCACGGGGGGGGTCTTGAAAACAGAGAGGGAGGGAAGGGAAGAAAAGGAGCAGCTGTGTAGGACAAGGGACTAAACGGCAGACTAGCTGGGCCCGAGGGTCTTTGTGACACGGAGATCCTGCCACTCTGGAGGACCGACCTTTTTCTTAAATCTGTTGCAACAGTTCTTCTACTTCTTAGCCTAATCTATCCTTTACAATTTTTAGTCCATAAGGTTGGCCACCTATGGGCACCCCTCCCCTTTCTTGACTATGTTATAGTGTCCTCTTTAATTTTTCTTTTCCCTCTCAGGTCCTTGTACATGGAGGTTATTGTGGTGACCTCCAAGCTGATGTAAAACAACAGGCTGTGTTCCTCATTGTTGGATTTAGTATGCAATAGCACTATGTCATTAAATACCTTGATGCACATGCCTTATGTGTATGAAACCTGTAAATGTTGAAAATATCATGGCACTAGGTGTTGTTGATAAAGATAAAAAGTTACTAGGGGGCTGTATTATAAAAATGAAGTTAGTTGTGTTATTTAAAATGCATGTAAATTACAGATTATTTGAGAGTCCCTTTGGCACCATGCATTCCTGCTTTAAGCTGAACCAGCCTAAAATTTCATGGTGATTTGCATATATATCCCATGATGCATTACATTATGGAGTTATGTATGATGTTGTGCTTCTTTGAAACTTGGCTTTATTGCCAATGCCCTTTGGGGTAACCCTTGCTTCAGTGCTTCTGCACTGAGGTTCTTTGTCTTTAGCATATTTTTGAGTTTTTCTTTTTTGCGCTCCACATCACCCAAACGCACAAGACCAACACTGGGATGAAATGATTTTCTCTAAAAATCACAGATCAGTGGGTCAGTAGGTGCTGACTAAGTGCAGAGGATGGACATGCATATTCTGTTGTTGCAAACCTATGTATTGAAGAAGGGATACACCATTGCTTAAGGTTATCCCCTGCACTTTAAACAAACATCACACAGAGACTGTATGTTGAACCTGAAGTTCTGTGTCTGGTCCATCGGTTATCCCACAACCCCTCCACAGTCTTTATCTGCTGACAAATACTATGTTACTATGAGGATCATCAGACCAGCATGTACCAAACTGAGCAGGACCACAGCAGGCACACAGAAGAAGCTATGTCAACCAGAGTACAGATGCCATTTGAGGCATCGCAGAAGAAACACCTTGCAAGAGCAGGTGGTATTGTGAACCATCACCCTAACAAGAGGGGAATGAAGGAAGGAAGAGCTGTGACTCAGTAGTGGAGATTTTCTTGATGACCTGCTGTTATGCTAGGTAACTATTCGATCTTTGTTGAGGACAGCTCTCTCTACTGAGCCACATCATGGAACAATCCCCGTGGAGTAAGCACAGAGGGAGGACAGCTGTACCCAACGATCCTGAGTAAGGAAGCCTTTCAGAACACTAAGGCCAAAGTTGGCATGTCTACAAGAAATGATGTCCAGACAGTAGTGTTCAGTAAACATATGAACAGTACTCCAAGTGGCAGCAGCAAAAATGTCAGCAGCAGACACATTTTAGAAACAAGCCACAGAGGTAGCCACAACATGGGTGGAAAGAACTTGAACAGCAACAGGAAGCTGCTTACAGTGCTTCTGGTAACAAAACATAATAGATAATACACTTAGCTAGGCATTTGGACAGGCCCTGTTTTATAATTGTTTATTGCCATCTAAGCATGCTCCTATTTTTATTGGACATAACTATTATGATTAGTCCATGGTGTTGTAGCTATGCTGAATCCTTAGCACTCTTGAAGGACATGGTCTGACACCTGGCAACTTGGTTTCAATGCCAAAAATTGCAAGATGCTGCATTTTGGGACAAAGAATCCAAAGAGGAGCTACCATCTTGGGGGGGAGGATAGCTGTGACTGAGGAGGAGAAAGATCTTGGGGTGCTCATTATGGGAGCAATTAAAAACTCAGCACAGTGTAGGAAAGCAGCAGCAGTGGCCAACAAGATGCTGGTTTGTACTGCAAGACGTATAACCTCTAGAAGGAGGGAGGTGATTCTGCCGTGATACAGATCGCTGGTCAGACCCCTCCTGGAGTACTGCATTCAATTTTGGCACCCTTACCTAAAGAGGGACATTAGATTGCTAGAAGCGGTGCAACACAGAGCAACAAAGATGACCATGGATCTGGGGGAGTTACCATATAAGGTTAGACTGAGGGAGTTGAACATGTACTCTCTGGAGGAGAGGAGGGATGGGGGAATATGACTGAGACCTTTAAGTACATGAGAGGAATAAACAGGACAGGCACAGAGGAACTGTTTAAGGGGAGGGTAGGGAGAGACACTCGAGGTCATGACATGAGATTGGAGGGTGGAAGGTTTAGGAGGGAGATGAGGAGTAATTTCTTAACAGAAAGTGTGGTAGCAGAGTGGAACGCACTACAGGCAGAGGTGGTGGCCTGTAAAACAGTGGGATGCTTCAAGAGGGGCTGGGATAGGACAAAATGGAGGGTCATAGAAGGGGGATAGAGTAGGGGGGGCAGCTGCAGAGTAGGGGTGCTAGCTGCAAAATCGAGGAGACTCGATAGACCAAATGGCCTTTTTTTGCTGGCGGTTTCGTATGTTCGTATTTACTTATTTCAGCAATACACCATTAGCTAGAAAAGAAACAATTTGTATCATGGCATGGTGGTATTAGTTTTTGACACAAGTTGAACAAAAAAATGTATTTCACCAGGTTTAATTTCACATTTCATTTATAGTCTTGGGGGCACTGTCACTTGAAATGTATGTTTTCACACGTTTAATGCACACTGTCACTTTAAGAGTATTTGGCATTTAAGTGTGACTGGTGGGAGGTAATGTACCAATCCTTGAGGAAGCGCATATGCGTGAAACTGGTCAGGTTATATCCTGTTAGTGTGAGTACCCTCTGTTTTGGCACAGCATTTTAATAGCAAAATAAAGCTGTTTTGTATGTCTGCACTGAATCTTGATGAACAGTGTCATTCTTTCTTGCTGGACCTGTTTTGAAATTGGGGAGCCCACCATCCTAGGGGCAAACACTATAAACAGTTGTGAGGATTTTCTATAATCCTTGATACAATCCAGCTACCAACGTCGCATCCTGGGAGACGTCAGCATACGCAAACTACATTCCCTACTATCTGAGGGAGTTGAAAAATAAACAGGAATGTAAATAGTCTGATTTAGTGTTCTTCTGGGTTGCAGTTTTGATATAAACACCTGTTCATCACTGTTCCAATGAGTTTCAAATTCTTTTTTTTTTATTTTGTCATAAGGTAAAAAATACTTCAAACATTTTACTGTGCAACCCCACAGCTTCATCAGGAAAATTAATTTAGACCTGTATTAACGTATATACAGTAGAGCTAATTTTAGCATTCTAGTTATATAACAAAAATTAATATATTTTAAAAAATGTACTTTTCTAGTCTATTCATGTACAAATGTAGTCACCTTATATATATATTCATATCCATTTTCATTGTGCTTTTTCAAGTTATTCAATAATCACTGCTGACTGAATGCTGTAAACAATAAACACATTTACACTTCTCTTTATCATTTGTCTCTTGTTATAATAAAAGTGAAAAAAGTAAAGAGATACCAATTAAAGAGGACCTTCCCCAGCATTTTTATGTAAAGCCCTTATTAGCAGGGTGAGAAGCCCTAACCTCCTCCGGAGTTGATCCAGACATGAACTGAAATTTTTACAGGCATGGTTTATGGAAGGGAAGGGAACATATTTTGGATCCATGGAGCCAAGACGCAGATCCCTTCCACTTCCTTGTCTTCAGTGCCGCCCTCACATGGGCCCCTATAACTATGTATTATATGGAGTGCATAGGGACGTGTGCCATAGACTACTATAGGGCTGACTTTTATGTCTTTTTGTTTTTTATAGTTCAGGGTTCCGATTTGGTTAAAACAAGGCCACCGCTCAACTAACAAGGCTCTTATTAGTTGAGCAGTGGCCTTGATTTATCTGATTTGGAATCCTGAACTATAAAAAAAAAAGATGTAAAAGTCAGCCCTGTAGTAGTCTATGGAGCGTGCCCCCATCCTCTCCATATAAATGTGTCACAAAACATGCAGGGGTGAAGCAGAAGAAAATGAGTGGAAGGGATCAGCGGGGTGTGGCTAGACCATCATCTCGACTTTTCTGGGCACGTGGATGCCATCCACAAAAAGCTGCACCCCAAATTAGGTGCTTTATACAGAAACCATGGTTGTATTCCTTTGACGGCTTGCAGAGGCATTCTTCAGAAAATGATTCTCCCTATTTTTGACTATGGAGACATTGTTTACAGCACTGCTCCAAAGTCCACTATAGCCAGACTGGATCCTCTCTCACTCCTTGTGTCAGTTTGTCCTCGACTGCCCACCCTGCACTCACCATTTCTCCCTATACACCACCCTCTCCTTCCTTGATGCCAGATGCCATGCACATTGCTCCTCCTTTATTGTCAAGCACTGGCTTAGCTATCTTCCCTCTTACCTCTCCTCTCTCATCTCACCTTCCCTCCTCCTACTACTACTTCCTTCACAGCTCTGACTTTTGCTCCCTAGCACTCCCACCTAGGTCATCTTCAGCTGGCAAAGCTGCTTTCTCCTTCTGCCTCTCTAAACTGTGGAATCCCCTCCCCCATCCACCCGCTCTGTCACTCCCCTGCGCTCCCTCTTCTCTCTTCTCCGAGACTCACTCTCTCTCTTCTTCATACAAATGTTACTGATTCTCCACGCCTGCTCCTCCACTCAACCTCTTCTCCCCACCATTCTTCCTCCTCGTCTTCTCCTTTCCCCCATAACACCCTAGCCCCCGTTACCTACACCTGAACCCTTATCTAACTTCCAGTGCCTCCTCCTGTGTAGTCCCTGGATCTCTTAAATAGTATCCTCTGCTCTATTCCACCCATAACTCATAATTGTCAAGTTGACTCTTGTTGAGTGCCTCTTACTGCATCTGTTGCATATATGGTCGTACTCCTGTTTGTAAATATTGTAATTTATATTGTCACTATTGTAAATAATAAACTGTAAATGCTCTGATTTGTTATATTTTTATTCTGTCTTGCCCCTTCACCCACAGGATGCATCTGGAAATGAGTTGCTACTCAGCTCAGTATGCCTTTCCTAGTGAAACTTTGGAAAAAAAAAAACAATTTAGCCTGTACCTGTTTCAGGAAGGCTTGAAATGAGGCACCCTCAGGTGGAGACCTTGGAGTGTTTTGCAATTCACTTTTACTTTTTTCCCCCCCTCGAGCCGCCTGCCGCCTTCTCATCCGCTCGTTCACAGCTCACCAGCTTCTGTCCCCAATCGGCCACCCCGATGCCCAGCTTCCCCACGGGTGGGGCCACGACATGGGGTAATGTCCCGGCACGTAGTTTTAGGTCGGGCCTGCCTGGGGACATATCGCAGTCGCGCGGGTTTACTAATGAGTGCAGGCGCCGGTTGTTTTTCCGGTTTTCTGTGGAGGCGGGCCACGCCTGATGCCTCACGTCACCACCTGCCCCGCCTCCCACGAACACATAAGCGTCGGATGCTTGGGCACACCCCGGCCTCCGCCAGGGGTCCCCAGTGCACCGATCACTGCCCACACCTTCCCCCCGGAGTAGGAGAGCTGCCCTACGGGCGCTCGATCCTACTCCCCCCAGCCAGCCTCCGACGACCCGGGTCCGTTCTCGAACCCGGGTCGCCGGCGTCGCAAGCGGAAATCCCACCGCTGCGCCAGTGGGCCGGCTCGATCTTGGAGTGTTTTTAACACTCTCCTCTAAGTAACAGGACATAGTGGAGCATGGGATCACAACATCTAATTCCTCTTCTTTATCACCCATGGCCTTCTCCACTTCTTCCATATTCTCTGGATTATACTTCAGTTCATTGTTGATGTTGACAGTCATTGGCTGAGGGTGAACAGGATACTGAGACAAGTGAGGAGGTGCTGTTGGAGGGGGTTCTGTTGACAGAGGCTGTTGAGGGCCTGGAACTATAGCCAGAACCAAGAACTGGAATACTGACGGTAAGGTCAACGACGGTCCAGCCCAGGGCACCGGAGACGGTGATGATGATGGTAGCGGCAATGGACCTTAGTCACTGTCTGGCACAACAGCTGTACATCAACTGGCTCTGAAGGTTTGACAGTGGCTGAACCATCGACTGGACTGTTCCTGACGACAGTATTGACTGCAAATCTGCTGGCAAGGGAGGTGAACTGGTGCCAGACCCCAAACTTGCTATATGAGAGACGGTTCGGTGGGGGGGTGGATCAGGACCCACACTAGAGCCAGAGACAGGGCTCGTTTTTGGCCACGGGACTGTGGAATTGACCTGCATTTTAAAGTTTGTCACCACTTTTATATCACTGATGGGACATCTGACGCACTCCATGCACCACATTACAAGTCCCAACTTTGTCAGTCTCTGTTTACTTCCGCGATCTGTCTGAATTTGGAGATCACATTAGAAGTGTTCAGCTACTTCCGGTATTTGGGGGAACACTGTGGCAGGCTGCTCGAATGATTGGGCATCACTGTAATTAAATCTGGACTGATTCAGCAGTAGCAGTCTTTGGCCCAACTACTGGAGGAGGAACTTGAGGGTCAGAGCAGCTCTCTAACTGGTGCGTGCCCATGGAATCCCAGCACATGAAGACACAGCAGTGTCAGTGAGGTGGGTCATGGGATGGCTGGGGCTGGGCTAACCGGGGGGCCATATTGCAGTACTTCGAGGACAGCGCTTCACTCTGGCAGACTCAGTTACCCAGACTTGCACAGTGCAACACTGTACCACGTGTGTTTTTCTATAAAATACATGGTAAAGTAAGTTGAACAAGCACATGTGCAAGTCTAGTAACACGCATTTCTTTGGCAGCGTTCGTCAGAGAAAGTCACCATTACTTGATATCTCGTCCGAGTACAGGACACAAAAAAAATATATATTCCAACTGATCCTCTGTTATTAGTTTACACTAAGTTGAACTAGCACAGTCTTGATAGACTATTTGGTGAGTCCAGTGATATACAGGTCAAATTTAGTGGATGGCTGAACATAAAAACCTATTTTGCAGCAAAATAATTTGAAGGGGCTTTGACTTCTGGGCCCACAGTTACTGGAGTCACTCTTTTCACTTGTACTCTGGCTGGCAGTTGGTTCTAGGCACACAGGCTTGGTCTACCAAGCCTAGGATTTAACTGTTAAATTGATCATTTCTGTGAATGATTTTATATAAAAAAAATCTGTATACTAGTAGTCAGTGAGATCCTCCCTGTGACACAAAAAAATATAAGTGAGAGACAGGCTACTTTGATTTTACTGCTTGCTGCTGTGAAATAATTCACATAGTGTGGTGCCTGGTCCTGTATTTAGTTTACAGCAAACAGGCTTGCTTATCTGCTCTGTTTCACTGTTGATAGGCATTAGACACAGACTAAAACCAAGTTATGGACTATGTGATAGAAACAAAATAGTCTGACTGGCTAATTTTGTCTTCCTGCTGTTGACTTAAATAATTACACACTGAAGTTGTGGTATTTATATTACAGTCGAAACAGGCTTGTGTCTGCTATATAAATCCAAACCTTTTCAGGAGGAAGAGACAGACTTAAACCTGAGACTTACTGTTCTTAACTAGAAAAAAAATATTAAAATAAAAGCCCTCTATGCTATATATAGAGACCACCCTTATGTTACAGGAAAAAATACATTTCCTGAGCCTGGAGCTAATTTTTCATTCCTGCTGATCTGATCAGACTGAGCATTAGTACACAGACCCCCTGGGCAGGATGAAGAACAGGAGGATGGCCTGGTGGCTAACCTTAAGGACCACTGTGGTGGAGGAAAGGACATCACTGTGGTGATGGGGGACCTGAATATACCAGGAGCAGATTTGGGAACCGTGGTGTCCTCATCGAGCAAGGAGCAGCACCTGTTGGACGTCTTCCAGGATACGTTCCTTACCCAGCTGGTGACAGACCCGACAAGAGAGGGGCACATCCTGGATGTGGTCCTGTCAGACTGGGAGCTCATCAGAGACCTGGCTGTTGCCACAGTTTGGTTCTCCCTAGAACTAGAGGGCAAGGTAGAGCACACAAGAATGACCGTGGTGGATTTCAGAGGGGCAGCCTTTGGGGGGATGGAGCGGATCCTGAGGGGCTATCTAGATGGGATCAGGCCAAGCATAGGCACAGAGGCGAGATGGGAATTAATAAAGATAGGGCTCTGGAGGCCTGCAAGGCCTGCAGCGAGAGAAGAGCGTGAGGGCAAAGCTACAGCTTGAGTTGGTGGTGAAGGAGATCCAGGATGCAGGGAGGAGAAAAGGCTGCTTATAGCCATTATAAAGGCTCTTGGGGCTATATCTAAGAAGGAGTATGATATGGCAGCCAGGAGGGTCACCAGGTGGTGAGATCGGCTAAGGTGGGGCAGAGCTGAGATTGGTACAGGGGATAAAAGGGTTCTTTAGGTATATCAGGGAAAGGGGAAGGGGCAGATCAGTCAGCTCAGGATGGGGGTGGGTGGGTGGAAGAGGTGGAAGAGAGGTGGAGGTACTAAATTACTTTTTGCCTCTGTATTCACCGGGGGAAAAGACAGCACCAGTAGGAGAGGGGGCGGGGAATACAGTGGTCGAAGTGGGGGAAAAGGATGAGGAAATACCCAGAGGTAGGGTGTTGGATGCACTCAAAGCCCTAAGAGGGGACAAGGCACCAGGCCACGATGGGATCCACCCCAGGGTGCTCAGGGAGGTGGCGGATACCCTGACCACCCCCCTAGCAGATCTTTTAATTCCTCCCTGCAGTCTGGGTGGGTATCTCAGGACTGGAGAATGGCTCACATTGTGCCTATCCACAAGGGAGGCCGACAAGAGGATCCGGGTAACTACAGGCCGGTCAGCCTGACATCGGTGGTGTGCAAAGTGATGGAGAGCATCCTGAAGGAAAGGATAGAGGGGGTGCTGAGGGCTTGGGATCACATAGACATTCACCAGCATGGCTTTGTTAATGGCAGATCGTGCCAAACAAATCTGGCAGAGTTCTATGAAGGGGTGACAAGGGCGCTGGATCAGGGCAGGCCAGTTGATGTCCTCTTTCTGGACTTCAGCAGGGCTTTTGACTCAGTACCACATCATGGGCTACTGGAGAAGCTGGAGAGTATGGGGTTGGCGGAAAGGATGGGCAGATGGATAGGAAACTGTCTGGCGGGGCGGGTACAGAGGCTGAGGTCTCATCCTCAAGGGTAGTCACAAGTGGGGTACCACAGGGGTCAGTGCTGAGTCCACTCCTATTTAATGCCTATGTCATGGACATCAGAAATGGTATCAGGAGCAGGATGAGTCTCTTTGTGGATAACTCTAAACTGTGGGCAGTGATGGATGAGGAGGAGGGAAAGTTGGACCTCTAGGAGGACTTGGAGAATCTAGTGAGATGGTTAAGAATCTGGAAACTGAAGTTTAATGCTGCGAAATGCAGGGTTCTTCACACCTGGGAGCCAAAAACTCAACTCATACATACACCCGGGGGGGAAGAGACATTGCAGGTTTCAAGGGGGGAGAGGGACCTCGGGGTGGTGGTGGATGTCAAAATGAACAACTCAGAGCAGTGTAGAAGGGTGGCAGCACAAGCAAATAAAATGCTGGAGTGTATAGCCAGGGGGATAACCTCAAGAAGTAGTGAGGTACTCCTTCCACTGTTCAATAGTCTGGTTAGACTACACCTTGAATACTGCATGTAGTTTTGGCATCCCTACTTAAAGAAGGACATTGCATTACTGAAGAGGGTACAGAGGAGAATGACTAGGATGGTACTGGGGCTAGGGGAAATGCCCTATGAGGAGCGACTGGGGGAGCTCAACCTATACTCATTGGAGGAGAGAAGAGACAGGGGGGATATGACAGAGGTTTTCAAGTGTAACCCTCTTGTTACCCGGGGTTACTAGAATCCCAGTAAGGCCTAGTGGTAGGCAGGGAAGGCAGCTTGTGAAACTCCAGTTAAATGGGTTTCACACTGTCTCACTCTGTTCTCAGTCTCAGCTGAGACTGAGGGATGACATCACCAATAGAACTTTCGAAGCTGCATAAGCCACATTGGAATCTGCAGCAAAGGGAGTTAGACATAATGTTGGGAGTTTTAAAAGTGAGAGTCTGCAGTTTGGCTGGGGAGAGTGAAGTTTTTATTCAAATGGTGGAGACCGCTGTTTTCGGGTCTCAGTACCCCCTCCCTCCGGGGGGGGGGGATGTAAAGATTCCCAGCAGATTCCTGGGGCAATCCCCTTAATTCTTCTAGTGGAGGAAAAGCTGCCTGTTTAGTCCAGGATTTATTTTGGAAGATGGAAGATTTGTGAGTCGCCTGTGGGGCACCTGCAACTTAAGGGTGAGTGTCTGCTCTGGCTAAAAGGGCATATATGTTTTCTTCACCCTGGGACTTGTGTGAAAATCTGGGATTGAACTACATATTGGGAAGCCTACAAAAATGGGCCAAGCAAGTAAAAGTAGTGTCAAATCCCAGAGTTTTGTGAGATGCAAATAATATGTAGAGGAGATGTGACAGACGCTCACCTTTAATCTACATTTAGAAGTTCAGCAAAGGAATTGTTCAGTTTTCCAGAGAAATGGCCGGGTATGGGCTGTGGGAGCTGAGGGTGGCCCCCCATCTTTAGTGACCAGGTCCACCTTCACGGATTTCTTCTGTGGTTTTCTACTTTGCCTCAGGCACTTGGCCAGTGATGGGGAAGTACCCAGATGTGGGGTTGTAAGGAAAATTCTCTCTAAGAGTCGCAGACTCTAGTGTGATGTGGGGACCACGACAGGATAATTGGTTCATTCCTCAAATGGACCGCGGATCAAGTGGCCGGCAGGGGAGCCGGGCCAGTGGGGAAAACCCAAGTGTGTACAAGTCGGGCTGTGTACCCAAAGCTGCGTGCAAGTCCGGGCTGTGTGCCTGGTGGATTCAGAGCCTGAGGGCTGGAAATGGTGATAAAGTGTTCTGTAGTCTCTAATCTGCATTACCAGGAAATGTAGCCCAAGGGGGTCCGTCTATGCTTTGTTTGTTCAGCTAGTATGTGAATAAAAGCCACACTGAAGAATCCCATTCCTGGTTCTGGACATTACAGTTATTGCTTCCTGTGTTCAGATTTACTTGGGTGCCCCTGTGCAGAGTAGCCAAACCTAGGTCCCCCTGTGCCGAGTAACCTCATCCTCCCCAAACCCAGTCCCCACCAGGTACTGCTGTCAGCTTCAACAGTATGCCACCTGTCGTTTTGGTAGAAAGGCAGGGGTGAGGGGTTACACAAGTATCTCAAGGGGGGTCAATAGTGTAAGCCTTGAGGGGGTCCTACAGCTAAGGGAACCGGGGGCCACTAGGGGACACCCCATGAAGCTGGATGGGAGGAGGTTGAGGCGGGAAACAAGGAGGCGCTACTTCACTGAGAGAGTGGTGTAGCCCTGGAATGTGTTGCCCAGAGAGCTGGTGGCTGCTACTACGGTGGAGGAGCTCAAGAAGGGCTGGGATAGGGGGAGGGTACATCCAGGAGCCCCGCTGGGAAACAGGGGTCCTTGTGTAGGTGGGAGGGATGGCTAAAAATTGGTGCCCGGCATAGTCACTGACCATCGAGCAGACTCGATAGACCATAGGGCCTATTCTGCTGGCTTCATAGTATGTTAGCATGTTAATTACTGTCTCTGACACTAAGAGAAGTGCGGTGCCTGGTGGTGGTGGTGTTATTAGCCAACCAGTCTTGCTTATGTTTTAAGTATTTAAGGAGGAGAGATATAAAAAGAATTAAACCTAGATACTGTGAGACAGACCTAACTTAATTTTGATTACCCAGGCCAGCGTTGGGGTAGAATTTCCAATTAATAAAAAGACTGAGACAGTGAAAAAAACTGACGTGATTTTTGGAAACAGCAGCATGATCAGACTGACAATCACGGCAGCTGTTTTTGGAAACAGCAGCCTGAGGCTCAATTAGAGCAGCTGCACCTCTCCCATCTGCTTTATCCATGGCTGGAATAGGTATAATTTTTGGAAACAGCAGCAGGCTCAATTAGAGCAGCTTCACCCCAACTGGCTACCTACGCCCTCATCAATGCCTGCCATAGGTGTAATTTTTGGAAACAGAAGCAGGCTCAATTGGAGCAGCTGCACCTCTCCCATCTGCTTACTGCCAGCCACAGTGGGTATACTTTTTGCAAACAGCAGCAGACTTGCTGTGAGCAGCTATGCCTCAGTCGTTAGCAGCTACCTCAGCAATGCCTACTATATAGTAACAGAACAGGCTCAATCTAATGAAAAACTTATAAGACTGAAAAACAAAAATTACTACTCAAGTCGACACAATAAACAAACAAAATTCATTGTCCCCATCATTTTGAGACATGTCCCCTGATTTTCTCAATTTGTCCCCTATTTTTTGGGTCCTGTGGGACACTGTCCCACTTCAAAACTTTTCTAGAATGAACCCTGCAGAGACCTGTCTTTTTCAGTTGACACCTTTTCTGAGAGGCAAATGAGAATGGTTTGGGGAAGCAGTCTTGTCCTTGCATCACTTCTCTGTCTTGCAGTGGTAGTGTTTCTCCGCCGACTTAGAGGATTTATCCCTTTCTTCCAACGAGTCAGCGACGGACATCATCAATCATGGGGATTGATGTGCCAGTGGTGAACTGGGAACAGAAGTGATTGATGACAGTGAAGCCAACTTCGCATTAACCTATTTCTCCATTTCCTTAAGCTTTAGATGCATTTCATAAGCTTTCTTGCTACATCTCCTGGTTGCCTGGTTAACGCTCTAGCAAATTGGGCAGGCTTTAATGTTGTGGTCCATGCCGAGGCAATGGATACAAACAGAGTGGTCAGCGTCCTCCTAAACTGTAATGTCGCTGCAGTGGCAGTTGCGGAACAATGGTTCCTTTTCTGTTGGTGGCAGCATAAAAGTAAGTTTAAAATAAACTTGAAGTAAGTAGCAACAGCAAAAGTTTCCAGGCTCGGCGTACATCCTCAGCAGCGGTGGACTGATGAGCTTTTGACAGAGGGAGAAAGAACTGAGGCATTCTGGACATGCCCATGGTATATAGGTACTGACGAGGCACATCAACGTAGGTGGCCCCAGCCAACAAAAAATTTCTGGTGGTTCTGACACTGACAGCCTACAGTTCCATGATGTGGCTCAATGATGGGGGACATCCTTCAAGACGATTCTACTTTTCATGAACAACACTGCCAAGAGCGCCACTACAAGTGTTCATCCACCCCCTTGGTTCACCACTGCAGCATAACTGGCTTTTACAGGGAGCTGATACGGTGCTTTCCATGGTCCCTGTGATTTACAAGCTGGTAAAACATGCTTTTCTGAGCAGTAACTAGCATCACATAAGCAGCCAGTTAGGATGGCCATTATGCTTCCAATATCAATACAAACCCAGGCACAAAAGGGTAAGTAAAGGTGAGCGTGGGATCCAGTGATATAGTTCAGCAACAACAGTGTAACCAATTTAAGTAAGTCAGTAACCTTAAAACTAGCTTTAAATGTGTAGATTTGCATTTTGTAAATGCTGATTTTAGCACTATGAGATCTAGGAAATCCATCCATCTCTGTATGTCTCTGTCAACAACGTCTGTTCTTGGAAAAAGTCTAAAGTGTGCATAAATAAATCATGCAGTATCAGGCAACAGGATGGCACCAAATGTCATGACCCATCAGTGGGAATGGCCTCCAAGTTCGAGATAGTTTTCCCTACCCTTCCTGAACAGCTGTGTCATAAATATATTAACATGCAGCAGATTCCCAACCCTGCATAATAACTACAATTATTTACTTCATCCTTAATCACTGCTTCGGTCGAAATTGGGCTCTCAAAGGGTAATGTCACAATCACTCTCAATTAAGAATCAAAAGAACTATACATAGCATGCCCAAATAATCCTCAGCTGAATAGCCTTTCCCTCTGAAAATGCATTTCTGAAAATAAGGCAATTTAGCACTGCACATTTTTCAAGTAACTAAGAACCCTTTTACTCTTAATGAGGTCACTGAGACCATTAACATTCCAACATACTAGTTTACAAAACATTTTTGCCCTGGTCACGAGGTAGTGGAACATGACCTTCTGTTTTAATCTTTATAAAAATAACAAGCCCAGACTAATTTATAATCTATAAACAAGAGTTTATGTTAAATATCCAATGAACCATCTTTTTTTTAATTTATGTTTATTAGATTTTGCAAGCAAAACTCACAAACACCTACTCCACTGGAGGACAGTAGCATAGGAATCCAGTACATATATAAACTTACAAAAGATCGATGAATGACACCCCCTCACTAGGTACGACATGGGTTGGGGAGGTTACGCTATGACTATTAATATCACATTTACATACAGTTATCGCAAATGCATGCAGACAAGGAAGAAAAAGGATTTATCTACAACAAAGAGATAGATGTTTACCCTGTTACCATTGTGACACCTCAGTCTATGGATTCCCCCCAGTGTGACATTATGAGATTCTAACATAGCTTTTCTGCAACTCCATAGAACAAACTTATTGTATTTAAAACAACAATAAAAACTTTGAAACCCAATAATTCTACAATAACGGAGTACAAGAAAAAACGTTAGCACTGCGGCAATACCTCCCCTAGTGTCCATGCCAAGTACTTATTAGGTACCATCTTTTTTTTTTTTTTAAACAACTGCACAACAGCACTATTTTCAGTAATACTAAACCTGTTATTAAGAGAAGATCACTTAATACTTGCAAAAGAACAGCATGACTTATATGTATTCAAATGGGTCCACTTTAGAGTCCATTCTGCCTGAAACATTGAGCTTCTCACTCCAGATCAGCTCCCAGGTTCAAGTCGCCATGCACTTTGGACTATGCACACGAACTTGCGAAAGTTGATAAAGAAGAGGGTGGGAAACCCCCATATATAAATTAAACATCCAAGCTTTATCCACACCCAGAGTCAAAAAGTAGTAACCAAGACTACCAGGAAAATATGTAAAACAAGTAGGTTAAATACATAACAAGCATGGAAAAGTCTCACATTTCAGGGCCTAGTTTTTAAACAAATGGCAGTGACTTCTCCCTCCTCATCAACCTCCATTTTCGCTTTGACTCTGCAAACCATCTTGTTGACCTCCTTAGGGTAACTAAAGAAGCACTGGTGACCATTCCATGTCAGTTTCAGCTTAGCTGGTAACTAACTGGTGGTGTAGTTTCAACTGTCTCAGCTGGCTCCTGAACCCATCGAATGCTTTGAGCCACTGAAGAGTGCTATAAGAGAGGTCAGGGGAGATAAGTAATGTCTTCTCCATATTTTAGTGTCCTGCATCTCCACACTGCCATGTGTGCTCTGTCCCTGTCTCCAATACCAGTGTACACCACCATGAATTTGTGTGTGTGTGGGGGCAGGGAGGATCTGCAGGCTCTCTAAATGCCTTCTCCAGAGATAGTGGAGGTCCTCTCAGATAATCCCAGGATTGTAAGCAGGGGTATCTAGCATAAGTTAAACAGTACGCCCTCTCTGCTGCTTCTGTGAGCCCTTGGATTTGCTTTCTTTCCTTGGTTTGATTTTAGACCGTCTCCATTCATTGTTGAAATAAAGAGTTCTCTTTTATAATTTTGGTAGTCACATCAGTCAACTTTAAAATAGAAGCCTCCGATCTTTGCACTGACTGCTTGCATATATTCATGCAAGTTTCCAGTGCTAAGACCCTGGGAGTCAAAGTATCAAATTTGCGGTTGAAATCCTGGACCATCTCCACAAGTTGGTGCAAGGTTGTCTGGACTGTGGTGACTGTAGCCTCCTCCGTTCATGGGTCAGTAGGCTCCAAGGATTTGTCATGCAGTGCAGGCCTCCCCTCATGTTGCTGTCTTTTGGGAACAAGAAAGTCTGTTGCTGACATGTTTGCTCCACAAGGCTTTCCCACTGTGGCCAAACTTCATTCACTAACTAAATTAAAGTCTAATATTGCAGATTCAGTTAGAAAATTATTGATTTTATTTATAAAAGTTTTTCCCTGAGCTGGCTTGCAGGCGCAGCTTGACCTTCAATACCGCTTTCGCTGACGTCGGCGACTCGGCTTTTGGTAGCGAGCCCAGGTCAGCCAGAGGGCCAGCCAGGACAGAAGATCAAGAGCCCAACGGCTGCCTCACTTCTCCGGGAGGGGTGGACTGCTCTCCTCGCTGTCATACCGCCACTTGGGTGACCCCGGGTGGTGGTGCAGCTGAGGAGGCAGAATGGCAGGGAGGGGTGGGCATTGGCCGAGGACCGGAAAAGAGGTTTGTCTCTACGCGCCTCCATCTCACTGGTCTTCCCCAAAGTGCCGATGTCTGCAGGGGCTGGGACCAGTAAACGGAGAAAGACCCCATGTCTGGGCCAGGTGATGGGCTCCTGCACCGAGCAACCAAAGAAGAGCTGGGGGGACGGGACTCCCCTGAAGTTTGGAAGAGGTAAAGGGGGGCTCCTCCACCCCACCCAGGCAGGGGGTCATTCAGGCCTCTAGATCTAATGGAGTGGGGCACGAATGGAGCGAACCCTTGGTCCTATCGGTGAAGCATGGGTGGTACATTGGGAGCCCTGAGAGAGGGACTGGACATGGTGAAGGACAGAATCTAAAAATAGAAAGTAAAAAAAAAACTTTCCCTGGGAGCTTGAGATCTCTGCCATTTCCTCATCAGCTGATCAGCAGCGCCCTCCATGAACCATCTTTTCTAAAAGTAAGCCAACTAGATGACTCAAGGAAAAAGTTTAGATAAAAATAAATAAATAAATTCATAAATGGTTACTGGAGGCCATGTTATACAGTTGGAAACCAAAAAGATAGAAATTGGTAGTTAGGAAGACTGGGTTTAAGATCAGACTTCGAGTGGCTGTATTGGGTATCAAGTGAACAAATGTATTCTAGTTTTAACACACTGCCCCCAAGTACAGGAGGACTTGAAACAATGCAAAAGGAAAAAAATTACTCAACCGGAGGTCCGCAAGTTACCTTATAATATATCAATTAAAGTCAATCTGTACAACCGAAAAGGTTTGGGTATTCTTTATACTTAGCAAGAAGAGAACAATGAGCTACAGTAAGGACATGACTACAAACACTTGACTTGGCAACCTTTTCCCTCTGCATTAATACTTAGTTCTAAGAACACTGTTAACTAATAAACATCGGCACCTTACAGATGCATGGGGCTCTGACAGAAGCCCAAACGTGAATGTCAGAGAAACCAACTTTCCTGGTTAGTATTTATTGTGTACAAATTTAGACACCAAAACTCAAAAGCTTGTGGCTTTACCTTTTAGTTAGCCTAATGAACGTTATCAAGTTTACCAAACAAAATGAGTGATACTCTACCTCTCTCCCCCACCCACAGGTCACATCTGCAGGCATTATTTTTATCTCTGTATTTTTTACCTCTCTAGTTATGACATATTTAGGAGAGACAGAAAGAAAAAAGGAGGGGGTTTGCTAATCTATATACAGGACCCACTCCGAGCAACAGAACTTCCCTTGCCTTCCTGGATGCTTCACCATGTGAATGCATCCTTGCCAAGCTGCTCCTTGGAAACACCAAAGCAATGTACCTGGGCTGCAACTATGGCTCTCCCACAGATGCCAAGCCAGTTCTCAGCGAGCTCCTGGGATACTTGAGTAAGGTGTCCCTAACTGAACTACTGCTGGGCGTCTTCAACCTGTCCTTACTGAACTAACTGCTGGGTGACTTCAACCTTAAGTGACTGGACGATGGCCCCTGTGCATTTAAAAACATATTAAATGATGCCCAACTCCATCAAATCATCACGGAATCTACAAGACAAACATCTAAAACTGGAAACCATACCCTTATCGACTGGATTCTGTTAAGCTGGCCTGACTGAGTCCATGCAGCTGGGATCTTCTCAGACTCCCTACATGACCACTCCCTTGTACCCTGCGTCTGGAGCAACAGCTTCCCCAGAGTCTCCCATAGGATAACTCTGTCTAGGGACTATTCAAAGTTAAACAACAATGCCTTCCCGGAGGACCTCTCCAGCATGAATTGGAAGGACTTAGGGAACATACAGGATATCAACCTTACTCTGGACTTCCAGATTAACGGTTTCACTGCCATAGTAAATAAGCATGTCTCACTGGTATAAGGAAGTACAGAGGCCTCTGCTCAAAATGACGTACCCCCTCCCTTCATAACTTAATGAGATTGTGGGATAGGGCCTGGGGTGCCTGTAAAACCTCTGTACTGCAGCAAGCAAGGCTTGCAGGCTTACAGACAATTACACAATTCCTGCAACTCATCCTTTAAAAAGGCCAAGATTAAATACATGAAGGACCCACAGGTGAACAACCTGAAAATTCTAAGCACTATTGGGCTCAACCACCTTTTAAAAAGGAAAGCCGTTGCATCAACTAGGGAAATCCAAATCAATAACAAACATGTAAGTGATCCACTTCTTATTGCTGATGAGTTTAATAGATTCTTCATAAATCTGGGTGTCTACAAAGACTTATATGATAATCCCTCTCCCGCTTCTCCTGTTGAGCACCCTAGTTTTCACTTCAAATTGATCACTAAAAAGCAAGCCCTGCAGCAACTACTAAAGTTCAAACCTGATAAATCAGCTGGCCATGATGGACTTGAACCCAGGCTTCTAAGACTTGCTGCTCCGGTACTGCCCTCCCTGCTAGCCAAGCTGTTCAACCTGTCTCTTCTCAAAGCTGAGGTTCTCCAAGAATGGAAAGTGGCCCATGTTGTCCCTGTCTACAAAGGAGGAAAGAAAGAAACAGCTAGCTGAGAATAATCAAACTTTATATCAATACTCAGTACCCTTTCACAAATCCCAGACAGGCTAATTTACAATCAACTGACAGCCTGTATTAAGTTCAGTTCCTTGCTCACTGATGTCCAGTACGGTTTCCAAGAGCACTGCAGAACTGACACAGCACTCGTTCAGTTCCCCTCAGACGTTGTCAGGGCCATTGACAATTGAAAAGCTATAGAAGCCGTATTTGTAAGCAATAAGACATGACAGGCTGTGCCCTATGGTGAAATAATTGCATGCCTCAGGTGCATTATTAGGCACAAAGCGCTCCCGGGTGCTGTTAAATGCACCTGAGAAGTGCGATTTGTTCACCATAATGCACACCCTAGAGTGTCTTATTGCACTTATAAAATGGCATCTAAATACACTGCTTAAAGTGAATGAAAATAAGACGGATTTTAAAAAGATAAAAAACTAGACCTTTCATTGAAATATGCTTCCATTTTTCTGAATACAAAAAAATAGTCGCGATTCTGGTAACGGGGAGGTAGCTAACAACATAAAACATAATGAAAACTGTCTGTGTCACATATTTTTATAAGGAAAAAAAAAACACGACACCATGCATTTCAAATCAATACAAGTACTGTTTCTTAATGGCGATGTAGTCAAAACTTTAAACCTGCCAGTTTGCTTTTATTTTGGTGGTGGTGATAAGATTTCACCAGAATACACCCATATGTGATTCAAATGTACGTGCTTTTATAAAGTTCAGGAATGTATTTGAGCAGTTTGGGTCTGCCTCTACCTATGTAACTGTGTTTTCTCACCTTTTCTCTTAGTTTATGAAGCATTATTGCCTACTTTCTTCATCCTGTTTTTTTTTTCTCTGTCTTTCCCCACATTCAAGATATGGAATGTTTACTATGTACTGTTTACTATGTAATGTTTATCATGGAATACAGGGATTCAAATGTCTGCTCAGTTCCACTGGCAGAATGTTCCTCTCCTAACATATTGTACACACATACACAACATAGAGGACAGTGTATGAGCAATCATGCACAACAAGGCTATTTTTCAATTGAGAGGTTTCCATGGTAACAGAAGACCTCAAGAGTACAGCTTGAGAGGTCTCAAGTACTATGGAAACCTCAAGATTTAAAATTGTTATATGATTCTCAGTACACCATATCTTTGTAGTGTAAGGGCAACTATGGTATGAAGATTATGTCCTTACTTTTATTTTTTTCTTAGTATGGCTCTCATCCATGGCCAGTCTCACTGCCACAGCCATTTCAAGAAGAGCGGAGGAACATGGAATGTGCAAGCGCGAAGGCATTCCGTGTTGTACTGCAGTAGCAATGTAGCTAGTGCAGCACAACAAACACAGTGGCGTAGCTACTGCAGTACAACAATGCTGTTCTAGGCACAGATTTCCATGCAGAACAGCATTCTATCATACACTATAAAGGCCTCTTCTAGAGTCAGACATCAATTATCTCACTATCAGGGCAAGCAGAAGAGATTTCCCTGAAATCAGTTCATGGACGAGAGGAACACAGGGGGAGATACACACCTCACCAATTGCTCAGCAAGTACAGGTGCACACTGTTATGCAGAGGGTGGGGAGCACTCCTTGATCAGATCTTTGAAGAACTCTGTAATTAAGTACTCTCCAGGATAGATCCTTGTTAGTTAAGCGGTGGCCATCATTTATTCTGAATGGTAATTTTAAGCACCAAAATTTAACCTTAAAAAGCAGTCCTCCCTTCATATCTATAAGCACACGCCCCCCCACACTCCTCATATACTGATGTCACAAAATGTGGTAGCATGGGGTGGATCGGGGCAGAGTGCACTCTGCAGAGCTGCTACAAGGAAGTGGAAGGATCCCACCACGACGCCCTTGAGCAACACGATCCCTTCCTTCCCAAACCGGGCACCAAAAAATAAATTTCTACATGGTTTGGATTTGAGGGCAGGTAAGGGTTCTTTGTAGCTCGGGGAGGGGAATGTAAAGAGTGTGATAGTTGCTTTTAAGATGTAACTATTAGATGGAGCACCACAAAGATCCATCCTAGGGCCCTTGCTTTTCTCCCTATTTATCAATGAACTGTCCTCTAACTGCGGCATGGCAAAAGCACTGAAGTACACAGCTGATACTGCGCTTTACAAAACAGACTCATATGTTAAGTCACTTGAAGCTAGCTTAAATGCAGACTTTGCGCTACTGGAAAAGTGGCTCTGGACTAACCTCCTTGTCCTAAACACCAAGAAAACACAGACAATGCTCCTTGGCTCCAAATAACTAGGTACAGATAGGACAGAGTCCTTCAGAATTATCACAACCAGGGATACGAGACTTGAGGTAGCCAAACATAAAGTACCTAGGTATTTTAATTTACCAGGAGCTTTCCTTCAGGCCCCAAGTAGAACACACTACCACGTTAGTCTCTCAAAAACTAGGCCTATTCTGCTAGCTCAGAGACTACCTCAGTGTTGGAATTACAGGGGGCCTTGACAGAGCTCAGCCCCCCGACCTCTGAAGTGAGCCCTGGTAGCTCACGCATCACTGCTGTTGACTTATAATGGGAAGGGGGAAGCTCAGTTTAAAGATAGCACCCTTATGGGCCCCTCTAGCTCCCAAAGCTCAAAGTGTAATTCAAACACTGGCCTACACCTTACAAATGTGGCCCACCATTTTACTGCTTGCTCATTACTACTTCCAACCCATCTCTACAGAGCTCTTATTCTCTCCACACTCAGGAAGCTGATCTAAGTAAACTCAAACAACTCTGTCATAGGGTTGGCAGGTTGGCAGCATGTACCAATAACAGGGAACATTACTCTGCTGTCTTTGCTTCCCTCAATTGGTCCATCCTCAAAGATAGACTGAATTACCCAGTGCTTTGCCTCACATTCAAAATCCTACATGACTAGCGGTGCAAAGACAACACAAGGGAAACCTGCACTCCTCTGCTCAACCTCTCCTGGAAGCTTCCAGAGCCAAGACCTCAACAAGCCAGTGATCTTTCTCACACGAAGCCTCTTGGCTCTGGAACAAACTCTCCTCTATCCAGGAGAGTATTTCATTACAGAGTTCTTCAAAGGTCTGATCAAGGAGTGCCCCCCCCCACCCCCTGCGTAACAGTGTGCACCTGTACTTGCTGAAGTGTACATCTCCCCGTGTTCCTCTCCTTCACGAACTGATGAGACCAATTTGTGCCTCATACTTCTAAAGTTGCATCCTTTCATTATGGCACTTGAATTCCAAGTAGTGTATTACACAACTTTATATATTTCAGTTAATTGCAATGTGATTGTAACGTCTCCTGCAACTTGGTTGTCAGAGGCGCTGTATCACAGATTAAAGATGGTAAAAGGTTTGAGCCACCTCTCCTATGACGAAAGGTTGAGGGATCTGGACATGTACTCCCTGGAACAGAGGAGGGACATGATCGAGACCTTCAAGTACCTTAAGGGTATAAACAGAGTGCCGGTGGAAAGCATCTTCCAGATGAAGGAAAATCAGAGGACAAGGGCCATGGCCTGCAGGTGGGGGGGCAGTTCAGGGTAACATTAGGAAGTACTATTTCACAGAGAGGGTGGTGGACAAGTGGAATAGACTCCCAGAGGTGGTGGTTGAAGAAACAGTGGAGGGATTCAAAGGCATGGGACAAACATAGGGGGTGTTGAGGGTGGGGGGCGAGGTCCAGGCAGATAGCCGGACAAATGGGCAGACTCGGTGGGCCATGTCAGTCCTTTCCTGCTGTCACACATCTATGAATCACCCTCCTATGAGTTTCTCCTTATTAGGTTGTCATTCCCATCCCCTGTTCCCATTTTTTTTTTTTTCCATTTAGGTTCTCTACATCCACGACCCTTCCGAGGATGCCTCAGGCCCAGTAGGATGCTCCCAGGTCCTCTTGGTCATGTTTATGCCCCCCTACAGAGACCTGGCTATGCCCACCAGGCAGGGTCAGAGTGGGGATAAGTTTTATTAGGGCATGCCATGATCCGACGGGCAATGTGGGTCCAGTGGGCTCCTGCGGGCCATCACTGTGGAAGGAGCCAAAGCCATTTTCATTTTCTTTGTCCGTCCTTGAGGCATCACATATGAGGATGTCAATGCAGGTCTGGTGCATGTCCACCTGCCAATGTCAGCAAGGCCCCCACCCACTCTCAATCTACCAGCTGCTACCACTCATGGTGACCCAGGTGTCAGACTTGCGGCAGAGGATGGGACCCACCCCCCACCCCCAGAGGATGGGAGTGTCCATGGAATGCACTAACCCCTTCCCCCCTGCTGGTTCCTGACTACCCAAGGTCATTCCCAAACCCAGGTCACCAGTGTCAGGAGTGGCAGCGCTATTGCTGCATTGATGGGCCTGCTTCTGTTCCCATTTTCACTGGCGTATGCTATGCCTCACCCAAAATCTCAACCTTGTCACTGGTTGAATCTATTATTACTACTACTGCCTCCCATGTACCTCCCATTCTGCTGATGATGAACTAATTCTTCTGGGGGATTTTATGTTAACTGGCTCTCCCCAGCTTCCAGGTAAATCAAGTAAAAGACTAAGTCCCTTAATCTCATGCAGATCATCTCTGATCCTACTCAGCTCAATCCACAATCTCAAAAAACACTCCCTTTTGCATTGGGTACTCTCCTCCCATCCAAACTGTATAGTTGCAGCTAGTATATTGCCCGACACCTTCAGCAACCACTGCATGACATTCTGTATCAGAAAGATCAGGCGCCCTCACCCCTCTCCTAAATATATCTTGAGCAGGACCCTCAGGTCCCTCAACACTCAGGCCCCACTGTATGACCTTGCTGCATCAGAGCGGTCAGCCTTCTTTCTACAGCTCATCTAACATTGACATTGCTCTCTCCTTGTTTCACTCTATATTCTATTTATTCTGGGACAAACATGCCCCACTCAAAAAATCTAGGGTAAAATCCCATCATCACCCCTGAACTTACCGAACAGTGCAAGTCCCATGATTTTCCCTGGTCACGTTATAAATTCTCTCTTTCCCTTACCAACCTTCTCAGGTATAGGTCTAGTAGGAATTCCTGTACAAAGGCTACCAGGGCTGCAAAATCGCAATACTTCAAGGCCAGTCTCCAGAATAATCTTAACAACCCACTGAAATTCTGGCTGGTAATTAATTCTCTTTTCGCCTCCCCACCCCCCCCACACACAGTCTGCCCCCTCTGTTCTACTGATTGATGGATCACCTGCATCTGAACCCTCCACTGTTGCATTATACATTACTGAGTTAGTCCCCACTTGTGCTCTCCTTTCCTCTTCCCCGTCTCCCTCAACTCCTTCATACCATGCTTCATATTCCAGACCCCCCCTTTTCTACTTCTCCACTGAAACCACTCAGGAGACCCTTAATGCCCTACAATCTCTGAATTTGAGCAAGTTTAGACCAGGTAGACTTGATCTTAAACTTCTACATACATCTGCTTCTGCCATCGCATCTCCTTTGGCTCATCTTTTTAACCTCTCTTCCCTCGGTGTAGTCCCACAGTCCTGGAAGTTGGCCCAAATTATACCACTATACAAAAGGAGTGCGGATTCTTTGTCCCCCAGTAACTATACGCCTATTTCCCTCCCCCCTTCTCTAGCCAAGCTGCAAGAAAAGCTTTTCTATTGTAGACTCTCCGGCTTTCTTTCTTGCATTTGCTGCACTGTTTCTGCATATGTCTCTATTATCCGAAGCATCCCATGTATTTCCTGTGTGCTTTATGTACCTCTCAACATTTTCCAAATTAATGTAAATGTAGCTACACATTGCTGTATATCTTCTAAGCTGATGTAATTTGTATTGTAAATTCAATGTGCCATGTTAATGGTCCGGGTTGTGCCTAAAAACGGTCCACTGGATCAGTGTACTCACCCGGTAAACAAATAAATTTCCTCTCCCCTTACCAGTCTGGGCTCAGGAAAGATCACTCCACAGTCTCCTCTTTGTTGCGTGTAACAGATTATATCCTCTTAGGGATGGATCAGGGTCATATCACGGCAGCCATCTTCATCAATCTGGCCAAGGCCTTTGACTCGGTGTCTCACCCTCTCCTTCTGAATAAGTTGGGTATGGCTGGCCTCTCAGCTCCTGCTGCAGATTGGTTCTGTTCTTATTTCATGAGCCGACTACAGCCTGTGTAGGTAGGTAGTGCCCTGTCACCTCCTCTTCCCATCCAGGTGGGGGTTCCACAGGGCTCTATCCTGAGCCCCATACACTCCTCCATTTTCTTTAATGACCTGCCTTGAGCCTGTGCCAACTCGCATATTCACGTGTATGCAGATGACACAGTTATCTACACTTACAGCCCCTCCATCACTGACACTAACGGTCTGTAACAGCTAGACTTTCACAGCATCTTACAATGGTTCCAGTCTAACCAGCTTCCAGTCAATAATAAAAAAAACAGTATCCACGACCTTTGGCACCAGCCAAAAATTGTCCAGACTCACCTCAGTGCCCACTTTCTCCACCTTGGATGGCTCCCTACTTGAAGTGTTTCCTTCTTTCAAGTACCTTGGTGTGTGGCTTCACAGCAACCTTGACTTTTCTGCCCACATAGGTGCCATTCATGCAAAGCTCCATCCTAAACTTGGTGCCTTGTACCGAAATAAAGACCGTCTTTACTTGCAGGTTCTTTGTGAGCTTGTCACCAAAATGGTGCTCCCTATCTTGACTATGCACACATGTTTCTATGGTTCTGCCCCTTCCACCTCCCTGACCAGACTGGATCCCCTCTGCAACTCCTTCTGTCACTTTGCAAGCAACTCACCCACTTGAACTCATCACTGCTTGCTTTACTCTTCTTTATCCATCCTTCCCCTTCCATTCCATCACCAGATGCAGTGTGTCTCCTATATATCTAAACACTGGTTTGGGTCCCTTCCCTCCTACCTCTCATTGCTTCTCTCCATTGTTCCCTCTGCCTCTTGCTCCATCTGCTTTAGGGATCATCGCACCCTTGCTTTGTCACATCCTCGTACCTCAGCTGGTCAGTCAGCTTTCGCCTATCGTCTCTCCTCACTCAGGAACCAACTTCCCTTCTCCCATCATTTCACTGCTTCTCCTGCCTCCCTCAGACACAAAATGAAACTCCTTCCCCTTCTCTCTTGCTCCTGCGTTCCTTCCTCTGAACGGTCCCCTTACACCTGGTGTAATGATTAACTGCCAACTTTTTTTTTTTTTTAAATATAGTTCATATTGAAAGTTTCTGTAAGACACACAAGTTCAGTGGCTGACAAAATACCATGGCCGAAGAATAAATCAGCCATATTTTTCCATTCAGGTTAACAGGTAGCATTTCTCATCTGAGTCATATTACAAATATAGTAAATCTTACATCACAGATATTTTAAAAATATAAGACATTTTCGCATTCTAATAAAAGTACGAAAGATAAGCAAGAACGTATATTGCATAAGATGGCATACCTCTGGTGTCTCTATTTTCCCTTCTCACCCCCCCCCCCCGATGGGAGCAGCATCCCCCCTGGTGGACCGGGACAGCACTTAAGGTATAAAGACTGGATCAATTTGTGCCATACACTAAAGCCATTTTTGCCATTTAGTTAAAAAGATATCAGACTGATCATGTGTTGACGCTGTCATTTTTTCCATTTGATAAATATACATACATACATAGACACTGTCTGCAGATAAGGGCCTACGGCTCACCCAGTCTGCCCATTTGAGCTTGTAAGTTCACTTTATGTTTTTCTAGAAGTCTGTTGCCTCTTACCCCTGACCTCCAGAATTCCCTTATGTCTATCCCATGCATTCTTAAATCGCGTGATTGTTTCAGCCACCACTACTTCCTCTGGCAGGATGTTCCACTTGTCCACCACCCATTCTGTGAAGAAATTCTTCCTCACGTTTCCTCTGAATTTCCCTCCCTCCAACTTCATCCCATGCTCTCTAGTCCTGGAATATCTTTTTCGCTGAAAAATAGTGTATTCCTGTACTCTGTTCCTCCCTGTAAGATACTTGTATGTCTCTATCATATCCCCCCTCTCCCTCCTCTCCTCCAGGGAGTACATATTCAAGTCCTTCAACCTGTCCTCACTGGACTTGTGATGCAATCCATGTACCATCTTTGTTGCCCTCCTCTGAACCTTCTCTACCCTATGTCCTTACATAGGTAAGGTCTCCAGAACTCACTGTACTCCAGGTGGGGCCTCACTAGTGTCTTGTATAGTGGAATTATGACCTCCTTTTTCCTGCTGGTGATGCCCCTGCCTATGCATCCCAGCATCTTATTTGCTTTACCTGCTGTCTTGTCACACTGTTTCCCTACCTTGAGGTCATCAGAGATGATAACCCAAAGATCCCTTTCCTGCTTGGTGCGTGCTATATCCTCATCTCCCGACTAAAGTTTTTGTGCCAGTCCCCAGCCCCGAACCCGGTACCTGCTCTACTAGAGCTACCCACCCTCACCACCACACCATACAGCTAGCTCTCCAGTCTGCGATAGCTAGAGTATTTACAGTCATTCATTTTTGTGCAATTGCTTTTTCTGCTGATAGCAAATATATTGGTAGGAGAGTTTTCCTCCATTTTGGCATAATTGACAAGAGTACCAGTTCCGCTGTTAATTTAATGGATTCTGCCAGGCTGTCCTGGATCTCGTTTTGTGGGGCAAGCCAATAGGGCATTAGCAATGGACATAGCAACAGGATATGACCAAAGTCAGTTTCCCTACAATTACAACCCCTCCAGCATTTATCATAGTCTGTTGGCATATATTTAATCAAAATAGCTGTTAAATGAAATATCTGGAGCGGCATTTCCAGGCATATTCTCTCCATGTTGAAGAGCATGTAATTCTGATAGCTGAAGGAGCACCCTTCAGCCAGTCTTCCTCGTGCACCTCCATCCCTAACTCAGCATTCCATTTGTTTGAAATTGTTAGTATGGGATCACCCAAGTCTTCCTGTATTATCCGGTAAAGTTGGCCTATTACATGTTTTTCCAGGCCTCCACAGACAACATCAATCAGGAACTGGAGCAACAGTGGTTTTGGGTTAGGTATTTTGGCCCTTTCTGGGTCCTGACTTAAAATGTAGGCTCGCAGTTGTAGGAAGCGAAAATGACTTCTGTGTGGCAGGGCGCAGTCTTTTTGTAAGGCCTCAGATGAAGTGACGCCTGTCATAGTGATAAGTTGATAAATAAAATGTAAGCCATAATGGCACCAGCGTTGAAATGCCATGTCCATTGACTGGTTGAAAATACTCTTCCTTAGAGATGAAGCGCATTAAAAAAAAAAATGTTGGACAATTTAGGGTGATATTTCAGCTGATTCCAAATCTTTATAACGCCACCAGTTAATTTAGTGAAATTACGAGGTGGGATGGACTTACCTGAAGTGGAGAACAAAATGGGTGCCGGATCATGTAAATCAGTCAATGTTAATTCTACCTCTTTCCATGCAGCAGAATAATTAGGGGCAAGCCATAAAATGGTTGTTGTAAGAAAAGCAGCCCATGCGTACTATTCCGTATTAGGAAGGTTAACTCCTCCCGTCTATAGGGAGATGTAATATCGAATAATGGACCCTAGGGTGCTGGCCATCCCAAATAAAATTATATATATTGATTTTTTTCCATAAAGTAAAGTAGAATCGAGGAGGCCAAGCCGGTATATTCTGGAAAAAATATAACCGTGGTAGAATTTTCATCCCAATGGCTTAGATATTTTGGAAAAATGAAAGATGTAAGGCCCTCCATCTGGCCAACTCCTGTTCTATCATTTGCATTAAGGGTTCGTAATTTACTAAATCCAGATTGGAGATATCCTGTAGTATTGTTATTCCCAAGTATTTGATTTTGACTCTACGCCACCTGAGGAGGAGCAAGTCTTTTAAAAAATGAAGAAAGACTAAAACCAAGGGACAGAACTTCAGTTTTAATAATACTCCGTATGAAGCCTGCTACTACTTCAAAAGTATTTGAAATACATCATGTTCTGGGGATAGACTGCTCTGAGGAGAGAACAGTGAGCAGGATATCATCATTAAACAGTGACAACTCATATTGCGTCTGTCTCAGGGGAACTCCCTCAATACCCATCTCCTGTCCGAGTGCCACAGCCAGGGGTTCTATGTAAAGGGAAAATAATATTGGCGATTGTGGGTACCCTTGGTAGGTGCCGCACTGTAAAGAAATTGGGGAGGTTATAGTTCCATTTATTCTGACATAGCAGGGTTTTATTTAACTCTAAAAATTGATTAGCGTTTTGCTTATAAAAGTTCTAAAACATTGTGAAAATGCATAGCACTTGCCTTACTGTGTTTAACAAACATAACACTTCTAGAAAACCTATATAAATGCTTTCTGTACAGTTAGTATTGTCCCAAGAAAAAAACTGCTAATCAATTATTTAAAACCCTGCATAGGCCTTTGGGTTAGCATATATATTTTGCAGCCTTTTTATAAAGGGTTTGGGGAAACCAAAAGAGGACAGGGTATTCCATAAGAACTCCCATGAAACCCTGCTGAATGTTTTTTCAGCATCTAAATTTAAACAGGACTGCAGGAATTTTGCACATTTGAAGGTATTCGAGAGAAGCAATATTCTACGGATGTTGTCATTAGTATTTCTAGCCTTCATAAACCCTGACTGATCTGGGTGAATGAGGAATGGCACCACTTGTTCCAATCGAGTTGCCCAGATGGCCATATACAATTTATAGTCTGTATTTAAAATTGAGATAGTCCAGTATGAAGAGGGGCCTGAGGGATCTTTGCCCGGCTTAGGAATAGTCACAACTACCGCATGCGACCAGGATGGGGGAGGAAGTTCGCCACTCGCCACCTCATGGAATACCTGTAATAAAGTGGGTAAAAATAATCCTTCAAATTTTTTATACCAAGAAGCTGTATAACCACCTGGGCCATGGCATTTTTGTGATTTAGCTAGGGAAATATGTTGACTGATTTCCTCCAGAGTAATTGGCCGTTTAAATTCTGCTTCTAAGTTTCAGACAGCTGGGGGTAGGTTTAAAGGTCTCAAAAATTAGGCTTGATCCATGCCTGTAGTTTCTGGACCAAATGTATATAGGGACTGACAACAGTTGGTGAAAATTGTTTGAATTTCTTCATCCTTGTGGGTTATAGTTTTAGTTTCTGGGTGACAAATTTGGTGCCCATTTTCTTTCTCATTCACAATTTTTCAGGCCAATAATATAGCATCCCGCGCACCTCCCTCATAATTACTTTGTTTCAAGTAGAGCAGAGCCTGCTGTACCTGTAATCCATAATTGTTTGGATTTCTATTTTAGTCTAATTTTCAACTTAAGATCCCTGTCTCCCTCCCTGAATAACAACTGATAGGCCTGTAACTGTTTTAACAGGGCACAGTGCCGAGACTCCACCACAAAAGCCAATATTTCACCCCACAATATGGCCTTTAGTGTATCCTATAGTAATGCTGACGATATGTCAGGGGATGTATTCTCTGAAATTATTTGGAGAATTCTGGTCTTGATCATTTCTTGGACTTGAGGGTCTTTCAATAAGGAGTCGTTAAGTCTCCAAAACATTTGTCTCTGTTTTTTTCCCCCCACCGAGTCAATTTTTAATATTAGGAGGTGGTGGTCCAAGAGGAGATGGGGCCGACAGTTTAGTCTTAAACCAAATGAAAGTCCTGACATGAAATAAAGAAGTAGTCTAGCCTAGAATAGCTGTGTAAACAATCAAAGTGAAAGGTGTAAGTTTGCTGGAAGGGGAATAATTTCTTCCAGATATCAATCATTCCCACATTATCAGATGAGCGCTTTAAAAACTTAAGGGCGTTACTTGTTCTACACATATGGGGGTTAGTGGTATCTAAATTAACATTCCAAGTCATGTTAAAATCTCTCCCGACAATAAGTTTCCCATTAAGGAGGTCCAGTATTTTGCTTAAAAATCCCCAGACCACTGGCAATGTAGACTAGGGGGGAGATAAACACTGACTAGAGTTACCTCCTGAGAACATAGCACTCCCTGCAGTATTATGTATCTCCCCTGAGAATCCACGTGGTGGGAGTGGACCTCAAACGGTGTTGTCTGGGGGACCATGACTGCTACCCCTTGCCTTTCCCCACTAGGGTGAGATGCCGAAAAAAAACCTATATTTCTGCCCCCCACTGAAGTTTAGCATGTTCCATTTCAGACATATGTCTCTCCTGTATAAAATAGTAATCCACTGGATTCCTTTGTAAGTATTGTATAAATCTTGTTCTCTTGATCCGTTTTTTAAGACCATTAATGTTCTGCGAAAATATCTTTACAGGTGTCATGGATGACATGTTAAGGATCCATGGAGGTGCTGCTTCCACCAGAGAGAAGTCCCCAAGCTCAAACCTATGAACAAGAAGAATTGACATTAATTGGAAGCACCATCTCATTTAAAAATTAATAAATGCTTTCCTGAAACCATTCCTCTGTGTTTATCTTTTTTTTAAAAAAACATAAATAAGAACCTTAATATCTACAAGCCCTCCCTCTAACCAACCTCTGGAAGGATTTAACTTTAACTCATCTATTACCGAGAATAACAAATCCTGGAAATAGATTGGAAAACTGTGTAATTTCAACACAACTATATCACATAGCGACTTCCACAGTAGAGGTGGAAAATAATCTGTACAGTACCTCCAAGGTCTCCAGGGGGAATCAAACATACCCACTAGAGCAGAGAACCTGTTCCACAAAACTCGTAGTAGGAGTCCTCTGGGGGTCAAGCAAGTCCCAGATTAGAGAAATAGTCCTGTAACCCCGTTGTTACCTGGGGTTACTAGAATCCCAGTAAGACCTAGTGGTAGGCAGGGAAGGCAGCTTGTGAAACTCCATTTAAATGGGTTTCACACTGTCTCACTCTGTTCTCAGTCTCAGCTGAGACTGAGGGACGACATCACCAATAGAACTTTTGCAGCTGCATAAGCCACATTGGAATCTGCAGCAAAGGGAGTTAGATAGAACATTGGGAATTTTCAAAGGAGAGTCTGGAGTTTGGCTTGAAGTAGTGAAGTTTGTACTCAAGTGGTGGAGACCACTGTTTTCGGGTCTCAATGCCCCCTCCCTCTGGGGTGGGGGTGTAAAGATTCCCAGCAGATTCCTGGGGCAATCCCCTTAATTCTGCTAGTGGAGGAAAAGCTGCCTGTTTAGTCCAAGATTTATTTTGGAAGATTTGTGAGTCGCCTGTGGGGCACCTGCAACTTAAGGGTGAGTCTGCTCTGCTAAAAGGGCATATGTTTTCTTCACCCTGGGACTTGTGTGAAAATCTAGGATTGAACTACATATTGGGAAGCCTAGAGAAACGGCCAAGCAAATAAAAGTAGTGTCAAATCCCAGAGTTTTGTGAGATGCAAATAATATGTAGAGGAGATGACAGACATCTACCCTTAATCTACATTTAGGAGTTCAGCAAAGGAATTGTTCAGTTTTCCAGAGAAATGGCCGGGTATGGGCTGTGGGAGCTGGAGGTGGGTGGCCCCCCATCTTTAGCGACCAGGTCCACCTCTACGGATTTCTTCTGTTGGTTTTCTACTTTGCCTCAGGCACTTGGCTAGTGATGGGGGAAGTACCCAGACATGAGGTTGTAAGGAAAATTCTAAGAGTCGCAGACTCTAGTGTGTGGGGAGCCACGACAGGATAATTAGTTCATTCTTCCAATGGACCACGAATGGAATAATTGGTTCATTCCTCAAATGGACCACGGATCAAGTGGCCGGCAGGGGATCCGGGCCACTGGGGAAAACCCAAGTGTGTACAAGTTGGGCTGTGTACCCAAAGCTGCGTGCAAGTCCGGGCTGTATGCCTGGTCGGTTCAGAGCCTGAGGGCTGGAAATGGTGATAAAGTGTTCTGTAGTCTCTAATCTGCATTACCAGGAAATGTAGCCCCATGGGGGTCCGTCTATGCTTTGTTTGTTCAGCTAATATGTGAATAAAAGCCACACTGAAGAATCCCATTCCTGGTTCTGGACATTACAGTTATTGCTTCCTGTGTTCGATTTACTTGGTGCCCCTGTGTAGAGTAGCCAAACCTAGGTCCCCCTGTGCAGAGTAACCTCATCCTCCCTGAACCCAGTCCCCATCAGGTACTGCTGTCAGCTTCAACAGCATGCCACCTGTCGTTTTGGCAAAAAGGCAGGGGTGAGGGGTTACAAAAATGGAGGCACCGCTTTGATTTTGTTCTGGGAGGAAGGTGCTATTAAGGGGCTAGCGCTTTGGCTATCTGGCAGTGGGTAGCCCAAAAAGCTGAAGCAATTTCCCTAGTGTGTGTTGCTGTGTGCTGTGAATCTTGTGCTGCTGTTTAAAATTGCCAACTGTTTACCAAGGAGCAGTAAAGCCAAAGAGTGTGCCCTTGTCCTGCATCAAATTGTTTACAGTGTTTTTGCCTGCTTTTAAAATAAACTGTGGTATATAAAAGTGTGGAAGACTAGGGGTAGCAACAGGAAAATTGTGCCCTGGACGTTTGAAATGCTTTTTAAAATGAACTATGGTAAAGAAAAGTGTGGAAGACTAGGGGTAGCAACAGGAAAATTGTGCCCTGGACGTTGGAAATGCTTTTGGAAATGAATGAGAGACTGCAGTGTAAATGGCTATGTTAAATGGCTGAAATGGGCTCCCACCGTGGAGTCATTTGGTGAAGAAAAAAATTTGCATTCTGCAGTTTAAATTTGCCTGCTCAATGATCGCTGTGAGGAGAAGAGCCCTCGCGAGGAAGAAGAGGCTCATTTGCATGGCGTCGTGTGGTTGGTCAGGCTGCAATCAGTCCCACCCCTCAGCCAGCTCTACAGAGACTGCCCCAGCATTTGAGAGGGAGTGTGAGTGGAGTGCATGTACTGGCTAGTGGAGGAGCGTCGCGGAGTGTTAAAATCGCTGTAAACCTTATAAAAATAGACTTTGCTGTTTAAAATTGGGCTCAACCCGCTAATCGATCGTCTGAATTGCAAGTGTGGTGGTTGGGAAGACGATTGTCAGGACTGCCCGCCCGTTTCTGTTCTGAGGCCTCCAAGAACTGGCTGCAGGCCATTTTTCCCCATCACAGCAAGCTGCTACTGATAACAGTAAGTAACCACCTTAAAACTGCTCAAACAGTGATTTTCAGCCCTATGCCATATAAATGTGTGTGCAGCAGTGTAGTCGCTTTGCAAATAACGACTGTGCAAAGTCTTGCCAGCAAGTGCAAGTCTGTTAAGCCATTGACTGTGTGCATAGTAATGAATTTAGCCTCAGTTTAAAGTTTGAAGCCAGAGAGAGACTGTGGGTTATAGCAAAGTGCAGCACTAGAAATACAGGCAATCCTGTGCTAAAAACCTTAAGCTTTAAGGGACTGTGAATCAAATAAATGTTACCAGCATGTAAAAAGTCTATGGAAAATCCTGTAAATGTGTTTAAAGCAAGAACAGAGCAAGTTGTGCAGTTTGAGCAAAAGTTATCAGTGGTTTGTGTAAATCGGGTGCGCAGTGGCTTGACCCAGATTCTGAATGTTGATGCACAGGAGTGCTGCCATGCTATTACAGGGTGGGGTAGTAAAGTAAACACAGCAGCAGAGGAGCCATTTTACAGCTAAAGAGGTGTTCTAATAAAGTGGGACTTTCATTTACAGTGAACTTTTGTTTATTTTTCTGCAGTTATGGCCTGAGGACTAGCTCTGCTACCGGATCACGTCCGGTTGCAGTAACAGCAGCAGTAAATAGACTGAGGGATATTGAAAAGGGGCACTATGGAGGGCAACTGCCTCCTCATGTGGCGATTCCTACTTTTCCAGTGCATGTATGCCAAATATGCTTGAGAGCTGGAAGGACGCCTTCATGATTCCTCACTGTGCTGGATGCCTAGAAAAATATGGCTGTGCTAAAGCGCCCAAATTGCTTATTCCCACATGGACAAAAATTCAAGAAAATCTGCAGTTGGCAGCACACAGCACCAGGCGGAGCCTGTGGAGGAAGGCCCCTTGGGGAGGTGGCACAAAGCTAGAGGGTGCAGAGTTAGAGACAGAACCAGAAGTTGAAGTTTCGGATGCTGGATCCCAGAAGGAAAGTTCGGATAAAGCATCAATAGACCCCTGGGGGGCCTAGCCCAAGTCTCTTAGATGAAGATGAGATGCTGGAGGCCTTTGAGTGGGAGGTGTCGCCCTCCATGCCTAGTGATGAGTGGATAGTCTCAGGGGTGAGAACGACTGCTCACTCCTGGGCTCAGATCCTCAGTGAAGAGAAAGATGAGGGGGAACCTATGTGGCCTTGTGAAAAAGGAACGGGTACACAGCCTCAAGATCTTGCCTCGGAGGAATGTATGGAAGAAAGCGGTGATGCCACTGCCCTAGCTTTACAGGAGGACGAAGTCACGGATCTGTTTCTAATTTCCTTAAGGATGCGTAGTTGGCAGAACCAGGACTGGCCACCCCCAAGCCAGGCCAGCGGTCTCAGATTGACCAAAGCAAGTAAAGAGGAGAGACTGGTTCGTAGAAAGGCAAATGAGATCTATGGTATAACCTTTCCTACCTTTCCTCGAAAAGTCTAGGAGGAGGTTGAGAACTGCAGGAAATCCTGGATCTGGGATGAAGCAATGAAAAGTGTGCATCCTGGGGCCAACAAGCATGTAAAGAATAGACTGTTCCACGAAAAGTATACCCAGTGGAAGAGAGGCAGGACACTGTTTATAGACAGAGTGAGAATAGTGGACAGAGAGGGACATGAAATCTCCCACTGTGTGAATTGTGTGCGCCCAGATGGGGTAATAATTCAAGCTCCTGACCCCCATTACTATTGGCCTCAGTGCAAGGACCTCTCAGCAAATGTGCCGGTGCCTACAAAATGGAAAGTCGAGCAGTGGTAGTCAATACTGCCACACCAGACCGTGAAGTGCCTTTATTGATTCTCCAATATGGATATCCAGGACTCAGGTGCCCCACATTCATCAGTCTACAGTGTACTGGCCTTCCCAGAAACCATCGACTGGCCCACCAGATAACTTCAGATCCAGAGAGGACACCACCCCAGCTGTATCCTGTTCATCACCTGGTAATCGGATGACGTCGGACCAGCTGTTTCCTTTTTGTTCCTGTTCTAAGGTTCCGTCTCCAGAGATGACATCAACCCAGCAGTTCCCAGATGTGCCCTCCTGTGGTTCCCGGAAGATGTCCGCCTAGCTGTATCAGAAGAAATGCTGCCACGGAGAGTCTTCGTCAGAGGTGCAGGTCGGTGCCGAATTTCGTACTACAATTGGCTGTTAAGTCCGAACTTTTCTATCTTTATGACATTGCAATACACACCCTACACTAACAGACTTCAAAATGTGTGAACTGTCCGCAAAGACTCTCCCCTTCGGGACTTTGGCCTGTTAGAACTGTGCTTCACCGGGCTCCAGCCCAGGAGAGACTCTTTATTGGACTAGCCTTCAGGCCTTGTGGTCATTAGTTGGGACTTTAAGGGCACTCCATCCCCCCAAATGTGTATTGTAAATAATGTCGTTATATTCTAATGTAAATACTATTTTTCCTACCTTTTTCTAAAAAAATCTTTTTGGAATTCTGCAATGTTTTGATGGTAGGGGTTTAGGTAGACTGTGTATGCAGATTAGGAGTGTGTGTTGTCTTCCTTTTTCTTACAGGTGTTCCTGGGAAGACAGAAAAGAAGACAAGAGGAGGAGGAGGGGCTCATCGGAGTTCCTCATCAGTGCTTTAGTGTGTTTAGAAATTTAAAGTACTGTGTTGTTATGGTTGTTATTGCTGTATTAACCCTTTCCTACCACAGGTGTGGTTGTGGGGGTAGGAAGGAGGCAGTAATGTGGTATTTTAATGGTGTGTGGTTGCAGGTTGCCCAAGGTTGGGGAGGTCCCTGGGTTGTTTTTGTTTTTGGGGTATTAGGTTAAAGGCAGATAGGTTTTCCCTAGAGGGTGAGGGTTAAGGGGGATAGACAGGCTGTGGTCCTCAGTGGCCATTGGAACCGCAGTGCTGATCTATCAGGGCTATGCTCTGGATAGTTCTACCAGAGCCACTGGGTGTCCATAGATAGTGTAGAGGCTGATATGTCAGCTAAAGGCCTCTAGGCCCTTAGTGTTGCCTGCCTGTGCTTGCACATGGTAGGAGGGGGCCTGATCACCCCCCTCCGCAGGTAGCACATAGGGTGGGATGGCCTAAGGCCAGGTAAATAATGACTGCGAACAGTCATTCTCCTGGTCAAGGGTGAGTGTAACCTCCTTGTTGCCCGGGGTTACTAGAATCCCTGTAAGACCTAGTGGTAGGCAGGGAAGGCAGCTTGTGAAACTCCATTTAAATGGGTTTCACACTGTCTCACTCTGTTCTCAGTCTCAGCTGAGACTGAGGGATGACATCACTAATAGAACTTTTGCAGCTGCATAAGCCACATTGGAATCTGCAGCAAAGGGAGTTAGATAGAACGTTGGGAATTTTCAAAGGAGAGTCTGCAGTTTGGCTTGAAGTAGTGAAGTTTGTACTCAAGTGGTGGAGACCGCTGTTTTCGGGTCTCAGTGCCCCCTCCCTCTGGGGGGGGGGGATGTAAAGATTTTCAGAAGATTCCTGGGGCAATCCCCTTAATTCTGCTAGTGGAGGAAAAGCTGCCTGTTTAGTCCAAGATTTATTTTGGAAGATGGAAGAAATTGTGAGTCGCCTGTGGGGCACCTGCAACTTAACGGTGAGTGTCTGCTCTGGCTAAAAGGGCATATGTTTTCTTCACCCTGGGACTTGTGTGAAAATCTAGGGATTGAACTACATATAGGGAAGCCTAGAGAAAAGGGCCAAGCAAGTCAAAGTAGTGTCAAATCCCAGAGTTTTGTGAGATGCAAATAATATGTAGAGGAGATGTGACAGACGTCTACCCTTAATCTACATTTAGGAGTTCAGCAAAGGAATTGTTCAGTTTTCCAGAGAAATGGCCGGGTATGGGCTGTGGGAGCTGGAGGTGGGTGGCCCCCCATCTTTAGTGACCAGGTCCACCTCTATGGATTTCTTCTGTTGGTTTTCTACTTTGCCTCAGGTACTTGGTCAGTGATGGGGGAAGTACCCAGACGTGGGGTTGTAAGGAAAATTCTCTCTAAGAGTCGCAGACTCTAGTGTGGTGTGGGGAGCCACAACAGGATAATTGGTTCATTCTTCCAATGGACCGCAAATGGAATAATTGGTTCATTCCTCAAATGGACCGCGGATCAAGTGGCCGGCGGGGGAGCCGGCCAATGGGGAAACCCCAAGTGTGTACAAGTCGGGCTCCGTACCCAAAGCTGCGTGCAAGCTCGGGCTGTGTGCCTGGTGGGTTCAGAGCCTGAGGGCTAGAAATGGTGATAAAGTGTTCTGTAGTCTCTAATCTGCATACCAGGAAATGTAGCCCCATGGGGGTCCATCTATGCTTTGTTTGTTCAGCTAGTATGTGAATAAAAGCCACACTGAAGAATCCCATTCCTGGTTCTGGACATTACAGTTATTGCTTCCTGTGTTCGGATTTACTTGGGTGCCCCTGTGTTAGAGTAGCCAAACCTAGGTCCCCCTGTGCCGAGTAACCTCATCCTCCCCGAACCCAGGTCCCCACCAGGTACTGCTGCCAGCTTCAACAGCATGCCACCTGTTGTTTTGGCAAAAAGGCAGGGGTGAGGGGTTACAGTCCATATCATGGACAAAAGGAAGGGAAAAAGAAAAAGGGTAGTTCTAACTAGTGGTATCGTGGATATTCACTGTGTATGGGGATGGAGCTCGGTAACTAAAATAAACAGGCAACACCTGGTTATTTACAAAATGCACTCATAGTTTAAACAATGCAATATGTAGTGTCTGATCAGAACCAGATCTGTATCCACCCTCAGACCTGTACAGTTAATGAGCTGGCCTTTGTTTCCCCCTACGGGAGTAATATTGAAAGGGGGCCAAGGCCCCAGATATGACCAGCCAGTGTATCAAATGGTTTAAGATTGTAGTTTTGTGACTGTAAAGCCTTCAATAGACAGTCATGAGGCATCCCCATCAACTCCAGGCACACCAAATCCTTGAATGATATCCTAGTTTGTAGTAAAGAGAAAGACACCCCTCCCCCTTGCCGGAAGGGAAGGATGGAGTAACCCTCCAATTGTTCTAGGTTTTCTTAAATACAGAGTTTCCAAAAACCCCTTTGTTCATTATATGATGGAGGGATCCCTATCCAGCACACATGCTGAGGTGGGTTGCAGGATGGAGACTCCCCCTTCCGGGGTTCACCCAGATACAATGGGGATACAGGTCATGGGTAGAGTACCAGACTGCTGCTACCCTATTTTAATTGTACCATCACCAACCTATCTAGCTGCTGGCATTTATACCTTTTATTATTTTCCCCTGTTTTGGAGCATCTGATCACCCCAGATATCAAATATTACCCTGGTCCGGATCCAACATCAGATCAAGCGGAAGATCAAATAAATGTAGTCATTCCTTTAGCAGAATGACAAAAGTGAATAGCCTTGCGTCCAAGGTACATCACTCCCAGTGAGGCAATGAAAGGGAAGAATAGAGCGGAGCCCAGGGCAATGCAGGCCCTAGCGGGGCCTGAATCCAGAGCAGGGTCCCCCCCCCCTCCCATCGCTTCAGTCCCAGTCAAATCACAGAATACTGCCAAGAGAGGAACCGGGGGAAACATCCCTTTAATTTGCACCAGAGGATGAGACGGGCACCCTGGGAACCAGATTCCCCACGTGACCCGGCATCACCCAGGCAACACCCCCGGCAAAAAGGCACAGAAAATCAGATATTATTCCTCAAACTCCTGTAAATACTGGCCCTTCAACTGAATAGCCCATGAAATCAAGTCATTTTCTGCGGGGATAAATCTTGCTAGAACAGTCTCAAATGGCAAGTGGTCCCCGTGTTTGGTCTGCAGTTTAAATTATTGAGAAGTAGCCCCGACTGTCCAGGGTACTGAAGTCCAGGTAGTATCTAGTAGGGCCTAAGGAAAAGGCCTCCAAGTCTGTTTAAAAGGCAACGTCCCTTAGGTCAATAGGGAGGAGGTTCAGAGGGGAGAAGCAACAGGGAACAGAACACAAAGACCAGCACCACATTCACTGCCCGGGAGCAGAGTGCCCCCCAGTGGGCACACAGTGCTACACTCCTGGCCTGGCCACTTAGGCCTAACCACGAGGAGGAGCTGGGGAACCGAAAGTTGCCATGTCCCCTAAGCCTTGTCTTGCAGGACAGCGGAGCAAGCCCCCCCCCCAGGCAGCAAACTGCACCATTCAAGACACCCCTCCCACCCCATCTCCCTCAAGAACACCCCTAAGCTGCATAACAGCTTCAGATCAGCTTGTCCAACAACTGCAGACCACTGGTAGATGTAAAAAAATAAAATAAAAAAAAAATTACAGTACATAGTTTTTGTATCCGGCGGTCCTCAGACTGCAAGCTGTCACATTTGGAACTGCTATACATGTTCCAAGACCTCAGCCAGTGACAGCTCTGAGCTGAGATTGTCAGACGGCATTCCAAATCGACTTGGATCATCAGTAATATTCTTCGAAGATGCTCCTCTCAGCCCCTGTAGGCAAGGTGTATAAAGGCTGCATGCCTGGAGATCCTTCGCTGCCTCTCCCGCTGAAGAATAGGCTTTAGGGTCATCTGGAAACTGAATAAGAAGTTTGGCCAGATATGTGGTTCAGAATTTTAAATTATTCACACAGAGGCAAGGGAATAAAGGAATGTAATCTCTTCTCAGTTTCTGTGTCAAACGTGCATAATCGTTGTCAAAAAAATATGCGTTTCCCCATCTAAAATTTTTTTGTTCCAAGCTTTTTGTATAAGGTCATCTCTGGTAGCAAAATTCAAAAAACAGGCCATGATGGAGCGAGGTCTTGCATCAGGGGCTGTTGGTTTTGGGCCAAGCGCTCTGTGAGCCCATTCAATATCTAGGGGGTACTCTGGCCCTAGATCAAGGAGTGAACAGAGGAGGTCATCCAAGAAGGCCACCATATTGCAGCTCTCTTCATTTTCAGGGATACCATATATTCGGAGGTTCTTAGTCTCCCTCGGTTTTCTGCATCCTCTTGCCTTATTGCTGTCTGCAGAACTGAGTGAGCCAGCTCGGTTACGGAAGATTGCAGATATTTGACCTTCGCCGTGGTCGAAGAGATTTGCCTGTCTGCCTCATCAATTCTGGTCTGTAAGACCCCCATATCCGCTCTAAGTCCCTGGATAGAGTCGTGCATCTCCATGCAAAAATCAGATATTGCCTGTAAGATGGTGTCAAGTTTGTCAGGAGATTGTGAGGCAGAAAAGCCTTTTTTGGGGATTTTTTATTTGAGCCACCTTGCTTGGAGCCATTGGGAGACTTTGACGAGGGATCAATTGTTGGGAGAGCTGAGTCGTCCGTCTCCAAATCTACCGCCAGAGCCTGGAATCTATTCCTTGTGAAGTGCGCACAAATGTTACAAAAAGAAAACAATGTCTAAACTTTTGGACCAATCAAGTACTTCCACGGAGACTTATGCCAGTTTTTCAGAGAGTCACATTCTATTAACACCCAGATCATACATAAAAAAATAGAACAAATTCTCATTGGTTTAAAGTACCTATTTCAAAAAATCAAAAATTTTAATGGAATGAATAGCTTGCTACTACTGAGAATCTTTTCAAGGTCAATGACATCCAAATTAGATAAGCTGAACACTCAAGCAGACAAAACCTCTAACTGAAATTATTAATGAATGAGTGTGTTATGGGCATACAATCAAAACTAAAAGCAAAACCTTTAGATTTAATACCACAAATGTCCAAGTTAAAAATTGATAGCATTATATGATAAAAAACCGTACAACAGAAATGTATGTATGGAAATAAGAGGGGAATACGAAAAATGTACCTTGTATGAACAACTGTTTAAAACATTCATACAGAATTAAATATACCTGGAGATATTTTCCAAACTATATTCTCAACCAGTTAACACACTCCATAAACATTAAAACAGTCTGTTATTAGAAGAATGATTGGTGCTGAACGCAGAAGTGCAATGGTTGTGCAACAGAGATGTTACTTTGGCATATGCTCTCTTTGTCCCTGCTACAGAGACTACCACCCTTTTGGGGTACTGTGAAGACACAGGACTCTTTTGATGAAGGTTTCATCCCTAGAGGTGCCACAGGAGTAATGCCCCCTTTTAGCCAATGGTACCATAGGGAAATGTCAAAAGGAAAGAGAGGGAGCGGCTGCGCGAGGAGTTGGCATGCATGGCAGAAACAAAAAGACAAGTATCCAAAGCGTACTGAGTTTTAGTACCAGTCAGTGAGCGGACATGGCTAGCTACAATCTGCCTCACTGAACCACAGGCAATAGCCTTTGCATTTAGTGATCACTGGGCTCCTGATATGAATTGTTAGCCTTGCCATGCCCTCTCACTCACCAGTACTTACACTGAGCATTCCCAAGCATCCCTCTGATGCTTGTTTATTTGCTGTAGTCCTTCGGCGGCTGTGCTGTTGAGGCCACCACCACCTACCTGGCCTTGTGCTCTCCTGCACTTGGTGTGTCTTCTTTGCATTTTGGGGATCCAAGGCTAATTTACTGATTTAGTTGATATTATGCATCATTTTTTACTTCTATTCTTTCTAGTCATAGCTGCCACAACATGCTTTCATTATTGCTAAATTTCTTTGCCTTGATTTTGCTTTCAAAATCCGCTGCTGAATCCATGATACCCACATGGTAACAGTACTTCCATCTGTGTAACTGCAGGCCCTTCATGTGTCTGCCCTTCTGAAGCCAGAAGTCAAGTGTGTATGTCTTACACTGGTGGCTGAAGAGGGCCTCCGTTTCTGCACAGACGTACTGCTGCAATTTTGGTATCATGGATCTTGTGGCACCTGTACTTCTACAGCCAGAGGTCATGCGTATATCTTACACCAATAGATGCAAAAGTGGAGGCCCGTCGAGTGAGTGTATGTCTTACAGTGTCCATGAGTACCTTAGGCAACAGAAGTACTGACCACACAGGGGGCCTGCACTTCTGCAGACAAAAGACTCTTGTAATTTGGAGCTCACGGATTTGCATTTGGTTGCAGGGACCCGTACTTCCATACATAGAAGCAGTGTTGCAATTTGAATATTCTAAATTTCTATCTGCAGTGATAAGTGTGTATGTCTTGCTGTGTGCACGCCGCAGATACAAATCCACGAAGGTAGCACATTAGTGCTACTGCATTTTTGTCATCTGGAAACAGTTGTATGTTTGTCTTACCTTATGACGGCTGTCTGTAGTTGCTTGTGTGGTCTTGTTCTTTTGCTGCTTGGGGGGTGGGGAATGAGGGTTGGAAAATCTGATGCCCCATTTTCCTACTTTTGTGGCACTAAGTTGAACCCTAACTGGTGCATTAACACATTTTTTTGCAAAGAATATTCCTGTATGCATAAGCTTCATTCAGGTAGTGAATTGACACATCACCTGCCAGTAAAACCGGTAACCCCCCCGAAGCTCCTGTAAATGATCAGTCACAGCTCAGTGTTATCCTCCTGGTCAAAAATCACAAAATACGCAACACAAAAAAAAATTACAGATTAGTCCCCCTCCAGCGCAGGCACCAAAACAGTTAATAATTGGTGCTCACTCGTTGCTGTTAACTAATTAAGGCTAAACTACTTGCCTTTCATCAGCAATCAAGAAGCCCTAAATAACTCAGCAGCTGCTGCATTATGATGTTTCCAGGCTATTTCCTCTGAGCCCTCCAAAGGCTTTCCTGTAAACCTTCTACCTAAGTTCACTTCCTCATCTCCCAGGCCATGCAGAAATACGGTGACTATTTCATGCCTCACACACGTAAAGTGGTGCCAGTCAGTCACGAGAAAATTTGGTCAGATCACATTAAGTTGAATCCAGTCAGACAAGATGGACATACAAATTGCAGTGTTAAGGGACTGTTGTGTTTCTCGCATGGAAAGTAGTTACGCTCATAGCACGCTGCTGCTCTACCCCTTTCTAAAATGCAACATTGTGACGTTTTGATAGAACAAAAAATGGGAGTGCTACATCAGCGAGGGGGCTGCAAATAAAACAAAGGGGGCAAGATTAAATCCCTGATACAATACCATAAATGTTGGGCTCCCTTTCTCAAATCTCCCTTCTGTCAAACACAATAAGCCATGTGATGGCTCTTTTAACATTTGCCTGCTTCAGAGCATCCCCCAGTTTCTATCCCCACCCGCAAAATGTTACACAGATGCCCTTGTCCATCTTCATCTGTACTGGGTATTAGCGGGTACAATTTACTCTCTGCCTTTGAGGTGGCGGCACCTGTCCTGTGGAACTCGCTTCCCAGGCCCCTGAGGGAGGCCCCCTCAGTGGAAGCCTTAAAATGAGGTCTGAAGGCGTACCTTTTTAGAGAAGCCTTTGGGGCTTAGTATACTGTTTTATTCCCAAAGTTATTATTAAGCTTTTAAGTCCATCAATTATTTTCCTCATCTGCCTGCATATTGTACAGTGCCCAGAGCCTCAGGGAAAGGGTGTTTTAGAAATGGCACCTTGCTTGCTTGCGTTAAAGTGTTACTGTTTTCGGTCCGTTAGTTCCTAGCTATTAGGGTGCCTCTGCATCATTTCTTTTGCCTTTTATATTTCTGATACTGATCTTCAAAATGTGACATGGACCACAGCCAGTTGTATCAGTTTAGAAGCCATTTGATCCTGTTTATTAGGTATTCGCGATTTGCTCTACTAAAACTAGGCCTGCTGCTTTCTCTTCTCTGATCCCATGTCTGTATTTTGATGCTTTTATCTGTCCATATGCCATTCATAAAGTGTAATAATACTTTCTTTATGTTTGTCTTAGACGTTTTTCAACAAAAATTGATTAACCTGAAAAAATCCTGAAAACAGAAAAAAGTTAGGCTCATAGTTTCTGTCACAGGTATTCTATAGGAATTATCCAGAAAGAAGAAAGTAGGCATAGCTAATCAGTTATGGTTAGTTAGCTAGTTACCATGCATCTAACAGTATATATACATACAGAAACACAGAAACATAGAACATTAGAATTTGACAGTAGGAAAGGACCACTTGGTCCACCCAGTCTGTCCATTTTTCCCTACCTACGGTATCACCGCAGACCCTAATCGGTGTCCAGCTCTTTCTCCCTCCCCCCTTCCTTTCCACTAAGATACCCTTATGCCTATCCCATGTATTCTTGAATCCCACCACTGTTTCCACCTCCACCATCTCCGGTGTAAAGTAGTTCCAGGAGTCCACCACTCTTTCTGTGAAGAAGTACTTCCTCAAATCTCTCTTTAATTTACCCCCCTCCAGCTTCATAGCATGTCCCCTTGTTCTGAAAAATACTTCCCTCCTGCAACCTTATTTGTCCCTGTGAGGTAAAGCTCTCCATCACATCTCCCCTCTCCCTCCTCTCTTCTAAGGCATACATATTCAGTTTTTTTTAGTCTCTCCTCGTAGGGCGAGACCCTGCATCATGCTAGATGCACTCTGGACTGCCTCCACTGTCTATGTTCTTCCATAGATGTGGTCTCCAGTACTGAACACAGCACTCAAGGTGGGGGTCTTACCAGTGATCTATATAGGGGCAACACCACCTTCCTCTTTCTGCTGATGATATACCTCCCTATGCACCCTAGTATCCCACTAGCATCCCCAACTGCCTTGTCACATTGCCTGGCCATTTTAAGTCATCCGATATGATCACACCCAGGTCTCTTTCCTGTTTGGTGGTCATCAAAACCACTCCACCAATCCTGTACTCTGCCCCAGAGTTTCTGTACCCTAAGTGCATTAATTTGCACTTTTTTCGCATTGAAACCCAGCTGCCATACCCTTGACCATGCCTCTAGTTTCCTCAGGTCTCTGCTCATCCTTTCTGCACCCCCACCCCCGCGTGTCCTCCCTGTTGCAGATGTTGGTGTAATCCACAAAGAGGTAGATCTTCCTTCTAGCTCTTCTGCAATGCCACTTATACAGACATCAAAGAGGACCGGTCTCAGCACGGATTCCTGAGGCACCCCGCTAGTCACCTTCCCTTCCTCGGAGTGAACTCTGTTTACCATCACCCTCCGTTGCCTAACCCCTAAACCAATTTCTTTCTCAGTTTACCACCATTGGACCCACTCCTAAGCTACCCAGCTTGCTTATTAGTCTCCTATGTGGAACAGTGTTGAAAGCCTTACTGAAGTCTAGGTAGGTCATGTCCACTGCTCCACCCTGATCTAATTCCTTGATGACGTATCAGATTTTTTTGACATGACTTCCCTCCAGTGAATCCATGATGCCTTGGGTTTTGTAACCTGTTGGATTCAAGATACTCCACGATCCTTTCCTTCAGCAGTGTTTCCATTAATGTTCCCACCATCGATGTCAAGCTAAATGGCCTATAATTGTCACTCTCCTCCCTGCTACCACATTTGTGAAGTGGGACTACATCTGCCCTCTTCCAGTCCTCTGGGACCACTTCTGTTTCCAGCAAGCTGTTAAAAAGGACTGCTAGAGCTGCAGCCAGTACCTCTCTGAGCTCCCCCAATACCCCTGGATGCACTTCATCTGGTCTCACTGTCTTGTTCACTTTCAGATTAGCAAGTCCCTTCAGGACTCTCTCCTCCAAAAAAGAGCTAGTGTCTACTTTGCCCCTCCATAGCTCCTGTTACTTTTTTGTGGCCCCTCTCCTTCTCCTTCCTCTGTCAACACCAAGGAAAAGCATTTGTTCAGGATGTCTGCCTTTTCTGGTCCCCTTCTGCACAGTCCTCCCACCCCCACCACCACCACCAACCCCTTTTTAACCTTATAATCTCTCTCCTGGTCTTCCTCTTTATGCTTACACATCTAAAAAATGTATTGTCCTCTTTTGTTACCACCTAGGCTAGTCTCTCTTCAGCTTGTATCTTCACTTCTTACTGCTTTCCCTGCTTCCCTTGATACACTTCCGTATTCTCCTCCCTCTGTGTCTCCTTATAGCTTCTGAATGCAACCCTTTTAGCCTTTACTTTTCCTCCCACCTCTTTTGACAGCCACAGCAGTCTCTTTTTCCTCTTGCTTTTGTTCACTTGCTTGATGCAGACATTTGTTGCCTTAACTTTACCCCGTTTTAGCTTCACCCACTGTTACTCCACCCCCCCCCCCGTCATCCCCCTTTGCCAGGTCATCCCTGAAGCATTCACCCATCTTTATCAAATCTGCCTTCCTGAAGTCCAGGACCCTCGCCCTACTGTGGTTCAGTTTTGCAGCTGTCCTTATACTGAACCACACTGTACGGTGATCACTGGTCCCCAGGTTGCCGCCTACCTTAACATCTGCAACACCATCCCTATTTGTGAGTACCAGGTTCAGTACTGCCCTATCACATGTGGCTTCACTGACTAGTTGTCTGAGGAATGCCTCCTGCAGTGAATCCAGGATATCGCTGCTTCTACATGAAGCCACAGATGGGAGGCTCCAATTTACATCTGGCAGATTTCAGTCTTCCACCAGCAGCACCTCCCCCATTTCTGCCATTTTGCTAATGGCTTCCACCAGTACGTTATCTGACTCCTCCCCCTGTGCTGGAGGTCAGCAGACCACGCCAGTGTGAACAGTGGCTCCATTCATTACCTCCAGTATGACCCACAGTACCTCTGCCCTCATCGTACGCCCTGTATCTTCATTACTGTTAAGCTTTTCCACACATAAAGGACCACATCCCCTCATTTCCTTCCCACCCTATCTTTCCTGAAGAGAGTACAGACTGGTATGATCATGTCCCAGTCAAGGTTTTCAGTGCACCATGAGTCGGTAAAGGTCACAATATCCAGGCTGGCTTCTGTCATGATGGCTTCTAGGTCCGGAATCTTATTTCCTTGAATTCTAGCATTAGCACACATGGCCTTCTAGATTCTGCTAGCACTCTGCTTGTTAACCCCCCCCTTCTTTCTTTCTTGCCCCTCTCTTGTTAATGCTCCTGATCCCATCCCCCCTTCCATTCTATCTCCCACTTCCTTTATTAATTTGCACCTGGGGGGGGGGGGTTCTTCTCCCATCAGGTCCTCCCTACTCTTTACTTCAGCCTGCTGGGGATGGGGCAGTTACTGAATCCGTTCACCGAGAACTGTGCTTCCCCTCCCGGATGGATGCAGACCACCACCCCTATATAGGCCCTTTTCCATCCAGGTGGACTCCCAGTCTCCAATGTAGCTGAACCTCTCTACTTTGCACCATTCCTTTAACCAAGAGTTGAAACTCTTGGTGAGAGGTCCCTCTCCTCTCCCCTGTTGTAGAAGAGGCAGCACTTTATGGGACGCCACTGAGCATGCTACCTGTCTAAGACCACTCCCCAGCTCCCTATACTCCCTCTGTACTATCTTTGCCTGTTTCTAGCCATACAGATATGTATTTGTGTGAAGATTTTACATATATTTACCGTGCTACCATAGTTAGGGTTGAGGAGCCATTTCTATGTTAAACCCCAAAACTTTGCACTTTAATAACTTTGCAACCGTTTGACAGATTTGGCTGAAATTTGGAATACATGATCAAGAACCATAGGCCTTGGGATCTGCCAAGTTTCGTAGTGGTCGGATATATGGCTGCGGACTTATTAAGCGTGATCTGTGCGCGCGTTTACGCTTTTTCTGGAATTCTACGGTCGCGCCTACAGGTCGTATGGTTTAAGCAACTGGTCCGAAATCTTAGGAAAAAAGGGTCAGTCCCCTAATGTGCCTTTCAAAGATTTCGTGGAAAAATATTAAACGTTCAAAGTTATTCAAAAACAGTTTCCATTATAAGTCAATGGGAAAAGTTAACAAAGTTCAACACTTTCGCAAATGCATTTTTACTTTCAAATGGGCTCTTACTTTCATGAATTTGCCATTTTGTTTTCAGTTGGTGATCAGAAAATGGTTGGCATTTAAATTTGGGACCCTCTAGCAACCTAATTCTTTTTGTATTCACCTAGTCGGACCCTGAGGATGCTTGCATGTCTTTTTATTTTGTGGTAAACACCCCAGAAATATGTTTTTCAAATTTCTGGAAAAAGTACTTTAAGTAATTACTTTCGTGCTCATGAAAGTGTCTTAACGTTTATGTAAAGCTTTCGTAAATTGCGACAGTAGTTTTCCATCTGTGGGACAGTGACTGCGATTCTTTGACACTGCGCTGCAAAAGAACCGTTGGGAGTTTTGGGCTGAAATTTGGAGGGAACGGAGCAGACATCTCACAGATGTGCCTTTCAGTGTTGTTTTGAAAAAATATTACACGGCAAAAGTTACGGCACTCAAAGTTGACGGTTTTCCCATAGGATAACATTACGGCGCCGACGATTACAGAAACTTTGGCACCCTGCTGCAAAATAACGGTTTGGTCTTTTTTTCCTGAAATTTGAGGAAGACAGCAACAGCCCACAGATGTGCCTTTCAGTAGTTTGGTGAAAAATATCACACGGCGGCAAAGTTACGGCACTCCAAAGTTGACAGTTTTTCCCATAGGATAACATTACGGCTTCACGATTAGAAACTTTGGATCCCTGCTGCAAAATAACGGTTTGGTCTTTTTTCCTGAAATTTGAAGGGAAGACAGCCAACAGCCCACAGATGTGCCTTTCAGTGGTTTGGTGAAAAAAACATTACAAGGAGGCAAAGTTATGGCGCTCCGAACTTTTCTTTTTTTCCCATAGGATAACATTATGGCATTCGCCGCGCCTTTCAGGGCCCGTATCTTCGGAAACGGTGCGAGATACGGACTTTTTGTCGGAAAATTTCTTAGCCCCCATTACAAGATTCAAATTAGCCAGGACAGTTGTAAATAATATGACTTTTAAATTTTTTTTCTATGTCGTACGGTTCCTGAGATATAATGTATTTAGTATTCCAAGGTCTCATTTTCTGCGCCGATACTCATTATTATGCATACATTATTTATACTCACTGTCTTTCTCTATGCAGGTTTTGGGGAAAACCAGCCTGTGCGCTTACATTACTGTTACTGTTGCCCTTTCCGCTAAGTGTCTGCACTGCTTCTACTGCTGACGCTCATACCACCACAAAGAACTTTATGCTTTTCATTTGCGCTATGCTTTCTGTTATTTTTGCCATTTCTGTCTACAGTACTGTTTATCTTTCTGTTTCACTTTATGTCACCATGCCCATTGACATTTCTGTTTGCAGGCACCATGTTACTATGTGACAACACATCACGTGGCAGACCATTCCCGTCTACGCCACCATGTGCGTTACCCTTTCTGTTCTCATTCACGCTTGTGTTACCATGTGTGCCACTGTTAGCATTTCTGTTTGCATTGCTGCTCCTGTTACTATGCCACAAGACATCATGTGGCGGGAGCGTGGGGCCCAAATTACATTCAGTATTTCTCAATATCATTCTCAAAAAGAAGGGAAATTAGAGGCAAAAAACTCCGTTTAATGCATTAGTTAGGGTTGTTCCACAGCGACAAAAGTGAGGAAATTCGCTGTTAGGGTTGAAAACCCTAATTCCGAATTCACCCCCCCAGCACCACACACACACACACACACATTCAAGTATGGGGGAGGACCAAGTCAACACAACCAATGACAGACATCCAGCAGCAGGTGACAGAAATAACAAACAATTGTCTAAATGTACTACGAGACATCCCCACCCACCTGACCAGGTACTGCATGCTCAGTGGAGATCAACAGCAAAACTGAGGCCATGTACACCAAACGTACACATCCCTGATTGCAGCTGCACACAGCATACCACACTTAGTAGTTGCATGGCCTTACCTACCGATGCCACATACCAGACCACACCACTTGTGGTGGGCCACCTGAGCAACAGAGTTCAGCAAAACCAAGTACAGGTATAATATCTCTGATTATAACAAGGGTTTGAGTAATGCAGCTTTTTAATTGACTGTAAACATTGTAACAGCCTTATGTTTAGTTTTTATTAACATACATGTAGAGCCTAACCATATGATGAACATGGTTTAATGTTGTTTAAAAAACAGTTTTATTATGATAGCAATAAACCACTCCCAGGTATTATGTTAATGGTCAGTTTATCATTGTCTAGCGACATGTGGCACTCGGCTATGCCTCATTCAACATTAAACCCCTACAGGGTGATTAAAGACCATTTAACATAACTGTTGGTCATGCCTTATTGCTTAATTGTCTTTATGAGTAGATACTCTCCCTCTGCTAGGCACTGCAGCAGCTTTGCAACACAGTGTCCCACCCAGTTACACCATACACTGTCTAGTTCCTGAAGAATGGCTGTGAATATGAACTCATGAAGATGAACAGTGTAACTTGATCGTTACAGTCATCGAAACCCTAGTGTGATTATAACTGAGTCAGTGATAGAGGATAACCCCTGCTGTCCTAGTACACTTACCCCATTGTGAGTTAAATCAATACTAAAAGACATTCTGTTTATATCTACACCATACCTACTTGATTCCTGTTGTACCACAATTAACATAGTTATCACTTTGATAGCATCAGTGACAGAGTGTGCAACCCAAACACCAGGCATACAGCCTGAGTATGAAACAACTGTTAAAAAAAATCACACTGTGTCCATAAGTGGCATAGATCACTCATTGCAACAACAGTAAATGTATTACTATTTGAATAAGTTGGTCATCACAGATGCAATGAGATTGTCTTTATCAGGTACAACATACTCAGTAACTGCCTACAGGAAAATCTATCCTATATACATCCCCGATACAGGTACATCATCATTGTTGGCTCAGTAGTGCTATGATATTTAGAAGTTGCTTGGCCTGATCCATGCAATTACAATGTTTCTTACAAAGAATACTTACTGCATCTTTAGTATTGAAACACACTGAAGGTCTATGTATGTACATCAGCAGTACACCTTCATCAGTAAGAATGCATGTGATACTGGCAGTATAATTTCACAGCGTTGAACAGGCAATGCTTTCCACACGCTTTACATCATCCTCTATGTTGGGCAAACCATTGCAGTAAATGTACTACTATGTAAATCACCTACTAAATGTATCACTACTTTTATCTTGAGCATGCTAGTGTCTTGTAGTTAATTTATGTGCTTCTCTTAATTAATGTATACTCACTAGTGTTAAAACCTTTCTACAACTGTCATCATGCACCTTCAGCATTTATATTGAATAACGCACGGTACCAGTTGTGGTGTGGGTGGCATCGGGTAGGTAAGGCCATGCAACTACTACAAGTGTGGTAATGCTAGTGTGCAGCTGCAATCAGGGATGTCACGCTTGGTGTACATGGCCTCAGTTTTGCTGTTGATCTCCACTGAGCATGCAGTACCTGGTCAGGTGGGTGGGGATGTCTCTTAGTACATTTAGACAATTGTTTGTTATTTCTGTCACCTGCTGCTGGGTGTCTGTCATTGTTGTGTTGACTTGGTCCTCCCCCATACTTGAATATGTGTGTGTGTGTGGTGCTGGTGAATTCGGAGTTAGGGTTTTCAACCCTAACAGCGAATTTCCTCACTTTTGTCGCTGTGGAACAACCCTAACTAATGCATTAAACGGAGTTTTTTGCCTCTAAGAGAGAGAGAGAGAGAGACATATCTGTATGACAGAAGAGAGCAAAAGCAGGAGGGAAAAAGATCATTATGGAATGAGCAGGGACCTTAGAAAACTCAAGGAGTGGTCGAGGGCATGGCAGCTGGGGTTCAATGACAAGAAATACAAAATCATGCACCTAGGGCATAGAAACCAAGGAAGTGAGTATAAATTGGGGGGGGGGGAGGAGCGGGAGTACTAACAGACAGAGACATTGGGGTTATCCTGTATGATGATCTCAACATGGCAAGGCAATGAGCTGGGCCAGTGGGATGCTGTGATGAACAGGAAGAGGTATCACCAGCAAGAGGAGGGAGGCAGTGTTACCACTTTATCGGTCACTGGTGAGACCCCACCTGGAGTACTGGGGCAACTAAAATGATGTAGGGCACACAGGGGTTGCATCAAAAACCCTAAGGGCAGAGACTGAGGGATCTCAACATGTACACCCTAGAAGAGAAGGGGGGGCAAGACAGAGATCTACAAGTACCTCACTGGCATGAACAGGGTACAGGAAGGGGGTCTATTTCAAAAAAGGAAGTACACCAGGACAAGAGGGCACAAAGAACCTGGAAGTGAGATGTAAGGAAGTACTACTTCACTGAAAGAATGGTGCATGCCTGAAACAATCTGCCAGCAGAGGTGGTGGGAAAAAACACAGTGAAGGGCTTCAAACATGCATGGGACAGGCTTAAAGGAATACATGTAAATATGAAGGAAGGGTCAACAGAGACCAGGTAGGGTCACTGGAGACAGAATAGGCAGGGTAAATCTGGGCAGATTGGGTGGGCCAGTAGGTCCTTTTCTGCTGAAAATTTATATGTTACAGGTAGGATTAACAAGGGCAGAGTCCCAAAAACAGACATGCTTGGGCAAACTGGATGTGCTGCGAGGCCTTTATCTGCCATCATGTTCTATGTTTCTTTGTATATTATGTGGATAAGGCCAAAAATCAACAAAATGACACCCATTTTCTAAGTGTAATAATTTACAGTGAGGCAAAGGCCCACCTGCGCAGCAGTAGTGCTACCGCTTGCAGCGCTGGTGACCCCGGGTTGGGATCAAACTCAGGGCATCAGAAGATTGACAGGGGAGGAGAACTGAGTATCCTATGGACTGCTCTCCTCCTCCAGGGAAGAAGTTGTCTGATTTTGGGCAAACAGCTGGCCCCTAGCAGACGCTGGGGAAGGGGGGAGCAGTTTGAGACTACCTGAGAGTTAAGGGGTGTGGCAGACATCGACGTGCAGAAGTGGGTGGTGGTGTGCATCATAACATCATTGCACACTGTGCCCCCCTGGGAGAAATAGCCTGTGGCATAAAGATGCTGGACAGCCGTAGGCCTCGCACTCAACAAGCCCGGCCCACCAGCAAAACCAGATCCGGATCGACCGCCATCGGGGTGGGGTGGGGATATGGAGTAGGTCCTGGGGGGAGACAGTGGGCGGTATGTCACGGTGAATGTAAGGGTGAAGGACTGGGGTGTCTGGGGGATGGCAGCCAACTGTAGAGGAGAGGAGAGGAGAAAAAGAAGACAAAGAAAAAATTCACAGTAAGGCATTGCTGAGGTACTCAGTACAAACTGTTTTTTTATCAAACTGGCTGGCTTAGCCATATAATATATAAAACAAAACAAAGTATTATAAATTGTGAGTTCTGAGGTAATAATTCAATCTCTAAGTTTATGGAACAAGTAAACCACCTGGGCCCAATTTTAAAAGGGCAAACTATGGCGCAAGGTGCCTTCACCAAATGGCTTTGACGCAAGTGGCACTCTGTGTCAAAGTCTGCGGCACTCATGATTTTCAAATGCAGGCTGCATTGAAATTGGGATGCCTTGCACCCAAGCTGCCCTGCTCCACCCTTGGAGCAAAAGCACTCTTGTGCCAGATCGCAAGGGGGCTTGTGCTACAGTGGGGCTGCACATCTCCTTTTTTGCAATTTTGCAAGCCCTGCCATGGACGCAACGGGAGACTCTGCTTAGACCAGCCAGGAAGTGGTCTAAGTGCCCTGCGCCACTGTGGGAGAATGTGCCAATGGGGGGGGGGGACCTGGGAGGAGGAGTCCAGGGGCAGAAGGAGCATGGGGGGTGCCCTAGAGGGTGTCGGGGGTGGGGATGGCAGAATAACAGGATGGTGATGCGGCACCCGGTGGGGGTGCCTTTTACAATGTCAGGCAGCCGATCAGCTTGGACCACTTCATGGAGGGTTGGCAGGAAGGGAAAGTGACACAGCCCAGGCCCCTGCCCCAGAGGTGCCAAGATCCTGAACCCTCTAGGTGGGAGGTAGCCTGCCAAAATGCGGGGGGGGGGCTGGGTACCAGGGGACTGTTGCAGTGTCCAGAGAATGTTCCCCTCCACAGCTGTCATCCCTCACCCTGCAGTTAATGCTTCCCACATACAGGGTTGGGGATCATGGCACCCATGGGGCAGGTGCCAGGGCTTTGTCCACCTGAGGCCATGTCACTTTCCCTCGTTACCAACCCTCCATGAAGCAGTCTGAACCGATCAGCTGCCTGGCATTGTAAAAGATACCCTTCTGGGTGCCACATAACCACCCAGCTATTCTGCCATCTCCCCGATGCCCCCTAGGGCACCCCCAAGCTCTTTCTGCCCCCGTCCCTCTTCTGAATGCATAGTCACCCCCTCTCCCCACCTTTTTGGCCCCTCCAGTGTTGCACTGGGCAGGGGGTTCAGATCCCAGTGGCAATCCCAGCAGGTATGCCAAATCTTTGGCACAAGTCTGTAGCTGCGGTAACTCCTGGGTCTAGGGACCCCCCTTTTATAAAACTGGACACAGGGTCCCTGACACATCCGGAGTTTGCTGCAGCCCTAGAGCAACGCAGCTTGCATCATTCTAAGGGCTGTTTTAAAACTGGGCTCCTTGAGCTTCAATTTCATGGGTTTTCATGTTCCATAAACCTCTTGACTAAATTATAACATTGCAACTTTGTGACTTATTTTTTATTTTACAGTTTTTGGCCAGGAAATATACACTAAGCTGAGGCTCGTTTCCAGGTGCATCCTGGAAACACAAGGAAGTTAAGTGACTTGCTCATGGTCAAACCGTATACGAGTGGTGGCTGTGGGATTCAAACCCAGTTTGCAGTTCAGTGTCCTTAACCACTATGCTATACTACCTCCCAAACTCACAGATCATGGCCATTCATTCCACCGTATATTGAAGGCTTCTGAGACTGTGAAAAACCTTTTTGAAAAGTAATTATACAATGTTTTAACAATGGGGTGAATCCTCTTTGTTGAAATGCCTACACTTGTGGTATACAGGTTAACGTGCCAAATACTAGTAGTCATTTTTTGTTTGTTTTGTTTTCCTTGTTTCATAGAGGCAAAAAATAAAGCCCTTTGGCCGGCCCGGTGGCGCAGAGGGCTGAGGCGTTGAACGCCACACCTCGCTCCACGCCGGCGACCCGGGTTCGGAAGCGGACTTGGGTAGCCGTTGGGTCGGCCGGGGGGAGCTAGGCTTGAGCGTCCGACGACAGCTCGCCTACTCCGGGGTGGGATTTGGCCGCATTCCGGCACTTATGCGACCCCGAGCGGAGGCTCGAGGAAGTGCAAGTCCTTGCAGGGATTGGCCAGGTGGCCGTTGAGCAGAGCGGACGTCGACGTATGCATCATGACGTCAGGGGGGGATCGCAGTCTGCTCGGGGAGGGAGAAAACGGAAAAGAGCCTGCCTCGTCCGGGAGGAAGTGAGGACCGGGGCGTGCCCGACGATTGCCCACGCCCTACTCGACAGTCCACGGGGCCGATTTAAACTCTAAGTTACGGGTTGTCCCCACTGGCCCCGCCTGGGTAAGTCATGGCCCATGGGGGCCTGTGGACTGTTCATGTAGGGTTGCGGGTAGTGGGATGTTCGCGGGTCATCGCCGAAGTGTCAGAGGAGGCAGGCTGAGGGAAGGAGGATAAATTACAATTTCAAAAAAAATAAAGCCCTTTTGCTAGAGTACTTACAGTGACTAGAAAAGAAGTATAAATGAAGGGCTGCCAATAAAACAAAAGGGTTGATCTAAATGTACCTAAAATATCCTAAATGCTGAAAACAGAAAAAGAGTCAGTGTTTTAACCATGTCATTGTCAGGCATTATCAAGAAAAGGAAAAAGTAAGCACAGTTCTACTGTTTAGCATTCATGTGCCAAATACTAGTAGCCAAGCTTCAAGTTTTAAGTTTTTTTATGTTGCCCTTGTGTCTGTATAAACAAAAGAGTAATGCACATGCTCAAAGTATTTTGCAAACAGGGCTAACTACTAGCACTGAGGAGTCATAGTGGAAAATAGAAGAGAATAAGCAGGAACAACATGGCATACATATTTCTACTATTCAGGTCACCCTTACTGCCCTTTACTCCCTCAACTTGCATAAATCCAGTCCTGACAGACTGGATATTAAACTACTCCAAATCTCTGCACCTGCTATAGCACAACCACTGACTGAGCTACTCAACCTCTCCTCTCTCAGTGCTGTCCCTCAGTACTGGAAGTTGGTCAAAGTTCTTTCACTCTACAAGGGGCAGGGATCCTTTCTCCCCGGGTAACTTCTGACCAAGCTCCCTCCTCTTCCCTCATATCTTCCTTTACTAAACTGCAAGAGACGTTTATACAAAAACATAGAATCTGATGACAGATTAAGGACTGCTTGGCTCACCTAGTCTGCCCAATCTCCCTACCTACTGTAACACTGCAGACCCTACTTGATCTCTGACTTTATACCCCCTTTCCGTACCACTAAGTTTCCTTTATGCCTATCCCATGCATTCTTGAACCCCATATATATAATACACGAGACTCCCAGATTTTTCTGCCCTTCACCAATTTCCTCTCCCATTCCAGTCTGACTTCTGAAAGTATCCCTCCACTGTCTCCTCCCTGTTGCATGCAACTGAACTTTACAGGAATGGATCAGGAGCATACTGCAGCTGCCATTTTCTTTGATCTGGCCGAGGCCTTTGACTTGGTGTCCCACCCTCTACTCCTGGACAAGCTGAGTGCTACCAGCCTCTCAGCTGCTGCCACAGACTGGTTCCATTCTTACCTCTTTGGCTACCTGCAGTCAGTACAGGTTGGTAGTACCCTGTCACCTCTACTTCCCATCCAGGCCAGGGTTCCACAAGGCTCAATCCTGAGGCCCATACTGTTCTCCATCTTCCTTAACGACCTCCCCTCAGCCTGTGCCAACTTGTATATCCACATGTATGCAGATGACACAGTCATTTACATCTCCGATCCCTACACTACAGCTGTGGAATATCTGCTCCAGCAAAACTTCTACAATGTCCAGTGCTGATTTCAATCTAAGCAACTCCGGGTCAATACAAAACAAACTGCCCGTGATCTTTGGCACCAACCAAAAACTGGCCAGACTCCCAACTCTGCCTGTCTTTTCCACCTTGGATGGCACCCCTCTTGAAATGGTTCATTGGTTCATTTATTCAAATACCTTGGTGTTTGGTTAGACAGCAAATTTGGCTTCTCTGCCTACAATGATGCCATTCATGCCACGCTCCTCCCTAAATTTGGTGCTGTGTATCGCATTAAAGACTGTCTGTCGCTGCAGCTACGCCGTGAGCTTGTCACCAAAATGGTGCTCCTGGTCTTTGACTATACAGACATGGTCTATGTAGGGTTACCACCTTTTAAGCAGCCCAAAGTGGGACATTTCTTACTGAAACATGATTTTTTGCAGGACAGTACGTAACCTCGACCAATACAACAGTCTTGTTTTCCCTATATAATCACAATTAAGGCTAAGTATTGTAGTTTCTTAGTTGCTTCTATTGTTTCGTATCATTTTAAGGTATTGTAGTTAAGTTATTGTAGTTTTCTAGAACATTTAGTGGAAAGTTAGAAAATATTTTTTCTACTATAAAATCAGGACATTTGGTATTTTTCATGGTTTTTTTTGCAGGACACAGCTGCCCAAATCAGGACTGTCCTGCGAAAATCAGGACAGGTGGTAACCGTAGGTCTATGGCACCGCTCTCTCTACCTTCCTGGCCACACTGGAGACCCTCTGCATGCCTTCTGTCATTTTGTCACCAACTCCCCCTCTTGTATCTACCAGTGCTTACTCTACTTGTCCTTATCCATTCTTCCCCAACCTTCACGTCACCAGAACTATTTGCCTCATTCATATCCAAATACTGATTTGGGTCCCTTCCCTCTTAGCTCTCCTCACGCCTCTCCTACATTCTCTCTGCCTCCTGCTCCCTCCACTCCAGGGATCTTCACACTTTTGCCATTCCTCATCTCTGCTCCTCTGCTCAGCAACCAGCCTTTTCCTATCATCTCTCATCACTCGGGAACCTACTCCCATCCTCTGTTTCCCTCAGGTGCCAGCTGAAACTCCTTTCCTCCCCCCGCTCCTGTTTCTCCCATCTGACTGCTCCTCTTACATTTGCTTACTACCCCGTCGTAGGTGTGACTGATTTGCCTGATTTTGCTGCTTGCTCCTCCTTTCCCACAGGTCACACCTGGAAATGAACCATGGCTCAACGTGCCTTTCCCAATTACCAATTTTCAAATTTCAGTTTTGGGTCCGTTCTCTTCAACATCTACATCAGTGATATTGTGGAGGGTTTGAGGGGGAGGGTGTGCCTATATGCTGATGATACGAAAATATGCAATAGGGTGGACACCCTGGGGGGGTGGATGACATAAGGGAGGACTTAAAGACACTCGAGAAATGGTCTGGGACGTGGCAGCTGAAATTTAATGCCAAGAAGTGCGCTGTGATGCACTTGGAGAGTAGGAACAGAAGGGTACACCCAAGGTGGTGAGGAAATCAAAGTAACAGAACAGGAGAGGGATTTGGGGATCATAGTCTCCTCAAACCTTAAGGCAGAAATCCAATGTAGCAGGGTGGAGGGAAAGACCAATGGAATGTTGACATGCACAGGCAGACCCATTACTAGCAGAAGGAGGGAGGTATTAATGCCCCTTTACAAAGCCATGGTGAAGCCGCACCTGAAGTATGGGGTTCAGTTCTGGAGGCCACATCTCCGCAAGTATATAAATGCATTGGAGAGGGTTCAGAGAAGGGCAACCAAGATGGTGCAGGGTATGCAGGGAAAGACATAGGAACAGAGGTGTAATGAGATGGATCGGTACATGCTGGAGACAAGGAGGGAAAGGGGAGACATGATTAAAACTTTTAAATACGTAAAGGGGCTCAATAAAGTGGGAGAAGAGGGTTTACTTAAGAGGAAGAAGGGGGTCAGAACTAGGGGTCACAGCCTCGAACTACAAGGACAAAGATACAAGGGCAATGTGAGAGGGCATTTCTTCACAGAGAGGGTGGTGGAGCCCTGGAACAGACTACCAGATGGAGTGGTAGGGGCTAAATCGGTGGAAGAATTCAAGAGGGCATGGGACAAGCATAAGGGGCTAAGTATCGGGAGGAGGGTGGGGGCTGGCAGGGAGGGGGAGGTGTATGGGGAAAAAAGGGTCAGACTACCTATACATGGGCAGGTATGGTCTGCCATCAAGATTCTATGATTCTATGAATTTGCAGTGTTCACAGAAATGCAAGGTGCAGTGTTCCACAAGTTAACAGACTAACTTGAGGTACAGACTTCAGTGAGATCCTACCACCACAAGTTGGGGTATGCATGTCAACTGCAAGCCAGGCACATGGCCTAGAGGAAGGCATTTCTGTTTACCCTGAAAGGTACATGGGTTCATGCCCCATGATCAGGATTCTAGTTGAGCTGCCGGAGGTTAACTGCAGTCCCCAGCAACATGCAATACCTCCCGGGAGCTTTTGTAGTAACCACGACTACAAGATTCCCCCTGCTGGCCAATGGGGTGGATATACAGGGCAGTACACGCTTTCTAGAAAGCCATGTCCCTCAACATCAGGTAAAGTTACTGGCATGAATCACAGAGGCAGTCCATGGCTCACTCATCAAGCCAATGACACATGCAGATGATCAATGGTCTGGGTGACTTGCCTTACAAGAGTAGGCTGAGGGAACTGAATGTGTACTCACTGGAGGAGAGGAGAGATATGATTGAAACCTTCAAGTACATGAAAAGAATAAACAAACCTTGTAAGAAGGGGCTTTTCAAACTAAGGGAGGGGAGGGACATCCGAGGTCATGATATGAGATTGGAGTGGGGAAAGTTCAGGAGTGAGATGAGGAGACACTGTTTTTATGGAGAGGATGGTGGCCAGGTGGAAAGCGTTGCTGGCAGAGGTGGTATCCAGTAGAACAGTGGACAGCTTCAAAAGGGGATGGGACAGGGCAAGAGGGAGGGGCAAGGAGGGAGGGGCAGCTGCAGAATAAGGGCTGCAAACTGCACTATCAGGCAGACTTGGTAGACCATAAAGGCCTTTTTCTGCTAGTAATTTTCAAATGTGGGACTGATGCCGGATTGTCACCCCACATTTTTTTTTCCCTCTAACTCTTTTACTGCTCCCTGATCTCGGGGAACTCTCTCCGGCTGCCCCGCTCGCCGCTAACTCTACCTCCCTATTTGAAGCCTCTCTCACCAGGCTCACCCAGATCGGCATATCCCCCACCTCTGAACTACCCGAGGTGGGGCCGCCATTGCCCTGGTGCTCTATCTAGAATCTAACCCACCGGTCAGGGTCTGGGAGGGGAACCCTGGTCAAGGAGCCCGACCATGGAAATGCGGTCTTCGGCCCTGGTGGAGCCTTCACCTATCCTCATGATGGGATTTTTCTGTGCTTGGTTGTGGTCCCCCGGAGCCTGGATGTGCAATGACGTCCGCAGACGTCCACCACAGCTCCGCATGTTCCTTGCAATGCCTCTGACTGCCGTCAGAAGCCGCCCAGGAGTGATGCTTCCCCTGCAGCCCTCCCCAGGAAGGGAGAGCTGTCCTCCGGATGCTCAATCCCTTCCCTCCCCTGCCAACCCCTGATGACCCGAGTCCATTCCCAAACCCGGGTTGCTGGCGTGGCGCAAGGTGTGGCATCCAGCGCCTCAACCCTCAGTGCCACTGGGCTGGACTTGTCACCCCTCCTGTCATGCTGATCTTTGTCTCTCACAGGGTTCCTGTCATGAGGTTTATAAGATGGTGAGTCGGGGAGAGCACATTCAGAAACCAGCTTGCAGCAGAGAAATAAGGAGGCAGAAGGGAAGTGAGAGGCAGTGAGGGAGCAGAATGGGATGTAGATGCAGCACAGTGTTTAGTGCTCTTGACACATCAGGCAAGGGCAGTCACTCTGAAATCGTTGGCCGGGAAACAGTGAGGATAAGAAACCAGAGGAACAGTTTTCAGTGTCCTTATGCAGATAAGCCAGCACTTGGTGCTGAAACAATGTTTAACACAGGCAGGGCCCCAGTACAGCAATGACTTAACATAATAACATTTTTGAAACAGGAAAATGTCATTAGAGCTAACAAGTCAGTCTTTTTGTTTATTTTCCTTAACTTCATATTCCTGCATTTCCTTTCAAGGAATTATCTTGAATACATCAATCCCCTTTGCTTTAGTTACCGTCCCTGGTAATGTTTTCCATATGGTAAAACCCTTAGCGTGACGTTTTGTTTAAATTCCCTAATTGCTCCTTTCAAATTTTTAAATTATGTTCTTTTGTATCTTCATTTCACAATTTATTTACCCAAGGTAGCGCAACCAAGACAAAATATCTCATCTTCTTTGAGGTCACTCTTTGACCAAATTGTGCAGCTTGGAGGACTGAAGTGCACAGAGGTCATGTGACTTCCTAAAGGTTGCAGAGTAAGCCAGTAGTAGTAGTTGTGGGATTTGAACCTATGGTCTCCAGTTTTACAGTTCAGTGCTCTAGCCACTGATTTTCCATTATAAAGAGTCTGAATCAGCTTTAAGAAGCCCCTCCATAATTTTAACAACACTGGTAACTTGGTTTACAAATGTAACAACCTGAAAAGGGGGAAGAGGTTGTCAGTAGGGGAAGGAGGTTGTTTACCTTGTGTGTCCAAGCTAAGACAGAGACTCTGGTGCCAGGTCTCTAGGGTATAGCTTGGTGGGAAGAGTTAATGAATAAAAAGTGCATCAGGGTAGAACAGCCTTTAGTCAGCTGAAAGCAGGCTGAGGGAGAAGACAAAAAGAGAGAGAGAGAGAGAGAGAGACAAGAAAGGAGCAGTCCTTCAGGTCTGCAGAAATTTAGAAGAAGCCTGGCTTTGTTTCTTCATTGGGCATCACTATACAGTATAAGAACCAATATGTGGTAAGATCATTGGGAGTGCGAGGCAACCCCAGTGGGACGTCCATTCCAAAGGAAACAACTCGGCGCACAGCTGACCAGTGGTGGTTTTCTTGGAAGACATTGTGGGAGACCCTAGTGGGAAGCAATCTCAGAGAAGTGCCTGTGCAGAAGTTTATGAACCCGAAGATATCAGGTGAAACTCTATCAGTAAGCAAAGACTGCCAGACAGGCAGGAGACTCATCTTCAGGAAATGAGGTGACCTGGGGCAGTGGGCTGCTCAGTACAAATCCTACTGTTCAGCTCCTCGGTCGTTACGGCCCACAAGTGCATGGCAGTTGCCATGGTTCAATATTACACTTGTGTGTGTTTATGCTAGCCAAATCGGTCCAAACATGTGCTAGGTCAGGGGAGTGTCAATGGGTGGCCATGCAGGCAGGCAGGCAGGCACCCCCAATTACTTCACCTTGTAAATCTAAACAACATGGGAACATGAAAATCTGTGTCTCACACCTCCATGGAGAGGCAGTGCTGACAGAATGAGGAAAATGGATAAGATAGCACTAGGCATGTATCTGTTTAAACTGCAAACCACCCAATTAGGACAATGAGGAGTGGAACTTATGCATATAGTTAAGAACAGTTTAATAAATCTGAGAAAAAGGATTCTCACATTTTTTACTCTTGTAAATAGGAAATGAACAGGGAGTGTCAAGGTGTAAGCACACAAGGCACAGCAAGCTACATTACAGGGATGAAAGGGAAATCATTGTGGCGTGACTGGGTTACCATGCATCTCAGCAGTTGGCTGCATTTAGATATAGGCCATACCAAGACCAACCTGAACTCGGGGCTGGGATTTAGCTTGGGCCAATGGAGGGAGAACTGTATACTTCTCTGAAAGAGGAGTAGGAACAGCACATTTCTCTGGAAGAGGAACAGGACATGAACATTGCTCTGAAAGAGGAATGGGACTTGTAAAAAGATCTGATAAGAGGATTGATATGCCCAAAAGCATAATCCAACAAACTGTGATCTCTGGATCCTTAATTGAACTTGTACAGTTTAAATTTCTTTACGGCTTTTGTGCTCAAAGACTCTGATGTCTGTGGCCATTTTAATGAGCATTAAGTGAGTCTCGGGATGTCCAGGTGAAGCTCCAGCCTGTACAAGGTTAATAGAAATAAAATGGCTTGGCTGCTGGTGAGCATAAAATACCCCATGACATGGGATATTTCCTAGGCTATGCCCACCCTCTCCCAGGATAAAGGGGGAAGCAGAAAAGTTATAATGTGGAGGCTCATCTCGGATATGTGGGAAGACTATGCAACATTTGAGACTGAGGATAGGATAGTCCCAGGATCTGAATACAGGCCTTGGAATCATGTGAACAGAATGGAAAATGAGACCACTGAATTCTGTATGAGCTGCAGAAGAAAATGGCTGTCTGGCACTACAGTGGGAAGTGCATGAAAACAGTGTGTGTATGTAACAACCCACACATGTTCAAGGACATCTGCACAGAAACAAATCAGTGGTCCTTTATTGGGGTGGGGGGGGGAATGCCAAACCCCAATGAACACCATCCAGAAGAGTGTTTGTATACATGATTTCATGAGTGGAACACCACCTAGGGGCCTGTTCTAAAGAAAAATTAAGACCGTTGTTGCTGAGCAAGTGGAGCAGCCACTGTTACCATCACGTCGCAGAGGCATCATGTTCAGGAGAGAACTAGTATAGTAGAGGTAAGTCGGTCCCCCATTGACATGGTGTGGGTGGAAAGGTACTGGCAATCCCTGTGATGACTCAAGTGGCACTTGAATGCTGAGCCAGTGGAAATGTAGACAGATGTCCCATTACCAACATCATCTGTGAGTGATGCAGACTATGAAGGCAAGTGTTGTTGCCCAGCATGCATATGGACCCCTTGTTGTAAGAAGTGTGGAAAATAACAGTTATGTACTTACCGTAACAATAGATCTTCAAAAGAATATCTTTCATCAAACTGCACCCATGGAACTATAAGATGTCAGGTGCTAGTACCACACAGAAGCTTTTGCAAGCAGTCCACCAGGGGCCACCCATGACATGTCAGACATCGGCTGCTACATAAACATGGGCAGCCTCTTCCCTCCTCAGTTCTCCGCTGAGATCATGCTCAGAGAACCTTTCTGTAGGGAACTAGGAGAACCTAGGGTCTGCCAACCAAGCAAGACAGACTGCTATAGGTAAACCATCATGGAGAGGAGACAGCAATAATTAGAGTCTCAGGACCTGTGAGGGCAAAGGAGGGTGGGATGGCACGGCCTAATGAAAGAGAGTCTCTCAAAGATCTACTGTTATGGTAAGTATGTTACTGTTCTATCTTCTTCGAGTAATGAGTACCAAGCAGTAGTGTCCATAGAACAGTCTGGGTGGTTCTACATGATAAGGGCGATCGCCGACGGTGAAGTCAGACTGCCGAAAATCAATTTGCACTCTGACTCCCCAGCGCCACAACAAAACATCACAGGGGACTTGTTTTTTACGTTTTTGCAGGGGCTGTGCCCTCCACCCCGCACCCCCTACTGCTAGGATTCTCAACTACAGGGGTGTATGTGGGGGGAACATAAAAAAAAATTAAATTAGGTCTGGGCAGCAAAAACGAACCTGCAACGGACCCAAACCCTAGCACCCTAACTACCAAGTCACCAGTGACCGCTACACCTTGGTGCCGGCTCGGCAGCTACCCGCAGCACCACCCTCACATCCCTTACCACCCTGCGCAGCGTGTGTGTACATGTAAGCGACTTCTACAGGTCGCCACCCCACCCCCAATCCAGTTGCTTTCCTCATCGGTAGCCCCTCGGGATAGCGCGCCACAATTGAGTCGTCCTTTAGCGGGTTACTCAGTGCAGTTGCCCACATCACAGAGCTACCATCTGGGTGGCTGAAGCCTACAGACCTAAGAAACTAGGCCCTGAAGCTCAGCTAGGCCAAAGCCAGCCTTTTTTCAAGACGCAATGTCCAGACTACAGCATTTAGTGAAAGTGTGGACAGTACTCCAGGTGGCAGCTACACAGATATCCACAGAAGACACATTTTTGAAACAGGCAACTTATGTGGCCATGCCACTGGTTGATGACCACAAATAATCCCAGGAAGTTCCTCACCGTATTTCTTGCATCAGAAAGAAATACAGTTTGTTAGCCATTTAGACAGGCACTGTTTAGAAACCGGGGCACCCTCTTTCCCAGGGGAGAATGAAACAAAAAGCTGTGAGGACTTTCTGCAGTCCTTCATGAAGTGTATATAGCACCTGAGTATTCTGTTGCAGACCTGGACCACTCCCACAACCCTGTACTTAGTGCAGCATATGGTACACAGGCATTTATTCATGAAGTGGAGAAGGCAGTCAGAATAGCAAAGGCCCAAACTGAGGAAAAAATACCCAACTCAGTTAAGAAGGGGGATAAAACCTTTTATAGGTATATTAGGGAGCATAGAAAGGTTAAGGGAGGAATAGTGAAGATTAATAAAGGAGAGGGGAGGTGGGCAGAGGGAAACAGTGAAAAGGCAGAGACACTGAATGAATACTTTTGCTCAGTATTCACAAAAGAAGATGAGGAGGAGTTGCCTAAACCAGACAATAGAAGCACTCTGGGTAGGGGGGGTTGACATCAGTCCATTTACAGAAGAAAGAGTCCTGAAAGAACTCCTAAAACTCAAGGTGGACAAAGCAATGGGGCCTGATGGGATTCACCCCAGAATCCTAAAAGAACTAAGGGAGACCCTTGTGACACCACTGACCACACTTTTTAACAAATCATGGGAGGATGGGGTGGTACCTAAGGACTGGAGGAGGGCAGATGTGATTCGCCTTCACAAAAGTGGGAGCAAGGCAGAAGCAGGAAACTACATACCTGTAAGTTTGACCTCAGTGGTAGGGAAAATGATGGAATCACTTCTGAAAGAAAAAACTGTTCAGTACCTAGAGGCTAGCGGGCACGGACCCAAAGCAGCATGGATTTACAGCAGGAAGGTCATGTCAGGCGATCTAATTGATTTCTTTGACTGGGTGACCAAAGTAATAGACCAGGAGGGCTGTGGATATGGCCTACCTAGGCTTTAGCAAGGCATTTACCACAGTCCCGCACAAAGACTAATAACTGGTTAGCCAGCCTGGGAGTGTGTTCCAGGTGGTAGCCTGGGTAGCAAACTGGCTGCACAACAGGACACAGAAGGTAATAGTGAATGGAACACATTCTCAAGAAAGGGGTTACTAGTGGAGCACCTCAGAGTTCAGTACTGGTCAGTCCCTACATCTTTATAGGTGACATTGCAGAGGATCTGAGGAAAAGTATGCCTCTTTGCAGATGACACAAAGATCTGTAACAGAGTTGATGCACAAGGAGGGTAGAAAGGACAAGAAGGGACTTGACAAGGTTGGAGGAATGGTCAGACATATGGCAACTTAGATTCAATGCAAAGAAGTGCAAGTAATGCACCTGGGAAACAAAAACCCAGGAGAAGAATACACAATAGCAGGGGAGGTACTAACAACAACAAAAATGGAAAGGGACTTGGGGGTAGTCATATCAGATGACCTAAAGGTGGGTAAGCAATGTCAAAAGTCAGTAAGGACAGCCAGTGGGATACTGGGATGCACAGGAAAGGGCATCACAAGTAGAAAAAGGGAAGTGGTTATCCCTCTGTACAGACAGTTGGTGAGACCCCATCTGGAATACTGTGTGCAGTTTTGGAGACCCCATCTACGCAAGGACATAGACAGGATGGAAGCAGTCCAGAGGACGGCAACTAAAATGGTGCAAGGTCTGCATCAGAAACCATATGAAGAGAGATTGAGAGAGCTTAATATGTATATCCTTGATGAAAGGAGGGACAAGGGGGACATGATAGAAACTTTCAAGTACCTCAAGGGAATCAACAAAATCCAGGAGGGTAGCATCTTTCAGAAAAAGAGATGTGTAAGAACAAGGGGACACAATTTAAAGCTAGAGGGGGATGGCTCAGGGGTAATGTGAGGAAATGTTTTTTCACAGAGAGAGTGGTGGATGCATGGAACCGCCTTCCTGGGTAGGTAGTTGGGTCTAAAACAGTGGGGGAATTCAAACATGCATGGGACAGACATAAGGCAATTGTAGTGGGGGGTTGCAGGAAGTAGGCTGTTGGTTAACTAGAATCTGTAGCTTATCCAATAGGAAGGGAAATGGGCAGACTGGGTGGGCCAAGTGATCCTTATCTGCCATCAAAGTCTATGTTTCTATGTTGATATACTTATAATGTAGTACTATGTAATGCATGTGCATATGATTGTAGCATGGACTGGTGGTATACACCAGATCCAAACAGGGCTATGTGCTGGTAACCTCTGGTTCTGATAGTATTAACAGTGCTTTATGCAGGCCTTATCCTCATGGTGCAGTTTTCATTTTTCTTCTGCTATGCAGCTGTTTATTATTGTGCAAGCTAAACAGCCTTGTATTGCTACCCAGAACTAGTTTCCGCTAGCTTTACTTTTATCAGTGTGTACGTGCAGAACAAGTAATGATCCAACTTTCCTCTGTGCTGACCTACTACAAATAGGATTATTGTATTTTGTGATTTAACCTTATTTGGCAGGCTGGTTACCTAGTAACGTGCTTTGCTTATCTATGGTATAAGAATGTCTGTAAGATTGTTTTTCACTGAGTTTGCAAGACATCATGATGTTTGGAGGTTTCTGAACTTCCAGCAGGTACGCTGTTTTTCTGTATTTTCTGGAATAAACTTTCCCTTGTGATATCTGGGCTTCTGTGTCATGTTTTCGCAACAGGTTGAGAATCCTGACAACTAACAAATTGGTGACTGTGGGCAGGGCCTGTTTGGATGGAACTGAACCAGCAGGCTAAAAGGTACAAAGGTGAACAGGATAGGGATCACGCAGGTGTTCGAACCTACGCCCCTTGTTCGCTTTGCAGGAAGGTCACTAGGAACACATGCATCCAGAATGGGATAGGGATCATGCAGATGTTCGAACCTATGACCCTCGTTCGCTTTGCAGAAGGTTATGAGGGACCTCCACACCAAGAAAGTGCAGCTGTCTAGCTGTAGGATTCAAGGTGAACCGGAAGCCTTGGACTTTCATTTAGTACAGTAAAGGAAAACTTCCAAAAATGCCAATTAATACTGAGCTCGAATTAGACATCTTAAACTTCCTGTCCTCCTATGGAGGTTGGGTTGCTTCTGCGCTAGACGCGAAACTGCAGACAGATCCAGTATAAGTCAAAACAAAGACCGCTCTACTGCATAGGCGGTGCGAGTAAAATAAATCAAAGTCAAAGTCCAAAACAACAAAACCGCACTGGCCACTGTAGGTGATAACACTTTATTATGCAAAAATGCTGATAAAAAATTGCTACTCCATACCAGCAACGAAACGCTGACTGATCCCCAATCGGTTTTCATGCCATCAGCATGTCAGCCTCTGGTGCCGTGTCGGAGCCGCACTTTTAATCTGCATTTTGCATAATGAAGTGTTATCACCTACAGTGGTGAGAGCAGTTTTGTTATTTTGGACTTAGACAGATCCAGTGCAGTATGTCGGCAGAATGTACATGGAGGTGACGTCTGCAGCCAAGAAATATGACCAGAAAGGTTCACTGTATGCTTTATTCTAAGCAGTGAATTCCGACAATTTGGCTCTGAGAAAAGAGTTTGGCTTCAAATGCAGGGAAGCGTACGAGCACCAGTAGGGGGTTTGGAATGAGAAATTGTAAAGCTTAAGAAAGAGAATCAGAATGAACTTGAACGTATTGTACAGCAAAAAGACAAGGTGATTTCTTGCTCACAGGAAGAGATTGAGAGGTTACAACAGGATAAAATGCATGTGTTACAGTTAAATGCTGTGCATACAAGCATGCATGAGTTGTTGAACAGTAAGTATGTGCAGTTGGAGCAAGAGTCTGAGAAGTATCAGACTGTATTTGAAAAGCAGCATAGAGAAAATTGCGATCAGGATCAGACTTGTAAGGGACAAGTTAAAGGCAGTGTGGATCATTCAGTGTGTAGAATTAAGATGACAAAATTACATCAGCAATTGGAAGTACTTGGGGGTCAAGCGAAAACCATGCTGTTTGCCCTACCATCAGAATTGCTGTCTTCTTCAGAGGATAGTGAGACTGCTAGCCAGCCTTGGGACACTGTAGAAGCCCAAGGGCAGAAACAAATAAGGGACCCAGAAGGACCAGGTCTAACCCTGAAAAAGGTGAAATGTGCTCAAGCACTGAATGCAGACATGATACAGTAGTTTTGGATCAATGTGAAGCAATGTCTCTTCCCAGCAGTGAAAAGGGTAAAATGCTGTGAAGTGAAGTATATGCTGTAAATCTGCAGTCCTGCAGTGTGCTATGTAAATTCAACTGTTTAAAGTTATTTTTTTTCTTCCATTGAACATGACACCGAAGCTTTGTAATGTGTCCAAGGTCACAGCACTTGGAACTATTATCTTACTCAGCTATTGAGACAATGCAGCAGAGAGAGAGAGGAAATATTTCTGTTGGGCTTGCATAGCCTGATGAAAAAAAAAGAGGTTGCTTTACATATTTTGCTATGTGGTTTCCGAAAAATATATGGGGGAAGTGTCCCCATATACAAAAGACAAAGAACCTCACTGCACAAGAACTGAGGCAATGGTTACCGCAAAGAGCATTGGCCGGGAAGCCAAGTTTCAAAGAAATACAAATTCACACATACCCTCATAATGCAAAGCATCATGGGCTGTATGTGTAAATCACCACAGAATATTATGCTGGTTCAGCTTTAGGCAGAAATGCATGGTGCCGAAAGGCCTCTCACACAGTCTGCAAAGGGTGCCAACAGAAGACACATACACGTGTTTCATCCTACCAGGACTTATCAGTGTGCCTTGTCTGATGTCTTCAGAAATAATTATGTTAGTCTGGAAGGACTGATGGCAAGACTGTTTTTGTACGTGATGGTTGTTTGAGTAAGTGACAAGATGTGCTTGGGAATGATACAACGTTTCTGACAGCAAAGAATGCGTTGGAATTAGTCTGCGTGGTTTATAAATTTGTTTATGGCTGAGCGTCCTTGTATGCATTATGAAAGTGCTTTATGAATAGGTTTTAAGAAAATAAAAGAAGTGTTTATGGCCAACAGTATGGTTGGTATGAACTAATGTAATTAAACTCTCACCCTATGTGCCTACTGGGGGAGCTCAATACTTAATTGTTAACAAAAACAAAAAGGTTTTCCTTCAGCTGTTAATATTTGTGTCATCTCAATTACAAGGGAGTCCCAACTTGGTGTACCCCTATTGTGTAAAGAACCAGGTTTTCTGATGCCAGACTGCAAGTTAAGCATTAGAGGCTTAAAAATGTTGGGTTTTCTTTAATCCACCTTCTAACCGGGGGCAACTTTCTAAAAAGGATTCCTCAAATGCAAAACCCAAATGACTGAACTAGGTTGATTTATCATCCTCAGTCTAACTGCTGGAGAGGGCGGACTGGCTGGGATGATGTACACTGTAGTCAAACACCCTTTCACTTCAGGAATGAAAGCTTTAACTTAACAGGGAAATAAGGTTTAATTTTGAGGTTTTTGAAATGTTACCATGCATGAGGGTCCCCTGTGTTATGTGCATATCTATTTTGTGCATCTGTACTGTGTATAATGTTTTCTGGCTATTTTTACTGTAAGTTCATTTTCTGTAACTGGAATTACCTGGTTAAAAACCCAGTCTCCTTGCAATGCGAAGCAAGAAGATTGAGGGGAGGAGTATGAACCTTCCTTATACCTATACAACATGTAATGTACCTACACAACATGCAACAGCTTCACGGAAAAACAAGTCAAACCCATTTACTCCGCAGTTTAATGGAAATAATAAAAAAAAAAAAAAAAGTAAAAACCCACTTTTAAACAGACTCCTTTGTCCACTGCAATGCACAAGTCAATCTCCTTGACTAACAAGGAGCTCGGGGCGGGGGGAGGGAGACATTGATCCCCCATAACTAACTGCTTTCCAGTAGGCTCTGATTCAGAACCGTTTTAAAGGGGGGAAAAAGCATAAAAGAAAATATTGACATGTCCACGGAAGGCAGACAACCATTTTTGAACGTCAGTTACATTATCTCTGCTCTGAGTAGCCACTAATCGATGATTTCATGCCAATCTGTTCTAATTAAGAATAACACTAATAAAATTTATGACAGATGCATCCACAAAACAAACTCACTCTGGTAGAAGGCACTTTCACGGTTCACTAGAGTGTGGTGTTAATGTTAACTTTTTTCTCTGTTAACAACACTGGTGTAACTCAACATGGAAATAAAATGTTCATAGAAAAACAAGGCCTTGAAATACTACTAGAAGTAGCAGACGTGGCATTAATCTGGTTTTCATGTAAATCAGTTGAAACTGTTTTCTAACCTACCAGTGAGGAAGGGGACGCCCATTTTCTCTTTTTTTCTTCAAAAATCAAGTAATGTGTGGCTAGCAGCCATAGGACTATTTAATTTCCTATCCTACCCATGGCACATTTGGCAGCGGTAGCAACAGATGCTGGACGATACTCCCAAAAGCACACATCTGTATAAAAATAATGCAACAGCACTTTAAATGGCCATCACTAACATACTAAAGAAGGAGGGGCCTGAGGCCCACCTCTTTGTTTTTCTTTTGCCATTCAGGAATATGAAGGTGCCTATCAGTGATAAAATGGTCTCTGCCCACAGAGGATGCCTTGCTGGAAGTTATGAGAATTGCCCTTCTGGGGGAAACATCCAGGGACCGCCTACTTACCACCTTCAGTCTTCCAGTGCTGGAGAGAGAGAATCAATAGGCAGATTAAGACAATGTTGTTAAAGTTTGTCAACGAGAATGCAAAGCATTGGGATACTCTATTGCCCTTACTGCTAATGACAATTAGGGTTACCCCATCAGTGTCTACTCAGTACACATCCATTGAGGTGATGACTGGCTGGCAAATTATATTGCCAGAACACCTATGTGAAACAGGCACAGGAAACTTTGGTCAGCATGCACAAGTTTGCTGCTCAAAGTCTGGGCAATGCCCAACAATAGTCCAAAATGCACTTTGACATTGTGAACAAACTCAGCCCTTCTACCTATCAGGTGTGGTTGCAGAACTGCAGGAAACCTACTGACAGGTGACTCCATGTCAATCAGCTCAATATTTGTTTCTACCCAGGTCACTGTAACCAGCGTGTCTTGATTACCAATGCTTGCCTTCTATACTTTATGGATTCACTTGTATACTATAATTATACTTTGTGTGTATTAGCCTCTATGTCCCCTTCCCCCAGGTCGCACCTGGAAACGAGCCCCGACTCAGCGTGCCTCTCCCGGTCACCAACGTTTAAATAAATTTAAAAAATTAAAAAAATATGCAAGGGCTCTAACGACCCTGAATAAGTGATCCATTGAGCTTGGGGGGGGGGGAGGTGTACCTTCACCTATTTCTTCTTTGTCTTTTCAGGACAATGCAGAATACTTCGACTGGCCAAAAGGCAAATGGCCACTGACAGCTTGGGTGCAAATATTCACTTTTCCAGGCATAGATGAGTTCCACATTATTTAACAACTTTGAGGTACTGTGGTTCCCAATGGGGTATCTTGAAAAGGACCTACCAACCTCGACCATACTTTTAATAAAGAACATACAACAACCAGATCAAGGGATTTGCAGTTTTGAAATCATAATGCAACTTCTTGAACAATATTTGGTTCCATGAATTTAACTGTATACCACCCTCTACAACTCATCCCACTACTGTGCCCAACATAACTGTTTTCACAGATCACCACTTTTCCACCACAACCTTTACAATGCCCTAAGCTGGAACCAGGTCCAGCTAGTGGCCTGACTGCAATTTCCATATCTGGGACATTTATTAACAATGTTCAGTTTATGCATGTCTAGGTTTCATGCTATTATGTTGTTAAGATATTGTTGCAGCTTATCAAGTACATGCTCAGGACCCTGTAGCTGGGCAGGAAACTAGTGCACATCCAGGGATGTTCCACTCTAAACGGAATCTAATTGCAACAGGCCTGGTGAGGCGTATATCAGGCCTATTCAGATTGGGCATGTCAATCTGGAATAGGGGTGACATAGAGCAAATTAGGAGACACATTGGTTATTTTCAAAATCAACAAGCAGAAAATATTCTAAAGCCCATGCTACACGGTATTGATGGCCTATCCATGGAGGAAAGGTTCACGGAATACATGTACAATACTGCATGTTTATTTAATAAAACACAGGCCAAGATTAGGCCAGACAGCAACACACAGGCAGGGAAATTATGTTTTGACCACTGTTATTAACCTCTTCCGAGACCTGGAAGCAGGGTGTATCCCTGACCTTGCCAAGGATTCACGGATGGCCAAATGGTATTGCCCTCATTGTCGGCCCTCGGCCTGCATCTCCAAATGCATGGCCGAGTCCTTCACTTTTTCTCTCACAACAGTCAAAAACATGGGTTATGTCACACCATATCCGAATCAAGGACCTTGCCATTCAACTCGCCATTGCTCCATCCAAAAAGTCACGTATGTTTCATTTACTGTGTCTTTACCAGTATTTGAGAAAGAATCTTCAGTCTTCGACAGACTGGCAGGTGTTCACTCTGTTGGATACCAAGAAGAAGACATCTACAAAACAACAAATCAACCTTCCTCCACTGCTGGTGTTTCACTCTCATACAGACTGTTGTTCTATAAAAGGCTATCGATACCTGTGCAGGTGTGATGTTTTCAATGTGGCTGCCCCGGTGTGTGGCTACTCCATTGACAGACTCAATGAGCACAATGTTACTGCACCTCCTAAAAATGCCACTAAAACAACAAATGCAACTGAACAAATACAGCCAACCAGCAGCTACCAACATGGATATCTTCAGCTCTTCGCCTCTGTTACGTGTCCAGTACAACTCACCAAGTGGCATCTGCTACAAGTCAAAATAACATACAATATGGATGGACAATATTGTGTTGTGACAAGTATCAAGAACTTTTCTTATGGACATATCAATTGTGGTGTTGACATTCCTAATTTCTGTTTTGTGCAACATGAACAAACCATTCTTGGTCAATCTGTGATCCCCCTGTATCTACTCCTGAACTGGACTACTTTGACAGTGACCCTGACTATCTGAATGCTACTATAGACCAGTATATATCAGTCTGTAATGTGCATATCGACCCACTCACTCTGAATCTTAAATTCCTGTTACATAGCAAAGATACTCATCTTTGTTCAAAACGCTCAACATATTTGAATGATTTAATACATAATTGTCATTTACATTTTGTTTTAACTAATACATTGCAACAAATTTCTTTTAAAGCATTTGTCATTTTGCAGGCTATCTTGATTTTTATTCTTATTTGTACAATTTGCTGCTTGTGCTCTACCCTCAAAGTTCTTACCCTAACTCACTATCTTGTGTTGCCAGTTTAGCAGGAAACAAGGGGGGATATGTACACCTAGACCACCCCATAACCCTATACTTGGTGCAGCATATGGTACACATACATTTATTCATGATATACTGTACTTAGTAGGGTAGAATGTAATGTAGTTCTATGTAATGCATGTGCATATGATTGTAGCATGGATTGGTGGTATACACCAGATCCAAACAGGGCTATGTGCTGGCAACCTCTGGCTCGAATATTATTAGTCCTGCTTTATGCAGGCCTTCTCCTCATGGTGCAATTTTCGTTTTTCTTCTGCTATGCAGCTGTTTGTTAGTGTGCAAGCTAATCAGTCTTGTATTGCTACCTAGAACTAGTTTCAGCAAACTTTATTTTATCAGTGTATACGTGTAGAACAAGTAATACTGTAACTGTCCTCTGTGCTGACCTTCTACCAATGGGATTACTGTATTATTTGATTTTACTTTATTTGGCAGGCTGGTTACCTAGTAAAGTGCTTTGCTTATCTATGGTATAAGAATGTTTGTAAGACTATTTTTCACTGAGTTTGCAAGACATCATGATGTTTGGAGGTTTCTGAACTCCCAGCAGGTTACTCTGTTTTTCTGTAATTTCTGGAATAAACTTTCCCCTGTGATATCTGGGCTTCTGTATCGTGTTTTGCCAACAGGTCTAGAATCCTGCCACCTAACACTATGTACACTATGTAACATATGTATGGATGGAGCAATGCTGACCCTGGATTGGAATGCACACGAAAATAAACAGGCAGATGAATGATTTGATTTAAAGTAAACTCAGACACCACCTTCAGTAAGAATTTAGGATTAGTATGCAGAAACACCCTGTCTTTGTGAAAAATCAAGGCAGCTCGCACATGAGAGCCTGTAGCTCTGAAATCCTTCAAGCAGAAGTAATGGCAACTAAAAACAACGCTTTCCAAGAAAGAAAGTGCAAGCCACAAGTCACAGCTGGCTCAAAAGGAACCAAAGTAAGTTTTTCCAAAACAAAATTCAGGTCCCAAGCTGGGACTGGATTATGAATAGGAGGCTTCAGATGTAGTATGCCTCTCAAGAATGTATGGGCCACCTCCATCTGGGAAACTGTACAACCACCAGTGGGCATATGGAAAGCCAAAATGGCAGCCAAGTGCACTCTGACTGAGGAATAATGTAGGCCTCCATCCAGTAAGGACAGCAGATGTTTCAGAATGTGGTTAACTGGACAGGTAAACTGGTTCAAGTGATGAGAAGCGGACCATAGAGCAAACTGTTTCCACTTCACAGAATAAGTGGATCTGGTGGAAGGCTTTCTGGCAGCCACCAGGACATCAGTCACTTTTGGGAAAACCTCAAACCAGATAATGGCTATGTTTTCAGGAGCCATGCGTGGAGATGAAGTGACCTGATGTCTGGCCAGACCAGCGTTCCCTGTTCCTATGATAGCAGGCCCTTGCACAGGGGCAGAGGCACTGGTGGTTCCACTGCCAGCTGTTGTAGCAGACTGAACCAAATTTGTCAAGGCCATAAGGAAGCAATGAGGATCAGAGTTGCTCTCTTCATCTGGAGCTTAAATAGCACTCTCTGAATTAGAGGAAAGGCATATAGAAACTTCCCTTTCCAAGAGAGGGACAATGCGCCTTGCCAGAAAGCTCCAGGTCCTGGAACGAGCAAGCAAAAAAGTGGCAGTTTTGCACTGTGTGGGGATGCCAAAAACTCCAACTCTGGATAACCCCATTTGTCGAACAGATCATCAACAACTGAGGTCAGCAGTTCCCACTCATGCATTCCTAGAGTGACACATGCTTAGCCTGTTTGCCAAGATGTTTTGGACACCTGCAACATGTACTGCAGATAGTTCTAGACCATGCTCCAGACCCCAATACCAGACTCTCATCACTTCCCTGCAGAAGGAGTAAGAGTGAGTTCCCCCCTTGCTTGTTGATGCAATGCATCACACTGATGTCTGTCTGTACTAGCAGAGGAGCTGGGGACAGATGAGTCTGGAAGGCTTGTAGCCCACATAGGACAGCTCACATCTGCAGAACATTTGTGTGTAAGGTGCTCTCCACTGGGGTCGATGTACCCTGCATCTCATGGGGGCCCAAGTATGCACCCCAGCATGTCCTCGAGGCATCTGTTGTTAAAATATAGTGAGGGGAGGGGATCTGGAAGGGAACCCCTTTTAACAGACTGCTGGGTTCCGTACACCACTTGTGCACTCTGCACACAGGAGCAGTGACTAGAACTCTTTGTTCTAGATTGTCTGTGAGCTGGTTCCATTGGACTCTTAGGGTCCACTGAGGGATCCTCATGTGCAGCCTTGCTAAAGGTACTGTGACAATGGCTGCTGCCATAAAGCCCAGGAGCCAAAGGAATGTCCTGGCTGAGATGTACCAGCTGGGCCTGGGCAATCAGGCATTCGGCCATGTACAGGGGCAGGAAGGTTAAGACCTGAGCTGTGTCCAAGACTGCTCCTATGTACTGCAGGCATTGACAAGATGTCAACAAAGACTTGTTTATGTTGATAGTAACCCCCAGAGCATTGAACATTTGCCTCGTTTGAGCCAAGATGTGCAGGAGTTGATCCTTGGAGTGGGCTTTCAATAGCTAGTCATCCAGATAGGAAAAGACATGGCGATCTTCCCCGTGAAGTGCTACTGCCACGACTGCCAAGCATCTAGTAATGACCCGCAGTGCAGAGGACAAGCCAAAGGGCAATACTCTGAACTGATAGCGTTCCCCCTAGAACAGGAACCTCAAATATTTTCTGTGAGATTTGCAAATTTTAATATGAAGGCAGGCATCCTTCCTGATGCGGGAACAGATCCAATCCCCTGCTTGCCACAATGGGAACAGGCCTTGCAGGGTGACCATTCTGAACTTTTTGTACTCTATGAAGAAATTCAAGTTCTTGACATCTAGAATAGGCCGCAGGTCTCCTTTCCACTTCAGAATCAGGAAGTAGCAAGAGCAGAACCCCTTGTTTCTTTGTTTGAAGGGTACAGGCTCTATGGTCTTCTTTTGAACCAAACTCTGAATTTCTCCTAGGAGCAGGGGAAGGTTGTCTGGAGGATAGTGAGTTGGCACTGCGGATGATCTGGAGGTGTGTCCAAAAGTTCCAGAGCATGTCCTTGTTTTATGCTTTCCAGAACCCAGGCATCTGTTGTCAACTCCTTGTACTGAGTTAAGTAAAGAGAGAGACCTACAACCACCCCTGGAGGTAATGTTGGTTGGGGGTGTACAAGGAGTCAAGTGGAGCTGGTTGTGGTGGTTCCTCCTGTGCCACCATCTCTAGGTGCTTTTAAATGGGCACCTGCAGGGGGCAAGGCTCCTGCTCCCTTGTCCTTACCTTACTGTCTGGTGGCTGGATGGTGTCTAGCACCAGCTGGATGAAACGATACCCTTTGTCTAACTCTTGGTTGGGCATGGTAGAGAGAGTGTGCACAGACTTCAGGGTCCTGCCTGAGGCCTGAAGGTCAGAAAGAATGTCGGACATCAGAACCAAATAGTTTATGTCCTCTAAAGGGGGCACGGAGAATGGCCTGTTGCACGTCATTCACAAACCCTGCCACCCTGAACCAGGAGTACCTCCTTACACAGATACCTGAGGCAGCAGCCCTGGCAGAAGGATCTGAAACATCATAGGCCATGTGAAGGAAATACTTTCCCACATGAGCCCCAGCTGTGAAAGCCTTAACGAGCGCTTGTATAGGAGTGCCCTCTGGTAAGGCTTTTGCAGCTGCCTCGGCCTTTCTCCAGAGAGTGTTCTGGTACTTAGTCATGTGGGCCTGATAGTTAGCAATCTGAAGGCCCAGGGAAGCTCAGGCAAAAGTCCTCTTGCCTAGCACATCCAACCTCCTAGACTCTTAATCAGGAGGGAGGGAACTCTGGTGCTTAGGTGTCACTGACCTATCATTGACAGCATTAACAATCACAGAGTCTGCCTCAGGCTGGGTGGCAAAAAAAGGCTTCCCAGAAGGAGCCATGTACATTTTGTCCACCTTCCTTGGAATGGCTGGGATGGCATTTGGACTGTACCAGGCAGCAAAGGTGGCATCCTCTAGCGCAGGGAGGAAAGGTGGTACCACAATAGGGGAAGAATCAGGCAACTCTAAGAAATCTATTAAATTGTTCTTGGTGGTGTCCTGCTCCTCTAGATCAAAACCCATTGCAGCCTGTAATGGCTGCATCATGGTGAAGAAAGTTGGGTCTTCTGATGGGAACCCTGGAGTGTGGACTGCCAAGTCTTCACTGCAGGCAGACACAACAGAGCTGGTGCCTCTTTCATGAGGGTTCTCAGCATAGACCTCAGGTTCTTCCTCATCATCCTGCATTATTAAATCAGGATTATATTTAAAATCTAAGTTTAACTGGTCAACGGGTAGCAGGGAACATGCTGGCGAGGTCAGCATTGTCCTAAGAGGTGGCTGAGACAAGGTTCTAATTTGTGTTGTCACAGGGGAGTTAGTAGGAGGCCCTGATGACAGGAGCCCTGGAACATAGGGAGGAGGTAGCAGGTGTCTAAGCACGTCTGTAAAGTAAGATAGAACCACCTGGACATCAGTGCCCATACGGTCGACAGGAAGGCATAGCCCCCAACAGAAATGGCGACACACCAGCTGTACTAGGCCTGGTAGCATCAGCACCATGCCCCGACCTGGGAGTTGCATCAGTGGTCAGGTGAGTAAACAGTATTGCCGCTACAGCAGTCGATGGCACAGAGGAGGTTGTACCTGCTGTGTGAAGGGGCCACCTGGAACTCAACAAGGAGAGTTTTTCCTTCTCCTGGTGCTTGTGTTTATGACTACTGCATGACTTTTCCCAGGATTTCGAGGACCTGTATTCGGAAGAGTGGGCTGGTGACATGGTGGTTCTCTTCTGCTGGAGCTTCTTCTCCATGTGGGCTACCTGTTACTTCAAAAGGTGTTTCTCTAGGGCCCCTTTTTGGCATTGCCAGATGGCAGCATTGAAACCCCTGCAGATTGGGCAGGCTTTCATACTGTGGTCCAGGCCTAGGTAACAGATGCAGACATCATGGGAATCACCGGTATAGATCTTCTCACCACATTCACAGTACTGCAACAATTTTGATGGTTCCTTTGACAACATATGGGTCATCGAAAATCAGTTATAAAAGTGATTACTGCACTACAGGAAAAAAAATTAAGCAGTGGTAGCTTCAGTGGTGTCTCTGTCAGCGTTCCAATGAGGTGGTTGACAGATGGGAAAAACTGAGAAGGAAATGGTCCGTCTTCGTTTATGTGGTAGCAGACATCTGACATCGTCATGGGCAGCCCCTGGTGGACTCAAACACTGCAGATGACGACTCAGCACTCAAAATTCGCAAGAGGCAAGTGCCACTGCTTCTTGTGAATTTTAAATGCTAAGTCCTCTTCTGCAGTGTTTCTGGGTCAGCAGACCTACAAGCACAAACGCTGTGGCCAATGACCCTCTAGTCTGTCTATAAGCCCCAGGTGGACTGCCTGCAAAAATTTCTGTGTGGTCCTAGCATTGTTGTGGTTTATAGTTCCATAGGTGTGGCCTGAAAAGAGAGATATCCATGAAGAAGATAAATGGGCCAGTTGTAAGAGGAGTCATGTTGCACATATTTTTTTACATTGAGAAACTGACTGACCAGCTCAACGAGGGATAAGTAAATAAAAGAATGTTTGCAGCACCAGTTAGCATTAGAAATGTTTAATGAAATAAGTTTACTTATGTAATGATTGGTGCAAAAATCCAGTGTAAATGCTGCTGTGCAGAACTGTGTGACAGCAGAGTGACAAAACACAGTTTTACATGACCCCAACCAGTCTGGCACGTCAGCACCTCCTCAGGAAGTCTTGACTTTTTTTGGTGAGCACTAAGTGGATCTCTGAGATGGGGTGTCTCGTTGAAGCTCCAGCATGGGCAAGGTTAACACAAATAAGTTTGGTTGTAATGTATCTTCTCGTGAGTGTAAAATATCCCTAGATATGGGAGGTTCCCTGAGCTACGCCCAGTCCTCTCCAAGGACCAAGGAGAGAGAGCAAAGCCTTATATAAAGCGAGAGGGTACTGAACTACAGACAGTTCTTCTAGGTGTTCTCATCCACAGATCCACACACTTAGCAACTTCACATATGCAGAATCAGTATATTCATATATAGAACCTGTGTGGACCTTGTGTTACCCCCTGAGAGACTGGGCTTGTGTGCTTGTTAGCATTCCTGTTTAACTGTTGGATGTCACAGGGAAGTTATGCCAATTAACTGTTGGATGTCCATAGGAAGTTATGCCAAAGGTAACAGAAAGTAGTTTCCACCTCTTATATTACTATTAGTCTTGTTTTAGCAGAAATTCGGGGCACATGTACACAGAAGGCAGCATAGCTAAGCAGTTAGAACACAGAACTGTGAGCCCTGAGACACAACAGATCTGGGTTTGAAACCCACAACTACCACTTGCATACTGTGCAACTGTGAGACAGTAACTTAACCTCCCTGTACTCCCGTGTCACACCTGAAAATGAGTTTGTAGAAACAAACCAGATGGCCCCACTCCACCTAAGCAGTTGCCAACAGAAATATGGCAAAGTACTTACTGAGAGAGAGTTGGCATGCTGCAGCAACCCATAGGATTACAAAGGATCAAGTCCAGAGTCTCCAAGTTCGATAAAAAATCCAGGCTTTCTTAATCCAAGTGTGAACAAGATAACTTGCAAGTACAACAAATAAAACAGTTGAGGACACCACAAAAAGAGGCCCCCCCCCCCGGAAATCAAAATCTCACTAGGTCGAACATTTTCACACTCACAACTGTGCTTTCTCAAGACTGTGAGATTGTGCATTACAGCCATTTATAAAGGGAGTTTCATTAAAGTGACAATGTGTCTAAAAAGGTGCTTTGTGCAAAAATGTGCTGTGTACAAAACAAGTGCTTACTAACGAGGATAGTCAGGCAACAAAAAACTATCTGGTGCATGTTTAATATGTGTAATGAATAAATAAACAGATAAATGGATTCTGTATTAAAAACTATCCCATGCAATCTATAATATAACATATTTAAAAGACGGACAAATGCTATAAATGCTTCTAAATGTTATTTAAAAAAACTAATAGAGAGGCAAGATGCTGTCTGTGCAAAAGAAAATGAATATAGATATGTGCAAGTGTTAATTACATTTGGAGCAAAATTGGCAGGCAAAAACCTGTCTGTAGCATAAGTTATCATATTGTTATTTCCTAGCAAGAGCTAAACTTCTTACATTTTTATTCTTATTCAATTATGTTTGTACATATATATTAAAGGCTCAACATGTTTTACTATAAATATCACAATGCAAGCTGAAAAACAATAAATATTCTATCCCAAGAAGATAAAGTAAGTGGGAAACAAACAAGTTATTGAAGAACCCACTTGTTTGGAAATTTTAAGGAGAATATTTATTGTTTTTCAGCTTGCACTGTGAGCAGAGCAGAGCTGTGAACCTGCAGATGGAGGTTTAAATCTCACCACAGCCACTTGCTCACTGTGTGGCCTTGAGCAAGTCACTTAACCTTCTTGGGCCTGATATTCAAAGATCAGTGTTAGTGGGTGCACTAATCTGGATTTGTGCTGGTGCTCCCGGATGGCCCATATTTAGAAGCCCCGGCGGTGCCAGCACAAAAACGCAGTGTCAAAGCGCTATAATATCGCTGTGCCTAAGCAAATTAGGGTCCTCCATGCATATTGGTGCAGCAGTATTGTTAATGGTTTGCAGCGGGAATAAACAGATCCCAAAGTGGCGCTATACACCGCAGCTGAAAACCACCTCTTAAAGGGGCATCCCCACCTCCTCAAAGGCAGGGCTGCTGTACTGCAGTCTCCCACCCCCAATCACCTATACCAGACATGAAAGCACTCCCTGGCGTCCAGTGCCCCCCCGATCACCCACTGTAAAATAAAAACAGTTCCCCTGGTGTCCAGTGTTCCCCCCAATTGCTTATTGTAAAAAAAACAATGGTTCCTGGTGTCCAGTGGTCATCCTCTCCTCCCTCCTGATCGCTAGTTGTAAAATAAAACAGTGATCCCTAGTGTCCAGTGAAGCAAGAAAACATATATATATATATATATATATATATATATATAACACACATACACACACACACACATACAGTATATATACATACTGAGAAATGACATGCTGCTGCCGCTGTTTTGACAAAATGAGAAGCCTCGATTTATGTCAAGACTGCTTTCCTCTAAAATACATGTTAATATTCCTTTGTGAGGTGTCAAGTGGTACCCCTCAACCCCCGCCAAACATCCAATTTCATCCTTGAATAATTCCTTGGTGTCTAGTGGTGCCCCCCACCCCACTGTCTGGCACACATATCATCTCAATACAGCGACCGTCACAATACTCCACTTACCTCCACAACTGGCCATGTGAGATGTCAGTGGAGGGATGTGCCGGTCACTGTATCAAGATGATGTGTGTGCCAGACAGTTGGGAGAAGGGGTGTACCAATAAACACCAGGAAATTATTCAAGGATGAGACTGGGTGATGGGGTACCACTAGACACCTCACAAAGGAGTATAAAAATAATGTAGGTTATGTGACCGTGTGGTATATAGTTCACATCCACACTCTGACAGTTTCAGTGAAACAATCTGATTTGCTGGATGTCTTAAAGCTAAGCTCCTCCCACCAACTGAGCGGAATATCCCCTAACTCCGTCCTGTGATGTAAGATCTTGCATGCTGGAAGCAGGGATCTGCATGCCACTTGCCAGTAGAGGCTAGATGGCTTGTGTGGATGTGACCTATATGCCTCTCCTAGAAAATATCATTACATAAGAACTTACCGTAAGAGTAGACCTTCAAGGTACAGTCTCTTGCAGTAGGTTATTACTCTTGGGAGTCCGCTAGGTGGAGCTGTCACATGCTAGCTTCTTCCAGTAGTCTTCTATAGGGATGTCCCCCCTTACAGCACTTCCTCTGGCTGTGCATAAAAGGGGCAGCCCCAGGTACACACTGTTCCCTGCCAGCTGCAGCAAGCAAAAGGCTGAGGACTGAGGGAAAATGAGGGACTAATGGAAACACCCAACCCAATGTCCGGAGAGCGAAGGACCCTGATCAAAAAAGGCAGGGGGATGGAGGGCAGGACTGTACCTACTGCAAGAGATTGTACTTCAAAGATCTATTGTTACAGTAAGTTCTTATGTAATGATACTATCTTCTACGGACAGGTCTATTGCAGTAGGTCATTACTCTTGGGAGATTACCAAGCAGTTATGAGAAAGGGAGGACAAGCAGAGCAGGAAGCCAGGATATAAGCCATGGCATCAAGCAATGCCAAGAAGACACATCCATGAGAACGGAAAAAGAGGTGGCAAAGAGGAACCATGCAGAAGCCATGAAGGAGCCGCAGAACAATCCAAGAGACAGCTGTGTGATCCCGGACAAGGGACGGCATCACACAAGTTATAGTCAAGTCAACTCAAGCCACACCCAGAAGGGCTGATAAGCCAAGGGTGGCAAGGACAGCAGTACTCCACGAACAGAAAGTAGGAACAGGGTCAAGCCAATGATTCAACCTGTTGAGCAGGGGTGCGAAAGGCAATGGCGTACAGCAAATGCAGCGGGCATGCAAAGCGCCACAAAGACAGTAGGAGACCTGTCGAGGTGGAAGAGAGATGCAGGAGGCCAGGTACAGAGATGCAACCTGATGAGGCAGGGGTCAAAAGGCCATGGCCTGAACATAGCAAACCCAGGAGAGCACGCCAAGTGCACAGCGCACGTGCAGGGAGTGGAGAGTACCGAGGCAAGGAGCACCAGGCAGGCCACATCAAAGAACAACGGGGGCTGTCATAAGGACCACAGAGAGGAGGGAAGCATCCAGGAGGAGAAAGCAGGCCTCTGCAAAAAAGGGTGAAAGGACACCCAGGCACCTCCGAGGTATGCGGAAGGAGCGGGGAGCAAGCCCAGTAGAGCAGTCAAGGAGGAGGGGCAGGCCAGGGCCCACTAGGACAATGGGCTGGATGGGGGAGATGCAGCAACCCCATGAGAGGCTCCACTGGAGACCCAAGCAGTACCCCAGGAGGTGGACAGGAACGGGACATACTGGCAGTAGAGAAAGATGATGGGAATCGGGGGCAAGGGTGAGGTCTCAGACTGACTGTCGGGCATGACTGGACGGCGGTCAGCAAACCAGTAAGGCCTGGGGAGCATGACCAAAAATGCAGCACCACAAAAGGGGCAATGGCAGCTGACAGGCGAATGGCAGTTGCCGAACCCGACACCCGAGGCCAGGCAGGGCGCCAGAAGGCGACTGCCGTGGCAGACAGATGGGCGGATGCAGGCATGGCATCGAGGTCTGCAGAAAGCCAGTGTCAGGAAGGCATGGAAAGGGCGTATACAGGTAGCGCCAACAGGAGATGTGCATGAGGGACCAGGTGCAGAGGGCCTCCCAACGCAAGCAAAGGGAGTGAGTTATGCCCTGTCAGTTTTATTAGAACATGGTCGTGATGCTATCTGTCTGGACTTGCATGATCTGAGCTCTGTGTAAAGGAGCGAATTCCATCAGCTCAAGTCGCACTGCAGGGAGCTCCAGCAAGTTTATGTGGTGATGGGACTCGCAGGGTAACCAGAATCTGTGGGCTCTGTGGTCTCCCAGGTGTGCTCTCCATCCCACCAGAGATGTGTCTGCCATGAGTGTGATGGTCAGTTCTGGGCAGACAAACAGGATTCCTTCCTCCAGGTGTTTGGGGATCAGCCACCACTGGATGGCATACTACATTGGCTGAGTCACTATGATTGGCTGGTCCAAGAGGCCTAGGTGCTAGGACCACTGATAGTCCAACTCTTACCTGAGGTGTTGCATCCCCCAGCATGCCCAAAGGACCATGCTGGTGCAGGATGCCTTGTACCCAGCAGCCTCAGGAAATCCTAGGCACGGCACACAAGCCCAACCTGAAATGATCGGGCAAAAGACGTAAGATCCAGTGCCCGGTCTGCAGGAAGGGGGAGCCTCGACCTGCAGGCAGTCCAGTTCTGCCCCAATGAACTTGCTCACCTCTTTGAGTATCAGTTTGGACTTGTCCCAGTTAACCAACAGGCCAAGACTCAGCAGGTTTGGAGACCAGATCTTGGGACTTCTCTATGGCCACTATGGATGAGCCAGCTAACAGCCAGTCATCCAGGTAGGGATACACCCTGACACCTAGGCACCTCAGGTATCCTGCCACCACTGCAATGCACTTGGTGAAGACCCTGGGAGCAGAAGAGAGGCCGAAGGGCATGACCTGGAACTGGTACAGGACGCCTTCTGCTCAGAACCGAAGGCACCAATCGTGGGATAGACCAGGATGTGGAAAAATGCATCTGGGCGGTCTAGGGAGCAAACCACATGTTCTGCTCCAGTGATGAAATGATCTGATTCAGAGTGACCACCCAGAACTTGCATTTCCGCTTGAACTGGTTCAGATCATGCAGATCCAGTATGGTGTGCCAGCCCACTGTCCGTTTCAGAGCCAGGAAGTACCTGAACACATAACCCTGACTGGCCAGGGTGTCTGAGACACAAGCATATGCCCCTTCTGCAAGGAGCTGAGTGACGTCCTCCTGAAGGGTGGACAGCATGTCCTGTGACACTGGACTCCTCAGGCACATGGCGGCAGTAAAACAGGCCTATATCCATTCTCTCCCCCCCCCACTGTCCAAAGCACTCGAGAGAATTATATCTGACCAACTTGTCTCGTACCTCAGCCAATATAATATTCACTGTGAGCAACAACAGTTTCCGTAAAATGCACAGCACCTCCACTGGGCTAATCGAATACACAAGCATACTACACAAGGCTGTTGACAGAGGACACTTGATGGGCTCTATCTACATAGACCTCACCAAGGCTTTTGATTCATTAAACCACATGCTACTACTAACAAAGCTACCCACATTAGGTCTCTCTGCGGACACTGTGCTCAGGTTTAAAAGCTACCTCTCAGGCAGATCACAACTGGTTAAGTTAAATGGGGAGCTCTCTGATGCCAGGCCTGTTGCATCAGGTGTTCCACAAGGCTCCATACTGGGGCCCCTTTTGTTCAGCCTCTTTATCAATAACCTTCCTGAAGCCTGCCCTAGTTCCACTGAGCTGCCCGTGACATGGGCGTTGGCAATTGGGCGCCTACAATAATGGCGAGCCAATTCCCAGCCCTTGTCATTAGGGCTAAGGTAAAGCGGCAGATAGAGGTCACTGAATATAGTGGACGGGATGTTACACATACATATGCGCATCGGGGAGGAGCGAGCACGCAGAGAGGGGGCGGAGGGATTGTGAGGTGGTGCGCGTGGGTTGGTGAGCTGGCCCCGTGGGTGTGTGGGTAGGTGGCTGGTGGGCAGGGTACTGGTTCGGGTCCAGGCGCTGGCACGCTTTTTGTTGCGCCTGGCCCCAGTTTTTTAATGGTCTTGCACCCCTTGAAGTTGAGAATCCTTACAGGAGGGTGCGGGGGGGCGGCACAACCTCCACATAAACCATTAAAAAAGGCAAGTCGCTGGCGCACAGCAAAAAAAAATGTTTTGGCACTCTGCCTCCGCGATAACGGCGATCACCTTTTGGCTTTCGCCATTATCACATAAACCCATTCCACTGTCTTATTTTATGCAGATGATGCAGTCATCTGTGCAAGTAACCCATGTCAGGACTTACTTACTCGAGACCTCCAATGCAACTCTGCATCCCTCAAGAATTGGTTGCAGCAGAACAAGCTTATGCTCAACTACAAGAAAACCAAAACAATGCTCTTCTCTAGTGCACAGAAGAGAACTAAGGTACAAGTGCTCAACAGTAAGGGAGACCCTCTAGAACAGGTAGAAACTTTCAAATACCTCGGTGTCACCATCGACCAGACTCTAACATTTGCACCACATGTCGAACAAATCATCTGCAACACTAACAGGAGACTAGGAGCACTATATAGACATAGGCACAACCTTACCCCAGAAGCTAAAAAAGTGGCAGTTACAAGTTCCATCCTCCCCATAGTTGACTATGGCCTAAGAGCCTGCACTCTTTACTCTCTCACAAACTGGCTTCTCCTGCAGGACAGAATAAAATACCAAACCTGCCTGCTAGGCATGAAAGCCCTCATGGGCCTAACCCCCCAAAGCTGCAAGGTCTTCCACAACCTGTCCAAAATCCTTACCCAACCAGAGGCATGACTACTGGTACACTGGCTGTTCCATTCAACTGAACAGCTCTAGCCAAACGCACCTTGCAATAGTGGGGCTGGGGCGCGTTCCCTCCTGGCTGCCCCTGTGTGAGTAGTGGTGCCCCACCACCATCTTTATTCACTGTTTAGTGCCCGCTGTGGAGCCCATGATTGACTGAATGGCCCCCCAGCTCCCAAATGCTCCCAAACCAGGCTCCGTCACTGCTTTGCAACCAGGGCACCAAGCTGGCTTAATGAACTTCAGGCAATACAAAAGACACCAACTAAGCTGGGTCCTTTCAAACGGGAACTTCCAAATTTACTCCTACCTGGCTTCAAATGTAGCTGCTTCTCCTAATGAAATCCCATCCCAGGCACTGTCACTTGCCAACTGCACCCTTCCCCAACCCAACCCTTGCACCATTCAACTGTGGTACTTCTGCTCCCTAAGGTCTCCTCTTACACATGCACATGATGCCAGCAACTCACCTACCACACGGTCTCCTCATGCATGTGCCTCTCCTCCATTCCAATGTGCTGTAAAAGCGCACAGACTTAACATCTGACAATGCCCAGATGGGCTGCTACCTTTGTATAGCTCCTAGTGCCTATGTTATGCTTTGTATTATTTGACCTGTTGAATGTTAACTTTTGTTCACTCTGTATTGCCAAAACGGTACTTATGTTACTCATTCTGTTTTACGCTCTGTCACTGAATCATTTTTGTCCAGCTTTTGTTAATCAGTTTTTAATACTGTCTTTGACATGGTGTAAACGAATTGTTATTCTGACGGGGAACCTTTGTAATTGAGCATTTCTGCTCAAAGGTGTATTTCTGAACGTTGAAATAACTGAATAAATAAATAAAAAATAAGGTGGGAGACCTTTAAAGTCCAGTGGCAACCCTCTGCCCATTATGTCCAACACTCACTTGTCAAACAACATGGCAGGAAGTGATGTAGCTGACCTCCAATGGAGAGAGTAGACAGGGACAGGACAGACGGAGGGAAGGCACCCCAACCTGTCACTGGGCAGCTTTTGTAGGGGCACTGGCAGCTGCAGCCACTGGGGCACCACCACTCCATTCCCCCTTTTTAGGACCTTGTCCCTGAACTTGGGCTTGGGGCACTAGGCCTGTTACTGCCCCTGCTTGGGCTACTGCCAAGGAAGCTGTGGCTGAAAAGACTGGTACTGTAAAACCTGCTTCTTAGGCTTCCTTTTCAGGTCCTTCTGGGAAGATATCACAGAATCCAGCATGGCAGTGGACTTCTCAATACAGGTGAGATGTATTCTGTGCCAGGGCCAAAGAAGTCAGTGCCCAAGAAAGGAACATCGGCAAGCTTCTGCTAGGTGTCAGCTGTGAAGGTGGCCAGATGCAGCCAGGTCCTGTAATACATGGACATGACTGCTGCCATGGCAGTGGCACATGAATCGTCCATGTCCAAAGCAGTCTGGAGCTGGTGATACGCCAGCGATTGACCCTGGTCTCTGATGACCATCACCAATGACCGTTGCTCAGCTGGAAATTGAGGGAGGATGGAATCAAACACTCCCATCAGGGAGTGACCAGAACTGGGCATCATCATCATGGCATGGCTTGCTTGACAGAGACCCAAGGAAGCCACAGCATACACCTTTTTTGTGGCATGGTCAATCCCATCCCAATGTTTGTCCACATCCCCTGGTTTCCCAGCTTGTGCAAAACAGAGTTGGTAACCAGCCTGTCCACAAAGGGGTGGTCCAGGAACCCCACATACTTGTAGAACATATGGGAAGAGGATGCCAGGCAGGATGCTGGATGCTGCCAAAGCTCCAGGACCGGTCCCAAAATTGCCTCAGCCATGGGAAAGGCAACCCTTGCGGATTTGTCCTTGTCCAAAATGTTAGTAAAAGGGTACTTGGGTCTTTTCTGAACTGGCTCCAGTGGGACTGACACAGACTCCGACATACATCGAAGAAGCGCCCTGAATGACATTGGGCCTTCCTTGGTGGAGAACTCTTCGACCAATCCCCAGCGGAGGAGGAGAGTTCTGGAGGAGGCCATGAACTTTTGGTCTGAGTCATTCAAGGCCTCCTCAAAAATAATCCTCAACAGTTTCCCACCACAGACTACCCAGGTATCCTCCCCCAGGGTCATAAGCACTGACAACTAGCCTGCCAAGCTGGTGGCACAACAGACCTCCTTGTACAGAGCGTATACCTTTTAGATGCAGTGGTGGCTGCTACACCCGAAGTGGTGGAGAAGCAGTTGTGGGGAGCACCTGTGTAGCGTGGACTGGTGGGGGCACAGATGGTGGCTGTCAGATGACCAGAGGTCCAGGAAGTAGAGTCCTATCCTGCCCTGCAATTGACCACTGTTACCAGAGGTGCTCCACATAGCACCATCACAGCTTACGACGGTGCCTCTTATTGCCTAAGAGCAAGGAGGTCGAAGAGCACTGGCAGCGATGCCTCCTGGTCCAACAGGATCAAGAGTGAGAATGCTTTGACCAAAACCTTGACTGTGACCTTGACCACTGACTAGATGATTGATGGTAGGGACAGCCTTCTGGCTGGTTGTGGTATACCACATGCCTTCCCACATTAAGTAGCACGGCCAAGGAATGCTTGACCGCCAGTGCAGGTTGCTCCCATCAAGGACAAGATGGGGGTCACTAACCAATCCATGTTCTCCTGAGTAAGGACTGGAAGCATCAGGGTCCGCGAGATTGCTTCCTTGACCTCATCTGACAGCTGGTCAACAGGCTCAAAGAAAATCTCCAAGCCTACTCAACCAGAGTCAAAATCAAGGACGGGGGTACTGAGCAGCCCTCAACCTGCCTGACCTGCACCGGACGAGTCAAGGGGCCAGCAAGACCCAATCTCTCTTGGTCCCAAAACCGGCAGTACTTGTGCTTGGAACCACGGTAGGCAGGGCTCCCCCAGGGTCTGGAGGGCCAAACACATGTCCTGGAAGCCTCTGGTGAATGACCATCTGACACTGGTCCCACCCAGAAAAAGCGTCGCGACTGAGGAAATGCCCGCCCCAGCAGCCCCCGCTCCCGCCTCAAGGGCGGCAAGTTGCTGCACAGATCCAGCCAAAGTTGAGGCCTTCTTACGGCCCTTAAAGCAGTCCTTCAGATCCCTTTCTGAAGGCCGACCCAGTGAGAGTCAGAGCTTCCTGTCCTCAAGGAACTCAGGAATAATAATGATACAAAAGCCATACCTGGCCACATCATGTTACCAGCCCAGGCAGTACATGCACGTGTCATGTGGGTCGATGACCGACATCTGCTGACACCGAATGCAAAATCTGAACCCCAGTTTCTGTTGCTCTATTGATAGTCTGTGAGGGGAGTAGAAAGAACTGAGGAAATAAAGCCAAAGAGTACAAAAAACTCTGAAAACTATGTTCATCTACAGTGCACTAAATCCTTAGCGAGAACCACGAAGGAGGTGATCTGTTCTCTCAGAGGAAAGAAAGATTTGACATCACAGGACAGCAACATCTTCTGCTGAGAGGGAGCAGCTCTGAGGCCTACTGTGGGGCAGAATTTACATTCAGTGGGGAGTAGCTCAATAGCCCCTAAATGTTTTCTTCCGTCAAAGAAAGGCCTGCAATGAGACTTTGGGGGTTGGGGTGGTGAAAGAAGGACTTGGACCCCCTATCTCCTGCTCCAGAAGAGGTAAGATTTCACCCTTGTGAGGTCAAGATCCTGGGCCAAGGAAGGTACTCCCTCACCATCCCTATCCTGGCTCCTGCTGAGGTGGAGAGAAAGATGTGGTTGTCGGGCACAAAAGTGGTGTCCCTGCCATCCCAGCTCCTGCTGTGGTGGTTGTGGAGAGGAGGGGACAAAGATCAGGTCATCTGGCCCAAAAGTGGTGTTTCTTCTGTCCCAGTTACTGCTGGTATTCCCGGGGGGATGAGAAGGAATCTGTCTCACTGTTCCTCCCTATTCAGACAAAGCAAAGAAATGGGCACTCAAGCCCCGCTAATGCCCCTCCCATGCTGGAATCAGGTCATTAGCCCCATAAATATTTACTTCCACCACCACATCCTGGTTCTTGTTGGGTTGGGGGGAGAAATATGTAGCCATCAAGCCCAGAAGCATTTCTTTCTGCTATCCCAGCTCCTGCTGATGGTGACCGTGGTTGGTGGGGGGTCGGTGCAAAGCTAAGGCGAAGACATGGTGCTGAGTAAGGCCCTAGTTAAGCCAGCATGAGAAAAAATGGCATGTTACCATATATGTGCATCACTGTATGTAGGGTGTGGGGGTTCTCTGTATTTGGGGACATAACAATTGGTCTCCCTGTCCCCATACTAAGAGAAGGCAGAGTACTGGAGGTATCAGGACCCAGTCACTGCCTCCTTGTGCTGGAATCTGGCCAATAAAAAGGTGCTTCCACCCCTCATCCTGGTTAATGTTCGGGTGGGGGGAGGAAGATATGGCCAACAGTCCCAAATGTGGTGTCCCTGCTATTCCAGCTTCTATTAGTGGTGGTGGTTGTGGAAAGGGAAAGACAAAGATTGAGTCATCTGTCACCTGGGGCCAGTACCAAATCCTGGACTGGAGCAGAATTTGCACCAGACCTGGTACTGTGAGGGTCTGTATAAGAAAAGTCAAAATCTGGCATGTTCTGCAGTGGTTCCATTTATTATTATTATTTTTATTGGGTTAGAAGAAAATATACGTAGCAAAGAATTTCTTATATTTTTCTCATCAAGAATGATAAAAAAATAACTTTCTCATATTACACTAACCAACCACATATCTATTGCAATTGATAGAGGGGAGTACACAGGTATCGTTTTCATAGACCTCACCAAGGCCTTTGACCTTGTGGATCATGCCTTACTCTACACCAAGCTTAACGACCTTGGACTGTCTCCGGATGCCCCAAGTTGGTTTAACAACTGTCACCAACACAGACAGCAACTGGTAAAACTAGGTACATCTCACTCAGAGCCTTTATCATCAGAAATAGGAATTCCTCAAGGTTATATACTAGGGTCACCCCTATTCTCTGTGCACATCAACAACCTGCAAGAGTGCCTGAAATACGGAACACCCATATTATATGCGGATGACGTAGTACCAGCTCCAAAAATATCTAATATATATATACACATGCTTTCCCATGATGTACAGGCTGTACAAAAATGGCTACAGAACAATAAGCTACTCCTAAATGTGTGAAAGACATGCTCTTTGGCTCCTCCCCCAAAAGCTTAGAAATTGCCAAACACCACTTCAGATCACATGTCTAGATGGTGCCCTGCTGGAGCAGGCACACTCCTTCAATTACCTAGGAGTCACGCTGGATCCATCTCTTAATTTTCACTTGTAAATATCTAAGACCTGCAAAGCAGTAAATACTAGGCTCGACCCGTCCTATAGAATTAGGCACAACCTCACCCGACATGCATGCCTGTGTGTTGCATGAGGAATACTACTCCCCAAACCTATGTTTAATGTCACAATATATGCATCCTCAATGTCTAAGCTAACACTTAGAAAGTGGGATATTGCCTACAATAGCATCTGCCATTTTGCACTTTCTTCCAACAGGTTCGCTCACCACTGTGAATTATATAGAGAATAATGCATATGCAGGTGTGTGATATACATTTTTTTACACACTCAAGGTGTGTGATAATATGTAAACCTCGAGAGCGAAGCTCGAGAGGTTTATATATTGTCACACACTGAGGGTATGTAAAAAAACTGCAGATCACACACCTTCATATGTGTTATTTTTTATAAAAACTGATGCTAAGTATACAAAGCTCAGAGTCTTTCACAGGCAAGTGAGGTACACAACCCGGCGTGAGACAGTAAAAGCCATATCAACTCATGAGTTGATATGACTTTACCATATCAACTTGTGGGTTGATAAAGTACAGTTATGTAAGAACTTACCGTAACAGTAGATCTTCGAGAGAGGCTCTTGCAGTAGGTATTCACATATAGGACTAAGTCCCAAGCAGTCTGGAACAAGGAAAAGCACTCAGGAGGAGGACAGTTATCCATAGCATGGAACCTCAGGCTGAACGGGCGCACGAAAGGAGACCTTGGAGTACAGCCAACCCAAAGCCTGCTCTACGGTGAGAGGCAATGTCCAAACTGTAGTGTTTTGTAAAGGTATGCACAGAAGTCCAAGTTGCGGCTGCACAGATGTCTGCCACTGATACATTCTTGAAACAAGCCGCAGAGGCAGCTACTCCTCTGGTGGAGTGACCTCTGACTTGACCTGGCAGGGTCTTGTTGTACTTGTCATAACAGAAAGTGATACAACGAACTAACCATTTCGATAGGCATTGCTTAGAGAAAGGATTGCCTTCCCTTTTGTAAGCAAAAGAGACGAAAAGCTAATCAGTTTTCCTGAGATCCTTAGTCCGAGTGGTGTAGTATTTCAGTATTCTGTGAACATCCAAAGTATGCAAGAGGTATTCCCCTTGATTGGAGTGTTGCGTAAAGAAAGCGGGTAGCTCAATGGATTGATTCAGCGTAGATTCAGCCACCACCTTAGGGAGGAACTTAGGGTTGGTGCACAGAGCCACCCATTCCTTGGGAAAAATCAAGTATGGGATTTTACACATCAAGGCCTGAAGCTTGGGAATACACCGAGCAAAAGTAATAGCCACTAAGAAGAGTGTCTTCCAAGAAAGGAACTTTAAATCTGCTGTAGCTGCCGGCTCAAAGGGAGGCATGGAAAGCTTCTCCAAAATGAAATTCAAGTCCCAAGGAGGGGCAGGAATGCGGCTGAGGGGTTTCAAATGGAGAACCCCCCCTGAGGAAAGTCTTGGAGACTTCCAACTGTGCAAAAGTCCTGTCCCCAAAAGGAATATGGTAGGCTGAAATAGCGGCCATGTGGACCTTTAATGAGGAATGGCTGAGACCCAGGTCAAAGAGGTGACGCATGTAGTCCAGGACTTTATTGGCTGGGCATGAGAAAGGTTCAAAGTCTTTTGAAGAGGCCCAAATTGAAAACCGTTTCCACTTCATGGCGTAGGTGGACCTGGTGGAAGGCTTTCTGGCCTCTACCAAGATGTCCGCTATGAGCGGAGAAACTCCGAAGCAGGCTTTTGCAACGTCTGCAGGAGCCATGCATATAAATGAAGAGATCTGAGACCTGGATGAACAAGGGTCCCCTGATCCTGGGCCAACAATTGTTGTGACAGAGGAAAAGGAAGTGGAGGTTCCTCTGAAAACTGTTGCAGAAGAGACAACCAAACTTGCCTGGGCCAGAAGGGAGCGATGAGAATCATTTGAGCTCCCTTAGAAATGAGTTTGTTCAGGACCCTCAAAATTAAAGGAAGAGGAGGGAAGGCATAAACAAATCTGTCCCTCCAAGCGAGAGACAGAGTGTCCCACCAAAAAATGCCTCGCCCTGAAGCGAGCAAGCAAAAGGCGGGAAGTTTTGCATTCTGGGGAGAAGCTAAGATGTCTATCTGCGGTGTACCCTGTCGCTGAAAGATGTTGTTTACAACTTCTTGCTCCAATTCCCATTCGTGGGAGCTGGCTGAAGAACGGCTGAGTCGATCCACCAGCATGTTTTCCACTCCCGGAACATGAATCGTGGTCAAGTGAAGGCGATGCTGGGTTGCCCAAAGCCAGACCCTCATTGCTTCCCAGCACAGAGGGTAGGAACGTGTTCCTTCCTGCTTGTTGAGATGCCAGACTACGCACATGTTATCTGTATGAGAAGATGGCCGTGATGGATAAAGGAGTGAAGAGCCTGAAGGGCGTAAAGGACTGCTCTCAGTTCGAGCACATTTATGTGCAAGTTTTGTTCGAACTTTGACCAGCTGCCCTGAGTCCTGTGACACCCGAGATGGGCTCCCCAGCCTTCTCCTGACGCATCTGTCGTCAACGTCTGGGAGGGGGGTTCGATACTGAAGTGAACTCCCAGGCATAGGTTCTCCTGTACCATCCACCACTGCAAATCCCTGATCATGGGATCAGAAACTAGCACCTCTTGGTCTAGATTGTCTAGGGTTTGGTCCCATTGAGACTGAAGTGTCCATTAAGAGATCCTCATATGGAGCAGAGTGTGTGGGACTGTCGGAATGGCAGCCGCCATTAGCCCAAGGAGGCGAAGGACTGACCTGGCTCCGACCCTCTTGTGACCGGACAGAAGATGGGCCTGCATCTGAAGGGTGCCCACCCTGTCCGGAGGCAAAAAAGCTTTGCCGTTGGTCGTGTCCAGAATCGGCCCTATAAACTGGAGGCATTGGCAAGGGACCAAATGGGACTTTGCCTGGTTGATGGTGATACCCAGGCTGGTGAAAACCTGCAGAGTAAGGGAAAGGGAGTGCAGGAGTTCCTCCCTGGATGGGGCCACCAGGAGCCAATCGTCCAGGTATGGGAACACCTGAACTCCCTGGGTACGCAGGTAGGCCGCTACCACAGACAGGCATTTGGTAAACACCTGGGGCCGAGGAAAGACCAAATGGGAGGGCCTCTGAATTGGTAGTGGTCCCCTGAAAGCAAAACTAAGGAATCATGTGTGGAAGGATATGGGGATATGCAGGTAGGCATCCTGCATGTCCAAAGCACACAGCCACTGTCCCTGCCGAAGCAGAGGTAGAAGACTCTGCAAAGAGAGCATTCTGAAGCATTTGTACTCCACGAACATGTTCAGGGAACTGAGGTCTAGGATAAGCCTCACAACTCCCATCTTCTTTGGAACTAGGAAGAAATGGAAATAGTAACCCATCCCCAAAGATGGCTGGGGACTGGTTCTATCACCACCTTCGAAAGAAGGGAGGTGATTTCTTGTAGGACCAGAGGAAGATGTTGCAGGGAGTAAGATGGCTTGGGCTTGTGGTCTTCAGGGTGGTTTCTGTAGAAACTCTATTGAGTGTCCTGCTGATATTAACTGGAGCACCCAAGTATCTGACATTACCCTCTCCCAACCTGGCAGACGGAAGGAGAATCTCCCTCCTACCGGTTCCTCTGGAACCTCTAGAGGCAGTGGGAGAGGTGGGGAGTCAGGAGGTGTGGGGCAGCGCAGCAGCCGAGGCTCCTGCGGCTTTTTTGTTAGGGGGAGTCTTGGTTGCTGAAGGGGCCCCGACGCTTGTTGGCCCGTCTGCCCTGTGGTGGTGTTTTTTGTTGGTTCCTTCTACGAAAAGGACGCTGCTGCCCTGGAGGGGGCCTGTACATAGAGTCGACAGACTTGAGTGCAGTGCCCTTCTCCTGCAGGTCGATGATGATGTCCTTGACATCAGCACCGAAACCCTGAACGGAGCATCCTGGATTGCGGATTGCACTTCAGGGACCAATCCTGACACGCGGAGCCAGGCATGACGCCATAGGCCTACGGCGAAGGCCGAGCTCCTTCCAGCTATGTCCACTGTGTTGTAAGTGGCATGAGGCATGTGCTGATTGGCCGAACGAGCAGAACGGACAAGATCTGCCACTTCCTGCTTAGTCTGTGACTCAGGAAGGGAATCCAATTTAGATTCCACCTGACTAAGGACGGTCTTTCTGAAAATCCCCCATATGTGCCACATAGTTCAGGACCCTAATACCTAGGGTAGAAGAGGAATAGATGATCTTCCCGTATTGGTCCAGAAGCCGGGATTCCTTGTCAGGCGAGGAAGAGCAAAGGTATTTCGGGTTAGCGGAACGGCCGTGATGACGACTGAATCCGCCTTTGGGTGTAGGCTTAAGAAATCTATGCCTTTGAGAGCCGATATAGCCGGTCTGCCTTCCTTGGAAGGGGGGCTAATGCTGAAGGTTGCTTCCAAATAGTGGAAACAAGGTCTGTGTGAGGCTCTATCCAGGGTGGAATCAGCGTAGCAGCAGTCTTGGGCAGATCCAGATGAGCAGTGAGTTTTTTATGCTGTGAGTCGGGGCTCCAGTGATTGCCACTGATGGACCTCCTGGATTTTCCACAGTAACTCCAGAAAGGAGGGATCATCCGGAGGGGACTTCAGAGGGGTCCTTGGCCTGGGGCGATCTGGAGTACGTGGCTCGTCATCAGTATCACAGCATCCAGTCTCTGAGTCTGAGGTAGACGTATCTGACAATGAAGATGAAGACTCCTCCCTACGAAGGGGAGGGACAGCCCCTTTGGGGAGTTCCCTGGGGTGCGTGTTCTCCCCTCCCCGGGCACCAGAGGGCTCTCCCCTGGTGTCGGGTAGGGGAGGAGTCTCGCTCATGGCGTAGGGATCCTGTGTAGGGTCCTGGGTCGGTAGACTCACTCTCGACCTCCCTAGTGAGCTGAGCCTTGGCCTCAGCCCACCAGGAGGCCAGTGTCTCCCTCAGATCCACCGGCAGCTGAGAAGTGGGCAGTGGAGGTGGAGGAGGAGGGGGATACGGATACTGAGGATATCCATAAAAGGAGTATCTGTAACGTGACAGCGGGTAACCTGGCATCGGGTATTGGGGCATCGGGTACTGCGGTGCCGGATATTGTGGTGTTGGGTACTGAGGCACCGGATACTGCGGAGTCGGGTATTGCGGCACCGGATATTGTGGTGTCAGACACCTGGGTGCCAGGGGCTCTGATGAAGCAGAGGGACCTGGCAAAGGCCCAGCTGGCAGGCCAGGCGGTGTAATGCTGGCCCCGCAGGCATCAGGCCCAGCGTGGGTATGCCTTCCGAAGTACTACACAGCAATGGGATGTCAGATGGTGTCGGGTATGCCGGCGTCGGGGCCGGCGTCTGAGGGTCCGGCGTCAGGGTATCAGGTCCCGCAGGATGGTTCCCTGACAGCAGCATCTCAGTGTCCTCCGTGATGACCGGGGAAGGAGGATTATCATCCCCGGGGGTCAGCTGAGGAGACGCGGGGGCCTCAGAAGGCAACTTAGTGTGTTATGGAGAGCCTGGGGTGTTGGACTGTTCTGTAGGGTCTGGCACAGGCTTCTTGGCCATTCGGGCATCAGTGGAACTGGCATCCGACTTATCAGCCGAATCCGGGCAGTCACCGAAGGAGCCGACGTCCGACTTATCGGACTCCTGCCAGAGGAAGCCTGTGCTGGAGATGTGGCCTTGTCGGGCGGAGGTTTGGCTAGGCGCTCCCCTGAAGGGATCAGCGTCTTAGCAACCCTGTCCAGGAGGGCATCAGTGGGACCGATGTCCAACTTACCAGACCCACTCTGACCTGAAGGCTGCATGGTAGAAGCGGCCTTCACGGGAGCGGAGGCCTTTTTTCCCCGAGGCTCCTGAAGGGCCCGAGCATGAGCCGGATTGGGGGGCACGCCTTCCGTCGCCACTGAGATGGCCGTCGAGGTGCTTCCCCAGAGGGATGTTACCTTAAGCTGTGACTCCGGCCGGAGTAGCGTTGGTGTGGAGCCGTTTCCCGCCTCGGTGCTTCCTGTCGTGGCTTCTTCTTGCGACCTTGGGGAAGTGAACGCCTGCCTGAGTTTCTTTAGCTCTTTTCCATGGAGGCCATCTTTTCTTGAGGATATGGGCTTCCAGGAACTGCTGCCTTCTTTTCGGGTAGCGGAGTTAAACTTCTGCGGTGTCATGACTTCTCCACGGGGTGATCTGGGCCCAGACAGAAGAGGCACAGAGTGGCCGTCCTTGTGTGGTAGTTGGGAACCACACGAGTCACACTTATTTTTATGCAATTCGGAGGGCGTCGGGGATGACATACACAGCGAATCAGGTTAAATTTGAGAAAAACAGAGAAATTAGGCAGAAAAGTTCGAGGACTAATGGACCGATGAAAGACTGACAAACGTTGAACTCTACCGCGAGAAACTTTCACAAGCCGATGGCAGGAAAGAACTGGAAGGCGGGTGTGGAGGACTGTCCCTTTATACCGATGTCATATAATGCCAGTCACCTGACGTGGGGGGTCCCCGCCAGAGACTTCTAGCTAGAAATTTTTCTGTGGGGTTCTGACGCCTGGCGGGTCAGTCCTATATGTGAATACCTACTGCAAGAGCCCTCTCGAAGTAAGATTGACTTTTTACAGGTCTCAAAAACAGGTTGATATCTGGGGTCACTAGTTATTATATGCCAATTTAGAATGGCTCCTCCCCCCAATACTTTGCATGACTTAATCCTAGGAGGTATTATTTACAAAGTTGTCAACACCCAACAACCTCAATAACTCGCAGAGTGGATTAAACCATATTTTAATCCATATTCCCTAAGATCCTCAGACCTTGGTTTACTTGCTCTGCCTAAGATTAGAACCGACATGGGAATAGTAGCTTTTCAAAACTTTGCCCCTAGACTGTGGAATAATATACCTCCTGGCATCTGCACTGCTGCTACACATGTGGGTTTCAGAAAAACTTTTTGTAAGCACCTCCTAGTTACCACTAAGTGTAAACGCTTCCCAAACAGGTAGCTGGGTAACTATGGCGAGGATACTGTGCTAATCTTGCTTTGAACCTCATTACATGACACAATGTTACAGTGTATGGTAGAACACTGTTCCGCATGGAAATCCATGACTGGAACAGCATTGTTGTGCTGCACTGAGTGCGTCACGATCTTGTTGTGCTGCACTGAGTACATCAACGGTGCAGCACAACAAGATTGAACACATTCACGCATGTGCAATGTTGGGCCATGTCGGTGACAATGGACAAGGGACAGAGGAAACAAGCGGCGCTTGAATAAACTGCATCAAGAAGGTACTTCACATACTGCTAAAAACTAGTCTGGACTCACCATACACTGTAAAAGACTGTCTACGGTGAGTCATTCACAGACAAGGATATTCACTGATCTCGAGGTCTCCGTGCCAATGGATGACCTCTCAAGCCTCGCTCTCAAGGTCTAGCATTGCCATGGAGACCTCTTGATCGAGAATATCCTTGTTGTGAATGACTCCCCATAGACAATCCTCTATGTATTGCTGTACTTGCTTCTACTTGTAAATAGGATATCATTTATATGTCAGTTGTATATCAAGTCCCCTTCGCTATCTTACTTTGAATGTTAGACTCCTGTACATGTTGTATCTGTTTATACATTGTATTAATCCATGTATTGCATTCCTATTGTTCTCCCTCAGGTCGCACCTGAAAAGAGGCAGTCTCTGTCTAGTGTACCTACCCAGTTAACAAAAACAAAGTAAATAAATATTGTCACATTCTTATATTTCTCAGACTAATAAGTAACAATAGACATCTTGTATACGCACTACTAATATAACCAAATCTGGAACCTTATAGCAAAGTTACAAATAGGATAGGATATTCAGCATTTTCATTCATTCATTTTTATTTTGTTACTCAGGTAAGTACACCGGAGTACAATTCCATTTACAGGTACGACCCAAGGTCAGATACAGGAGAGTTCAACAAAAAAATGGAACTAAATAAGGACTATAAAGTGCCACGTCAATTAAACAACAGACAACAATTTGGTACAGCAAGACAATGATAGACAGAGACAATAAAGTCCCATATTAATTAAATAGTGCAATAAATTGGTACAGTGCATTAAAAGCATTCACATTTGGAAAGTTCAGACAGATGGGTTGACAGTGCTGTAGAAAAAGCATTGTAAGTAGGCAGACACCTGATGTGAGGGGTTATGTATGTATGTATGTACCTATGCAATTAACTGCACTACTTTTGTCTATTGTATGCTTTTGTGTCTCTTATCTGCAATTAATTCCAGGTCGCCCCTGAAAAAGGGACTTTGTTGTCTCAGTGGGCCTACCCGGTCAACAAATTTCAATAAATAAATTTCATTCCAGGTGGATGCTGCAGAGTGAATAAATGTACATTGGCCACTTAAGAGTATGTGCAAATGGTACTTTTTAAAGGTGTAACTTTTGTGAGGAGCGTGAGTTGAAACTTGGTACACGGTATATGAGAGGCTTAGAGTAGCCAGGGTGCCTGCCTGCCTTCTGGATCCTGTAGACAAGGAAAGCTTAAAATTTAAGGGGAAAGGAAGCCAACTCACTCTTCTAAGTGTCTCACAATGATGCATCATATTTGGGCCTGATAGCACAAATCTCCCAGTCTTATGAAGGATGACTGTCTTTTTAAACAGCATATTTGCAGGGACAATGTCAGTCACTGCAGAAGCGTGGTTAAATAGAGGTAGTACGTTTTGGTTAATGATCACCATTCTGGTTTCAGGTGTTAGAAGGTTCTGAATTCTGTATAGAGTAGCAATTTTTGCATGATCGTTTTATGTAACTATGTCCATTTGTGGCCCAAAGCTCAGAGTGGGGTCCAAGGTTACCCCAAGATATTTAAAGGAAGTGACATTTTCGCACTTTGTTCCACCAAGTACCACCACACTTGGACTATCACCATGGTCTCTAGCCTAGAATGAGTCCCAAAGACCACTATCTTTTAGTTAAGAACCATGTTATTCCTACATAACCAGTTCTATATTATACCTAGTTCTCTTGTCAAAACCACTTCTAACTCAGTAGCTGTTGATCCATGACAGTATATAACTGCACCATCAACGTAAAGCTTTATTTTTGTTTTAACTATCCTTACTGGGTCAAAGAACAAAGCAAATAAGATGGGTCTGAGAACTGAGCCCTGTGGAACACCACACCCCACCCTGATTTTTTCTGATATACTGCCTCCGTATCGGACGGATTGGTACCTATCAATCAGATAGTCACTGAACCAGTCTATGACCGGTTCCCCAAACCCCAGTTGCTCTAATCTTCCTCACTAGCAAATTATGGTCCACAAGATCGAAAGCCTTGGTTAAGTCCACAAAGGCTGCACCACTGAGGCGTCCCCACTCCATGGCATTGTATACTTCACTTGTGAATTCAACCAAGGCAGTTTGAATCCCGTGCCCTTTTTTGAAACCGTGTGATTTATTAAAAAGAGATTGTGCTTATCAATATATTCCATCATTTGGTTACAGACTAATTTTTCTTGAATTTTTTAGAAGGTTGATAACATAGAAATTGGCCAATAGTTTCCAAAGTGAAAGAGAGGTCCAGATTTATGAACAGACACAACATAAGAGAATTTCCAGAGGTCTGGGACCTGTCCCAGGGAAAAGCACAGGTTGAATATTAAGCTAACTGGGAATGTTATTTCCTCTGCTGCCAGCTTCAATAGTTTTGGTGCTAGATTATCATACCCACTAGATTTTTCAGGTTTCACCTTCTTCAGAAACTTGAGTACATTGTTTTTTGTCACAGCATGTAAATAAAACCGGGGTCTGGTTACAGTAGTACTGACCTGCTCTACTGGCAAGTGGCCTTTGAAGTTATGATGATAGTTGTACAGACTGGTAAGCCATGAGTTAAATTCGTTTGCAATTAATAAGGGGCTAGTTAGTTTCACTTCACCTTCCTTCACTGATGTGCTTGTTTTAGATGGTAGTTAAACAAGGGCGCTAATGGACTTCCAGAATTTCTTGGGTTCAGCCAGAGACTCTGTTTGTTGCTTTTTATAAAAATCTGCTTTTATCGAGTTTATTTTAGCTTTACAGTGGTTTCTCAGACAATGATAATGCTGAGGGTCAGAGGTGAAGTTACTCTTTTTATACTTTACCCAAGCTCTGTCTCGCTCCTTCATTAGTTTAAATAGCTCGGGTGTTAGCCATCAAGTATCCCTACCACTAAGACGCCTTTTGGTAAAGGAAGCATGTGTATTAGAGACCTTTGTGAATTCATTTATGAAAAAATCCATAGCACGGTTAAATGTCAGGGATAATTTTTAGGTAGGACCAATCAACCTGAGAGAGACTTTCATGAAAGTGGTGTACGTTGAATCTAGAATAATCTCAAAACTCTAGGACCCTTGATGTAGATTTATTTTCCATGAATGTTTCCACAGACAAAATATAAGGTGGTGGTTACTTATGGAGTCTGCAATAACCTCACAACTAAGTATGTGGTTGGGCCTGTTAGTCAGGATCTAGTCAAGAGTAGTGTGCCTCTGGGTTCATAAATTTAACCTAGTAGGGGGGCGGCACTTATTACCTGCTGTAGGCCAGTGTCCAGGAGGATGTTCCTATAGCTAGAGGCAACATTTCCTGATTGAAGTCTCCCATTACTAGCAATTCACCAAAAGCACTGGAAGTGACCAAATTAGAGAAAGATACAGCCACAGATAGACTGGGAAAATTGGTAAGAAATTAATCAGCTCCCAGCTTCTACTAGTAGCCCTCCAATGCCAGGAACACTAAGTACTAAGCAAAATACTTCTCTTATATTCCTGTCACGTGTACATTGTAATCTGGTATTTCTAACATAAAGCAGATTTTTTGCCTAGGCCTATACAGAGCAAATATTTTCCCAAAAAGCAGTCCCCTGTGGTCCAAGACTGCGGTAATCTTGGCATGAGAGAGCTACTACTAGAAGCTGAGAGCTGATAAATTTCTTATCAATTGTTCCGGTCTATCTGTGGCTGTATCTGTCTCTCTGTGGCTCATCATGGCACTGTCCAGCTGAGACCTGCTGGAACTAACTCAGATAGCAGTCATCTTCTTAGGTTTTGCCTGAGCGTCCACCTCCTAGCAGTGAGACCACCATATGTATTGTCTGGTCTTGTGGGTTTCTTCCGGCTGGGACTTTTCCAGTATGTGGTCTATGGAAATCACCATGATGGAAAAACAGCCTACTTTTTTCCCAATGACGTCTAGCTAGAAATAAAAAAATAAGACACAGCCTAGCTGGTGATTTCCGGTCAGTATAAAAAAATGGTTAGCACCTCACAGGCGGACAGCTGTGATGTTATGGTCTCATAGCTATGATGCGAAACTCTGCAGATTGTGTGATCAGATAAAGAAATGTTACTAGCTGTTTTGCATGGTTTCCAATAAGATGATCTTTAGCTGAGCCTGGCTGAAAGGGAATGCTAAATGTTAACTGTATTTTCCAATAAAATTAACTCTAGCTGACTGTCTGATGCAATGGCCAGCCTTCTTGTTTCTCTATGTCAGAGATACACAAAACTGTAGCTTATTTTGCACTAGGGTCCAGACCCCGACTTACTGGACATAGGTGCTTTCTGTCTTTTTGCTTTGCCCAGGTATCCCTTAAGTCGTTAGGACCCTTGTTATCCTCATAATCCCAGAAGTGGTGCAAAGTAATGCCGCAGACAGAGCCAGTATGCATCTGAGTGCATCCATCTGTGGCTATGTGTCTATATGTACGGTGCATCAGTGGGTGAGTGTGAGAGTGCTTCTATGTGTATTGGTTGAATGAGTGTCTGCGTGTGTAGTGTTGTTTGTATGAGGTAGCTGCCCCAGCTAGTGGAGTGTGTGCATGTTTGTGTAGGGGTGGTGCGTGGTTTCATCTTTTTTTAATACTTTTACCGAGGACATCCCTGCTGTAATGCAGTATCTTATTTTCTTTTCTACAATTTACATTTTCTCCCCTGCATAACCAGTGCTGCCACCTTCTACATGGTTACCATGCAGCCCCATCTTCTGGCTTCTCCTGCACTTACCTTTCTTTGCCCCACAGTTTACTCCCTCTAGCAGGCCATCCAGGCTGAGGGAGAGCTTTGTAGAGATGCCTCTCCTGTAGGAGACTCCTTGGTGGAGGAGGCAGGTTACCGTGGTGGGGCTCCAAGCGTACCTTGTGTCATCCTGCATACACTGGGGTTCTTTCATGTTGCTTCTCAGCCCTCAGGACACTGACATGTTACAGGCTTCAAGCACAAAACCTGGTCAGCATCCCCCTCCCCTGTTGTGCCTCTGCATGCACTACCACTTGTGCCAGCCAGGTGACAATGAAAACCCATAAATTATATCCTGCAAAGACACCAACACATATATCTTGTTAAATGGGACCCCATTAGCTGGATTCTGCAGATAACTTTGGGAAAAAGAACCCAGAAATGCATTTTTAGAACATTTAAAAATCTTTTCGTGAGATGATTTTTCTTTTTCTCATATGGCCTCACAAAACAGGACTAGGGACATAAGAAGGAAGATTAGGTTCATACAAGAGAGGAATTTGTACTTTTTTTTCACATTCTTCTTTCATATGAACCAATCCTCTTTAGGAAGAATGTCACAATCTCACGTCACGAAAGAGGATTGGTTCATATGAAAGAAGAATTTGGACATTTTTGTTCTGCACATTTGAACTTATACCTCTGTCATTATTTGGTGTTAAGGGACATTCTATACATCAAAAGAAAGGTCTCAATGAGTACTACAACACTAACACATACTACCCTCCAAACAAACTTCATGGTACCGGCCCACCAGTGCAGCTGCTGGATTTCCACTTGCGATGCCGATGATCCAAGTTCAGATGCGAGCTCGGGGAGTTGGAGGGCCGACTGGGGGGGGGGGAGGATCGAGCATCTGATGGACTGCTCTCCTCTTCCGGGGGAGGGAGCACTTGGTCTACGATCAACCCCTGGCAGCAGAGGCTTGACAGTTTCGGGATGTGTGCCAGATGTGGGGCCCTTACATCACTGCATGCCACACCTCCCACCACATGGAAAAAAATGGACACAGATGCCCCGTCGTCGCCAAGCCCCAAGAAGCCTAGCCCAAGGACTCACTGCCACCAGACTACACAATGTGGCACAGTTTGGAGAGTTATGTAGGAGGACTCTTCCAGTGGCCCTGCCCTGGGGGGCAATCCAGGGTGAACGTCAGTGGTGGTGGTCACAGTCCTGGGGGATGGAGGCAAGGTAGCAGTGGAGCCAAGGGGAGTCACCAAAAATCTTCAAGGGCCATATAAAACACATACACATTTAAAAATTAAAATTCCCATAGGATAACACTGCAACTTTAACAAGCTATAACTCAAGTCAATCTTTGGAGTTAAGGGAACAATCTATATATCAAAAGAAAGGTCTCAATGAGTACTACAAGACTAAGCCCTTAAGAAATACCAACTGAAAACTGAAGTATGACAAACATTAAAATGAAAAATTAAAAATTCCCATAGGATAACACTACAACTTTAACGAGCCATGGCTCCGCTCCCACATAAACAAATTACAACAAAGCAGATACATTGCTCTTCTAGAGGAACGAAAGCACACGGCCCTCAGTAATTACATGGATGTCTTCACACAGGAGGAAATTCTTTGCAAAGAAACGCATTTATGCACTAGTTAGGTTTCAGATTAAACCAACAGAAATAGGGAAATGTGGTGTTAGGGTTTTCAACCCTAACTCTCTACCCCCACTCTATCAGCAGCAAAAGGAAAAAACATTTTGATTTTCACTGTCCCGAGTCTTGGCGAATCAGGGGTGGGGTCCTTCTTGGGGTTCTCAACCCTAACACTCACCCCACTGTGATACAGTCTTCAAACGTACAGAACTGTGTCTCTCCACATGTTGCCAATAACCTGTAAACCCTGGCTGAAGAAAACTCAGATGGAGGGCTTTTATGTTTGTACTACTTTTATTAAGAGCTAATCTGTACAACTTTATTTTTTCTGTTTTATTGTTCTTGACAATAATAAAACACTACTTGCGAATTTTATAACTTCTCCTAGTCTGCCTATGCTTCCCAATCTATGGCACTATGAGATTATGATAGTGCATTAGCACTCAAATTGCCCTCATGAGGTTTTTTAAACAGGATATTATCATCGCTGGACCCTAAATGTTAGCTAGTCTCTAACTCATTTATAATATAGTACCTAATTCCCTTTACAGGATTAGTGCTAGAGTGACATTCAATTTTCTTGACAACAGGAAAATCAGAACCTGTTACCACCACTGGCTGCTATAATTGGGGGAGGAGGGATGAGAAAAGGTTTATAAAGTGGTCAGGGAAAAAGGGGGTGGGGTGGGACTTGAGCTTGGGAAGCAGAGAAAGAGAAACATTTCATGAAAGAAACACATTTTACATGTGATACTTAAAGATTTTTATTCATTTTTTTAATTTATTTGCTTGGAACTATTTATTTATTTATTTAGATTTTAGTGACCGGGTAAGCCCACTGAGACCAGAAGTCCCTTTTTCAGGGGCGACCCGGAATTAGTTACAGTAGTTACATACATTGAAATTAATATACAATAGTTACAGTTGCTACAATGGAACAGGTATTAAGCACTTTACAGGGGAACAGCAGGCTCACAAGGTATTAGACAGGTGCACAGTACATTTGACAAATTTTGCATAAGAGTTACATGGGAGAAAACAAATGGCAATAGTAGTGAGACAAGACAAACACGTCAGTAACTGAATTAACCTAATGTAAGTGCATCATCTACTTTTGATTTCAAGAGTGTCCCAGGAGGTAAGGAACACTGCAGCAGCAAGTAATACAGCGTTCGAATCAAATACATCCCACATCACTCAAGATTGTAGGAGCTGGTCAAGGTGCAATCACTTTATAGATCCTACCCTGCTGCTCATAAAAAATCACTAGGTTTGTACTGAAGCTTCAGTTTTGCATGGCTTCGATTTTTTTAAACTAAGCACACGCACACACACATAACAAAATAACACAAACACTGGCTAACCCATCAGTCTTCTATGCATAAAAATTATTGTTTTGGAGGGAGGGGAAGAAAATATTGCATAAACCATGCATTGCAGTAACAAATGGCTCTTATTCCAGTGCTGTAGAGGGGACAAATTTTCCAAACTCAACTGCATTTGTTCTTTTTATTGCCCCCTCTCTTCACCTGTGTGTCCAGCTGGTGTCCCCTACAATACCCTTGACCCACCTGTCTCTCTAAACATCAGGCTGGAATAAAGGTTACTTCCCAGCAGGCGCAACTAGAAGCTACTTTTACTCTCACAGTCCTAAGGCCATCAATCTCTGTGTGACCCTCCAGGAGTATCAACCTGTGTCCCTCTTCACTGATGAAAGGAATGGTGGTTTCAAGAGAGAACAGCAATATAGCCCAGTACCTGAATTCAGCTAAACAATTTACAATAAATAAAGGTTTCTAGTTCTTAAACCTTGTATCAGCAGTTTTTGTAAAAGATCCCATATTAAGGGATCCATCAATTGGTACCACATGTCTGGTAGCGGGATGGAAGTACATTATTTTTCCAGCTGCATCCCTTGGAGCCAAAATATGAGCTTTTTTCTTAAATGACAAATTTCCTACAACGACAAGAGCACAAGTGGTTTAAATAAACCCAAACTAATGCTGAATTAGTGAAAATAACTCAGTTGTGGCGCTCATACAGATGATGCATTATGATACCTAGCTAGTACATAATTAAGCTGCATTAAATTTATAACTAATAAAGCTGAAGGAAGTTGTTTACTTCCCAAACACAATCAGAAAAGGTAAAGTATGTATAGCAATGTCCACCATATTTCCTTTTAACTCCACTCCTCTGCCTTCTCATTAGTTCCTACACACTAGTGCCCACAGTAACACCCATGGACTCTGCGCTTGTCTTCCATATTGTACTGCCCTCCCAATTCCCACTAATGTTCCAGAAATACAAGTTAAAAAGCACACCTTCGGTTTTCCTCCCCAAAGAAACCTTTCAGAATAACAACCCCTTCTTGTGCACAAAGACCTGGAAATACAGCACCACCGCAGTAACAATTCTGCAGGTGAATTTACAATACAAGTACTTAGGATACTGCATCTCAGCTGAGATGCAAAATCATACTTTCAGTGGGGTCCTGCATAAAAAAAACTGTACATACTGTGAGAATCCAACCGAGATGCAACATCTTTGTTTTCAGTGGGGTTCTGCTTCAACCTAATTTTACAACTAGGAAGACTCGACATGAAGACATGAAGATCAAGTTGATTTTTCAAGATCACACAGTTAGTGTGGGGATTCGAACCCTTCAGCTTCAGTCTCACAGTTCAGTGCTCTAACCACTGGGCCACAGTGCTGTTCCTGTTTGATATAATTAACCCTTAGACTGCTGACGGAATTAGAATGTATTGGAGTTCTGGACTGATGTATCAGTCCACGGCCCTGCAAGGGTTAAGATATGGAAACACAGGCCCAATCACTGGTTAAGAAACTGGGATCATGTAAGCAATAACACAACAGGGTGAGCATTACGTTAATTAGCATATGCCTCAGGTGCAGAAGAAAGAGGCAGATCCAAGTGACTTAACTGCCCAGGAAGTATGTAAATTTAGGTTAAATCACATCCTGGAGTGTGTTATTTCACTTATAAAATGGCACTTTAAGGCAGCTTTGGATTTATTAGCTGTTTGAAAACTTTTGAGTGCATTAAGATATATTATAACATGGGTTGAGAGGAGGGGGAAATGTCATTGGCCAAACAGCATCACCTGATCATGGATTCAATTCACTATTTAATCCACAGTTGGGATGAGATGCCCAACCAGGAAGATCCCAGGACAGAGCGGATCTTGTTATCCGTGGGAAAATGCAGCTCTGACAGGCAACCATTAAAACATGCACATAAGTGAGGGAGCCGTGGCGGTAACTTGGTGGTCGCCTATTAGTACTGTATAGAAGTCCCCTGTTGGTTTTTGTGGAGAATAAGGAAATATCATGGGTAGGTCGTCAAGTGCCCTGTTCTTATGTACCGTCCTATCACTCACACATGGAGCTCAGAGCACAATCTCATTGCTGCAGTGTGCCCCTCTCCAACAGAGTGAGCTGCAAAACATACTGCTGAGTGGGAGAGAGAGGGAGAGGTTGCACAGACAGCTGTAACCGTGTGCCACATGGACCCCAGACAAATGCATACTTCTATATGGTACTCCAATATGTCTCTGTTTCTCAACCCCAACCCCCCCAAAAGACTGAGCAGGGAAATGTGGTACTGAGAGAGAGAGATGAGATCGGGATAGGTAGTGGAGAATTGTGGCAGTGTGTATGTCTCTCTATCTCTCTTGACTTTTGGGCAACTCCTGGGTATGCATAATAGCATGCAGTAATGTTAGGTCAACATAATGTTGTCCACTTAATTACTGCACAGTCTGTGACAGAGCCAGTAAGAGAGCAGTGCCCCCCTCGATACATGCTCTGCTCTTGTTCTGGAAAGTGTCCCGAGTGAGAAAGACCCAGCATGCTCCTGGCACAGAGACAGACAGAGAGCTGCTGGAGTTTGCACTTCTGGAGTACAGCAGGAAACTACATTTAACAGGTGAGGGCTAGAGGGACAGTGATCAGAGTTCACCGCACTCTTGGCAAAGTGCCTTCAGTACTGTGAGTTGCCGAACTCCCATGCTTGTACTGTGGAAAGGAATGGGGGACGGAGGGAGGGAGAGAGAAAGACACAGCGAGAGCAGCTCAGTGTGGTCCTGTAAGAATGAGAGAGAGAGAGAGAGAGAGAGAGTGGGATATTTAATTCAGCATTGCTGCACTCTCCTCTCTCTCTCTGTGTTGAGCTGTGCAATCAGTGAAAGTGATTTTTCCATGTCTGCGGTTGTGTTTGTGTTTGTGTTCATTGTGGCTGACCACCCTTTCATTCTGTGTGGCACCCAAGTTGTCTGTTGCTCCATTCTGTAGGATGACACATTCCCCCCTCATGTGAGCAAGAGTGAGAGACAGAAGCATTTCGGAGCTGAGCCGTGTGTGTGTGTGTGTGTGTGTGTGTGTGTGTGTGTGTGTGGTGGTGGGGGCAAAGAAAACTAGACGGTATTTGAAGTGTATCACATGATATTATGCACAAGAAATGTCAGAAATCATGTCTGTCCTGTACTTCAGACATTTCTATGTGTATAACAAAACTGACATATGCATAATTTTTTATGGACTATTTTGCAAGGTGGCAGGATACAGTCCCTGTCTTAGTATTTAAACAGGGGAAAACCCCCTTTATGCTGCTCTTCCCTTCTGTTGCACAGAACCCATGTTATAAATGCAATAATCCACTGCAGGGTATGGGTACCTTGTAGTGGGTTATTGCAAACAGTGCACAGTCATGTGACTGAATTGCTCCAATCACAGTACAGAGTACGTCTTACCCATTTTATAAAAGCTGATAACAGTGACCAGAACTGTAGATACAAAAACAGGAAAAACGACTTAGAAACTGGATCAAACAGAAAGAATGGAAAGGGACATAGTTTTCTATCACACCACTGATACGCTATGCAACCCAAAGCGCTTTTACAAGTCATGAACTGGTAAACAAACCATTAGGCCACCACAAGGACAAGGGGGAGAGAGACAGAGAGAGAGAGAGAGAAGAATTTAAGCACTGAAAGGTTAAGCGATGTGCTTAAAAGATTTTGTGATTTCCCAAAAAAAAAAATTCACAGCTGACTTCAGCAGAACAGTTGTTTACAATGGTGAAGAGAGTTCATACTTTGTAGAGTGTGTAACAAGCAAAATATTTATCATAGATTTTTTTACTTATTTAGTTTTTGTTGACCAGGTAAGTGCACCAGACAAATTCTTGCCTATTTTCAGGCACGACCCAGGGGTAGGGGGATATAGATGAATGCCAACTGACCTTGAACCAGATTAAGCTGTTGGTGGTATTTAGTGAATGGGGGGAGATTTGGTCAGGGCACTGGGGGAATTCATCTACTGCACTGCTGCCAGTAGGGGGAGCTGCTGCTGTTCTGCTTGCAGAATGGCAGTCTGCACCGGTCCATTGGAGAAGAAGGACGTTTTGGAGTGTGAGCAGTCGGAGATTCCATCCCCGACCTCGGCTGTGGAAATGCTAGGGGATGGAGCTGGTGAGCAGATTAAGACTCAGGACGTTGGAAATGAATTGAATGGTTTAGGTTGTGCAGTGGGAGAAAAAATACAGCTTCTACATCTAAAAAACAAAGAACCTCAGGACACAAGCACGGAGGCAATGATTACCCCAAAGGGCACTGGCCGGGAAGCCAAGTTTCAAAGAAATACAAAATCACACATACCCCCAATAAAGCAAAGCATCATGGGCTGTACAGTATATGCAAATCACCACAGAATATTATGCTGGTTCAGCTTTAAGCAGAATGCATGGTGCCGAAAAGCCTCTCACACAGTCTGCAAAGGGTGCCAACAGAAAGACACAGACACATTTTGTCCTTGCGGAATGTTTGTGAATTTAGCCATATAAACAAATTAACGGGGTATTTATTAGCCCTAGATGTAAAGCGTTCGATAGGGTGTCCCATGATTTTTTATATCAGGTTCTCCAGAAATATGTTTTTTCTTAAAATTTCAGAAAATGGATACAAATCCTACATAAAGAGGCGGTAATCTACCCTATAGTAAATGGCCTAGTTGGGAATTGTTTACATTTAAAAAGACGGGTGAGACAAGGGTGCCCGATTAGTCCTTTATTATATACCTTTATTTTAGACCTGATAATCAGAGAATTGCTGCATAAACCAGAAATTCAAGGCCTAACACCCTTCTGTAAATTTAGAACCCCAAAAATTAGCAGTTTATGCAGATAACATCTGTCTTCTGATAAAAAATAAGAATTCTGGAATTATTGCATAGAATACTTTGGAGAAATTTGGTGATCTAGCAGGTACACAAATTAATCAAAGAAAAAGTTTGGGAATTTTTATAGGGGAAGGGCTTTATGAACCTAGTATTAGACAGATAAAAATTACCAACACAACAATTAAGATTTTAGGGTGTTTTTTTGGAAATGGGGATCTGGCGGATTTAAATTGGAAAAACAAAACTGAATTAGGGGAACAAAAGGTGCAAGTATGGAAGACTTGGTCTTTTTCAAAACAAAAGAGGATAACGGTTATAAAGAAATTTGTACTTCGCTTTTTTTTTTTATATTTTAGTGCCATTTTCCTATTACCTAAAAACTATGAAACATGGTTATTAAGTATTTTTTTTCCAGATGCTTTGGGGGAGTCGTTTGAACCCTGTGAAAAGGGATTTTACTTATTTGAAACAGAAACGGGGGGCCTGGAAATGATTCATTCCCTCGTATTTTTTCTTTCTTTTTTAAAGCTACTTTTAAGGAAGAGGAGAGATATAAAAAAAACACCCATGGGATAATTGAACATTATATCTTATAAAAAGCTTTTTTGCAGAAATGGGAAGATGCGGTTCCAAAGGTCAAGGCTAAAGCAGGACAGCCCTCTTTTTTACATCCAGCTGCCATAAAATTAAAATCATGGGATATTACTAAGGAACAAGTAGAAGGGTTAAATAGAAAAACTTTATACATGGAAATAATGGGAAGGAATTTTTCAGTACAAGTTGATTTTCTGAAATGCCTACCCACAAAAACATACATAGCCCTAAAAATTTTAAATGATAAAAGAATACCCACCATGATGTGGGATGTAGTGTGGTTTAGTTGCCACGGGAGATTAGGGGTAAAAGGTAATTTAAAACATAAACCCACAGCAGAAAGACAATGCCTTAGGCCAGAGTGTGCAGGTATATAAGAATTCTTGGAGCATTTTTATATTACTTGTAGCAATGCCAAATTATTTTGGGTCGATTTGGTTAATAAATGGAAATGGAGCCCTACGAGACATATCACATATGAAAGCTTGGTGCTAGGAGACTATTCTGTTTTTTTATTCCGCTATCACCTAGCACTTTAAACATTATTTTTGCCAGTATAAAGTTTTACATGTGGCAGGCAAGATGCCAGTTTTCACTACAACATACTTACACACTAACGTCAGTATTAATTAAGCATATTGAGATGGCAATACGGAAACAGAGGGATCTAGAAAGAGATTTATTAGAAAACCTAAAATTTCAAGGTTACTGGAAATATATTACTTGGATTTAATTAATTTTCTCCCATATGGGGACTTTAAAGCTGGAATGGCCTAAGGGGATTTTTTTTTTTTTTAGGGTTTGCTTTTGTGTTATATTTTTCTTTTGGGTGAAAAGCTGGAAATGATGGGAGTTTATATTATTTCACTTTATGATTTTTATTTTTTTATTTTTATCTTTTGTTTAAAAATTAGTTTTGTTTTTCTTATTCCTTATTCTTAGTGTTTTCCGATGTACTCTTTTTGAAATGATGTTATGTATTTTTCAATAAAAAGTTCCCCTACTCTGTCTGTAGGGGGCACTGCAACTGGTGCTGATGGGTTAGTCTTCCTTGAGATGATGGAAGTGCAGGACGTCTGCAGGGCTGAGGAGAGGGCCTCCTTCTCGGTCTTGGGTAAATCAGAGGTCTTACCTATGGATGTGGATGAAGAAATTGCAGTACATCAAGATGAATCTCCTGCTGCTGGCCATCGCGTTGGCAGATGTGCCGCCCGATATGGCAACTCGCAAAGTTGGAAGTATGGAGCACTTCACTAGCCTTCCCAACTGCCATGTTGCACTGCCTGGCCACATCAGAGATGATTACCCCAAGGTCTCTCTCCTGCTTGGTGGTCATCAATAACATTCCCATGTTGTACTCCGCCCCTGGTTTCTGTGCCCCAAGTGCATTATTTTACACTTCTTTGCACTGAAATCCAGTTGCCATACCCCTGACCACTCCTCAAGTTTTCTCAGATCTCTGTTCATCCTTTCCACCATCCCCTGCCTGTCCATTCTATTGCAGATTTTGGTGTAATCCGCAAAGAGGCAGACCTTCCCTTCCAGCTCCTCTGCAATGTTGCATATAAAGACATTAAAAAAGACTGGTGCCAGCACTGATCCCTGAGGCATACCGCTGCTCACTCTCCCCTCCACAGAGCGAACTCCATTTACCATCACCCTGTCACCTATCCCCTAACCAATTTCTTACCTAGTTTACCACCTCTGGACCCACTCCTCAGCTACCCACCTTGTTTAATAGTCTTCTGTGTGGAACAGGGTAAAATGCCTTACAGAAATCTAGGTAGGTCAGGACAACCACTCCACCATGATCTAAAACCTGAGTTACCTAATCAAAGAGATCTTTCAGATTCATTTGACATGAGCTCACATCTGTGAATCCATGCTGTCTCGGGTATTGTAACCCATTATATTCAAGATATTCCACTATCCTCTCCTTCAGCAGTGATTCCATTAACTTTCCCACCAATGAGGTCAGGCTGACTGCCTATAATTGCCAGCCTCCTCCCTACTAGCACTTTTGTGAAACGGGACTACATCTGCCCTCCTCTAGTCCTCTGGAACCACTCCTGTTTTCAGTGCACTGTTAAACAGGACTGTCAAAGGTGCAGCCAGTACCTCCCTGAGCTCCATCCATATCCTAGGATGTACCCAGTCTAGTCCCATTGCTTTGTCCAGTTTCAGATTAGTGAGTCCCTTTAGGACTCCCTCCTCTGAAAAAGGAGCAGTGTTATCTCTCTTCCTTCAGAGTTCCTGTTACTTTTTTGTGGCCCCTCCTCTTCTCCTTCCACTGTGAACACCGAACAAAAATATTTGTTTAGGATGTCTGCCTTTTCCTGGTCCCCCTCTGCAGTGTGTCCCCACCCCCACCCCCTTAACCTTCCAATCCTTCCCCTGGTCTTCCTCTTTTCACTTACATAGCTAAAAAATGTATTGTTCCCTTTTGTTACTGCTTGGGCTAGTCTTTCTTCAGTTTGTGCCTTCACACTACTTACTGCTTCCCCTACTCGTCTCTGTTTCTCCTGATACACGTTCCTATCCTCCTCCCTCTGCATCTCACTATATTTTCTAAATGCTGTTCTTTTAACGTTTACCTTTTCAACAACCTCTGTTGAGAACCACAGTGGTCTTCTTTTTACTCTTACTTCTATTCACTTACTTGACGCAGAGGTCTGTTGCCTTCACTTTGCCCCCTTTCAGCTTCACCCACTGTTCATCCTCTCCACCCAGGCCATCCCACCTTCCCGGCAGGTCATCCCTGAACAGTACCTCCCTCATTTCTGCCATCTTGCCAATAGCTTCCACCAGTACTTATATAACTCCTCCCCCTGTGCTGGAGGTCTGTAGATCACACCAGTGCAAATAGTGGCTCCATTCCTCTTCTCCAGAGTGACCCACAGTACCTCTGCCCCATCCCCCAAAATATTCCCTGTATCTTTGTTTTTATGCATACATATACTGGCGAGAAAAGAAGAAACAAAGACCAGACTGTGAGGATTAAGAAAGATGGGGGGGGTGGAGAAGGGGAGGACCAGGCAGAAGCACTGAATGAGTACGTCTGCTCTGTGTTCATGAAGGAAAAAGGGGAGCAGATACATCATGGGAAGGGTAAAAGGGTAGAGTGAGTGTGGGCGACTGATATCAGAATTACAAAGGACAGGGTGCTGGAAGGACTAAGGGCACTGAGTGTGGACAAGGCGCCAGGGCAAGATGGCATTCACCCTAGGATACTTAGGGAGCTAGTGAACATCCTGGCGGGACCACTGGCAGACCTGTTCAGTACATCACTGGACACAGGATGTGTGCCACAGGACTGGAGGATGGCCCATATGGTGCCCATTCATAAAAGTGGCCCGAAGGATGATCCGGGCAACTACAGACTGGTGAGTTTCACTTTCAATCATGGGGAAACTCATAGAGTCAATCCTAAAAGAGAGACTGGTGACCCTTCTGGAAGACAATGGGCTCCAAGACAGCCATCAGCACGGTTTTGTATTGGGCAGATCCTGCCAGACAAACCTAGTTGAGTACTACAACTGGGTTACCAGGGAACTGGACAGGGGCCAAGCAGTGGATGTCATATATTTGGACTTCAGCAAGGCCTTTGACTCGGTGCCGCATGGGGGCTGGGGGGGAAACTGGAATACATTGGGGTGGGGACAAAAATGGTCAACTGGATCACCAACTGGCTGAGGGGTAGGCAGCAAAGGGTGGTGGTGGTGGGGAAACTCTCATCATCAAGAGACGTTACGAGTGGGGTGCCCCAGAGTTCAGTACTGGGACTGGTGCTGTTCAGGATATTCATAGCCGATATCTCAAATGGGATCCAGAGTAGGATCAGTCTGTTTGCAGATGATACTAAGATCGGTGCAGAGGTAGATGACATAGAGGGGTGGAGAGGGCTGCAGGAAGACCTGACCAAACTACAGGAATGGTTGGAGACATAGCAGTTGGGGTTCGATGCCAAAAAGTGCAAGATACTGCACTTCGGAGCAAGGAACCAGGGGAGGAAATATCAGTTGGGAGGGGTACAGTTGGAAAGCGCAGTGGAGGAAAAGGATCTAGGTGTGCTAATAACAGGGAGTATGAACCACTCAGCTCAGTGCAGGAAGGCGGTTACAAAGGCAAACAAGATGTTGGGGTGCATGGCGAGGGGAATCTCTCCAGGCACAGGGAAGTGATCCTACCCCAGTTCAGGTCACTGGTCAGGTCACACCTGGAATATTATGTGCAGTACTGGCATCCATTCCTGAAGAGGGACATCAGATTGCTAGAGAGGGTGCAGCATACAGCAATGAAGATGACACAGGGACTTGAGGGAAAATCCTACCAGGAGAGGCTGGGAGAGCTGCAAATGTATTTCCTGGAAGACAGGAGGGATAGGGGAGATATGATCGAAACCTTTAAGTACCTAAAGGTATTAACAGGATTAATACAGAAGGGATTCTTCAGATCAGAAGGGGGAAGGACACAAGAGGGCATAGGTTGAGATTGAGGGGGAGATTTAGGAGGGAAATCAGGAGACACTTTTTCATGGAAAAGGTGGTAGATATATGAAACACTTTCCCCGAGGTGGTATTGTGTAGAACAGTGGGAGGATTTAAGAGATGGTGGGACAGAGAGGGGGCGGTTAGGAGGAGGGGAGGGTGGGGCAGCTGCAAGATGAGGGGCTAGCTGCACAATTAAGCAGACTTGATAGACCATGAGGCCTGTTTCTGCTGGCATTTCGTATGTTTGTATGCTTTCCTTCACATAAAGCACCATACCCCCTCCTCTTCTTTCCATCATGTCCTTCCTCAACGGAGTATAGCCTTGTATGGCTACGTCCCAGTCATGGTTTTCCATACACCATGGCTCGGCAATGGCAACAATATCCAAAGTCAGCCTCTGCCATGGTGGCCTCTAGGTTTGAAATCTTACTTCCTGGTCTTCTAGTAGTCTCACACATGGAGTTCCAGATTCTGTTAACACTCTGGTTATTACCACTCTTTTCCTTTTGCCCCCCCCCCCATGTTTAATGTTCCTGTTTCCATTCCACTTCATTTCTACCACTTTGCTTTCTTTAGTAATTTTCACCCTGAGGTACTTCTCTCCCCTAATATTCTCCTACTTTAGCCTGGGGGGGGCAGTTACTGCCTCTCTGATTTCTTCTGCTACCCCCTCAGCTAGTTTAAATGATTGAAATAACATTTAAACCATTCACTGAGGACTGCAGTTCTACTCCTGGATGGAAGCAGGTCATCACCCCTGTAAAGGCCCTTATCCCTCCAGACTGGACCCCAGTCCCTAAAGTAGCTGAACACCTCCACTCTGCATCATTCCTTCAACGATAAGTTTTAGCTCCTGGTGAGGACCCCCCCCCCCCACACACACACACAGTATAAAGGTGGCACCACTGTGAAGGCCACTGAATGTGCTACCTGCCTAAGACCTCTCCCCAGCTCCCTGAACACCCTCTGCACTATCCCTGCCATCCTAGCCAGGTCATTAGTCCCCAGGTGGAGAATGACATCCACCTCCACCTCTGTTTCTGCTGCCCTAGCAAATCCTAAGGATGTGCTTACCATCCCTCTATGCCATGGTGCCATGTAGGCACCTAACCTCCCTCTCCCCCCTTCCTATTCCCAGATCTATCCCCCTCACAATCTAAACTGTCACAATACAGCAAGGTGACATCTTATTCACTCTGGTAGCCGACTACAAAGCAAAGATCTGGTCAGGCAAGTCACAAGGCACAGACAGAATACACCCCAGGATTATAGTAAAGCTAGGGGAACAACAAGTGTAACTGCTTACAGCAATCTTTCATGAGTCTGTCCAGAAAACTTTAGTGCCGGAAAGTGTTCAGTGTGGTTCCCACCTTTAAAAAGGGGTTGAGTTTAGACAGGGCAATCACTGGCTGGTCAGTCTGATATCAGTGCTTGGCAAAGTCCTGGAAGTCATCATCAAAGACCGAACGATGGAGCACTTGATTGATGGATTGACGACAGTGTTCTTGCCCCTTATACGCATGGCTTTATGAGGGGAAGAAGGTGGCAAACCAACCTGATCACCCTTTGAAAGGATGACCAGAAAGGTGGGCAGAGACAGACTATCTGGACTTGAACTAGGCCTTTGACACTGTGGCACGTGACACGTTTCTGGGCAAAGTACACCAGTGTGACATATATGTGATGCATACATAAGGTGCATTAACTGGCTTGTGTGCAAAAATCAGAGGGTTATGGTGGACAGGCACTACTCCAAGTGGAGAGGGGTACACAGTGGCCACCTTCAGGGATCAGTGCTGGGGTCACTGCTGTTTCACATTTTTATTAATGATTTGGAAGCTGGGGTGTCCAGTAGGTTGATAAAGTTCACTGGTGACACTATGCTGGCCAGGGTGGTGGACTCCCTTGAGCATGGGGAAAAACTTCAGGAAGACTTGAACCAGCTGGGGGATAGGCAGTTTCTTGGAGTCTCAGATTTAATATAGACAAATCCAAGGTGCTGTACCTGCAGAGAAAAAACAGAGGTAGGAGCTATACCACCTGCCGATCTGTTTGGGGCTCCTCTTGCTATGGTGGAAGAGGAAAAGACCTGGGTGGTCATAATACGTAAGAGTCTGAATCATGACAAGCACTGTGCAATAGTTTTTTGGATGGCCAGCAGAGTGGTGGAGTGCACAAAGGAAGGTGACCAACAGAGTAGGAGAATGGGGGAGTGCACAAAGGAAGGTGACCAACAGGGCAGGAGAATGGCGGAGTGCACAAAGGAAGGTGACCAACAGGGCAGGAGAATGGCGGACTGCACAAAGAAAGGTGACCAACAGGGCAGGAGAATGGCAGAATGCACAAAGGAAGGTGACCAGCAGAGAAGGAGGAAAAAAATGCCACTTTTTAATGCCATGGACAGGCCCCATCTGGTGTACAGCATGCTGTTCTGGGCCCTTAGATACAAAGAGGACAATGGGCAGTCAAGAAATGACTGAAATGCAGAGTCACCAAAATGATCAGGGGTATAAAGACAAAAGCTATGAGGAAGGGCTGCTGTCCCTAACCATATTCACCAAGTAGAAAAGGAAGTCAAAAGGGGAAATACTCTCTGTCTTCCGGATTCAAGGGTATAGACAAGACCAAACCAAACAAGATTTTTTATTGGTGTCTTCCAGCTAGACACGAGGACATAGGCTGACACTCAGAGGTGGTAAATCCAAGGGTATCATTAGGAGGAACGTCTTCCAAAGAGTGGTGAACTTAAAGGACATTTTCAATTACAAGAATGTGGTGTGCACATTTATGGAACCCATACAAACAGAAGAGAGGGAAATAAGTTCAAGTCCCAGCTAAGGCACTTACTTCTTTTCTCTCTTCTGTTTGTGTGGGAACTTACAGGACAGCCTACCAGCAGACTATCTACTTCAATGAGTGCCCATGTTCCCGCTTTCAGCATACGTTAAATTAAAAAAGCCATACATCTGAAGTAACTTAGGAATAATGTTAGAAAAATCGTGACCCCGGGCATTTCTAACTACTATAACATTTTATTTATTTGTATCTTGGATGACACCTTTTACAAAGGTTCCACATCAAGGCAATAAGGTACAAAACATAACATGATAATTACAATGGAACTTACAAAAATATATATATATAAGTAAGGTTACAATAATAGCAGCCAAAAGCATTGTCAAGGAATTGTGTTGCAAGTTAATTATACAGTACAAGTCATAGGCGGCTCAGTGAAGCTTTGGTAGGAGTGGGTTAGTGGGAAAAAAAAAAGACGAGTGGTGGTGAGGGGGTGCAGTAAGGGGAGAGAGGGAGGGAGGAGGGGAGAAATAGGGAGGGCATTGCGTTGGGTTTCTGGTAGATGGGAAATAGAAAGGGAGGAGGAATGGGGGGGGGGATGAAAAGGAAGAGGAGACAGATTCATCCTACACCCAGTAATGGGGGGTAGGAGAGGAGGAGGAGCTAAGGCAGTGAGGAGGGAAGCTTGAGGGTAGTATGCCTGGAGGGGATCAGAAGAAGCAATCACAGAAGGCAACACAGAGAAACTAAACTGTGGAAGACCTGACCAGGACTGGAATAGTTTTAAATCAGATTTTAAAGGAGAACACTAATGTCCCCTAAACCAATATGTAAGTTCCTAGAGATCCTTACCCCTTACTTTTAATTTTAGCGCTTTCCATGATTCTGCTAACTCAGTCAGCCATACTTCCTAACTCTAAGTCCCAGGGACCAGCACAGCTCTGCCTCTCAGGACACAGGGCCATCTATGTGCCTGTGTGATTTTTTTTTCCTTTTAATTTACTTGTTATAATGGAGCATGTCTGCACTGACACTGCCGGTACTAATTTTCTCCCAGTCAGCACTGGGGGTTGGGGGAGATGGAGGGGGAGTTTGCAGGATCAACAAGATATAAAATGCTTTGAAATGAAAAGTAAGTATAGAAATAAATATTTGGTAGGGCAGATTTCTTTTTAATCAGGAACTCTAGGTCCTTACTACCAGTTCAGAGGATGGGAGAGTTCCATTTAAACACAACTTTCAATAGATATGCCACTCTAAGAATGTCGTAGTGGGGCTCATTGTGTTCCTTGGTTACATTCTAAGTGTAAACAACAGGATTACACTAAAGCTATGTGGGATAAGGTTAACATAGCAAAATGGAGGGCTGACTGGAACAATTATAGTAAGATACAAAATGTTATCAATCTGACCCCCTGGGAAAGGAAAATGAGAGTTTTGTTTCCCCTAAAGAAAACAACAGATGCTTTTAGCTACCCTGGAGTCTTTTGGCACCTCATCAAAAAGATTAAGCCAGAGATAAAATAAACATGATAGATGAGTTATGATATAAAATAACAATACTTAACTTGCTGCCATTAGGCAAGGTGGTGCAGGTAACACGAATCTGTTCGTGAGCATGAAAACAACAGCACACTGAATAGAGCTGTAGGTAAGGAAAACAGGATGGTGGGAAGCAGAGGGAGGGGGATAAGCAGCAGAGGCCAGAAAGTAATCCCCACATTGTACAGGTCACTGCTGCAACCTCATCTGGAATAAGGTACAAGGTACTGTAGTCCACACTTGAGAAAAGGCTGTGACAAGGTGGAAGCAACCCCCAGTGCAGGGCAACCAAGATGGTCCCTCAGACTAGGAAGCAAGACAATGAGGAGCGGTTGCAGGATTTGAGCATGCACACCCTTGAAAAAAGGAGGGAAAGGGGTGACCTGATCCAAACATACAAGTACCTGCATGGGATAAATAGGGTGGATGCCAAGGTGCTTTTGTCCTTGAGCTGAAATACCGAGACAAGAGGAAACTCACTGAAACATGCAGGGTGGCTATACAAAAGTGACATCCACAAGCACATTTTAACTGAAAGAGTGGTGGACAAGTGGAACACGTTGCCATAGGAAGCGGTGCAGGCCAAATCAGTGAGCAGCTTCAAACAGGGATGGGACAAGCATGTGGGATTAGTTAGAAAACTGGCATTAACAAAGGGGTGAGGTGGATGGCCACTAAGGACAGTGCAGAATAGTTAAGTTAGGGTGGGCAGATTTGATAGGCCTGTGGGCCTTTTTCTGTTGCCATTATCTATATCTCCATGCTGCCTGGTCAGTTTGTTCACTATTATACTCCAGCACTAAACCTACCTAACATACCAACATACTAAAATGCCAGCAGAATAGGCCTAACGGTCTTTCGAGTCTGCTCGATTTTCAGCACTCACACTGAGGGCCTATTTTGGTGTCCTCCCTTCCCCCTTGGGTTATACTCTCCCAAGTCCCAGATGTGCCACCTGCACTAGACCTAGTCAGATTTACCCTCCCCCTGTACCTGTCCCATCCCCTCTTAAACCTGTCTACAGTCTCTGTCTCTACCAGCTCCCTGGGCAGCGCATTCCATGGCTCCACCACTCTTTAAATGAAATAACATAGAAATATAGACTTTGACGGCAGATAAGGACTGCTTGGCCCACCTAGTCTGCCCATTTCCCTACCTAGAGGATAAGCTGCAGATTCTATTTAACCAACAGCCTATTTCTTCCTAGCCCCCACAAAAATTGCCTCATGTCTGTCCCATGCATTCTTGAATTCTCCCACAGTTTTAGACCCCACAACCTCCTCAGGAAGGCTGTTCCATGTGTCCACCACCCTCTCTGTGAAAAATATCCTCACATTGCCCCTGAGCCCCCTCTATCTTTTAAATTGTGTCCCCTTGTTCTTGCAATATCTTTTCTGAAAGATGCTACCCTCTTGGACTTTGTTGATTCCACTGAGGTACTTAAACGCTTTCTATCATGCCCCCTCTCCCTCCTTTCCTCAAGGGTATACATAAAGCTCCTTTAGCCTCTCCTTGTATGGCTTCTCTTGCAGACCCTGCACCATTTTAGTTGCCCTCCTCTGAACTGCCTCCATCCTGTCTATGTCCTTACGGAGATGGGGTCTCCAGAACTGGATATAGTACTCCAGATGGGGTCTCACCAACTGTCTGTACAGGTGGATAACAACTTCCTGTTTTCTGCTGGTTATGCCTCTCCCTATACATCCCAGTATCCCCCCAGCCCTCCCTACCGCCTTCTCACATTGCTTGCCAACCTTAAGGTCATCTGATATGATTACCCCAGGTCTCTTTCCATTTTTTGTTGTTACTACCCCCCAATTGTGTAATCCTCCCCTGGGTTTTTGTTTCCCAGGTGCATTACTTTGCACTTCTTTGCATTGAATCCAAGCTGCCATACTTCTGACCATTCCTCCAACCTTGCCAAGTCCCTTCTCATCCTTTCCACGCCTCCTTGTGTATCAACCCTGTTGCAGATCTTTGTGTCATCTGCAAAGAGGCATACTTTTCCTTCCAGTCCCTCTGCAATGTCACTTATAAAGACATTAAAAAGGACAGGACCCAGTACTGAACCCTCATGCATCCCACTAGTAACCCTCTTTCTTCAGAGTGGACTCCATTTACAATTACCTTCTGTGTCCTGTTGTTCAGCCAATGTTTTATCAGGCTACCACCCTGGGACCCACTCCCAGGCTGGATAATTTGATCTACTAATCTTTGTGTGAGACTGTGTCAAATGCCTGTTAGTCTAGGTAGACCATGTCCACAGCCCCCCCTGGTCTACTACTTTGGTCACCCAATCAAAGAAATCAATTAGATTCATCTGACATGACCTTCCCACTGTGAACCCATGCTGCCTTGGGTCCTGTGCCCCACTGGCCTCTAGGTACTCAACAATTCTTTCCTTCAGAAGTGATTCCATCACTTTCCCTACCACAGATGTCAAACTGACAGGTCTGTAGTTTCCTGCCTCTGTCTTGCTCCCACTTTTGTGAAGGGGAATCACATTAGCCTTCTTCCAGTCCTCAGGTACCACCCCATCCTCCCATGATTTTTTATAAAGGATAGTCAGTGGTGTCACTAGTTCTCTGCTTAATTCTTTTAGAATTCTGGGGTGAATTTCATCTGGCCCCATTGCTTTGTCCACCTTAAGTTTTAGGAGGTCTTTCAGAACCCTTTCTTCTGTGAAAGGACTGGGATCAACCCCCCGAGTGCTTCTTGTTAATTGGATTAGGCACCTTCCCACTTCCTCTTTGTGAATACTGAACAGAAGTATTCATTCAGTAGCCCTGCTTTTCACTGTCCTCCTGCCCACCCACCATCCATTTTATTCTGCCTCACTACCCTCCCTTTGTCTTTCTACACTCCTTATATACCTTTTAAAGGTTTTATCCTCTTCTTAACCGGAAAGGTTGGCTATCTTTTCCTCAGTTTGTGCCTTTGCTATTCTGACTACCCTCCTGCTTCCTTCTGCCATAACTGGTACAGTTCTCTGTCCTGCTCCTTCTGTGTTTCCTTACTTCCTAAATGCTATCCTTTTCTCCCTAACCTTCACTGCCACTTCTTTTGAGAACCATAGTTGCTTTTTCTTTCATTTTGATTTGTTTATTTGCCTCACACAAAGGCTTGTTGCCTCTGTGATGGCAGTTTTGATATTTCCCCATTGTTGCTCCACCCCTCCTTCTAGCCTGTTTGCTAGTGCTTTTCTAAGGCACTCTCCCATCTTGCCAAAGTCAGCCCTCCTGAAGTCCAGAACCCTCACTTTTGTATGGCTCGACTCTGTAGCTGAGCTTATCGTGACCCACACTGTTTGGTGGTCACTTGTTCCCAAATGGCTACCCACTTCTAGATCTGAGATCCTCTTACTGTCCCCATTTGAGAGTACGAGGTTTAAGATTGCTCCCTCATGAGTGGGTTCCAAAACTAGCTGTCTGAGGCATGCCACCTGAAGGGCATCAAGAATGGCCCTGTTTTTGGATGTGGCTGCAGCAAAGGTGCTCCAGTTAACATCTGGCATATTAAGGTTCCCCATCAACAGTATCTCCCCTTTCTCTGCCATCCTAAGTATGCCTTCCATCATATCCTTGTCCATTCCTCCCCCTGACATGGGGGTCTGTATACAACCCCTGTGCGGACTGTGGTGCCATTTCCAGTCTCTAAGGTGACCCACAGTGCCTCCTCTCCTCCCTGTTTACTCTTTTGTTCAGTTGCTTTTATCCCTTCCCTTACATAGAGAGCTACCCCTTCTGCCCTCCCTGCCTCCTCCTGTAGGTTGTGTACCCTGGTATGTTGACATCCCAGTCATGGTTCTCTGTGTACCATGTTTCAAGACTGCCAGATATTCAGGCATCCCTCTTCCATCAAGGCCACCAGTTCAGGGAGCTTGTTGCCCAGACTATGGGCGTTGGTACTCATTACCCTCCATTTCTTGATGGCCTTACCCTTTTGCCCCATCCCTGTCCTTATTGCATTTGTCACTTCTTCATTTACTCCAGCGCTTCTCCCTATTGACATCTCTATGTTAGTGTCTACCTCACTTAGTACCCTGATTTTTTTTGGGGGGGGAGATAGGATTTCCCTGCTCCTTTCCAGTGCCTCCCCCCTTGGCTAGTTTAAATGCTTGCCAATGAAGTATTTAAACCCATCACCTAGGATCCTGGTTCCCCTCCTGGACAGATGCAGTCCATCATGCCACTATAGGCCTGCATCCGTCCAGGTGGACCCCCAGTCCCCAGTGAAGCCAAATCCCTGAGCTCTGCACCAGTTTTTCAACCACTGATTGAATCCCATGATGTGGAGCACCCTAGCCTCATCCATACCATAGACAGGCAGCACCTCTGAGAAGGTTACCGTGTGTGCTATTTGTCTAAGGCCCTTCCCCATCTCCACAAATGCTTCTCGCACTGCTCTGATCCCTTTCTTAGCCAGGTCATTTGTCCCTAGGTGGACAATGACATTCAGCTCCCTCCCCTGTGCAGCTGCTCCTGTGATCCTGAGGATTTGATCCCTGTCCCTCCAAGTCATGGCACCAGGCAGGCACCTAACCTCCCTCTCCCCTTCCTCCCCCAGTTCTACCTTCCTAACAATGGAGTCCCCCACCAGGAGTTGTTTCCTTCCCCTGTGGGGTCCCATGTCACCCTCCTGTGGGTCTCCTTTGTGGAGGTTCCCAGCATCCTCCTTTGTCTCCACTGTGGGTGCCTCCATAGAGGAACCACACTTTTCCAGAACAGCATACGAATTGTGGAGAGGTACAGCTGGAGGGATGCGCCTATGTTCCACCACCCTCACCTTCCCTGAGCCCACTGTGGTCCAACCGCTCCTCTTTCTTGGCAACCTCTGAGACAACGGCAGTGACTCTGGTGGTCCCTGGGTGGAGAGGAGGTCCCACAAATCCTGGCCAACTCAGCCTGGAGATGAGCAACCTTCTCCCTCAGCCCAGAGAGGTGCCTGCAGATAGGGCAACACTGCATCCTCCAGAACGTCTTCCGGAAGACTGCTGCTCCACAGCCACTGCACTGCACCACTCCCATCATGTCTTTTTTCTGGCTACCTAACTGTTGTTTGGAATACTCTTTCCTCTGTTTATTTTTTTTTTTTTTCTTTTCTTTCTTCCCCTACTTACTTACTGCCTCTGTGTCCTTTTAGCTCCTGATCTTCCTGTTCTAAGACAAGAAGATCCTATATTTCTCAGTAGTCTCCTTGCTTGCTCAGAGTCAGACCTCCAGCAGCTAGGGGGGGACAGAGAGCTACTTTTGCTCTTCTAGGATGGTGAGTTTTTGGTGGCTCTGTGATCACTCACTTCCTGCTCCCAAACAGGAAGTTCCTGTTGTCAGCTAAATCCTGTGCCTATAAAAGAAGAACTGGTTTACGGTGGAGGGGAGGAAAGGAGGGCAATATAGTCCCAGTACAGAAGTTATACCAGTAGCTCCTTCCTCCTGGTGTTCTGTCTGTTCTCTGACAGAAGCTATCTAGGGCAGTGCTTAAATCTGGTTTTAACCTGGCTCCTTCTAGCTAAGCCACTCCCCCTACTTTGCAAATCTTTCTACACTTAGTTAATTTCACAGATAACAATTCCCTTCTGACACCTGTGACAAGCACCTAGATAAGTACACAGATAACAGATAACAATTTACTTCAACTACCTCTGACAAACACACTAACTCTTTTTTTTTTTTTACCCTAAATTGAAGGTCCCAGAACAAGATTTCTAGTTCTTAGTCCCAGTAGAGAAGTTTTAGTTATACCAGTAGCTCCTTCCTCCTGGTGTTCTGTCTGTTCTCTGGCATTAGCAGAAATACCTCCTCCTCTTCCCTCTGAGCCTGCCCCCCTTCTAGCCTACACCCGTTCCCTCTCGTTGCCCCCTCCTCCTTCCTTTGGAGCACCCTGACTGGGCCCCCCTTATTGATTCCTTTTATGTACTTAAAGACCTCCATCATGTCCCCCTGTCCCTCCTTTCTTTCAGGGTGTACATGTCGAGCTCCCTGAGCATCTCCTCATAGGTCCTCTCACCCAGGCCCCAGATCATTTTGGTTGCCCTCCTTTGGACCCTCCCTAGGAGTGCAACATCCCTCTTTAAATGTGGTCTCCAAAACTGCACACAATACTCGAGGTGTGGCCCAACCAAGCAGTTGTACAGGGATAGGATAATTTCCGCCTTTCTGGAGGTAATCCCCCTGGCAATGCATCCCAGCATCCTATTTGCCCTTGCCGCTGCCCTCCTACAGGTCTCCGAGTTGTCCATTTTGACATCTACCACTACCCCCAAGTCCCTCTCACCCTCCGTGACTTGAATTTTGTCTCCTCCTAGGGTATACCCTGGCCTGGATTTCTGACTCCCAGGTGCAGAACCTTGCACTTTCCTGCATTGAATTTTAGTTTCCATTTTCCTGACCACCTTTCCAGAGCCTCCAGATCCTCCTGCAAGGCCACCTTCCCCTCCTCCTCATCCACCACTCATTTCACTCCTGAACCCCTTCCTTATGTCTGAGACATAGGCGTTGAACAGGAGTAGCCCCAGCACTGACCCCTAGGGCACCCCACTGGTAACTCACCTTGGGGATGAGGCTAGCCCCCCAACCACCCCCCTCTGAGTATGCTCAGACAACCAATTTCATATCCATCTTAACAACTGTCTCCCTACCCCCATTTCCTTCAGTTTAGCCAGCAGGCCATTGTGGGGTACTGAAGCAAATGCCTTGCTGAAGTCTAGAAAGAGGACGTCCACTGGCCTACCCCGGTCCATGGCCCTTGTCACCCAGTCACAGAACTCCACAAGGTTTGTCTGACATGATCTTCCCGGGACAAAGCCATGCTGCCCATCATCCAAATACCCATTTTGCTCCAGTAACCTCCCTAGCCTTTCCTTAACGATACCCTCCATCACCCTGCCGACCACTGATGTCAGGCTAACGGGCCTGTAATTTCCCACCTCCTCCCTTGAACTCCCCTTGTGGATCGACACGACATGGGCCACCCTCCACTCTTGGGGCACCCATCCAGTCCTCAGAGAGATGTTGAAGAGCTCTGCCAGGGGGACTGCCAGGACATCCGCCAGTTTTCTCAGCACCCTGAGATGTATCTCATCTAGCCCAGGTGCTTTCTCCTTCCGAAGGGACCTGAGGGCCTACCTACTTTTTAAACTTTCTTATGGACTTCACCTTTATAAGAAAACTTTGCGCAGAAATATTAGTAGAAGCTGCATTTAGTCTACTTTGATATCTACAAGTGTTAACTAAGCAAAGTGTTTCTGAAATTCAGCATAGCGACAGCGAACAGGTGATCTTACCCAAATTCTACAAAATGGAATACAAAAATGTGTCTAGTCCCTGGAAGCATGGTTTACCAGATCCAAGATTTGCACAAGGATTTTAAGATTATTAGTGTTTTGGCAAATCATTACCCACCAATAGTAGCCAAACCAGACCTTTGTGTGCCAGTCTTTAAGCTTTTCTGGCCCTGCCCCTCTGAGTCAGAACTCCAGTTTGACACAGAAAAGAGGTGATGTGTTTGTTCCTGGTTTGCTCCAAGCTTTGCTCCCCGGGTCGCCCCTGAAAAAGGGACCATTACGGTCTCAGTGGGCCTATCCGGTCACCAAAATTTAAATAAAAATAAATAAAAAAATAAAGCTTGGTGCTGAGGGAGGAAAACATGGCCACACACACAGCTAGACGACTACAAGCTGGGAAGGGCAGTAGACCCACATGTGTCAGAAACAACCATAGTAACAATAAGCATCACCTTGATGAGCTTAATTGTAGCAGTCAAGTCAAAAGGGGCTGGGTGGTTGACAAAGGTATGCCCCTCTTACGAAGACACCAACACGGCGAAATACACACCTGTCAGCAAAATTGACACTTTGCCAACAGGTCGCTGTGTTGGTGTGCCTGAGACAGGGGAATGCTGTCTCCTGGTCCTGCACCCTTGCCCTGAATCAACTCCGACTGGAGTGGATAATCCAAAAGATGAGGGTTGGGGGGCAGAGTCCCCTACATAGGGGGTTCGGGGGGCGACTCCCCCCCGATAAAAAAATACAGGACCGGGAGATGCACAGGAATCATGTAGACCGCAACTTGTGGTTGACACTATTCCTTCCGGTGAAATGCCGGTCGACATAAAGGATGTTGAACCGGCATGGTACAGCTGTTGACAAATATGACTGCACCATAGCAGTGTATAAAAGAAGTGTAACTGGCCAAGTGAGACACCAGAAACTACAGTACCAAGTGGATGGCGGACTGGCATGATCACCCACCATGCATGTCATCATCAAGACATCAGCTGCGGAATCAAACCACACAAGAGCGAGGGTCCGGGACTACAGAAAGTCAGCTTTTATAAAGATGGGTGGCTGTCTCATGGATGACCTGGCGAGTGAGTGAACTGGATGGGGTGGAGGAACAGTGAGAGAAGCTAGAAGGGGGCATAGTGCAGGCAACTAACCTTTGCATCAAGCAAGTGAGCAAAAACAAGACGGAAAAAAGACTGCTATGGTTCTCGAACGAGGTGGCTGACAAGGTAAAGGCTAAAAGTGTAACACTTAGAAGGTATAATAAAATGCAGAGGGAGGAGGCTAGAGAGGTGTATCAGGGGAAAAAGAAGGGAGCAGAAAAAGCAGTAAGGAGTGCAAAGGCAGTAACACAAGAGGATGAGACATTTTATAGGTATGTAAGTGAAAAGAGGAAGACCAGGGGAGGCATTGGAAGGTTAAAAAGGGAAGAGGGGGACTGTTCAGAAGGGGACCAGAAAAAAAAAAAAATCAGACATCCTGAACAAATACTTTTGTTCAGTGTTCCCAGAGGAAAGGAGAGGGGCCACAAAAAAGTAATAGGAGCTTTGGGGAGGGAGGGAGGGAGGGAGGGTGGCAGCGATGGGGTGCATCCAAGGATATTAACCCCCCACACAACCAAGACAGGGGTCGATCTTTACATTATATTACTGGCCCGGGGCATAGTGCAAACTGCCTCGGGCCAGTGCAGTGCCCTCCCGACTTTCCCGGCTTGGCTAGTGCATTCTAGCCCATTTTGTGAACCTGGCCCCTTTAAAGAAGTAAAAAAAAAAAAAGGCGGTTCCCTTTGGGGTTTTTTTTGTGTTTTTTTTAGCCCAGCAACTGCCACGGGAAGCCCTATAATTGGAGGATCATTTTGGCGTCTGTCTGTAGCCCAACATCCCACCTCCAATGTCGATTTCCACACGTGCAGCAGTTGCCCTCCACACCGAGGAGAAACCCTGAGCCTGAAGATGTGATCTGCGGCTGCTGATCATCCCAGTTGGAAGTAGGAGACTAGTGCTGCCTGATGCTCCAGAATGGTAAGCCAGCACAAAAATGTTTACTGCAGTGCTTTTGTCTTTAGTTCAAAGAAGGCCAGCCGCCATAGATGCCATCCTCTGTCAGAATACATGGTATTTGACTTTTGAAGCTCAGATTTGGGGCCATTGCGATTCTGATGATACCGAATAATTCAGTACAATCAGAGTCACAGCGGACCCTCTCCCCAAAGCTGAGCTTCATCAAAAGTCAAAAGAGAAGTCTGGGTAGTTTAATTTCATGGGGTCGTCAGGTTTTGAGCAGTGTGAGAGAGAGTCCATCGTGTAGGTTGTTTGCCGGGTAATTCTTGTGTTGTTTGCACCTTCCTTGTCCTGCTTCGATAATGGTACTGCGCCGGTGGGGTTCCTCCTGGGTTGAAGGCAGCAGCAAAAGAGCTGTCAGATTAAGAGATAGATGCCGGGGTGGGACTGGGACGGACCGGGGTGCCATGAATGCCGACAGACTAGGGAGGGTGTTGTAGGCTCTAATCACTGTGCTGTAGCTTGGGCTTTAAAACGCAAGCAGGATGAAAACTCGACGAGTCTGGACCCGATTGTTTTTTTCTGTCCCCAACCAGCATTCCCAGTTCTTTCCCTGATGGTCGCCATGGATGAGGAGTGGACTGACTTGGGGATTTTAGCATTTAGGCCAGCTCAGCAAAACAATTGGCCCAGACTTCCCAGCTCACACTCCGTTGCAATGTCAGCACAGGGCTGCTCGGTTTTCTGGTTCTGGCTACTTACTAGTGTGTATGGGAGGCCTGGTATTTTTCATCAACAAGCCTTGCTGTGTGTTCTGTAGCCTCCACCTTGCATTTTGGCAGAGGAAAGTTTAAATATGCTGTCGGGGGAAGGGGGGTGCGCTAGTAACTGAATCAAATGTTTGCCACAACCTAGCAGCTGCACCCACTTTGAGCATGCTATTTTTGGATTTCTTAGTTGTGGCCTGCGGTGGCCATAAAATGCTGGGGTGCCAGGTGTGTGTTTTGCTGGGTAATGCTGCTGGGGATTATTAATTCTGCACAGCAGGAGCTCTGGTGATGCGGGGCTGAATAATGCCATGGCCCACATGGGGGTAGGGGCAGGACATGGGACGTAGCTCACCCCACCAGCCCAAGCATGTGACTGACTGCCAGCCAGGATTTAGTCTCTACGTTGGCATGCCGGTGTGAGAAGATTTTGTGTTTTCAGTGAGGCCTGGGATTGCAAATATAAGTGTTGCTGCAGTTCAGCATCCACCCGCAGTTAGTTGCCATCTCTGTGCAGCTAAAGTGGCTACATGTATGCTTCACTCAGGTGTATGTTAGTTTGCTAGGGGCTGTGGATTTCTGGCCTGCAGGGATGCAGCTGCCGGCATCTTCATGGCAGCACAGTCAGTCTACTGCAGAGTTCTGTGCTTGCTGGGTGATGCTGTGGATCAGTGGCCTGCTGCTGATGCAGGAACTGGTGATGGGGCCGATGCACTGACTGGGCATCATGATAGGGGCAGGAGGGATGCTCATGTTCACCCACACAGCCCAACGCACTGCCAGCTTAAGACATCCGAGGGCAGACTGAGCTTTGGGGAGACTGGTGACAATGTGTTCTCTGGAGGTCTGGGATTCCAGCCCACCCACCTTGCCCAGTTTGCCCACAGCTGCCATACCTACAGGCTAACACATCGTCTGCTGCAGGTCTGATTTCAGTGTGTTGTCTGCTAAGCTGGGTGATGCTGGAGATTTCTGGCCTGGCTGGATCGGTGCAGGAACTGGTGATGAGGTCAAACTCCTGTGCTGGGGGTGGGAGATGCTCTCACTCAGTCACTGCTAGTCATTTCCACCAGCCCAAGTACTTGACTGCCAGCTTTCATTGACATCAGAGGATGGAGACCATGAGCATTGGGGATTGCAGCAAGAAGTCAGCAATTTATTTCTGGTGCTATGTCTCCATGCCAAGAACCACCAGACTTTCCTGGCGATCTGTGATCAAGCTTGCTGTTCTGGATGGGTGGGGGTTTATTGGTCAGAGTTTTGTCAGGAGGCTGGCACAATCGACTGCACAAATCTGGAGCCTTGCAGCCACTACTGGCTTTGCCATGATGTGTGACACCGGGCGGGTTGGGGGTGCAGGTGGACTTGAGGCACTACAACTGCGCTCACCAGATTTCTACTTCAGCTATGATGCCAATGTGGGCTTGCTTGCTTAGGAAGCTGTGACTATTAAGTTACTTTGCAAAATATTTTTCTGGCAGGCTGCAGTCAGAATATTAACTTTTTTATTTTGTTTCTTTCAGATTTGTCTTCAAGGAGAAGATGATCCACGTCATCTCTGTTTCAATTAAAAACTGGCCAAGGTAAGTAAAACACTTTTTTGTCAGTCACTTTACAATCAGAAACATGAATGTGATAGCAGAAGACCACCAGCAGTCCAGTGCCCATTTCCTATCTATCCTCCCCTGGAACTTACTGTTCCGGGTAGTAACCTTCCCCATCCTTCTCTTCTCCCTGAAACTAAGTACCCCTGTGTTCACACTTCACTTTTGTCCCAGAGCCGGTTTTGCACCACAGGCCGGGTTCCATTTCACTTTTGGAACTTAGTACGCTGGCCTGGTGGTGGCGCTGAGGGTTGAGGCACTGGATGCCACACCTTGCTCCATGCCAGCGACCCGGGTTCGGGAACAAGCGCGGGTCATCGGGGGTCAGCAGGGGAGGACTTAAGATTGAGCAGCCATCCTACGACAGCTCTCCTAGTCCTGGGGAAAAGGGTGGGATCATCAAGTTCAATAAGTGGTTTATGTTTGTGACTTCTGCCTTTCATTTCAGATGGTGGTGTTGATATTGAGATCTGCACTGAACAGTGTCAGCGAGTGAGACAGGTCCTGAGTGCATTGCAGGCATCTCTGAGGTATGAAAGAATTAAAATGCAATACAGGGAGGTCAGGGAGTCAGTGTGATTCAACTTTCAGCTAATTTAGTTTAGATGCCGAGTATGTTTTTTTCTGTTTTTCCTTTGCAAGTGCTTTGTTGTAGCAGCCGGAAGCCAGTGCATAATAATTGAAATTGGAACTGAACACAATCTCTGTTATGACTTGTGACAGTTAGAACTTGCAGTGCTGAGTGGTAGGAGGGGGAGAGAGAGTGCATGGGCACAGAGAAAACAGGTTTCGAGCACTTAAAGTGACTCCAGACTTGACCTGTCAAGTCTTTGCTGGACGGTCTGCCCTGAATTGCTTTGAGAGGAAATCTGACTCTCGTATTCTGTGCACAAATTTGATTGACCCTAAAAGAGACAGTCCTGCTGGGTCTTCTGGACTGCTAGGTCCAACCGCAAGTCTGCACTCTGAGAGGACATAATTGGACTTGCATGTTGTGCGAACTGTTGCCAAGATCCTGGTGTGGGAGTGGAGTGTGCTCAGCTGAGAAAAAAAGAAACTGGGACAAAGTTGTTGAAAAATATATTTTTTAATGGGCATCTTTAAGTCACCAAAGTTAACACTTTTGCAGATAAGCAGAACAAGAAGTTTTATTTTTGGTGTTTAATTGAGACAAACTGTTACGAGAAAGTTTACTGTTCTGGTATACTTTGGGTGGTAAAAAGTGGCTGTTCTGATCCCAGGCTGGCATTGGCCTAATACTAGTCACACATGAAATACAATTTAGTAGTTGCTATTTGCATATTTTGACACATATTGGCTGGTAATTTTCTTGATAAGTCTCAGTGCAAACTGAAAACAACAGTAATGAATGAGTTCTTCTCTGGCATGTTACTGGGTTGGTGAAAACTGGCTTTTCTGGCTGGCACTGGCCTAGCTGCCAAAGCAAATACAGTAAATCACTCATCTTGAGACATTGTAATTTTCTTGATAGTCATTGCGAACTGAAAAGACTAAAGAGTACCTTTAAGTGTTGCTGCTCTATCTTGCTCCATCACGTAGCGGCCGGGCTTACTGTTCTTGACATTTTTTTATTTATTCTTTTACATACTACTTAACTTTGCAAGGCTTAGTTTTCATGACAGTTAAAATTTGTTCCGCCATACTTCAGCCTCAGCTTGTCAGTGCGGTAGCTGCTCTCAGGATCTCTGTGGCTGGCATCAATATCACTTTTTGAATTGAATTATATTTACAGTCACGTCATGACACAAGTTGTCTCTTGTCCAAAACTGATTTAAAATTCTGATCTTTGAATAGTTGCCCTCACAATCCGTAAGACACATCATTGCTTGGCTCACAATCTGATGTTTTTGTGACTCATCGGAGACGATCAATCTCTGACAAATCTAAAAGTTTGCTTTTTTGGGGGGGTGCACGCAGCACAGTCTTTGGTTGTTGGTCTTCTTCAGACCTGACTCTGTACTTCAGCTTTTCTTTTGTCATTGACATCACACTCCTCAACAATGTGGAAATACATTAAGAGTGTGACAAAACCTAACAAAAGAAAACGCATTGGAGATGAAGAGAGGAAAGAAAAAGAAAGACTTTATGAAGAAAAGAAAAAATCCTGTAAATTTCAAACATCTTGGTTACAAACCTTTGCATGGTTGCGGTATGATGAAGAAACAGACCAAATGTTTTGCCATCTGTGTCAGAAACATGATGACATACATTCTGGTAAAGCCGGTAATAAAAATAATTATCGATATGGTACCGACAATTTTTGTCTGGGGTCCATCACTGCACACCATTCAAGTGAGGCCCATAGTAGGGCAAGTTCAGCTGAGGAAGCAGCAAATTCTGCCCCTGATACTTCTAAAGCTGAAGTTATGCTAAAACATATGAATGAGGCAACCCTGGAAAGGTTAAAAAAAATTTTAGAACGTGCCATGCCATTGCAAAAAACGGTTGTCCTTTCACAGACATCACTTGGATGTGCTGTCTTGATGAAATGAAAGGCTTAGACATAGGAACAACCTACAGGAATGACAAAGCAGCTAGATGGTTCCTTGGCTACACTGCAGAGATTGAACGCAGGGCTCTACAGGCAAAGATGGAACAGCTTTGTTTTCTGTCTTTGATAAGTGACGGAAGCACTGATGCATCCATTACAGAAGCTGAAATTGTATATGTTCGCTACGCACATTCTGGAATAGTCAATTGTCAATTGATTGGTGTTCAGAATGTTAGGAAAGCTGATGCCATAGGCATTAAACATGCAATCTGTGAAGTTGTTGAAAAGAATTTATGATTAACAATGGCAGATTTCATGAAAAAAATGGTAGGGTTTGGTAGTGATGGTGCATCAGTTATGGTAGGTAAGAATAATGGAGTTACCACACTGTTCAAGAATATGCAGTCCTGCGTTCAATCAGTGCATTGTTTTGCCCATCGCCTAGAACTTGCCTACAAGTCAGCATTAAAAAACATTGACTTGTTCAATAAACTTAATGGACTTCTGTTGAACGTGTACTACTTTTATCATAATTCTCCTTTAAACCGTGGTAACCTCAAAAGTACGTGTGAGGCGTTATCTTTGTGTCCATCAATTCCAACACGTGTTGGAGGGACACGGTGGGTCCCACACATGCAAACAGCTGTTCAAGTGCTGATTAAAGGATATCTTGCAATTGTCACACATATGACACAGATGGTAGAAGTTCAGGGTGTGTCTGGTGAGCAGAAGAACAAGGCAAAAGGGATGCTCAAGATTCTGCAACTCAAGACAGTTGTGAAGTTTGCACAGTTCATGTTCGATGTGCTTGGAGTGCTAGCCATTTTGTCTAAAGTGGCTCAAGAAAGAGAGTCCACAGTTTTGGACATCTTCGCCACACTGCAGTCCACAGTTCAAACACTCACTGAATACATGGGTTGACCAGGTCCAAAGGAGTGTCAGGTTCTTAACATTACAGAATTTCATGGCATTCAACTCACAGGACAATCTGATTTCAATGCCACACGAAGAAGGGTATTGAACTGCCTTGCTCAGAGCCTCAATGAGAGGTTCATTGACACCAGCCCAGAGATCCTGAGAGCAGCAACCATGGCAAGCTTTACTTTGTGGCCAGATAAGATCAACATGCAAGAATTTGGAGAACAAGAGATAGCCACCATAACAAAACACTATGAATCCGTATTGGCTAATGCAAATTTAGATGTGGATTCAGTGGGAACAGAGTGGAATATGCTCAAGTCAGAGATTTATGAAAGGTTCGACAACATACAAAGCTTGAAATGGGACAAAATTAATTCTTCATATTCACAAAAGTATCCAAATGTCCTTGCAACTACTGATTTGATCCTGAGTCTTCGTGCTAGCTCAGCTGAGGCTCGACGTGGATTTAGCCAGATGAAAATCATCAAGTCACAGCTTCGCACAAAGCTTATGTCAGACAGTTTAACAGATCTGAGGCTCATTCAGATGAATTCACCAGAGATAGACAAATTCAGTCCAGATAAAGCCATTATGCTGTGGAACATGGGAGCAGAGAGACATAGGAGACCTTGTACTGGTTCAGTGCAAACTAGGTCACCGGCGTCCACGTCAGTGTTTGATGAAGATGAGAATGGTGACTCCAACTCTGGGTCTGACTCTGAGTCCAATTGTTCAGTCAAAAGTGTATCATCTGAAGGCAGTGATGTAGAAGACTTTCTTGAAGTTATCCATCTAGAAGAGTAAAACTGTTGGTGCCCACGGTGCATGGCGCAGCTGGCAGAATGTCGGACAGGATTAGGAATGCACAAATCCATTGCATGTTGTCCACTGATTCTGAAGAGATTTTTGAAGAGTCGGCAACCCGTGAAATTCTGTAATGAGACAGACAAGTCAGTTGAAAGGTAAAAATGTAAGTTTTTACATTTGTGGCTTTTGTCAGCCCATCTGGCACGTGGCAAAACTACCACCAATGTAAAAACCTACATTTCTTCACTATTTGTTTTTGGACAGGAAGCAGCATAACTGGAGCCAAAGTCACTGAGTCGATGATCCCTTCCACTCCTGGTCCCCTACCCAGGCTGCCCCCATTCACTCTTTGCATTAAATGTCTAAGCAGGAGTTTGGAGGGTATCCCGAATGCATGGTACAGTTTCCTTGAGTGCATCATTATAAGCAAGCTTGCACAACACTGAAACCCACAACACAAAGTAATACTGTAGGAGGCCTGTATTGTAGTGGGTGCCATTTAATTTTTGTCCAAGTTGCTTGATATGTGAATCTAATGAACTGTGTACTCTAACCCACATCATCTAGGATGCATCCCCACGACTCTCTACTTAGACATCACAAAAATTTATGTGAACTGTGGAGCAGCCTGGCTAGGTGGGTCAGGAACTGCAGAAGATTGTCAGTTTGACTTGAGTTATGATATTTTCCTCCGAAACAAACCAAATTTACTGGTGCTGAGTGCACTGCAAGTGCAAACCACTTTCTTGAAAAGATCATTTTTTTGCAATGGCATGGCACAGTCAACCAGGGCTCCAGATAAGGGGGAGTAGTACCTGTGTTATTACTCGGAACTAATGCACGGCAGACTGAGACTGACTTATTTTTGGACCATACAGGCATACCCGAGTCAGATTACCGGGCCCAAGTGTAGTACATTTTACTTAACTAACTCTTGGCACCCTCCAAAGAATAGTGCACTGCTTGCTTCATCACATAAACTGGTGTTGAAAACTTGAGCAGTTGGAGGCTCTGCCACTCAGCATATTATCCCAATTTAAGTTTTTTAAATTTACTCACTTCTTGACTTTTTGTAACACTCCAGTGAGTAAATAAGAGTCACCTGACCCCATTGCTGGCAGATGGGCACTTGAAAGTCATGCATGTCGACATCCCAATTTGTGCTATTTAAATTTACTTGCTGATTTTTTTTTTTTTTTTTTACACTCATGTGAGTAAGTACAAGTCATCCGAACTGGCTGGCAGACAGGACTTGAAAGTCATGCATCCCAATTCAATCTGACAGTGTTTTTTAAATTTACTCACTGACTTTTTTTTAACAGGTGAGTAAATATGAGTCATCCAACCTGCCGTTGCTGGCAGACGGGCACTTGATTGATTAAATTCTTTCTTTAAAAGGAAATAAGTTTAAATTGTGATGTAACTCTCACTCCATGGCATGACTCTGGTACATTTATCTGAATTTGCTTTTACTCTCAGTCACATATCGCTCAAACTTAAGAGTAATTATTCAGATCTCTCGAAAAAACCTTATCTGGAGCATTTGTTCATATTTTTTAGTGTAATTTCAGACAAAGCCTGTATTGAAATTGTAGTACTGAGAACTGAAGGTTGGGCAATGGTTCTGACTAGTACGGAAACAAATAACTCAGAAAACAGTTAAAAAAAAAAAAAAAAGATTGTGATCCAAAATCCTAAATATCGCTTTTCAGCTCTAAAAACTGGAGTCCTGTACTTCCCCCCAAGATACAATAAATGACAGATTCATTCAGATCTGTAGTGATTAAGGAAAAGCGTTCATCTGCAGGGGCTCCCACCCCTGCAAACCCTTACCTCTATTTTAGCTTTTCAGTAAAAAGCACCTTTTTTCTTGTTCCAAAAAGTATTTTAATTTCATTACGAAAAGTCCACTACCGGGAATGGCGGACTGGGATGGCTCCTGTGTAAAGGTGCGGCGCTGTACTGTGTGCTTCAGTGCATTTGTATTGAGCGCATGATGCAACACCGCACCTAAATCCACATAATGGAGCTGCCAGCACCGTCATACTTCCGGTAGTGAACTTTCATAATGAAATTAAAATACTTTTGGTGCAAGAAACAGGTGCTTTTTTACTAAAAGCTAAACCGGAGGTAAGGTTAAAGGCGGGAGCCCTTGCAAATGAAAGTTTTCCTTTAAGAAAAATGAGTTAAATTGTACAGATGGGATCACCTGAGCGAGAACTTACTGAACTCACTTTGTGATGGAAAACTCAAACAGTAAAGTACAAAATCAGATTTTTCAGCGTAATTTCAGACATTAATAGCCTAAATGTAATTGTACGAGAACTGAACCGGAAATAACTTTTTTACTTTAAAATTAACGTCTGTCACTGTGATCAAATCGTGATTCAGAATGGATTGTTCAGTTTCAGACAAGATATCTGTTCAAATTGTGCTGAGTGCTGAACTTTTGGTTCTCATCATATATAACTCAGAAACAAGTCTATTGAACAGTAAAAAAAATACTTAAAACATCTAACTTTGTCACTGTGTACTTCTTTTCATAAATTTGTGAATGTTATTTTGGTGCTAGTGCAATGTCTGGGGGGCCAGTGCAGCTGGGGCATCACTTTCCTAGGTGGACCAGTGCAAAAAAAAGTTAAGCATGACCCCTGCCAAGAGCCAGTTTTGTGGCTCACTTTACACTGACTTCTATTTAATTGGGAGTTCAGCGAGGTACTGGCTGCACCTCTAACTGCCTATTTGTCATTGTCAAAACAGCATATAATGTAAGGCATTTGAAACGACTGTTAACAAAACCACAGTACAGTATGAATGTTAAATGTCAATGTTTGTCTTAACATTGTTTGGTGCTGCCTGTATTTTATTAGGTATTGTATGTTTTTACATGTCACGCGTGACTGAAAAAGAGCTGTGCCTAGTTCACTTCCTGGTAAAAAAAATAAATAAATCTAAATCAAATTATTTAACAGCTCACTGAAAACAGGAGTGGTTCTTGAAGACTGGAGGAGGGCGGAGGTAGTCCCCACTTCACCATAGCAGTAGCAGGGAGGAGGCTGGCAATTATAGGCCAGTCAGCCTGACGTCAGTGATGTGAAAGTTAGTGGAATCACTACTGAAGGAAAGGATTGTGGTATATCTTGAATCCAGTTTATTACAAGACTCATGACTGCATGGTGTCATGGTTGTGGTGGTGATGGGGGTGTCATGTAAAACAAATCTGATACATTTCTTTGACTGGGTGACCAAGGAGTTAGATCAGGTTGGAGTGGTGGATGTGGCTTACCTAGATTTCAGTAAGACTTTCGATATTGTCCCATATAAGAGGCTAGTGAGAAAGCTGGGTAGCTTAGGAGTGGGTCCAAAGGTGATAAACTGAGTAAGACATTGGTTAGGAGATATGTGACAGAGGAGGGCGGCAAACGGAATTCACTCAGAGGAAGGGGGGGTTACCAGCAGGGTGCCTCAGGGATTAGTACTGGGACCAGTCCTCTTTAATGTCTTTATAAGTGACACTGCAGAAGAACTTCAAGGCAAGTTCTGCCTCTTTGCAGATGACACCAAAATCTGCAATAGAGTGAACACGCAATGGGGGTGTGGAAAGGATAAGCAGAGACCTGAGAAAACCTGATGTTTGGTCAAAGGTGTGGCAGCTGGGTTTCCATGCGAAAAAGTGCAAAGCAATGCACTTAGGGCACAGAAACCCAGAAGCAGAGTACAGAATTGGTGGAGTGGTATTGACCACCAAGACGAAAACCAACCTGGAGGTAATCATATCTGATGACCTAAAGGTGGTCAGACAGTGCAACAAGGCAGTTGGGAGGGCTAGTGGGATTCTGGGGTTCACAGGGAGAGGTATCACTAACAGAAAGAGGGAAGTGGTGCTTATTTATTTATTTGTTTTTGGTGACTGGGTAAGTTCACTAAACAAAGACCTGACTATTTTCAGGCACGACCCGGGACGGTAGATTACAAAAATAGCAATCAAACAATAGCAAGAAGTAATATACAAGTATCCACGCAGGGTTAAGCAACAGTACAGAGCAGACACTATAGTACTCTTGCAGGGCTATGCAATTGTATGGAGTAGAGTTGCAGGATACTACCATGGAAAACATAGGTAAAAGACAAATTCAAGAATGATTTCTATAAGGCATAAAAGTTAAGGTATCAAGTGTAGGTGCAAGAGTCAAGTGTGTTTAGGCAAGAGAACAGGGCATTCCTGCCTCTGCATAGATGGCTGGCAAGACCCCACCTAGAGTACCGTTTCCAGTTCTGATGACTATATCTCTGGAAGGACACAAACAGAATACAGGCAATCCAAAAGACAACAGCTAAAATGAAGCAGGGTCTGCATCAAAAGCCCTACGAGGAGAGATTAAAGGGCACCAATCTGTACACCCTGAAGAGAGGATGGGGGGGATATGATAGAGACCTTTAAATACCTCATGGGGGTAAATAAGGTACAGGAGGGAAGTAGTTTTCAGAAAACAAGGTGCTCAAGAACAAGGGGACATGTTATGAAGCTGGAGGGTGGTAAATTCAGAAGAGATGTAAGGAAGAACTTCTTCACAGAAACAGCGGTGTATTCCTGGAACAGCCTTCCAGCGGAGGTGGTGCGGTTCAAGAATGCATGGAATAGGCATACGTGAATCTTACTGGAAACAAAGGGGGAAGGGAGAAAGAGACAGAGATCAAGTTGGGTCTGCGGTGATACTGTAGGAAGTTTTTTTTATTACAGTACCATGAATAACCCATTGCATAATATACTGTTCACATGGATGCTGCAGGCACGTTGGTATTCCTTATTAATGAGTCGATACCAGTGGGGTGCAAGCCTTTCTAATGTCACTTTCTAATTAACAAGGATAATTCAATTGAAATAAAAGCAAAACCTTACACTGAAAACTCTATACTGGATCTTCTACAAAACATTCTATGCAGTATTAAAGTATACATGATTATTTCATCAAATAGCCATCAACTACTTTCCAAAGGATCACATAAGCTGTACAGTTTATCCAGTATTACAATCATACATCACTGTGATTTAAAGTCCTCTGCAGAAAGCAGATGTGGCTATGCATGAATTGTAATATTATAGATTTCAACTACTAAATCTTGCTGCCAGCAGACTACAAATATGGGTCACAAACATTCACGCCAGCTGGCCCAGTGGCATGGAGGGCTAAGGCATCTATGCTTTACCTCCTGCCATGCCAGTGACCCACGTTCGGTGAGGAGCATGGGTTACTGGGGGACGGCTTGGGGGGGGGGCTGGGTGAGGAATGAGTGGCCGCTTGGCAGCTCTCCTCTTCCGCATAGGGGAGGTTGGCTCTCCAGGCCTTAGATCACCACCATGTGGAGGCATGATGGTGCAGGCAGGGTGGGGAGCCAAGTACTAGCCCGAGGGGTGGGTGGAGTGGAGTTGAATGGGCCAAGGCATGCATGCGCACCTCTACGCACATGTCCGACCTTGCCTGGGGCTCTGGGGTCTAAAGAGGGAAAACAGGTGAAAGACTTGGGGGGGGGGGGGCACAGATGAAGCCCTCCAGACCAGCTCTGGGCGGTTCTGCCGAGGTGGAGGAGAAGGTGGCCCCGAATGACCGCAGTGACCGGGTACGGACGGATGACACAAGCCACCAGCCTGCCAGGAGAGATAAACACTGATATAAAAAAAAAAAAAAAAACATTCCTGCCACAGGCCAATCATGTAGACAACCGGGTTCAGAAACAAGCCCCAGATGTCCTCGGAAGAAGCAGCCACGGTCATGGAATGCTGTTAATGTCCATATTTCCTTTACCAGAGGAAGGTGGCATAGCCTTCTGCAGCTGCAGCTACCCCTATGATGGGCTAAGAAAGTCTGCACCCTTCATAGGGGAACACTGCATGTCTGCAAGGTCAGCAGCTGGCTGCATGTGGTGCCAGCTGGGGAGGTTGGAGGGCAAGGAAGAAAAACAGGGAAAAATATCAACTGTGGCTGTCTGACCACCACTCTGGCCCTGCATGGCACAAAAGTCGCCATGCAGAGGTATCTAATCTAGGAGGTTGCCAGTATGCCCAAGGCGGGTGATGAATGACTGGGATGAAAACAAACACACTCACACATTATAGATATATAAATACATCACTCAATTCATGCCACTGTTTTGAGAAAAATGCTAAAGTTTCAAAACTAATCACCTACAGAATGTTTGGAGAGTGACAAGTTACCAGAAAAAAACACTACGCTAACACAATATGTAAGAAACAGATGCTATCTTTATTAGGATAACAACCCATTAAGCTAGCCAAGCTTTTGGAACCTCTCAAATCTCTTCATCAAGTATGACAAAACATGCTGTTAGGATTATTTATTATGTCTGCACTTCCTGGAGCCTCCTGTCTATGCATGCACAATTCCTTATATAAAGGACAACTCTATAAAAAGGCTGCTGCTATGCCAACTGAAGGAAAATGACTATTAAAGGGCGTTCAGATTCCTCAAATAAAAATTTAATTCTGAAGGGCAATTATATGGCTCAAGCAACTCTCTAAACCAGAATTACAATTGCGTGCTTTACTGACAAATGTAGACTTTACCAGAATATAATGTTCGGTGGTTCCACACTGTAGCATTAATTGCCCACAGTTATTTTTCTCATATCACAAATAATCTGCTCAACTGTTCAGAAAATAATTAATAGAGCTGTTTAATTCATAGTGCTTCCAAAAATGTAACAGAGCTACTATTCCCAACAAAAATAAAGTCACAATCATGTTTCAGCATTTGCAGAGAAGTAATACAACTAAAATGCCTAGAAAGTTAGTGGATATAAAACTGCACAAAACTACATTACATATCAGTTAGGGTACAATTCCTTCAGAACTTTGGTGACTGCTAGGTTGTGATGTTACGAGAGGTTTTTGAAGAAGTGCACTGAGCAGTGTCTGTGTAACCTTAATTATGGAGCTCTCACTTGGAAAATAAAAGTATCCATATTTATTATTTTCCAATTTAATAAATGCATATACTTTGCATATTGCACTTTCTGTGAAACATGTATGTATGTCAATTACTTTGTTTTCAGGAAATGTACATCTAGAACAGACAGAGAGAGAGAGCACTGGAAAGGCAGTTTGCAGAAGAAGCACTATAATGGATCTGTAGAAGGATGCTAGGCGAGAAGAAATATCCAAATCGTTTGAATTCTGTGCACTTCTCTGAACCGCACACATATTTTCAAGCCTCATTCCCAGTGAATGGCCTTGTGGATATGCAAATCTTTGTGCAAGTCAGGCTGATGAGGCTTTTCCAGAACAGGCAAAGCCTCGTTTGTTTTTCAAGGTCGCAGCTGAAAACCCACGTTTTCTCGGCAAACCATTTTTGAATAAATAATAGTAAAAAGTATCTGTTCATATGTAAATGCTGAATGTAGTTGTTCAAACCCTATGAAAACCACACCACAGAATCACCAAAAGTAAGGAGCATTGTTACCCTAATGTCGCATTTCCCTTCTTTTGTGGTTCTGTGCTGCAACCCTAATTCTTGCTCAGTGTAGTTTTCTGCAATTTAGTTTCCATATTTTCAAAGATGCTTTTAATAACAGATGCATACCAGGGATTAGCAAAGTCCGCAAACTAAGCAAAGTAGTCTTTGAGGTGATGTCACAAAACTCTGTGACAGTCACACTTCATGAAGGATGAAGTTCCCAAGGAAAACCCGCTTGAATTTTGTCCTTGGCAACGGGCCAACTCCACTTTGCTGGTAAAGCAGGCTATGTGAAGCACAGTGGCTATTAAAAGGAGAACAGAAGCACTAAACCCTTCTCTCCGACCCTCACAGTACCCCATTCTCCTTCCACGATCCCAGTAAAACTCCAACAATCCACTCAACATCCCAGCTCTCCACCTCCACCACCCATGTTCCAGACAATAATTTAAAGAGCGTTTTTCTCACTTGGAAAAACATTAAACAGAGAGCTCCCTTGCCTCATCGGGAGTTCCTCCACACTATTTTCTTTTTTTCATACAGCCCCAAAAGGAAGGAAGGGGATCGTAATTTGCCCAACGGGGCTGGCCACATGATCCCTTTCCACTTGATAACTCTCCGATCTGCCTCCACACTCCAGAGTTTTGTGATATCATTATAGGCTGAGTGCAGTGGTGTGCTCCATTCACTTGAACAGTGTCTCTTTTTCAAATGTGATTTCCCGACTGTAAATCAGGTTTGGGTAACTAACGATGCCAGGGTTCAACTAAGAACAGCCTTTTTCGTTGAAACCTGGCATCAATAGGTACCAAAACCCGATTTACAATCGGGAAAATCACAACTGAAAAAGACGCTCCATTCAAGTGAATGGAGTGCACCCCCGCGCTCGACCTATAAGAAAAAATTACTCACCTTAGTAATGTTGTTTCTTCTAATGGAGTCTTGCTATATTATGACATATGCAGTGAGTCCCAACCTTCGAACTGCTCCGGAGGTGAAAGAGTTAACTTTCCATGCCAGGCATGGAACCTTGAGCGCGAGCTCGGTTGAAAACTCTGTCTGTTGTTGCTCAGACTCAAACTGTCAGATCTTTACGAGCAAAACTCACTAAGGTTCTGTGTGGAAGCCGTAAGCCTACACTAGCCCACTGGCTACTAACTACAAAAACACATTTTTGTTCTTGATTCCAAAAACAAAGACTCAAGTCAGGGGATTCAAGAAAGAAAAATAAAACACAACACCCAAGCACCCTAAGAAAGGGTGAAAATAAAGTGGGCATCTAAGAAGTGCCAACATTGCACTGCCCACCCACATCCCAAAGTAGAGGTTCTGAGAGGGGCAGGCTGGGGGGGAGGTCATAATATAGCAAGACTCCATTAGAAGAAACAACATTACTAAGGTGAGTAATTTTTTCTTCAAACAACATGAAGTCTTACTATATTATGACATATGCAGATTACACAGCAGTACTCCATGGAGGAGGGACAGAACCTACTTAGGAAATGGGCTCTGAAGCACAGCTGTGTTAGTCCAGCATCACTCCTAGCCTGGATGTCCAGGGAGTAATGCTTAGTAAAAGTGTGAACTGTTTTCCAGGTAGCTGCTTGACATATCTCTAGATAGGGATGTCCCTGGCAGCAGCCAGAGATGCAGCTGTACCTCTGGTAGAGTGAGCCTCAGGCCTGAGGAGGAACCTACCCAGTTTTCATAGCAAATTGGATACAAGAGACAATCCACCTGGCAATGGATCTTTAGTGGCAGGTTTTCTTTACCAACCTCACCATAAGTGAGGAACAACTGGAGGAGTCAAACCTGTGACCCTTGGTACGTCTCTATGTAGTAACTAAGGGCTCTTTTGACATCTAAACTGTGCAATCTCCTCTCGCCTGAAGAAGAATGGTCAGTGAAGTACACAGGAAGAGACATGGATTGATTAAGGTGGAAGTCTGAAACCACCTTAGGCAAAAACTTTCTGTTAGTCCTGAGGACCACCTTATCTCTGTGAAAGGAGATAAAATCAGACTCCACTGACAATGCCTGCAGCTCACTTATGCGCCTGGCAGAAGTGATGGCTACCAAAAACAAAGTTTTCCAAGTCAAGTACTTAAGCTCTGCTGAAGACAATGGCTCAAAAGGGGGTTGCATAAGCTGGGCAATGCAAATATTAAGATCCCAAGCAGGGGCAGGGTTGATGTGAAGCAACCCTTTGAAAAACTTGGAGAATACAGGGTGAGCTGAAAAAGAAGAGGGTTTACCTGCTGATAAGAAAACAGACACGGCTGCCAGGTGCACTTTTAGGGTAGCTGGTCTCAGCCCAAAGAATTCAAATGCACCAAATAATCCAGGATCGTGGGCACGTCAGCAGATTCTGGGGGAATATGCTTGCCAGAGCACCATATGGAAAATCTCTTCCATTCGGAATTATAAGTAGCCCTGGTGGAAGGCTTTCTAGAGGCCTTCAAGATATCCAATACACGTTGGGAGAGGTGTAGGTCAGCAAACTCTAACTCTTCAAGAGCCAGGCCTTGAGATTGAGAGATTTGAGGTTCGGATACCAAACTCTCCCCTGGGCACAGGTTAACAGGTTGTGATTCCTGGGAAGACACAGGGGAAGGTGGACTGCTAAGGACATGAGGAGTGGGCACCAGGGCTGTCTGGCCCAATCTGGAGCAATCAGGATCATCTTGCAGGGTTGAGATCTGATTTTGACTAGCACCTTGAAGAGAAGAGAAGAGGGAAGGGGGGAAAAGCACAGAGAAACTTCCCTTCCCAACTGAGGAGGAAGGCATCCAGAGGGACTGAGCCCAACACTGGGGGCCTGCAGCAAAAAAGGGGAAGTTGGTGATTGTCTGGGGCTGCAAAAAGATCTATCTGCGGGGTGCCCCATCTGGCAAATACTACCTCCAGTACTAGGGAATCCAGTGCCCATTCGTGATGGCCCTGGGAAATCCTGCTGAGAGCATCTGCTAGGACATTGTCCTTGCCTGGGAGGTGAACTGCCGTAAGGGAGGCGTTCAGGGAATAAGCCAGAGACCACAGCTTCATTGCTTCGCTGCACAAGGCCGTAGACCGAGTGCCTCCTTGCTTGTTGATGTACCACATTGTAGTGGTATTGTCTGTTCTGACCTGTACAACCTTGTTCTGAACAGATGTGGAAAAAACCTGGAGTGCTAGAAAAACTGCTCTGAGTTCCAACAAACTGATGCGGAGCAGAGATTCCTGTGGGAACCACAATCCCTGGGTAGCGAGGTCGCCCATGTGAGCTCCCCACCCCAAGAGGGATGCATCTGTAGTAAGGATCAAGGAATGAGACTGGGGGGTGAAGGGAGCCCCCTGTCTCAGATTGCTCTGGTTCTGCCACCACTGAAGGGCCTGGATCAGGGTTCGAGTCACTGGGATTAATTTGGTTAGAGGGTCTCTCCTTCGAGACCAAAAGGCTCTCAAATGGAACTGGACGTCCCTCATCTGAAATCTTGCTCCCTGCACTACTGTAGAAGCAGCCATGTGCCCCAGGAGCTGTAGAAAATGCCTTGCTGGTCGAGAGACCTGCAGGGTGAAAGAGGAGCCCGGAGAGACCAAGGCCCTTGCTCTTTCCAGAGGGAGGAAGGCTCTGGCCTCTTTCGTGTTCAGTTCTGCGCCTATGAAGGTGAGAAGCTGGACAGGCTCTAGAACTGACTTTGGAAGATTGAGAAGGAAACCTAGAGATGTGAGCAGTTGCTGAGTTACCTGAAGGTGTAGTTTGACCTGGTCTGGGGATTGATGAGCCAGTCGTCCAGATAAGGAAAGATGGCAATCTTTTGTCTTCTTAAGTGGGCAACTGCTACTGCCAGGCATTTTGTGAATACCCTCGGAGCCGAGGTGAGGCCGAAGGGCATTGCTCTGAACTGGTAATGGCCTGAGGGCAGTTCGAATCTGAGGTACTTTCGATGGGAGCTTCTGATAAGAACATGGAAGTAGGCATCCTTGAGGTCCAGGGAGGCTAGCCAGTCCCCTGGCCTTACAGAGGGTAAAATAATTCCCAGAGTCACCATTTTGAATTTTGGTTTTAAAAGGTGCTTGTTTAAATACCTGAGATCCAGGATGGGCTGCCATTCTCCTGTCTTTTTTGGGGTAAGAAAGTACCTGGAGTACAACCCTTTGCCCTGGTGTAGGGGTGGAACCCTTTCCACAGCTCTGAGAGCCAGGAGGGTAGAAACTTCTGTTTCTAGGGCAAGTGCCTCTGATGGATTTGCAGGTGGAAAGGATCTGGTTCTCATCTTTGGAAATTTTTTGAAGCTGAGAACCAGTCCCTGGCTTAATACTTCCAGGACCCACTTGTCTGATGTTAAAGACTTCCAGTCCTGGACAAAGTAAGCCAGCCTGCCCCCTACTGGTAGTGGAGAATCGGCCCTGGCCACCCCATCAGGGAGCCTGCTTGGCAGGGGCTTTGGGCTGAGAGGTAGAAGCAGGCTTACTTGTACCCCGTCTGCCTCTCCCTCTAAAGAACCCCCTCTGGGCATAAGCAGAAGAGGAGGCCTGAGCTTGGTAAAAAGGCCTATGAAAAGGCCTGCCCCTGCCCCTGACATGCTGCCTTTGAGGAGTGGCTTGCCTTTCTTTGGCCTGTGCACTCCTATAGGTGGTCCTATATTCATCCATTTTCTTCATATAATTCTCTGTCTGCTCCCCAAACAGAGAATTGCCCACAACAGGAAAATCCATAGCCTTAGACTGGGTATCCTGTGACAGGGTAGTACATCTGAGCCAAGCTATTCTGCGAAGAGCTACAGATGTAGCCATGACCCTTGATGATACATCATTAGAGTCTACTGCAGCATGAAATTGCACCTTGGATGCCTCAATACCATCCGCAGCCACCTGCTCCAGCTCCCTGGCAAGCTGGTCAGGGGCCTGTTTTGCTAGGGCCAGCACAGTATCCCATCTGAATTTCTGGTACCTAGCGGGATAAGCCATATAGTTTGCCTGTCTGAGTTCTAAAGATGCTGCCATGTACTGTTTCTTTGCCATGGCATCCATCCTCCTGGAGTCCTTTTCAGGAGGGTGAGAGGCTAGAGGAATATTTGCCTTGTCACAGGCAGCAGCCTGCACTACTCCCACATGGCTGCATTGCTGAGTGAGGAACTCCGTATCAGAGCCTGATAAAGCATACCTCTTGGCCATCCTTTTATCCACAGGGAGGATAGAATGAGGAGTTTTTAGAATTTTTACTGTCCGTTTCCTAAAAGATTTGTGCAAGGGAATAGACAGGTCTCCTAGACTCTGGAATATTCATCATTTCTACATAATCAGGCTCTTCTTGGTCATCAACAGCTTCCTCAACAGGGAGTTGGAGAGTTTCAGCAACTTTCTTATAGAACATAAAATGAGAAGGGGACTCAGATAGCCTGGGGAACCCCAACGGTCTGTCTGGAGAGATGTCCGGTTCAATGGGCACATCCAGACGTTCAAAATCACATTCACTATCCTCATACTCCTCCTCCCCTTCCTCCGGTTCATAAAAATCCTCAAAATCAAAATCTTGAACCGGTGGAACCGAATGCTTCCCTGATGGTGTCAGTTCGGACGGAACTGGGGAAAGAGACTGGACAATTTGAATTTTTCTCAGCGGTTGGAGAAAGAACTTTTGGCTCCACACTAGCTGACTTTCTAGTCCTTTTAGTTGGAACCGGCTCCTCAGAGCTGGCTCTTCGTTTGCCCGAGGAAGTATCGCCCTGGTCAGAGGGCACTCCCTCCGGTTCGGTTGGAACCGAACCGGGCTGGCCATCTGGGTCATCGGACTTTTTGGCTTCCCTTTCCCTGAGCCTACCAACTCTCTTTTCCACGGTGGCAGCAGGAAAATTCTTACAAATCTGGCAGTCTGCATTGAGGTGGTCAAACCCCAGACAATATACACAGGTGGTGTGTGGGTCAGCCTTAGGAAAGGCTTCCCCACAGAGGCCACAGTGCTGAAACCCAGTGGGCCTGGTTTTTCTTTTGGGTTTCTCAGACATAGTGCCAGCCTAACCAAACTTGCCCGTTAGTGGCAATCTGCCAAGCAAGACTCTCTTATCGGTTCCCAACCGTGTCACGGGTCATGGAAAAAACTGTAATGAAATCCGTTTTTTTAGAACCGATAAGAACCGGGAACCGCACTCTAAAGGACTAGAAAGTTATTTTCAAATCAACCTGATCGGTTCAAACCGAACCGAAAAAGACGTTTACAAGTTCCACACAGAAGAAATAAATGTAAGCCTGTCTATTACTTACAATACCACAGACAGAGCTGGAACCGACCGATTACGGTTTAATTTCGGTCAAGAAACCGAAAAATAAGACTTTTTAACCGACAAACGAACCGAGCAGAAGGAGAAATCTCCGGAGCAACTGTTCTGTGAGGCAGAGTAAGGAATCTGACAGTCTGAGTTTGAGCAACAACAGACAGAGTTTTCAACCGAGTTCGCGCTCAAGGTCCCATGCCTGGCATGGAAAGTTAACTTTTTCACCTCCAGAGCAGTTCGAAGGTTGGGACTCACTGCATATGTCATAATATAGCAAGACTTCATGTTGCTTGAATGACATCACAAAATATCAGAGTGTGGGGGCAGATCAGAGAAACAAGAAGTGGAAAGTAATTGTGCAGCCAGCCCCTCAGGGGCAAATTACGATCCCTTCCCTTCCTTTCGGGTTTGTACAAAAAAAAGAGAAATAGTATAGAAGAGTTCCTGATAAGGTAAGGGAGCTCCCTGTTTAATGTTTTTACAAGTGAGAAAGGTGCTTTCAATACCCCTTCAACTAAACCACTTAGCACCCCAACCCCAACCCCTCCCCAACATGAGGAGGCACCAGCCAGGTCACCGCTGTCTCATCAGGACTGGTACCTTTCCTCTCCTATATATATATATATATATATATATATATGTATTTAAATTTGAACTGCAAAATACTTCTTGTAAAGTGAGGGTAGTCACCTTTGAGAAAGACATGCTGTTAGCCAGTTAGCATTATGAACACTAGTTTATCCTGTAGTCCACTCTGAAGAAGGGGCCTTGCTCCTGAAACTTTGGTGGTCAGAAATATTTATTGTGAATGTAATAAATTAATTTGATTTACTTTTTGGGTGAGTCAAGTTTATTCTAGTTGGGTATTATATTCTTTTTTCTTTTTTTTTGGAGACTTTTTTTTTCTCCTCCTGGCTCTCTGCCCACGATCGGGAGGGAGCCCCAGTCCTGTCCCCCGACATCCACCAGCCAATGCCAACCTCTTACCCCCAGGGCTTGCCCAAGGACCAACCAGGAAATTAACAATAAAAAAACAGAATGTTCCTTCCCCTCTTTCTACTTCTGGACCATCACCCCCAGGGACACTGCCAAACTGCTGAAGAGCCTGCCTAGCCAGGATAGTCCAGGCAGCAATGGCCTTTTCCCTGCTATGCTTAAACTTATATCACCTGCCATCTTAAAACCACTCACCTACCTCTTAACCTGGCATTGACTACCTCCTCAGTGCTCAGCACCTGGAAGCATGCCAGGGTGGTCCCAATTTTTAAGACTGGTGACCCACTATCCCCAGATAACTATCGGCCTATATCCTTGCTCCCCCCCCTTAGTAAGCTCCTGGAAAGGACTGTCTGACAACTGTCTGACTTTATTGACACATACAACCTACTGCCCAGACAGCAACATGGCTTCCGTAAACATCACTTCACCACATCGGCCCTCTCCCTGTTTACCAACTATATTCTTAGGAACATGGACCTTGGAAGAGCAATGGCTGCCATCTCTGTTGACCTGTCTAAAGCTTTCGACCTGGTCGACCACACCCTGTTGCTCTCCTCCCTCCACACCCTTGGCTGCTCTACTGAGACCATGCGGTGGTTCCAAAGTTACCTTTCAGATAGATCTCTGTCGGTATGTGTAGGACCTTCCACCCCACTGCCCTCCCAGTCACTACCAGTGTACCCCAGAGCTCCATCCTGGGCCCACTCTTATTCTCCCTGTTTATAAACTCTCTCCCCTCTGACTGTCTCACTTGTGATGCCCTATTTTATGCAGGTGACCATGTCCTCTTCACTAGTGACAAGGCTCTTGAGAATATATCCAGAGCTTTATCCAATAACTACTCTGCGGCGCACACTTGGTTCCATTCACATCGCCTAATTGTTAATGCTAAAAAAAAAAAACTAACTCCATGCTATTTGGATCTAAACCCTTCCTATCTAAGGTCGCCAAGGTTGGGTCCACCATCTCAGTAGTCTCACTGGACGACACTGTACTTGAAAATGTACAAAAATCCAGGGGAAGAGTACACAATGGGGGGTGAGATACTAACAACAACAAAAATGGAAAGGGACCTGGGGTAGTCATACCTGATGACCTAAAGGTGGGCAAGCAATGTGAGAGGGCAGTAAGGAGGGCTGGGGGGATACTGGGATGTATAGGGAGAGGCATCACCAGTAGAAAACAGGAAGTTGTATCCTTCTGTACAGACAGCTATTGAGACCCCATCTGGAGTACTGTGTGCAGTTCTGGAGACCCAGTCTCTGCAAAGACATAGACAGGATGGAGGCAGTCCAGAGGAGGGCAACTAAGATGGTGCAGGGTCTGCACCAGAAGACATATGAAGAGAGACTTAAGGAGCTTAATAGGTATAGCCTCGAGGAAAGGAGGGAAAGGGGAGACATGATAGAAACTTTCAAGTACCTCAAGGGAATCAACAAAGTCCAAGAGGGTAACATCTTTCAGAAAAAGAGGTGTGCAAGAACAAGGGGGCACAATTTGAAGATTGAGGGGGGATGGCTCAGAGGTAATGTGAGGAAGTATTTTTTCATGGAGAGGGTTGTGGATGCATGAAACAGCCTTCCTGAGGAGGTTGTGAAGTCAAAAACAGTGGTGGATTTCAAGAACGCATGGGACAGTCATAAGGCAATTCTAGTGGGTGGGGGTAGGAAAAGGTAGGCTGTTGGTTAACTAGGATCTGCAGCTTATCCATTAGGTAGGGAAATGGGCAGACTGGGTGGGCCAAGCAGTTATCTGCTGTCAAATTCTATGTTTCTATGTTTCAATTATCTCAGAGTTATCCTGGACCCGTCCCTCTCCTTTTCCGATCATATCTCCTCTGTTAGCCACCGTATTAACCAGAAACTTGGTGCAGTTTATTGGATAAAGTCACTCCTGACCAGGGAAGCCCGTTTAGCCATTGCCCAAGGCAACCTGCTACCCTTGATTGACAACTGCTCCCCTATTTACTCACACAGATCCTCAGCCTTATGTGTGCACCTCTGCTCCACGTACAACAACATATGTCGTTTCACTCTCTTGGCACCATATTCCACTCACCACTGCCACCTCTACCAGGCTCTTGGCTGGCTCCCACTACACTGCAGATTTGATTATTGGCTTGGCTGCCTCCTTGACAACGTCATCAGGCATGGCGAAGCCTCCCCTTATACGTCTCTCCTCAAGACCAGAACTCCCTTGAGGTGTCTGTGTGCATCCCAGTCCCCCGACATCCTGAAAGTCTCCTCATCTGTGGGTAACAAAGCATTATCTGTAGCAGCTCCCACTCTGTGGAACAGAATCCCGAACCCATCCGCTCTCTGACTCCCATGCCACTTTCAAGACATCTCAAATCCTGGCTGCTTGATGAGGCCACATGCCATTGCTAGCTTGGATTACCCGCCCCCCACCACCACTTTTATGACTTTTCCCTCTTGGGCTGCTTTGGCCTCCCCTGCCCTCTTTCATTTCTTTGGACTCCTGTCTTACATCCCTCACTCCCTGCTTCTTAGGCTCTCCCACTTGACTATTGTCTTGTATGTTTTTTTTTTACATCTTGCATTAATTTGCACTGGCGACTTATCCTTTGTAAATAGTTGTATAATAATTGTTGCTTATCATGATGTACTGATTGTTTTTTTTCAGCCTCTCATTAATTTTACTCTCCTATGTTACTTTCTTTGTTCACCAATGATGTCTGTATATCCACTTTGTTCACCAATGATATCTGTATATCCACATAGCCTGTACTCATCGTATAACGTGTCACTACCTCTGTAACTGCCACCTGTGTGGCCCGGGTCGTGCCTGAAAATGGTCCCCTGGATCAGTGCACTTACCTGGTTACCAAAGTCTTAAATAAAATTAAATAAAAATAAATTGACTTAGTTGAATTAAATAGAAAGTCTAATCAATGAACAACATTTAAACAACCAACAAAAGAGACAAAATGTAACTTCTGAGGGACAAATAGCATTGAAATCTTTAGAAAAAACATTTTTATTACAAATGACAAAAGGTGGCGGAACTGTCGTATATAGCATAGCAAAGAATGACTCAGATCACTGTGCAATGTTCATAACTACCTGGCCTACAGTAAGGCTAGAAGGATGCTGTGTCCGGAGGGGTACTGACAGAAGGAAAAGGAGGTACCACCACCTCTATGTGAGGCCGAAACTGTCATATTGTGCTGAGTTCTGGAGCCCTCACCTAAGGAAGGACAGGAACAGACTGGAGACGGTGCAACGCAGGGTGACCAAGATGATTCAGGACCAACAAGGCAGATCTTATTAAGACTGCCTCAAGGTACTAACCATGCACTGACTGGAGGCCATGCGAGAGGGGGCATATGATAGAGACCTTCAAGTTCCTAAAGGGAATAAACAAGTTGATCTGCAGGGAACTAATTAGCAGGACTACAGAGTCAAGAAGCTGAGCTCATGCATGGAACGTGGTGGAGGGGGGAAGGTTTGAGAGGGATGTGAGGAAACAAGTCTGCTGGCAGAGGTGGTGGGCACCAAGACCATAAACAGTTTCAAGCATGGCTGGGACAAAGTGAAGGTGTTTCGTGATTGGTAGCAGTAGGAGGGGAGCAAGGGATGGACCAGGAGGGATAAAACCCTGTATGGACAATGGGTTCTGGTGAAGATAGGCAACTCCAGACAGACTAGATGGACCTTTGGTCATTTTCTGCTGTCACAGTTTATGTTTCTATCTGAAACTGAATAACAATCTAGTAAGTGAAATATCCAACAGAGTTGGAACACTTTGGCTCAGGCCATGATCTAGGTTGGATTTCAGACAGAGACAAAGGCCTTATTTAAAAGCCTCCCACAATTCTGATATTTTACAAAGTGCCTAAAATTTGCAAGGATTTTAAACGCCTCCTAGCAGGCCTACTGTTAGAGGTATTAGCTCCATTTTAGTGTCTACTTATGTGGATTTTTTTATCCTACTAGACAAACTGCATCTCTATGGGCTCCCCACTACAGCCACATCCTAGTTTTACAACTATCTCACAGGGATAATTCAACTGGTTGGGAGAACTCAACTGGTCTGCACAGGGTGGGGTCACTTTCAACATGCTGGGCGTCAACAGTGAGGTCCCTCAAGGATCTATACTCGGACCAGTTCTGTTTTCCCTCTTTGTAAACACCTTCCCTATGGATTTCAAGGGTTGCCACATGCTGATGTACGTAGACAACCTGATTTTCTTTCACTGTGCCAAGACTCCGACTGAACTATCCTCTACCCTCACACAGCAGTTTAACATCGTCCTGAGGTGGTTTGTCTCAAACAGACTACTAGTCAATGCCAAGAAAACAAAGGCAATGCTGTTGAGTACAAGCCTGGGCTCACCAAATAGCCAGTGGGCACTGGTCCCTCCTACCCCCTTGCACATTCCAACACTGGATGGGCCTCCCCGGAGCAAGTAACTGCCTTTAAATGCCTAGGGGTCACACTTGACCCCTCCGTGACTTTCTCAGATCACACTGGGCTCACAGTCAAGTATCTGAATCAGCAACTGGGCGTCTATTTCAGACTAAATAACCTTATGACACCTGAAGTGCAGTTGGCCACAATCCAGGGTACATTACTCCCCCTTTGATGAAGGAACTCAGTTCCGAAATGCGTCAGGGCCTTGCACATGGCACCTGAAATAAAATGAAGCACTCTATGGAAAGTCTTTGGTGAGCAGTCCTTTTATTCTATTAACAGAGTGCGGGATTTTCCTGTTTTTCAATTGAATTACATAACCCTGCACCTGTTTCCACGTGCAGCCTCTCTTTTTGTCTTCCCTACATTATTCCCCCTTCTGGCCTGTCACTCCCCTATTTACACCCAAACCTCATCTTCCAACCTGTCAAGACTCAACACAACATACAACAGCACTTGCAGGTTTGCTTCACTGGCCCCTTATATCACTCTTGACTACTCCCTCTACCAGACTCTCAGCTGACTCTCTCTGCAAACCTGCCATGAATACCTACTAGGCAGCCAGGTTGACAAGTCCCTTTGGGAGAAAGAGACCACCCCAGTGTCGGTCTTCCTTAAGCCCAAGCCTGGCTCCTAAAGCCTGAAGTCCTCCTTGCACCTTCTCCAAGGACATCCAGACTTCTTCAATGCCACTCCTAGGCTCTGGAACAGCTTACCAGTTTCCCCCTCCACTCTCTAGACTCTAACTCACTTTTCAAACTACACTTTAAAAGTGCCCTTGCAGCGACCTCTGCCTGCAAGTGCACACCCCGACACAGGAATCCAGGAGTGTCCTTGGTCAATTTTTTTAAAGCTCGGCTGGATACTTTGTTGCATTTTATGTTAACTGTGTACATTGTTTTATTTATTGTTGGGAGTCACTCTCCTACCGTTGCAGTGTTAATCGTGTCTTTGTACTGGTATTCCTGTAACTATCGATTGTTGACTGGTATGCACTGTAATTGGTTAATCAACTGCACTGCCCCATACTATTCATCTCTTGTCAATGGGATAAGGAGGGAGGGAGAAAACAGAGGATAAAGGGTTCCACTTTGTGGGGTATTGGGGAGACTTCTAGAACAGAAGGCTCTTCAAGGGTGATGGATTTCACCTGATGAGAGAGGGGGCATGTGCCGTGATGCAGAAGCTTGACATCTATATTGGACATTTAAGCTGACTGCAGGGGAGAGTGAGTCTAAGGGAACCATGATGGCAAGGGGGAGAAAGGTGATCCTAGCTAGTACTCCCTTACATATGGGGGCTTGTAGCAGCATTGCAGGTACAAAGAAAGCTGTGGCCCATACTTGACTTGGTGACAGAACTTTGGAGAGGGGGAATACAAAGGATGCAAGCACCAAGAAAAACAAGGGGATGAGAGGACATGTAAAGTGCAAGGGTAGCAGAAAAGCAGGGACAGGGGCGAGATGCAAGGGGTATGCCTTAATGCCAGCAGCCTAAGTAATACAATCAGTGAGCTCCAGATGCTGATGACAGACACTGAGGTGGACACTGTGGCCATAACAGAAACGTGGCTTCAGAAAACAATGGCTGGGAACTTGATGTTCAGAAGGGGTAGAGGAACAGGTAGAGGGGGAAGAGTAGCCCTTTTTGTCTAAGAGGGCACAGATGTGATACAAGATGGGCACATTAGGAGTAGTGATGGGGAGACCGAGTCACTGTGGGTGCGACTCACAGCAGCTTCAGGCAAGGAACAGTGCTTGAGGGTGATCTATAAACAGTCAGGGCAAGGGGAGAAGAGGGACAGAGAGCTCTGGAACAGCTGGTAAGAGGGATAGATAGGGGAAGTAGTGGTGGCGGGTGATCTGAATCTGTCCGACATCAACTGGGATGTTCCATTGGCCATGAGCACCAGACGCGAGGTCTCACTGGATGCAGTCCAGGACTGTCTGCTGGTACAGTTAGTTAAGGAGCCCACCAGGTAGACCATAATTATCGATGTGATGCTCACCAACTAGGAGATGGTAGGAGGTGTGGCAGTAGGGGAGCCATTAGGGAACAGTGACCATAACTCTGTTAGTAGGGATGGACAGCACAGATGGGGTGGAAGAGAGAGGGGGCAATCAAGGGGGCCAGTCTTAGGACAACTAATGGTAACCAAAAAGAACAGGTTCAAGAGACTGCTATGGTTCTTGGCAAGAGTCAGGGAGGCAGTGAGTGCCAAGAAAAAGGCCTTCTACAAATTAGAGAAAAGAAGGGGGAAGAAGAATAAGGAGAATATTTGCTGAAAAACAAACAGGCAAAGAGGGCAGTTAGGCAGGCAAATGCAGAAACAGAGCTGCATACTGATGAGGGGGTCAAGAGGGGAGAAAAACAGTTCTTCAGCTATATTAATGAAAAAAGAAAGAAGGAAGGAGGAATTGTGAGACTAACAGAAGGGGATAGGATAGATGAGGTGGATAGGCAAAAGGCCGCTTTCCTTATCACTTCATTTTGCTCAGTTTTCACTAGACAGGATGGTGGGCCCTTGCTAGTGAGTGGCATCAAAGTGGCCATTAGGGGGTCCCGGAGATGTGGCAGCCAATATTTACTAGTGAAAGGGTCCTGAAAGGGCTGGCAGTCCTAAAAATTGGCAAGGCCCCAGGACCAAATGTGGCATCTGAGGATACTCGGGGCATTGGCAGCAGAAGTGGCTGATCTCCTGGCAGGTCTATTCAACAGCTCTTTAAGGATGGGGTGGTTCTATTAGGATTAGAGGGTGGCGGACGTAATTCTGTTCAATGGGGGGGGGGGAGAGACAAGGAACAAGCAGGGAACTACATACTTCTCAGTTTTACCTCTATTGTAGGAAAACTAATTGTAGGAAAACTGATAGAGTGACTGGTCAAAGAGGATCTCATGGATATTTGGAGAGCAGCTGTGTCCAGGATAGTAAACAGCACAGATCTGTGGCAGGGAGGTCTCATCAGACTAACCTGATACTTTTCTTTGACTAGGTGATGAGGGAACTGGATAGGGGCCACGCTGTGGGTTTGCTCTACTTTGATTTCAGCAAGACTTTTAACTTGGTACCCCACAAATGCTTGCTGAAGAAAATGAAGGATCTGGGTGCAGCTAAGGTCATAGTAAACTGGGTAGGTCAACAAAAGCTTGCTGAAGAAGATGGAGAATCTGGGTGCAGCTAAGGGCACAGTAAACTGGGTAGGTAACTTGTTAAAGGAGGCAGCAGAGGGTAGTGGCCAACAGAGTTAAATCAGAAGAGAGGGAGGTCATGAGCGGGATTCCACAGGGATCTGTCCTGAGTCCAGTCCTCTTCAACGTGTTCAACAGCAACATTGGTGAGGGGATCCAGGGCAGGCTGTGTCTCTTCAAATATTGCACTAAGCTCTGTGGGAGGGTGGATAGAGACGAGGTAATAAAGGAAATGCAGAAAGACTTGCAAAAGCTGGAGGGGCATGGTCAAAGGTTTGGCAGTTGAAATTCAATGCCAGAAAGTGCAAGGTAATGCACCTAGGGAACAAGACCCCCAGGATGGAGTACTGGGTGGGAAGGGTGAGACTTAGTACTACGGCTAAGCAACTAGTCACTGAAACAAGGCTTAGAGCAAGGCAAACAAGATGCCTGGATGCATTGGGAAGGGTACTGATAGCAGAAAAAGGGAGTTAATACTTCCTCTGTATAGATCTTTGATGAGGCCACACCTGGAGTCCTGCACCCTGTTCTGGAGTCCTCACTTCAGGAAGGACAGGGACAGGCTCACGACGGTGCAGTGAAGGGTAACAAAAATAATTTGGGGCCAGCAGGGTATGTCCTACGAGGAGCGCCCTGTGCTCACTGGAGACCAAAAGGGAGAGGGAAGATATGATAGAGACCTTCAAATTCCTAAAAGGAATTAATAGGGTGAAATGCAGGGAACTATCTAACTTGAACATCAGCTCACGGTCAAGTGGTCATGAGTGGATGCTAACAGGACAGAGGTTCAGGTGGGGTATGAGGAAATGGTACTTTACAAAAAGGGTGGTAGAACTGTGGAACAAACTGCCACCCAAGGCGGTGGGTGCAAAAACTGTTAATGTGTTTAAGCATGGCTGGGAAAGAATGAAGGGTATAGTGGTTGCTCAAGGCATCAGAATCAGGAAGGAGAATGGAGATGGGGCATGGGGAAGGGCTAGGACCCTGGAGGAACAGTAGGTCCCAGGGCTAAATAGGGAACTCAGGCAGACTGGATGGACTGTTGGTCTTTTTCTGCAGTCATTGTCTATGTTTCTATGTTTCAAAGTATGTGTTTTTACTGTTCACCATTATGTGCCACCTTGACGGCCTGGGACATGACTGACAGTCCCTGAGACCAGTGTACTCACCCGTTTAAATAAATGCTTAAACAGTACAGACTCGCCGAATTTTTTTTAAATTCGGTTTTATTTCAAACATACATCTGGGAATACATACAGTTATCAAAGTGCTTGTACAGATTAATTATAAAATCCAAGATTAAAATATCCATAAATAATTAAAATACAAATCAGCATCAACAGTTCATCCAAACTCAGAAAAGGCGAGGTTAAAAAAATGTGGCTGGGAAAGAATAAAAGGTATAGTATGTATTGAATACATAAGTACATCATGGAATCATGTTGCAGTTTGGGAGATACAAGCAATATGACATGTTCAAGCTCATTGTACTTCCGTGTTAAAATGAACAGTACTGCAAGCTACCTGTGCCCATGCTTAGTTAACAGTCTAGCATCAAAACTGTTAAATGTGCTCCACACTACAAGAAAACATAAACCGTCCTGCCTACAGGGAAGGAAATAAAACTTAAATCTGAACAGTTAACATTGACTGTCTGTGGGCACTGTGGGTACTGTTATGAGATTTGTTAGCCTAGTGTGTAAGGGGATGGAATAAAGGGGCTGGGTGTGTTCCCAGGAAACACAGGTTACTGTGAGCTTGCTCCTAGGCTCATCTCTGGCCTTGGTCTGCTGCCTCACCCTTGCAGGGTCTATTCTTCTTCTTGCTGTCTTTCCCCCAGTGAGACATCATGGGCTTCCCATCTGCCTCACAGGGCAGTGCACTCATCTAGCATCAATCTCAATATGGCAGTTACATGTTCCATTCTGCTTATGTCTGACACTGTACCTTCCCAGGCCTGAACTGTGGGGGTGGTTGTTCCTGCAGCCAGCCAGTTGCTACACCCTTCAGAGCTATAGTGCAAAGGGTTCTGATTAGCCCTTGCTGTGCAGAGCCCCCTCAGTCCTGGGACTGAGTGTCTCAGCACAAGGTACTTGAAGGCATTGGGGATCTCTGTGTTCCACGCTGCTGCTAGCTGGGCTCAAATCTGATCCCAAAATGGTCGGAGGATGGCGCAGTCCCAGAAAACGTGAAAATGGGAACCCACTATACCACATTTCCTCCAACACAAGCTGTATCCCCCTGCTTGGAAGTGGCAGGTGATCGTGGGGTTATGTTCCCTCCATCCAAGAGAGGTGGCAGTCTTCCATCCTCTTTCCCAGCACTTCACCCTTATGCCTCCCAGTATATCTCTTTGGGTGTCAGTCTCCCAACGGAGTAGGACGGTTGCTGAATTCTGGGTGTGTGTCCCCAAGAAAGTCTGGTAGGGCCTGAAGATTGTACCCCCCCTGCCCACCAGCATGGCCACCAAGTACAGGAAATTCTCCAAGGGGACAGTTCTCTGCCAACCTGCTGCACACCAGGTACTGGAACATTAAGTAGTGGCACACCTGTAGGTATCAATTGTGGTCTAGTGGTGGGAGACCAAACTTTTGCTGCAAATTCCATAGGGGACATGCTGTCTGTCTTGGACAAAATGCCAAAATCTGGTGAGGCCTAGTCAGTTCCATCATCTAAAGCCCAAGTTGATGGGGGGAGGGGATGAAACTGGGGTCTCCTGTTATGACTGAGAGTTGGCCTAGCCCACTGGGCAAACCTATCAGCATCTTAGCCTTGAGGAGCATACATGTTGTATGAGTTGTTCACTGGTTGGGGATTTCCGACTAAAGTCTGGCCATCAGTGGTACATGGGGGAAGGGCAAACAGCGGAACAAGGAAAGGGTGCTGCATCTCCATCTCTAGCCAGCCTTCTTTCACTTCTCTGCTTTGACCAGGTGAAGACAGGGGCATGATGCACCATCAGATAACACCTGCTGAAATCTGGGAGGGCTAGGCCACCTTGTTCTCTGGGGGAGAGGGAGGAGATTCCTGTTGATCTGGTGGTGGTCACCTGCCTAGAGGAACTGCATGGTGCCCTTCTGGAGTTTTTTACAGTGTTGTTCTGGTATGCACAGGGGCAAGGCCTGGAACAGGAAGTGGAGCCTTGGGAGTACATTAATTTTCACTGTGGCCATCCTTCCCTCAAGGCTGAGAGGACGCAAGTTCCATTTAGCCATATCTGCCAGGACCTCCTTCTCTAATCTGTCACAGCTGAGGTCAAATACCTCAGAGATATTTGCTGTGAGTTGGACCCCAGGTACCGCTCAATAGTCCTTGGGGCCCACTTTAAGAGAAAAGAGACCTAAATCCTGCCAGGCACATGCCCCCTAATCTTAAGGCTTCCAATTTTTCAAAGTTAATTTTGAGACTTCCCACCTCGTCATGTGCTTTAAGTGCTCAAAGGAGGGCTGTGACCGAGGTTTCTGAGGAAGTCAGGAAAAACGGGGAGTCATCCACATACAGCGAGATTATATGTTTGCGGCCCACCACTCGGATCCCATTGATCTCCAAGTTCTGATGGACTGCCACCACCAGTGGTTCTATACAGAGTGAAAAAAGGAGAGACTAGTGGGGGCACCCCGCCTCATTCCCTTTAAGAGGAAGAACCGGTTAGACTGGACCCCCTGACTTTCACAGTCACTTGAGATGATGCGTATAAGGTTTTAATGCTCATGCAAAAGAACTCTCCCACTCCCATCTCCTGCAACATGCTATGCAGGAATCCCTAGTCCACCTAGTCAAATGCCTTTTGCATTTGGCATCCATGAAGACAGCCAGGGAAAATTCTGGTACTGGCGTTGTTAGCATATAATATTCAGCAGGCCGCGATATTGGCATGTATAAGGCACCCATTAATGAAGCTGGTCTGATCCGGGTGGACCAGGAATCCCACATTCACCTGCAGCCTCAATGCTAGTATCAATGTGAAAAGCCTGAGGTCCACATAAAGAGGGAAGATAGAGCAGTAGGAGCTACAGACCATGAGGTCCTTATTCAGTTTCAGAATGATGGAAATTTGATTGTATTGCCATGAGGGTGCTGCCCCCTCACCTACCTGCACTGCCCTGAATAGTGCCCCTAGTAGCAGGGCTAGCAGCTCTGAAAAGGCCTTGAAGGACACCGAGGCCAGCCCATCTGGGTCTGGGGACTTGCTTTTCTTCTTTAAGAAACTCTGTGTGACTAACTGGGGCATCCAGGGCATCTCTGGCTTTCTCAGCCAGATGGTTTAACGTTGACTCTGTCGAAGAAGCACTTGTCTTGGCTTCAGCCCACATGATAGTCTCCTGGGCATACAACTGTTTGTAGAATTCCCCAGAAATCTGGGCTATTTGTGAGAGTTAAGTTTAACAGGTGTTAGATGTACCCTGTTTTCTTAGTTTGAAGACTGCCAGATTAGTCGCCTCTTGGAGCAGTTGCCATACCAGATGCTTGCCAGCTTGGTTACCTGATTCATAGAAGTGCTGGCAGCAGTAGCGCACTAGTAGATAATTCAGGTCAGCACAACATTTTTCATAGTGGCTCTTCACCTACTTGTTTAGCATAATCTTGCACAATCTTGTGCGCTGCCTCCAAATCAAAGACCTGTTATTCTAAGGCTGTTTGTTCCTTGATAGACTCTTTTTTCTTTTGTGTGGCAAAGCTGATCATATAGCCAATGATAACTGACTTAAGATCATCCCTCCAAATGGCCTCTGAGGTCTCGCTTAGTGGGGTCTGCACCTTATATTCCTCAATGCAACCCTTCACCATTTGAACACAGGCAGGATCATTGAACAGATCGTTGTTAAGCATCTATCCAGATTGACTTCCACACTGGGGTGACCACCAAGTCCAAAATCACCAGTGCCTGATCCTTGAGAGTTATGTTTCGGATTATGCATTGCTTGACCACATGCCCCCACATCGCAGAGATAAAGAAAAAATCTATACATGAATATGCGTTGTGCCAGGGTGACCAGAAGAAGTAGTCTCTTATAAAAAGGCATCTCACACTGAGGATGTGTGTAAAATTTGAGTTTTATACCCTCTACTCAGCCTTTATTTTATATAATTGCTGGGTATCATTTTTTCACTACAGCAATTATATAAAATAAACAGTATCCCTGGGGAGCTGCGGACCGAACATGTTTCAGCATTGTCTGCTGTTGGAAGGGGCTTGTGAAAGAAACCTTTCTTTTTTTTTTTCTTTTCTTTAAGCAGCATCCCAATTGAAAACTAAAAAAGCTTCTTTTTTTTTTTAGCCCAGTCATTTTTTTTTGCTTGTATTTCCTGTCGACTCCGAGTGGCAGTGAATGGGTCAGCACTGAGGGACTGCGGCCGTTGGAGACGAAAGCAAGAGCGGCAGCTGGCGCATGTGCAGAACATGGGAAACCCAGCGTGTGTTCACTGTTATAACCAGGCTTCCCCTAAGGGGGGAAAAAAACAGTACCCAGTTATTACATATAGAATAATACATTGGGGAGGGTGCATAACGAGAACTGAATGCACACCTGAGGTGTGGGATGCTACATAAACCCCGAGGGCAAAGCCCGAGGGGTTTATCAAAGCATCCCACAAAGAGAGTGTGCATTAAATTCTTGTTATGCACTCCTCCCATGTACTGTTTTATGTAATTGCTGAGGCACGTTTTGTCTCCAACTAGATTTTTATTAAATAAAAAAATATCTATCAAGCTGGGTGTTGTGCCTTATTTTTATTACGCAGAAGACTGATGAGCATTGCACAAAACATAGGATACACATCCTAGTCGTCTTTTTGTGAATAAATGACTTTTTGACATAAATAGAGGATAGCTTCCTCGGGGCTCACTTTTACTGACAGACTGTAGGAATGGCATTGATAAGAGCATTGATCCTGGTCTGAATACGGCAACTTATGAAATCTGAAATGAAGAAAACAGTTCTTGAGAACAGCTGCAAATGAAGTGAAACAAGTTTTAAAAACGTTATCTTGAAGGATGACTTAATTTTTTAGTTTAAGTTTGAGTCAGTTTCAGTTGGTGCAGGTCATCATTGCCAAGGCGATATGGTGATATGGCAATGAACTGCAGAGGTCAGAGTTCATGATGATTTGTGTGGGAACGAGAAATAGAAAGAAAGTGAGTGCCGACTCAGACTGTCACAGTTATCAGGATTGTGTCTGCAATGCACTGGTGAGAAGGTCCAATGTATTTTTTGAGCTCTACAAGTTATTTTATCCATTTCTTGGGTCGGTGTATGCTTCACTGAGGTGCCTGTGTTACTGCGATTTGCTGGCAGGTTTTAGACCACAGTGAGTGAGTGTGAGGCAGCCATGGAGAAGTTGGTGCATGTTTGCCATTATAATCCGTGGGTTACAATGGCGAATTATAACCAGCTTCTCCTATGAGAAAAAACATGCCCCAGTTATTACAATGGTTTAATGTGTCCACATTGCTGGTGTTGAACCTGTTGTTCCTATAACCATTTTCTATTAATTACAACACAATGAACCATGCTTACTTGTCCATGCTGCAGTAGAACTATTTTAGTTAAACTGTTACAGCTTTTAAACATTTTGAGACCAGTGCAGTGGCGCAACCATGCATACTTATCGTACATACAGGCGTACAGTTTTCAGCCTGACACAAAAAAAAAAAATTCAAGCTGGCCCTTTAAAAATCCTGAGTTTTTTTGAGGCTGGCTGGACCTTAGCCTTGGTCGGGTCAGGAATTAGTGTATGGTTGCTGTGGCAATCTATACTTGGTGCTCATTCAGTGCAACACTCATTGATGCATTGTGTCATATCACAAGCCTTAGCGTCAGCCGCGTCACCAGCGTGGGGCCATGCCGGTGGTGAGTTGTGGCAGAAAACCAGGAAGCAACAGTGAGGGGGGCAAAGTCCAGTAAAGAGCAGCGGCTAGCACAGGGGATACATGGAGGTGAAAAGGGGTTCCTCCGGTACATTGGGGAGCGGAGAAAAAACTAAGGACCATCTCAGCAGATTGAGCTCAAAAGGAGGGTGGGTGGAAGAGGCGAGGGACCAGGCAGAGGTATTAAACGAGTACTTCGCCTCTGTGTTCACTAGGGAGGGGGATGGGATATCTACAAAGCAAGGCACAATGGGGATAGAAGCTGTAGTGAGTGGGATCAGGAGCAACAGAAATGGAGCAAGAGGGAGGGAGAGGTACCCCAGGGGTGTCACATCAGGATAAGGATAAAAAGGCCAGTAAGGTGGAGGGGACAGATGATGCTATCTCCACCGAAAGGGTGTGGTTAGCCCTCAAGGCCCTAAAGAAAGACATCTCCTGGGCCGGATGGCATTCATCCGAGAGTACTATGGGAATTGCCAAACATACTGGCTGCAGCCCTGGTGGAGCTCTTCAACAGGTCACTTGAGACAGGGAGGGTACCTAGGGATTGGCGAGAGGCACATGTGGCGCCAATCCATAAAGAGGGGTTGAGGGAAGTACCAGGTAAATATAGACCCATCAGTTTGACCTCGGTGGTGGGAAAATTATTGGAGAGTATACTAAAGGAACGATTGGGAGTGTACTTGGAGGAGGTGGGAGGTCTGGATAGTCGGCAACATGGGTTTGTGCCAGGTAGATCGTGTCAAACCAATCTTGTGGAGTTCTACAAATGGGTTACATCAGAACTGGACTGGGGAAAGCCTGTGGATGTATTATTCTTGGACTTCAGCAAGGCATTTGACTCTGTCCCCCACAATGGTCTGGTGGAGAAACTGATGGGGTTGGGAGAAGGCCCATTGATGGTCAGATGGATTGAAAACTGGCTAGCTGGACGCACTCAGAGAGTAGTGGTCAGTGGGGAGCTCTCGAACTCTAGAGAGGTCGGTAGTGGGGTACCGCAGGGCTTGGTCCTGGGTCCGATCCTGTTTAATGCATACATATCGGACATCAGGGAGGGTATAGGGTGTGAAATGAGTCTCTTCGCTGACGACTCCAAGATGGGAGCAGTAGTTGAGGGGGAAGAGGGGAGATTGACCCTGCAAGGGGACCTGGACACCCTGGAAAGGTGGGCTCACACATGGAAATTTAATTTCAATATCACCAAGTGCAAGGAGTTGCATCTTGGTCGGGGAAACCCTAAACACAGGTACACCCTGGGAGCGGAGGCGCTGGAAGCCTCAACAGGGGAAAAAGACCTAGGGGTCATGGTGGATGCATGTATGAATAACTCTGACCAGTGCAGGAGCGTGGCTAGCAAAGCAAACAGGATGTTGGGATGCATCGAGGGGATCACCTCAGGGAGCAGAGAAGTGATTCTGCCGCTGTACAATGGACTGGTTAGACCACACCTTGAGTACTGTGTACAGTACTGGAGACCACACTTGAAGAGGGACATACAGCTCCTGGAGAGGGTACAGAGGAGGGCAACTAAGATGATACGAGGACTAGGGGATTTGACATATGAGGACAGACTTGAGGAGCTCTGCCTGTTTTCATTGGAGGAGAGGAGAAATGGAGGGACATGACTGAGGTCTTCAACTACCTCAAGGGAATAAATAGGGTAAACACAGAAGGGATCTTTAGACTAAAGCAGGGAGGTATCACCAGAGGGCATGGTTTGAAGCTGGAAGGTGGAAGGGTGAGGGGGGGAAAAGAGGAGGAGGTTTTTCACGGAGAGGGTGGTGGATCCTTGCAACGCGCTGCCTGGCAAGCTGGTTCAGATATCCACAGTGGAGGGCTTCAAGAGAGGGTGGGACAGACACAGAAAGCAGATGTATCAGATGATGGCCTGGCCCAGGGGGGTGGGGATGGATGATAGGGGTTTCTGGAACACAAAGGGAGGGAGGGAGGGCCTCGGAACCCAACTAGGGATCTGAGGTGCGAGCAGACTCGATAGACCGTAAGGCCTAATCTGCTGGCAATTAGTATGTTAGCAAAATACCCTCAACAAAGAAGCCCTTTCCTCTTCAACGCTTGGACCCTTTAAACGGAATCTCTGACTTTACCTGACCTCTACCACTCAATGTGACTGCTTCTCCTAAAAGGACTGCTCCAACCACCTCCTAGTTGCTCCCGACCAATGACCCGTCTCCTACCAGAGCATTATTCTCTCTAGCTCCTGCTTTTTCTATGTGCCCCCTTACCTTCTCCCTCCCTCCCCTCCCCTGACACCTCTACGCCCACTTCTCAAACCTCACTGCCAAATTTCCCTGTACTATATCTAGACACCCCTCCCTCCTTCCCGCTGACAGTGGCCCCTCAGCCTGCCTACTTCTTACTGTCCCCCTCCTACCCAATCTCACGCTTATAGTTCGTTGCTTCTTAATCTCTTACTCTGTTACTTTATCTAGCTGCTTATTAAGTTGCTCTCTAGTAATGTCTGTAATTTCTAAAGTGTGATATGACTGTAAACCATTGGCAACCTTTATATGTATGCTTCCCCCATCCTTCAACGTGGAACCTTTGTAAATGAGCAGTTCCTGCTCAAAGGTACTTGCAATCCTAGAGTTTAATAAATAAATAAAGTAGGATAAGTAATACATAAGACAGTAATACATAGACAATTACAGTCATCAGCTCTTAGGACAATGCGGCAAACTATACATTGTTGGACTTCAGGGAGTTGTAGGCGCAAGTTATAGTACAGGTAGTGCTTTTGGAGTGGGAGTACGCAGTATAGGTGTTCGGTCACAGAATAAGAGCTGGGGTTGAAAACAGGGCTGGGGTAAGGGATAAGGGAGGCGGGGGCACCGGACTGGCATTAGCGGGGAGTGGCAGAGACATACTGGGTGAAGATGCCTGAAGAAGTTTTTGATGGTCGCCGCAGTGAGTTCCACAGGGCAGGAAGCCTGTAGGCAAAGGCTTATTTCCCCGCGAGAGAGTGAGGAGTAGCCAATGAGAACTGGAATAAAAAGTGCAATGTAGGCAGGGCCTAACAGAACATCTAGAAGACTCTAGAGTACGCTATGGAATTTTATAGGAGCAGTATTACTTTCTTGGACTTAAATATTAGATTGAAGGATGCAAAACTCAGAGCCACTGATGATTCTTAGAAATGGAAAAAAAAAAATTGCCTTTTTTAATTACCTCTTAGCATCACTTCTTTTTATGCAAACCCCCTCCAATATTTACAGCATGCTATCATGCAAACAAAAAAAAAGCACTTGTCACCAAGTGTTTGCCACTCCCCACAAAAAAAAAAAAAAAAAACATTTTTGCACCACATTTTACTGCAAAACACTCCGATTTGCCCTCTGTTTTGTGAATAAAATGGATACAACCATAAGATTTGGTCAAATGGAACTGTCTGTTTTTGAAAACAGAAAATCGGTGGCCCCTAGTATACTATACTCGGTATGGAGCTACAGTATTTCATGAATCCACAGAATGAGCCATCTACATGCCAAAAAATTCCACCCTCAGACTGCTATTACGAAAATCCCCTATGGTCAGCTCTTACCTTTATATAGCTACTGTAGGGGGTTTTCTTCCTACCTTGTCTCCTCCCTTCTCACTTTTTTTTCAGCCCTTACAGTATGTTCCTGCCCTGTTCAGTGCTTTGCTTCCTTTTAATTTGTTAAATTTACAAATAATGCTTCTACGTTAGGGACTGGGATTTTATTGATTTACAGCGAGCGCTCTGCTTATTTCATTACACTGTGTTAAATGAAAATTAATCTTTCTATGGTTTCCATACAGTTAAGTGCATTAAATTCAGTCATACGTTAGGATGTGATATGCTTACATTTTGCAGTGTTACTGAGTTGCTCGTATGTACATGACAGGAAGACTATGGCCCAATGATTTATGTGTCCCCTAGGACTTTATGTATGTGGTGGGTGCAGCCCATCTCCTCCCCGGTGTCTAGGGGTATGATGATGATAAATGTCCATGGGGAGGGGGGACCACAGCAAAACTTGAACAAGATGGCTTACACCTACAAGTTCTTCTGTCGCCAGGGTGCCCATCTCTCACCAGGGTGCGGGGCTAGGTGAGAAATGGTGGTTAGTGGCAGCACTAGTCAACAATCAAAAACTGGCAGGCCTGGTGGCGCTGGGAGTTGAGGCACTGGATGTCACACCTCGCGCCAACACCAGAGACCTGGGAGTCGGGGCCGACAGGCGCTGGAAGCTCGGCCGGGGGGATTGGGCATCCCAGGGACTGCTCTCTTCCTCGGGGCAGCGGGGAGGGCATACCACTTTGCACTGGCTCCTGGCGGTGGTGCATACTGTGGTTAGGCAGTGGGGCGGCACAGATGATGTTGGATGTGCCGTGTGCAGATGTGCACATGACAGCATCACTGGTGTCAATGCATGCCCACGCCAAGGGGGAGGGTCACATCAAAAATCCTCTGCGGGCACAACAACAGCTGATCCAGCAGCGCCACATTGGACGCACCCCAGGTAGCTCCCCTGGTCTTCCGCGGTGAGTGGGGTAAGTCCCCAACGTGATGTGGCTGGGGAGGTGCGAGGCATAGGGTGAAGACTCTGCTCATGCCAGGGCAGAGGCAGAAGCTATGCAACTGGATTCGGGGAACCATAGGTACAACTCCCCCAACTGAGAAGAAATGAATAAATATAAAAAAAAAAAAACCTGAGACAACACTTCATTTTCAAATAAAATGGTGGGATCCCATTTAATGACATGCTACAGTACAACTCCATGGAGCCAATGAGCTAATCAACAGTTCAAATGGGGTAACATGTCACACATGGACCGGGATGGTCACATTACTTCATGACTCCAGAAATGTCCATATAAAATTAATGCACTTCTGTTGATTTCTCCTGACACTTCACTCAGGGTCCATAACAAGGGGCATGATCCGGACGACTCCTAAAATTAGGCTGCACTCTTTACCGTAAGCAGCTTCTACTCTCCTCACTAAAGCTCCACATCCAAATGGATCCCTTCTGAGCGACTGTCCCCTGGAATTACTGGTGATACATCCTCACGGATAGCTCAGCTTGTCATCTCAGTCCTCGAACCCAAAGCCTTACATATTCACTGCAGGCCAAGGTCCCTGTCCCCTTGGTCACCATCTCCAAAGACCTCCATCTCCCAGCTCTGGTGCTTCCTCTAGGATGTTAACTCCACATCGATCTCTCTCCCTTGCCTCTACCTCAAGTCTTGCATCAGGCTCCCTCCCCCCTTGGAGGCCACTCACACAGCCAAGGCTAGGCACTGGACCATCTGTCCCCCACCAGAGGATCACTTAGGACAGCCACCGCCATGTCAAGGGTCAGACCTTCTCTCTTCACTCTTGCTGAGAATCAAAATGTACTCCCCGAATGGGCAATCACCCCTGCTCCTCCTACACCAGCCTCACCTCCCTGTCTCCACGCTCCCGAGCAATGTCCACCCCAAAGGTGTTCCTCAATCACAACAGTCCTTGAAGTAGTAAAACTGTTAACCCTTTCTGGGCCTGGTTTGAAATAACCCAAAATAATTCTTTATGGTATGCGTCCTAGTATACCAACTGATGCCCCAACCCCGGAAGGAGGGGTTACACGGGTAATGCTCTTACCGTTGAGGAAATGGCAATTAACAGACAAGTACTAGAATAGTAGTGTAAGTGCAGTATAATGTGGGGAGTGGTGCAATGCAGTGGCTGCAGGGCAGCCATATTCAGGCAGACCTTCTGGACACTGAGGTGCTGCCCTATCTGCATGCATCTCTCTGGACTGCGGGATGAGGTAGCCAGACTCAGAGCGGAAGTAAACTGGGTCAGGAGTACCATCACCCCTATCCAGAGACCACCCAGTCCAATGCCGCTGCCTCAAAGGATGCCAAAAACGAGGAGCACTTGGATGACAGTGGGCTCGGAGAGGGTTAGGGCGGTCAGGCAGAGGCACATGCCAGATCCTATTCCACTCAAGAACTCATATGCTACACTGGCAAACAGAGACAACCAAATAGAGGTACCCAGAGAAGTGGAAGGAAAGGATGTGGAGGTTAGCCAAATAGGTTGACCTCAGTGGGGAGAGCAGTGGACCCCAGAGGAGGAGGAAGTGAATCCTGGTCGGGGATGCCATCATAAGAGGGATCCAGCTAGGAACACAAGAGGGGAGGACAGGGAGGTGAGGTGTCTACCAGGTGCCACGGCATGGAGAGATGGGAGGAAGATCCTGGGGATCGCTCTGAAGGCAAGATGGGAGGGTGAGCTGGATGTCATTATCCACCTAGGTACTAATAACCTGGCAAATGGGAAGCCAAAGGAAGTTCAGGAAAAGTTTAGGAAATTGGGGAGGGGTCTCAAGCAAGTAGCTACTTCTGTCACCTTCTCGGAAGTACTACCTGCGAGAGGCATGGGAGAGCATAGGGGTGCATGCACCAGGAACTTTAACTCATTGTTGAAGAACTGGTGCTGTGAGGAAGGGTTTGGATTCACTGGTGACCCACCTGGAGGGATGGAGGCTTGTTCAAGCCTGACGGCCTGCATCCATCCTGGAGGGGAATCCAAGCACTCAATGATAAGTTTAAATGCTACATGGACAAGCATTTAAACTAGCCGGGGGGGGGGTGGAAGGCCAGTAAGGAGGGTACCTAACTGCCCACCTCCCACAGCTAGCAGTGGAACCAGTGAACCAGAGGAGTGAATATCTACAAAGCAGTGTGCAAAAGATGGAGATAAGCGCCCAAGAGGTAGATAGGCAGAAAAGGGGCAAAATTCAACAGAAGGGCAGACAGCAGAGAGCACTAGGGATAAAGGACAACCAGGGAAGGGACTGGTGTAGAACAGCTAAACAGTCTAGGGAGGGCAAATCATGGAAAGCCATGTGTGCCAATGCCAGGAGCCTTAGCAACAAGATGGAGGATCTGGAGGCTGTCATGGTGCAGTTGGACCTGGATACTGTGGCCATCACAGAAACCTGGTATAATGATATTCCTGACTGGGAGATGGCCATACCTGGCTACAATATATTCAGGACAGACAGGGCAGGTAGGAAGGGAGGAGGAGGAGGAGTGTCACTTCATGTGAAAAATGACATAACGGCCAGAGAGATCCAGGAGGAACAAAATGGGGGAGAGATACTGTGGCTTAAGCTGGAAAGGAAAATGGGGCCAGCCATCTGCACAGATGAGGTCTATAGACCACCAGCCCAGGAGGAAGAAACAGACAGGGAGCTAATGCTAGCCATCCAAAGGATGGCAGACAAGGTTGAGGTAGTACTGGTTGGAAACCTCAATATTCCAGACATGGACTGGAGCATCCCAGCAGCAGCAGCATCAACTAGGAGTAGATTTATCCTGGACTCCCCTTCAAGGTGCCTACCTCAAGCAAATGGTCATGGAACCAACTCGACAGAAGGCAATACTGGACCTTCTGCTCACAAACAGGGACAGTGTGATGGGAGCAACAGTGGTGGAGCACCTGGGGAACAGTGACCACCAATCATTGTGGTTTGAAATCACAGAAGGAGAAGAACCAAACCACACAAAAACACGTATCCTGGATTTTAGGGGGGCAGACTTTGGGAAAATGGGGAAGATGCTTGAAAGAGGCATTAAGGAGAATGGGGCAGGAATCAGGGGTTGAGGAACAGTGGGCAGTATTTAAAACGGGGATTACAAGAGCAACAGAATTATGCATTAAGCAGGTTAGCAAGGGAAAAAGGAAGAGGAGGCCATTATGGTTTTTCAAGGAGGTAGCAGAGAAAGTGAAAGCAGAAAAGATTGCATTCAGACAATACAAAGAGAGACACACACAGAAGGGGGATAGGGAGAAGTACCTGGAGAAGCAAAGGGAGGCAGGGAGGTCAGTAAGGGTAGCCAAAGCTCAGACAGAAGGGCACATTGCAAAATCAGTGGGTAGAGGGGACAAAACCTTTTACAGGTACATAAGTGAAAAAAGAAAGGCAAAGGGAGGGATAGTGAGACTGAAGGGGAGGATGGGGGCCGTGGAGGATGACAACAGTAAAGCTGACATATTGAACAGGTATTTCTGCTCAGGCCTTACCAAGGAAGAGGAGGTAATGGGTCTGAAGGGAGTACAAGGGTGGGAATGGTGCAGAAATGGACACAAGTCCCTTTACACGAGAAGGGTCCTGAAGGAACTGGAAGTAATAAGAGTTGATAAAGCAATGGGGCCAGATGGGGTCCTTAAAGAACTAAGAAAGGTGGTGGCTGAACCTCTGGCAATCCTGTTTAGCCAATTGCTGGAAACATGGGAGGTACCCAAAGACTGGAGGACAGCAGATGTAGTCCCCTTATACAAAACTGGGAACAAAAAGGCGGGGAACTACAGACCAGTCAGCCTCACCGGTAGTGGGGAAGATCATGGAAGCACTATTGAAGGAGAGATTGGTGGAACATCTGGTTGTCAAGGGACTACAGGACCCAAGGCAGCATGGTTTCACCAGGGGGAGGTCATGTCAGACCAACCTCGTTGAATTTTTCGACTGGGTGACTAGGGAGGTGGATCAGGGGAGGGCAGTAGACATGGACTAGCTGGACTTCAGCAAGGCCTTTGACACTGTGCCACATAGAAGACTATTACACAAACTGGGGAATAAGGGTGTGGGTAGGACAGTAGTGTGGTGGGTAGGTAACTGGCAGGGCACCAGGACACAGATGGTGGTGGTAAATGGCTGTCTCTCCACAGAGGGGAAAAGTGACCAGTGGGGTACCACAGGGATCAGTGCTGGGACCGGTCCTATTCAACATCTTCATCAGTGACATTGCGCAGGACCTAGAAGGCAGAATTTCCCTGTTCGCTGATGACATAAAACTCTGTAACAGAGTAGACACACCAGAGGGTGTAGACAGAATGAGAAGGGACCTGCAGAAACTTGAAGAATGGTCAGGGGATTGGCAGTTGAAATTCAATGCAAAGAAGTGCAAGATAAGGCATATGGGGCACAATATATCAGTTGGGGGTGAGGATATGGCATGCACCAAGCAGGAAAGGGATCTTGGGGTTATCATCTCTGATGACCTCAAGGTAGGGAAACAGTGCGACAAGGCAGCAGGTAAAGCAAATAGGATGCTGGGATGCAAAGGCAGGGGCATCACCTTCAGGAAAAGGGAGGTCAGAATTCCACTATACAAGACACTAGTGAGGCCCCACCTGGAGTACAGTGCACAGTTCTGGAGACCTTACCTAAGTAAGGATATAGACAGGGTAGAGAAGGGCAACAAAGATGGTACATGGATTGCATCACAAGTCCTATGAGGACAGGCTGAAGGACTTGAATATGTACTCCCTGGAGGAGAGGAAGGAGAGATGAGATATGATAGAGACATGCAAGCATCTTACAGGGAGGAATAAGGTGCAGGAATACACTATTTTTAAGCTAAAAAGATGTTCCAGGACTAGATGGCATGGGATGAAGTTGGAGGGAGGACGATTCAGAGGAACCGTGAGGAAGAATTTTTTCACAGAACGGGTGGTGGACAAGTGGAACACCCTGCTAGAGGAAGTGGTGGGGGCTGAAACAATCACAGGATTTAAGAATGCCTGGGATAGACATAAAGGAATTCTGGAAGTCAGGGGTAAGGGGCAACAGACTTCTAGGAAAACATAAAGTGAACTTACAAGCTCAAATGGTCAGACTGAGTGGGCCGTAGGCCCTTATCTGCCGACACTATTTATGTAATTAATTCTGCACCTATACAACAGACTCAACAGTTCTAGGATGGTGTATAATCAAAGTACTTTCAAAGCATATGCAATTCTAAGCATATATGATCCTTATATGTGCTTTTTTTTCCAAAATAATGAATAAAGCTCTGATTACAAAGTAAAAAAAAAATGTCTCTAATTATAACAGGTTCAGACACCCAATTCTTGCAGTTAGGCCTGTAGCCAGATAGGCCTATATCCTTTATTAATGTTCCTATTTGTATGTGCTGTAATGTACTTTAGAGTTAAGACACTGTCTCTTTAAAAGGTTTTTAAGAGTTAAACAAACTAGCCAGAATTTCTGTAAAAGTTAGGTTTGGTCTGTTCCTTCTCCAGATAAAGGACCAACAGGTTTACAACCCAAAAAGTCATTAACCATTAGATAAAACTGGGCATGTAGTTTCTTATAACAGGAAAGAGGTCAGGGGATGACCTAGGAGTCAGGATTCACACCAAATGCATGGACCAGATGTACAGGGGTTTGACATGGAACCACAGTGACACCTGCAGAAAAAGGTAAACTGTTGCACCACAATATTTGCACTACCTTGCTCATCCCAGAGGAGAGAGGGAGTAGGTGTGTCTTAAAAATGACCAGACTGTATTTATCAGACACACATTTTTGAACAGAGAGCAGTTTAGCTTGGAGCTAGGAGACTGAGTGCTTGGAAAACTCTCAGAGCTAACTTACCAAGCTGGAATATACTTTTAAACAAAAATGTTATAGGTGTAGGCCTGGGGAAACCTCTGAAACCAGGCTTGAGTGTGTGGAAATTAGACTTTTCGCATACGGAACAGAAAATTCTGATTTTAAGTTAGAATGTTGGAAACAAAGACTTTTCACCAAGGAAGCACCTGGAGACTTTTTAAAGGACCTTCAGAGAACTGGTTTTGATCACAAACTTGCTACAAACTCTGTTGCTTAATGAATTTTCATCTACAGGGAGAGAACTTTCATCTCCACAAGGACATTTAATCTTTCTGGACTCTAACATCAGAATAAGGTATAGTTTAGAACCGTATCAAGTGTTTTCTGTAAACCATCCCTTGTTATTTTTGGTACTGTCTGCAGTTCAAAGATCTTCCAAATTGTATAATTTACTGTGTTGTTTTTATTTAAGTAAACTTTTATGATTTTATCAAGTCTGCCTAGGGTCTGACTGTGTGATCTAACCTTTTTAAGCAGAAGGGTTTTTTCAAAGGTTGTGTGCCTTGATAACGAAGCTAGTGACCGCTCGGCTAGCCTACAAAACTACTTAGGCAAGAGGCTGCCAGTGGCAGTGCTGGAATTCAAACCCCGAACGTAGTACAGAGTCAAGGGGACTCAAAACTACAGTTTCCACCCTCCCACTGGGAAAAGGAATGTTGGTGAATCTTCCTGAACCCTACACCTGCTCATGAGTTCTGTAAAAAGGGGGATCCTAGGGAACGGGAAAGGGGAACATTGTTTAACCAGGAGTAGCACACTAAGCCAAAGCTTGTTTCCAGATGTGACCTGGGAGAACAAGGAAGTTAAGTGACTTGCTCAGGATCACACAGTATGTACCTAGGTGGCTGTGTGATTCAAACCCTCCAGATCTGCAGCTCAGAGCCTTAACCCACTGCGCTATACTGCCTTATGATTTTCTTATCAACTCTGCCTGGGGTCTGATTGTGTGATCTAACCTCTCTGCAAACAGGAGGTCCTACTTTGCCCTTGGGGGGTGGGCTTGTGACAAGGCCCACGACCAGGGGTGTCCTGCAGGCGAGATAGCTCTCCCCCTACTGAGAGACACAAATGGTGGGCCAGGTGCAACACACACATGATGTCATTAAGTCATACGAACACACGAACATGTCAGCAGATAAAGGCCTTATGGTCTGTCTAGTCTGCTCAATTGGACAGCTCCCTGGGTATTTATAAGTGGAACTGCCCCCTTCCCCACTTCCCTGACTTCCTTCAACTTCATCCTTACCCCCTTCCATACTCAACCTTTCCCTTACCCTCTCACAATCCCTCTTGAAGCTGTCCACCATTTTTAAGAATACCACCTTCTCTGGCAGCTCATTCCACTTGACTACCACACTCTCGATGTAAAAGTGCCTCCTCAACTCCCTCCTAAACCTCCCCCCAACCAGCTTTAGGCTGTTCCCCCTGGTGGTCTTGTTCCTTCTAAGGCTGAAAAGACCCTCAGTGCTCACCGTGTTAATACCCTTAAGGTACCTGAAGGCAGTGGCGGTTTTAGGCACAAGCGAACCAAGCGGCCGCTTGGGCGCCAACACAGAAGGGGCACACTGAAGTATAACATATAAGCAGAAATCATCTTGAAATGCAAAAAAGTGTCAATCTAAAAACCATAATGCTCACCCCAGGTATTCTTCTATATTCCTTACTCTCTGCAGTCAGCCTACTAAATAGAACTGCCCAGAGATAGAACGTTATACAAATGATAGACCCTATCATTGGCTCACGCCACTGATTCAAACTAATGCCCTTATCAGCTGCAATGTTCCACCAACATATCAGATTTCTTTCTCTGCCTGACAAGTCAAGATGCCTCGGAGACTTCCCTCTCAGCTGTTCCTTGGGTGGTTCTTCACTGAAAAGAAGTATTTTAATTCCTACTGCTGCCTTTATTTCTGTTTAAATTCCTACTGTTAGTTTAGTGCTTATTTTAGTGTTTTTGGTTTAATTTTCTCGGTTCCTCACGGTTCAGTATAACTGTTGGGGAACCAAGCCTTAAATCCCTTTCCAGAGCTTTTATTTCTTTATCTCCAGTTCAGTTTAGTTATTTTTAGTATTTTATTTTAAATAAATTCTTGCTTTTGTTAGCTGCCAAGCCAGTTCAGTGAACTGCTAACCCGGTTCAAGTTGTTCGGTTCTCGGTTCAGTACTGGAACCTTCACCAGTTGCTGAACCGACCGCAACTGGAAAAAAAAAAAAAAGAGTTTACTTTATTTGCGGTTCTGTTTTTCTTAATCAGTTTGATGATGGCAGAAAAACCTAAGAAAAGGCTGGACCCCCAGGGTTTAAAAACTGTCTTAAATGTGGGGACATTGTCTGGCCTGGTGGCACTGAGGGCTGAGGTACTGGATGCCACATCTTGCGCCACACCAGTGATCTGCATTCAGGAATGAGTGTGGGCCACCAGGGGTCGGCAGGGAGGAGATGAACTGAGTGTCTGACGGACTGCTCTTCATCTCGGGGCGATCTGCAGTTGGCGCGCATTTGAACCCTGGCGGAGGCTGGGGCTTGACGCTACACTGCCGCAAGTAAGGGGGATGGGAGCTCAGCAGACACTTGGTAGGGACACGCACGGGTGCATGTGTGTGCCCACTGCTGGTGTCACTGCATGGCGAATGCCCGTAAGGGAGAAAATATGTAGGAAAAAGACCCTGGTGGTTGGTCATGGTGGCTTGATGGCTGTCCAATGGCACTTCATCTCTGGCGGTAACACCATGAATTGAATCCTGCTTGGCAGGTGAGTAGGGGGCTCCCCACAGCCCCGCCATGGGGGGTAAGCCGTGGGAGTTGCAGGGGTGAGTGCCTGAAGGAGCAAAGCATGGCGATGGCAGCTGGACAAGGAGATGACCAGGGCCAGGGGGGAGAAAGATAAAAGCAAAAAAAAACAAGTGTGGGGATGTTTTTGCCAAGGCAGAGAAGCATGGCTTATGCATGGTCTGCCTTGGAAATGAACAGTTTTCTGCAGATTGCGAAATCTGCTAATCATTTCCACAAAAGACAATTGACAAGAGGCTGGAAAGGCTCCAAAGAAAACTTGAGAAGGGTGCTACGGGTTCTGACCAACTCACACCCTTTAAACATGCAGGTAAAACCTCGCTGTCCAAACTGAGCACCCCTGACAAGGATGACGCAGCTTCCAGTAAAAAGGTGGGTGAACTGGCTGACTCCCCAGTTCCTGCCAAAAAGACAAAGAAAACAAAGCACGTTGAACCCCTGACTGAGAACCCAAGGGGATTTCATCTGTGCCTCACAGTCTGCCATCCTCAGAAGAGATTGCCCAGGCCATGAAGGCCATACAGGCTTTGCAGGGTCTTATACCTGCTCCAGCTCCTCCAACACCGGCTCAAGTCCCAGTTGGATCTTCTTCTGTCCCAACTCCATCCCAGGAGCAGATGTAGTTTGAGGAGTATGATTTGCCTGAAGTAGATGAGGGTGAACCTATTGAGGCTGAGATCTCACCTGAACAGGAATTTGGGTCTCCTCCTAGAGCAGAGGATTTTTCCTCTTATTTTCCTTCATAAGGAAAATAGTGGAAGCCCTTGATTTGGCTACCACAGAGGTTACAGAGGATGAGGAAGAGGCCAAATACGTGAAAATGATGGGGTTTACACCCACAAAGAAGATATTACTCCTATCAACAAGTTTTCAAAAAGACTTGTTTAAGGTTTGCAAACTCAAATTCCCGGACAAGAAGGCAGAAAAAAAGTACCAGCTGGACAGACAGGGAGCTTTGTTCCTCTTCTCTCACCCTGAGCATCAAGGGATAATCCAGCAAGCAGCCTGTGAGAAGGAAAGGGTGACAGTGGCATCACACCCACCTGAGAAAGATTCATGCAAAATGGATAGTATGGCCAAGAAGGGCTACCTGTCATCCTCCCTGGGAGTCAGACAGGCTATTTACCAGGCTTATTCTGCACAGTATCAAAAGTCCCTGTGGCAGTCAGAATTGCCCGTGGTAGATAAGGCCCCTTCGGGCCTCTTGGATGATTTGGCTGAGATAGCCAGGTTTGGGCTGGAAGCAGCAAAATACCAATTTCAGATGGCAGCAGATGTCAGTGATACTGCTTCCAGATGGATGACCCTTACCATAGCTCTTAGGAGGTTGGCCTGGTTTAGGACCACTAATCTTACCCAGGATACCCAAACTAAGGCTATGGATTTTCCCGTGGAGAATCATTCAATATTTGGCCAACAGACTGAGGCTTATATGAAGAAGATGGATGAGTACAAGGCCACCTATAAGAGCAACTTGACAAAGGAGAGACCCTCCTTCTCCTACAGGTCATACAGAACGGGAGGCATAGGTGGAGCAGCCTACACCAGATCTTTTTAATCAGGCCCAGTCTCTCAATATCAGCAATATCCGCAGCAGACAAGGTAGTTCAGAGACAGGGGTAAAAGAGGCTCCAGGAGGGGATGCCAGACTACCCAGGCCCAGCCCCGAGCAAAACAGAATCTCTGACTCAGTGGTCAAGGCCGTCTACCCCGGCCGTATCCCAGTAAGGGGCAGGCTGGCTCACTATTTCCAGGCTTGGGAATCCATTACCACAGACAAGTGGGTCCTGGAAGTGGTGAGTCAGGGTCTGCCCCTAAGTTTCAAGTAATTCCCTCTCTTGAGAACAAGAGTGTTCAAAACCAGCTTCCCTCTTGGAAAAGAAACTATTGGAGAAGGAGGTTCAAAACCTCCTCCTGTTAAAAGCAGTAGAACATGTTCCACCTAGGCAGAAGGGAAGGGGTTTCTACTCAAGATACTTTCTCACCAAAAATAAAAATGGGGAGTGGCAACCTATTCTAGAACTCAGTCTACTGAACAAGTACTTAGTAAAGCCGAAGTTCAAGATGGTCACATTGGCAGTTATTCCGCCAGTCATTCAGAATGGAGATTGGCTAGCATCTCTGGATCTGAAAGGTGCCTATTTCTACATTCCCATAAGAGAATCTCACAGAAAATATCTCAGATTCAGACTTCCATCAGGACATTACCAGTTTTCAGCCCTACTCTTCAGTCTCTCCTCAGCCCCAAGGGTATTTGCAAAGCATCTGGCAGTGGTGGTGGCACAACTAGGAAGGTTAGGTTTATCAGTCTTCCCCATCTCGATAATTGGCTGGTGGTGGGAAGCTCACCCAGGCATGTGCAAGATCCCCTGCAGGTAACACTAAACCTGTTACACTCACTAGAGTTCCTGGTAAATCAGAAGAAATCTGTTCTCACTCCAGTACAGGTTCTGCACTTCATAGGAGCAGAACTGAACACCTTAGAGGGAAGAGCCTTCCTCCCTCAGGACAGAGTGCAACGCATCTGGCAAATAGCGGCTTCTTTCAGGCTGAACGAGCCAAAGCCAGCAAGACAATTTTTGCAGCTTCTGGGACACACGGCTGCAACAACAGGCACAGTTTTGGGTGCTAGGTTCCAAATGAGAGACATACAGTTTCACCTTGGTGCACATTGGTGCCAAAGGGAAGACACTCTTTCAAAACCAATTCCAGTAACAAGAACATTGCTGTAAGCCCTTCAGTGGTGGAAGGAAGCAGACAACTTCAGGGAGGGGGTATCCTTTCAATGGGAAACCCCATCAGCCATTCTTACAACCGACACCTCCCTGTTAGGGTAGGGTGACCACTTAGGGGAACACACCATTCATGGAACCTGGTCCAGCTCAGAGTCACTCCAGCATATAAATCTGTTGGAGCTGAGGGCAGTGTTCCTGGCACTGAAGGCATGTGCACCACTACTGCAATTAAAAGTGGTGCAGGTCAGGACAGACAACACCACAACAGTGTACTGCATAAACAAGCAAGGGGGGACAAGGTCAGGCCCCTGTACATTGAAGCAGTGAAGATCTGAAGTTTGGCTTACACACTGCAGGCCTCCATACAGGCCATTCATGTGCGAGGGAAAGACAGTACTCTAGCAGATGCCCTGAGCAGAATCAATCCGGCCCACCACAAGTGGTCCATCAACAAGCAGATACTGGAGGCAGTATTCAGGGGGTGGGGCACACCAGAGATAGATCTATTTGCATCCCTTGAATCATCATCTGCCCCTTTTCTGCTGTAGACCACCAGCCAAGGGTACAATCCCACTGGATGCTTTGACAATGGACTGGTCAGGAAGAAGCCTATATGCTTTTCCTCTCATTTTCAGAGTTCTGATCAAACTCGGGTCACAACCTGCATCAATGATCTTGATAGCACCAGACTGGGCCAGACAGCCGTGGTATCCTCTATGATTCTCCATGTCTGTAGCTAAACCAATACATCTACCCAGGAGGCACAACCTGCTGATCTCCCATCAGGGCAGGATCCTGTACCCGAACTCAGATCTCTTCAACTCAAAGCATGGCTCTTGAGGACTTAAGAGTTGCACACTCTAAGTGTCCTGGATATCCTGAAGGGCTACAGGAAGCCTTCTACTAAGAAGACCTATGCTTCAAAATGGAAGAGGTTCTCTGTTTGGTGTGCTCCCAAAGGTACCTCCCCTCTCACGTGGGGATACCAGCTGTCCTGGATTATCTTACCTACTTACACTCCCAGGGGCTGCAACACACATCCCTGAAAGTGCATTTAGCCTCAATATCTGCTTACATTTCTGCTGGGAGGAGCACCTCCATGGCATCCAGTCCCATTTTCAAAAGTTTTTTTAAAGGTCTGTGCCATTTCCAACCACCTATTAGGGAACCAGGACCAGCATGGGACCCGAACATATGCATTACCCAGCTCATAAGGCCCCCATCTGAGCCCATGGCTTCAGCACACCTAAAGTATGTTACCTGAAAAAACTCTTTTTCTGGTTGCTATCACCTCAGCTAGAAGAATTAGTGAGCTTCAGGTCTTGTGTGTCTAGAAAGATTATCTTTCCTTCAGAGACAAGGTAGTATTATGAACAAATAGAAAATTCCTCCCCATGGTGGTCTCTGACTTTCATTTGAACCAGTCCATTACCATGCCAGTCTTCTTCACTGAACATACTAGTTCAAGTGGCTGCAGACTCAAAGTCTGGATGTCAAGAGGGCATTAAGTTACTACATGATCCACACCAGAGATTGTGAGCAAGACAAACAGTTGTTCCTCACTTATGGGGATGTGGGTAAAGGTAACCCAGCTTCAAAGAGGTCCACTTCTCACTGGATAATCCAGTGCATTCAGTTTTGCTATTCGAAAGTTGGCAAGGAGCCCCCAGCAGGGCTGACAGCTCATTCCATAAGCGGCACAGCTGCAAACATGGCAGCAGTCAGAGATGTTGTATTACTGGAGATCTGTAAAGCAGCTACCTGGAGGACTGTACACACCTTTACTAACCACTATAGTCTAGACACTTAATCCAGAAGCGATGCCAGTTTTGGCAGAGCAATCCTGCAAAGCCTCTTTCCAAAAAAGTAGGTTCTGTGCCCACTTCCAAAGGTACTGCTTTGAAGTCTGCAGAGAGTTAGGAATATAGAAGAATACCTGGGGTGAGAAGAAAAAAATACTTACCATAGTAATCTTGTTTCTTCCAGGGTATTCTTCTATATTTCTAACTTTTCCACCCTGCCTCCCCTTCCAGAACCAAAGCCTCTGCACTCCTAACGGAGCTTTTAAATATGGAGTCCCAAACACTGACATACGTTGTTTAAACCCTAATGGGTGGAGTTTTTCCTTCCCTTCCCTTCTTTTTCCAGGTGATTCTGGCATTCGGGGTGGGGTGTTGGGTTTATGTTAATATTTGTAGTTTCTACTAGACAGTATAGTTTTGTTGTAGATAGATAGATATATAGGTATAATTATAGTTAAAATCGCCTTGCAGGCTCCTTAGATATCTGATATGTTGGTGGAACGTTGCAGCTAATAAGGGCAGAAGTTTGACTAAGTGACGTGAGCCAAGGATAGGTTTTATCATTTGCATAACATTCTATCTCTGGGCAGTTCTACTTAGGAGGCTGACTGCAGAGAGTTAGGAATACAGAAGAATACTGTGGAAGAAACAAGATTACTAAGGTAAGTAATTTTTTCTTGTTGTCATCACCCTTACATTCATAGAATTCTTATCACTTTTTGGATGTGGACTGGGGAAGAAGGGAGGATGGGGGGTGATGTGAAGCAGTGTAGGGGGCACCACAAGTATTTCTGCTTGGGGTGCCATTAGGTCTTAAACCGGCCCTGCCTGAATGTCTCAATCATGTCTCCCCTCTTCTTTTCCTCAAAAGACTACATGTTGAGCTCCTGGAGCCTCTCCTCACAGGTGCTGCCCTGCTGGCCCTGGATCATCTTGGTTGCCCTTCTCTGGGCCATCTCCAACAAGCTGGCATCCTTCTTAAGATACAGGTACCAAAACTGCACACTGTACTCCAGGTGAGACCGCCTCCTTCCTGGTGGTAATTCCCCAGGCTATATAGCCCAGCATCTGATTTGCTTTGGCTGCTGCTCTCTTGCAGTGTGTACAATGTTTCAGGTAATTTGTTATTATTACTCCCACGCCCTTTTCTTCCTCTGACCAGGTTACCTGCACTCCTCCCAGCCAGTATTTCATCCCTGGGTTCTTCGTCACCCCCCACCCCCAAGCACATAAAGAACAGTTATGCACGACTTACTGTAACAGTAGATCACGAAGGGGATCTCAGACATCAGGTCATACTACAGGAGATTCACCGATCCACATGGAAGATTTCCAGCAGTACCACTAGGGCCGCAAACACCATTATCTACCGACGTCACCAACTCTATAAAGGCATGAATGGCCCCACTCCCTCCTCAGGTCTTTCCCCACAGAGACTAAGAGAGCACACCCATGCCATGGGGGACCAAGGATAGAGATGCCCAGGCCAAAATAAAAGGCTGGAAACACCAGATAACCAGTTCTGAGAGAAGAATCCAATACAAAGGGGAGGGAGGGTGGGAGGGAAAGCAGACCTGATGACTGAGATCCTCGAATATCTACTGTTATGGTAAGTTCTTACATAACTGTTCTGTCTTCTTCTGGGGTATCTCAGTCATCAGGACTAATTGTAGAAACAAGTCCCAAGCAGTCACAGGTGCAACAGAACTGTCTGGGAAGAAGGTCAACCAAAGCTTAGGACAAGAGGCCCTGCAGAACTGCCCTGCCAAAACCTGCACAGGCTCTAGAAGCAATGCCCAGACTGTAGTGCTTAGTGAAAGTATGGACAGTACTCCAGCAGCGCAAATGTCAGCAGCTAAGACCCCTTTAAAACAGGTCGCAGTGGTAACCCTGCCCCTTGTGGAATAAGCTTTCACTGCCACTGGCAACTCTTTGCCATGCTTGTTGTAGCAGAACACAGTGCAATGTGCCAACCATTTGGACAAACATTGCTTAGAAACCTGAACGCCCTTCTCTGTCTGGGGCGAAAGAAATAAAAAGCTGTTTCGACATTCTGCTTTCCTTGGTTTGGAGCAGCTGATACTTTGAAATTCTGTGTACATCTAACATATGGAGCAGCGCTTCCCCTGGATTGGCACACTCAGGAAAATAAACTGGTAGGTGGATAGATTGGGTCAGGGCACACCACAGAGCCTGAAGCTTGGAAATCCTTTGAGCAGGCGAAATAGTAACCAAAAATAATACTTTTCCAAGAGAGAAAGCACAGCTTGCAAGTCATGGCTGGCTCAAACGGAGGTGGGATCAAATTCTGCACACATCTAATGTATGGAGCATTGCTTCCCCTGGATTGGCATGCTCCGGAAAATAAACTGGTAGGTAGATAGATTGGGTCAGGGTAAACTCAGATAGCACCTTAGGGAGAAACGTAGGATTCATGTGTGAAGATACCCTGGCTTTGTGAAAAATCAAATAAGGCTCCTCACACCACAAAGCCTAAAGCTTGGAAATCCTTTGAGTAGAGATAATAGCAACCAAAAATAACAATTCCAAGAGTGAAAGTACAGCTCGCAAGTAACAGCTGGCTCAAACGGAGGTGGGGTCAAATTCTCCCAACAAAATTTAAATCCCAAGCCAGGACAGGGGAATGGATTAGAGGTTCCAGATGCGGGATGCCCCTGAGAAAGGTATGGGACGCATTCAACTAAGCCACAGTGTGACCGCCCACAGGCTAATGAAAGGCAGAGACAGCCGAAAGGTGCACCTTGAGGGAGGAGTACAGGAGAACGGAGTCCAACAGATATATCAGGTAGTCCAGAATTTGACTCACCGGACAGGTGAAAAGGCCCAGATGATGTTTGGCAGCCCAGATGGCAAAACTCTTCCACTTCATGGCATATATGGCTGTAGTGGAGGGCTTCCGAGCTGTCACAAGGACACATGCCACTCTCTAAGACACCCCAAACCGGGTGATGGTTATGTCTTCAGGAGCCCGGCATGCAGACAAAGGGACATAAGATTGGGATGACCCAAGGGTTCCCTGAGCCTGCGTTAGCAAATCCCTGTAGAGGGGTGGAGGGACCAGAGGCTTCTCTGCTAACTGTTGCAGTAATGGAAACCAAATCTGCCGTGGCCAGAATTGTATGATCAGGATCATGCTGGCCTCCTTTATCTGCAGTTTAATTAGCACCGTCTGAATCAGCGGAAACAGAGGGAAGGCGTAAGGGAACCTCACTCCAGGACAGGGACAATGCATCTCGCCTGAAAACTCCAGGCCCTGGATCTAGCGAGCAGAAACTGGGTAGTTTTGTATTGAGTGGGGACGCAAAAAGGTCCAACTCTGGACAACCCCATCTGATTATACAGATCTTCTGCAATGGACGAGACACATTCCCACTAGCGCACGCTGGCTTCATCCTGCTGAGGCTGTCTGCCCAAGTGTTTAGCATGACTGGGACATGGACTGCCGAGAGGACCAGATTGTGGTCTAGTGCCCAGTATCATACTCTTATGGCCTCCCTGCATACGGGGTATGAATGCACCCCCTTTGCTTGTTGATATAACAGAAAACACTGAGATTGTCTGACTGGATCCACAGCTGACCCAGGAGGAGATGGTTCTGAAAGGCCTGCATGGCATACAGGACTGCCCGCATCTCCCAGGATGTTGATATGCAGGGAGGTTTGGATCTGGGATAAAGCTCCCTGAGTTTGAAAGGGACCCAGGTGCACCCAACAGCCAGAACCGGTGGCATCCATAGTGAGGATCAGCTGGGGGGTGGAAATCTGGAATGGGACTCCCCATGAGAGGTTCTGTGGGTCCATCCACCACTGGACCACCTTGCAGACTGGGGAGAAGACCACCACTAACTGGTCCCATTGTACTTGGGAGTGTCCACTGGAGGACTCGCATGTGCAACCTGGCCAAGGGAACGTGGGCATGGCCACAGCCATAAGCTCATATAGCGTCAGGTATACCCTCATAGGAATATAACGGCTCTGGATGACCTCCTGAGCCTGGGCAATAAAGCACGCCACTCTGTTTAGAGGTAGGAAGTCTTTGCCCTTCACCACGTCCAAGACCGCCCCTATGTATTGCAGCCTCTAGGATGGGACCATAACGGACTTGGAAAGGTTGACAGTGATTCCCCGGGAGAGAAACAACTGAAGGGTTCTCTCCAGCGTCCAGAGGAGCTGTTCCCTGGATGGGGCCTTTAGCAGCCAGTTGTACAGATAGGGGAAAACATACAGTCCCTCCCTTCAGTGAGCTGCAGCTACCGCTGCTAAGCACTTTGTATACACCTGTGGAACAAAGGATAAGCCAAAGGACAATACTTTGAATTGGTAGTGCTCCAAGGCATAAATTGGTGTTGGAGAGTTGATTAGCGGCCTTTGCTAATCAAAACGAAAAATGATTAGCAATCAGCCAATTCTGATTAGCAGTTTTCTTGTGTACTAGGGACTTTAGGCCCCCAGATTCCCTTCCAGAGTCCTACTCTTTGGTAGCGTGTGGCACCTTAGCTCTAGACAGGCATGTCACAAACTGAATAAACCTTCCCCAAACCATCACATACAACAAACCACTCCCAGGCAGTAATTCATTAAAAATAAAAGCAAGTGCTTTTACTGATTGCTTAAATAATTACCATCTAAACATACAGACAAATGATTTAGATATTTGGTTACAGGATAACTACAAAAAAGTTGGAAAATACATAAAAATGAACTAATGAATTAACTGGATAACTTCTACCTTTTCTGTAGAGAATCAGAGTCCAGAAAAATAAATGAGTTTTGCAAAGTCTCTCTTCTCTCTGCTACGTCTCAGAGTCCCAGTTTTTCTTGCAGTGGTCTTCAGTATGTCTGGCAGTGTTCAGGTGTCAGGAAATTTGGCTTCTGCCCAAACTCTGTTGAAGAGGGTTTATATAGCCCTCTGCTGCAGTCTGCAATACTAGCCCGGGATTGGCTGGTGACCTTAATAGTTCCAGGACCAACTGTTCATCTCTACACCAGCAGGGGTCTCTCTTGCTCTTTTCAAAAATTTTAAGTGAATCCAAATTATCAGTATATTGCCTCCTCTTCCTCAGGCAGGATGAGGTCGGTATGGTACTCCTCCTCAACGTCGACCTGCTCCAACTCGAGATCCAATGAATGAGGGATCGACAATGTCTCCCGGGATTGTCTGAGAGGGCCAAAGTGGCTTCGATGACAATAAGGCTATCGACGGCACCAGGAACCCAGGCCTCTAAGTGCCTAATTGGTGGACCAAGACAGTCATAAATTTGGCCAAAATATCATTAAGGTTGACGGCAGTAGACAGGGTGCATTGACAGAGGAGGGGTTATCAGAACAGGGAATGACAACCCCTCCGTCAGGGCCTGGGAGCCCGAAGAGCCTGACAGCCGTAAGCCTGGAGAATTGTCAGGCCAGAGGGGCTGCCATTGACGAATCAAGTGTCCATGAACTGGGGTCAGACGACCGGCTGCCTGAGAGGCGGATGTGGCGCTTGTCGTTATGAGCCTGAGACCTTGGCAGCTACAGGCATCTGTGTGGCCGCAACTGATATAGTATCCCGGAGGAAGAAGAAGCCGTCAGGGACTGGGAACATCTCGGGGGGTGATCCTGTTCTCGGTCTTTCTTGTGACTCCCAGGACCTGTCTTGGGCTTTAGTGGCCTGGAAGCTTGTGAACCCTCCAGCGACTGGGAAGAAGGGCCCCCGCCCGAGGACCCCTGTCCAGAACTGGCTACCTATTGTTCCATCAGGAATTTATTGAGAGACCTTTTGCATCACCTAAGGGTAGTTTGATTAAATTCCTGGCAGAGCTTACAATCCAAGACATCGTGGTCAGGCCCAAAACAGCAGACACAAAAGATATGGTCATCTGAAGAGGCAATCTTCTTTCCACAGTGGCAGCGATGGAAAAGAGAAGAGGAAATATTAACTCTTGACATAAACAAGATAAAGGAATCTCTTGGAAAAAAAGAGATTCTACAACAGTAAGGAAAATAAAAGTCATAGGTGAAAATGGTGTGAAATTGCATTGTGGCTTCCTCGGAGACCCATGCAAACACACCTTTATAGGATTGATGATGTTGGTATAGGCGGCCTCAGTAGTACTGCTGAAAATCTTCCGTGTGAAACCTGCTTCATTGACAGTTAAGTTCCTATGGTGTGACCTGATGACTGAGATACCCCCAGAGAAGATCTTTGCACTTTCTATCACTGAACCCCAGCTGCCACATGCCCAAGCACTTTCCTAGCCTAGCTAGGTCTTCCCTGAGTTCCTGTCTTCCCTTCTCCATGTCCACCCTCGCAAACAGCTTTTTGTCATCTGTGAACAGACACATTTTACCTTTAATCCAATCTGTGATGTCACTTATGAAGATGTTAAACAACACTGGGCTAAGCACGGAGTCCTGTGGGACCCCACTGGTCACAGCCCTCACTTCTGAGAATTCTCCCCCAACTACCACCTTCTGGTTTCTATCCCACAAACAGCTTCTGACCCATTCTGTGAGCTTAGCCCTCACCCTCAGGTCCTCCAGTTTCCTGACCACTCTCCTATGAAGCACGGAGTTGCAGGCCTTGCTGAAGTCCAGCATATGGTGACATCATCAGATGACATCGGTGCGGGTGGCCCCAGTTGTATTGCTGAAAATTTTCAGTGTGGATCCTGCTTCATTGACAGTGAAGTTCCTATGGTGTGACCCGATTACTGAGATACCCCCGAAGAAGATCATCAACTACTTGGCCCTTGTCCATTGTCCTAATGACCCACTGTCCTAGTGACCCAGTCGAAGAAGTCAGGTTAGTTTAGCAGGATGTCCCTGACACAAACCCAAGTTACCTATTGGCCTGGAGCCCATTTTCCTCCAGAAGGATGATCAGTCTCTTTTTCAGGATGGTCATCATCAGCTTACTACTGAGATTAAGCTGAGTGGTCTGTAGTTCCCTGGTTTGTCCCTCAGCCCACGTTTATGAAGCGGCATCCCAAGCACCATTCTCCATTCCGGGGTCACGTTTCCAGACTCCAGAGAAGTGTTAAACAGGTCTGCCAGGGGACCCATCAGAACCTCCGCTAGTTCTCTAAAGACCCTCAGGTATATGTCAACTGGAACTAATGATCTGTCAACCTTCAGGGCCCTTTTGCCCTTGAGTACCCTTGTCAGTTTGAATTGCACTGTCTGCGACTTCCCCCTCCCAATCCCCATCTACCTACTCCCTTGTGGTAGTGGTCTGTCCTTCTCCAAAGTGAAGACTGAAAAGAAGCACCTGTTAAGTACCTCCACCTTTTCTTTACTATCCTCTGATCAACTGCCCTCCTTTCTTAGCCTGACAATCTTGTCCTTTATGTTTTTTTCTCTCCCTTACGTACCTGAAAAATGCCTTCTCCCCACTTGTACCCCTTAGGGTAGCTGTACCTCGCTCATGGCCTTTGCCTCCCTTACCGCCCTGCTCGTCTCTCTTGACTTAGTGATGTAGTCCACCTTAACCTTCTCCTTCTGAATATGCTTGTACTTTAAAAAGACTACCCTCTTGTACCCCACCGCTTCTGCCACCTCCCTGCCAGATCAGCTGGGTTTTTTTTTTTTGGCTTTAGCTTTACTTTTGACTTTGGCACACTCATTACTGGCTTCCATCAATGCAATCCTTATGATGGCCCATTTCTGTTCCACTCCCTCCCCACTCTGACCACAGCAAGGTGTCATTTCAGAACTTCCCCCATCCTACCAGCCCTCAAAGTCCAAAACCCTTTTCTTGGTCTTTTTTTTCTGTATTCTTTCTTTTTGCTCCCCCACAGCTCAGGCATCCTTCTGAGGTACTCTCTCGGCGAGGCCTCTACTACCTGCCTGAACCCATCGCTTCCAACTTCCTCCCACGAAGCACCCAGGCAGGTCTAGCCCCTGGATCACCCCACGGGGGTAGGTCTGCCCTCCCATGGCAGTCTTTCTGGAATTAGAGAGGCCTACCTGAGCGTCGGGTCAGCCGCGGAGTCCCCTGGAACGATGGGCCGGCGTTGGGATGCGGGCCTGCCCTTGGAGTCCTCATCATCTCCGCAGTGCTGTGGAGGGGGGTTTTCTCTTAAGTTCCCCCAGGAGTGCAGCAGTACAATGACGTCAGCGTGGCATGACACTGCAGACATCTGCTGCGCTCCTCCCACTCATCAGTCGAGACATGTGTAGTGCCTCCAGCCACCACCGGGGACCGCTACTTCGCCAGGCATGCCCTGGACCCCTCCCCAGGGAGAGGAGAGCAGGCCATCGGATGCTCGATCCTCTCCCTCCCGACCCCCGGTGCCCGAGCTTGTTCCCAAACTCGGGTCACCAGCGTGGCACGAGGTGTGGCGTCCAGTGCCTCAACCCTCAGTGCCACTGGGCCGGCTTTTTTTCTTGGTCTTGATCACCTTTCTGCCTATGTCCAGGTGAAACCACACCATGTGGTGGTCATGTCCTGCAAGCTGCGCATCCACCTTCACATCCTGAATATTTGCACAGTTGACAGGACCAGATCCATGATGGCCTAGTGGACAAGTGTCATCTGTCACCTGACTTGCCCTGTTCAAATTTTTTAACATAATTGTTAAATTGGGCATGTGTGAAGCCTGTTTAATACCCAGTATATTGTTTTCTGTGTTAGTTTTGAAATGACCCCTTCATTTGCCTCTTCTCCAGAATGGAGATAAAGTTACTGCAATCTCTGTTTATACTCCTCCTTTCTTACCCTTAATATTTCTTGTTGCTCTCCTCTAAACCATTTCCAATTCAACGGTGCTTAGAAAGATAGAAACGGTAATGGAACACTCAAGGAGGTTAAACAGAGTGTGAGATGTTTAAGCAGGGAGAGGCTCTTGCTCAAAGTCACAATGCTTAAGTGGCAATGACAGGATTTGAACTTAGACCTTCAGGTTCACAGCTCTTCACTCTAAACGGGAGGCTGCACTGTCTCTCAAACTTACACGTTTAAGTTAAAGATTTTATTTGTCAACTTACAACAATTTGCACACACATAATGAGAATGTAGGTCACACAGGAACCAGTATAAGGGTTTGTATAAAATACTCCTTGTTTATTAACCTGCAAATGAGCAAGCATCTTTATGAACTGCAGCTGTATGGATTAACTGTTCTGATTTTATCTGATAATTTGGAGGGATTATGGAATCCAGATGGATGCAATTTGTTTTCAGTTAAAAACGTTGAAATCACAAGCATGCTGAACTATGTTTTCTTCTTAGTACAACTTTACAGTATATTACACCATGAAATACAAGTCGATTACTTTAAATAGCGACAAAACATCTAGTTTATTTTTTAAATTGTGATTCTGTTGCTACAATTTGTTTCCTAGTTACAATATCTGCAATACCAGAGAAAGGATGTGTGCTCGGGGACCGTGTCCAACCATGCAAGTCTGTAGCTCAGTGGTTAGAGCACTGGGACAGTATTCCGGGGACCTGGGTTCAATTCCCAGTAGGTCATATTATTTATTTCTCACTATAAATTTGTGATTTAATTGCTAAGCAGTGGCTAATACTGCACCAAAACATCTAAGTGTCATCTTGATTGTTCCTATTTCCAGGATTTGCAATACTAGAGAAAAGATCAGGTCCAGCCATGTTACCATGTAGCTCAGTGGTTAGATCATCGGGACGGTACTCCAGTGACCTGGATTCAATTCCCAGTAGGTCCTCATTATTTCTTTCTCACTACAATTTGATTCTGTTGCTAAGCAATGCTGCAATTTCTTTGTATTTTTTTTTTTTTACAATACAAATTCAAGTTTGCCAAAAAGATGATTAGTATAATATCTCTGTATACAAAGGAACTTCCAGCATTACATGGAGACTCAAGGCTCTGTTAAAGTATACACATTTGCTGGTCCTGATTACAACACGCCTATTTCTAAACATGTAAAATAAATGCTTTCTACAGCTGCTTGCAGTTCTCTATATACCACATGGATTTCATTTACAGTAACTCACATTTTACTCAATGTTAATAAATTGCTCTTCTTTGAGAGAAGTAGTTATTGAAGGTTCTTTAAAGTTTGCTCCGCAGTTTCTGGCACCGCACTTCTTCAAGCCTACCTCTGCCGCTTCTGTCCACTGGGGATACTTCAAAAACCTCCTTAACCTGCCCTTCCAATATGCCAAGAAGCGCTACCTACTTGAGCATGTAGTCTATCCCCTCACTTGGGCCCCTTACTGGCACAAAAAAGAGAAGGATGAATGAGCCAAGCAGCGACTTTGCAGGAGGGGGAAAAGGAGCATCAGAGGCCCTATGATGTGGAATTAGTATGTATAATGGCCATTACTGGGATATGCCATGTTTGCCTTTTCCTCTTTCTTTCCATAAGCCCTACTAACCTCCCCCTGATAGTAAAGCCCACAGTGCCTGACCCCATACTGCCAGCAGGAATCAGAGCTTGGTACTGCCAATGCATCCAGAGTCTTCTGGCCCAGTGGTGGCATTCAACGTGAGCAGCAAACCTGTGCCTCCTCTGTGGTAGCGCACCACGCTACCACTGACACCACCAGGCCATGTAAAAATTCTTATGTTCCTTAAAAATAACTTAGTAAACTATGTTATGTTTAACAAAAATTAACAAAACTAAGAGGATTAAATTGACAATTAAAGGGGAACAGTCAGCATTAGGAGCCCTACATCCAAGTGTGGGACTGGTCACAATTTTCACTTTGTGTGCAAAAATATTTTTTTTTATTTACTTACTGTTTTTTGCAGTGTAGCAGATTGGATTAGGCTGATTCTGCTGACTTCCAGGCTGACATTTTCTGTAACTACAAATCCCAGAACCCCTGCGGCTGATGAGAGAGGAGGGCTGCAGAAGTGAGAGATTAAACAACCTGCAACGTATGTTGGAATTCTTATGTTGAACTTCGAATACCTTCATATCCATGGATATTCACTCACTAGACAAGACAGACCAGTCAGGAAAGAGAGATGGACTGACCTTCCATACAAATAATCTCAATATTTTAACCTGCACACCTGAGCATCAGTAACATAGAAACTCTGACCAGAAGACTTACCTCATGCAACAAAAATCTGAACCTCTGCTGCCTCTATAAACCACCTAATATGCCCAAACCCTCAATACTACAAGCAGTGTTCATCTCAGAATGGATGATTGTGGCAAACGTCACACAGTTTCCCATTTTGACCCACCTTTTCTTCTGCCTCGGGGACAGTGCAGTTCTCTGTTCCATGAGTTTTACACTGCTGCTTCAAGAATCTGGGCTCAGTTGACCACAAAACCCATTATTTCTTTCACATAACCCCTACTTTGAATACCCTGTTAATCAGTATCCTAAATAGTAAAATATCTGAAATGAACTGTGCTGCAAGTCATGGTGCCCCTACCCCACTGCCCTACCAGTTCTGAAACTGTAGTGCAATGGGACCTTAATATCGATGGGATCCACACAGTAAAAGACTGGGCAGCTGAAAACCAACACACACAGCTAATCACCTCTACCACAAGACCCAACAAAAATAAGAAAGGCTCCTGTTTCGACTGGATCCTCCCTCACGAACAGGCCAGACAGAATAGCAAACTTGAGAACTGACCCTCTTAGTGATTAACACCTTATCTACTGGAGATGGGAAAAACAAATCAACCATGCCCACACCATGTTTCATTAGAACAAAGTCTTTCAATACCCGGGCTCAAAATGCCCCGTTATTTGGTTTTCCATACCAAAAACCATGCATGGATCACTAAAATCAGCCTGCCAGTAGCCCGCTTTGTATACTGACATTTGAACAGTACTTTAATTGCCGCCACCATTTTGTGGTTCGACAGATGGAAACGGTCATTTTTTTTAAACCAGTTTGCAGGGGCCAATACCAGGGTGCTGATTTTGTGCCTTTCTTCAGCAACAGCCCATTTTGCAGCCAACCATGTCCTGTTGTTGTCTGCTCTACTCAGAGAGTGATGGAAGTCTTGCAGTGCCATGTGAGATTCAGTCTCAGGCTCAGCTTTGGGAGAGTACGCAGTTCTTTCTCTCTCCAGGCAGTAACTATGCTACAAGTCCTGGCAGGACTCTCCTGGACAGAATCGTGGCATTCCAACTCCGATCACCACAGCTGCCCCTTAGCTTCTGGTAATCGGAAGTGGGTGTGTGCAACAGGAACTGTGCAGATAGAAAGATTTAGCAAGGAGAGAAAGTATTGTTTGTAGTTTGTGCGACAGGTGACGTCAGTGAACTCGATAGAAAAGATTAGAACTGTGGAGCTTTAGAGCCAGAAGGTCGAAGATCATCAAATACTGGAGTTTAAGGCAGATTTGTCTTCTGACATACTTATTAAATTTTCTATTAAGGCGTGTGGACAAAAATAAAAAGACACTGCCCAGAAAAAAGCCTACTAATAAAAATAAGGCACGGAGATTACAGATCTTTTGCCTTTGGATATAACTGGTCACAAAATGAAGTGTGTGCCATGAAATGAAAGAGAAAAAGGCAATTTAGCACTTTTCTCTTTTTTTTTTTACCCCCTTTCACCGGCTTACCTGAACTGTCTCAGGCGTGAACTCACGGCACGGTCTGTTCCAACCCAGCCTGAAGCCCCAAGACTCATCTATCCAGGTACGGGCCCATCTCCTCACCGCACCACCTGGCTGCCCGATCCCCCAGCTCTGAGCCCCCTGGAGTGGGACCGCCGACTCCTCTGGCACTCTATCTAAATCAAATGGAGCGACCAGGGGGCAGAGGGAGTGCCTGAAACTGAGCTGGGATGCCTGGCATTTGGGCGTTGGGACCATCCACTGGTCCTCCCACCTTTGTCTATCAGGTGCTGGGTTTTTTCCACTTTTCTACCCCTCCCCTGGGAGCTCGGACGTGCAATGACAACCAGCATCGACTGAGCTCCGCCCCCAGAGCCATGCGGTGGTGTCGCCTATTTCTGGCCACCCCCAACTGCCGCCAGAGGTCGCTCAGGAGTGATGTTGTTCCATACACCCACCCCGGGAAGGGAGAGCTGTCCAACAGATGCTCAATCCCTTCCACCCTTGCCGACCTCGGCAGCCTGGCTCATTCTGAATTCTGGTAGCCGGCGCGGGCGAAGGTGAGTATCTAGTGCCTTAACCCTCAGCGCCACCGGGCCGGCTGACTTTTCTATTACTTGGCAGCGTCTTTTCTGGTCAGAACATTCCTACCTAGATGTTAGTACATAATAAAACCAGACTTTTTAAAATTCTTTTATTAAAATTTATAGCAAAAGTACATTAAAATATAATTAGACAACACATTTGGCAAATTTATGATAAGCATTGTTGTAGTCCGCTTTTTACCTTTCCTTTGCTTCTTTTCAGACCAATTCAACCTGTGAACAAAAAAAAAAAAAAGATGACTGTCAGATTTTGCTTTCAACCTTACAGAACTGTGAGACTGCAGTTGCCTACACAAGTCCAATACTTACCTCTGCTTTTGTCGAACACCACAGTTCTATACTTGATCCATGCAAAAATAAAGATCAGTTGGCCAATCAGTATGTATTTGCAGATAGTAGAGTGCTAACCAGTTTCACCAATACCACCTCTGCTTCTGTTCTACCTGCAAAGGACAACAAAAAAGTTATGTGGCTATAGGATTCTCATTTAGAAACTAACGTTTTAACAGCACACTGTACAACTTACCTTTAAATCTACCTCAGACTTTAAAAATTCTGAAAAAAATTACCGTTTCTAAATGCAGATCCTGAGATGCCTACACTATGTCCATCTTCTGGCAGACATCCTGGTAGAGTTCATGAAAGTCAGCCTGCTTTTTCATGCAAATGATACTTCAGTCAGAGAGGTGTTTTAATCTCTTCAGGACCTGAAGGACTACCTTTTAAAACTGAAAACAAATTAGTTTTTATGTTGTGTGGGAAACAGAAAACATTGTTTTTCTGTCTTCGTACAGGTTCCATCTACATCGCTGATAATTTTCACCTCGGACCATTCTTGACAGATCAGTATCTGTACAAAAAGGTCAGGAGTAATTAAGTTGTTTTTTTTTGTTAATTTGCTTCTATTTAGATCTGAAATTCCATGAACACCCTAACTGAAGATGATTCGGACCAGTTCTCACATGACAAAGACAGTTTTGACACCCATGATCTTAAATATCGCAAACAGTCTTGAAGACATGCACCAGTCGGTTTCCATTATGGTGACCATGAACCACATTATGAACTTGAAACAGTGGCCAATAGGCCACTTAGACTTAACGGGTGGGTGTTTTAGAGTGGGTGGGAGAAAAATAAGTAAATAATAGGTAAGACAGCATTTTTTCCAGTTCGTTTCAGATTACACAGAAGAGGAGATAGCTGCTGCTGTACAGGAGTTCAAAACAGTCCTGTATGAGGAAAAATAGACCAAAACTTTGTAGGTGAGTGGACCAAACTAAATAAATCACACACAGAGAAGATGAAATGTTCCACAACTAAAATCAGTCTCTAATTATCAATGTACTGTAAGACAGGAGGTAGTCATATACCTATATATATATATATATTTTTTTTTTCTAAACAAATATGCCAATACTACAGAAGCTAAGTTGCCAGATATTCATCATTAATTCCAAGATAAATGTTACAGCATTTTGGGATTACTGTAATTCAGACTCTCCCAGCAAGTACATATACTTGTGAATGAGACTTTAGCCTAATGAAAAGAGTACAATTCAATTGGCGAAGATTATTACGAAAGGAGAGTCCGACAGACTTAATCTGGATCTCATTACAGACTTCATGTGAACAGGAATTTGATCCAACTCCAGTCACGGAGTATTGGTTAAAAACCAGTAGACAGAAAAAAAGCCTTCTTCATAGCTACATGGTCCATGGAACAAAACAAAAAAACAAGTATTGACGAGGAAGAAGGAAAGGGGCAGGGAGATTGCAGCTCAGATTCAGAAGCAGAACTTAAAGAATCTTTTGACATATATGGAAATAATTCTGAAAAACTGTCTGATGTTGATGAGTCTTCTCGTATTATATCAGATGAAGAAGAAGGGATGATGTCATGAACTCCCACACAGCCACTGAGGTGTTGCTGTGCCCATTTGGTAACAGACAAACGAAAGTTTTGGACCCAAGACTTTGCAGGAGGGTTTGACAAGATTAGTCCTCTCAATAATTCCGTCCCTTAGTTACCTACATTACAACCCAATGGTTTGCAAAGCAGTAAACACCAGAATCGGCCTCCTCTACAGGCATAGAAGCTGCCTAACAAACAACGCCATCCGCCTGGCTGTCACTAGTTCTGTTCTATCCCTAGTGGATTATGGTATAGTAATCTATGGATCTGCATCTGACACTGCTCTTAAAAGAAATAATGCTCTCCCACAATAAAGCATGTCACCTCATAACAGGAGCACCAAAGCTACCGCATACCTGCGATCTTTACAGTCAAGTGAACTTTCTGGTCTCCCTTTCTTTTCTTTAATTTCCTATCTATTTACATAGTTAACTAGCACTGCCTGCACCATGTTTGTTCCATTATCATGTACTCCGCCCTCAGTTATGATGCACTTATGTATAATGCACTGCATTACTTGTATACTCTTATCCTATGTATTATGTACTGTAGTAATTTCCTGTACTGTTTCATATCCTGTCTGTTTTAAATCTACTCACCATGTTGTTTCTTTGCCATGCACTCTGCCCTCATTTATGATGCACTTGTGTATAATGTACTGTATTATTTGTATACTCATATCCTATGTATAATATACTGTATTAATCTCCTGTTATTTTTTTTTGTAACCTGTCTGTTTGCAAATCTAACGTGCAGCCTTTGCAAAAGAGTCTGACTCAAAGGGTTGTAATTCTCAGACTTCAATAAATAAATAAAAGCACTAATGCAACATAAATTTCTTTTTTACCTGTGCAATTCTGATATTTTTTTCTGTAGAGATGCATAGAAAAAAAGAGCACAGTAAATAATGATATGAAAAAATGAAAGGAAATAAATATAACAAAGGGCCAACTAGTTGGTTTGTTTTTTTATTAATGAAACAGTGACATATATGATGAATCACTTTTTTAATAGCAATATACAAAAAAGGGGTTGCATACCACTTTTCAAACCAGAATACCAAATCTTGACAGAGAAAAGGCTGATGGCACATTCATAAGGTAGAAAAAGAAATGGGCAGACAGGATGGGCCTTGCGGTTCTTATCTGCCGTCAACGTCTATGTTTCTATCTTGGGTAACGGTATTACATGTCAAACACCACTTTTTAAAATGAATTTCTAGCCCTGAATACGCTTAACCCTAACAAACTACATGAGGAACATTCAAAATCCATTGGGGGCATTTAAACCTCATATCAGACGTTGAATCAGTGTAGGAATATTTAGTAAAATTTAATTTTTACCCTTAGCATAATAAAGGGGGGTGGTTCCCTTGATGTTTTATAACCTGTTCCAAATCAAGTACAGCTTCCATTTCAAACAGTGCTAATGCAAAAACATTCTGTAGTAAATTTTATTGTCTGACACAATAATATCCTACAACTGGTCTTATTAATTTTAATAAGCAGACATTCTAATCTTGGTATAAGATAATCAGTAACGTAGCCTTATGTTTATAGATAGAAGAATGCAAGATCAGTTCTGTATACAATCACCAACAGATCTACAGCCACATGTAAAAATGCCATTGCAAAACTCACTGGCTAAAAGCTCCTATGTCTACATTTCATCGCTTCTAATCATTTATCTACTTACAGTCTCAAGTTTCTAATTGATGGGAAAAGTAATACTAATCATAAAGAATTACTGTGTGCCATGATCTTTTGCTTATTCCCACACTGTCATAATCCCCCAGCCCCCTCTCCCCAGTTTTAAGTAGCAAATGACAGTGAAAAGACACACGGTAATCACAGTAGCCGTGGGTTACACAATATACATTGGCACAGATACACCCTCTATTCACAGACTATAAAGAAAGGAATATACATTTTAGTTGACAAGAGTATTTATGAAAAACATCTTTCTTGACAGATGGACAATTGGTCAAATTCTACCAAGCCATTAGTATGAGCTACTGCTTTGTTTTTAAGACTGTTACTGAAAAGGCTTCTTGTGTTTCAAACTGCTGGTGAACAGTTTGGACTGCCATCAGCATCTGTAGAAAAGTTCCAATAAGTTCCTAACTGGTTATTACTTCTCCTGTGTTCTCCAGAGCTGAACAATTGTATTCCAAAATCTGGTTTGGTCACTGGGTGCAATTTCACCGAATAAGCCTAAAGCAAGTGAAAAAGCAGCAATTTTTAAGTAAAAAGTTTAATTCTTAAATTATGTTTATTATTTAACCTATTCTTGGCACAGTATTTTGAGGCTGGTTCTAGTGCTGTCCATATTTTAGCCGATGGACTATATAACATGGCTTTCAGACATACAGTAAGTGATGGCTTTTACTTGAAGGCAAGAAAGCTAAACAGTAGAGTAATACTTCTCTTGGTACTTTGGGCATGTTAATTAGCAGAATAAAATTCTGGACATGGTATCAACAGGAATGCACTTAAATAACTACCTACTGTAGCCTTTATAAAATATTGTAGTTTTTTTTTTTCTGCCACCTAACTTTCCCACTGGCACCCCACTCCTTCGGGCCCCCTTAACTGCCCCACCAAGCCCACCATGCCAATCCCTGCACTGTCAAACACAAAACTTATCCATCAGTACTCCCAGCATCCATGGGGTAGGCTTGCCCTACTGGGGTCTCCTCTGGCTCTGGGGATGGAGTGCCTCCATGCTCCTTTCTCTTGTATGCAAGGGGCCTCACCTGACCTAAAGGAGGAAATGCTTATGAAACCATGGTGCTGGCTAGAGGGTTTCCAATGGTGCGCTAGAGGTCTGCATGGTGGGGGGCAGCAATGAGGGCCATCATCTTGGCCTGCTGAGACAGCATTTCTGCAGCCCCTCTTCCCACAATTGAGTACACACTTACAGATGACCTGGAGGGTGCCTGACATGTGGATACTCATGTCGTCAATGGCATTTCCACCATGCCATCACCAGGACTCACTGAAAGAATGGTGGGGTGGATCCCTGCCTCTAGGAGAAAAGCATTCATCGGACGCTGCTGAACCCTCCCTACTGGCTTCTGCTCCTGACATCCTGGGCTCGGAGCACGAACCCGGATCACAGCTTGACAGAGCAATCCTCCATTGCTCAGCATCACAGAGCCATGTGGAATGCTGTAGTTTAAAGCAACTGCCATTCTTGATGACCAGTACAATGCTGTGTGATTCTCATCTTATTTAGAGTTGTCTGACTAAAGCATTTACAACGCTGTTTACTCTGGCATATTCTTCAGTTATCCACAGGTTAATAATTTTCAGGGTAGATCAGCTCCAGGGCAAGCTTTAGGATAATTTAGGACATACATAGAATCAATTATTGCTTATGTTTTTTGGTTTTTTTTTGTCAGCTACATGAGCCACAATTAACTTAATTTGCAGTGAGCTGAATTTAGTGGTAACACAGCAAAAGAAGTAAATGTCAGGTAGCCCGATTAAGGGTAATACCATACTTTATTAGTACAAAAATGCTGTTTTCAGTGTAGTGATGTGATAAATAAACCAGAATGGAAGGAGAAGAAAGAGAGTTCACATGATGGAGGAGGAGGATGAAGAGTGTTTGTGGGACACAGTTATAGGAAGACTCTGAGGGCTTCCACAATAAAGTCAATAAGACGCTCATGGAATACAGGCAACAACATAACAACAGATTTAACAGTATGCAGACCATGAACTCACAAAAATGCCTCCCTAGACACAAAGGAAAAGGAGTGATGATGATCTTTAACCCCTCACCCCAAAAAAATGTTGCTTACTGTGCAGTGCAAAACTCTGATGACGATGAGGATTATGCCAGTGAGCATTTCATTATTTTTTGAATGCAAAGATGGGAGTGGGTCCCAGTGATGTATGGTGTAGCAGCAGACGTGGGTTGTACTTGCGTGAATGTGTCCAACTAACTGATGATGGGCAGCTAAAAAAGATTGGGCACTGGGCCAAGTTAACTGAAGTATGAAGTCACAAGGAAGACACTGGTTGTGGTCACGTGTATGTGCTGATATAACTGTTCGTGAGAAGTAGCTGAAGAATGCAATGATAGAAATTGGCCCAATGAAGTATGGCACTTCAGAAAAGACATGAGTTGGTCGTGGACCCAGGTCATAGGGTAGAGGGATTGAGGACTGGGCTTCCTTCCGGCTTAGTCCTGGGAGAGGACCAGATTCTTACCTCTGAACGGGTGCGTAACCTGGGAGTGGAGCTTGACGTTGGTCTGACTCTTCGACATCAGTTGTCGGCAGTCGTCAAGCTGGCCTTTTTCCATCTTAGGAACATTGTCAGGATTAGGCACCTTGTTCCACCCAGTGACCTGCCTGTTTTGGTCCATGCCTTTGTGACACTGCGCCTTGATTACTGTAACTCCCTTTATCTAGGGCTTCCTGGGGTTGATATCCACCACTTGCAGCTAGTGCAGAACGCGGCAGCACGTTTGTTGACTGGGGCATCTAGAAGATCTCACATCACCCCGGTACTGCACGCTCTGCACTGGCTGCCAATACAGTGGCGGATCACCTTTAAGGTAGGTCTTTTGACCTACAAAGCCCTACACAGATTGGGTCCCGATTACTTGAAAGAGATCCTGGTGCCTTACACCCCTCTGCGACAGCTCTGCTCGGCTGACTAGGGGTTGCTGGAGATTCCGAGGTAAACTTGAAGTCATCTGGCACTCGTGCCTTTAGATTTGCGACACCTACCCTCTGGAATTCTCTGCCCCGTCAGCTCCGGGAGTGCAGGATGGTGGGGAGTTTTAAGCAGGTACTAGAGACTTTTTTTATGGGGAAAGGCATTTCCTGTTTTATCCTGATTTTATATTATATGTATTTGAATATATGTTTGTTCTTTGTATTAATACTGTACAGAGCCTTGAAACTTTGAAAGGCGCTTAATTAAATATTATTATTATGTGAATGTGTGCAAATAACTGATGATGACAGATAGCTGAAGAATGCAATGATAGGAGCTGGGCCCTGCAAAGCACAGTGTCACAGCAAAGATGTGGTTGAATGAATGTGTCCTTCTTAACCCAGCACTGCACCACATGGAGGTTATCCAAATGTAACAGATTTTACAAAATAAATAAAGCAAATGTACATTAGCGGTGACAGTGGGTGACAATTCAACTGATGAAGAATGTGTTGAATGATATGGGATGGGGCCACTCGCTGAGCCAAAAATTTATGGAAGATAATTAGAACTTCAGGATCTCTTCCTCCCACCTTTAGCTGATGATTAATAATAATCTCGTCACACAGTTTCTGCCAAAAGGTGGATGACAGGGATGATCTATGGGGCTGGGAATCAGAGCTGATGAAGAGGAGTATATGTTATGGAGATTGCTTCCTCTCACCTTGAGCTTGTAGTTGATGACGTTAATGATGCCTCCCACCTTTCCAGTCTAAATACGCATGACCTAGAATGACTGGGATAAGATATTGGGATTGCTCCCTCCAATTCTGAGCTAATTACACTGATGGAATATTAATGTTGATATTCCTAGAATGACTGGGATAAGATATTGGGATTGCTCCTTCCAATTCTGAGCTAATTACACTGATGCAACATTAATATTGATGTTGTAAGTGATTCCCCAAAGCTGTCCTAAAACTAAAGACAATTCATAAATTTGTGAATGTGATTTGGTGATCTTTACCTTCACACACTCTCTGTTTTAGTCCAGTGAACTATCTGAACATGTGGTGGTGGTAGAGTGTTTATTTCTATATCAGTATCATCCCCATCATGATTCGTCATAGCCTCAGCCCCACCAATATTGTCATGCTACTCATCCTAATCACTACTACTCATGCCAGAGGTGTCACTGTCAAGTGGTGAGCCCCCGATGCTCTCTTCGCTTGTTCCTCAACAGCAGCAATATCAACTTGGCATTTTCCTTTAGCGTGCATGCTACATGTCTTCCTTCCACTTCAGTTCAAAACTGCTGGCTTACTTGTTAGTTTGATAGTTAATAATGGACCACCAGCAGCTGGGACTAGGTCGCCTGCCACTGTAATACTTTCAAATGGGTGAGGGGGAACATACTGGCCTGTGGAAGCTGAACTACTTGCCCTGCCTTTTTTACTAGCATTATTATTATTATTACCAGAACCACTTGTACTAAAACCAATTCACTTCTGCCCCTTTGTTACAATGGAGCCAACAACTCCCACCTCCCCCTCCACTGCTACTGATTGGCTGTTTTTCACGGCTAGTGTGAATCACTTATCATGGCATGACACTCTTTACCTGTCATTTTTTTTAGTATTCCACAGGGCTCCCATTGTATCTAGGAAAAACACACTCTTGATGTACGTAAAGTAATATGTGAGAAAGTGAAGGAGACATTATACTTGGTGCACACAACAGAACTCTGGGATCTGTGTGAGGCAAGTTGCTGTCAATGACTACTGCTGTACTTTATGACACAGTAGTAAATTAAATAATACCCAATACCAATGCTACTGATATACAGTGTATTGATTCACTATATAGAATGTATGTGATGAAATTCACTAGCTGGCACTAAAAGCAAAGTACTAACAACTGGGCTAGTGCTGCAGAAATACAGGTTACTCACCTGTAACAGGAGTTCTTGGAATGGTATATGTTGTTCATCCACACTTATTGGCAGGTATCCTTGCCACTTTAAATCTTGCCGGAAGGTCTTCAAGCTGGCTCCTCCCACCCACCCGGGTGGTAAAACTCTCGGCTCCGCCCCATGACACCAGATCTGGCCCGCTGGAAGCTCAGGTTGTGCGTCAAAGCCGGAGGTCGGGTGGGTCGTAGGATGAACAACATATACCATTCCTAGAACCCTGTTACAGGTGAGTAACCTGTATTTTAGGGACATGGATATGTTGTTCATCCACACTTATTGGCAGACTCTAGCAGTTCTCCGGGAGGAGGAGGCAAGGCACACCCCTACTTAGGAAAAGAGACTGAGAGAACTGAGGCCCCAAAACCAGCATCCCAGCGTGACTCAAGGTCGATGTGGTGAGTGGGTGATAAAGGTGTGTGCTGACTTCCAGGTAGCAGCCTGCAGATTTCCTGGATAGGGCGTCCCCTGGAAGCAGCCACCGATGCAGCGGTATGGCGGGTAGAATGAGCTCTTATCCTCTGGGAGGCTCCCATGCCCGCCAACCTATAGCAGAGATCTATGCAGGAGGTGACCCACCTGTTTATCGTCAGCTTGGCTGCAGGTCTGCCAGGTCGCGGCTTCAGCGTGGGTGACAAACAGCTACAAGCGAACCCTCTCCCCAATTTCAGCGATGCTCCTTATAATGCTGGCGCCTTCTAGGAGTCCAGAGTATGGAGCCTATATTCGACCTCGAGGTGTGATTGGGGTGAACACGGTAGAGTCAACACCTGGTTAAGGTGAAACTCCGACACCGCCGGAAGGAATTTTGGGTGGGGCGCAGGACAACCTTGTCCCTGTGGAAGACCAGGTAAGGAGACTCGATGGAAAGCGCCTGGAGCTCTCCATCCTTCTGGCTGGACGTAGCCACCAAGAAGGCGGTCTTCCACGACAGGTGAGAGATCACACCTGTGCATTGGTTCGAATGGCTTGCCCATGAGCTTTGCCAGTACCAGCAGTAGATCCCACGGAGGTGGAGGTTCTCGCACCGGAGGAAAAATGTGATCAAGGCCTTTGAAAAAGCGCAGACCACCTTCTCCTGCGCCACCAACTGCTTTCCCGCCCACGCCCGGTAAGCGCAGAGATAGCTGCCAGGTGCACCCTTAGGCCGACCTGAGCCCTTGCTGAGAAAGGACCTATAAATAGTCCAAGATGCTTGCCAAAGAACAGGAGGAAGGGTCCAGGCCCTTGCCCTGACACCAAATGGAAAACCTTTTCCATTTGAAGGCATAGCATTTCCTGGTCAACTCCTTACGGGACGCCTCAACTACATTGAGGACCTCGTCGGAAAGACCCAAGGCCTGGAATTCTAGCCGCTCAGGAACCAGGCTGTCAGGTGCAGGGATTGAAGGTCCAGATGGAACACCTTCCCCTGATTGACTGAAAGCAGGTCCAGGTGAGCTGGAAGCTGCCTCGGGAGCCTGGAGCTGAGGCTGAGGAGATCTGGATACCAGCATTGGCGGGGCCAGTCTGGGGCTACCAGAATCACCTGCGGCTTGTCCCGCCTCGCCTTGAGAAGCACCTTGTGGATCAAGGGAAATGGGGGAAAGGCGTAGAAGAGGCCCGGGGTCCACGGCCTCGAGAAGGCATCCCCCTGCAGTGAGCCCTGCTGAGGGGGGCGGGCATGGAACAGCCTCAGCTTAGCGTTCTCCTGAGGCAAACAGATCCACCTGAGGTGTGCCCCAATGGGAGAACAGATCTTGTACTAACTCCGGCAGGAGAGACCACTCGTGGGATACAGCCCCTATCCGGCTTAGGGCATCGGCCAGGGTGTTGGAGGCTCCTGCCACATGAATGGCTAGGAGATCCGCCTCCAGGCTGCCTTACAGTGACCAAATGTGGAGAGCTTCCTTGCGGAGGCATGGCGCGTCCTGCCCTGGCAGTTTAGGTGGTACATGGTCGTGGTATTTTCCGTCTGGACCTGAACCACTTGACCTCATAGAAACGGAGCAAAGGTGGTGAGAGCTAGGCGGACCGCTCGGAGCTCCAGCAGGTTGATATGGCATCGGGACTCCCGTGGGGACCAGAGGCCATGCACTCTGTGCTCCCCCAGATGGGCACCCCAACCCATCAGAGAGGCATCGGTCGATAGAGAGACCGTCAGCTCGGGGCGGACAAACGGGATGCCCTCCTGCAGATGAGCTGGAGCGATCCACCACTGAAGCGTTCCACATCCCCTGGGTCACCGTCACTAGCTGGTCCAATGGATCGCAGGCGTTGAGACCACTGGCTGGCCAGCCCCCATTGAAGGGGCGATGTTCCAGCGGGCCCAACGGACACACTGGTGCAGGCCGCCATGAGACCCAGGAGGCGCAGGAAGTCCCAGGCAGGCGCGATGCCCAACCAGAAATGATTGGGCAAAGGAGGAAAGAACCTCGGCCCTGTCCGCCAGGAGCCGTGCTCTGGCTCGAAGAGAGTCGAGCTCTGCCCCGATGAAGAGAATCACCTGCTTCGGTTCGAGTTCTGACTTGGCCTCGTTGATGAGGAGTCCGACCTGAGAGCAAACCTGGAGGGCCAGATCTCTGGACCATTCCACCTCCTGTCTGGAGGGGGCTGCTATCAGCCAATCGTCCAGGTAAGGGTACACCCGGACCCCTCGGCGCCGCAGGAATGCTGTCACCACTGCCATGCATTTGGTGAAGACCCTGGGTGCAAGAGACAGGCCGAAGGGCATGACTCGGAACTCGAAAAGGGATCCTTCCGCTCAAAAGCAAAGGAATCTCTGATGAGATGGATGGATAGGGATGTGAAAAAACGCGTCCTGCAGGTCCAGAGAGCAGAACCACATGCCGCGTTCCAAGGATGGTATTATCTGAGCCAGAGTGACCATCCTGAAGGTCCGAGACCTTAGGAACTTGTTTAGGTCGTGCAAGTCGAGAATGGGGCGCCAGCCCCCCGTCCGTTTTGGAACCAGGAAGTACCTGGACACAAACCCTGGGTCTGAGGGAGGTCCGCCACCTCTCTGATCACCTCTTTCTGGGAGCAGGCGATGTCGGCTCGGCGAGCCGACAGCGAGACTCTGAGACCCCAAAACCCCCTGAAGGGCGGGCCCTAGGGCGGGGCCAGCTCGAACTCCAGAGGCAGACCTTTCCTACCACTTTCCAACACCCACTGGTCTGTGGTTACAGCAGACCAGGTGGAAAGGAAGAAGGAGCCGTCCCCCATGGGGGAAACCTGGTGAGGTGACGAGGTTGGGGCACCCCTCAACCCGTCACTGTGCAGGCTTGAGGAGGGACCGCCGAGAGTACCTCCTGGGCCTTACCTCCCTGCTTCCTGGAGGAGGAAGCCACGGGCTTGGGTTTGGGCGCCTAAGCGAGCCTGCTAGCCCCTGATGCTGCTGGGCGGATATGCCTGGCGCAGACGGACAAAGGGCTTGGGTTGCGGTCTGCGGCCCTTGTCCCCCTGGGCGGATGAGACCGAATCCAAAGCGGCATTGGACTTTTCGATCCTCTGGAGGTGGCCTTCCACTCCAGGGCCGAAGAGGTCAGTCCCCAGGAAGGGGACATCCGCCAATTTGTGCTGGGTATCCGCTGTGAAGGTGGATATCCTCAGCCATGCTCGATGGCGCATAGCCACTGCGGCCGCTACTGACCTGGCACATGAGTCACCGATGTCCAAAGCAGTCTGAAGTTGCTGCTTGGCCACTGCCCTGCCCTGGTCCTGCACCTGCTTAACCGTGGTCTGCAGGTCAGCTGGGAGATGAGGGACTACCTCGTCCAGGGAGCCCAACAGGCGTGAGAAAAATGTGCCATTAATGCGGCCGAGCTGGCCTGACTAATGCAAGGAAGGACATAGCGTAGATTTTAAGCCGGCATGATCCAACTTCTTGGACTCCTTGTCGGAGGTTTGTCCATGTCCTGGCGTTCCGGCACACGGAAGGCGCTGTTGGTACTAACCCTCGGCTTAGGGGTGTTCCGAGAACCGGACAGGAACCGGTAGGGACGCGTACTTCCTGCCATCCTGGCGAAGATGCAGGCCAGGAAGCAGGGCGCTGCCAGAGCTCAAGGCTGGGCCTACAATGGCCTCGGCCACAGGAAGAGCCTCCGTGAGGAGAATCCTCGGCCCAATATCTCCGTGAGGGATACTTGGCCCACTTGGATACGGGCTCGAGCTGCATCCCAGTGGATTCCGAGATGAGCCTAAGCAAACCCATGAAGGACGAAGGGCTATCGTCCAGTGACTGACCTCCCGAGGACTCCAAGTCAACCCGCCTGGAGAACAGAGAGGAATCGTCGTCGGACTCGGAGGAGTCCGCAAAGAGCTGCCTTGGGCCTGAGCCACCCTCCACCTGCCGAGGGCGATCGGGAGTGAGGGTGACAGACAGCCTATGGAGCAGACCTTGGGCCGACCGAGAATTTTTGGTTGGAGCCCCAAACAACGGCTGTGGAGGCGGAGGTTCCACCGGAATCGGTGGGGCAGCCGGTTTTGGCCGAGCAACAGGCCTGGAAGTAGGCGCCTCGGCTAAGGCGAGGGGTTGCTTCGGCCGCTCCGGTGACAGCCACTTGATAGCCGGGGAAGGCGACGACGTCGGCTTGCTCCCGGACAGAAGAAGCTGTTGCCACATGAGGTCCTCGTATCGTCGGCGCAACTGCGTCGGCCTCCCCTCATCCAAGGGAGGATGAGGATGGCCAGCGGCACCACGCACGGTGCCGAGACCATGAACCTCGGCTTTCAAGGAGAATGCAGGGGTGGTGTGAAACCCGCTACTCCCTCGGAGGGCTCAACCGTGACTCTGGAACCGGAGGCATGGGCAAGTCCACGGACTCCTCAACCACCGCCGGGGAAACCAGGGAGTGAGGGTTTTCGGCTTCACCGGTCAACAGCCCGTCCAACGGGTCGAGAAAAATCTCGACTGCGTCGACGGGAGTCTCGGTCAACTGACCTGACGGGGACACCATGAAGCCAGTGGCGGAAGCCGAAGGATCGACCAAAGTCGATGGTCGACTACTCGGTGAGAGGGACCTCACCCGCTCCCAAGAGCGTCGATGGAGGGACTTACCTTTGCAGTCCTTCTTCTTGGACCGAGAGAAAGGCCCTGAAGATGCTGGTCCCTCTCCCTTAGTGGAGAGGGAGAGACAGAGCTCCTTAAAAGAAGCTGAATAGGAGGATCCCAGGGAGAGCAGGATAAATGCCGCGGCCGAGGAAGACGAAGATGCGACCTGTGCCGCCTCCTCCTCGAGGGCGATCATCTGCTCTAGCCGTTCCGCCGAGCCGCTGCCATGAAACCGTAACCAGGCCTCCTTGACTTTACCAGAGGATAACGTTTTTGGGTCACCCGAAGTTGTAAACAGGCGCCACGAGTCTTCCAGGGCGAGGGCGAAAAGAAGAGCACAGGTCGCAAGCCTCGCGGATTGTGCCCAAGGCCCAAGCAGTAGGCATGCGTGAGTGCGGGTCCGTCCAAGACATCTTCTGCCCGCATGGGCACCTCCGGAAACCGAATCGATTGTCCATCGCGAGCCGAGGAAGTAAGTGACCGAAGTCTTGAAACCTTGAAAGTTATTTCAGTAAACCAAGAAATAGGAACCAGTCTTATACACAGAGCGTTAAGGAGGGAACCTGAGCTTCCAAGCGGTAAGGAAGATCTGGCGTCATGGGGCGGAGCCAAGAGTTTTACCACCCGGGTGGGTGGGAGGAGCCAGCTTGAAGACCTTCCGGCAAGATTTAAAGCGGCAAGGATACCTGCCAATAAGTGTGGATGAACAACATATCCATGTCCCTAGAAAACTACATTAATGTATCATTAGGGTTCCAAAGCCACAAAAGGGGGGAATGTGACATTAGGACTTTTTGACCCTAACGTCCACTGCCCCTCCCCAGCCCCTAGCCACATGAGCCAAGGCCAAGCAACAGGTCCACTGCTGTGCCCCATGTATCAACTGCTTAAGGCTACATGTCCACAGCCATGTACTTACAAGTCTGAAGCTCAGCTTAGGACCTACAGGATCAGTCATTCCTTTCTTTGTGAAGTAGGACCTTGTGGAAAGCAATAGCTCAGTCATAACTTTCTCTGTGCTGGGTTCTCAAGATCATCTTCAAAGGAATAAAGTGACAATAAAAAGTCTCTAAAGCCCTCATCCTCCTGAGGAGTTAGAAGATTCAAGGTTGCTCTTCTTTGACTGACAGAAGTTCCAATACCAGCATGTCTATGAGAGTCACTTCCTCTTACATATACAGCACCTGTGCTGCCAATGTTGCCACCATGGACGGCTAGTGGCCCTTGGTCTCACCTTGGAGGAAATGCAATGTCCACTCCTTAAGCACCGAAGGATGCATGGCCTGATATCAAGCACAATGCGCCAATTCAAGATTTAGGCTTAAAGAATAAATGTAGGTAGCATGGCCATGAATCACAGACATCATGTACCTGCACAAAATACATCACTTAAACCCCAACCTTTTCTTTTATTTTATGGTGAAAAGCGACTACGGAGCAGCAGCTACAGGATCAGGTGAGAAAAATAAGTCAAAGACTGTAGTAACACTTTGAAAGAAATAATTGCTAAAATCACTTGAAAACTAGCACAATCCTCAATCACTAGCAACAGCAACATGGGAGGAGATCTGTCCCTTCCAGCAGAAGAAAAGATCTGAGTGCATTGAGGACGGATTGATAGGACACAGAAACATAGATTCTGATGGTAGATAAGGGCACTTGGCCCACCCAGTCTGCCCTTTTTTCCTTAACTACATTCTCAACGCAGACCCTACCTGATCTACAGCTCTTTCTCCCTCCCCCTATAGCTTGAAGACTGTTACAGTAACTGAACATGCTCAGTGGAAACTGAATCTAGGTAGCTGGAAGCACTGTGTTTTAACTTAATTTCTACTTGCTATATGTTTACTTTACAAAAATCCTCATCCCCATATCTGGATCATAAGGTCTTATTTTCACTCTTGTTCTATTTCAGCATCTCCTTCAGCACTGCCTGTCCCTTCAAACTTCTTCTATATAGCATCTTTTTAAAGATATTTTATGTTCAGATGACAGTAGTACAAAAGAGCTTTGGTCACAGCTGCTAATGCAGTAACCTGATAAGGGATATAGATTACAAATAAAAGAATAGAGATTTAGGGGTAATATGAGGAACTATTTTTTCACCTCTAGAGTTGTCAATGTATGGAATGCTCTGCCAACAGGGGTGGTGGATAAGTAGAACAAAAACAGAATTTACAACCAAACTGGACAAGCATATCCAATCAGGAGGCATTCTAGATATTACTTATGAAAACAGTATAGGAGCATATATATGGGCAAAACGCCTTTAAGCTCCTTATATTCCATAATATGTTCCATAGATACAGACACGTACATTATCCAGGCATCCAAAATGCAAACAGTGAATGGCCAAGCAACAGACTGCAGAAGCACAGGCATGGGCAATTTGAAGAGTTTTATTAATCATCTTATTTTAAAGATTTGACCAAGATAGACACAGTAAGTGTCTATAGCTAATTTCCAGTTGCATCATGGAGAAGGAGAACATAGGAGAGTAAGTAATACAAAGTAAAGCAACAGAGTAAAAATACACAGTGATTATAATACAGTGTACAAAAAATACCAGGAGAGAAACTTCTGAGTATCATACAATGAGGGGAAAAAAAGAAAATTGCCACTAGAAAAAAATATGTACAGAAGTATAAAAAAGATCCTAAATCCAATTGTTGAATAAAACAATAGTGCCGTGTAGTATTGCACCAAAGTGCCTAGAGATACAATGAATGAGTTTTAAGACAATCAGGCAGTAACAAAGGCTAACAAAAGAAAACCTGGAGGTAGGGGTGGGGGGCGGAACAGTCGTGGGCCTGACATGAGAGCTTGGAACAGTAGCAGAGGATAACATGCTAAGTTATTAATAGTTGATGGAACAGTAGGGGAGTAGTCACAGGAAGTGCAGAGCAGCTCCCAGGAGAAATCTGCCTGTTCAAGTGACAGATGAAGCCTGGGGTAAGGAAGACGTGAGAATCAGGATGTCAGAAGATAGGTAGAGCGTCAGGAAGGCATGAGAAGAGAGGATATGTATTCAGGGAGGATGTTAGACAAGAACCTAAAGATTAATAAAGCTGAGTGCAAGTGACAATGACCCTTCAAGGAAGGCCAGCCTAGAGAGGAATAGAGGTCACAGCAGTATGCACAATATGACAATTAAGGGCAAAATGGCACAATACATGGTAGAGGGGGGCCAGTCTAGATAACAAGGTCTTGGAGGCTGCACTGTAGGCAATGTTGCCATAGTCGAAGGTGGGGAGGCTCATTTTGTGAACTATATCATGTCTGGCAGCAACAGAGAGATGCACCTTATTTCTGTGAAGTGCACCAATCTTCAGAAAGAGTGGGAAGGAGATAATGTACAGTATACAGTAGATGGGTAGAGAATTCCAGGGACTGGTCTAACCAGACACCAAGGTACCTGAAAGACATATCACGGCCCAGGAGTGAACTATCGCAGGTCTTGAACACTGGGCAAAAGAAAAGGGTTGTCAGTTTGGGTTTAGAACTAAAGGGCATGGCGACAGTTTTCTTGGCATTCAGCACTAACTGGCTTGAGTGAAACCACCACAGAATATCATCCCGGCTGAGCTGGATTTAAGATTCAAGAAAGGCAATATCCAAGCCACTAGCTTACAGCAGTCAGCAGTAAATCTTAAATGTTGCTTACACAGAGACCAACAGCCATTGCATATGATCTACTGTAGGGCTGGTAATATGTGCTGGGATTCATAAATAAATAAATAACTTTATATTAAATGGTTGACCTCTATTACCTATTAATTTCTAGTTGCTTGGAAACCCTGTCAGAAACTCAAATGGCATCACTGCAGTTAATGGATGACTGAACTGTCAATTAACATGTTATTCACTGAACTGTTGCCATGTCAGTGAATAACATGCATTAAATGACATGTCATTCATCCAATACCCACTGCAGTGATATCACACACATATAGCTCCCCCCCCCCCCCGCAAACTAATGCCAAAAGCAACAAAACTAAGTCCCCCCAACTAATATCACAGTCTTTTACTGTATGCAAAATCAAAGTAATAGGAACCTGCCTACAACAAAGTAATACAGCCCGGCACAAAATTTATTTAAAACTATAGCAAAGTGCATATAGGAAGAAGAAAGCTAATCAAACCTATTAAATATGAATTCCTGAAGCACTGTTACAAGAACTGCCATTCAACTCAAACAGTAAACCTATAATTAAAATATTTATTTACGTATGTATGTATTTATTCATTTATTTATTTATTGAAGTTTGTTAACCAAGTAGGCCCACTGAACAAAAAAGTCCTCTTTTCAGGGGCAACCCTGAGTTAATTACATAAAATACATATAATATGTGTAACCCCTAGGTGGCGCTATCCCACGGGCTACTACCCCTGCCTGTTTGACTACGGACAGGTTGAGGGGCCTAGGTCCTATGGCGGGTGCCTCCACCCAGAGGTCAGGGTTTGTAGTGGTTAGACTAGCTTGGTCAGAGCACTCTGGGACACTGAGACCCCCTTTTATTCCCTCTAGTGGCTCACACAGTACCCCGGAGTTACAGCCCCAATACCCCATGTATACACACTGTTCACTCATATAGATACCACTTACCCTCGAGACTGATTCTGCAGCACGTCTCTGAGGACCCCCTGTAAAATAAGGTTAAATAACATACACAGCAAAACAAAATACTGTTTCCATAAGTACCAACACCACAGACAGTATATAGTATAACAACAACAAATCTGATTTATTTAGGGGGCAGTAACATGGTCGGGGGAAATCAGGTTAATCGATGGCATTAAATCACAGTACTGTGCACACATACAGGGTCTGAAAAGCCACACTCTGGGTACTCGGGTTTTGGCGGGGGGGGTCTAGCCAGGTCCGTTGCCCGGGGTTGGCCAGCAGGTGCAGATGGATAGGGCCCTGTAGAAGAAAATATATGCACAACACCCAATTGTAATCCGGAGCTAGATGGCTCAGTCCATGAAGCAGTGAAACAACAAGAATTAGATGACACACTTGTGATTGAAAACAGACTGCAGGGGAATACCCTGATTTGTATTCACAATACCCAAGCTGAGGACCGGATGGTAGATGTTCTTCTGGATTGCCAGAACAACAGGGCATGGATACAAGGTCCTTGTGACTGGACCCCACTGCAGTTGATAGCAAACGTATTTAGTCCAAGCTAAACTGGGGTTTGCTTCCAGCTTCAGCACACAGCATGGGGGATTGGAAATTGCGATTCCCCACAAGCACTATGCATATTCATATGTAAAGGAAAGTACTATACCAGGCAGGCTGCTCCTCGATCCCGATCGCAATTACTGCAAACCACCGGAGCACACACAGCAGCTTCAGTTCCTGACAGACCGGAGCGATTCAGCAATTTCTCCAGTCTTCTAAGGGTGAGCCTGGTTTCCACTCTTCAGACTTCCTTCTTTCTCCTCACAATTGGATTCAGTCCGAACTGGCACTTGCAACGGCTGCAGGCCGAACCTCAGGGTCTCACACGCGCTTCCCGCACGAAACCATACACCGTAGAAGCACACAGATCCTTCTCTCTTCACTGTCACAACTGATCTGAGCTTTCCACATCATTCTGTTGGTTGGTTCGGCTGTCACTCACAATAAGACTCCCTCTGTTGGTGGAAAAAGGCGCCAAGGTCAAAACTACATTTCCCAGATCACTGCCCATACAATCCCCTTGTGGCAGGCTCAAAATTAAGAGTCCAAGTTCTGATTCGTCCACATGCTCCATTTAAGGGCACCCTTAACCCAACTGGCCCAGTACAGCAGTTCAGAACAAAAATGAAAGAGCTACACTGAAACAGTTCATGCTAAAATAAAGATAGGTTAGACAAACTACATTTTCTCAGTCACTCAAAATGATTTCTGGCAAACAGTTATATCTTTCAACAAGGCTCCCACTGCACATGTAGTGACGGCAGAAACGGAGTGAATTGGCAGCAGCTCGGGCGGGATTCGAACATTAAATACACAGTCCCCCCATACGAACTAATTAAGTCTGCAAGCAGACAGCTATTAAAGAGACAGTACGTGGCGGCTCAAATAGCACTCACTTGGAATCACATTTAAACAGCTCAGACACCGAACACCACCCAGACTTGGAGCATTCAGGCAAGCTCCTGGAAGACTTTTGGGAACCCCCATTTGCAGGGGGGGTTACATATGGATTATATGGAGTTAGAATATGCATGAATATAGCACCTAAATACAGTAAATCAAATACATTTAAGATGTGGATATAGTATTCACAGGGGTACAGAAGATTACTACATAAACATAATCACATTAAAGGTCAAGGCAAGAACACAGTATAATACATTCAAGACAGATACCACAGTAGTAAGCTGTGGGTCACAATACAGATAGTGCAGTACACTTAAAAAGGCATAGCGTCACCAAGCACAGACCAGAGGCACTGAGGAAAAACAGTAACTACAGGTCAGTGATTGCAGAAGCACAGGCTGTGCTCAAGTAGATACACCTTAGGGCCCTTTTTAAAACCTCTAAGGAGGAGCAGTTTTGGAGGGAAGCAGGAATGGTGTTCCATAGGTATGGAGCTAAGCTGGCAAAGGATCTCACCTCCACACTGAACCTAGCCCTGGTTATTTCTAATAGTGAGCAACCAGAGGACCTAAGCACTCTCTGTAATGGTTTAGGAGACAGGATACCTTGGAGGCAGGGAGGAGTAGGACCATTTACAATTTTGTAAGTGAAGCAGAGGAAAGGATATTCTAGCCTGTCCTCAAGGATGGCCTATTCAGGCATAGGCAGACACTGCAGTGATGCATCCTAGGTGGGGCACCTAATCTTATTGTAAAGTACATTAAGCTTATTATGTTCAGTGCTTCTCAAAGAGTTCAGAACTGGGATTCCACATTGTAGGAGAGGCAGCAGCGTGCTCCTGGCAATAACACGTTGAGATTCCTTGGATAGGTCATTGCCTAGGCAGTTTAGCAAACCAGTTTTTTGATGCAGGGATTTAAAGACGTATTCAATGTGGGTTCTGAAGAGGACTTCTTGGTCCAGGTATACTCCTAGGTATTTAATTGACTCAACCACTTATATGTGGTTTCCACTTGATCTGGATAGGTCTAACAGGAGCTGCTTGGCTACACCCAAATGTCTGGGGCCAAACAGGATAGCTTTAGTCTTCTTAGCATTAAGTACCAATTTACAGGACAAGAACCACCTTCTGAGTATCAGGAAGTCCTTAGCAAGAAGATAGTTAATGAGGGTGACATCACCAGAACTCCTATAAAGTTCTGCATCATCAGCATAAAGCTGAAGCCCCCTCCACAATGACTGGGTAAATCATCTACAAATCGGGAAAAGAGCAATGGGCCCAGTACAGACCCTTGAGGAACGCTGTCAGTTATAGGTCTTAGTGTGGATTGCATGCCTTTCCATTTCACTTTCTGAGACCTGTCAGTCAAGTAATGAGTGAACCACCAGCAGGACAAGCTGTCTAGACCAAACCTCCTAAGTTTTTCTAGCAGGAGACCATGGTTAATGAGATTCAATGCTTTAGTAAGACCTATGAAGATCGCACTAGTCATGCACCCTCTGTCAATGTCACCTGGGATATCAGTGGTTAGTTTAACCAGAGCAGTGTCATTGCCAAGGAGTTTTCTGAAACTGGGTTGCCAATCAGCCAGAAGGTGATACTGCTCAAGCTAGTCTTGAAGCAGGTTATATCTTACTCTTTCTTGGATTTTAGCAAGGGGAGCTAAGTAGGGAGATGGGGTGGTAATTTTCTACTGGCTCTCTAAGGCCACCCTTGTGGACAAGTCATACTAGAGCAACCTTTTAGCTATCAGGGATTCTCCCCTCCATAAGAAACTTGTTGAATAACATGACAACAGGGGAGGCAATAGCAGTGTCTAATTTTAACATACAACATCTTAAGCAGTTACTGTTAGAACACACATGTTGGCAGTCTTGAAAATACAGCTATATTTACTTGAAAAGAGGAAAACATAAATGCTTCAAGCACATCTATTAGTAGAAGACTGTGTTCCCATAGCTGAGCCCAATAAATGAATCAAGCCTAGTAAAGCACAGAGAAAATATGTGCCAGAGCTACTATCAACAGAACATGACAACTTGGACCTGAACTACTATCAACTGAAAGAGGATAAAAATATATATTTTGTATGGGTTTGTGTGAATAACTTGGTGGTAATTTCATCTCATGAAGATGGAGAAGGATAAGCCACTTGACCTCCATCCTCATGTCTTACTCTGCCACCAGCTTTACTCAGTAAAATGACCACCTTGTTCTTCACACACACATGCATAATCCTCTATACGTTATACAGTACACCTATTCAGCCTTCAAGCTCATGATTTACTGTCCCCAGCTTCACATGATGAAATTACCACCTTATTTTTCACACGCACCCATGCATAATCCTATATATATTTTGTATTTCTTTATTGGACTTCATAGCCAGGAAAGGCACACTGAGCGAAGGCTTGTTTACAAGAAGGTGGAGGTTTAATGAAAACAGTCAGAAACCATCAAATGCAGTATCAAAACCTGCAGGATATTTCAAATATTTACAAAAATAATACATACAAAGTGTGTTTGCAAAAGTATATAAAATAATTTTAAAACAAATGACAGAAAGTACAACAGCAAAACAATGTAGGGACATTCCATAACAACTGGGATGCCAGTGAGGAGGGAGGTGAAGTGGGGCTAGAAAGGATGGGAGGCAGAGAAAGGGAAAGGGAAACAGAGGAAGTGACTGGAATAGTTAAAGATGGAGGGGAGGCTAGTTACAGAAGCAAATGTGTGAGAAGGATAAGAAATCGGAAGGAGAGGGAGATAGAGTAGGAGAAATGGTTGGTGGAGGGGGAGTTTGTTGTTCCAAAGGTTGGAGATGTGATAGGAGAAGGCTGCTTGCCGAAGACAGATTAGGGAGGAGAGAAGATGTGGGTATCTGTAGAATGAAGGGAGTCAGCGAAAGGGAGGGAAGAAGCAGAAAAGAGGAGAGATACCATTTAATTACACTGTTAGTGACAGTATACTGCAGCATCACTGTGCCGCATCCTAGCTGGTGCGACTGTACATTTATTTTTTGTTTGAAACTACTCCACCTGGTATAACCACATGAGATACAGCACAACATTTTCATTGAGGTCCCATAGAGGACAGTAGTAGTTAACAGTTTAACATAGTCCAGCAGGATTAGTTACTTACAGGCTATAATATACACCGGAATAAAAACTGTAAAGGTAAGTGCTTCCAAACAGCAACTGAAGCAAGCTAACAAAGCAGGGTTGCAGCAAACAAACAGCATGCACATTGTTATGCAGCGGAGGGGTTTAAGCATGCCTGGGACAGGCACAAGAGAAGCTTGAGAGGGGAGGGAGTGATGAAAAGCCTTTGATCACATAGGGTCAGTGGCCACATACAATGAATAGGGCCTATGGGCAGACTGGATGGGCCTAGCGGTCGTTCTCTGCTGACAATTTCTATGTTTCCATGCAACATAATCATGGTCAGAGAGATGGGGAATCGAGACCAAAACAAATACAGAGAGTACTAAGGTGGCTAGAAAATCTGGACTTGAACACTTGCAAGCTAAAAGCATTCCTCAGATGGACAGGGAGTTTTGTTCCAAGTGTCTGGTGCTGAAAATGGAAAGAATTTTCTACCAAATGCCTGCTTCATTTTGGGAACTGAAAAGTTAAGTGCTGCTGTTGAATGGAGTCAGTAGGCACTGCTGGACTGTGTAAGGTAGCCTAGGAGACAGTGTCTTTTCCTTGTGCACAGCTGAACAATAAATAAAGCCAGTGGTAGTCATGCCTGCTTGAGGGACTTGTCCAATTAAACTGGTCATACGGCAGACCATGAAAGGCAAACCATCTGTAGGAGAGGATGAATCTGCACAACTTGCACAAATGATTTAGGGGCAAAAGAGTGGTTTTGTTTGCAGAGTAGGATTTACTGTCTCCATAGTTGACGGAAGGGAGCAAGAAGTGGGAGAATACCTGCTTCCTCACAGCAGCACTAAGTCATCATTTAGACCAGAAGAGAAAGTCGAGCAAGGACCTATGGTTGTTAAGATGTGATTAATGTGCCTACTGAATGTAAGTAATGCATTAGGCCAGATTCCTAGATGTCTGAATATGCTGACTTGCTCAAGTTTTGCAATCTGATGTTGTGACTGCAAGTGGGTCAGCTATATGAGTTAGCAAGTTCTTGGATACAACCTCCACAGACTTTGTTTTGACTGCATTACAGATCAGGGCGGTTGTTGACAAACTAGGAAGCGACTGTGTTGAAATCAGCTTGGAGTACTGAATTAACCTCAGACATTGCTGTTGCACTGTAGTAGAAGCAGGGTCTTGTTGCACAGCTATGTAGACAATACTTCCCGCTGTGCTTCTAGAGGTCATTAACAAAACTGGAGAACAGCAGAGGGCCAGGGATTGAGCCTTGAGGAATCCCCACGATTTAAGACAGTAAGGTCTGAATTAGTGCCTTGGATCATATCTCTCAACTGTCCCTGATTTTCAGAGATGTCCCTAATTTTGTTTCAAAATGTTCCTTTGACTGTGGTAAATGTTGTGTTTTGGTGACTGAACAGTAGGGACTGTAAGTATAAAATAATGTCAACCATTAAAGTTACAGACTTGTTCTTCAGAGAATGCATCTTACACTAGTCCTTTTATTCTATCAGTAGATATTACCAATTTTTAAGATGTGTCATTGATTTGGGGGTTTTGTCCTAGATTTGTTTAAGCCTTATCCCTCATTTATGAAGCAAGACATTAAGAGGCATGCCTTGTATGTCTGCTAACTGGGTTCAGGTACTCAGGTAGTTTTCAAACCATTTAATGACTGGTTGGCTGAGACCTAGTGTCTTGAGCTGGGCAGGATTAATGCATAATCTACCAAGATGAATGCCTTGGAGAGGTCCACAAAGATGGCCCCAGTGAGGAGACCATTATCTAAGGCTATGTGGAGATCACTGATGACACTGAGCAATACAGATATGATGTGATACTCCTTCCTGAAGCCAGGTTGCATGGGAGAGAGCAGATTGTGAGATAGAAATGCTGACTCATCTGAGAGAAAATATTGGAAGGAAGGACTGAAATGCGTCTATATTGATTCAGATCCCGTTTTCCCCTCCTTTGTGAAAAGGCACAACTCAACAGACAGTAAATATCTCACCAGAGGTGAAGGAGAAGTTCAACAGCATGGTAACTGCGGTGAAGATATGATGTGCCACAAGGCAGATAGGCTTTGGGTCAAGGGAATCAGCATTGACACTTGTTTGTGCTGAGGATGCACAAAGAGAGGAAGTCATTAAGGAAGATGGAGAACAGGACGGGGCCCCAGGATAATGCCTTGGTGGACTGCTGAAGTGATAGAAAGTGTGTGTGGGGAAGGGGGCAGCACTTACTTGGACAGACTGGTGTTTGTCAAACTGACAGGAACCAGCCAACTGACAGATCAGATACACCCACTCCAACAAGTCTGTTGAGTGGGAGTGAGACGACGTCAGAAGCACTAAAATGTCAGCATAATATATTTAAAGTAAAATTTGTTATTTAAAATATATACTTAGATATATGAGTGATAACATTTGACAGTGTGAGTGTTCATTGGAAGATACAGGCACTCCTTTGGTGAAGGCATGGGGCAACAGGCCGAGTAATCCTCAGCACACACCTGATTAAGTGCCTATGCTTCCCAATTTTTACGGAACACCCCAGAGTGCATTATTGCTCTTTTAAAATGGCCTGGTATTAAACATTTTTGTCCTACATAATGCAGATCCATGTATTTGTAAGTAGGTTTAGGCTTGGAAGATGACCTGGCTTAGAGAGTAATATTTGTGGAAGCCATCATGAGCCAATACTTTAACACAATACCACCCAAGAAACCCTAGGTGGCTGTAGTCAAATGACTTACTCACTCAATCATGCTGCCATCAACCTGGTAACAACTCACACAGGGCAGCTCCCTTCATGTCCCACCACAGGCTCCTGCTCACACAGAGAATGTCAGGCTCTTGTTCACACAGTACATGACCTCTTGGATATAGGAAGCCCTACAGTCACCTAGGTACATCTTAATACTTTTGTATCAGACTCAGGTTTACAGTTCATTAGGTAGTACTCTCTTAAGGGGTGTATCATAAAATTGCTACAAAATAGATTAGTGCTTATTATAAGATGGCAGTCACAAATATATTAAATATTAATGCATTAGTTAGGGCTGATATCAAACCTTAAAAAGGAGGGAAATATGACGTTAGGGTTTCCAGCCCTAACACCCTATCCCCACCTTGCACACACCAACAGGTGTCAGGGGTGTGCCTTGTGGTCATCAGCCCTAACACTCACCCCATTCCATAACTAAATAAGCAGAGATGGGTACAATATAGGAGGGGTGACTACCCTAACAAGATATCATGATATCTTGAGGTTATATACATAAAGTATATACGACTTATCTTCTCGTTTTTATATCCACTGGTATTCCATGTATATGTTTATACTATGTGAGGGATCAGTAACAGGGCTGAATAAAAATGGTTATTCAACCCTGTTATTCACCTCTGAGGTGGTAAGCATGTTCTTTTTCCTGCAGCCTACATTATTTTCCCTGTAGTTTCACCACAATGGGATTCAATGTTCCATGATATAAATAGGACATTCCATAAGGCATCCAGGAACAAGCTTTTTATTCACGCTGGAATGTTACAAATACAGTAATACTGACCTAGAACTCGGGTGCTCCACATCACTCCGACACTTATTCCTAGGCAGCACTGTTGGCAACATTCCAGAGTGAATACGAAGCTTATTTCTGCATGCCCTATGGAATAGCCTCACCATATACAATGTCGGTAAGACTCTAACCTTACAGACACATCGTTTATTTTAGCTAATGAAGCATTCTAAATGAAGATAAATCATTAATCATTTTAGCCATTTACCTCCACTTTAGACAGGTCACAAAGGAATCCTTAACAAATGACAGTGCAGCTTTAACAATGCTTGAAGACATCACAACGGCCTCTGATACACTCCAAACAGCGCAATGAAATCAAACAAACCGCTAAATCATCATAAACTGAACTAATTAAAAGAGGATGTGAAATTATTTCTAATTGGAAGCTGTTTATAATGTTCCACTTTTTATAAATTATATTCATACTCCTTAAAGATTCATATTTAACTATACCTGAATAAAAAGTAAAGAAAATATTGTATTTTTCATTGTTTTGTTTTGATGGGCAACATTCTGTTGCAGTTCTTTTCGTGGACCAGTAATCTGGAGTTTCAACTATGTCTATGTTTGGGTACAGAATACTGGTCACTGCAGCGTTCTGACAGGCTAACAGCTCATGCTTAACATTCTGTACACAAACTGTGACATTATAAAAACTCCAAATACTGGTTCCATCAAGAGAACCACGTCCATAAAAAGAACACTACTGAAAACACAATGTTTCACATCCATGTTCATTCAGGTAGAGCTAAATATGCATCATTTAGAGGTATTCGTTTCATTTCTGTATCGGAACATTGCCAACTGATGAAAATTAGCACACATATTCTGCCACCTTTAATGATTTACAATTCAAAACACATTGTATGGACTGGACACACAATAGTCAGGCTCAGAATATGCCACTTAAGACTTGCTATGGGGTAGGACTTTCATGACTTACTTGAGGCTCTGTCACCCAAGAGATACTATATTGCTTCCACACTCTTCAAAATTGCATATTTTGAGTAATGCCATTGCATATCCCCTATATACTTACACAGTGTGCATATGTGTGTGTGTGTGTGTGTATGTAAACATATATACACACAAACATGCACAAACACACACACACACACACACACATTTTACCAGGCACACAGAGAAGGAAAGTGCCTTGTGGGTTGATCAACCCTCTTCCCAATGGTCGACAGCAGCAGCACTCCAGAACTAGGGAGCCAAGACTGGATCATCAACATGGCCAATGCATCCCCAATTGCTGCAGCATAGGGCATTCCTATGAGTCACACATTTAACTTACAGTATGCTCAGGCAGTCTAGATGAAAGTAAGTAATCAAAAATGGCATTATATAACTTGGCCAGTGAAGATTAAATGTTATAATACCTTAAAAGGTACCAGCCCAGTGACATAGTGGTAGCATGCAGCAATGTCATATGGGAGACCTAGTCTGGGTTCATGCTAACAGAGACAGAAGACAATCATGTCAAGAAGGTAATGCAAGTACAAGTACAAAGGTTTTTATTTGTTTGGCAAAATGCATTACAAAGTTAAAAGAAACATTTAAAATCATACAGTAGTATGCACAATGTATAGAACAAGAAAATACTCATCATTAGTTCACAATTACATAAAATGTCATCCACAGTGTAAATAGTATCATTCTTATTGCACAAGATGAAAGAACAATTTTAGAGATGTGTAGAGGCTAAGAATTTAGCCAATCTATAAAGCAATTTATCATCTGTAGAAGTGTATAAATCTATAAATATTTGAGAGGGAGACCAAGGGAAGCAAGGTATTCACCCAGCCAATAGTTTCTAGTTCTCACATAAAGAGGGCAAATTAATGTACTGTTTCAAATCGTCCTCAAATTTCAAACCACAATTACAATATTGAGAGTTTGTTCCAGGCCTTTTCTGCCTAAAATGAATATAACTGGCTTTATAAAGCTCCAGACAAAATCTAGTTATAAGTCTTCTTCAGTTAGGATTTGAAATTTTAGACAAACAGGGTTCAAAGCCATGTGTATGTTACATCTGCTTATACCAGAAATGAAACTTCAGACTACGCAATTTTCTGAGATATTTAGCAACTGCTACATTTCTCACGCTGATTTTTATAATTTCTTTAAGCAATAATTTTGGGCTATAGATGAGATTAACCAATTAAATAAGCTAGACCTAAAGGAAGCAGATGATTTTTAACTTTCTGTATGGATGGAAATGCAAAGCCTCGAGTTCTATAGTCAGTTTCTTCTTCTAGACATTTCCTTGCTAGAGAAGTTTCAGGAACATTTAATAGTGTCATTAGAAAGAACAATTGTTTTTCCAAAGCATGAGTTTGTAGAGAACACTGGCCTAGTTCCAGCCTTAACACTTCAGCAGGAACCAATTGTGCCACTAATAATGCATTCCTGTATAATTTATTCATAATTTTCTTGAGCTTTGCTAAATCATCCATTGCCCATATTTCAGAAGTATACAAGATACTAGCCTGGACTTTGGCATTTATTACCTAGAGATAACTCCCCTTACCTAGTTTGGCATTACACATTTTTAGAGCATTAATGGTAGTACTCATTCTGGCATACAACATTTCTATATGTTCTTTCCATTGCAGGTTCTGTGACAATCTAACACCTATATAATCATAAAATGTTACTGTATTTTAAAGTATTTTATCAATAAAGACTCTAGGAGGTGTTTTAATACGATTACCAAAAACAATCAATTTTATCTTAGTTTTGTTTATTACCAAAACAGTTTTGTCACATAACTTTGCAGAGAGATCCAGCTTCCTCTGAATTCCTAATTTTGATGTAGAAATTAACGCTATGTCATCAGCATAAGATAAGCAAGGATTTTTTTCTGAGAAAATTGCAGGTGAATGAAAACTTTGATCATCCATACCTAAAATTACTGAATTTATATAAATATTAAAAGGAGCAGGAGTCAAAATGCAGCCCTGTCTTATACCTGGATTCAATGTTTTATCTGTAACATCTCCTTGATGATTATACTGTACACATGTCCAGGTATCTAAATCTAATTGCATTAAGAGTTTTAGTAAAATTGGATCTATTTGCAAATCTGCCAGCTTTTGCCATAATATGGCATGACTAATGCTATCAAAGGCAGATGACAGATCGACAAAACAACAATATAACTTACTCTTCTTAACCTGAACATACTTCCAGATCAGGTGAAAAAGAACGTAGCAATGTGGGACTGTGGAATGGCCTACCCTGAAGCCATTCTGGAGGTTACTCATAATTTGCTCTTTATCAAGCCAATCTAGGAGTCTTTCTATATGTTTTTTGCAAAAAATTTTTTGAGGTATATCAATTAGACTTATACGGCTTGTACATAGCTGGATCCAAATAGTTATCCTTCTTATAAATTGGAAAAATAGTACTGCCTTTCCGACTATCTGGGAACTTAAAATTTTGCAAGAATAAATTTAAACAAAACTGCCAGTACAGGGACCCACCAATCGTGAAATGTTTTATATATGTCACCTATAATAAGGTCTGGGCCTGAAGCTTTATTAGAGGCTAAAGAAAGGGTAGCCTCTAATTCTTGGTTATAGGTAAAGGAAACTGGAATAGGAAAAAAAAGGCAATGAAACATCAATATTCATATTATTCATTCTAAGGTCCTCTGCCAGTGAATAATACAAGGATGTATAATGATTTTACCAGCACTTTAGGGTTATGAAGGCCTCCAATTTGTTGCTATATTTCCTGAGGCCTGTGGAGACCGAAGTCCAAAATAAGAAGGCGATGCAGTCATTCCCTGGGATGAGTGAACTAGAGCGCAGTGCTCATCAGCATTCCGATGTTGAACCATGAGCAAGACTTGGTGGGGTTTTGTCAAAGGTTGCCACCTTAGCCCTTTATGCTTAAGGTGTTTGTTGTAGTGTGCTCTATAAACTCCAGGAAGGGGAGGAAAAGTTGCAAAATGGGGCATCTCACCCCAGAAAAATAGATCTTCAAGAAATTTAAATGTATTAGTTCACACTAGAGACGGGAAGGCACTACAAAAAAGTAATACTGATCTCTGCATAATTTGGACCAAACACAACAAAAATGAGGTGGCATAAATACGATTCTGATGTGCTCCTTATCAGCTGAACAGAGCTACAGTACCTGCACTCTCCTAACCAGAGTACTGAGACAGACAACAGTCTATTTTCACATGGATTCAAATTCTCAAACTTGAAGAGAGAAAAGAAAGAAATATCTATAGTTAGGGTTGAGTAGCCTGTTTAATGTTAAACCTCAGATTTTGCACATTAATATCTTTGGCTCTCTGATAAATTTAATTGAAATTGTGTATGTGTTGTCTAGGAGGCAAGGTCTTGATGTGCGGAAATTTTTGTGATGGCAGCTTGTGCGGTTTCTGAGATCCATATGTGTCATTTTTTTTTGGGGGGGGGATCAACTTTTTTCCTATACTTAACATTGTTTTGGTTTTTTTTGCTTTCGCCTACAGCCCACATGGAAAGGAATTTTTTGACCCAAACTTGTAGGGGATATGTGTCATGTTCCAAGGCAGTGCCTTTGACAAGTCTGGTGAAAAAAATATCAAAGGGTTCCAAGGTTATTAGGCTTTAAATGTTAGTGTTTTCCCACCTGTGCATGCGCAGTAGGGTTTTCAGATACCGTTCAGTGATGAAAGAAAAATGTTATGCCGCCAATGCTGTTTTTTGCTTTCATGCCACTGAACAGGCAGGGCACCAAACATTTTATAAGCCGTGCCAACTGCCATCTTGTTGATTTTTTCCACGAACAAACATGGAAAATACATAAAAGTGATGGGATTTTTTAAAACAAACATCAGAACCTAGCTAAACAGGAGCCGTTTGGCTAGATTCTGATGTTTGTTTTTTGACATCATGGCCAAAAATGCGTTTACTGGACATCCAAAATCCTGGGTACCCAGCTTAGTAAGAGGAGCTTTCACCAGCGTTCTCTGTGTGAGAACAGTGAGAATGTCTTCACTTTTGCAGCCACAGCTGAACTCATGCTGCTGGCTGCAGAGTGAGCTGGGAGCCGGCCTTTTCCTGTGGTGTCTAGTGGTACCCCCACCCTCTGATCGCTGTCCATATTAAAAAAAAATAAAAAAGAGCATAGACAGCAGAGGAGTCCATGGATATCCACTTCGAGGAAAGCGGAGGTTGCATGGTTACAGTTAGGTTGCTTTCTTTAATTTTTCAACAATCGCTTTTTTCAGCACCCCCCCCCCCCCATTGCTGAAATGGATATTCAGGAGGTTCGGTTATGGTATATCATTTTTATTTTGTGGCCATATGGAATGTAAGATCAGAACAGCAGTTTCTGTTTGTTTATGCATTTTCTTTTCACCGTTATTTGAAAAACTCACTCTGTATGCAGCACTACTTCTCCCTGGCTGAAACTGGAAGCTGATATCTGCATTGTGCAGCTCCTGTGGTCTCTGTGCGATTTAGATTTTATTAGATACTTATATTGCCAAAATTATAACATATATAGAAAAACAATAAAATAACTGACATCAGACAAGTCTAATCTGCATGGATGTCAAGTGGCAGAGAGTTGTAGAGAAATGGCGCTGATGCAGCGGTGCAAAAGGAACTCGTGATCATCTGGCATAGTTATAGTATCTCTCCATAATGTGGCTCAATAGGGCAGGCCTCTTTTCCCCACTATATTCCCCTTTTCCTGGCCTGTTTCAAATATATTTTTGAGAAGGCAGCCAGTATTAAATATGATTCTAGAGAAACAGATCTTTTGCCTTTCTATTTTCTAGTATTAAATCTGTCTAACTATCCTGACCTTTCACGTTGCTGGGTAGAGGTGCTCCTCTGACTAGGTTTTGCTATTTTAGCATTTTTTTCACATATACTGTGTTGTAGCACTAAGAAAGGAATGCATCAGAGCAATGGCTCAGGACTCTGCTGATTTTTAAATCTGGGACTTTTGGTGCCAAACTACCTCTGATTTGTTTTATCGGCAGCGCAATACAGATAGACTTTCGGACTCAAATCTTCTTGAAAGCCTGCTTATAATTTGGAGCCTTTTCTCTGATTGCTTTAATTGAGCCTGAAATACAAGTACTGTTTGCTCTCTCTTTAAAACAAGTTCTCTATACTACAAGTGTAGAGTTTGCCCAGGGCCCAACAGGTCTTTGCTCCGAGACTGATATCAAGTCTAATGCTGTGTTTAAATTATTGCTATAGCCAGACTGCTTTTCACTTATTGCAATTTAATTTATACCAGTTAAAATTGAACAAGTCATATGGCTGTGATTCATTTTCACTTGCTAGGCTGCAGTTCTTTTAAAGTAACTAATTTTCAACCAGCAGGCTGAAATTCTCTTAAAAACACTAATTTACCACTTTCCTAGTGTCTTAGCTACTCGAGCAACAAATACCTTGGCTCTGAAAATCTGATGCACTCCTACTATCGGGACTAGCCTGACCATTACTGTGTCTCTCTCAGCCCCCTGTGTTTCTCTCAGCCCCCTCCCCATTTCAGCCCCTTCTCCAGCTTACCTCTGTATTTAATCCACTCTCTATTCCCTCCTCAGGTCCATGGTGGTCACAAGGGCCTGGACCGCAGAGAAGCCCTCCCCTGAGCTCCACGAATATTCCCAAATGAAAGGTATGCGTCAGAGCAACGGCTCAGGACTGTGCTGACTTTTTGCCTCGCCACCATTTCGCGTTGGCTGCCCACCACCCCCCTTGTTGGTCATCAGAATTAATATTACAAATCATGTGCGACTGAAAACCAATCAGTGGAGTTTTCCTTTGCAGCTTATCTGTATCTGCCACCAGTGGACGCTATTTCTCACCGCACAAAGGATTTCTCCATCCCTCCCTCTCCCCAACCTTTGAAACTCCCCTTAAAGATACAAAATGTAGTGAAAGGACCTATTGCATTTTGTTTTGTTTTCCTTTTTATCTCATTTTCATTTCTACTCCTAACACAGTGACCCTCTCCTCGTCTTTGCCCAGAATGAATATTCTGATTCTGCTGGTAATGTGCACCTTGGCTGGATTGCTGCTGGCCACTGATTTCTCGGCATAATTTCTAGCCATAGAACAGCAGTACCTTCACCACTGCACCTCAACTCACTCACCACCTCATCCTCTTAACCTGCCCATCGTGGTCCCATACAAGGTCACACCCCTGGCATCTACAACTTTGGCTTTCTTATCAAATGGGGAACAGAGACAACTAGGTCATCTGGTTCACGCCATCACTGTCCAGAAACCTCAGTGGTTTCCTCCAACCTGCCCCTTCTTGTCCCTCCTTCTCCTAGCTCTGCTAGCAGATGATGTAGAAACCAATCCTGGCCCCATGAACACACATATTGACCACACAAACGCCACATGGGATGGACGCACTGGCATAAAAATTGCTCACCTTAATGTATGCAGCCTCCCATCCAAATTTACTGAGATCGAGGCCTGGGTGACCCTATACAAGCCCCATGTGCTCGGTCTCTCTGAGACCTGGCTAAAGCCATACCATGATGATGCCTCGTACCAGCTCCAAGGCTACTCCTTTCTCCATCTGGATAGGCCAGGCAGGAAGAGAGGGGGCACTGCGCTTTATGTCCAGGACCACATATCAGTTGCCATTATTGGCTATTCTACCCCATCTCCACAAGTGAGTGGATTATCACTGAGCTAACCATCAGTGCATCAAAAAAATGTTATGTAGGCTGCTGCTACAACCCCCCCACCAGGTAGCACCCAGGGACTATAAAGCTTTCTCTCTGGCCTAGCATGCACCTACACATCAAGGGATGCTTTCCTACTTGGGGATTTCAACCTCAACTGGGCAGCTAATACCAACCCTGACTACGCCATCTTGCTAAAATCATATAACCTGGAGCAAGTTATTTCTGCCTCTACCTGACACAAGCTCCGTACATTTAACAACTCAATCCTTGACTGGATTATCACTAGCAGGTCCGATCTAGTCCTCCAAGCAGGCACCACGTCTGATGCAATTAGCGACCACACCCCCACTTACATCGTCATGAACACCAAAACAGCCGCGCCCCCCACATACACAAATTACTGTCCTTCCGGAAATTTAATAGCCAGAACCATGACCGTGTGATTGGGGATGCAGTGTCCATAAACTGGTCGCCTCTCTACCTGCTAGAAACCGTCTCCGCCGCTGTCACGTTCTTCACTAGCACCCTTCGGAAGCTCCAAGTCAAGCACTTTCCCATCAAAACCAGAAGAGTTAGAGGTGGCTGTATACACTGGATAGTAAAAGAAATGCTACAGCAAATGAAAGACAGAGACTCCAAATGGAGAGCTTTTGAAGCGTCCCCATCCCACCAACGATGGAACACCTACAGACAGCTGTGCAATGCTTGTAAGCAGTTAGCCAAGTCACTAAAACGGAATTATTTCATTGACCTCCAAAAAACACCCTTGGGAATCCTCATAGGTTTTGGGCCTCAACTGGGTCCATACTAAATCCCAAGTCTGATAAGCAAATAACACAAATTACATCCCGTCAGGCACCATCGATGACCCTGCTGGCATTGCAGACATTTTCAACTCCATGTTTAATGACCTAACCCCTTACCTTAGTAAGCTTCCTTCCCACCCTCCCTCTGGCCTAAATAAAAATGGTAGCCACTCCACTCCTCCAAACTCTGACACTCCTACCCCTCCTTTCTATTTTAGGGCCACTGGTCCAAAGGTCATCATACAACTCCTGAAAACACTTCCTATCAGAGGTAGTCCTGGAAGTGACAGGCTCTACCCCGCTTTTCTGAGTATCATCTCCCTAGCTATTGTCACACCTGGAAACATGCTAATGTGGTTCCCATCGTTAAAGCAGGTGACCCCCTGGCCCCGGAAAACTACAGACCCATTTCCCTGCTCCCACACCTAAGCAAGCTACTGGAGAAAGTTGTTCATTCCCAGCTATCCGAACACCTAGATAAATACAACCTCCTGTGTCCCCTTCAGCATGGTTTCTGTAAACACCATAGCTCCTCCTCTGCTCTGGCAGTTTTCTCCAACCATGTCCTCAGGAATGTGGACATAGGTAAGGCCACGGGTACAGTTTTTGTACATCTGTCAAAGGCATTTGACCTCGTCGACCATCACCTTCTCCACTCCACACTTCTACAATTTGGCTGCTCCCTTGGACCTGCTGCATGGATCCACAGCTACCTCACCAACAGGTCACAATCCGTGTGCATGGGCAAAGTTGCCTCTGCTTCCCTTCCCACCAGCACTGGAGTTCCTCAGGGATCAATTCTTGACCCCCTTCTCTTCTCCATGTTTATCAATGTCCTCCTGGCCGATAATCTAAACTGCAATGCACTCCTTTATGCGGATGACTTAGTCCTGTACCACAGTGACAAATCCCTTGAATCTCTCTCCTCCACCCTCACTGACAACTATTGTGCTGCACAGAACTGGTTCTTATTGAGTAAACTCCTTGTTGATGGAAAAAAGACAAAGGCCATGCTCTTTGACTCCAAGCCCTTCCTTAACAAGGCCACCAAATCAAACTCCTCTCTCCCGTATGTATGCCTGCAGCCCCTCCCAAAGCAGGTCCCCTCTTTCAAATATCTAGGCATTACTCTTGACCCCTCCCTTACCTACGATGATCATACAATTTTGACTATAAGAAAAATTCACCATATGCTAGGTGCGGCATACCATGCAAATCACCCGCTATCACCTGAAGCTTGCCTGGCCATTGCGCAAGGTAATCTTCTGCTACTCCTAGAATACTGCTCCCCCATTTACTCCCTCATGTCCGCCAACCTTCACTCCCACCTTAACACTACATATAATGCCATCTGTCACTTTGCTCTTAAAGGCCCCCTTTTCTACCCACCACTGTACACTCTACCAGTCCCTTGGATGGCTCCCCTTCCAGGCCCACTTTGACTATGCCAGAGGCTGCCTGGTGGACAATGCTCTCAGAAGAAACCAGTTATGCTCCTATGCCCTTCTACTTACTAATAGGGCCACCACTACAGCCCTTGGGACCTCTTCCATCCCTCCTCTAGAGGTTCCTCGCATCACTACAGTGATGGGTAGTAAGGCTTTCTCTGTCTCTGGCCCCTCCCTTTGGAACTGACTTTGCCCATCCATTCACACATTCCCATCCCACGTGTCATTCAAATCTAACCTAAAGGCCTGGCTCCCTGCAAAGTCTACCTGCAACTGCTCCTTAGGCCGTACAGGAGCCTGTAAACCACTATAACTTACCCCAGCCAGTGAGTATTGTGCCCTTTGGTCCATGTCCCCTCCTTTTCCCTCCGTCCCACACTGACTCACACTCTTTAGCGCATGCACCCACACTTTTGACTTTCTGACATCTGCAATCCCACACAGCCTACCTGTCTGACTCCTCCTACGTCTTGTACCCTATGTTAGGCCAAGAATTAGCATGCACTCTGACCCTGCAGGGCACGTCCTTTCATGTCTACTGCACTACAGCCTATGTTCCCTGCTGTCTGTGTATGGTGCTCTGTCTGTGGATTACACTCTGCTTACCACAGTGCTTTCTCAGGCTGGCCTGTTATTCTTCAACAGCACATGTTTTGTTGCCTAGACTATATGCTTACAATATGTGATGCTTTTAACTGCTCACTTGTTGAATTGTACAAATGCACTATATCTTCTTTTCACTAATGGCTGTATCCTTACTATAATGTAATTTTAGAAGCCATGCCTATATACTGTATGTAAAGTGTGCTGCTGCTGTGTTGCTGTCTCACCACTTTGTGGCCCGGGTCATGACTGAAAATGGTCCTCTAGATCAGGGCACTTACCTGGCTACCAAAAACATAAATAAATAAAATAAATAAAACCTTGCCATTCACTACCTTTTATCTTTGTTGCAGCACGTTGCAAATAAAACAAATGTAACAATCCCTTGTTCTTATTTTCTCTCAACTCCCTTACTGTTTTTCCTTTTCTGTCCCCCCCCCCCCCATCTGGCAGTGCAGTCTAAAAATATCTGCTTCTCTACCTGTTTTCAGGGATTTAATATTTGTTCTCATACCACTACTTCATTCCCTGGTGTCTAGTAGTACCCCCCCACCTGCCGATCGCGATTACCATTTCACTACTGCCAAGTGGCACCCTCCCCACCTGCAGATCACTGTCCCCATGAAGAAATGACATATTCCCCGGTGTCTAATGGCATGCCACCTGCTGATCGCCGTTGCCGAATTCCCTGGTGTCTAGTGGAACCCCCCACCCGCTGATCACCACTGCTGAATTCTCTGGTGTCTAGTGGCACCCCCCCACCCGCCGATCACTGTATTGCCTGCTGTTTAGTGGCACCCGCTGATGGCTGTTGCCGAATTCCCTGTGTCTAGTGCCACCTCCCCCAACCAGCCAATCGCTATCCGCATTTTCAGAATATATTCCCTGGTGTCTAGTGGCACCCCTCCCCACCCTCCCATTTCAGGTAGAACCTGAACTAAAGAAAAGGTCCCTCCATTATTTTCTTTTAAACCTGAAAACAAAGAAAAACAGTCTCACATGATCAGCCCCCATCCCCACCTTCCACTCAGCACCCACCCCCAGTTACCCCCCACACACACACACTCACTCACTCACTCACCTGAACAGGCCGCGGGTTCAAAAACCACTCTTTGATTGAAGACACATCTTGCTGCTGGAACCGGCGACTGCAACACGAGAAACTAAGGTAAATGCGGTTCAATGTACTTCATTGGGGTTTCAACTTTTATTCACAACTCAGCCATTTTTTGACATTTTGACCCCAAATTTTCAACATACCTATTTGGGGACCCCACCTCATGAACAATATGTCTGTCACTATGCAACTCCTGCCGGAAAGGTGATTGTGCGGTCGCTTGGCGAATTCACCTTTTGGGTGGGATTTGCATTATGACAGTCGTATTGTTCATGAGATGAAATTATAGGAAGGCTATGTCGAAAATTTGCATCAAAATATGTAAAAATACCAAGGTTATGACCATTCATTGCTATTTTTGACCCCAGATTTTCAACACAGCCTTTTTATTACCCCACCTCATGTATGTCACAGCTGTCATTTTCAAATCCTAACCAAAACGTGTTTTTGCACCTGCAGCATGGAATGGTGTTGCAGTTGCGCAGAATTCTGTTTTGGTGGGGATTTGAAAATTTTCTGTACTGTGTACATGAGGTGGGGTAATAAGATGGCTATGCTGACAATTTGGTCACTGTTGTCCTATAAATGGAAGTACAGGGCCTGGAGGGCCCTGTGCTTCCACAGCTACATACATATATCATCTACAGAGGGATGGGAGCAGGCCCTGTGCTCCCACAGGCAAATAAGGATACGATTATGCTATCTCAAAAAGTAAGGAAATAAACTGCAAAAAACTGCATTAATGCTCTAGTTAGGGTTACAGTCACAAAAGTAGGGAAATGTGGTGTTAGGGTTTCCAAACTTAACACCCCACCTCCACGCTGCACACACCAACAGGTGTCGGGAGTGTGCCTTGGGGTCGTTGGCCCTAATGCTCACCACATTCTCCTATACTATACCCTTTTCAGCTTACTTATGGAATGGGGTGAGCATTAGGGCTGACGACCCCAAGGCACACCCCTGACGCCTGTTGGTGTGTGCAGCATGGGGGTGGGGTGTTAGGTTTGAAAACTCTTAACGCCGCATTTCCCTACTTCTGTGGCTATAACCCTAACTAGAGCATTTACGCAGTTTTTTGCAATTTATATAGGATATACACTGCAATCCTATGTTCAAATCATAACAGAATCACTTACTGTGTGACTTAGGATAAGTCACTCGGTTTTCATGTGCTTTAGTCTTCCCAGCTGTAGAATGGGAAAACAGCAGGATCAAACCCTTCATATGCGTGTGTGATATTACTGGAAGAATCAGACTGGGCCTCCATAGTCTCATCAAAAGAAAGTTACTCGTGACTTCAGAATGCATGAAAGTAGCTTTATTACTAATTATATTACATGTGACCCAGCTCATCCAATCAGAAGTCAGGGTTACAACCCGTTTACTCCTTAGCAAACTCAACACAGTCATTTTATCTTCAATAAAATGACTGCTTAGTGCTCAGAATAGTCATTCTGTTGTCAATAAAATGACAGAAGTAATAACATCACCTTTCTTGCATTCTAATTGGTCTATACTCACAGCAGCAAACAAATGAAGCCTAATAGTTATGGATGTGTAACCCCCCTGCAAATGGGGGTTCCCAAAAGACTTCCAGGAGCTTGCTTGAATGCTCCAAGCCTGAATGGTGTTTGGCGTTTAAGCCATTTATCAGTGAGTGTTTTTAGAACCTCTGGTACTGTCTCTTTAAGAGCTGTCTGCTTGCAGACATAATTAGTTTGTATGGGGGACTGTGTGTTTCTTTGATTGAGTACCACCGAACTGCTGCCAATTCCTCCATTTTGCAGTCACTAGGGTGCAAAGGAACCTATCTGAAAGATGTAACTGTTTGCCAGAAACCATTTAGAGTAATAATGAAATTACAGTTTGTCTAACCTCTTTCTTTGCAGTCAGAACAGTGTCTGCCTAGTTCCCCATTCTGGTTTTGAACTGCTGAACTGGACCAATCAGTGTAGGGTAAGCTAGCTCTAAAATGGTGCCTTGGACGAATCAGAACTTGGACTCATAATCTGAGCCAGACACAAGAGGATTGTATGGGCAGTGACTCTGGGAGATGTAGTTTAGACTTGGCGCCTTTTGGACCAACAGCAGCAGTCTATTGTGGTGACAGCCAATCCAGTCAAGAACTGGGAGGAACTCAAAGGAAGTGCCGGTTTTGTCTGTTGGAGTTTCAGTTTAGATCTGGCAGTGAAGGAAGAAACCCTGTGCTCCTTCAGTGCACAGTTTCAGTCAAAATCGTGTGTAAGGCCCAGAGTTCGGTCTGCAGCTTGTGTAACTGCTTGTTAGGACTGAATCCGTCCCGAAAAGAATCAGAGGATCTCTGAAGAGTAGAAACCAGGCTCACCCTGTAGAAGACTGGAGAAATTGTTGAATTGCACTCTGTCTGTCAGAACTGAATCTGCTGTGTGTTCTCCCGGTATTGTGCAGTAATTGCGATCGGGATAGAGAAGCAGCCTACCTGGTATAGTACTTTCTTTTTACCATATAAATGTGTGAAGAGTCTCGTGGAGCTCAAGAGTAGCCCTGCTGGCGTTGAAGGACCCTATCTTGTTTGGAGGTCGTAGTACTAATTCAGGGTCGCTCCCTGTTGAATTGCCACATTAAATCCAACTGGAATCACTGTACTGCTGACTGTTTAAACTAATTTTTCTTTTCACTGTGTGAAAAGAGGCTACCAGCTGCCATGGTTTGGACTAGCCACTAGGGCTTGGGTACCCAGGGACAGTAACTGGTGGGGATAGGCCTGTGCACAGAGCCATAGGTAGATAGTAAAGTGATAAGCTAATTAACCTGATTTCCCCCTGTCCTTGTTATATTCCCCCTAAATAAATCCGAGCTGCTTGTTTCTGCAAAGTTATACTGCCTGAGGTATTTGTCTATGTTAGAGTATTGTACTGTGATTGTTGCACTGTATCTTATTGTACAGGAGGTCCCAGTGCCTGAACCACCCCTGGGGGTAAGTGTATACTGTGAAGGTAATTCCGATATATTGTGTGGGCCACTAGTGGGAAGAAAGGGGGGTTGCAGTGTCCCAGAGGGCTGTGACCAAGTAAGTTTAACTATTGCAAACCCTGACCTCTGGGTGGAGGCACCCGCCATTGGATCCAGGCCCCTCAACCTGTTAGTGGCAAATCAGGCAGGGGTAGTAGCCCCTGGGATAACGCCATCTAGGGGTTACAGATATGCTAGCTGAGTTAGCATCCTCAGCAATACCAAGACTGCCCCATGAAAATAAAGTCCTTGGCCTCACTTACCAATCACATTTTTGCCTCATATAGTGACCCAACTAGCATATTATCATGTAAATAAAAGTTGGCAAAACGGTATAACCACAGGTTAGGTTACTAGTCTATCAGTCTCTACCCCCCCAACCACGGTTGGAATGAAGCATAAGGTATAGTGTAGATTAACTGACAGTCAGCCTATCCCAAGCAGTGTCTAACTGTTGTTTCATTTCTATAGATGAGTGGAATATTTTTACTTTTTCGTTGTGCTCAAAAGTGATCCTTAGTGCCAACTGGAAAAAAAATAGCTTCTTTGTTTCACTGTAAGAGAATGGTCATACTTCTAGACTGTGTTTGTGGCAAAAGTTGTTTAAGTAAAGGTGTTGGGTTGTATTATTGACTACTGACGACATTACTGGTGCAGGAGGTTGCCAGTAACAGTAGTACATTACAGTCAGATGACACCTGATGCAGTTGTTAGTCTAACTGGAGTGTGGAACAAGAGGGACTTTTTTTTTTTTTTTTTGAGTTAATACGCAGGTGACGCTGTAATGAGGCTGGATATGTAGGCATGTTGCACGTTAACTAAAGATTTTGAGGATGATGAAAACCAACCACACAGCTGCATTCTGTAGACCCTTTCTGTAATGGTTTTTGACCAATCAGATTCCTGAAAACCTGTGCCATCATGTTCCTACAAACACGTAAAACCACTAAAACCAAAACAGTTCCCCACTACATTTATAAACACGCCAGAAGACATAATCTGGCACTAGACATCAAAGAACATTGTAGAAGGCTAGAACGATGTTATTAAACATCATTCAAAATCTATTATCCAACCAACACCAAAGTCAATGTTGAAATTATCTCCTCACCCCCACATGCACAAATTCTTGATGTATGAAACTCACAAGATTTCTGTGGTCTACAAATAACCTTTTTTTTTTTTTTTTTTTACTTTATTAGCCACATTCTGCAGGATGGTAAATAACAGTCATAAAAGCTCAGACTTATTTTATAAATTTACTGAATACAGGCTTTCCGGGCAGGAAGAAACTTACTAGGGAAGTTGTATTCAATACAATCCTTTGTTTGTTTTGCTCTATTCTACTTCTTAAAACAGGAAACAATCAGATCCAACATATACTACACACACCCTCTATTCAATATAGTATGAGGTATACATTTCAGTTTTATACATAAACGTCAACAGTACAACTTGCCTTCCCACACTTCTACCAACAAATCCTTCCCCAAAGAGGTCTCATAAACCAGAATGAACACAAAAGCTAACAAGAACTTGGACAGAGGGGTAGAAACTGGAGATGTCACTGCAGTCCGTGTGAATAGAACTTTTGAACCTTTGACAATAATGACATCTTTGTGATCTGAAAGCAAAGGGAAAAATATCAGACAGCTGGTATCACATCACTAGTTGTTCTATAATGTGCCTGTGAGTGATTAGGTCTGGCATACCCTCGAGCTGCAATCACAGGAAGTAAATGCACCCAAAATGACACTAACTGAAACTGAACTGGACCAAGTAGACTGTAGCACTAGTATTTAAAACCTCACATCGCCCTTTCACCTTCTTTCATACAGTATTCTTCTGCTGTTGTCTATGAAGCCCCAAGGCAGGTTTCTCATGCTTTCTGGACTGTGGATATTGAGCAAAAAGGCAATAAAAGGATTCTGCACTAGAAAGTCGAAAGTCAGTTTAAAAAAAATTGTATTTGAATGTAAAAGTGCACAGAATAAACAGGGAAGGCAAAGATATATTATTAAACCTTAACTTCCAGAAAAGTTACTAAGCCACTTTTATGCAGTTCCCAGTCTTTTCAAATGGTAGGCAACAAAACTGTACAAATTGACCTGTTTATTTTCTGGGCATACTATTAAATAAAATATGATACAGAACAGTTAATGATGCATATGAAATTGTTACTGCAAACGAAATGATTACAGACATATTAACATTATACAGTCTGAAGCTCTACATTGACTTGCTTGTAACTGTCGTGGTTACTATAAAATTATTGTGTGTGTTGGTCTGGTGGCATGGTGTAGCACTACCACTGGCCACTTCAGTGATCTGGCTGTCAGCTGGGGGAGAGGATTTAGCATCCATCGGACTGTTCTACTCTACAAAGTGGGGAGTTTGTTCCTCCCGTAGTGCACCTAACACCTAGCAGAGGCTACTTGTCATGGCAGATGGGAGGCCATGAAGGGTGAGGCACATGGACAGACCCTCCCAGTCACTGCACATCAGTGTCCCTGGGGCAAGACAACAATGAAGGAAAAACATCCTGCCAGAGTGGGATGATACACAGCTGTCCCAGATGTATGGCATTACTGACTGAGTGTCTCACTGGATCCTGCTTCGAGAGGGGGTAGAGAACAGGTGTCCCTAACGCCACTACACAGAGTACATTATGTGAGCCAATAGGTAAGTCCCATAGATGGTGGGTGATTGGGCTGGGGAGGGCCATCCTGCTGGGCTGGCAGGAAAAGGAAGGAGATAAACATCAAGTGAAAAATATATATATACACACATTGTGTGTCCCCAGTTCAGACCCATTTTTCCTTATTCCCACTCACATAAGCAGGGGTCATGGCTAAAATTTCCTCCAGCTGGGAGGGCAAAGGAGAAGCTGACTTCATGGCCAATGCCACTCCTTGGTACACCAGCAGGGGGTGTGTGAATAACAGGCAGCCCGCACCCAATGTCGGGCACAGGACAGCACGGTCAAATTTAAAAAGAGGCCCTAAACTTTTTGGAAATAACTGGAGCTATACTGGAGTGTGTATAATAAGATAACAGGGACTCTGAGGGGTATCTTTTATGATAGAACAGACTCCTCTTGTAAGGTTTTGGAAGACAGACAACTTAGCTTCAGTTTGCTGTCCTCTCCTCCAAACCTCATGCTTGGAGTCTCTTATAGCGTAAGAGACACCCCATGGAGGCGCTATTAACTTATATTATAACCTCCCAGGTTGTGCCTAAAAATAACAGTTTCATGCCTAGTTCACTTACAGTACCTGGTTACCAAAAATGAAATAATTAAAACCTGTGGTTCCTGTTGGAGCACAGTAATGGGATTTAGTTCCTTTAAAATGTCCCCATTTTGGCACAAATAGGACAAAACGCACCCCTTGTTCCACTTGTGAAACACTGCACAGTCAGATGAACTGTTCAGCAGCAACTTCCAGAACCCGCTCCTCTACCACTGTGCAGATCATGGAAATCTTTGCTTCCAAAATTGTGACACCTCAGGAGGCAGACAGTGAGGCATGGCAAGGTGAAAAAAAATTCAAAGGAGGCTTGAGGAGAACTGAATCTGATAGCAGCAGCTGAAGAAGGCTCACCGTGCAGAAGTTACAGCTCTATCCTGGAAAAACAAATGACTCTTCACCACCAATGTACAACCTGCAACCCCTCCTCTAACCAATTCCAGCTAGAAGCTCCATCACAAGGAGTGAACAGTCCTCAGTGCTGCTAGACACAGAACAGCTGCCATCAGCTCTGTTGTAATCCACAGCTGAGCTTCCGGCTTATGCCACTGTGATGTTCCCCATGTATCGATGATATTCCTTGGTGAACAATCGTTGACCAAAATATGGAAGTGGCAAGTAAAGAAATTAGTGGCTAGTCTATCTGTCAAAAACGTTGCGTAGGAAGTCCTGTTTCTTAAATGTGCTTGCCTCCCACAGTGAGCTGTTAGATGTGATGTAAAATCTACCGAGTGATGGGCACAAGCATATCAATAACCTACCGGGTCAATATGTTGCATACAGAACCACGTATGGAATACCACATGGAACGTATAGCGAGGTGTACTAGCGTGACAGGGTACAACACTCCACTAGGCACATATGTTGTATGCAGTTTTGTACACTGTCGCGCATGGGTGGGGAGGAGGAGTGACGGGGAGGTCAAGACCTCTGTTGGGTAGGTGGTTCGCTGAACTGCCACTGTGGCTCAGTGGGATGAGCCGTAGCAGTGCAGAGTTGTTATGCGTCTGTGGACCGTGCTCGAATCCCAGTCCCAGCTTTTTGCGAAACTGCATTGTACGTTTTTTTTCCTTCTCCTGTGGCGGTGTTTCTCCGTCCCCATGTTGGGGGGGTTGCGGAGCAGCCTCTTGTATTAGGTGGGCTGGGGGGGCAAAGCCCACCACAGAAAACAAAGAAACCACTAGCCGCTTTAGCCAAAATGTGTTTCAGCAGTTTGTCTAAGCAGCAGCAATGTATCCACTGTATTTACAGTGCAGTACATTGCTGCAGTTATGTTGTACAACATAATGACCCCATGCCTATGAATACAGTATGCAAGAAAAAGCAGAAAGACCCTCAGTGCGGGTGCTGAAAATCAAGCAGACTCGAAAGACCATTAGGCCTATTCTGCTGACATTTTAGTATGTTAGTATACTGTATTTTACATTCCTGCATCCTTTTAAAAGGGAACAGTCAGCACAAAGGACACTGTCCTAATATGCACTTAGTGGGCAAAAACATTCAGGTTACGTACCACTGTTTGCTGTAGTACAGTAGATTATATCAGAGTCAGATTAATTTTGCTTAGTTGTAGGCTGACATCTTTTTTTACTATAAATCCCAGAATCCCCTGCAGCTGAAATCAGAGCAGTAGGCAGTAGTGGGAGATTTAATAGCTTGCAATGCATGTTAGGGCTTTTATAATCTCCGATTAAATGTTTTCCAGGACTGCTTTTCTCCAAAGGAGAAGTACAGACTTCTGTGACTGTACACAGCCTATGGAAGACAGTGGGACCAGCAAACAAAAGATCAGAGCTTATTAAGCTCCAGCATGCACTGCAGGCTACTGAATCTTCTCACTGCTGCCTACTGCCCTGATGCCATCTGAAGGGGACTCTGAGATTTGTAGTAACAGAAGATGTCAGCCTACAACTAAGCAAAATTAGTCCGATACAAGCTACTATACAAAAGTAAAACAGTAAGTAAACCAAAATGTTTTCGTACACAAAGTGCACCTTGGGACTTGCCCCTGGTGGTGACTGTACCACTTTAATAAATTTGCCATGCACCAATTTTTTCGTAATGTTGCATTTTTAGTGCTGTCATCACAAAAGCTTAACTAATAAAAAGAAATAACCCTGCTGAAAGAATACAGTAGATTGTGTAGCTCAATAGATCAGTTGTGTATCACAAACCAAATCTTGTTTTTGAATTACCAAAGCTTTAGGTTTGCCTCTGATTGAAAGTGATTTGCTTAATTAGTGCCTGCCTTTGTTAGCCAAATTAGCTATTTCAAGAGAAAAAAAATAATCCAACAGCAAATGCATGTGTGTGTAAGTGGTTGTTGGATTTCTGGTTACTCTAAAAACTAGTTGTTTTTCGAGTTTTAAGTTTCTTGACTGTAAAACACGGTATGTTAAGGTTATTTATTTTTCTTAATTTGTTTGTTCATTTTGCTCTTCTGCCTTACCCCTGGTTTATTAATGTTTTTGCCTGTATCAAACATGATGTACCATTCTTACTGTTTTCTGCTGCTCGGTGATTTGTTGTTTCTCTCCTTGACATTATGGATCTGATATTCAGTAAAACGCAAAGTGAAGCACAAAAGTTTGCGCTGTGATTTTCAACTGCCCAGGTGTCTGAGGATGCTATATGCAATCAGACAGTGCACTGGCACTATCTAACTGAATATTAGGTCATGTCGGTGCAGCATGAAGTGAAGTATCACTGCCTGAACACGGATCCTGAAGTGTACCACAAGAGTGGATAGTGCCAGAGAGCTATCTGCAATATTCAAAGGGCCCCATGCAAATGAGCCCACTGGGCATGCAAGGCACTAAGGGGCCAAATGCATGCCCATTTGCAAAGGTAGCAGAGGCAGGTAGCACAGTGCTGCCCCCCCCCCAGTCCAAGACTTCTGTAGCTATCCCTGGTGCTAGTGGTGCCCCCGTCCTCTGATCGTCAGCCTGTATTGCACCTTAATTGTCCCTGGTGCTAGCAGGTCCCCCCGATCACCAGCCCATACTGTACCTTAACTGTCCCTGGTACTAGTGGTTCCCCCATTCCTCCGACTGCCAGCTTGTACTGTACCTGAACTGTCTCTGGTGCTAGTGGTCCCCCTCCCTCTGATCGCCAGCCTGTATTGTACCTTAACTGTCCTTGGTGCTAGTGGTCCCCCTCCCTCTGATCGCCAGCCTGCATTGTACCTTAACTGTCCCTGGTGCTAGTGGTTCCCTTCCCTCCGATTGCCAGCCTGTACTGTACCCTAACTATCACTGGTGATGGTGGCCCTTTCCTTCCCTCCAGTTGCCAGCCTGTAATGTTACAAACAAATCCCTGGTGCTAGTGGCCCACCCCCACTCCAATCACCAGCCCATAATGTGACAAATTCCTGGCGCTAGTGGCCCCCCTCTCCCCAATCACCAGCCCGTAATGTGACAAATCCCTGGGGCTAGTGGTCCCCCCCTTCCAATCGTCAGCCCATAATGTGACAAATAAATCCCTCATCAGGGTATGAAATTCGTGAAAAAAAGTACACGCCCACTTGGGCATGTAAGAAGAAAAGGTACATGCCCAACAAACTATTTACATTCCGCCCCTTAGCTTACATAGTTTTAGATGTCATCTTCACTGGACCAAGCACTTTCATTTTCATCACCACCACCACTAGGGCTGGCAGAAGCAGCATGCACTGACAGTGTTCTGGAGCCATAAGCTTTGGTAGTGGGCCTTCTTTTGCCATTTTTCCACCACAGTGATATGGCACCTTCAGGGTTATAGTCACTAAGCTGGGGTCCATTCAGAGATATAAACATTAGGTCATGTAGGGTGTCTGGGCGTAATCCAACCCTCCAGTCATTTTTTATTCTTCCCATCAGACAGAAGCCTCGTTCTGCAGCAGCAGTGTGAACAGGAATCAGGAGAATGATTCTGACAATGGCCAGCACATTTCGAAATTGTTGATCCAGCACATCCGCAAGAGTCACTTTCTGCCACAACTTCAGAGACTTACAACTTTCAACAGGCAGCAAGTGGAGTACGTGCTTTTATAAGTCTAGCCACTACAGCAGTACCAAAGTAACATCAACTCCACACGACTCTAGGACCACTTTATAGTGATCAACAATTACTTGAATTGCTTGATCTCCATATGTTTGAAGTGCCTCTGTGGATGTTGGCCAGGACTGAAAATTTTAAAGCTCTTACAGCTAGTAGCACTTTATTGGTCGTGAAGGACTGAAAGTGAGAATCAATGTGCTGTGACGTTTTCTGAAGATTTTTTTTGATCTCTGAAATTGTGGCTTCTACAATGTCTGAAGGAGAGCCTGATCTGTGCCTGCTAGTTTCGTTAGTTAAGTCAACACTGTTGTACTGAGTTAGGTTCCCATTTACAGATGTAAGTGTTATGCAGTGAAGAGTTTCTTGATTCGAGAGACCATTTAGTTTTTGAATTGTGCTTTCTGCTCTGCTGTGAACTTTTTTAACAGTGGCATCCTCTTGCTGAAAGCACAGACTAAGAGCAGATAAGTAACCAAAAAACACTTTCAGAAAGTTCATGTATATAACACATTTTAAAGTCTTAAGCACTTTAAGTATTCCTAGTGCTTTTTGGCCATGATCCTGCGTGTTTGTCAGTGACATGTTCGAGGTGAGGCACTAATGCAGCCCAGCTCCTTTCAAGGGCAGGAATGGCACATTCTCTGTGTGCAAGCCACCTAGTGCCACCAGTGTTAACTGGTTTGACCACAGTAATACTTAAAAGGGATCCTGTTTCCTGTAGGCCTTTCCAACTTTTTGGTGATCTGCGGTAAAACGAGTAAATGTTCAGCAGAAGTTGTTCTAATGACTTGTAAAAGGGACAGTCTCTGAACAAATCCTTTACAGCAAGCTCTAAACGATGTGCACAGCAGTGTATGTCAGTGAGGTGTGGGCACTGGAAATCTTGCTTTATTCGACTAAGGACACCTGAAGTGCTCCTCAACATTACAGCAGCACCATCAGATGCTGCACTTATCAGCTTATGTTTCCAACCACCATCCTTTAAACCACCTTCACCCTCTAAAGCATTAATCACAGCATTTAAAATGCTTTCTGAATTAGGGACACTGACTGGTTTCAGTGCAAGAAATCTTGTTACAGGTAGGCCATTTTCAAAAACACATACATAAATGCCCTCCTCCTCAGTCACACTTTTATCTGTGCAGGAACCATCAAGAAAAGAAAAGTAGTCATTGTCTTGTAGTAGACTAGCAGTAGTGCTTTGAATATCTTGGGCAATATAGTGAATGAAGACACGGCACTGCTCGTCACTACTGTAACTGTGACTCATAGCATCATCCCCATGATTTCTTCTTTGTAAATCTATCAACCCAGGAAAATCCCTAAAAGGCCTTTCGGTCCTAGCAACGTAATATGCAGTACAGAACAATTTACAAATTTGATCCATTTCTTTTTGTTCCATAAATTGTATGGATTTCTCTATTGGTCTTTCTCCAACTTTTGTTTTATTTGCAATGTATGCCATCTCAGCATTTTATGTGCTATGGACACTTCATGTGCTGAGACAATCTGTACTCTAAAAGTACTGCATCCAGTTCTGAAATTATTTTTGCTTTGGCTTTTATCATAACTCTGACACCATGTACAGAACATGGCACATTTATCTGGGTCATACGTAAGCCACTTCCTGCCCTTTTTCCAGGATTCCTGAAATTTTCTAACTTTCGGGGCCTTAACTTGGCTTTCAGTACAAGCAGCAGCACTTGAGAAAACTTCAGTGGTCACAACAGTTTAACGGTCTGGGCAAGGAGATGGTGGGGTTATAGCTGTGCCTGCAGTAGTAATAGTACTTGGTGTTAGGGAATCCGAGTCAGCTCCCGCAGTCTCATCAAAACGCTTTCTCTTAAATCCAAATTTAAAAAGACTCATGGTGTCTGCCTGGCTGTTCAGAGTTTAACTTGTGAATACTGATTTTAAGAATTTTTTATTTGTGTTACTCAGTATTAATAAATGCAACAAGGAAAAAAGTGTGTCTTGTCTTTTTTTTTCATAATAAACGTAACACAAGAAAACCTGACTGTGTGTTGTCTGATTATTTGTTAAACAGTTATTCAGATTTTAGATAGTTCACAGTGTACTGTAGCCTGTAAAAAGCTAGAGATTTTGTATAATAGTATACAGATTTTAGATAGTCCACTCCACAGACAGTGTAGTCTGTAAAAAGCTAGAGATTTTTTATAACAGTATTCAGATTTTAGAGAGTCCAAAAACCACTGCGTAGAGCCTGTGAAACACTTAGCAGATTTTTTTATAACTGTATACAGATTTTAGATAGTCCAACAAAAGTTTTTTTTTAATAACAGTATTTAGATTTGAGATAGTCAACTCCACCTAAAGTAGCTTTATTAGCTAGTGGAATAATAGTAGATCCCCCTAAGTTTTAGGTGTTCCAAGTTCATGTAGCTTTTACAAAAGCTTTTAGAACTTTAAACAATTACTTTTAATTAGATTTTCTTAGTCTGCAGGATAGTTTTTTTTTGTTTTTTAACAGATCCCTTTGTATTTAGAGTTTAGGCAATCCACCACAGATTATTTTAGGTGGTCCAAGTAGCTTTTAAAACAGCTTTTAGAATCCAACAGTTCCTTAAAATTAGATGTTATGCAATACACAGCATACTAGCTTGTTAAGAGATTCTTTTAACACATCCAATAAGTATGTAAAACTATAATGAGCTTTTTTCATATGGTTTAGTTAGTTAGAGGTTTTTTCTTTGTCTCAATTCAGTTCCCTTCCCAGCCAGTAACTGTGTGAATGCAGACACACTAAGACACTAGTGATGATGAGTTGACTACTGACCTGCTGCTAGTCCTCACACAGTATTTAGTATCTAGCCCTCTTTTTTTAATCGGTACTTCAAGCAGTGAACTGTCTGTCAGTATCAGTATAGGCTGCTGATCTTTATTTTTTAGTTAGTCTGCAACTTAGCAAGTTTAGCTGACAGCAACTGTGGCTAGAAAAAAAACGTGCTGCAGAGATCACAGAATAGGTCCTCTTCCTCTCTGCTGCAGTTGGTTGGTTTTTTTTCTGCCATCTGCCTCTCCTGCTTTACATTTTTAACAGTGCTGTGCCAAACATAGAGAATTAATATCAGCCACTAACTGGATGGCTTTATCTAATTTGAATAGCTGGGTTGGTATTTATAAACTCCCTACAGGTTAAACTCAGTCTGCAATGCTTCCCAACAAGTCTGTGTCACCCACACCCCCACCCCAGTAACATAGTATCATTCAGTGTGTTGCTTTCTGCTGTTGCTGAAAATTGAGCACTGTCTGCAGGCTTTAAAAAGTCCTGTCCTTGACTTTACTGCTTCTATTCTTTTGTCTCCCTCTCTTATCCTCCACTATTAAATTTATGATCTTCTATGATTCCTGATTTCCTCCGAGTCCTTACAGACACTTTCACGGTCTGACGCTCACCCTCTGCCTCCTCTCCCACTCCCAAGTCCCTGCCTATAAATGCTCCACGCCTCCACTTCTCTGATTTTGCAAAAGAGAGCTCTTAAAAGAGCTTTTGGGTCTTTTTTTTTTTTTAATACAAATACAAGTTAGAGCAGCACACTCGCAGTCTACAGCTACTGCACGGACCTCTGTCTCCCAAATCGTTGACAGAATGACGCACTGAGCTGCGTTCTAGCGTAACGGCGAGTTAAGAGGTGGGTGAACTCCCAACACAGTCACACCAATTGGTTCCCGACTTCTTGCCTCGTGCAGTGAGCAACTGACGCGATGGACCTAGGCAGGCGGCTGACTGATGACTGTGCCAGTCAAATTAGGGGCGTTTCATTACTGTACTGTCAGCTGACAGTTACAATGGCACACTCGTGATCGGCACCTTCGCTCCTCCAAAGGCTCCCCCCCCACCCTTCTGAAAAAAAAAAAAAACACTAAGACAGAAAAAAAAAAACAGAGCTCTGCACCACAAATACCTTAGGTGCCCCAGTGGGCAGGCACAAAACAGCAGTAGGTGTCCAGAGGTAAAAGTGCCTGCCCTGGGGCACCTAAAGTATAGGAATTTCGCACCCTTGATAGTGGTCCCCCATCTGACTGCCAGCCCGTAATGTGAAATAAATCCCTGGCACTAGTGACCCCACCTCCCAAGTGCCAGCCCATAATGTGATGTGACAAATAAATCCCTGGTGCTAGTGGTCTCCCTCCCCCCTTCCAATTGCCAGCCCATAGTACAAACTACAACCTTCCCTGGTGGCCAATGGTCCTCTCCGGTACGATCTACAGTACCGCTGCTCACAATTTCCAAATCCCTAGTGTCTAGTGGCCCCCTCCCACTGTGACATTAAGTACCCACCCCCCCCAGTCACCTTACCAGTATCCTCACTGCCTTGGGTGCATCACGACGTAATGCTGCCTTCCTCACACCTTCTAGGCCAGCAGCTGTATGTCCAGGTTGGGAGCATGCCTCTCATTTGTGGACAGGGCACATCACTGTGTCCAATAAATGAGGGTGCATTCCTGCCTGGACATATGGCATCCAGTTGAGGAGGTGTGGCGAGGGTCATGAGGTCACTGTGTGCACCCACGGCACCAAGGACAACTGCAAGGTGACTGGGGTGCCTCGGTGCTGCAGTGTGGGGGCACTAGATGCCAGGGATTTGAATTTCTGAGCAGCAGTACCATAGATCGGTACTGGGTGAACCACTGGCTGGGAGGGAGGGCTGCAGGTTGTACTATGGGCTGGCAATCACGTGGGGGACCACTTAGTACCACAGATTTATTTGTCATATTATAATACATCTAAGGGGGGAGACCACTAACACCCATGATTTATTTCCTACATTATGGGCTGGCAAACGGGGAACCACTAGCACCAGGGATTTGTCATATTACGGGCTGGTGATCGGAGGGGTGGGGACCATTAACACCATGGATTTGTCACATTATGGGCTAGCGATCAATGGGGAGGAACCATTAGCACCAGGGATTTGTCACATTATGGGCTGGTGATCGGGGGAGGGAGACCACTAACACCAGGATTTATTTGTCACATTACAGGCTGGCAATTGGGGGGAGACCACTAGCAACAGGGATTTATTTGTCACATTACGTACTGGCAATGGGGTGGGATCACTAGCACCAGGGATTCATCACAATATGGGCTGGCGATGGAGAGACACAACAAACACCAGGGATTTATTTGTCACATTACGGGCTGGTGATGGGGGGGGAGGGTGACCATTAGCACCATCTTTTTTTTTGTAAATTACAGGCTGCCGATGGTGGGGAGAGGGGGGCTCCACGGACCACAGGGACGAATCTGCTCCCCCACCGGTTAGCTGCAGTGCCTCTGGCAGTCACCAGGGTTGTGCGGACTAAGAGAAGGTTTTGTTTGGTGGTATATGTGCAGGGGAAAAGGACTGCGTGAAACCGTTTTGCATAGCACAAATCTGAATATTGGCTTGCACCAATATTCTTGTCCCCGCACCGCCACTTGCATACCTACCCCCATTTTTGGTTTGCACAGGCACTAAACCTGTTTGCCAGCGCAACTAAGCCTTTTAAATACTGGGCTCCAGTGCAAAACCTGGTTTGCGCAGGCAAACCCTGAATAGCACCCCACGCAAACTTTTGAATATCGAGCCCTATTTCTCATATCCACTTTGTTTAATTATTTCACTGTATTTGTTTGTAAACCCTGCTGTTTTGTCTTGTCCTCATTATCTTGTAATCTCCTGGGACGTGCCTGAAAATAGGCAATTGCCTACTGCATCCACCTGTTCAACAAAAACTAAATAAACACATAAACAAATTTAAGATCTAGTGCTGTCCACAACTAAATTAGTGTGATGGCTGGAAATAATGATATTAGGCCCGATTTTCAAAGGTTGACACTGGGCTTACGTCAAGCCCTACATCAACGCCGATGTTTGGCGCAACTACGCCAAACCCCTTTGACATGACTGTGCCCAATTTTAGTACATTGGGTGCAGTTGTGACACTTTCCACAATTTATGGCAGCTTGTGCCAAGTATTTGGTGCAAGCCTTGTAAAAAGGGTAATACAAAGAAACAGAAGCTGTCAGAAAAAAGGACCTTCTGGCTCACCCAGTCTGCCCTACAGGTCCCCAAATGGCACAAAGTTTGACCGGGGGGAGCTGGTCTAACTTGCAGCATTTGGTGTACCCAACTCAGAATTACGATCAGCGCCAAAGCAATGCCACAATCCCCCTGCGCCATATATTCGGCGCACCAGGGACTTGCAGCATCCGCATCACTTTGTAAAATCGGGTCCATTGTCTCCCATAAAACCATCTTGCCATCTATACGATGTAAATTTTTCAAATGGATAAAGAGCTGTGGCACATAACGTTTATATGGGATACACAACGGTCTGACTCAGAATATGCCATTTATCTTCATGAGTTAGGAGGCAGGACCATTATTCATGAGTGAGCTACTGAAGTCCTGCCCTCAAAAGTGATGATTAATGTCATATTCTGAGTAAGGCCATTGTGTGTCTCAGTTATATAACATATTTTAAATGGTAGCACTTCAGATAAGTTCTTTTAATGAAGATTGAACTGTTTCTGTTTGTTTGCACTGATCTGTTGTGAGTGCAGCAGAGGCCACTGTGATGTTATCAGGCACTGTTCAAGGCGCTCTCTCATTGGATAAGAGCTCCTTTGTGACCAACCTAAAGTGGAAATATATGCTGATGGCTCACTTAACACTATAATACATAATTTTTTTTCATTTGGAATGCATAAGTGGCTAAAATAAATCATCTGTCTATAAGGCTCGACTCTCACCTACATTGCTTAAGAGAATTTATTAGCCAGGAGCCAGTGAAAGTTCCTGCAAGTCTGTTTGGGGAAGGGGAAGGTGCAGCATTGAGACTCTGCGTGAGAGTGTAATGGGAGTAAGTGTATAAACATATGTGCATGACAGGAAGAACGTGGTGTAAGACGAAGCCAGAGAACACTTCTGGTATGCACACTTCAGATCCCTTATGTCTCCTAAAAATGGAAGGCCCGAGGACAAATGTTCCCTAGTTATACTTAAGTTATACTTTTTCAGCATGAACCTTGCAATCATTTTGCTTGCACACGTCAGTTCAGTTCCTACAGTGGGAGTAATAAATTCTTAATGACTTGCAACTGGCTCCTATCCCCCCCCCCCCCAGCAAGAACCTGGCTCCTTCATTTATTTTACTTATCCCAATGCAGCAGTGGGATAAAATTCCAAAGTGTGCAGTGTTACTAAAAGGAAGACAGTATTCTGAAATACAGTATAATTTAAAAATTTGTGACCCTAAGCAGCAAAAGTCTGCCAATTAGCTGACTCTGTTGATAATAATATGTCAGTATGGCTTAGTTACTCCCACTCTCCTTTCTTGACCAGAAGGTCAGAGATCCATGTCCAGGACTAGGACTTGGACTCTTAAACCCAGAACTAACATTTAGATGCAGTGATAAGGGGGTGCTGCACTGCTGAAGGAACCATCTTTTAGACAATATGCTAAACTGAGGCCCTTTGTGCTGTTTACAGTAATCATCCAGCTGAGAGTCATAAAACGCATAACGTTACTTGAAAAGAGTAAAGGGATGACCCACAGTGTCCCAAACAACATTACCTCTCTCAAAATACAAGTATTAGTGCATTTGTCAACATCTGTAGGTGGGATGTCGCTGGTGCATAATGAGTATCAAAAACAAAAACATTGAATTTGTCAGCAGAAAAGGACCACTTGGCCCAGCAAGTCTGCCCAGATATTCCCTGCCTCTCCTCATATGGTTTTTTATGCAACTGTGCACCATTTTAGCTGCCTTCCTCTGAACTGCCTCCACCCTTTCTATGTCCTTTCTGAGGTGAGGCCTCCAAAACTGTACATAGTACTCTATTATAAAATGGGGTTCTGGTCAGTTCTGGCTCCTCACTGGTCAGGACCCCATCACAAGACACTGCATTAACCTAGCATATACCCTTGCTCAGAAGATATGACGGGGTGGATTAATCGAGAGCACAACCCCTCAGGGTCAAAAAGGTCAATATGCTAACTGCACAGCCACAGGGCGAAAAAGGTCACAATGTAAATCAAACCAGCAACATCAAAAAGAAATCATGCAAAAGAAAAACACAACATCCACTTCCCAACCCCCTCAGCAACACTGCTCAAGAAACCACAAACTGTAAAGGAAATCTCTCCAACAACTTTAAAGTAATTTTCAAAGTGTTAGACATGGCTTACTTGATGTGGTAGCTTAGGTAAACCAAAGTCGTTCTCCATAAATTTTATAATTTCCGTTCTTTGTGGAAATAGAAGGGATCGCATTTTGGCCCCGCCGAGGTAGCTGGTCGATCCCTTCTACTTCCTGGTTGCCTGATCCGCTTCCACGCTCAGACACGTAGTGATATGTGCCCAGGGACAACACGGGTGGCACAATCCATTAAAGTCTATCAACAGCAGTTTTAAGAACAATTTTAACTACAACAATGGCCATTTGCAGATTAATCAAGGGCACCCGTCAACTAACAAGGGCGAGTTTATTGACTGGGAAATGGAAGGGAATGGCTGGCTAGCTCAGTGGGGCCAAAATATGATCCATTCCACTTCCACAATGGTAATACAGAAAATTATAACATTTATGGAGAAAGAGTTTTGCTAACGTAAGCTACCGCACCAAGTAAGCCATATCTAAATTTTAAATACTTGATAAATCACTGTAAAAAAGCATATTTCCTACTCAAACATCCAAAACCAAAAAGCAAGCAAAACTTCTACAAATATCGCTCTAAAAGCTAATAAAATATTCACTTGCCTGTCTGGAATGCAGAAACACTGGATGGCTTTAAGACCCTGCCTGAATCTTATCATGAACTGTACTGCACCTGAGTTAGGTCACATGACTTCTAATCAACAGTCTAGGCTTCCAGGTCTGACTCAGATCAGATGGAAAGTACAGCCCAAGCTTCGATCTCAGCCTCACAGATCACATGAGACATGCAGAAAGATAAACTATAAGCATGCAACTATAAATCCCTGCAGTGTAACCACTGCCCACACCCAACCAGTGTGGTTTATCAGCTGCAAACTCTTCCCTACCACATATCTAATTTATGTTAATGCACTGAAGCCAACCATTTAAACATACAGCACCAAATTAAAGCACTACCACACTGCTAAGAAAACTAAGATTACTAAATATTTTATAAAGTGGAATAAGGCAATTCCATCACGGGGATTATGCAACGTTAATGTACCTTGTAGTAGTCGAAGTCCCTCACTCTACAGGCTTGGGACTTCAACTACCACTCAGTACATTAATAGAACATTATCCCTCCTCCGCCATGCCTTATTCCTTACTTAATGGTTGCTGCATACTTCACAGTAACATAGTAGTTGACGGCAGAAAACGACCACTAGGCCCACACAGTCTGCCCATATTCCCTGCCTGTGTCAGTGGCTGCTGACCCTAAATGACGGCTATTCCAAGCATCCACCACTCTTCCCATGAAGAACTTCCTCACATTTCCCCTTAACCTGCCCCCCTCAAATCTCATACTGTGCCTCCTTGTCCTGGTACAACTCCTGTACTGAAAGATGCTACCCACCTGCACTTTGTTTAAGCCTTTAAGATGCTTGAAGGTCTCTATCACATCCCCCCATTCCCTCCTCTTTTCCAGTGTATACATATTAAGGTCTTTTAATCTGTCCTCATATGATTTATGTTCCAAACCCTGCACCATTTTGGTTGCCCTTCTCTGGACTACCTTCACCCTGTCAATGTCCTTGCGAAGGTGCGGCCTCCAAAACTGAACTGTGTACTCTAGATGTGGCCTGATCAGTGTTTTGTACAACTGCATCACCACCTCCCTTCTTCTGCTAGTAATGCTCCTTCCTGTGCATGACAACATCCCGCTGGCCCTCCCAACAGCCTTCTTACAATGTTTGGCCACCTTTTTTTTTTCCAATTTTATTTTCGGCTCTACAGCCCCAGGGCATCCTTCTGGGGTACCCGCTCAACTCTGCCTCTACTCCCCGGTCTGAAACCCCCCTCGCTCTGGCCTCCCCACAGCAAGTCCAACCCTCAGATCACACCCGGGGGAGGGCCTGCCTACCCTTGGTGGCTCTTTCTGAAATTAGAGGGACTTACCGCAGGGCCGGGTCAGGTGTGGGAGGTACCAGAGCAGGCGGGCCCGACACTTCGGGATGTGGGCAGGTCTCAGGGGTCCCCACCGTTTTCACACCAGCTGCAGGGGATTTTCTTGTTTAGTTTCCTCTGCAGAGCGTGGTTGTGCAGTGACATCTAGGGTACGCACATGCCAATGTCCACCGGAGCGTCGCCCCCCTCGACCGTAGTGCCACAAATTCTGGCTAACCCCCCGACCCACCATCAGGGGCTGCTCAGGAACGGCGCAACCCCAGGAACCTCCCCGGGAAGGGAGAGCAGTCCTCCAGACGCTCAATCTCTTTACTCCTCTGATGACCCCAGATGGCCTCGGCTTGTTCCTGAACCCAGGTCCCCAGTGTGGCGTTCAGCACCTCAACCCTCAGCACCACCGGGCTAGCCCACTGTTTTGCCACCTTAAAGAGCTAGTGTACTGCCTAAAACTAATATTAGATTTTAAAAGCAGCCAACCATTTCCTTTTATATCTGAAGTACTTTTTCATTTCCCTTTGTTTAATTAGAAGATTGTTTACCTGATGTTAGTAGGTGGGATTTGTGGAACAGCTCTTAGCCTGGCAGCTGACCTATTTAGCTCTACAGCCCCCTCTACATCATCAGCACTGTGACCTCACTGACTGTGACATCACTGCTGCTTAGGAACAGCAATTCAGTGACTGCCAGGTCATCCACCTGTGATGTCACTGTCAATGAGATCACAATGCTGATGATGTCAATGGCTAGATATGTCAGCTGCCAGGCTAAGAGCTGTCCACACATCCAGCACAATATTATCTCATGGAAGACTTTCTGATGAGCAAAAGGAAAAAGAAAAATACTTCAGAAATAAAAAGTTACAACTGACCACTTCTTAAAAAGTTTATTATTTTTTTGTCTGCTTGTTTTGGCTCCACTAGCTCTTTAAAGTCATCTGAGATGCTAGTCCCCAAATCCCTCTCCTCCCTGGTTACTGTCAGTAATTCCCCCCATACTGTAGCTCTCTACCATGTTTCTTCACCCCAGATGCAGGAATTTGCACTTCTTTGCATTAAATTTTAGTTGCCACACTTGTGACAATTTTTCCAGTTCTACCAGATCTCTACTCATTCTTTCTACCCCTCCTGGCGCGTCTACTCTATTGCAGATCTTGGTGTCTTCCACAAATAGGCAAACCTTCCCCTCCAGCCCTTCCGCAAAGTCACTGATGAAGACATTAAAAAGGACTGGCCACAGGACGGACCCCTGAGGCACCCCAACGGTCACCATTCTTTCCTCAGACTTAATCCCATTTACTACCACCCTCTGCTTCCTGTCCCTCAACCAGTTTCTAACCCAGTCTTTCAACCTGTGTCCCACTCCCAGGCTGCCTAGCTTGTTCATCAGTCTTCTGTGGGGTACAGTGTCGAAGGCATTGCTAAAATCGAGGTAGGTGATATCCGCCACCCCTCCCTGATCCATCTCCTTCATTACCCAGTCAAAAAAGTCAATCAGATTAGTTTGACGTGATTTTCCTGCTGTGAATCCATGCTGCCATGGATCCCGAGCTCCCATCTCCCATGGTTATCAAGTGTTCCACAGTCCTTTCCTTAAGCAGCACCTCCACAATCTTGCCCACTGCTGAGATGAGGCTGACCAGCCTGTAGTTCCCTGCTTCCTCCTTACTACCACTTTTGTGGACAGGGACTACATACTGCACATTAGAGGCCAGATTTTTCATTCTGGCACCAAGGCTATGAATTCTGATTCAAGCACCAACTCCATTAGAGCCAGTGTTCTCCATTCATTATAACTCAGCAGCAGATCACTGCACAATATTGTGAAGGCACTGCTCTTTGAAGTGTGTTGTCACACTACTGCCACCCATTTCTGGGTTTCAGAAAATTGGGAAAATTTCAGCTGAGCAGCTCAGCTGACTTCTGGATCATCACTCGATCACCACCTCTGGTTTCCTACCACTTTATTTGGGGAGGCACTGCAGAACACTGAAAGCAAAGGTTCTGCAAGCAAAGGTTTGTGGCGGAATGTTGACTGATTTTACATTTTTGCCAGTCTGTGGTAGTTACCGCTACTTTACAAATGTGAAAGACAAAGGAGATGCCCAGCAAGTGTCCATCTTTGTCAGAAGTGGCCCATTCACATGTACTGGTGGGGAGGTGATGCATCACTAGACAAAAAAATGCTGGTTGCACAGAGATGGAAAATCTGATAGAGCAGAAGCATTCAAGGAACTCTAGCCCCATCTAACTTACTACTTTGTAAATGCTAAACGCAACAGGATATATTAGCATGGCCAAGCAAAACAGAGGATGATTCTTCTGATCCTCTGGTGTCTGGGAACAACTTCTGAAAGTGCAAGACTATAGTTTCTTTGAAAAGAAAATCAGTGTTATGTGGGGGCATAAAACAGTAATTCAGTAAGACAGCAGATGGGAAAATGTCTCTATGAACTGGGATACCAAGACAAGTGCTGTCCAGTGGGGAGGCTGTGAACTGAGCATTTAACAAATTATATAGTAACTCAAGTTTTAAGTAACTTGTATTTATTGCCACAATGATGGCTATTGTATCTAATTACAGTACTTGCAATTATTTAACAAAGTCATAAAGACATACATTTAATTAGCAGAATTTCTGGGTTTTAAGGGGCATAATTCCTAAGACATCCATGTGATGCCCTACTTATCAAATGTCACAGTATCTAAAATGACTTTCAGCCTGTCGACTAAACTAGTCCATAAATAATGTGCAACTACAGGGACCATCAGTTGTTTAAGATAAGAATCACAACACAGTAAGGCAGTATAAACAGTATTTTCTACAATGTAAATCTTAGAAGGTCAAATAGTGGTTACCTATAAACTAGTATCTGAACATTACCACATCGGAATGTAAACTTCGGTACTACAACTTTAAATCCGAAGTCACCTGCAGAGTGTACTTGAATATTTACTGATAACTAAAAAGCATGGGCATGGTTTACTTTTAGTTAAATGTTTATCAGCTAAAATGGTCTCAACAACATCAAAAGAACTTCTGACCTGTAACGAACAATTCTCTCCCCTTTTTGATTCCTCCAAACTTTCATTATTATTCTTACTTGTGTTCAGGAGTGAGAAGGCTGACAATGGGGCCAGTTTTCACAGACTAGATAAGAACTCTTTCATGCTTGGAGAGATCAGTGAAGACTGATAGGTTTGGATTAACTTATTGTTATGCCTATCACACGAGTTAAAATACACATCTAGCTGATAGCAAGGTAGTGAAGCATGACTCTGTGTGTGTGCAGTGTATTACACTTGATATCATGGCCTGTCAATGACTGACTGCACATTATTCCCCTGTAACCGCAAAGCAACAACAGTGTCAGAACTGCTCTAATCATTGTGGATGACTCTTTTAGCTAATCATGCCTAGTCAATTAGTAAAGCAGCAGTGCAAAGACAATGTTACCCTTACCTTTCTGGCATCTTTAAAGTCTCAACCCCCCACCATACTTTAGATTCGGTTTAAATATATCTTCCTTAATTCAAGGCCTCCTAAAATACATTTTAGCATGATAGCAGCCTAGCTACACACCTGGCCCAAATCTGAAATAGGTGCTCTGCAAGGAAATGCAGATAAATCACAAAGAAGCATGCTTACCTTATCTATTGCAAATGCAGAAGCAAATGGTTTGATACCTTTTATGGACCAACTTAGATGTTACAAAAAGAACGAAGTGCCTAAGCTTTCGGACCAACCGAGGAAGGACTTGGTTGGTCCAAAAGCTTAGGCACTTTGTTCTTTTTGTAACATCTAAATTGGTGCAATAAAAGGTATCAAACCATTTGTTTCTGGATCTGTTCTTACAAGGATCAATACGGCAACTAAACTAAATCTGTTCGTCTTATATACTGCAAAGCACTTACTCCCTGGTCAAGACAGCACATCAGAACCAGATACATAGTAACACAGTGCTTTAAGGCTGAAAGAGTCTCTGTCCCCCCAAAACCCCTACTTTATTAGCAGGAATAAATAAATATGTTTTGCAAACGTACCAATTTAGACAGAGTTCCCTATCCACTGTACTACCCCAGGCACCCCTGGTTTCCCTTGTAAGCAGACATTTGTCCACGCTTACCTTGAAGGCTTGTGTTGTCTTCCCATCCACTGTCTCCACTGGTAGGCTGTGTCACAGATTCACCACCCTCTCAAAGTAGAAGTGCTTCCTAGAAAACACTCAGTAAAGGATTGTTTCTTGTGTTATTGGTCCTTGTACAAAAAGATGAACAAAGAGGATGATTTGATACCTTTTATTAATTATTAGTTACCTAAATTGTATTAATTTATTAATTGCTGGTCCAATAAAAGGTATCAAGACACCTACTGTGTTTATCATGAAAAACACCTTGTCATTTTTTTATATTGGTACAGAGGGACTAAAATTTAGAAGTGCCATTTCTTACATAGCGTTCTGCACAAAACTGTCCCCAAATTAATACAAGCCAGCATTAGATGTACAACACTATAGTTTGGGGAAGCGATACATAGATACATAGACAGTGTCGGCAGATAAGGGCCTATGGCCCACCCAGTCTGCCCATTTGAGCCTGTAAGTTCAGTCTGTTTTCCTAGAAGTCTGTTGCCCCTTACCCCCGACCTCCAGAATTCCTTTATGTCTATCCCATGCATTCTTAAATCCCGTGATTGTTTCAGCCCCCACCACTTCCTCTGGCAGGGTGTTCCACTTGTCCACCACCCGTTCTGTGAAGAAATTCTTTCTCATGTTTCCTCTGAATCGTCCTCCTCCAACTTCATCCTATGCCCTCTAGTCCTGGAACATCTTTTTCGCTTAAAATAGTGTTTTCATACCCTGTTCCTCCCTGTAAGATACTTGTATGTCTCTATCATATCCCTCTCTCCTCCTCTCCTCCAGGAGTACATGTTCAGTTCCTTCAACCTGTCTTCATAGGACTTGTGATGCAATCCATGCACCATCTTTGTTGCCCTCCTCTGAACCTTCTCTACCCTGTCTATGTCCTTACGTAGGTATGGTCTCAGAACTGTACACTGTACTCCAGTTGGGGCCTCACTAGTGTCTTGTATAGCAGAATTATGACCTCCCTTTTCCTGCTGGTGATGCCCCTGCCTATACATCCCAGCATCCTATTTGCTTACCTGCTGCCTGTCACACTGTTTCTCTACCTTGAGGTCATCAGAGATGACAAACCCAAGATCCCTTTCCTGCTTGGTGCATGCTATATCCTCACCCCCCAACTGATATATTGTGCCAGGGTTTTTGTGCCCCATATGTATTATCTTGCACTTCTTTGCATTGAATTTCAACTGCCAAACCCCTGACCAGTCTTCAAGTTTCTGTAGGTCGCTTCTCATTCTGTCTACACCCTCTGGTGTGTCTACTCTGTTACAGAGCTTTGTGTCATCAGCAAACAGTGAAATTCTGCCTTCTAGGTCCTGCGCAATGTCACTGATGAAGATGTTGAATAGGACCGGTCCCAGCACTGATCCCTGTGGTACCCCACTGGTCACTCTTCCCTCTGTGGAGTGACAGCCATTTACCACCACCCTCTGTGTCCTGCCACCCAGCCAGTTACCTACCCACCACACTACTGTCCTGCCCACACCCATATTCCCCAGTTTGTGTAATAGTCTTCTATGTGGCACAGTGTCAAAGGCCTTGCTGAAGTCCAGATAGGCCATGTCCACTGCCCTCCCCTGATCCACCTCCCTAGTCACCCAGTCAAAAAATTCAACAAGATTGGTCTGACATGACCTCCCCCTGGTGAAACCGCGTCACCTTGGGTCCTGTAGTCCATTGACAACCAGATGTTCCACCAATCTCTCCTTCAGTAGTGCTTCCATGATCTTCCCCACTACTGAGGTGAGGCTGACTGGTCTGTAGTTCCCTGCTTCCTCTTTGTTCCCACTTTTGTATAAAGGGACTACATCTGCTGTCCTCCAGTCTTTGGGTACCTCCCCTGTTTCCAGTGATCGGCTAAACAGGATAGCCAGAGGTTCAGCCACCACCTCTCTTAGTTCTTTAAGGACCCTGGGGTGCACCCCACTGGCCCCATTGCTTTATCAACTCTTATTACTTCCAGTTCCTTCAGGACCCTTTCTCGTGTAAAGGGACTTGTGTCCATTTCTGCACCATTCTCACCCCTTGTACTCCCTTCAGACCCATTACCCTCCTCTTCCTCAGTAAAGACTGAGCAGAAATACCTGTTCAATATGTCAACTTTACTGTTGTCATCCTCCACGCGGCCCCCATCCTCCCCCTTCAGTCTCACTATCCCTCCCTTTGTCTTTCTTTTTTCACTTATGTACCTGTAAAAGGTTTTGTCCCCTCTACCCACTGATTTTGCAATGTGTTCTTCTGTCTGAGCTTTGGCTTTCCTTATGACCTCCTGCCTCCCTTTGCTTCTCCTGGTACTCTCCCTATCCCCTTCTGCCTGTGTCTTTTTGTATTGCCTGAATGCAATCTTTTGGCTTTCACTTTCTTTGCTACCTCTTTGGAAAACCATAATGGTCTCCTCTTCCTTTTCCTTTGCTAACCTGCTTATGCATAATTCTGTTGTTCCTGTAATCCCATTTTAAATACTGCCCACTGTTCCTCAACCCCTGATTCCTGTCCCATTCCCTTAATGCCTCTTTTCAAGTATCTCCCCATTTTCCCAAAGTCTGCCCCCCTAAAATCCAGGATACGTGTTTTTGTGTGGTTTGGCTCTGCTCTTTCTGTGGTTTCAAACCACAATGACTGGTGGTCACTGTTTCCTAGGTGCTTCCCCACTGTTACCCCCATCACACTGTCCCTGTTTGTGAGCACAAGGTCCAGTATTGCCTTCTGCCGAGTTGGTTCCATGACCAGTTGCTTGAGGAAGGCACCCTGAAGGGAGTCCAGGATAAATCTGCTCCTAGTTGATGCTGCTGCTGGGATGCTCCAGTCCACGTCTGGAATATTGAAGTCTACAACCAGTACTACCTCACCCTTGTCTGCCATCCTTTGGATGGCTAGCATCAGCTCCCTATCTGTTTCTTCCTCCTGGGCTGGTGGTCTATAGACCACACCTGTGCGTATGGCTGTCCCCATTTTCCTTTCCAGCTTAACCCACAGTATCTCTCCCCCATTTTGTTCCTCCTGGATCTCTGTGGCCCTTATGTCATTTGTCACATACAGTGCCACTCCTCCTCCAACAGTTGGCCATTATGCCAACTGTTACCTAAAAATCTGTACTGCTATTTTGTTTTAGTCACTGTGTACCTTTATTCTGGTCTGTGGAAAAAAAATTACCAATTAAAAAGATTACAAAGTGTTTTCTATCTCGTTCCAGTGTGTTGTTTCTAACAGGGACTGGCTGTTTTGAATGCCTACGGTAATTGTCTATTTGTGCATCTTAAAATGATGTCCATTATTTTTAGTGTGGAAACAAGTGTTGACAATTTGTTTTCTAAGTACTTCATAGTTATAACACCATACCACAAAGCAGAATTCCAGCACGGACGCTCCATCATTCTCAAGCCAGTCCTTGCCTGATGTCCCAGACTAGGGGCATAAACCTGAATCACCAGCATGCTAGGTAGCCCCATGCTGCCTGATACCAAAGAGCTGGCAACTGATTAACCTGGAAGACAGTTAACATCCCGGATGTGAGGGCAGATACCCTAGCATGCATGGTATGGAGCTACACTTAAACTTGTTCTGCGGCATTAAGGCAACCCTGTCCTGGATGTCTGATACAATATACAAGTGCTCAACTCGGGTAACAAATGTTATGAGAATACACATTACAAATGTGGATCAAAAAATGTGATAGTATTCTTGTCACCTTTATTACCTGAGCTGTGCAACCAAATAATGTTTGCACACCTGTGTTCCTAAATTAAATTGACACTGGAGAGGTCACAAGTGTGCCTGAAGAAGATGGCCACCTAAACCCTTGGCTATCAAGGGTTTAAGTGGCCATCTTCATTCGGTCAGAGGGAAAAATGGGCAGACTGGGTGGGCCAAGCGATCCTATCTGCCACCAAAGTCTACATTTCTATGGACACCACTGCAGTTATCCACCTCCATCTGCCTGCAAAACTGGCTCAACAGCAGCACAACACACTACAACCAGGAGAGAAGAATATCAACAAGTCCTGAGGGTTTTGATCAGCCAATGACCCCATAGAAAGAAAGAAAAGCCAGGATTCTTCACCGCGCTCCTCCTAGCTCATCAGCAAAATGGCCACCACACAACTTTCTCCCAGTCTCGCCCCGTGCATCTGCAAATCAGTCCTCTCCTGGTCTTACCTAACTGAAGGGGGGGCCAACAAACCTCCACCCTTGAACAGATGGCCCTCACTGTGGAAATGATCAAGACCATAGTGACAGAGACACCAAACAGCATTGTAACCCTTAGAGGGAACGTGACTATGACAGAGGCTCAGTTTACAGCACTATCTAGCTCCCATGACCAGCACAATGAGTGCCTGAATGCAGTGGAACAACAAATCCATTGCATAACTGGAGGATCGAGATAACCGGGGGCACAGGAAAAACCTATGTTTTGTGGGTCTCCATGAAGGACTGGAAGGGAAAGATCCAGTGGAATACCTGCGGTCACAACTCCCACTCTGGCTCCAGCTCGATCCCTCTACCAAAGATTTCTAGCTGGAAAAGGACCACCACATCTGACAAGCTAATCTGGCTCCACAGAATGTGGGCCCCATCCTCTCATCTTCAAATTACTCCGCTACCAGGATAAAGAGATTATTCTAAAAAAGGCCAGAGGGTTTCAAGATATTTTTGTGGCAGGCAGCAGAATTTATTTTTAACCCAGTCTATCCAATGGGAGTCTTGAAGTGCCATCAGTCTTTTGATAAAATTAAGGCAGGGCTGAGAAACAGAGATGTGCAATATTCTCTCATATATCCTGCAGGTACTGGTGATCCTGCTGCAGGAGAAAGTACACTAATTTTAATTGTTGCTATACTGGACAGCTATATTGGACTGAGGACATGTGGGAGGAGCCAGAGAAGCAGAGAACCACCCAAACCAGAACTAGTTTGTTTAGAACGCTTTAAAATGTGATTCTACTTCCAGAATAGTATTACCTATGAAGGGACCTATCCTCTAATATGTTTCAAATGTAATAAAGTTTAGTATTTGCTGAAAATTGATGATTTGTAGGGAAAAGGGTCAGAGCTTTGTTTCACCACCTGACTCCATCTCTATATAAAGATGAGCCCTTGCAGAGATAGATCAGATTAGGGCTCACTGGAGTTTGGATCACTAGATCCTAGCTGTGAGTGGACAACAGGGTTCCAAAAAGAAGCTGATCCTATCTCGGACCCTAGCGTCTTCTAGTGGTCAAGTACTGAATAGACTTATTTTGTATTTAATTTGAAAACCCTCCTTTTTATTTCTTTGGTCATTTTCAGTCCACTGTTTTGGTTTATTTTACTGCTGAATAAAAGCTATTTTTTTTTTTTTTTTTTGAAATCGTAATTTATCCTCCTCCCTCAGCCTGCCTCCTCTGACACTTCGGCGATGACCCACGAACATCCCACTACCCGCAACCCTACACGAACAGTCCACAGGCCCCCATGGAGCTGCGAACACCCCAGGCGGGCGGTGAGACAACCCCGTAACAGTGTTTGTCGGCCCGTGGACTGTCAGTGAAACTGTGAACCGTCGCGAGCACGTCCCCGGTCCTCGCTTCTCCCGGATGAGGCATGCTCTTTTCCGTTTTCTCCCTCCCGAGCAGACTGCGATCCCCCTGACGTCATGCGCGCCGTCGGCGTCCGCTCTGCTCAAGGCCACCAGGCCAATCCCTGCAAGGACTTGCACTTCTCGAGCCTCCGCTCGGAGTCGCTCGAAATGCCGGAATCGCGTCAAATCCACCCCGGAGTAGGTGAGCTGTCGTCGGACGCTCAAGCCTAGCTCCCCCCGGCCGACCCACCGGCTACCCGAGTCCGCTCCCGAACCCGGGTCGCCGGCATGGAGCGAGGTGTGGCGTTCAACGCCTCAGCCCTCTGCGCCACCGGGCCGGCCAATAAAAGCTATTTTGAGTTTGGAGTCTGATGTCTGCCTCCATCTATTCCCACACCACTTACACTGGTGGCAATGGTGGGATCCGCTGAGGCACCCAAGTTGTTGGTGAATCAATGTGGAGTATCGGACCAGGTACTCAGATGGAGGTTCGCAAAGATCCAGTAGTGACTACACAACTGAGCCTGAGTGGGGTCCAGACCTGCCAGATGGTGGAGATTTCTCAAGAGCATTTACTACCTGGACATTGGTGCAGGAGGCCTTGTTATCAAAGACAGACACAGGGTGTAATATGGGTGTTACATGCATTCATAGGGATGTTCACTACTACCCCATAGAAAATACCACCCTGACTGTACAAGGCTTGGAACAACCCATGAAGGTGGGACTGGTACCGAATCTGCCTGTACCCATAGTCATTGGACGGGACTTCCCTGGATTCGATCTACTGATGACGACAGCCCCTAATCTAAGTGCTGTCACTACTGGAGTACAGGCACAACGCTCTCAAGCCTTAACACCCCAACATGTCTTCCCTTTTGAGGACGAACTGTACGGTATGCCAGGGAAAGATAGGAAGTCCAGGAGGAGTCGCCAAAAGGATAAATTAGACGGGAACTCTAATGTTATGGACATGTCTGACTCCTTTGAGAAATGTAGATACTGTATAGTTCCCGAAGGAACAAAGTACTGATGACATACTAACACCTTTCTTTTCGCAGGTGATTAGCCCTGATAGCGATGCCACACATACTAGATTTACCATGGAGAAAAGTCTGTTATACAGGGAATGTAGAAATGCTGCCACTGGGGTGACTGTAGAACACTTAGTAGTGCCCACACCATACAGACAGCAGATAATGTTTATGGCACATGATATTCCCATGGCTGGGCACCTAGGAAGGGACAAGACCCTAAGTTGGCTACTGTACAGGTTTGTTTGGCTGGGTATTCACGACCAAGTAGCCGATTATTGTAAAAGCTGTGAGGCATGTCAGAGAGTTGCCTCTCTTACTAAGAAAGAGAAAGTTCCATTACAACCCTTACCACTGATTACAAAACCACTCGAAAGGTTAGCTATGGACATTGTGGGGCCTTTACCCAAGAGTAGTACGGGGAATAGATTTATCTTGGTTTTGTGTAATTACACAACCAAATACCAGGAGACTATCCCCTTAAAAAAGGTCACGGCCCTTAAAATAGCAGAGGAACTCCTGAAAGTGTTTGGTAGAATAGGGGTTCCTCAAGAAATACTCACAGACAGGGGCAGCAATTTCAGATCAGCCCTGTTGACCCGTTTATACCAGCCTTTGGGAGTGGGGGCACTGTACACATCTCCATACCACCCCCAGACTGACGGTCTGGTAGAACGGTTCAACAAAACTATGAAAAAAATTTTACAGAAATATGTCAAGGATGAAGGGAAGACCTGGGATGTTTACCTGCCTATGTTAATGTTCGCCTATAGAGAGGTGCCCCAGGCTTCTACCAGTTACTTCCCCTTTGAGTTACTCTTTGGGAGGAATCCCCAAAGCCCCTTAGACATCATAAAAGAAAGGTGGGAAGGGAAAAAGAGAACTGAAGGTACCCCAACCGTAACCTACATCACTCACCTTAGGCAAAGATTGGCACAATATACACAATGGGTACACCAGACTAATCAAGAAAAACAAAAAGAACAGAAGGAACGTTATGATCAGGGTGTAGGACACAAGGCCCTTATCTGGTCCAAAGGCAAGTGGGACCAGTAAACTATGAAACTGCATTACCGGAGAAAAGGAGACAATGTCAGGTGTACTATGCTAACCTCTTGAAGAGATGGATTGACCATACCAACTAAAATCCCTTGCCATCCCTCTTTGTGCACCCTGAGATTCAAGCCTCAGAACTGAAACAGGCATACCAGAGACTGGAAGGCTCAGGGGAGCATAAAGACCTGGATATCAACCCCGAATTAGACCCTATACAGAAAGAAGCTTTTGAATCACTTGATAGAGAAGTTCCAGAGGACCTTCACTAGCTCACCAGAAAAAGCAGAGGGGGTGGCACACAGGATTCAAGTGAATCAAACTACACCCTTTCGGCAGAATCCCTATCGGCTGCCAGAAAGAGTGAGGGGTGAGGTAATTCAGGAGGTGCAGATGATGCAAAAGCTGGGGGTGACTGAGCCATCCAATAGCAACTGGGGTTTCCCTATAGTAATAGTCAATAAAAAAAGGCAGCGGCATCAGGTTGTGCCTGGATTTCCACCACCTCAATGCAGTATCCAAATTCGATGCTTACCCAATGCCCAGGATCGATGATATTATCGATCAACTGGGAAATGCCCATTACATCAGTACCCTCGATTTAACAAAGGGGTACTGGCAGATCCCCTTGAACCAACAGGATAGGGAGAAGATGGCCTTTAGTACTCCATTAGGTCTCTTCCACTTCATGACTATGCCTTTTGGGCTGCATGGGGCGCCTGCCACCTTCCAGAGGTTCATGGACAGGGTCCTCAGGGAGCATACAGACTATAGTGCTGCTTATTTAGATGATGTTATAGTCTATAGCCCTAACTGGGATACTCACCTGCAACACCTGAAGCAGGTATTTGAGGCCATTTCCCAAGCAGGGCTTACAATAAGCCCTAATAAGTGTTCTCTGGCCCAGAGGGAAACAAAATACCTAGGATTCTGAATTGGACAAGGGCAGGTGAAACTGGATATTGGGAAAGTGGATGCTGTGGCCAACAGTCCCTGCCCCCTTACGAAATGCCATGAGAGATCTTTTCTAGGGTTGCCGGGGTATTACAGAAGATTTATCCCTAATTTCACCACAATAGCCATCCCCTCACAAATCTAACAAAGAAAAATAATCCAACTACTGTAAAATGGACACCCGAGTGTGATATGGCATTTTGCACTATAAAAACCCATTTGTGCGCATCTCCTATACTTTGAAGCCCAGATTTCAACTGTCCTTTTATAGTGCAAATGGATGCCTCTAATACCGGAATAGGGGGCTGTCTTATCACAGAGTTTTGAGGGAGAACAACACACCATTATTTTTATTAGTCATAAACTGCATGAATGGGAGACCAGGTATTCCACAATAGAAAAGGAATGCTTAGCCCTGAAGTGGGTAATAGAAGCTTTAAAATTCTACCTATGGGGTGTTAACTTCGAGGTGTGGACAGATCACAACCTTATGTGCTGGTTGCAGGTCATGAAAGAATTATACTAAGAAGGCACAGACATACAGAAGGCCAATGGCCCATATGAGCACGTCTCCAGCCAAGCTGGCACTTCAGTGTGGTGGTATCTGTCCCTGCAACCCTACAGATTCATTATTAAACATCGGTCTGGACCAGCCAATGTGAATGCTGATGTCATGTCCCATTATGGGGCTGAACCAAATGCACAGATAGAATCAGACCTCGGGGTGAATATTAAGTAAGGCATCAGAGAATAGTCTCTGATACCTGATTGTTTCCTATAATGTTGATTTTGTTGGGGACCCTGAGGTGGAGCTTCGGAGAGTGGGAGGGCAAGATCTGATTAATACTGCCTGGATTTTGGTTTGAAACCATTAGCTGTAGAAAAAAACCTACTGTATTCCTCTTGGGTAGGGAGAAGTATGTGTAAGGGTAGCGATTCCCTGGACGTCTTGTACTTTCTTTTCTCTGTCTGACTCAAGTCTGTTGCAACAGCACTTAAAAACAACACTTTCTACTTTGTTTTCTCTCTGTTCTTCCCCATCTACAGGCAGGCCACCTGTAGAGTGTTCTCTCTGTCCTCTAGCTCTAATTAGGTCTCCGGGAATCTGCTACTTGTTCTCCCTTCGCGGACCAGTATCTTACTGTTTCGGCATTATCGTGCTCACAGTCAGCTGCACGAATGTGCGCACATTCCATCGCGAATGTGCGAAGTTGAACGAGTGAGTTCCACTCGCAAAAATATGAAATTTGCAAGTGAAAACCCCTATTTTAGCAGGCTGTAAGGGTGTACATTGTAATGCACTAATTTCACTGTTGGTAGGGTTCCCCTGCAGAGCCGGTTGCTAGCTGCAATTTTGGCAGGTTTTAAAGCGCTTGCAGCTGGGCTCAGATATCACAGCAAAGAGAGAAATACACACCAAAAGGTAATGCGCTAAAATAAAAATGTGTACAAAAATGTATACATAGAAAGTATAGGCATAAAAGGAAGACCTTTCCTGTTTTTAAGGGCTTTATTCACTCTGGGTTGGGCTTAGGTTTTGTGAATAAGACCAAGCAGAGTTTTGTTTTGTTTAGTTATGTTTGTAGTGCTAGCTTTTGGCTGCAACCCAAATAAACCTTGGTGTGCAGAAATGAATGTTAGACTGTGAGGCAGTCCTGTAAAGAAGGTTTAGTTTGTACAAATATTCTCAAAAGATATATTGCAATGCCTTCTAAGGTTAAATATCTTATTTAATTAAAATGGTACCTGTTTTTTTTTCTGTGCACAGAAAATCCCTGTAGCTAAGTATGTTTGGGACGTGTTCCTTCTGCTTCTTAGCCCCCTCATGCCTCAGTCTCCTACGGAGCCGGACAGCCCTTTGACGCTAACTATATTGGACTGAGGACATGTGGGAGGAGCCAGAGAAGCAGAGAACCACCCAAACCAGAACTAGTTTGTTTAGAACGCTTTAAAATAATGATTCTACTGCCAGAATAGTATTACCTATGAAGGGACCTATCCTCTAATATGTTTCGAATGTAATAAAGTTTAGTATTTGCTGAATAGTAATGATTTGTAGGGAAAAGGGGCGGAGCTTTGCTTCACCATCTGACTCCATCGCCATATAAAGAAGAGCCCTTGCAGAGATAGATCAGATTAAGGCTCACTGGAGTTCAGATCACTAGATCCTAGCTGTTAGTGGACAACAGGGCTCAGCAAGGAGCTGACCCTATCTCGGACCCTAGCGCTTTCTAGTGATCAAGTACGGAATACTTATTTTGTATTTAATTTGAAAACCCTTCTTTTTATTTCTTTGGTTGTTTTCAGTCCACTGTTTTGGTTTATTTTACTGCTGATTAAAAGCTATTTTGAGTTTGGATTCTGATGTCTGCTTCCATCTGTTCCCACACCTCTTACACACCGGAAGATGCAGATGCCGCTCTGTAAGCTCCCTGGGCCCAGCAGGATTGCAGCAAGTGACCTCAGCAGACAATACCCCACTTCTCCACCTCCAGCGCAGACTTCGTCAAGCAGCTTCCCAATGGACATGAGAAAAACAGTTACTTAAGAACTTACCGTAACAGTAGATCTTCGAGGGGATCTCAGTCATCAGGTTACACCATAGGAACCTTCGCCATCCGAGACAGGGAATCCACATGGAGGATTTTCAGCAGTAAAACTGGGGCGGCCCATGCCGTCAACATCACCAACCCTATACAGGCATGGGTAGCCCAACTCCTCCTCAGTTCTTTCCCTCCAAAGATGAAGAGAGCAAGGTTGAAGCTCTAGGGAACCAGGGAGAGACTGAGGGACCCAGCTCTAGATATAAATGATGGAATACAGCAGATAGCCAGGTCCTGAACAGGAGCCCCAAAAAGGGGTATGGTAGGAATGAAATCATACCTAATGACTGAGATCCCCTCAAAGCTCTACTGTTACGCTAAGTTCCTATATAACTCTTCTATCTCCTTCGGGGGCATCTCAGTCATCAGGTGACATTGTAAGAACAAGCACCAAGCAGTGACAAGTGAAAAACAGACAGTCTGGGAGGTTGGATCTCCATAAACTTAAGACAGGTGAGGCTGGCCCAGTGGCACTGAGGGTTGAGGCACTGGACGCCACACCTCGTGCCACACTGGCGACCTGGGTTCGGGAACAGACTCGGTCATTGGGGGTCGGCAGGGAAGGGATAGAGCATCTGAAGGACAGCTCTCCTTTCCTGGGGTGGGTACTGGGGTATGCCCCACTTCACAGTGGCACCTGGTGGAGAACAGGTGCCCCTGCAGGTAGCAAGACTTGATGGAACATCGGGGGACAGAGTAACTGAGGATGTCTGCACGCAGGTGCGCTGATGTCATGGCACGTCCACACTCTGGGGGAGCAACACACCAAAAAAACCCTAGCAGCCAGTGAAGGCGAAGGGGGTCCTAGTGATGTGCCCACATCCCACCTCTGGGCCTGCCCTGGTGGATCTCCTGATCCATACCCCGACCCCTCGGTAAGTCCCTCTAATATATCAGAAAGGCCACCAAGGGTGGCCGGGCCCTCCCCCAAGGGGGTGATCCTGGGGGGCTGGACAAACCCTGGGGGTTGGGTGGGAGACCATACAGGGAGGTTTCAGGTGGGGAGTAGAGGCATCATCAAGACGGTACCCTGGAGAAATGCCCGAGTGTCACCAGAGAGAAAAATAGTTAACAAAAAAAAAAAACAACTTAAGACAGGAGTCCTTTTTTTTATACTTTATTTGTTTAACATTTCATTTTCATGTCACACAGATCTATTGTGTTACATATGAAATGTCTTACTTTCTCCATCATATTAATACATTTCGATCTTATTCAATGCAATTCTTTTCATAGGCTTCTAACAAAAACAGATATAGCCTTCTCTTTTTTTTTTCCCTTTTACAACCTTATAACACTTCACTAAACCTATTCATGGGGGATAAATTAACCGTTTATTTCAGCTAACAAGCAGTTGGGAAAATGAAAAGGGGGGGGGGGGATTATTCCACTTCATCTCTATATACATCCCAACGTGTCCATCTATTGGTGTATGACTCTATATTATGATTGACAGCAAAGGTAGTTCTTTCCATTGCTTGGATTTGAGAGATTATTTGCAACCAGTCCCTGGACTCTGGAAGAGATCGCTGCATCCACTTTTTTGTGATTGCTTTCAATGCAGCAATGTTTAACACGGTCCAGAGATATCTCCCTTCTTTACCTTTAATTCCCATGGGACATAATCCTAGCAGAATATTTTCTGGGCCTATGCCCATTGTTAAACTGAAAAGCTTACTGATAAGGGATATGACCGCCTGCCAATAAGCCTGAAGCAATGGGCATGTCCAAAAAATATGTGCCATATCTGCCTCTAAATTGCCACACCCTCTCCAACAATCGGCCTTGGATCTTATGCCCATCCGCACCTGTCTACCTGGAGTCAGGAAATATCTTACTTTAATTTTCCATGCAAATTCTTGCCACATAGGTGAAGATGTGGTGTGCCAACTACTCCTGAATACCTGACCCCATTGTGTTTGGTTGAATCTTAACCCCAGCTCTTGCTCCCACTTCTTCTGGAGAGAATATGTACCGTGCGCTCTGTCTGCAATGGAATTCCAATAGAGCATTGTTATGGCTCCCTTACCGTGTTCTGAACTCCAAATCGTTTCGAAGGCTCTGGGATAAGGTCTCTGGTCCTCATAATGGAGACTCTTTTGTAGTTTATCATTTATATATTTTCTCAATTGATAGTAATAAAGAAGGTCTTTGCTTGTCCAATTACATAGGGCCCGAGCTCTTTCAAAAGATAAGATTGTTGTTCCATGCAGTAACTGCCACACAGCACACATGCCCCCCTCCTCCTGTCTCTTATACCAGTTTGAAAACTTCGCTGGGGTAAAGTTTTTGTCTGCAGTCCACCAAACGTATCTCCATATATCTCTAACTGTATAACTCGCCTTATTCCTGTAACCATCCGGAAAGAGTCACCCCAACAGAAGTCATAGACTCCTTAATCTCATGTATTCTGAAATTTGGGTCAAAAATCTTGGAGCATAATTGTGATCTCCCTACCTGGTTCAGTTCTAATTGTTGCCAGTGGGCCCTGTAATTCTTATGCGTCCATAGTAGTGCTGTTTTCATCTGAACTGCAATCCAGTAATCCACCAATGATGGGCAAGCTCTACCCCCTTCCTGTTTCGGCAAGAACAAGGTTTTCTGGGCTATTCTTGGGAAAGTATTACCCCATAAGTATGTCATAATCCACCTCTGCCAGTTTTTTATTTCTTTCTGTGGTATTATACATGGTACCGTTTGAAATAAGTATAAAAATCTCGGTAATATATTTGTTTTAATTATTTGCAATCTTGAGTAAAATGGGAAGGGTATACACCTCTATTTCTGGAGATCTTCTCTCACCTGCCTGCATAGTGTGGGAAAATTATCCCTAAAAAGTGTAGCTGGAGATTTGCCTAACATAACTCCCAGATATTTTATGGTCTCACAGTCCCATTGCATAGGGTATTTAGATTTAATCTTCTCTGCTACAGCTACAGACAACAGTAATACCTCGGTCTTAGACCAGTTAAGGGTGTAGCCAGATATATCGGTGAACAGTTCAATTTGTTTAAAAACCTGTGGTAGAGATACAGAGGAATTCGTCAGGTACAGCAGAACATCGTCTGCATATACAGCTATCTTGTGAGTAACATTTCCTGTTTCTACCCCCTCTATCTCATTGTCCATCCTGATACTCTGAGCTAAAGGCTCTATATATAGGAAAAAGTAATGGTGAAAGGGCACCCTGCAGTCCCCTTTCCAACTGAAAACTCAGAGGTATGGCCATTCGCCCTAATGTATGCTGATGGATGAGCATATAATTTAGATAAAAATTTCAAAAGGTGCGGGAATCCAAAACCGCAGGGCACCCACAAAAGGACCAAGAGACCTGATCAAAAGCCTTCTCCGCATCTAAGCTCATCACACAGGCCGGGATCTTTGATTTATGCAAGTGCTCAATTATATCTACAGATCTCCTTATGTTATCTGAGGTTTGCCTCCCCTTCACAAAATCTGTTTGATCTAGGTTAATTAGTTCTGGCAGAAGATTTTCCAGTCTTCTGGCCATTATCCCTGCTATTATCTTATAATCCGTGTTTAATATGGAGATTGGCCTGTACGAAGAACATAGTGTGGGGTCCCTGGCCAGCTTTGGCAACACTGAAATTATAGCCTGAGCCCACGAGGGGGCACTCCCCTCCTCCTCCTCCTTCCATAGTGAATTATAAGCCTCTTTCAGTAAAGGCACAATTGCCTCTCGGAATGTTCTATAAAACTCGTTTGGAAGACCGTCTGTTCCAGGACATTTGCCTGCCTTCAATCGAGATATTTCTGCTTGTATTTCACCCACTGAAAAAGAAGAAATCAGTTTTTTTTGTTGTTGAACCGTTATTTTAGGTAGCTGAAGAGGGGACAAATATTTCTCTATGACCTCAGGGAGACGGAGTTCGCTTTTAGCATATAATGTTTGATAAAAAAGACTGAAGGCGTCAGCTATGTCTTCCACATTATGTTTCCAAGTCTATCCCTTGAATCCCATATTTTTGGTATGCATGCTTTGGCCTTCCACTCTCGAAGCCTGCTCGACAAAAATTTTAATGCTCTCAGGCCTCCCTCGTAAAACCTTTGCCTTAAATATATCATTTTTTGTTCCACCTGATAGTCAAGCATTTCTATAAGCTCCCTCCTCAGCTTCCCCAATAGTTTCCCCCTCTCTGTGCTTAATTGTTGCGGTTGTTGATGTAACCCCCCTGCAAATGGGGGTTCCCAAAAGACTTCCAGGAGCTTGCTTGAATGCTCCAAGCCTGAATGGTGTTTGGCATTTAAGCCATTTATCAGTGAGTGTTTTTAGAGCCTTCTGGTACTGTCTCTTTAAGAGCTGTCTGCTTGCAGACATAATTAGTTTGTATGGGGGGACTGTGTGCTTCTCTGAGTACCACTCAAGCTGCTGCAATTCACTTCATTTTTGCAGTCACTAGGAGTGCAAAGGAACCTATCTGAAAGATGTAACTGTTTGCCAGAAATTATTTAGAGTAATAATGAAATTACAGTTTGTCTAACCTGCTTTCTTTGCAGTCAGAACTGTGTCTGCTAGTTCCCATTCTAGTTTTGAACTGCTGAACTGGACCAATCAGTGTAGGTAAGCTAGCTCTAAAATGATGCCTTGGACGAATCAGAACTTGGACTCATAATCTGAGCCAGCCACAAGAGGATTGTATGGGCAGTGACTCTGGGAGATGTAGTTTAGACTTCAGTGCCTTTTGGACCACAGCAGCAGTCTATTGTGAGTGACAGCCAATCCAGTCAAGAACTGGGAGGAACTCAAAGGAAGTGCCCGTTTGCGTCAGTTGGAGTTCAGTTGAGCTTGGCAGTGAAGAAGGAAGGAGCCCTGTGCTTTTCAGTGTGCAGTTTTAGTCAAAAAACGTGTGTAAGGCCCAGAGTTCCGGTCTGCAGCTTGTTAGGACTGAATCCGTCCTGTGAAAAGAATCAAAGGATCTCTGAAGAGTAGAAACCAGGCTCACCCTGTAGAAGACTGGAAGAATTGCTGAAAATTGCACTCGGTCTGTCAGGAACTGAATCTGCTGTGTGTTCTCCCGGGTATTGTGCAGTAATTGCGATCGGGATACAGATGCAGCCTGCCTGAGGTATTTGTCTATGTTAAAGTGCTGTGCTGTGATTGTTGCACTGTATCTCATTTCACAGGAGGTCCCAGTGCCGGAACCAGACCTGGGGGTAAGTGTATACTGTGAAGGTAATTCTGATATATTGTGTGGGCCACTAGTGGGAAGAAGGGGTTGCAGTGTCCCAGAGGGCTGTGACCAAGTTAGTTTAACTATTGCAAACCCTGACCTCTGGGTGGAGGCACCCGCCATTGGATCAGGCCCCTCAACCTGTTGGTGGCAAATCAGGCAGGGTAGTAGCCCTGGGATAGCGCCATCTAGGGGTTACATCTTGGAGCTCACCGCTGGGATTGTGTGTCCTCTAGTGGCCATATTCTGAACCACTGTTAAGAAAAAATGGGTACCCGACAGAAGTGGCTGTGCACGGCTGGTGGAGTGGTGTACTGGGAGGAGATCGACCCCAAAATGCTATGCTTATCCTGGACATCCCCTGGGTATCAATACGGACACTGTGCAGGAGTACTTTCCAAGGTGGAAGGTTTACAAAACCCTGTGGTGGTGGGTCGGCATGCTAATCTGCTCACCCACACTTTCCTGGCCTAGTAGAGTTTAAGGATCCCATAGATAGCTCCAAAGTGCCACAGACCATTACCCCAGAGGGAGCCCTCACTGCTTGGAGAGTGATAACTAAGGACAGTAAAGACCCGGGGGGGAATCAGCCCCCACCACTATCTGAAACTTTTGAGGAGAAATTTGCTGAATGGTTGCTGGGAGAGGGGAAAACTGTGGAGGACTTGAAGAAACTATTCTTGCCACCTGGGGGTGTTCCTCCCCCAACACCCTCTCCTGCTCCAGTGCCCGTAATGGTGGCTGAACCAATGCAGACTCCTATTTCTGCACCTGCCATTAGTCACGACTCTTACCGAAGGTTGAGGATCTTCTCTGGCACCCTCCCACCCCCAAGGGAGGATGACTGGGAGACCTGGATAGACTATGTTGCCCCAAGTGCTAGAATGGCAATGCTCGGAGGCGGCGAAAGAGGGTTAGTGAGAGCCTCCGAGGTCCTGCCTGGCTACCATCCGTGCTAAGCAGGGCCAGTAACCCTGAGCGACTGCACAGGCCTATCTTGAGGCCTTGGAGAATGTATAGGAGCCCAGATTCTGATGAGGACCTATGGTGGAGTAAAGAAATGCACAACAGTACCAAGGGAGTTGTTGTCTGTGTATGTCTCGGCTGGAAAAATTGTTGCAAGAATGCCTCAGAAAAGGTAGTTTGCCAGCGATTGAACTGGACCGAACCAGGCTGGACAGGATCCTTAAGTCTGCCCCTTCTCAGAACTGCTGTTGCTTCAATTCGCCTAGCAGATCGACTGGAATCCCCACCCTCCTATGATGAGTTAATGAGAGAAATTCGAGGAGTTGAGAAAAGCGACCTCGGAGGGACCTGCACCAATAGCTGTGGCTCTGACCCGAGTGACTGAGGGTGACCCATCAAGTGAAGTTCAGGGGCAGAGGTTGGCAGTCAATGAGTGCTCTGACAAGGAAAAAGATATGCCACAATGGGCGAACTGTTGAGAGATCAGAATTCAAAAACAGTCCCTTTATGAAGGCCACGCCTGCAAATCACAGGCCCTGACCTATATCCGACTGCATCTGCTATGGGGTGGGGGTACCCACCCATGTATCTCCTACTGATAACAGCTCGAACTCGATTCCTTGACCATGGAAGTGGAGAAACTGACGAGATGTCTCCAAATGCTTATCACGCCGCAGACAGAGATGGCACCAAGGTTTCCAGTTAGTAATACCCGCCCTGGCTCCCAGTGTGGCGCCTCGGCCAGCTCAAACTCCAAAGTATGTTTGCTATAATTGTGGAAAGATGGGCACATGAAAGGAATGCCAGTCCCCAAAGACACTGACAAAGTTGCATATAGGCTACAAGGAGAGCTTGGAGAAGAAATCAGTGGTTAAGAGGTGCACGACATGATCCCAGTGAGGGCACCAAAATGCTAATTCACGTCCTTTTGTGGCAAGGTCAGTTGCCCAGGCCCCACTACGCCTCTCAGACTGGTCCAGAATAGTGGGTCCCTCCATGGAGACCACTGTAAAGGTGAATGGAGTGTCTACAAGAGCTATGTATAGACAGTGGCTCCCAAGTGACAATTATGTTCAAGATTGGTATCAGAAGCATTTGTCAGGCGTACCCTTACAACCATTAGAAGGACTGCATGTATGGGGGTTAAGTGAGGACCTACCCTATTCCGGGTATATCGAATTTGGCTGTCTTTCCCCACCTCCGTGGCTGGAGTGGCGAACAAGTAGAGACCCTAGCCTTAGTGTGCCCCCACTGGACTGTATGATGGTGTCCCTTTGTTGATTGGAACAAATGCTCATATGTTCGGAAGGCTGGCACAGTTGTGTTATGAAAACAGGGTCAAAGACTAGTAGAGCTTTAAGAGTTCCGGCTTTAATTAAGAAGGCCTATGAGGCACAGAGAGATGCTGAAAAAACAGAACCAGAGGAACGGTCGGAATTGTATGGAAGAAGGATCCTGAGTCTCTGATCCTGGCGCCAAATGCCCAGTGTACCTTACAGGGAGGTCCGTATCAGAAAGGATGTTAAGAATAAAATATTAATGTTGGATGCACCAGGCGATGGAAAATTGCCAGAGGGACTGCTGGTCAAGCCTAGTATTTTGCCGCTAGAGCCCATGCTTATGCCAGAAGGGTAATGGTCCAAGTTCATAATGTGTCTGAAAGAGACATTCGAGTAAACAGAGGTTGCATCCTGGCTAATGTGCATTGTGCAGACACTGCAGTGCTACCCAGCAGCAAGAGTTCAAGGAAGAATGACAGAGTAACGCCTGACTTGTTTGATTTGGCGACTCCCGCTGCCAGCTGAATGGAAAGTGAAGATCAGTGAGAAGCTTGCCCAGAGACCAGGTGTTTTCTTTAAAGGAATGGGATGTAGGATGCGTGCAAGGAGCTGAGCACAATATCCGGCTGCATGACGAAAGACCATTTCGTGAGAGGTCTCGGCGCCTGGCACCTGCTGACATAGATGATGTGAGGCGGCATCTGCAAGAGATGTTAGCTGCTGGTGTAATACAGAATCCAGAAGCCCTTATGCTTCCCCATTGTGGTAGTGAGGAAAAAGAATGGAACAGTAAGGATGTGTGGATTACTCCCACCTTAAACGTGGACTATCCTGATCAGTACACAATGCCCGCATTCAGGATGCTTTGGACTGCCTAAGCAGGAGCAAGTGGTTCTCTGTGCTGGATCTCCGCAGTGGGTACTATCAGATCGATGGCCCCAGAGGACCGTGAAAGACAGCCTTTATCTGTCCGTGGCTTCTATGAATTCATGAGGATGCCTCAAGGGATTTCAGGTGCCCCAGCCACTTTTCAAGCGATTGATGGAGGCGTGCAGTGGGGACATGAACTTACTAGAGTGCCTGGTATACCTAGATGATGTTATTGTGTTTGGCAGCTCACTGGAGGAACATGAGAGCAGATTATTTAAGGTATTGGACCGACTGGAGGACTTTGGCCTTAAACTGTCCATTGATAAGTGTCAATTCTTTCAAACATCAGTAAAGTATGTGGGACACATAGTATCCACCGAGGAATAGAGACCGACCCAAGTAAAGTTGAGGCCTTGACCACCTGGCCACAGCCCAAAAATCTAAAGAACTGCAAAGATTCCTGGGATTCTGTGGTTATTATCGGCGTTCATCAAGGACTATTCAAGAGTGATCCGCCCTTTACTTAACCTTACTCAAGGGTATCCCCAACCCACAAAAATACCAAAAGTCAGCGTCCCTCAAGACTGAAGAGTGTATTTTCATCCAGTGAAGTATTTGGGGCCAGCTGGACTCCTGATTAATGAGACTGCTTTTCATGAGATCATATATCAACTTACCCATGCTCCAGTGCTGGCCTATGCCGATCCAAGAAAACCTTACGTCCTGCACACTGATGCTAGCTTGCAAGGGTTGGGGGCTGTGTTGTACCAAACACGAGAATGGCCTGAGACCAGTGGCCTTTGCCAGTAGAAGCCTGACCCCATCCGAAAGAACTATCCTGTACATAAGTTAGAGTTCCTAGCTTTGAAGTGGGCTATTGTTGACCAATTCCATGAGTACTTGTATGGGGCTAAAATACTAGTAAAACTGACAATAATCCTTTGACCTATGTGCAGACCTCAGCTAAGTTGGATGCCACTGGCCATAGGTGGCTTTCTGCATTATCTACATATGACTATGCTCTGAATACCGAGCAGGTCTGAACCACATAGATGCTGATGCTCTCTCCCGAGGCCTGTTCCCCAGAATGATTGGGTCCGATTGGCAGAACCTGACATTCGGGCACTCTGCGGAAGTTTGACAGGGAGGAACAAATGTCACGGACGCAGTGGACTGCATGGTGGATTGCTTGGGACCTCTGAAATTGCATACCTGCTGCTTATTGCCACTTTTCTGCAATAGACATTGGTGCACTGCCTCAGCTGGACAATGACAGTATTGCGGGCTCAATCCGCGATCCCATGATCAAAGCAGCTTTAGAAGCCCTCTATGCAGGAAAAGATGTGTCCAAATTCGCTCCACTGATTTGAGAACTGCACTGTTATACAAAGAAGGTCCTAAGTTGAAACTGATCAATAAACTGTTATACAGAGAAACAGTAGACAGAGGGGACAAGTAGACAAACAACAACTAGTGCTGCCCACTGCCTTTGAGACTCAGTACTGAGGTCCTTGCACAACCACATGGGGCACCTTGGTATAGACAGAACACTTGACTTGGTGAGATCCAGATTCTATTGGCCTAAGATGGGGGCTGATGTGGAGCAACACATTCAGAACTTGTAGTCGCTGCTTACAGAGAAAGCTTTGCCCCAGAGGGCTGCCCCTTGTTAACATCACCACCAGTGCACCCATGGAGCTGGTCTGTATTGATTTTCTGAGTTTGGAGTCAGATCAAAGAAATATCAGTAATGTGCTGGTGGTCACTGACCATTTCACGAGATATGCCAAGCTTTCCCACCAAAGACCAGAAAGCATCCACTGTGGCCAAAGTACTTGTAGAAAACTTTTTGTTCACTATGGGGCTCCACAAAGAATCCATTCTGATCAAGGAGAGACTTTGAGAGTCGTCTGATCAAAGAGATGCTTTCTCTGTGGGGAGTCGAAGTCAGAACCACTCCTTACCACCCCAGGGGACCCACAGCCTGAGCGTTTCAACGCACTTTGCTAGATATGCTAGGCACCCTGCACCCAAAGGACAAGCCTAGATGGAGCCAACAAATTAGCACCCTGGTACATGCTTATAACTGCACCAAAAGTGATGCCACTGGATTCTCCCCTACCGCCTGATGTTTGGAAGAAAGCTCGACTACCAGTAGATGTGTGTTTGGGGTCTCTCCTGATGGGGTTCAAGCTGACAACTATTTACAGTATGTGCAAAGTTAAAGGCCCAGCTAACTCATGCGTACCAACTGGCTCAAACCATGGCTGCCAAAGAAATCTGGCCAACAAAGAAAGGTATGATAAAAGGTGAAAGCACAGGAACTCCAGGAGGGAGATCGGGTATTGCTAAGAAATCTGGGACTGCATGGCAAGCACAAGATTGCTGACAGATGGCACCATCTCCCTCACATTGTAGTGGGCAAACTAGATGATCTGCCAGTGTACAAAGTAAGGCCTGAGAATAATTCAAAAGATGTAAAAACAATGCATAGAAATCATTTACTGCCCATTGGACAAATCTTAATTGAGTCTGAGCCCTAGAAGATGCCCCTCTGGACCAGTGACTAGAGCTGCTGCTAAGAAAGATCAGAAAGTCTGCACCTACAGAAGCAAAGTTAAAGTGTTCCCTCCACAAGTCCCAGTTGAGCATGACTGTCAGTCCATATCGGAAGAAAGTGAGGTGACTTTGAATACTATCCTTCTTACGAACTGAGTCAATTGTTTGGGGCAATCCCTAGTCAATACTGGAGACAAAGCTGGGCCTTCTGGACTGTCTAAGCCCCAGCTTCATCCCTGGAGCCAATGCTCCCAGAAAGTGAAGTGCAAAGCATCAGATCAGATGAAATGGAATCATTGTGCATGGTTGAACTGTTTGAGCTTTCAGGGAGAAAATGATAGATTGGGGCAGACTGGTGATACACCGAACAAGAAGAGTATTTTGAGTGCCCTGACAGTCCACTGCCAGTGTCCGAAAGCTCTCCATGAGCCAAATGTTGTGGACTCAGAAACTGTAACTCCTGGAGCTGAAAGTGCCCCAAGTTCTAGCCTCTCTACCCCCATGGAGACTCCCCTGACAAGTGAGGACAATGCTGAAAATGAGGCTCAGAGTGCAGAGACTATAACAGTTCCCCCTAGAAAGACTGGTCGAGCTGTAAAGCCTGTGGTGCACCTCAGTTATGATTCACTTGGGAGGCCTGTGGATTGCCTCTCAATGTTGTCCATAAAGGGTATGTGTCCCGAGCTCATTGCCCAAACTGAGCATCAGTGCTAACTCAAGTTACTTGTGTTGCCCTCTAAGTATGGTGCCTTGCCCCATCCAGCCCAAGGTAACTGATAGGAAGGGCCCCTCTCTTCAGGTTTCATGTACAAGAGGTAATAACTTGAGTTATGGTACAATGTGTATGTAATACTGTGTAAAGTAGACGTACTGCAATGTTTCAGAAATGTGTTCTTGGTAAAATGATATATTGACTGATGATTACATATGTGAGCCTAATGCAAATGTATATGGTTGCAGTTGAAACTTATGGGAGTTACTTGGCCTTGAGGACGTCAAGCTTTCCCAAACCAGGAAGGGTGTAACCCCCTGCAAATGGGGGTTCCCAAAGACTTCAGGAGCTTGCTTGAATGCTCCAAGCCTGAATGGTGTTTGGCATTTAAGCCATTTATCAGTAGTGTTTTAGAGCCTCTGGTACTGTCTCTTTAAGAGCTGTCTGCTTGCAGACATAATTAGTTGTATGGGGGACTGTGTGCTTCTCTGAGTACCACTCAAGCTGCTGCCAATTCACTTCATTTTGCAGTCACTAGAGTGCAAAGGGAACCTATCTGAAAGATGTAACTGTTTGCCAGAAATTATTTAGAGTAATAATGAAATTACAGTTTGTCTAACCTGCTTTCTTTGCAGTCAGAACTGTGTCTGCTAGTTCCCATTCTAGTTTTGAACTGCTGAACTGGACCAATCAGTGTGGGGTAAGCTAGCTCTAAAATGGTGCCTTGGCCGAATCAGAACTTGGACTCATAATCTGAGCCAGCCACAAGAGGATTGTATGGGCAGTGACTCTGGGAGATGTAGTTTAGACTTCAGTGCCTTTTTGGACCAACAGCAGCAGTCTATTGTGAGTGACAGCCAATCCAGTCAAGAACTGGGAGGAACTCAAAGAAGTGCCAGTTTTGTCGGTTGGAGTTCAGTTGAGCTTTGGCAGTGAAGAAGGAAGGAGCCCTGTGCTTTTCAGTGTGCAGTTTTAGTCAAAAAAGCGTGTGTAAGGCCCAGAGTTCCGGTCTGCAGCTTGTTAGGACTGAATCCGTCCTGTGAAAAGAATCAAAGGATCTCTGAAGAGTAGAAACCAGGCTCACCCTGTAGAAGACTGGAGGAATTGCTGAAAATTGCACTCGGTCTGTCAGGAACTGAATCTGCTGTGTGTTCTCCGGGTATTGTGCAGTAACTGGATCGGATACAGATGCAGCCTGCCTGAGGTATTTGTTCTATGTTAAAGTGCTTGTGCTGTGATTGTTGCACTGATCTCCATTTCACAGGAGGTCCAGTGCCGGAACCAGACCTGGGGGTAAGTGTATACTGTGAAGGTAATTCTGATATATTGTGTGGGCCACTAGTGGGAAGAAAGGGGGGTTGCAGTGTCCCAGAGGGCTGTGACCAAGTTAGTTTAACTATTGCAAACCCTGACCTCTGGGTGGAGGCACCCGCCATTGGATCCAGGCCCCTCAACCTGTTAGTGGCAAATCAGGCAGGGGTAGTAGCCCCTGGGATAGCGCCATCTAGGGGTTACATTGATATTCCAGTGAAGCTATTTGATGTTGCAAATGGACCTTCTTTGCCTCTCTCAGCTTTTTGTTTCTGGAGGAGATCTCTATAAGTTTGCCCCTAACTAGAGCCTTTACCGTGTCCCACAATATACCTGGTGATATGTCCGGGCCTTTATTTTCTTTAACCGTTTGTTCTATTACCTTTTCTATTGTTTCCTTGACCTCCTGGTTATGTAGCAGAGAGAGATTCAGTCTCCAGAATGTATTATGTTTAAAGGGCCAAGTCTAAGTCTCATATATATTGAAGGTGATCTGATTGTATTATATCTCGATCCATGACTCAGTACACAAAGATATTGAGTCTTTAAACATTAAGAAATAGTCCAGCCTCAGTATGTTTGGTGTGCTGCAGAAAGAAGGTATATTGTCTATTATTTTATGCATCTGCCTCCAGACATCAATTAATCCTAACTCACCCATTAACTTCACTACCTTATTTGCTGTCCCTTCTCCTGTCGCTACCCCACCAGATGTGTCTTTATGTACATTAAGGCGAGATTTAGGTCCCCTCCTATAACTAAATGACCTTCCGCCCACTCAGATACTTTCAAAAGAACTCTCTATAGAAAGAGAGTCTGATCCGGAGGGAACGCACTGAAACCAGGAGAAATTACATTTCCATTATATTGCCCTTTAACCTCACAAAACAACCCTCCTTATCTTTGAAAATATCCTGCACCTCAAAGGGCATTTGTTAGTGACCAAAATAGCAGTACCCCACGCCTGCCTTTCTTATCTGATGTATATTGGACTAACTGAAAGCCAAATTTCTTAAGCTTCTCATGCTCTGCCTGGTTTAAATGTGTCTTGTAACAATATAAATGAAGCTTGTGACTTGCGAAAAGGCCATCATTCTTCTCTTAATCGGTGCGTTAGTCCATTTACATTAACAGACAATATTATTGATTCAGAATTAACCATTCTCCCAAGCTATTAGCTTATAGTTTACATGTATCCCCACAGCGCTCCTTCCCCTTATTCCACCCCACCCCGCCCAACCAACTACATCAAATCCCCCATAAACACTTAAACTCCTAAATTGTAACAAACAAAACCACATGCGCTAGATGTGGAGACAACTATAACAAATTTAAGCTTGTTTTAAGTTTGTACTTCCACAAGTGGAAACCCCTTAACACCACCAGGGGTCTCTAATGCCAGTAACCTCCCACCACTGGTACGAGGAATGAGTCTTACCACAGCAAGTGTGGTGTTCTTCGCGAGCCTGGTAGATTGAATTACCGGGCTCCAATATACTTTAAGACGTGACGTCACTCAGCCATTAATCGCCCCTTTAAACGTTATATGAGCCAATTACCCCCCCCCAGAAGACTAAATGATTTGCTTCTTTAATCCTGACAGATTCAAACCTGCTGTATTGTCACCGTTTCTATATTGATTTGTTAATTTGTTAAACAGGACCCATAGCACAACAAAGTCTGGTTCGACTTGAATCGCTTTTCAAATAATTACTCCAGTCATTCTAAAGCTGGGTAGGTGGAGCCAGAATGGAGTCAATTAGTCAGTAAGCACCATGCTTAACTACATCGCTCAGCCAATCCAAATTCACCTCCGGTAGGCTTTTTATTTTTTTTCCCCCTTGTTATAAGCTACCATATATAACGCTGGCTTAACATAAGCATAGTACTTTTATTTTCTGCAATACTTGCATTCCATCTTCGGTTGTCACAACTTCACTCAGTCCTGCGAGTCCTTTTGTAGGCCATCACGACCTTCCTGAAGCTTCTGGAGTAACTTCTTCATCACAAGGAGGGGCGCAAGTGATGACATCTCTTTGCTGCTGCCTCTCTTTCTCTTACCCAATGAGGTTGTCCATTCAAGGGACCCTTCTGGGGCCTCCTGGGAAGATGAGTTTTTATTCCCAGCTCGTTGTGGTTCCATTAGGCCCTTCTCTGTAAGTGCAGCTCTGGCTTCTTCGGGTGAGTTGTAGATTTTAACACCATCCGGCCAAAATACCCTCAGCCTTGCAGGAAAAGGAGTATGGAAGTGATATCCCTTGGTTTTTAAAAGTTTAATTATTTCTGCGTATTGAGAACGTTGTCTCTGAATTTCTTGCGGATAGTCATGGTAAAAAAAAAGTCTATGGTTTAAGTATGTGACCTCCTTCAATCTCCAGGCCTGTATTAAGATGTCTTCCTTTATTTTATAGCTGTTGAACTTAATTATTACCGAGCGTGGTCTAGCATTTTCCTCAGTGGATTTTGGCTGAAGAGCTCTATGTGCTCTCTCGATATTTAACTGATACCCAACAGGCAGCTGTAAAACATCTATCAAGAGGTCGGAAATAAATTCATGCATGAGCCCCATTTCCGAGCCTTCGGGCAAGCCGTACAGACTAATGTTCTCTCTACGCGAGCGGCTCTCAAGGTCTATACAATTCTCTTGTAATTTCTCTGTTTGGATGATTAAAGTCTGCAAAATCTTCCCATTCTGAAATATGCCGTCTTCAGTCCGTGCAATCCGTTTCTCCGCTCCCTCCACGCGCTGCTCAAGCCCTGAGAGTTTTTGATTCAGATTTCTGAATTCCAGCTTCGTTTCCGCCCTCATTTCTCTTAATTCCCTGAAAAGCTGCTCAAAACGAGAGCGACATAATTGCTCCATCTCCTCTTCAGTGTCGGCCATGCTGGATACGGAAGGGCTGCGGCTCGATCTTCTGGAGGACGAGTGCAATCCTTTCTCATCCTGTAAGTTTGGCTTCAATTTCACCTTATCTTTGTTTGGCTTGTCCTTAGCACGATTTGTATTCGCCATTACTCCCGTTTTTTTATCTACTTTAGCGGGTATTTTTGTCTTTATGAGTAGATGGGATGGGGAGCTCACTTCACTTGCTCACTCTAGGCTCCGTGACGTTACCGGAAGTCCAAGACAGGAGTCCTTGTAGCACAGCCCGGCCAGATCCTGCACAGGCTCTTGAGGCAATGTCCAGGCTGTAGTACTTGGTGACAGTATCGACTGTACTCCAGGTGGCAGCCAAACAAATGTCAGTGGCTAAGATCCCCTCGTAAACAAGCCACCAAGGTAGCCACACCTCTGGTGGAATGAGCTTTGACAGCACCAGACAATTCTTTGCCATATTTGTAGCAAAACACAATGCAATTTGCCAACCATTTGGATAAACATTGCTTAGAAACTGACACGCCCTCTCTACCTGTGGTGAAACAAACAAACAAACAACTCCTTAGACTTTCTGGACTCCTTAGTCCAAAGCAGATAATACTTCAAAGTTCTGCACACATCTAGAGTATGGAGCAGTGCTTCCCCTGGATTGCTACGCTCAGGAAAATAAACAGGAAAGTGGATAGACTGATTGAGTGTAAACTCCGAAACTTGTGAAAAATAAAGTAAGGTTCCTCGCACCACAGGGCCAGAATCTCTGAAATTCTTTGAGTAGAAGTAATAGCAACTAAAAATAATGCTTTCCAAGACAGAAAGCACAAGTCACGATTGGTTCAAAAGGAGACAGGGTCAACTTTTCCAAAATAAAATTCAACTCCCAAGCCAGGACAGGGGCACGGATTGGGGGTTTGAGATGCAGGATCCCACTAAGGAAAGTACGAGAAACATCCAGCTGAGCAATTATGCGGTCACGCACGGGCACATGAAAGACAGAAATAGCCAAAAGGTGGACCTTGAGGGAAGAATACTGGAGGCCCAAGTCAGACAAAGAAATCAGGTTGTTCAGGACATGCTTCACTGGAGAAGTGAAAGGGTTTAGAGAATGCTTAGCAACGCAGATGGGAAAAAGCTTCCACTTCATGGCATAAGTGGCACAGGTGGACGGCTTGAAGGTGGCCACCAGGATGTCTGACACCCTGTTAGGGACCCCGAACCTGATGATGGCTACATCCTCAGGAGCCACGCATGCAGATGGAGGGACCTGAGATTGGGATGGACCAAGGTCCCTCGATCTTAGGTCAGCAGATTCCTGCGGAGGGGCAGAGGGATGAGACCGGAGGTTCCTCTGCCAGCTGATGGAGGAGAGGGAACCCTATTTGTCGAGGCCAGAATGGAGCTACCAGAATCATGCTAGCCCCCTCCATTTGTAGCTTGATCAGCATCTTCTGTAGTAGTGGAAAGGGAGGGAATGCATAGAGAAATCTCCTGCTCCAAGAGAGGGACAACTCTTCCTGCCAGAAAACTCCAGGTCCTGATCAGGCGAGCAGAAATTGGGCAGTTTTCCTCTGAGTGGGGACGCAAAAAGGTCCAACTCTGGACAAACCCATCTGTCGAAAAGATCTTCTGCTATGGATGAAAGAAGCTCCCATTCATGCATGCTGGACTAAGTCCTGCTGAGATTGTCCACCAGGGTTCTTAGGACGCCTGGCATGTGGCCACTGAGAGTGTGAGATTGTGCTCTAGTACCAATATCACACTCTCATGGCCTCCTTGCAAAGGGGTACCAGTGAGCCCACCCTGCTTGTTGATGTAGTAGACGACTCTCAGGTTGTCTGACTGCACCAGCAGCTGGCCTGGAACCAGATGCTCCTGAAAAGCATAGAGCACCACTCTCATCTCCATGACACTGATATGCAGGGCGGCTTCCCACTGAGACCAGGAGCCCTGGATTTGAAAGGTACCCAGGCATGCTCCCCAACCCAGTCCCGAAGCATTCGTGGTGAGAATCTGATGTGGGGAGGAGATCTGAAAAGGGACTCCTTGAAGAAGGTTCAAGGGGTCCATCCACCACTGTAGTACCTTGCGAACTGGGGAGGACACCAGGACTTGATGGTCTAACTCGTCCATACACTGGTCCCATTGTACTCTGATGATCCACTGAAGCGAGCGCATATGAAGCCTGGCCAGTGGAAAGGTGGGGATGGCCGCAGTCATGAGCCCCAATAGCCTGAGTTACAGTATAGCAGGAATGTGCCGACTCTGGGCAACTTCTTGAGCCTGGGCCATAAGGCATTCCACCCTGTTTTGGGGCAGAAAGGCCTTCCCCTGCTTGGATTCCAAAATTGCCCCAATGTTCTGCAGTCTTTGGGACGGGACTAGCATTGACTTGGACAGGTTGACCGTTATACCTAGAGACTGAAAGAGCTGAGGAGTGCGCTCCAGAGTCAGCAAGAGTTGCTCCCTGGACAGGGCCTTGAGAAGCCAATCGTCCAGGTAAGGGAAGACATACAGCCCTTGTCACCGGAGAGCTGCAGCAACCACTGCTAAGCATTTGGTAAAGATACGCAGCACAGAGGATAAGCCAAAGGGCAGCACATTGAACTGATAATGCTTGCCCAGAAAGGCAAAGTGAAGAAACCTCCTGCGAGGAGGAAAGACTGAGATGTACAGCTATACGTCCTGCATGTTCAGTAAACAAAGCCAATCCCCAATCTTGAGAAGGAGCATGAGGCATAGCAAAATTACCATCCGGAACTTTTTGTACTGGATGACGAGATTGAGGTCCTTTAGATTTAAAATGGGCCTCAAATTCACGGTCTTTTGGGGATCAGGAAAAATCTGGAATAAAACCCCTGGTTCCTCTTCCACCTTGGTACCAATTCGATTACCTGCTTGCGCAGAAGAGACTGTACTTCCCCCCAGAGAACAGACAAGTGAGCCGGGGGATAGCTGGATGGAGGAGGAGGGGTATCTGGAGGCTTTTGGATAAGCTCCAGGGTATGACTTGATTCTATGATCTGCAGGATCCATGCGTCTGAAGTTTGGTTCTCCACTGATTCAGATGGAGGGAGAACCAACCTCTGACCACCGCCTCCTGGGTCTGAACCAGAGGAGGGGGGTCTGGCAAAGAGTTAAGCTGAGGAAGGAGCAGCAGAGGAGGCTGGCCTATCATTTCTGGGATGCTTTGCTGCTGGTCCAGCATTGGAGGGGGCAGGTAAGGAAGCCAGAGCTCTGCGCTTACCCTAGGTATGGGGCCCGAGCCTGGCCTACTGGCCTGTCTACGAAAAGTAGGCCACCCTCTACCACAGGGCTGAGTGTGGTAGACAGAATGCACAGACTTGAGGGCTGAGCCAGAGGCCTGCAGATCATTGATGAGGCCTGGACATCAGGACCAACGAGCCTGGTGCCATTAAAAGGGGCATTAAGCACCTTGTTTTGCACATCGGCTGCAAATCCAGAGACCCTGAGCCATGAGTGCCTACGAAGGCATATGCTCATGGCAGCAGCCCAGACCACTATGTTGGCCATGTCATACAGAGACCTGAGGAGATGTTTACGGACATCTTCCACAGTCTGCAAACATTGGAGCAATTCCTGCTTCTGAGAACCATCTGGAAGGGCCCGAGAGGCAGCTTTGCCCTTTCTCCAGCTGGCATTTTGAAATTTAACCATATGTGCCAGGTAGTTTACAATCCATAGACCCAAGGTAAAGAAGGTGTAAACTCTTCTACCCCAGACATCAATCCTGCAAGATTTTTTTATCTGGGGAAGGGAACTAAGGTGCTTAGGCACCTTAGATCTGTCATGGGCTGCCTTGATGTCCACCAAGTCAGTTTCGGCTTGGGCAGCAAAATAAGGGAGGCCCTGAGGGGCATTATAAAGTTTGTCTGCCTTACATGGCATAGCTGGCACCATGTCTGGTCTGGGAAGCATAGGCGGATAATCTGGGGGAAGTCAGGAACCTCCAGGAAGTGCACCAGGTCTTTCCTGTTGACATCCTCCTCCTCAGTCTGAAGCCCATGGTGGCAGACAACTGCTTCATGACATTAAAAGGTAGCATCCTCAGGGGAGACCTGGAGTATGCTTGACAGAGTCTTCACTGTCTGAAGAGGCAGTGGACCTATCAGAAATGAGAATTTCCTCCTCTTCCTCAATGTCATCAGGGAAGATGAGCTCAGGATGGTACTCCTCCTAGACATCAACCTCCCTGTCTGGGTCTGGCGTCGGAGTGGTCATTGGTGGTCCACAAGGAACCTCCCGGGATCAATGAACAGGTGTCAACAACGACGGCCTACTGAAGGCATTAAAGTGTTGCATGAGTACATTAGTGAACTTAATAAGTACTTCATTCAAATTTAAAGTCGTTGTTGAAGAAGAGAGGGTTCGACAACTCAGAAGTCAACAGCCCTCCACCTTGAAAGCCTGACAAGCCCGTAACCCTTGGAGAAGAAGGGGCAGGCCTCGGCAGAGTAGCCGTCGACAGAGGAGGTGTCGATGACCTGGAGGTTGATGGCTAAGTGCCCTGGGAATCAGGTGATGAAGCTGTCGGTATGGGTCTAGAAGGAACAGAGACCTGGACAGCTGATCTCTTTGTCAAGGCAGCTGCTGTCTTTTCATTTTCATTTTTTCATTTTCATTTTATTAAATGGGTTAGACCATTGAGTAAGACTCATTTAAAAAGGTGACCCTTGGTTATACAAAAATAAAGTTACAACAATTACAATAAATACAACATACAATACATAACACACAAAATACATACAAACCTCTAGGCTATACTGCCAGCCCCTGCAACTAAAGAAAGTTACTGAGCAATTTCTCCTGGTAGAGATATACCAGTCACTGTCTCATGCAGGCCCTAATAACATCAATCCCCAAAAAAGGCAAAGATAGCATCCATTACTCCCTGTTTAGTCCAGTCTCCCTTATTAACATCAATGCCAAGATGTCTGCAAAGTTTTCACCTGATTCCCAGAGCACTTAGCTGTCAACAAAGAGCCCCCCGAAGGACAGGCTGATGGGGAACGGGATAGCAACCAAGGGGAGTGGTTGTGATCCCGGTCTTTCTGGTGACTTTTCCCCGAGGACTTGTCTCGGGTCTTGGAGGCCTGGGAGCTCGGAGATCCGTAGGCAACTGAGTGGCCAGAGCCCCGGAGGACCCCCTGCCCAGAGTTGGCTACCTGCTGCTCCATCAGGAATTTTTTGAGAGCCTTCTTGCGTCCCCTAAGAGTTGTCTGGTTAAGCTTCTAGCAGAGCTTACAGTTGGAGACTTCGTGGTCAGGCCCAAGACAGCAGACACAAACGGAGTGTTCCTCTGTAGAGGCAATCTTCTTCCCACAGCGGCAGCACCGGAAAAGAGAAGAAGAAGAAGAAGAAGGCAGATTAACTCTCGACATAAAAAAGGAAAAAATCTCGGAAAGAGATTTTTGTAAACAGTAGAAGAAACAACGTCCATAGGCCGAAAAAGGCACAAAAGACTGTGATGGCTCTACCACGGAGACTGTACTTGTAAGTCAATGGCGGGAAAGAACGGAGGAGGGTGTGGGGCCGCCCATGCCTATATAGGGTCGGTGACGGCGGACGTCGATGGCCCCAACTCTACTGCTGAAAATCTTCCGTGTGGATTCTCCGTCTCTAATGGCAAAGGTTGCAACAGTATAACATGATGACTGAGATACTTCTGAAGATCTTTAATATCCTGCAGACTCTGCCCACTTTCCTTTATTACCAGAACTGGGTGGGGTAGGAGTTTGACTGAACCACATGGTGTGACTGAGACAGTTTAGGGCAGCTGCATTTTAATCAGATTTTTTTTGACCCAGTATTGCCCCACATTCCAGCCTTTCCCATCAGCTAGAGTAGGTCTTTCAACCTTATACTGTGCACCTCTGCCCCCCCCCCCAAACAGAGTGTGTCAGGGATTAGTAGCCTCATTGATGGAAATTAAAGCAGGGCAGTTGTTTTGATGCCCCAGGCTGCATGAGAGACTGAACGTGTTTTTCTTCTTTAGCTTAGACGTTACCACAGCTCTGAATTTACACAACCTGCTTTTTTTATGCAATTCGATTTTTTTTAAACAGTGCATTCTGGGAAATGGCTAGGCCTCCTTCATTATGAGTGCGGGTGGGCGTAAACTATGGAGGCTTCTCTCCTCAGTCTCACTATGTGGTTCCTTAGAACAAGATTAGGACATGGGCTGCTGCCCGCCCCAAAGACTGGGGTGGCAAATGTGGTACCTATGCCTGGCTCCCCAGTAACACCAGGTACCCACATCTGAAACCCTTTTGGAATCTGTCCTGGAAATAAGCCTATGACCCCAGTAACACTGGGTACACATGTCTAAAATCCCTCTGGAGCCCAACCTGGAAATCTCTCCAAGTACCTGTGCTACTGGAATTTTCCCCCTCCACTCCCTGTTAGGTGCACTCTGGGCTCAGGAAGTGCCATCTGAATACCTGGGGAGGTGAAGTATGGGCGTGGTTAGAGTGTCCACCTTTGGTCTGTTCAGGGTTCCGTGTGAGTGCTGTCCCAAGCGCTTTCCCTGCTATCATTAGAGACAGCGGCTGGTATATCTCTACCAGGAGGAATTGCTCAGTAACTTTCTTTAGTTGCAGGGGCTGGCAGTATAGCCGAGAGGTTAGAGTAATGAGCTGTGAATGTGTTTGGTACATCCAGCAGACTGGGGCTTGATTCCCACAACCTCCGCTTGCATAGTGTTACTGTGCAACTCTGAGCAAGTCACTTAACCACCCCTGTGCTGCCAGGTCGCCCCTAAAAGGAGGCACTTGTGCCTAATGGGCCTTACCCAGTTACCAAAAATTTAAAATAAAAAAAAAAAAAAAGTATTCTGTTCTTGCTCCATACGATGGTGTTAGAAGTTCAATATTTTACTGGTTTTCTGAAGGCTCCCAAGTTCAAGGGAGTCAGTTCTCAATAACATAGTGTTATATGCGGTTTATGTATTTTCTTCAGGGGTGGGTTGTTTGTTTTCTGGTGGGGTGGAACAGTAACTCAATCACCCACTGATTCAATAATGGCATCCCTTGATACCCTTAAAAGTGTCTCCTGGAACACAAGGGGCCTGCCTTAATTGTTCTATAAAATATAGGAAGATATTGCTGAAATTAAAACAAATGCACTGTGATGTCACCCTAATACAAGAGACCTACCTAGCACAGAAAGAGGCTTGAGGCTTCCAAGCTGTTGCTCCTGAGTAGGTACTGTGTACCACAGTACATACCTGACCAAGAGTAGGAGGGGGTGATATTCTGTAGTAAATGTCTCCAGATCGGTATTCAAAAATTGTCTAGGGATAGAGAAGGTAGGTGGATACTACAGGGCACTTACCAAGGGTTCCATATTGCACTAAGCAGTGTTTATGCCCCTAATAATCCAGAAGTCTCTTTCTCCGATTCCATATTGGCAAAGTTCTCAGGCTCCCCTAAAGGTATTATTATAGGTGGGAATATGAATATTGTGCTCCATCCAGATCTTGACAGAATGGGAGCCAGAATAAGGCAGGAAGCTCAGTTTGTGGCCCATGTGTGCTACACCAACTTACAAGCTGGACTGAGAAACAGTTGGGGAGAGGTCCACCCTCAGGACCAAGATTATACCTACTATTCTCCAGCTATGAGTTATACAGTCTTATAGACGTAATGCTTGTCTCCGAAAACTTGCTACCATCAATCTGGGGCATCTCCATGGGCAGTATATTGATTTCTGACTACGCCCCTGTACTCCTTTCTTTGGCTTGGGGGACTAACCATGGCCCCAGAGATAAATGGAGGCTAAATACAACCTTCCTCCCAAGATCCCATCTTCAAAACCATTAGTAGGCAACTTTGCCCATAACTAAACTCTGGAGACATCCTCCCTGACCAAGTGGGAAGCCATGACGGCATTCCTGAGGGGGCCAATTGACAGGTCACACATCTAAAGAAACAAGACAACCAAGTCTTAAGTCACAAAGAAAAAGAATTTAGAACTGACCCTCATACCTTGACCAAAAAGAATCCCTGCTCTCACAGACTACATCTGTAAGACGGGAAACTGAGGACTGCTACCAGCATACCACTAAGTATGCCCTTTTTCACCTGCAGTAAAAATATTGGGAGGCCGGTGAACAGCTTGGGAAACGTCTAGCCCCACATCTGCAGGCCAAGGAAAATGAGACATATATTCCGTCCATCACAAAAGAGAGTGGGGAAAGTGGTTACTACCCCTACCCTTATTAATGTAGAATTCCAAAACTATTACCCAGCCCTCTACTCCTCCTCTGAGGTATCCCCTTCAAAGCAACAGCTGGATGATTTTTACCGGGTCAACACTCTTCCCCAGTTTGAGAGGGGTGCTATCTCTTCCCTCCAGAATCCCATTTCTACTGAGGAAGTCACATAAGCTATCAATAGCATGTCTCTGGGGAAATCCCCAGGTCTGAATGGATTCCCTCATGACTTTTGCACAGCCTTTCCAGGAATCCCAGCCGCTAGAATGGCTAGCTTTTTATGAGGCTTGAGGGACAGACTCTCCCCAGCCTTCTTTCATGCAGGCCCTAATTACATCAATCCCAAAAAAAAGGTAAAGATAGCATCCATTACTCCCTGTTTAGGCCAGTCTCCCTTATTAACATCAATGCCAAGATGTCTGCAAAGGTATTGGCACAGCAGACGGAGGGAGTAATGGGGGATTTGATCCACTCACCCCAAGTGGGCTTTGTGCCAGGTAAGGTTTGCACAGACAGCATGAGAAGAATACTGGATCTCCTGTGGCAAGTGAAAGCTGCTCCACTCCCACTGCCACCCATTCTTTAGTTGACAAAAAAGCGTTTCACAGGGTGGAGTGGAGTATCTGTTCGATGGCTATGGCCAGGTGTGGGTTTCCAGGTAAATTAACTTCCTTGGTTAGACTTTTATACCATAACCCGATGGCATCTGTCTTATCTCCCCACCTTGCCCACTTAAACGGGGGTACCAGACAAGGGTGTCCCTATTCCCATTTCTTTTCCTGCTTGCCGTGGAATCCCAGGTGCACAAAATCTGTGAGCTCCCCCCCAAAGAAACCAACTTGGGGCATGTACCCACAGATTTTCATTATTCGTGGATGACATCACCCTCTTCCTATTAGATGTCCCAAACTCCCTGGCAGCACTGACCTCATTAATCAGAGACTACTCTGTCCTCTCAGGATATAAATTAAATAGATCTAAGTCTCAGATTATGCCATTAAACTAGGCATGTAGCCACACCCTTTTTTTGCTGGAGAGACATGACATGGGATTTTGCTACGCTTTACAATGGCTGCCATGGCTGCAACAAATATTAATGCCATGCTGGAAAAACCTAACAAAGATCTCTCCAGATGGGGCAAGGTTATGCTATCTATCTGGGGCAAGATTAACCCTTTGATACTCAATGTTAAGTAAATTGCAATACAACCTGGCCAACCTTCCTAAGGGTGCCGGGATCATTTTTCAAATCTCTCAACTCCAAAAAGTTATCTTTCATACAGAGGAGTGAGACACCAAAAAGTTTAAGTTGTGATTCCTACAGGCTCACAGGAGTCAAGGTGGAGTTGACTTACCCAGCTTAAAACTTATGCATGAACCAGTTCTTATGCGCCAGTCTGGGTCATGCTAAAGACTGGAGATCATCGTGCCTCAACCGAGATGGATTTCCCTGGAGCAACTCCACAGTCAGACACCAACCATGGCAATAGTACTCTTCCCAGACTGGGGACTGCCATCTAAGGCATCTCTATGATCCAAGCACACAAAAAGAACCTGGCTCAAATAAGCCAAAAACCCTTCACTGGAACCCCAGTACCTCCCATTCTAGATCCTTATGGCAGAATCCCCAGTTCACCATGGATCACAAGCATCTGCTGTGGCCTTCCTTGGAATCCCGGGGAGCTCAGACCCTCCAGGACCATCACTGCCTCTCCTTGGGGTTCTCTACTCCTCTGAGGAACTATCCTCTAGATATGGGAAACCAAGATCACACTTTTGGAGACACCTCCAGAGAATTAGAGTATCTCATGAGGTTGTAAACTGATTCTTAGAAATAAATAAATAGAATATCTCATGAGGTTGTAAACTGATTCTTAGAAATAAATAAATAACCACACACTGCCCCCCGAGACTGTCTTTGAAAATGGACAGCTCATAACAACCCTGCAACATCTGTCCTCCACAATCCAATTGGTGATGGACAAGGAGACCCCCCCCCCCCACTACAATCACCCTCCCCAAACCCAAGTGGGAGCAGAAACTGGGAGAAGATGCCCCTAGTAGGGAATGGGATCAGGTCTGGACCCTGACATATAGATCCTCCACGGAACTACAAGCTAAAACTCTACAGTGCAGGATTCTGCATAGAGCATACCATACGCCTCTATGGCTACATAAAATTGGTTTGATGAGCAACAGTGACTACTGGCACTGCTCCTCCCCACAAACATCCCTTACACACATTTTGTGGTTCTGTCATTCCCTGGACCCATACTGGATTGGGGTTTGGAATAGCTATGCAGCAGTAGTACCAGTACCCCCATGCAGAGATCCCCTTTTGGCATTTTTAGGAATCCCTCCAATATAAGGGTGCACTTACTTATCCCCAAATCCTATGGGTCAAATGTGCCCTAGCAGTGGGCAAGCACATTATTCTACAGCACAAGAATGACAAAGAACCTCCTTCACTAAAAGAATGGGAATTTCTCTTGGCTTTAAACAGCCAGATATAAGAAGGTCACACATGCAGCAGCAGGCACCATGCAGACCTTCCTCAAGATACGGGGCTCCTACCTGGCTGTGGCACAATAAGCAAGGCCAACTCTGCCCCGTCACGGTAAATCAACCACTTGCTGGCCCAAAGTAGCTCCTTTAAATTCACTTCTTGACTGGTGACTCAACAAGTAATATGACTACACCTCCCTCTGACCAGCTTGGAGGTGTTCTCTCAGATGGTATACCTCATTCCTGTTTCCCCTCCTCTGTGCCCCTCCCTCATGCTCGCCTCCCTATCCTCCTGGTTCCCACTGGTTACATCCTCTGCCCTCCTATTTTCTCACCTTGACAGGGATTTCATATCATAGCATTCAACAAACCTGACCTAAGAGATGCACCTTCTGTGTCAGCCAAAAAGTACAGTTACGTAAGAACTTACCGTAACAGCAGATCTTCGAGAACAGCTCTTGCAGCAGGTTACACCATTAGGACTGAAGCCGGCAGGCGTCAGGACCCCACGGAAATCTTCTAGCTAGCAGTCTTCAGCGGGGACCGCTTCCGACGTCGGTTCCGCCCCCGACGTCAGGCGAGTACATAAGGAGGCAGTCCCGCCAGAATCCCCAGTTCTCCCGCTGAGACTCCCAGCCGCTGGATGACATCAGAAGGGAGACCGAGGATCCGCCATCAGAAGAAAAAGAAGAAAGAGCATAAGCTCCTGCCAAGGCCTAGTAGGCCATACCTCCTCCAACGGGGAATGGTGGGCGGGAAGGTACCTGCTGCAAGAGCTGTACTCGAAGATCTACTGTTATGGTAAGTTCTTACGTAACTGTACTATCTTTCTTCGAGATACAGCTCTTGCACCAGGGTACACCATTAGGACTGATTCCCAAGCAATAGCGCCTCTAAGCATACTGGGAGGAAGCAAATAGGAGAGATCTTGAGCAAGTCCTGACTCTAGGACAGGAAACCCTGTAGAACGGCAAGGCCGAAACTGGCTCTCCTCCGTGAGGTAATATCCAGGCTATAGTGCCTAATAAATGTGTGCACTGAGCTCCAAGTCGCCGCGGTGCAAATGGCCGAGGTGGAGACATTGCGCAGTGCACAGTGCTACAAAGGAGGTAGCCACCCCTCTTGTCGAATGGCCCCGGACTGTGCCCGGGAGGGGCTTCTGTTTACTGTTGTAACAAAAGGAGATACACTGGACAAGCCAGCGAGAAAGGGTCTGCTTTGAGACTGGTTGGCCCAGCATCCTGTCAGCGAAGGATACAAACAGCTGCTCTGATGCGCGGAGCTGTTTAGTCCTGTTCAGATAGTACCTTAAGGAGCGGTGAACATCCAGAGTGTGGAGCAATGCCTCTCCTCTGTTAGTGTACTTGGGAAAGTACACAGGCAGATCGATGTCCTGGTTAAGAGTAAGGGCACAGACCATCTTAGGCAGGAATTTAGGATTCGTCCTCAAAGACACTCTGTCCTGGTGGAAAATTAAATAAGGTTCCTTACACATGAGAGCATGTAGCTCAGAAATTCTCCTTACTGACATGACAGCAACTAAAAATAACGTTTTCCACGACAGAAAACACAGCTCACAATCTGCGGCAGGTTCAAAGGGGGGAAGAATGAGCTGTTCCAGGACGAAGAGTAGGTCCCAAGGAGGGACGGGATCCTTGATGGGTGGCCTAAGGTGTAACACCCCCCTCAGGAAGTCCCGAGAGGCATCGAGTTGTGCCACTGTGCGCTGACCTACCGGGAAGTGGTAGGCCAAAATCGTGAAGAGGTGAACTTTAATAGAGGAGTAGGCGAGACCCGACTGGAAGAGGGAAAGCAGGTATTCCAGAACTGATTTCACTGGGCATTCTAAAGGGGAAAGGCCACATGCCTGAGACCACAGGCAAAATCGGGCGCCATTTCATATGTGACACAGACAAATGCGGGGTTTTCTGGCAGCTGGAGAGAACTTCTGCCACCCCTTGCAAGACCTCGTGTTGCATGATAGCTATGTCTCGAGGAGCCAGACATGCAGGTTCAGTGAGCGCAAGTCCGGGTGGACTAGAGAACCCTCCTCCTCCTGAGACAGTAGATGGGAGCTGAAAGGCAATGGGACTGGAGGTTCCCGGGACAACTGCATCAGCATGGGGAACCAGATCTGCCTAGGCCAGAAAGGCGCTACCAGGATCATTGTTGCATGCTCCCTGCGTAGTTTGAGAAGAACTCTCTAGATCAACGGGAAGGGAGGGAAAGCGTAGAGGAATCTGTCCGCCCAGGAGAGGAACAACGCATCTCGCCAGAAAACACCAGGCCCTGGATCTAGCGAGCAAAAACTGGGCAGTTTTGTGTTGGATGGGGAAGCGAACAAGTCCAACTCTGGAGTTCCCCATCGAAGAAACACATCCTCCGCTACCTCCTGAAGGAGTTCCCATTCGTGGACTCTGGCCTGGAAATGACTCAGGCCGTCTGCGATTGTGTTGTCCACACCAGGAACATGGACTGCAATCAGGCTCGTGCCGCGTCGGATTACCCAATCCCACACACTCATAGCTTCCCTGCAAAGGCGGTAAGAGTGTGTGCCTCCTTGTTTGTTGAGGTAATACATCACCGCCGTATTGTCTGTCTGAAGCAGAAGAGTACTCAACAGGATTTCTGACTGAAAGGCCTGCCCTCATCTCCAGAATGTTGATGTGGAAGTGAGCTTCCTGAGGGGTCCACGTTCCCTGGGACCTCACCCCGTTCAGGTGTGCTCTCCACCCCAGCCCTGAGGCATCTGTGGAGAGGATTACCTCCGGGGACGGCGCTGTAAATGGGACACCTGCAGAGAGTGTCCCTGGGTCTAGCCACCATTGCCAGTCTCGAAATACGGCATTTGTGATTCTGACCGGATGCTGCATGTGGTCTTGCCTTTGGTCCCACTGCACTTTGAGCATCCACTGAGTTACCCGCATGTGAAGCCTTGCAAAGGGACGGTTGGAATGGCCGCAGCCATGTGTCCGAGCAGGCGAAGGACCAACCTGGCGGGGACAGTCTTCTTCGCCGAGAGATCCCTGATGAGGGATCTGATGTGTTCCGCTCTTTCCTCGGGAAGAAAGGCTTTCCCTTGGACGGTGTCCAGAACTGCGCCTATGAACCGCAGCTTCTGAGACGGTACGAGGAGAGACTTCTCGTAGTTAAGAATGCCCAGAGACTGGAACAGATCCTGGGTGTTCTGAATAGCTAGCAACAGCGCCTCTTTGGAGGCGGCCATGAGAAGCCAGTCGTCCAGGTACGGGAACACGTAGTGGCCCTGTCTCCTTAGAGACGCTGCCACGACTGCCATACATTTGGTAAAGACCCTGGGGGCTGATGACAGTCCGAAAGTAAGAGCCCGGAACTGAAAGTGGTGGCCGAGAAACTCGAAATGCAGGAACCTCCTGTGCGCTTGAGCTACTGGGATGTGCAGGTAGGAGTCCTGCATGTCCAGGGACACTAAGAAGGCATCCTTTTTCAGCATGGTAATGAGTCCTTGGAGGGTCACCATGTGAAAGCGTTTGTAGGCGACCGACATGTTGAGGTCGCTGAGGTCCAGTATTGGACGGAGGTCCCCTGTTTTCTTCGGAACCAGAAAGAAGTGGGAATAGTATCCGGATCCTTTCTGGTTCACTGGGACATACTCCACCGCTCCCTTTTGAAGGAGTGCGAGTACCTCTTGCCTGATGAGTGATCTGTGCTGACCCGAGTAACGGGAGAGCAGAGGAGGCCTTGTGGGTGGCTTGTCCACGAATTCTATAAAGTGGCCTTGTTTGACCAATTGAAGAACCCACCTGTCGGTGTTTATAGACTGCCACCCTGGCAGGTGGTCTGCAATATGACCCCCGACCTTGGTGTCCCGTTGATCCTGAGGGGCGGGGGCCGGGAAGGAGTCATGCTGTGGCGGCTGAGGGTCCTGCAGGCTGGGCCGACTTTGCAGGGCGTTGGCCTCGGCCCGCGGACGACTTCCCCTGGGCTCTGCGGGAGAAGGAGCCCCTCTGTTGTGGGCCGGTGCGGGACTGCTGTCTCTGCATCCGGCCTCGAAAACGGCTTTGGTTCCTATGAAAGGAACTAAGCTTGGGTCTGTACATGGCTTGGACAGACCGCACCGCCTTCACGGCCTCTTGAAGTTTGGTGAGGACCTTCTCCGAGGGCTCACCGAACAGAACTTCTCCGTGGAACAAGGCATCCAGAATGTTCTTCTGGACGTCTGAGGTAAATCCGGAGACACGGAGCCAAGAGTGTCTCCGGAGGCATACGCCTGAGGCTGCCGCTCTGGCGGAATCGTACATGACTCGCAGCACCTGGGTTCCCACATCCGAACCCGTGCGGAGGAGTTGTAGCAACTCCTCCTTCTGCTCACCTTCTGGCATTTTTTCCGCCAGATCCAGTCCCTGCTCCCACAAGGCATTCTGAAACTGAACCATGTGGGTTAAATAGTTGAGGGACCTAATGGCGCAGGTAGCGGATGCCTACGTGCGCCTGCCCATAGCGTCCAGCTGCTTGGACTCAGGGTCCGGTGGCAGGGTGCTCAAATGTTGCGGCCTCTGGGACCGGTCATGTGAGGCTGTAATGACCAGAGAATCGGCCAGAGGATGTGATGTCAAGTACTGATCCTCCCTAGGGGCCTTGTACAGGCGGTCAGCCTTCTTCGGCATCGCTGGGAATGAGTGTGGACGTTTCCACGCTGCCTTGGTGACGTCCACAAAGGTGTCCACCAAGGGTGGCTCCACCACAAGCTTTGGATATTTTTGCCGAAGATATCTGGCAAGGCGTAGCCTCTCGGGGTCGAGTTCCTCTGCGTCCCAGCCCATGTTCTCCTGGATATGCCTCATAATTTCCGAGAATGATGGGTCATCCGGAGGAGATCTTGGGAGCTCACATGGGTCTGGAGAAGGGACGCTGATAGGAGAGGGGGATCCGGATTCATCCGAGAAGTCCGATCCCGTGTCCTCCGTCGAAGGTGAACGGCAGCGTCTTCTGGGTCTCTTGGGGCCGAGTGACCCTGAAGAAAATCTGGACGGAGGTCTCCTCTTGTCTGGTCTACCCCTAGGAGGTTCCTCAAGCTCCTGGGGGGAAGGAACATGGCCTGCAGCCCCAGATGGAGTGGGGGGTGCTGGGGCCGGTGGAGTCACGGGTGGAGGAGGAAGAGGAGGAGGTGTGGGAAACACGTCCTTTTTTATGGTATCCCACCAGTAGGTGAACAGCTCCTTAACCTCTGAAATGCTGAGGCCCGACGACGGGCCGGGCGCCGGTGGTCGGTCGTCGGGTTCCGGCGTCGGCTCCCCAGGGGCCCCGGGTTCAGGGAGGGTTCCTGGGGTACGATAGGGACCAGATTCGCCTGGCCTGGTCCCTCAGGCTGGGTCAGCTCCTCCTCGTGAGCACCTCCTGACTGGCGTCGGTGGAGGCGAGGGTTCTCCTCTCTACAGGAATGGGCGTCGGTCCTCCGCCGGCGTCCGTGGTGGTGAAGGCCAACCAGCGACGTAGGCGCCTGGTGGTCGCCGGTTCTCGGACCGTGGTGCTTGGCCGACGTCGGATCCAACGTCCTCTTGTGGTGGCGGTCCCCTGACCTTGGTAAGGCCTTGGAAGCCGAAGAAGAGGAAGGCCTGGAGGTCTTGGCCGGAGGAAGAGAAAAAGAACCCGAAGGAGTCTTCACCGCAGCAGGGGGAGCCTGAAAGCGGCCCCGGAAGGGACGTCGGACCGGGAGCTGGAGCTACGGGAGTCAGAGGCCCTGGAAGTGGACCTTGATCTCACCCTCTCCCTATGCTTTTCGAGGTGTTTCCGGGCTTTTTCCGATGATTCCCCCTTGGAGGCTGAATCCATGGCCTTAACTTTTTCATCGAGAAGGAACGCTTCCAGGGCCTTCTGGCGACAGATCCGGGTCCGGCTATTGAATCCCTGGCAGAAGGTACAGGCCCGGGTGTCGTGGTCTGGGCCTAGGCACCGGACGCAGGCTGAATGCGGGTCCTTAAAAGGATTTGCTTCCCACAGGCGCACTTCGATGGATGGCCTTCCATGGAGGTTGGAGAGGACATCAGACAGCAGACTTCGAAGAAAAAACGAACTTTTCCAAATGGAAGAACTTTACCAGGCGTCGCGCGCTAGAAACAGACCGAAGGGTCGAGACATGCAAGTCGACGGCGGGAAAGAACTGGGGATTCTGGCGGGACCGCCTCCTTATGTACTACGCCTGACGCCAGGGGCGGACTGACAAGCCGGAGGCAGTCCCGCTGAAGACTGCTAGCTAGAAGATTTCCGTGGGGTCCTGACGCCTGCCGGCTTCAGTCCTAATAGTGTAACCTGCTGCAAGAGCTATATCTCGAAGAAAGATCTACCACACATTACAAGAAACTCTGGGTGGTCCCAGAGATAGGTGCCATAAGGATTTTTTTGATTATTCTACACTCTTGCACCAATTTTAGATCGTAAACCAGCTTATTAAAATTTACCCCACCCGCTGGATAGCTTCTGCCTAGGTGACAGAACAATTTATTCAAACCCTATTCACAAAGCAAACTCCTCCCACCCATTAAACCCATCTAAGATAGGACAGTACTAAGGCAGCACACTCGTTATTTAGAGGTTAACTCCCCCCCCCCACGTAGAATTCTGAATAGGTCATATGTGTACCTTTTTGCAGTTGCTTTTGTGGCTTCCACTAGGACCATGCTTAAGTTGGACTGGATTAATGCATGCAACAAATATGTCTGTTACAGTCCATGTTGGGGATGGAACTAGCAAAGGTTTCTGGGTGGTCCTGGCGCCAACAGCTTACAGTTCCATCATGTGGCTCAATAGAGGGAGCTATCCTCGAAGAAGATCATGGGTTAATGCCCATAACTGACACTGTAGTGCAGTATGAGGGGTCTGCAGCACTGCTGAGGTGCCGTCCTTCAGATGAAATGATAAACTAAGTTCCCTTCTGCTTATCCCTGGTCACTGTCCAGGTGGAACTTATCGAAGAACAGTAGGAGATTTTTTTATTAAAAAATAACAAAACTACATAAAGCAAACAGCCTTCTTCAAAACACGAATGCAAACATGAACTAAAAACATGTAAGACTTAACAAAACACAATATGTAAAAGCAAACATCAGGGAAAGAGAGAAAACCAAAAATGAGAAAAATAGACCAATTTTGTTCTTCCCCTACTGTGAAAACAGTATATTATCAAAATGCGCACAACAGGCTCTTAACCAGTTTGTGATCTTTTCTCTACCATTATGAAAGGCTCTGACAACCACTGTTTAGATCAAGGAGCAGAGTTCCTTGTAAGAAACCAATTTCTGCTGCAACATTTATGAGCAACGAGCCTACTGTTCGTCTACATGTTTATGCTTCATGAAATCTTTAACTCCCAAACTGCCATGGTTACTCAACCAAAGAACATCCCAAAACTGAGGAGGTATTCTAGCGCAGGTCAATTGGTCAAGAACATGCTGTTCGTACCCTAACAAGCAGTGCTTAAAAATTACGTGTTCCTGACACTCTAAAGACAACATAGATGGACACGAAAACTTAATAGTCTTGACCTGAACGAGATCTAGTGGCATCTGTCATTTTTTAATGTTTAGGGAAAGCATGATTTGCACACACGGGAGGTGTCTCCAAAACTGCCATATGTGGCATTCTGACCCATGCACTCATCGAAGAGCTTAAAAATGTGATGGCCATAAGTCCACTAGATGGTCACAGACTATACTCTCCCGTCTAAGAATAGGCCTCAAATAATGGGGGCAATACATGAATGCAGCAGGCTGGGTATGTGCAAGAGGTGTGTACCCAATCCACACAGCTCTGCATCCCCAGACAGGCATGTGGTGGTTGGCATACTTGAATGCTGTACACTGCCCTGTGCCTGTCCGTGACCACACTCCTGGCACTCCGCTGCGAAGGGGCAGATCAAGGGACAGAGGCATCCAATCGGATGCCCATCCTGGTCCCCTTGTGGAGCCCCTGCTTCACACAGAGCAGGGGAACGTGGGATGGAGCGGGCACTGATTTTTTTTTAAGTTTATGGGCAAGTGGTCAAATGACTGCCCCCAGCCCTCCCTGACTACCCAGAGTGCTGGGCAGCACAGTAGAGTGGATTCTTCATCCCGCCACAGCCACCGGGTGTAATCAGGGTAGGGAACACGCAACAAATATGACAAGGTCCCTGCTGCCATATCCTGTGCTCCCCTAGCCCAGCACTAGTGGAAGGGGAGAGGGCCCCTTCTGTGAATGCTGCTGGGGGTTTGCTGGACCCTAGATGAATGGCATTCTGACTCAGGGTTGCCAAGCATAGGCAAGTCAAGTTCTGTGCAAAGACTCCATTGTTTGAGCTTAAATAAAACTTGCCTTTTAATAGGATTTAACCTGCCTCCTCAAAATGCTGTAAGGCTAAAAATGCACGTTCCTAATGTAGTGAGGAGACATAACCCAGAAACAGATTTTCAAACAGAGTACCCTGTCTTTAGCCAACTGTAATCTATCCTCCCAGTTTAACCTGGCTAGATCACCCCCTACAAAATGAACCCCTAGAATTTTAAGACTATCTGGTACAATTTGAATTTCTGCAACTTCAGGTATCATTGGTAATGAAATGCATTGCATAAATTTCAAGTAACTAATTTGTGAACCAGAAATACCTGAAAAAGTGTCCAAAAATGTGTATGGAGTCACTACTAAAGGAAATGATTGTGGAGTTTCTTGAGTCTAGTGGACTACAAGACCCAAGGCAGCATGGATTTACTGGGGGATGTCAGAAAAAAACTGCCATTTTCCTTTGACTGGGTGACCAGTGAAATAGATCAGTGTGGGACAGTGCACATGGCCTACTCAGATTTCAGTAAGACTTTTAACAACATTCCACATAGGAGACTTGTAAGGAAACTGGGCAGCTTAGGGGTAGGTCCTAAGGTGGTAAACTGGGTTAGAAATTGCTTAATGGACAGGTAACAGAGAGTGGTGGTAAACGGGGTACACATCAGGGAAGGGAGGGTGACCAGTGGGGTGTCTCAGGGCTCAGTACTAGGACCAGCCCTCTTTAATGTTTATAAGTGACACCGCAGATGAACTGGAAGAGAAGGTCTGCCTCTTTGCAGATGACACCAAACTCTGCAATAGGCTGGACACTCCAGAGGCAGTGGAAAGAATGTGACAGGTATACCCACCCATGGGATTTAGGCAAATTCTGTAAAAACTGTACTGGGCATCAGAGATATAAACTTAGTAAAATCTCTGTAAATAAGGGCACTATTGCAGAAGAGGCAAGGCAACGTCATCAGTGCCCGATATCATCAGCAAGATTGCACGATAATATCGGCGGCCATAATTAAAATGCTGGGCACTTCAAGGGAGTTTGCAATTTTTACGAGTGATGAGGTAACCAAACTATTAATTTAACAGGGTGACTGCAGGGGGGACCGGACAGATGAAGCCCCGATCTGTGCAGCGGTCGGTGCTTCATCTCTGCTGGTAGAACTCCTTTAATAATATTAACCAGCAGTGCTGAAAAGTCATTACACAGCTCAATCACAACAAGCACAGGTATCATTTAGGGGTAAGCCAGGTGTTGCGGTTGAAACCCCTATGATTTTTCTGGCAACCCCTATGGTGTCCAATGCAACTCTTAAGAAACCCTAAAATAAGGTTTCCCTAGCATTTATTTACATAAATTCGGTGGTCATGGGAGTTTTGCAACCCCTATGATTCTGCTGAAATGGGACTTTACAACACCTAAGATGCTGGCGAAATGATGCTACTGCAACAAACTGACAAAACCCCATAAAAGCAATCCCTTCCCCAAACCAAAACTGAGAAAACAAAATATCTAACGACAAAAAAAAAAAACTGCAAGAATTACTACACTTTAACAAGCAGTAAGACAAGACAGAGTGGGCATTAGGCTGAGAAAAATAAATGCACACCCAGGGGCATAATAAGACCCAATGTCACAGGAGGAAGGCTCTACATCTTCGGAAAGTCTATTTATCTTATCCCCAAAGCCCACCCAGGGAGTCTTATCACACTTACAAAGTGAGTATAAGTAGACAAAACAATACAGAAAAAAACCCACAATCAATCAATTTATTATTTTCAATTTATTTTCTAAACTTTAGGAAACCTTAGTCCCAAACATGGGGGTTGGGGGTGAACAATGCTAGTTTATCTCAATTTGCATTTTATGTGGGAAAGTAAAATAATAAATATTGCTAAAATATTCACTTTCTGTAACTACTAAAGTTCACTGGGGCACTGAACAAACAATTTTGAAGACTGAAGGGTCAGAGTGCTGCAGGGACAAACAGAAGAGTTTCTCTTCCAGATGGCAAGAGTTACAGAGCAGGCAGTAATTTTAGAATGTGAAGGGATGTCTGGAATACGGTCAGCATCAGTGCCTCGGCAGGTTGCACACCCGCCTCTGAGGCTGGACGATCAGAAGGTTGTAGGTTCTAGTCGCACCCTGAGAACTTGGGATAAATCCAAATACTGACACTGTAGTGCAGTGTGAGGGGTGTGCTACACTCCTGAGGTGCTGTCTTTTGGACGAAACATTAAACCAAAGTCCCATTTACTTATTCCGATGGCGGTTTAGGTTGACGTTAAAGATCCCATGACATTTCTCGAAAAGGCCAAATTTTCTAGCCAAATTTCCCCCATTCACTAAAATACCACCAACAGCCTAATCTGGTTCGGTATGTCAGTTTGCATCTGTATCTCCCCCTCCCAGGGACAAGGCTAAATATAGATAGAATTGCCTAGTTCTCCTTTCCCAGTCAACAAAAACTAAATGAATTAAGGAAATTGCCTCCTCTGGGTGGCAGACTTAGTAAAGAGGCAGTACTCTGCAGGACAAGTGGAACAATTTATGCAAAGAAGTAGTATTTAGCTTTCTTGTGGGCACGTTAAGTCCCAGCTGAGACACTTACTTCTTTCTCTCTTCTGTTTGTATGTATTCCATAAATATGCACACCGCACTCCTGTGACTGAAAACGCAATTATCTGTGAACCACCAGGTTGTGCATTGGAGAAAGAGCAATGTGCTCAGCGACAGCCAAGGTTCCAGTTGCCTTGGTGGCGCAGCTGGTAGCACATCTGGAACTGTATTCCAGGCAGCCTGGGTTCAAGTCCCAGCTGAGGCACGTACTTCTTTCTCTCTCTTCTGTTTGTACAGTATATACACTCAGAGACACTCAGAAAAACAGCCACTTAAACCACAGGACCCTGTGCTGTTAACACCTTTTCGGTACAGAGCATTTCTTTTGCATTCATTTTGTCAGAACCGACCTATGTAAATAATAAAGAGACACTATTTTCCTATAATATCTTGGGTGTGAACTGAACTCCATACTCTAGGCAGTGATATCGCTTAGCGAAGAAAAAACTACCAAAGAGACTGGTTCACTCAAAAGAGAAGTGATAGGGCAACCTTAATGCAGGTGGGCTAGACCCCTCAGTACGTGCAAATGATGTGGAATACAAGTAACGGGCCAGAGCGGAAAGCCTGTTAAGCTATTCTCTTTGCTGGGCTCCATAAGAGTGGTGGCAGAACTTGTTCACAGTTTTGCGCAAAAGACTTTAGAGTAAGCATGATTCTCACAATGCCACTCATGGTCTTTGCAATATCATCAGCACTGTTGATGATCTCAAATTGGTAAAGTATTTCATTATCATGGAGCTACTGCAGGAAAAATGCTCTAACAAGGTATTGTCACAGCAGATTTTTCACGATCCAGCATAACAGGATTTATTTTTCAAAATGTATTACCACTGGTATGTAGATATGAAACGGGTACAGCGGTCAACCACCATTCACAAGAACATCCTCAAATACTGTCTAACACACCTTTAACAGCATTCACATTATTATAAGAACTGGCTCACGATTTTTACCTTTTTAAAAGCAGGTTATAATTTGCCGAAAACATGCACTGCTTTCCGTAAGTTCTAAGCACGAGATGCACAGCATCTCTTGCTCCCTTACGTTGGACTTCCCCTTGAGTGTTTCTAAAGCACCTATCTTTGAAACATAAACAACTGCTTTAGGAAGAATCACATCCAGCCATACATCAAAAATGAAAAATAATTTGTGTAAGAGAACAAAACAGGAAAGAACTCTGAAACGGAGTCCTAATCTCTCTGTTCTCTCTCGCTCCCTTTATCTCTCTCCTGCCCCTCCCTCTGCTGGTCTCCATGGATACCATTTTGCACATGAAAACAGACTTTTTGTTTCCTCATGTATTATGTTTGTAATAGTTTTTGGGTATTTTTAGCATGTTAAAACCTCAGTATGGCTGTCTATTCACCCTCCCTTTATCTTTGTTGCCTTCCCAGTCCCCCCACTGTTCACGCAGTAAGCACCTCCATGGACACACCTGCTGCCATGGTAACACATTTGTTTAATCATTCCTTGACTCCGCTGTTTAAGTTAAGTTTGATAGTGTAGCAGTATAACTCACTGTTTCTCCTTGTTGGCACAACTTACTCGTTGTATTTCTCTCAGTAAATAAATTACATTTTCACTGTGACAATCATCAGTAACTCCAGTAGAACGTACAAAATGCTGTTGTATTTTATATAATTGCTGTGGTGAAAAAATATGAACCAGCAATTATATAAAATAAAATTCGGGGGCTGAGTGTGTAAACTCGAATTTTACACACACCCTTGTTGTTGTATGCCATGATAAACCCCTCAAGCTTTGCTCTCGGGGTTTATGTAGCATACAACAACTTGGATGTGTGTAAAATTCTCATTACACACTCACCCCCATACATTATTCTATATTTTATGAAGTGTTTCAAGACACTGAGGCAATTACAGTAAAAGAGTGCATTGAACAAAAAACAAACAGTTGCCCCAAGTCAGCCATCTCTCTTTCATTGGCCCTAAACCAGCAACCCTCCATATGAAGGGTAAATATTTACTTATGTTCAAAGGAAATCCATTCAGCCATTTTGGATCAACCAGATTAAAAAGAGTTCAACAAAGATAGTTTGTTGACAGTCAGCCTTCTTTGACTCAATGTGCACCAAAGCCTAATCAGTGCACCTTTATATGAATGATCATTATTCTTTAAAAAATATTAAGAAAATCTATTTAACTATAACTTGAGATGGCCCAATGGCACAACGGTTAAATTTCCACTTGCAAGGCCAGCGACCCAGGTTCAGGAATGGACCCGGGACACCAGAGGGCCAGCCGGGGGGAAAGGCTTGAGCATCAGAAGACTGCTCACCTTCTACCGGGGGGAGGGTGGGGATGGAGCCTGGTGCCTGCTGACTCCTGGTGGAGGCTGGAAGCACAGCAGCATGCTGTGTTCATTGACTGGGGGGGTGTGGCGGACGTCGGCTTGCGCCTAGACATCTGTGGCTTGCCATGCCCCCGGGGAGAAAAGGGAATAAAAAAGCTCCTGGTCTGACTGGATGAAGGCTTCTGGCCCCTACCGACACAGAATCCCCATTGCTAGCCATAACCGCCTCAGCAGCAGCACCCAGGACCAAATGAAGAGTGTGCTGGCCGCCCCACTGGTGCCTTCCCCCTCGGAGAGGGACCCACCCGGTGAAGGGTTACGCTGTGTTACCCTGGAGTGTTGGCTGCAATACAAGGTGGAGGCTGGGGGGGTAGGGTGTCAAGGTGGGTGCCTAAGAGGCCTGAAGGAGTGACCAGACCAGGAGCAGGGGGAGCATAAAAAAAACCATAATTTGAGATGTTGCAGTAAGTAATGGTCCAAAAACAGCTACTACTAGTCTGCTATCCTTGGTTGGATTCTCCCAAAAATGTAGTAACAAAGCTTAAAGGAAATAAAGTATGTAAGTTTCTTTGTAAAATTAGGTAGATGACTCCTTACCCTGTGATTTAGTGAATCTACGAAACCAGCCTCACCGATTATCATCAGGATGATTATTAACATAAAACAAAGCTGAGTTCTCGAACTATGTATCACCATGCCTTCAAGACAGTGTGCTCGTCATGATATCAGCACCTCAACAGTGTCCATGCCGGTGAACAGAGACTGGACAGGCACCGACATCACTGAGCATGGCCAAACATAAAGACATGATGCTGTGCCGCCCGAGAACACTGTTTTGTTTAATAGCAATAATCATCCCAGTGAGGATCAAACTGACTGAACCCATACAATCACAGAGATAAGGAGTGTCTACCTAAATTTACAAAGAAATCCACAAATTCACTTTAATATAAAGGGTGACCATTCAGTAACATCTGAAGAAAATTTAGCAGCAATGTTAAATAAAAAAAGAGAGAGTTTAACAAATTTGGGCACCAACTGCCTACTATTGACCTGATCCACACAAACATCTAATCACCACCCTCATAAGGATAGCAATCTTCATTAAAACCTCAATCCCTTAATATGTAAAGTAGTAGCTGCTGATTTGTCAAGTAATGTCCCCAAATCTCTGAAGATCTCTTTTGTCTTGCACTGCAACAGAGGAAAGAAAAAACGTCTACCAAGATTTTTTTCTGTAGTTACTGTACGTTCTGAAAAATCTCAGTAGATAACTTGCTAAATCAACTGCTACTTCTGTACTATATTAGGACGATAAATTGTCTTTTTTTTCCTCCCTGAAGCTGTATGTGTGTATGATTGTTCAGACTAATAAATTCCAGGCAGGCCATGTTGAGTATGAGGTTAAACTGAAGAGTACTCAACAAATCGTTTTGAGTTTAAACTCAATAAATCAAATCTGAGACATAGGCAAGTCACTAACTTCTTGTGGCAAAAACACTAGTAATCCACAAAAGTATATCCTGTTGGTGATGCTTTGTAATATGTATATAAAATGCATTATGTACCACTAAAAATAAACTGAACTTGACGGGAAGAAAAAAAATCCCAGGTGTAAACTACATATGCCATGCATTTCTCAGCAAAATATTCTTAACCCTTTTACAGTACCACTCAGTCTCAGAAGACTGAGTTTTAGAAATCCATCAAAGTAGAACAAATGCAGTGACCAGCAGTGCTAACATGATTTTCTAACAATTAAGGCATTACACAAAAAGCTTTAGTAAACTGACTATGACTATTCATTACCTACATTAGTGCTATTTGAATAGTCACTGGGGCAGGATACCACCGGCCATTTGTTCCAAGTATAACAGGCTGCAAGGCTTAGATGAATATACAGCATTTTGCTGATCAAAGATATACATTAATCCATATGGTTAAAAAAAATTATGCTTTCAATATGTTCAGAAAGTTATTTTGTACAGATACTGTGGTATAACAAATCCCTACCTCTCCATGCTTTACAGGATTAATGGCTCCTCTAGCCACACACATTCGGAATATTGCTTCTGTGGCCTGTGCAAAAAAACAAAAAAGACAAAGACTTTAAAGTTTCTAACTTCATTTGCTATTTTCAATATGCTGTCTTGGTAAGTCCTTTTAGACAACCTGTAAATAATAATGTTTTAAATTCTTCCTTACAGTATTAACAGTGTAAAAGTCTGAGTGCTAAAACAGTGTTGTCTGACAAACGTTTCACTAACAAGTTTTATATTTGCTTAAATGAGCGCAATAATGAGCTAGTGCACTGGTAATATGAAAGAGCTAAACAACGATGCCCCTGGAAGTGCAGATTTTATGATGGAACAGATACTGTATAAAGTGCACTCTGAAATCTCTTTTTACAATTAGTAGATGTTTTTTCCTGCTACATGGTGCCCAACATCAGGTTCCCTGGTGTCAATCAGTATCCTCAGTGAAGAACAGTCGAGAATAGTTAACAAGCTAGTGTACTGCTGTGAATTAATAGTAATCTTCAGATGCAGTCAGCTATCACTTCCTGTATCCGAAGTATTTTTTTTATTTTCTGTTTGCTAATTAAAAAAGTTTCCACCAGGCAGCACTGGAATGATATGTGCAGCAGCAGTCTGTCGAGGGGGGAAAAAAGTCAGTTCTGTTCCTCCCACTACATCGTCACAAATTAGACAAAACACCTTGAGGCACCACAATCATTGCAGCCTGAGCAGTGACTTTCACAAGCTACCAATCAAAATGCAGGAAATTGTGACATCACTAGTCCCTGCTGCTTCATGTGAAAGTGAAACCTGGCAGTGAGAAATGGCTCTCACTGGTTAGTAGTGACATCATAGTCAGTGTGATTTCACTGTTGGTGTAGTGGGAAGAACAGAACTGACTTTTTTTTTCCTCCAGCCAGAGTGTTGCTCCACACATCACCCCAGTACTGCCAGGAGGAAAATCTTCCAATTAGCAAAAAGAAAAGAAAAAATACTTGAGATATAAGAATTGATAGCTGACTATATCTGAAAGTTACAATTAATTGCAGGTAGTTTCCAGGCAGTGCACTAGTTCTTTAAGGCAGTTACTTTGCACTTGCCTGTCTTCTGCCAATTTGCCAGATGACTACTACATCCCATAGGTTAAAAGGCCTGTGGAGGCCCACATACACAGCACTGTTTCTGTGCTACTCTTTAACAATCTACACAATGTAAAAGGGCTGTAGACAAGGCAAACAGGATGCTAGGGTGGGGCGTTCAAAAGCAGAAGAAAGGAGGTGATCCTTCCACTGTACAGATCTGTGGTGCAGCAACATCTGAAGTACTGTGTGTAGCATTGGTCTTCCTACATATAAAAGGACATAAATCATCTCGAGGCAGTGCAGAGAAGTCATGAAAATGATTCAGGGTCAACAAGGCAAACCATACGAGGACAGGCTAAGGAGCCTCAATATGTACTCACTGGAAGATAGAAGGGAGAGGGGGAACATGACAAACATTAAAATGTTTAACAGGGGGCACGGTTGAGCAGCACACTGGCAAGACACACAACCACATAGCTCTGCAGATTTTGTTGTAAAAACCTTGAAAAATACAACTTTCAGCAAGAATCTCAAATTAACCATGGCAGCACTGAACAGCTCTCACCAACTGGCATCGTTGGATATCAAATTCAACATGGGGGGCAACCAGAAACAGAGTGGAAGCAGTGCTAAAAGTGCTGTGGCCTCCTCTGAACAGGCCATGTCCTCGTCGACGACCACAGCTGGAGCGGATTCTCCGTGGAGGGCTTTACAGGCCTTTATGCAGGCAGTCGATTTAAAAATGGAATCGATTTTGCAGCAATTTGCAGAACAAGAGGCAAAAGTAGCAGCATCACAGACCGCTGAGTCGTCGAAGAAGACCGCAAACCAAGCTATGGCCGCTACATCGAAAATTGTGCAAGAAAACGCACAACTGAGGTATAGACTTGAGGCATTAGAAAATGCCAAACAGGCCTCACATGTTCGTATCATCAGTCTTCCAGAGGGGAACGAAGAGGATGGTTTACTATCCTTCCTGCAGTCCTAGCTACCTGAAGCTTTGAATCTGATTAGAAATATTACTCAGGATCATCTGTCTAAAGCCTTCCGAATTATGCCCCATGCAACTGGACCTCATGGGGACTCTCCTAGAGTGGTTCTACTGGTGACAACTAATTCTACCACCAGAGACTGTATTTTGCAGGCCGCTCAAGTAGCTGAAGGACTTGCGTTCAATGGGGCCACAATCCATCTCTTCCCTGACCTCTCCTTCGCCACATGAGCCCGGCGCAAGAAATTTTATGCAGTCCGCGCCTGACTCCATTGTTTGGGGGTTAGTCACTCTCTTCTGATGCCAGTGTAACTCAGAATTTATTAAGGAGGTCTCCCCTATCAATACAGCGACCCAGTGGAGGTGGGAAAGAAGGCTGAAGCCATAGCGCAAGAATTTAAAGCAGCTGAGATGCCACAGGAATCCAGGTCGCAGGATGAAGAAACCTGAAAGGGGACACTTGAGTATTGATATTCCATTAATGCCCGTCTCTCTCTCTCTCTCTCTCTATATATATATATATATATATATATATATATAAAATTGGCTGTTATCTTAAAGTTATATTCTGTGGGCCTTATTCATTCTTGCTAAAGATATCTATTTTTTTGTAAGTCTGCTTGCTATTAAGTAGTGCTTTACATTTTAGGAGTACCTTTTATTGGACTTGGGGACATATCAACACTGGATGCTGAGTTACTGCCATTTTAATTTTTCATATTTTGGACTGGTTCCCCAAAAGCCTTAGTAGGCTGTAGCCTTTTTGGACATACTATAGGTCTACTGTTTGTTTTTTTCATTTACTCCCCACCTCCTTACAAAAAGAGTGTGTAGACTCTCCATCCTTTATACATTGGATGTATCCTTTTTGATGTACTGTATGATGTCTTACAGGAGTGTAACTTGTTTGTCATTGCTTTCTGATAAATGCAATAAACATAACGTACTAAAAAAACAAATGCTTAAAAGATATAAAAGGGTAAATCTTGGGAAAACCTTAGCTTGACTGAGAACAGAAACACAAGAGGGCACTGTTACAAACTGTCTAGAGGAGATTTCAAGAAGGAAGTCAGAAAATATTTCTTAGTGAGCAGTGTCAAGGTGGAACAAACAGACAACAGAGGTTGTCAACCATTAAGTCAGTTGGCAGATTCAAGAGAGGGTGGAACAGATTCAAGAGTAGGGTTGCAGTTAATGGGAAGGGGACTGAGACTCACTATAAACAATTATACTGTGGGCCAGTATCAGGCAGGCTCAACCGACAACATGGCCTTCTGCTGGCAGTTTCATATGTTTGTATGATGGGACCTATTGTTGGGCACCACTGTAGGTGTGATGTTTAGAAAATGTCTCTGTCTAGAAGAGGACACATATTTAGTGCTAATTCCTGTTCATCACCATTGTGAACTCAATCAGAATAACATTACAAGTGATCGATCTGGCAATTTCCATCTGTTGTGATGTAACTGTCACTGACATCACAGTTGGTAAAGTACAAAGCGGAAGAGAAACAATTATGTTAGCTTACAAGAGGAGAACTGTTTAACAAATCACACTCAATAATATTGGGTAGAAAAACTAACGGGCACAAGGAAACAGGTGAAAGTGCTTCAGCAATAAAAAGGAACACATGGTTATTTGTAAAGTCAATAGCATTATATACAGGTGTACTATCTCAAGTCAGTCAAATATGACATAATGGGGGGGGGCAAGCTTGACATTGGACAGGATGGACATATTTCTGTGAGGTTCTGATACATGCAATAAACATACCAAACCATTTAAGGCAACTTTCATTTAAAATGTATTCATAATTTTCTGACAATGTACTCTGCCTTTCAAGAGCAATAGGTAAGTATTGAGGGTCACAAAGCTCAGCTACAACTGGTTTAAAACCACGCCAACACACGTAGGTCATGCAAAGAATGAGCCTCCACAACCTGAACCACCCGAGGGATCAGAACCTTCAGAAAATAAAAAAAAATAATAATTAAAAGAAAATGTGGTGAGAGGCACAAAACTTGTAAAATAAGTTTATGTTTTTTTTAATTCTTTGGAAACCAGGTAAGGCCCACTAGGCACAAGTGCCTGTTTTTAGGGGCTACCAGGGAGCACTGGGCAGTTAAGTGACTTGCTTAGAGTTGCACAGTATGCAAGTAGAGGTTGGGGGAATCAAACCCAGGTATGTGGGATGTACCAAGCTATTTGCAGCTCGTTACTCTAAGATCTAGGCTATACTCTAGTCCATCATTTTTAAACTCACATTCCTACCCAACAGTCTTTCTGGAACATGCTCTTACCAGGCTTTTCGCTAAAGCTGGGGATGTGACAGTGCAAGAAGAAAAGGCCATGGTCACAATCAGGAAGCTCATCTCTGACAACCAGCCACTTCAGCTCTGCAAGTAACAGATGGAGAACTTGCTCATGGAACAAAATCTGTGGCTCATCAGAATGCCTAGGAGTTCAAGACAGAAGACCCTATCCCACCCCTTGAGGCTTGGCTTCTACAGAACACATGACAGCGCAAATTTACTGACCAAGCCAACAGGATAAATCCACAGAAGTAATCAGTCATCTCACAACTGCAAAATCCGGTGTTGGTTCTCCTGTCAAGAAGTGGACTGAGAGACCAATATTTACATTTAGCTTGGAATCTAAAGAGCTGGGACTACACAAATCAAAACATTCCCCGATCTCTAGTATTCATCATGGATGCGTCAAGAGGAGTTGGGGGAGTGAAGTACCAGCCTTCAGACCTGAATATATCCTATGCTTTCCTGTACCATGCCATACTGACAGTGGGTTCAAGAAGAGGGGAATTCAATTTTTGTGAATCCATGGGATGTGACTGTTCCACAATTGGAAGCTGAACCTGAGCGACTATCCCATGGCCTGTCTTCATCTGAATAATGGACATGATTGACAGGCTTCACACAGTAAACGTTACTCCTATTTTTGTTGTGAGAACAAGAAGACAATCGCAGTTCGGTAGTCTATTATCCCACCAGTCGTATTTTAACAGTGTGTTTGAAACACCTTTACTACTGCATAGTGTATATAATGTTTGGTGGTTAATTATGTTTTTTTTTTTTTCACTTTTCAGAGAGTCTACCCAATATGGTGGCATCCTTGCCTTGCTACAACAATATTTCTTCTGCTGGGCAATCTACCTGCTCATATCGTCTCCCAGTGCTCTGGAACCAACTTCCTCCACCACTCCTCCTCCTCAGGCTACTTCAAGCATCAATTGAAACTCCTCCCACCTACTACTTGCACCTGTTTTTTGTAGGTGTTCCCTGTTTTGTCCTAGCCGTGCTGTGTCTAGGTTCTCCTTTGACCCAATTCTGTCCCTGGGTACATTGTATGTTTATGGTATGATATTAAATATTTTATCTTGCACTAGTATTTTGGGAGACTTCTGTTCAAAAGCTACATAGAAGCACAGAAACATAGAATTTGACGGCAGATAAGGACCACTTGGCCCACCCAGTCTGCCCATTTCCCTACCTACTGGATAAGCTGCAGATCCTAGTTAACCAGCAGCCTACTTCTTCCTACCCCCACCCCCACCCCCTAGAATTGCCTTATGACTGTCCCATGCATGCAAGAATTCCACCACTGTTTTTGACTCACAACCTCCTCCGGAAGGCCATTCCATGCATCCACAACCCTCTCTGTGAAAAAATACTTCCTTAAATTACCTCTGAGCCGCCCCCCCTCTAACTTCTTTAAACTTTAAAGAGGAACTGTCATCAACAGGGTTTCTTAATGTCTGAAAGTCCATAAAAAGCTAATTCGAGTGAGTCATTGTGTTTATGTGTAACCCCTAGGTGGCGCTATACCAAGGGCTACTACCCTTGCCTGTATGGCTAGTGACAGGTTAAGGGGCCTAGGTCCAATGGCGGGTGCCTCCACCCAGAGGTCAGGGTTGATAGTGGTTAAACTAGCTCAGGTACAGCCCTCTGGGACACTGTGACCCCTCCCCTTTGTTCCCACTAGTGGCCCACACAGTACAGGGGAGTTACCTTCCCAATACCCCACATATGCACACTTCTTACACATACAGTAACCACTTACCCTCAGGACTGATTCTTGCAGCATGTCTCTGAAGACCCCCTGTAAAACAAGGTTAGAAAATACACACAGCCACAATGCTATGCTTATTCTACATGTACTGACATCACAGACAGAATATAGTTCAATAACAACAAATCTGATTTATTAGAGGGGCAGTAACAAGGAAGGGGGTAATCAGGTTGATTTGGTTTGGAAATATTCAAATCACAGTGCTGTGCATGCATATAGGGTCCAAAATGTCACACTCTCTGGGTACCCAAGATTGAGGGCTAGCCAGATTCATTGCCCAGGGTTGGCCGTGCAGCAGATGGATGGGGCCCTACAAGGAGAAAACACATGCACAACTCACAATTGCAATCCGGAGCTGGATGGCTCAGTTCATAGAAAGAAAATGCAGTGCAATCAGTTGACAAACTTTGATCAAATTAAAGGTGCAGGGAGCTACCCTGATTTGTACTCACAATACCCAAAGCTGAGAACAGGATGGTGGATGTTCTTGCTGGTTTGCCAGAAAAGCAGGGTAGGGAGACAAGGCCCTCGTAACAGGACACACACAACTGCATTTGATAGCAGGTGGATTTAGTCCGAATCAAGCTGGGATCTGCTTCCAGCTTCAACACATAGTTCACAGAAAAGGGAAAATAAAATCACGATCCCCCACAAGCACTAAGCACATTCATATGTAAAGGAAATTACTATACCAGGCAGGCTGCTCCTTGATCCCGATCGCAAAACACTGCAAAAACCTGGGAGCACTCACAGCAGCTTCAGTTCTTGACAGGCCGATCACACTTCAACAAATCTTCGGTCTTCTATAGGGCAAGTCTGGTCTCACAACAGCAGCTTTCCTTTTCTTTCACAAACTTCGGATTCAGTCTGAAAATACATTCCTCTCTCCCACTCCCTTCTTTCACAACAGTTGCAGGCCAGAATTCAGATCTCACACACGCCTCCCCCGTGAACTTCCACGCAGCTCACACAGAACTTCTCTCTTCATAGCCACCTCGTGTCTGGCTTTCCAGCAGGCAGCCTGGGGCTTTCCTTGAGATCCAAAAGGTTCCGGTTGGCTGATTCTCCTTGTCAGTCACAACAGGTTCCCTCTATTGGTGAAAAAAGGTGCCAAGGTCCAAACTACAATTCCTATGAGCACCTGCCATACAACCCCCTTTGTTGCTGCCTCCAGAAGAGAGTCCAATTACCGATTCGCCCAAAGCAGGTGCCATTTTAAAGGTCCCCACGCCGATTGGTCCAATTCAGCATTCCGGGACCAAAATGAAGGAACTACACTGTACAGTCCTTGCTACAAGAAAGCAAATTAGAACAAACTGCATTTTCATTATTACTCTAACAGATTACCAGCAAACAATTACATCTTTTGAAAGAGCTCCCTCTGGCCATATAGCGACAGCAGAAACAGAGCAATTGATCAGCAGCCCAAGCGGGACTCGAGCAGGGAAACACACAGACCCCCCCCCATTTTAAATTAATTATACTGCAGTTAGGCAGCTCTTAAAGAGACAGTACGTAGAGGCTCTGAAAGCACTCACGGCACCCACATTTAAACGCCATTTCGCTGAATGCCGCCCAGACCTGGAGCACTCAGGCAAGTTCCTGGAAGACTTTTGGTAGCCCCCATTTGCAGGGGGGGTTACATATGTGCGAGTCTTTGCAGTCCAGAGTTATTCATATGTAAATCAGCCTGTAATTAAGGGCTGAGGGCAGCCATATATTTCAGGCTCCTGAAAGGAAAGATGTCACCGAGGAACTTGACCCTCCATTTACTGTAGGACAAATAGGAAATCATCTGTTTTATTAAGTGTGTTTTAAGGTGTTATTACAATACTTTCTACATTTACAATAATTGTTTTGTATGTGCATTGAAACTAGTGTGTTATCACCTTTACATTTCAAACTGTTAGTAAAAATAATCCATCTTTAGGATTGCTTTAACTTCTAGGCTATACTGTCAGCTGATCATTAAAAACTACACATCTCAAGGCTGGCTCTGTGGTGTCAACAGGTATTGGAGCCCCATATCAGGATTTATAAACCTTGGCCGTGTTCATGTTAGTACCAATTTCTGGGGCTGCCACAGCACCAACTTCTGTCTTATTCTGTTCTCTCTCTTACAGCCTTTTCTCTTACAATTCTGTGTGTGAACTCAGGTCTACAAGATGCAGATGTGGCTATGTACCTACTGGCCTGGCATCATGGGGCCAGTCTTGAAATGTGTAGTTTTTGATTAACCGCCGGCAACATAGCCTAGAGGTTAAAGCAAAAACCTGTGAACAAGCTGCGTTCAACCAGCAGAATGGGTTTTGATTCCAACATGCACTACTTGTATATTGTGTGAACAGAGCAAGTCATTTATCCTCCCTGTGGTCCCAAAACACACCCAGAAACAAGCTGTACTGTAATGGTGTGCCTTCCCCAGACAAAGACAGTGAACACAATGTGAGCATGTTGACTTGAAAAGAAAATAATGAGGACACCATCAATTGTTTATTAATTGCAAAAACATAAACAGACAGCATCGTTAAAACATGCATAACCTGAAATGCATTACTAAAACAGTATTTTACTTTTTTTGATTAAATTAAAAGTATAATAGTTTCTTACTGAAATACTTTTGATGAAATGGGATTTTCTACCGTAAAGGAAAAAATGAATCTGGTTGATCCTGCCGCTCATGCCCTTCGGGCATGTCTTACACTCTGCAGCTCTGCCGATGGACCTCAACTTTCCAGTATGCCATTCCCACTGTAATGTAAAAGAAGAAAAAAAGGGAGAGACAGTGTGTACGTGTATATATGTGTGTGTGCGTGTCTTTCTCTGAGAGAAGTGCTGCACTAACCAAACTGTAATGAGAAGGGAAAAAATATCATCATTAATTAAATAAAATAATATATGGGTGGGTGGGTGTAAAAACCAGAATTTTGCACACACCCTTGGTGTGGGATGTTTTTATAAACCCCTTGGACTTTACCCTTGGGGTTAATGTAGCATCCCATACCTCGTGTGTGTGTACAATTCTGGTTACACCAACCCATATATTATTCTGTATATTAATAATGCAGTTCAGATTATGCATGTTTTAACAATGTTGTCCATCTATGTGTTTTTGCAATTAATAAACAATTAATGGTGTCCTGTTTTTTCTTTTCAAGTCAAATCTGGATAGAAAGAGCATAATATTTTCAGAATCATAACACATGCTCAGATAGTTGTTACTGTCTTTGTCCAGGAAAGGAACACAACTACAGCTTATTTCTGGGTGTGTTTTGGGACCACAGGGAGGTTAAGTGACTTGCTCTGGTCACACAATATACAAGAAGAGCATGCTGGAATCAAAACCCATTCTGCTAAATGAAAGAAGCTTGTTCACAGCTCTCTGCTTTAACCACTAGGCTGTACTGCCAGCTGTAAATGAAAAACTATACATTTGAAGGCTGGCCCCATGATGCCAGGCCAGTAAGTAGATAGCAACATTTGCATCTTATAGACCTGAGTTCACACCCAAAATCGTAAGAGAAAAGGCAATACGAGAGGGAATGGAATAAGACAGAAGTCAGTGCTGTGGCAACCCTAGAAGTATGTACTGACATGAACACACCAGGGTTTAGAAATCCTGATATGGGGCCCCAATACATGTTGACACCACAGAGCCAGCCTTGGGATTAGTTTTTGATGATCAGCTGGCAGTATAGACTAGAGGTTAAAGCAATCCTAAAGATGGATTATTTTTATTAACAGTTTGAAATGTAAAGGTGGTAACTCACTAGTTTCAATGCACATATAAAACAATTATTATAAATGGAGAAAGTGTTGTAACAGCACCTTAAAACACTTCAAAAAACAGATGATTTCACATTTGCCCTACAGTAAATGGAGGGCCAAGTTCCTCGGTGACATAATTTCCTGTCAGTAGCCTAAAATATATGGCTGCCCCCAGCCCTTAATTAGAGGCTGATTTACATATGAATAACTCTGAACTGCAAAGATTCACAAATTAGCTTTTTATGGACTTTGAGACATTAAGAAACCCTGTTGATGACAGTTCCCCTTTACATCTGCTCATGGCTTCCACCTGTGAAGTTTTTACTAGAATGTAACTTATGATTGCACTTTTTGATGTACAGTCAAACGTTTTATATTACATGTTTTTCTGGCTGTCCCTTCCCCCATGTTGCCTCTGGAAATGAGCCTTGGCTCAGTATGCCTTTCCCAGCCACCAATTTTCAAATAAATAAAATAAATATTTACTGCTAACATGTAATGCCCAAATGAGATTTAGCAGGAGGAAGAATGGGCAAGCAGCAGACCAAGCCTGAGAAAACTGGGACTGCCACATGCAGCAAAAATTGGAACAATTGGCCTGTAGTTCAGGACACCTTGTTCTTTGCCTTCTAAAGTTTAAACCAATGATCTCCATATATGATGTGTTGTACTGAGGCCAGAGTCAGTAAAATTTCCTCATTTGTTAGTGTATATTGTTTTTAACATTAACTTAGAAGCAGAGTCTGCCTGCATGGGTCACTAAAAGGCTTGTGTGTTTTTGGATACAGCATAGGTGAGGTATGTTGTGTCGAAACATCTTGGAATTGGTGTATGTATTATTGGGCAACGGGTAAATATGAAGGATACTGAAGAGAAATAAAGGCTACATTTCTGGATGAGCACTACAAGTTTAGTTAGGCATCTATTTTATTACTAAAGTTGCTGCCTAAGGTATGGGTAAGAGGTACAGATGGGAGACAATAAGTTGTGGTGGATGTGGAGCACTTATCTCTAGGGATATGCTCTGGAGGAGGAGGCTCTGCCCCATCTACAGGACCATGGCAGAGCTCTCATGCTCAGCTGGTGGCAACAATGGTAGAAATATCTCGGCAGCGTCATCAGCTCAACTAGAAAACAACCCAACCCCCTCCACTTCCATAGAGGCCCACTTTCCCAAGGTGGTGGGGAGGGAAGGCAGAGTTAGCCACAAAGAGGTTGTCCAGCCCAACACTATCCAGATGGCAAACAGTTTCAAACCCCTAGAGGAGGCTCAGGTACCTGACTTTGCTGCGGGGGACTTGAGTCTGCTGGTGATGAGGGGCAAGTCAGCATGATGGCACCCAAGGGGACAAACAATAGCAAGTCTATGAGGAGTGTTTTGGTGGTTGGGAACTTAATGATTAGGAGTTTGAAGAGGGTGGTGGGAGGGAGATGGTTAAGTGCATTCCTGATACGTCGGCCATCCAGGCTTTACACAGGATGGGGAGGATGGCAGAGGGGGCTGAGGGTGTTGGTACATCCGTGTACCAATGATCTGGTGAACCAGTCTGTAGAAATGGTAAAGTGGAACTTTTGTAGACTGGGGGATAGATTGGTGGCACGCTCAGCCTCCCTGGCCTTTTCTGAGGTCCTCCCTGTGTGGGGCTGGGAAGGGAAGGGAAGAAAAACAGACTTATGAGGGATGAAATAGAGAAATTCAATGGATGACTGAAGGGATGGTGCCAGTAGAAGGGGTACCACTTTGTGGGGGACTGGGGGGACTTCTGGAATTGGAGGCTCTTCAAGGGTGATGGACTCCACCTGACAAGAGGAGGGGCCTGCGTGCTAGGCCAGAAGTTTGCCATTTATATTGCATGCTTAAACTGACTGCAGGGGAGACTGGGGCTAGGGAACCATGCCAACAGGTGAGAAGAAGGGGATAATAGCTAGTACTACCCCTCATCTGGGGGCTTGTAGCAGCTCAGTGGGTATAAAGAGGGATGAGGTACAATCTGGGCTTGGTGAGGGGAGATTACAGAGAGGGATCGCAAAGTGTGCAAACACCAAGAAAAACAAGAGGCAAACAGAACAAGGGTCAGAGATGGGGAATAACCAGTGAGTTCAAAGGTCAAATGGAAGGGGGTATGCCTTAACATCAGCAAGCTACAGGTGCTGATGGCAGACGCCAAGATAGACTTTGTAGCCATCACGGAAATATGGGTTACAGAAAATACTGAGTGGGACCTGATGGTTCTGAGGTACTCAATGTTCAGGAAGAACAGGGGAAAAAGTAGGGGGGGGGGGAGGAGTAGCCTTCCATGTCTGGGATGGCACTGAGGTGGTGGAAGACACGTGTATTAGGGGCAATAATAGGGAGTCAGAGTTGCTGTGGGTGCAACTCACAGCAGCCTCCGGCAGGAAAATACACTTGGTGGTTTACGGACCTCTGGGACAAGGAGAGGAGAGGGACAGAGAGCTTACAGAAGAACTTGAAGGGGGGGGTGCAGCGAGAAACAGTGGTAGTGGGTGATCTGAAACTTTCGGACATCGACTGGAATGTTCCCATGGCCAGAAGCACCAGACATCAGGCCTTGTTGGATGCACTCCAGGACTTCTCTCCTGGTACAGCTAGCTAGTGAAGCCACTAGGCAGCCTGCCATTCTCAGTGTGGTGCTTACCAATTTGGAAGCAGTAGGTTTGATGAGAATAATGGAGCCACTAGGGGAACAGTGACCTTAACTCCATTTGGTTCCAGCTAACCCGTGGGACTGGAAAGCCCCAACCAAAAACTGAAGTCTTTGATTTTATGACAGCAGACTTCAGCAGGTTGAGTGAACTGGTCAGGGAAAGTTAGTCAGAGTAGACAATTTAAGTGGGATGGGAGAGAGACAGGAGATAATAAAGGGGGCCAGTCTCGAGACACCCAAGTTATGCATGAGAATGTCAACTAACAGGAACAAGTTCAAGAGACCATTATGGTTCTTGGCAAAGGTGAGGGAAGTTGTTTTTGGGGGGGGGGGGCCTTCTGAAAGTACAAAGAAAGGCAGGGAGAGGAAGAATGGGGCGAAAATTTAGAGAGAAATAAGAAAGCAAAGAGGGCAGTAAGGGAAGAGCAGACACAGAGCTGTGTATTGCAGAATGGGTCAAGGGCAGAGAAAAAACATTTCTTCTGCTATATTACTGCAACCCTTACCCTGGCCAAAAGTGGCACCTTGCAACCAAGACCCCCTAACTTGTATACAGACAAGACAACAAACCACAGGTTAGCATACAATAGGAATCACCCCTGGCACTGGGGTAAATACCTGGCTCGGCGTCTAAGAGGGCAGGGGTTAGAGTGCAAAATAACATTTATATTTACACCGAGTTCTGGGAGAGAGGTGCTTCGGCTATGCTATGTCTGTCTTCTGAGTAGGCCCACAAACAAGTTCATACTGGGAAGCACAGATGGAATGTCCAATACTGGATATGGGATTGTACAGTATGGCTTTATTCAGACACAGATGGAAAAACAGAATTGGGTGGTCCCCCAGGTTAGAAATTGTACACTACTGGATCACACAAGTCCTCTTCTTTTCCAGAACACCACATTTTTTGGGCTTTGCACATTCTTCTCTGTCACAAACTACTAACAGTCCATCCCTCTGCTCATGGTTCTACGTGGACATCATTTTCCCAAAAGTGTCTATTACGTGAGGGTTGCCACACACTTTAAAACATTATATCATCCTGACTTAAAGGGCTTAGATAACATCCACAAGGTAAACTTGTGCCCTTCCGGTGACCAGTTAGCCCTTACTGGAATTTCAGGTGAGGGTCCACCCACTTTAGCCCCACCCAGCCCTCTGCCATCCCTTTGGGATTATACAAATTTGGATCCTTCAGTCTCACCAGACTGCTAAAGGCATCCACACATTTACATCTTCACATTCAGCACATATTAGTGGTGAGGCTGGGGCCCTGAGAGGTGTATTCTAGCCTCGTCTCTGGACACATATACCAGCAGACTCCCCCCTCTGAAACTAGTCTCTGTTTCTGTACTCACAGTTTTGTTTGTTCCTTGTTACAGACATCAGACTGGTGGAGAAAACACACTTCTCACTGTTGCTTTTCCATAGCTTTACCACAAGACCCTCTTCGTCTCTTCTCTGGGCAGCGGAACACTCTTCTGGACCCTCAGGGGATTTCCCATTGGAAACACTGAATTTATCAGTTCCATTCTCTCTATCTGACTTGACCCACAGGGGTCCTGCTGGCAATGGCCTCCACCACGTCCCGTGGTACTACTGCTATTTCACTCACTAGGTTGAGAAAAATGACCAGAGGTCCTTCACCCAGCCTCAGGGCAGGCCAGCAGGCACCTCTACAGTGTAAGTTCTGCTCACTCTGACTCCTACTACAGAACTACACTGATTCCCATCCCAACATTCTAAATGGTCCCCAGGCAGCTGATACCAAAGTGGCTCAGGCTGCTGCGAGAGTTCTAAATTACATAATCCATTCTTTCCCCAGGCTAGCTGAGTAAACAATGATGTCAACTGTAGACAGCTTCTAATAAACTCCCTACCAGCTGCCCATTACCTTCCTATGTCCAACACTGATGGGATTCTAGTGACCCCTGGGGACTGGGTGGTTACATTAGGGAAAAAAGAAAGGAGAGGGAATGGTTAGGCTGTCTGAGGGGGATAGGGTGATAGAGGAGGACAAGCAAAAGGCTGCCATCCTTAATGATTATTTTTGCTCAGTTTTCACCAGGGAGGAAGGCAAGCCATTACCCAAGAGCGGCATCAAAGTGGTGGACAAAGGGGGTCCCAGAGATGAGGCAGACAATACTTACAATTATAAAATGGGAAGGGAAAATACTGCATCCTGATTGGTTGTTATCTGTGCACTAGATCTGTCTAATGCACAGGTAAAAACAAGTACTCCAAACTCAGGACGCAGTACCAAATAAATTAATGTGCCACATAGAATGTTCATTTTTGAAACGCTGCCATTTTTTTTTCTCTTAGCAAGAGCAACGGCACAACTAATAAGCATACCTAAATTCAATAAAAAAAACTAACAGTAAAACAACCAGAACACTATTACAGTGTATTCAGTTACTTTAGACTGTTTGTCCAATAAAGTACAGTAACTGCGTTCCCCTCTCTGTCCTGTTGCTAAAGCCCAGCACTTGCTTGCTCGCTTCCAGTAATTAGTTCCTCACACACTCAGTAAAGCCTGCAACAACTTGCAAGCACTTCTCCCCACACTGAAGTCTCTGCATCTAGCGTTTAAATAAAAAAATAAACTAGCCAAATTAGATCTTTTCATATGTACCAGAATTTTAAAAACTGCCATATCAACCACCGCAACAACTAGCATCAACCCTTGCGCTCTTCCCGCTTGTACTGCCAGCTCCATCGCTCCCACTGTCTTGAGATGCCATGTCTTGTAAACTGCAAAACTTTTAAAAAAATACAGTTCCAGTCGCACTCTCGGAACCAAGCTAAATTGCCAGTCTCTCGGACAAGTGCTTCAGCTTTCTGTCAGAAACTGCCTGCTCTCTTTCTCTCTGCCATGAATTCCCTAGCTAGCAGTAATCTAAAAAAAATCTTGTTTCTTGCTGTTTTTTTTTTTTGTTTGTTTACCGCTTACCGATCCTGCGTTAGTCATCTTGTGGTCGCGCATTTCCTTTTAGCTGTCCACTATCCGCTCAATACCTGCTTGCACACACAACGCTGGCTCTCAAAGGAAGTTAGTAATTTTAGCCCTGTTTTCTGCTCCTAAGTGTTTACCCTGCCCCGTCACCAAATGCTCCTGCTGTCTCGCTCCCTCTGACCAGGCACAAAGAAATCATGTCTTTTCGATGGAAGTCAGTGTGTGTTAGGGGTGGGCAACCACTATAAAAAACTACAGCTACAGAGGCACTAGAAGAACAAAAATGAAGTAAAAAAAGAAATGCATTTTGGTCATACAGGCGGAGGAACTATTTTAGGTCAAAATACATTAAAATAATTAACTTTTTTAGTATTTAACCCATGCAATTTTATTTGTTACTTGCATTTAAAATACAGAGTCTCATTTTATGAGCACAATAAAATGGCCTGTATGGCTTTGTGTCTTATTATGCCCCAGGCCATGCATTAGAAATGTCTAATGCACACCCCCTCATGTCTTATTGCTTATGTGACAGGATCCAAGAGCTGGTGGACCTACAGATATACAAGGCCTCAGGACAAGATGGGTTGCATCTGAGGATACTCAAGGAACTGGCAGTGGAAATGGATGAAACTCTGGTAGGACTATCCAACAGCTCACTATGGATGGGGGTAGTCTCCAAGGACTGCAGGGAGGTGGACATCATTCCACTCCATGGAGGTGGGGGGGGGTTGGAGACAAGGAATACGTAAGTGAGGAACTACAGACCTGTTAGTCTGACCTTTCTTGTATGGAAGCTGTGGAGTGAGTCACTGGTCAAAGAACACCTCATTGACTACCTGGAAAGCAACGGTTTCTAGCACAGTAAACAGCACGGGTTTGTGGCAAGGAGGTCCTGTCAGACACACCTGATAGTTTTCTTTGATTGGATGATGAGGGAACTGGACAGGTGCCATACCATGAATTTGCCCTATTTTGACAACTCAAAGCCCCACAGACGCCTGCTGAAGAAGATGTATGATCTGGGTGTGGCCAAAGTTCTTAAAATTTATAAACAAGGTGAATTGCCAGGAACTTCTTACTTTGAATGCTAGTTTTGAGGTCATAGGGGCATGAGTAGAAACTAAAAGAAAGGAGGTTCAGGAGGGACATGAGCAAGTATTATTTTACAGAAAGGGTGGTGGAGCCGTGGAACAGTCTGACAGCCAAGGTGGTGGGCGCTAAAGTATTTGATGATTTCAAGCATGGCTGGGACATAGTGAAGGATATAGTGGTCACTCTGGGAGACAAAATCTGGAAGGAGAATGGGAAGAAGAGGGAAGGGGAGGGCTAGGACCCCGGATGGACAGTTGGTCACAGGGCTAGATATGGATCTTAGGAAGACCGGATGGATCACTGGTCTTTTTGTGCTGTCGTTGTCTCCGTTTCTGTACTTCTGTACCGGCAGTCCTTATAAGAACCGATTTTCTGTAGCTCATCACCTGTGGCAGAGGCAAATGTATTCAACATTTCCTGCTACCACATATGGTTCAGTGCCTGCTAATGTGACACGGTGTCACACTGCAGTGGAAACCAGAGATAAATCCTAGTATATTTAAATATATCACAGGACTTCCACATTCATTGCAACGGGATTGCCTGTGATACCTCTGGATATATCTAGATATATACCAAGACATATCTCTACCTACCACTGTATTAATGTTACTGACAGATATGAATATTTAACCCTTAGGCTGCTGGAAGATTTAGAATGTATAGGTTTTTCTAATAAAATATACTGTTGGCTTCAGCCTAAGGGTTAAGCAGTGCCTCATTTGCAGCCCGTACTCATCTTTTCAGGACAATCATTTACACATTAACTTTTTTCCCTTCCCAGTTCAGTGAAGCCTGAACCTCTGTTGGCTCCTGTGTTTAACTGTGTGCTGTTGCACTGTTTGTCTATAGATTCCCACCATGCATGTGATGTTTGAACAGTTTTTTTTATATGAAACTCCATAAAAATATCTTCTTTGAAACAAGGCCATCATAAAACTGAATTCAATGCTGCTGTAAAACCTGAACCCTCACAAAATGTAGGTCCACTGTGAAATGTAAACAGTAATTACTTTAAACTAGCACTTCAGTAAAGACAGCTCAGCAGAGGTCCTTCTGCAAGGCCTTGTGCGTAAATAAAATCTGAAAGTTCTATCTGAAAACATACACCTGTAGGAAAATGCATGAAGCAGGAACAATGGCAGACTATTTCTCTGCAATGACAAAAAAAATAGCATCATCAAGGTAAAAGTTCTGGTAATTTTTCACAAAACCAGTACTTTAGCACAAATGGGAAAGGACTGATTATGTAGCCTGAATAGAGAGAGAGAGACTTTGAACACTTGAGAAAGAACACACCTGTTGTGGTTTGCATGCGTTTTCTGATGTAGCCCACTGGTGTGGTTTGGGAAATAATACTTGGTCAGGTCTTGACCTCTTTAGCTATAAAAATGTGTTAAATAGAAATGCTGAAAATAGCACTAAGCATGGAAAATACCATAAAACATGTTTTACTACTTAAACAGATATTTTTTTTTAAGTTTTTGTGTTTTAAAAAGACTAAATACGATTTCCATCCTCCTAGCCTGCAAGACATACTAAAACTTAAGCCAGTGAAGAAAGGTCTTAGCTCTTCATCCAGTATTCTGCTGGATTTTCCTAAAGCAAAGTCTGGTAGCAGATTCTTTGCCTGTTTTGCTCCTACAGCATGGAACAACCTTCCTTCTGAAACTCTGGACTATAAGACTATCCAGCTTCAGAAATAGTGTGAAAACTCTCTACATGGGGAGGGGCCACTGCATCAGTTACCATTAATGTGTTACGGCAACTCAATGTTATATGCACCATGATATTTCTGCTTAAATATAATATTGTTTTAATGTTGATTAACTTTATCTTATGCATGTCTTATGATACTGTTCATACCTTGCTAACAACCACTGTATTGTATTGTTCTGTTTATATATTTTAGTTATGCCGAATCGCTGTTATGTATTGCTTTGTTACCTGTTAACTAATTCTGGGTTGTGCCTGAAAAAGGAATTTTGGTCTCAATTGGCCTATCCGGTCAATAAAATCCAATAAATAAATACATTAATTAAAGGGACACTGTGTTTACTAGTCGAAAATTTATATCATCATCATTCCTCACTGTATAGCTATATAAAGGGACACTGTCAAACCCCTCAGGCCTCAAAATATCTCTATTTTCAAAAACACATTTTATTATTGCTCAGTGTCTGTAAAGATTGCTGAGGTAGCTGACTGTTTGATTCTGATTCTATTTTTCTTTTTAAAAGTACGAAACAAACTTCCAGCCATACTGGTGTTACCACTCCAAAACATGTTTGTTTACACTCCATGATCAACTTCCACTGCATCTTTCCTGGACTTGGGAACACCCCCAAACAATCTAGTCACTCATGATGCCATAAGAGGAGAGGAGACTATGGCATCATGAGTGTCTGGATTGTTTGGGGGTGTTCATGATGCTTAGAAAGTATGCAATAAGAGTTGGTCAAGGATTTGAACCAATACAAGGTTGGGTATACTACACCATTACCATGCATTTCCGTTCTACTAGGAAAGGAAACAGAGAAAACAAACAACGATGCCAATGAATTTTAGAGAAGGTAAGCAATCATAAAATGTGGGTTTTCATCCAGAAATACTATGATGCAAAAAAGGGGTGACAGTGTCCCTTTAAACTCAAACTGGTGCACTGTGTTATGTTGATTAATTTCATGTTAGTGTACTCCATTTTTATTCTTGTTTAGGAAACTCTGTTCTCTCACTCGTTTGTTTACAATCTCACTGAAGCTGACACCTTGCCTGATGCATTTTCAGTCTCGAGCGCGAGCACACACAAAGGGTCGTGTAGCCTCCCCTCTCCCATAGCCAGTAAAGTGGGATCTTGAGCTCATGTCCCCCCTCCCCATCCTCACTGGTGTTCCCCAAGGGTCAATCCTAGGTCGAATTTTATCCTCCCTTGTCTTCAACTATCTCCCCACAGTCTGCACAAGGTCCCATATACATATGTGTGCAGACAACACTATACTTTTCACATCCAGCCCTGTTCTAAGTGGTGTCCACTCTCTGCTACAACAGAACTACAATAACATGCAGTCTTGATTTCGTCACATGCAAACAATCTCAAAAGAAATACCTCCAAAACTGTTTCCATGACCTCCGGGGTTTGCCCAAAAACTGGCAAGAACACAGCCCCCCTGTAATCACCACCCTGGATGGAAACACACTAAACACCGTCTCTTCCTATAAATACCCGGAGTATGGCTAGACCAAATGCCAACCTATTCAACCCACATAGATGCCATCACTTGGAAGCTCCGCTCGAAGCTTGGTCTTCTTTACAGAAACTGTGACTCCCTCCCACTACCTGTTAGATGCACACAGCTAACAAAAACGATCACTCCCATCTTAGATTACGTGGACACTGTGTACAACACCGCCCCCCTCCCCTCCACTTTGCTATCCAGGCTGGACTCCTTATTCCAAGTTTTTTGCCATTTTGTAACAAATTCCCCTTACAGAACACACCACTGCATACTCCTTTCATCCCTCGGGTTAGCTCCCCCCTCTCCCATCGCCATTTTTGCCCCTTCATTTCTTTTATTTCCAAATTTTGGTTCGACCTGCTGCCCCCCTACCTGGCCAAGAAACTAACCCCTGCAGCCTTTTCACCCTACTTGCTGTGCTCTAGGGACTCCTGCTCCTTCTCCCTCCCCAAACCATCCTCATCAGCTGGCAAATCTGCCTTCTCCTACCTATGGAACCAGCTTCCCCAGCCCCTCAGAAACTCACCCTCTCACAACTCCATTAAATCTCAACTTCACTAACTCTCCTTCCCCACCTGTAACAGCAACTAGTCAGCCTTTAGCCAAATGAACACAGTTTAAACTTCAAAACCTCTGTACTGTATATTACTGTAGTCATGCAACTGATTGTAAATAACTGTATATATGCAACTGAATGTAAATCACTCCTTTGTACAAAATTATGTGATTGTGTGTAATATTCTTATGTATCTATTCTATGTATGTATGTATACTGTTTGTAACTTCCTCCCCCTCACCCCCAGGTTGCACCTGTAAACGAGCCTCGGCTCAGTGTGCTTTTCCCAGTTATCAAATGTTTAAATAATTACATAAAAAAAGTTCAATGTGCATGGTATAGTAAGACACCAACAAGAGTGCACTTGTCACCTCATGTCGAGGTCATGCTGTCTGCTGTGTAATTAAAGATTCCTGCTCTTACAAGAACTGCTGTTAGGAAAAAAGAAACATACTAGTAGTCAACTGCCATCTGACAGAATTGTATTTGCAATTTACTATTGCAACATTATCATTAAACATGACTAATTCAGAGCTTAGATTAGTTATTGTCAGTGCCAGTCATTTTTCTTTTGAAAAACTTTGCTGCATGTATACAAGTTAATGAGTGTACCACTGTACGCGTGTTTGTCACTTGAATATTCGGTTCAGTGCATTCTCCCACAGTCTTACATGCTCACTATACTTTATTTTTTTTAATTTGGCTATTAAATAGCATGAGGAAGTGATTATAAATTGATGAACATGGTGGGAAAAAACCAAGGTAACAGCTTGAAATGAGCCTCCTTGGCTCGGTTTGCTTACTAGGTAAACTATGTTTGAATAACTTCATATAAATAAAATCTTGTCAAGTAATTAAATCAACATTAGTATATGGTTGGATATCATCATAATCCAGTAATCGATTATAATTTGAATTTATTAAGATGTCACCACTCTATGTGTGGTATAATGCTTCTCATATGTTCCCCTTGATTTTTTCCTTGCACACTGCATATTTTATTACACCCCGGTGATCATGGCTGTGTAGCGTAACACAGTATAAAATATATGTAACACATAATTCCAATAAGGACATTGTGCATATTAATAATTTTACAGTGTCTCCATTTGATGCACATAATCTTTCCTATAAGATATGGCACCTAATAATCTGTGGTGTGATTGGATGCTCTGAGTAGGCTGGATGAGGTCCGGTGATATCTGATGTTGGGGTGGGGGCTGGGTAGTGATCGTGAAGTGGACATGTTTGTGGCTCGACTGGGTTTTGATGCATGAGGGGATGGTCGACTTTGGTGTGAGGTTATATACATGTGTATTAGAGTCTAATTTGCATAATAAAGGGTGGGATAGGGGCTGTCCATGGGATGGCATTTCAGGTGGTATACAGACTGCCCACTGAGCTTATGGGTGAGGGACTGAGAAGTCTCAGTGTGTGCACACAAAAAGAAATGAGGGAGGGTTTCGGAAAACAAAGAGACACAAATTATTATTTTTTTTTTTTTTTTTTTAAAAGACACATAAATACATCCAGGGTGTGAATAAAGTTTATGAAGTTGGTATTTTTCAGATGAGAAACATACAAAGAAGCTGAGAAAGTGCCAGCTGAGAAGGACATAGATATAGAGACATCCTGTCTGACAATTTGCCCTTTATAACAATACGTCCTAGACGCTAATTAGTCACAGGTGTCCTTATCCTCATTTTCATCTATTTTTCAATTCCTACATGCCTATCCCACGCATGGCTGAAGCAGACATCTGTCTTCGTCCCTAACACCTCTTCTGGTTGACTGTTCCATACGTCTGCCACCTTTTCATGTGAATAAATATTTCCTCACATCCCTCTTAAATGCCCCTGTTCTCCAGTGGCATAGTGCATCCCCATGTACTGGTGATCACTCTAATTTGAAAAGCGGTTCCACCACCTGCATGTAGCTCACCCCCGTGAAACACAATCATGTGCCCTCTCACTATTCTCCCTTCCAGGAAGTACATGGTGAGGTACTGCGGTCCATATATGGCAGTCCTTATATGGCTTCTCATGCAATCACATCTCCAGTTCAACAGTCATTTTCTCAACCACCACCACCATGTCAATGTCATTCTGGTGTTGCAGTTTCCAGAACTATACACAGCAATCCAGGTGATGCCCGACAAGTCAGTGATACAGATGCTATACCAACCATATTCTCCTGCTAGAGATCCCCCTCCCAATGCATTCCGGCTTCCAGCTCATCTTGCCTACTACCTTATCGCACTGTCATGCCATCTTGTGATTATCCGATAGGAGAACCACTAGGCCTCTGCCTTGCTTTGTAACTGTAAATACATCACCCCTGATTTCATATACATACCCCAGATTACCACACCACAGATGCATGACTCTGTTCTTTCTGGCATTGAAACCCAGCGACCACTCGCTAGACAATTCCTCAAAATTTGTGCAGATCCCATTTCAGTCAGTCCATCCTCTCCTACGTGTGCACCCTGTGGCAGATTGTTGTGTCATCTGCAAAAAGACACACATTACTGTCTAATTCCCCAGCAGTGTCATTTATGAAGACACTGTAGAGCACAAGGCCAGTAACCTGTGGTACTCCACTGGTCGCTCTCTAATTACCTGATAGGCTGCAGTTTACCACCACTCTGTACCTCATATCTTTCAACTAATTTGATGCCCAACATACCAACTTCTCATCCACACCCAGGCTGATAGTTTTATTCATCATCCTCTTGTGTGGTACAGTGTCAGTGGCATCACTGGAATCCTGACAGGTCATATCCAGTACCTTTACGCTGATCATTTTCTCTAACTACCCAGCCCCCCAAAAAATATATATATATATTTTTTGGCATGTCATTTCCCCCAATGAGCTGAGCATATCCAGCTACTCCATCAGTCTCTCATTCAGCACGCACTCCCTGAACTTCACTATTACTGAAGCGAAACAGACTGGTCTGTAACTGCTGGCCTCCTTCTCCCTGCTGCCACTGTTGTGCACTTGGAGAACACTGTCTATCCTCCATTCTTCCAAAGCAACCCCTTGTATCCAATATGGTGCTATACAGAGCTGCCAGAGAAGCGGTTAGCACTGTGGTCTGTTCCATAAGTACCACTAGGTCGTACTCGCTGCTCACATACCCGAAGAAAGCCTTATCTTCATTACTGACCTTGTGTGTGATCCTTTCCTTGGTTAGAGATTTCTGTCTTTACCCTCCTTTCTATCTATTTTGTTTCTTTAGATACACCTCCCTGACCACATCCATTTGAGTTTCCTTGTACTTTCCGAAAGCTATTTTTTTTCTGCTACACCACTTTACTCACCTCAATTGGAAACCCCGGTGGCCTCTTTCTCATCTTACACTTGCCTATCAATTTTAAACATATTGTGGTTATCTCTGTTTTTCTCTCTTCTTCATTGTATTCCACTGAATATCAACCCCCTTCCCTCCTCCCAACAGCCACCCCTCTTTTATTGGTACTTTGTAAATTAGTCTCTCAATACTCTAAAAATGTCTCTCCTTAAGTCCAGGACCGTTATTCAGGTGTGGCTCCTCCTGTTCAGATCTGTATGACTGACGTTATAAACTGGAACCCATGAGGCCACTCACTCCCTGCAGTGTCTGCTGTGTTGTCACTTTTTGTAAGTACCAGGTCCAACTTTGCCTTAAACCCTGCACCTATGACCCCCATCCCAGAAGAAGCCAAACCCTTTCTCCACACCTTGGTCCGGTGTCGCCACCCCTCCCTCCCTTGCCCAGTCTTGTACGTATAGCATCTCAGTGAAGGCATCAGTGTGTGCTGCATGCTTCATGCTCTTCACTACTCTTTGAATCTATCATGAACCAACCCAGCAGCATCATCTCCCAGGTCACTTGTCCAGAGAGGGACAATGACATCCAGCTAATCCTCACGCCTCATGTCCCTGACAATCCTAGGGACCCTCTCCTTAACCTTCTATACTGTTCAGGCTGGGTTTACGGTGACAGGATAGGAACGGAAAGATGGTCAGACTGCGTTGGCTGAGTGGTCCGTTTCTGTCAATAAACTCTGTGGCTGTAAGTTTCTAAGTATATGTCATAGATGCAGATTTGGATAGCAGTTTGAAATTGTGGAGTGAATTGCCATCATAAATTTGTCAGCCATTTGATAGTTTTGTGAAGCATAATATAATCACATTTCTTCTGCTTATTTTACAGTCCTATTCATCAATAGTTGACGTTAATTTCAATGACAGTTCGTGAAGCACAACAACAGAAATTTCTAACAGTACTATAAAAATGCCCAAACAGAAGATAAATGAAAATTATGTACCTACTGCCATTCTTGATTTTCCTGTGTATCTTCACCATTCATCACTGTTGGGTGACTGGCAGAAGACAAGCACCCCGCAGGAGATTTTTTTTTTTTTTTTGAGGGAGGGGCCGGCACCATTGGCGCTGCCCATAAGGCCGACGCATTGCGTGGCGCTCATGGGTTGGCCAGTAACGGGCATTGAATCCTCCTCCACCTCAGTTCCGCATGCCAGGGAGACAGAAGGAAAGAAGGTATATAGAGAAAATAAAGACGAGGCAAGGAAGCCCAAGAGACAGTAAAAGGAAAATGAGCAACTCAAAAAGAATAAGCTGATGAGAGGACAGAGAAGGAGAGAGACCTGTAGGTTATGGGCTGAGAAGACTCCAGTCCCGGGATGACCAAAGGTAGAAAGGGAGAAGAGAGAAAGGGATAGAGAAAGAGGGGTTTTAGGGAGAGCGGGATGAGGGAGGGAGGCCAAGACCCATTAGGACAGGGGCTGATCGGAGAGCAGTAAGAGATGGATTCAAGGGAGGCTCCAAAGATTCGGATAATCCCAATGGGTAAGGCTCTCCCTAGCCTTGCTCCCAACTCCCAAGGGGAAAACCCCACTCTACCCCCACCCCCCGAAGAATTACCGTAAAGGGAAAACCAGATTTTGGAGGAGACAGAAGTGACCCCTAAGAAAATACTATCCTGATTCCCCACAGGGGAAGGTAAGAGAGAGACGACAACAAGGGGCAAGAGAATTATGGCCAGCCCCATAACTACCCCATCCTGGAGACTGAGAGCTGGAACTCATGGAATGGCTGAATCCCACAGAGTAGTTCAAGACAGAGGAGGGGCCCACCAGAAGACATTAAGGAAAAAAAAAACCTAAAGGGGCCCCACTCGCCTCTTTCAAACACTCCTCCAAGGGCCTACTGGTGGTCTGCCAGAATGGAGTAGAATAATTCAAAAGGGGAGGGTGAGTAGGGAGGTGGTACAGTTCAGGGACTGAGGCCTTGTGAGGGGAAGGTGGGAGGGATTCAGTGATGAATGGTGAAGATCAAGAATTATGGTAGGTATGTAATTTTCATATCTTACCTGTGTCAGTCTTCACCATTCATCACTGCAGGGGGAGTACCAAGCTCCCCCGAAGGGAGCCCGAGAAACCCTGAAGGAATAACATCCCGCAGTCCCCCCCACCAAGGGGAAGAACGTGGGTGAGGGAGACTCTACGCAAGCCGGTTAGGGCTGAGACTGGTCAGGATGAGCCAGTGTCCTCTGAACCCTAGGGGAAGGAAGGCAACCCTGAAGTTCTCATTTCACCCTGCGGGAGAAGAGATGGGTCCCCTGGAAGGAGGAGGCCAGTAACCTGTGCCAGGCCAAAGGTGACAACCTCGAAAGGCGAAGCCATGCCATCCACCTAATGCAGATTGCTGTCCCCACAAGCTGTGAAGTGACCTCACTGATATCATAAGATGCCCTTGACTGGTGCCTCGCCAACTCCAGGCCTATCGCAAAGAGGGCTATGGCTTACTGGGTAGCCTCTGAATTGGGCAGCGATGCTAGTGCTTGGCCCAGCATCGCACACAGATGCCTGTTGTAGGCAGCGTGGTGTGCCTGATGTGAGATGATAGCAAGCATCATCCATGCAGAGGAGAAAACTCTCTGCCCCAGCTGATCAAACTCCCGAGAGTCTGTAGCTGGGGCTGGTCGCGGACCGGGCGTCTATGCCTGGACAAGGTCTCCAGATGTGTCAGTCCAGAAGGTGGATAAGGCAAAGAGCCTGAAGACCCCTGGACTGCACAATACCACCTGCGGCAGTCCATAGGGGCTGGTTCTGAGGAGTATGGAAGCTTCCGGGTGCTGTACAATGCCTGCCAGAAAGGAACCGGCCAAGAAGGGACCACCAAATGATGTGCCCCATATTTGCCTAGAAAGGCTGGCGTCACACGCTTGGTATTGTCTCAAGCATAACGGGAGTTGTGCAAGTCCCTGACCAGACTCGAAAGGAAGAGGTGATACTGGGCCTGATCAATGTCTGTGGACAGATGGACAGAGGGCTCCTCCTCCTTCCCTGTGGAGGAAGAGTAGGAGGTCGAGGAACTTGTAGATTCAGATTCTGGCTGTGGAGGGGGAACTGGTTGGAAGACCTGCTCATCCATGGCCCTAACATACTGTGGAAAAGCTGCAGCCCGAGATCTGAACTGGTCCCAGGTCAAAAGCCCCACATGGCCTGGGAGATGGGCAGCTGGTCGCAGAGGCACGGGTGAACCTATCACCTGGTGTGATAGATCTCTGCCAGACTAGAGGTATCTACAGGAGAACTTGGCATCAGTAGGAATCCACAGGTCTGTAAATTCATCATCCTGTTAAGGAACACTAGTCGGTCAGGACTTAACCCTGTAGGGTGCGCTACCCTATGAGGGGACCGGGGCTGCATGGATCCAGAAAGGTGGTCCCAGCCCCACCCAATGAGACCTCCCTAGAAGAGGACAAAGGGAGGAGACCGGGCTCAGCACTATGGCTCCTGCCCTGACCCCAGAGGGCGACGAGAGTGTACCGATGTCCTTCGCCCTGTTCTCTCAACCCAGTCGACTCTGAGGAAGCTCTCTTCCTCGCACCCTGTTCCAAACAGCCCCCCAACTCAGACAACCCCCCCGAGGGAGGTTGCAGAAAGGGTGGCTCAGTCTTCATTCTGAGTGGGGGGACAGCACTGGGGACAGCAGCTACCCCCTCGCTCAGGAACCCAATTGTCACACCTGCAGCAGCGGGACCACCAACTTGCAGCTGACCCCTAAGCCACCATTGGCTCAAAAGTCAGCAAGAGCTACAGTCACTGGAGCCATAGGAGGGGGCACGTGGGGAAGCACAAGGTTACTAGGCCATGGGGAATCAGAGTCAGGCGCCCAGTCCAGATCAGCCTCCGAATCATCTGACTCAGAAGAGGAGATGTTCAAGAAGTGCTCTGGACTGGCGGCCCCGGGAGTTCCCCAGTCAGAGCACCGCGACCCAGCCCTGGCCTACTCTCAGCGCCATCCCGATCACCAGCACCACAAACGGCCCCAGGATCCAAGATAGCACTGTTGGGCAGCGCAGAGGAACGCCCTGCACTGGGACCCACAGCTGTAGGCCCAGACAATGGGGGGAGCCTGCACCTCCGAAGAGGTGACTGCCAGAGCTCCTGGCCCGGCCCTGAACAGAAATGATCTGGACCTCTGGCACCGCGGAAGGAATCTCCTCTATGGCAAGGCATGAAGAAGAGGAGGCCCCCTCTTCACCAGACTGTGTAGGCCTGGGAAGGGACCCAGAGGAACGGATGACTGTCCTACGCTTGGACCAACATGAGCAACACCACCCACCCCGAAAGCTGGTGGAAGCCTTGCCGACTTTTAACGCGTAGTGCTCCAGAACTCAGTGGTCCACAGAGTAGTAGACATCGCAAGAATCCATGTCATGTTGAGGTCCAAAGTAGGAAAGGCAAATTTCATGCTGGTCTATAACGGAGATTTGTTGGACGCAGGAACACCGATGCATGGGAGGCTGACCCATTTTCTTCTATGATTTCTTGTCCCAAGGACCAGGCATGACACGTACAGCAACTTAAAAAGAACAACCCAGAAAAGACTTGATGCTGTAAAATAAAAAGGAAAGGTCTTACCAGTCTGGAACGGTGTTGAGTAGTTTTTTTGCAGCAGAACGGAAGCGGACTTGCGGTGGAGAAAGAACAGTGTTGAAGGCTTCAAGTCATCGAGGAATACTAGGCCGTGCAGAGAACTCTCGCGTGAGGGTGCTGTCTCAATGGCAGAAGAAGCAGAATTGAGGTGGAGGAGGATCCAATGGCTGTTACCGGCCAACCCCCGAGCGCCATGAAATGAGTCGGCCTTGTGGGCGGCACCAGCTACTCCCTCAAAAAAAAATAAATAAAAAAAAATCTCCCATGGGGTGCCTGTCTCCAGCCAGTCAACCAAGAGTGTTGAACAGTGAAGACTGACACAGGTAAAATTTCCTAATCCCAATAAACATGTATTTTATTAGAACAGTAAAGGAAAGGAAAGGGCAGAGGACATGGTGATAAAACCAAAAGGGAAAGCTGTCACAGAAATTCAACAGCAAGGAGAATGGATACCAAGGAATCAATGAGAAGTGATATGCCAACAGGGTGACTGTGTAGATTATCGGACACACGTAGGAAGCTTGCAGTAAAAGCATCCTGAATACAGCGCTGTTTTGGTCATGTGCCTCCGTTCTGTTACTTTTTATTAGTTTGAGTTGGGGAGCTTTGCCCCCCCAATACCTCCCTTTAAAAAAAAACAAGGGCAGTAAGGGGGGCAAAGTCCCCCAACTCAAATAAACTAATAAATATTAGTAGAATGGGCAATTTGAACAAGTAATTGTGGATGCTATTAATTTTGGTGTTGTCAGTTTATTTGAGTTGGGGGCTTCACACCTCACACACACACACACACACACACACACACACACACACTTGTGTTTTTAAAAGGAGGGTGTGGGGGACAAAGCCTTCCTACCCAAATAAATAAAAAGTAATGGAATGGGTGAATTGATCATGTAGCGTAACTTGAGCTCTACGCTAATAGCATAGGTCCTAGGCATGTCCGATAATCTACACAATCGCTCAACAACAACAGGATGTAGCAGGTCTGATACTATAGCAATACTGGAAAAAGGCGTATTGATTTATAAGGGTGAGACATATAAAAAAATAGTTCTTATTATTTTTATCAATTATATATTCTCACGGTAAGTTTTGAAGAAAAAAATGGTATTCTTAGTGAATTACCATAATCTGAATAGTGGTATTCCAACATGAAATTTGTTATTCCAGCCATTTTCTAAGGATTTTCTTGTTTGTTTGATCTCCCCCCCCCCCCCAACTCTTTTTCCCTTCTCCATTCACTAGCTTTAAACTCCTTTCGCCAGCATACAGGCGTGATTCCAACTCACCAAGCACCTCCCTAACCCTTTACCTCAGTTCCCCTGGTCCACCTGCGTTTCATCTGCTAGGCAGCCACTCTACTCCTCCCCCGAGGCAAGGCTGTCTTCAGCTCCAGGGCAATCGCGTACCTAAATCTACATCCACTGTAGGCAGAGGTGACGATAACTAGATAACCAGCAGCACCAAAATAATAAAAAACACAAGACTAAAAACCTACTAGTCAGCCTATCTGGTTATTTAAAACTCTGAATAACCCACACATTTCTACACAATATTCACAGAAGTGGACAGATTATTCATTAGTATTCAAGCATTACAGTGTCATTTCCTGATGCGTTTGGATATTATCAAGAGGAGGAAGAAAGCCTAAATACACAGTGCATACCACGCAGTAGTAGAATAAATGTTTTTTTTTTTTCTCAAAAACATACTGTCTGTTGCCTGGACTTTCTGTATTTATTGAGCATAAAACAGTTTAAGAGCAACTGTTCTGCTGTCTCCAGACAACTTCCACCAGGTTAAGTTCTTGTGTTGTAATTGCTGCTCCATGCATTGAATTTCGGGTGTCAAAATGCACTCAATAACCCCTCAGCTACATATGTAATGGGGTCTGCTGACTCCCTTATTCTGTCACCCATATTTTTATTTATTTATTGAAATATTTCACCAGGAAGGCACACTGAGCAACAAGTCGCTCGTCTCTCGGTGTAACCTGGTGGGAAGGGGTACAACTGGAAAGAGACATTAAACATTCAATTTACAGGATCAACATTAACATACAGTTGTAAGGCAGGTGTTACAAACAGTGTTACAACAGTGTTGTGCATAACATGTAGAAAGAGGGGACAATAATAAGTGCTGGGTTAATAAGTGAACAAGTGCTTACGTGAAAGAAAAGGGGGGAAGGGGTAGGGAGGTATGAGGTGAGGGGAGAGGGAAGAATCATGTCCCTAGAGACCTAGAGACCCCTTCAAGATGCGAGGAATCCTGCAAGGGGACTGGGGTGGGGCCAGAGAAAAGGAGATATGGCAGTGCCCCAGAGAGACCCCTTTAAGATGGTGCGGGAGGGGAGTAGATGAGAAGGGGTGGGAGATGAACTCATGGAGAGCATTCGGTGTCCTTTACATTCTGTGAGAGATCAAGGGAGGCCAGTAAGGGGGAGCAATTGGGGGAAGGGGAGGAAGGCTAGAGATTTGGGGTTGGGTGTGCACAGGGTAAAATGAAGGTGAGGGTAGGGTTTGTCCAAGGCTTAGAGGAAGGAATTAGGGAGGGACATGGCAGGAGCAGCTAGGTGCAAGGCAATTATTGAGGGCAGAGTTGATGGAGTAGGCAGAGGATGAGTGCCGGATTCGAGGGGGGAGGGAACTTCAAATTTTTGGGAGGTGGTGAGAGTAACTGGATTGGCCGATTTGGTTGGATCTATGGGGGGCAACCAGGGTACGGGAGTCGGCTGATCTAATGGAATGGAAGGGTGGGGGGGTATTTATGCTTGCAGTTTAGCCTTTAGAAAATTCAGAGCATCAGATCGCAACAAAAATGTAGACAAAATAGCTGCAGTGTCTTTGATTTAATATCCCCTTAGCAATCACTGCTCTTTTTTGACATACTGATCATGGATCAACGGTAAGGCAAGCGTTGTAATAAGCGTGAACGAGTGGACTGGAGGGAAATAACACAATTCAAAGTGAGACATTTGTGTTACAAGACATCGTGATTTAAAACCGTATTTTGCTACTTACCTAACAGACATAAAATATGCACTTAAGTTTTTTTATACCGCAGAAGTATGTGTTGATAAGTCAGTTTTTAATATTTCTTTCATGACAGCTGCACCATCACTGATATAAAAACTGTTAAACATGTTTTCAAAGAGTCGGCCCAGTGGTGCAGGGGGTTGAAATGCTGGATGCCACACCTCTCGCTATGCCGGTGAACTGGGTTTGGGAATGAACCTGGGTCGTCGGGAGCTGGATGGAGGGAGGAAGATTGAGCGTCCCAATGGATGTTCTCCTCCTCCAGCCAGGGCAGATTACTGGCTAGTGTATGCACCCGTAGCTCCTCTGCCTGTGGAAGCATGGCAGTGGGGCACACAGCTCTACAGAGTTAGGGACGGAGGACGCAGCTGGGTGCTTGATGGCGGCATGCATGAGCACGCCGTTTGTCTGGACAAACGTCCTTCGTGCTGGTGTCCTCAGGGGATAGGGAGAAAATGAGGGGAAAATTGATACACCCTGGCCACAATGAGCACAATAAAGCCAGGGATCCCTGGTAGCGGGACATGGTGGATGGAGTCAGAGGGGATATGAGGCCCCCTCCAAAGGGCCATGGTGCCGGATAAGTAAAAAAAAAAAAATACATGTTTTCAAACACATCATTTTAAATAAGCAAATTAAATAATATTAGTTTGTAAAATGTCAGAGTATTATTTATGTTTTTCTATTACCTGAAAATATACAATGCTATTGAGCTGTCAATTAAAAAATTGTGCACCAAAAAAAAGGCTAGCAAAGCATGCATGATCTTTCATGAACATGGGCTGCTCTTCCGATTGTGTACGTTTGTTCACCTAGAGGCAAGCAGTCATATAAGCAAAGTGAGTGTACAGCAAATAAGAAAGGACTGTTTTTAACAGTATTTTATAATATATTTCATAAACCTTCAAACTCACTAATTAAAAATGACTAGAGACAAAAACTGGTTGGCTCAATAGATCTGTTTAATTATACTGGTACTTGTTTCATAAATTCTGTATCTTTAAAATTATGTGACAGTATCCCTTTAAATAAACAGCTATGCATAGTACAATTTTACAATAACCAATATCAAAAAACTCAGGTGGGAAAATAATGTTTGCTTACTTCATAAATACAAAAGACGTGCCATGATAACCTGAAAAAGCCATGAGCTGAAACTTCCTCCAAACTGATAAAGCAGTAAGATCAAACTGTCTAAACCATCCACACTTCAGGAATGCCCAAGTTAAGAATAATCTTTGTGGCATTCTTCACACAAGAAGTGTCCTTAGAGTTAACACACATAAGCTATGTGCCCTTGAGGGACCCACATAAACTAGAATAATTATTTTTTTTTATTTTAATTGTTTTTAACCAGGAGTAGCACACTAAGCTGAAAGTTTTTTTTACAGGAGCGACCTGGGAGCACAGGAAGGTTAAGTGACTTGCTCAGGGTCACACGGTATGCAAGTGGAAATTTATATTTATCTAAATATCTTTACTTCATTACTAAAATATTAAAATATTACTAACATATGTTTTAGCGTGCCAAATGTAAACCCTGCCGGTAGTGGTCAGCCCATCAACCTCAGAGCCAGTTATTAGTCGGCCCTGATGCCTTTACTTGATTAACCGTTTTTGTACCAAATCTACTGGGCTGAATTATACAATTCATGAGCTCTCACTTGTACTAGTCAGCATCCATGGCAACCCCATGATCTTCTTGTCCTACACACCCTCTCAAGGAACAGGAGGGTGGGAGAACCTCACACAACCTTTTGTGTTCCTCAGAATTGCTTTCTTTCATCACAATTCCCACCAACATTTTTAAGGATGTTTCTGCCAAATAGAGCACTCTGTCAATACAGCTAATCTTCCTTTATTTCTATTGAGAACCACTGGTGTGTACGGCTTTCCTTTCACCTCTACTAGTCAGAGATCTCCTTAATACACTGGCACTCACACAGCCACCACCAGATGTCAAAGCCATTCAGATACAAGGGGAATTCACAGCACTTGAAAGACTTGTACCACCAATTTCTTGATAGGAACTTCACTCTTCATGTGTTTGGTGTCACTAAGAAGATTAATGCAACAAGCATTGCTTCCTTCTCAAAGGGAAAAGACAGAAGGCCACCTGGTGCCATTCACTAATTGACAATGATAAGCTGTGAGCTTTATTAGGAGTGGGAAAAGTATCCGTACACCACAACAAACCAAAGAAGTTGAACTGAAAAGATGATAGGGATACTGCTCAAGATTGGTGCTGTGTGTTAATCTACCACATTTGTAAACCTCAGAACAATACCACTGTTACTTTACAATCATATGTTACCTTTAGATAGTAAAGCACAAAGGTTTAGAAAATACCGCATGGACTGAGATTGCCTTTCAAGGCTAAAACAAGTAAAACACCTGTCAGTAAAGTACATCTGAGCCTAAGCATGGGCCTAAAACGTCCACCAGTGTTTTGTTGTGTTTTTTGCCATAATGCTTTCTGCCCTCTGGTCCTCCAGCCCCATCGGCCGCCCAGACCCATTAGCCACCTACCCACTGTCAGCCCCCTTGGGATCCCTATGGAATGGAGCCCGAGAGTACCAACGGTTATCATACATGCTGAGGTATATGGATTTGTGGCATTTTATTCACAGTTCCTTGAAGTTCATACCACCTCCCTCTGATGCTGGATAGTACCCTGTCTGGCCTGGCACACATGTAGCGCACCCCAGTGGAGGAGACAAGCTCCCCAAGCCCACCACTGGGGTTGCTGTGGTGGTGCAGCCCAGAATAATTCCTTTTGGGCTGGGAGCACTGCTGAGCAGCTACCCTACACAAGTCTCTTTGGCTGCTCAACCCAGATCCCAGGTCCGCTCTTGGACCTGGTTGCTGGCACAGAAGCGCAACGGATGACACTTTCCTTGGGCCATCGGGCGACCCCTAAGTCAACCAGTGTTTGAAACATCAGATGCACTTGCACTATTGCTGCACTGTCATGCTTTACAGCTCCTGTGTAGAGTCCTGTGTGGCTGCATTTTTTGCATGTCCACACATGGAGCGTTACAGAGGCCAGATCTTTTCTCCTGTTTAAATTAAAAAAGAGAAGGACGAGAGAGAACAAGATCACTGTTTCCTAAATCCTAAATGAGACAGACATTGTGGAGTATACACAGATGTGTGAGCTAGTGACTGCAAGCAACTAGAGGGTATGCCCCCAGTTGAAGGTGGGGCAAAAAATAAAAGGAATCATTAGATGGCATTATTTCACACATTAGGTGTTTAAAAGAAATGTAAACAATGCTGCTTGCATTTTTCAATGCAACTGTAAATTTGGGCATGTGTGAAGTCTGTTCTGTCACCCTAGTGTATTGTTTTGAAACAGTCCTATTTTTTTCCCTTTGTAGCCCCATCATACAAAGCATCATGGGATATACAAGTAAATCACCATGAAAATTTAGGCTGGTTCTGCTTTAAGCAGGAATGCATGCTGCCAAAGGTCCTCTCATACAATCTGGAAGACTGAAAACAGAAGACAGAGGCATATGTTTTGTCGCAAACAGGACTCATCAGTGCACCCTAATGTGGTCCTGGTGGACAGCCTCATCACAAGAATGCCTGTTTCAGAGTCAGAGGTGAGATGCGTTGTTCAATGACAGAAATGTTTTCTGTTTTTCATTCATATAACTATGCCTCACAGTAAAATGATACAATTTCTGTCACTATGATTACCACCAGGCTACAGTTCAAAAACTGATGCTCAAACAGTTACTGCAGCTCATGGGGTATATTATTTAGGGGCTTCAGTAAGACGTCTGAGTTAGGGAAAGCACTCTGAATAACTGCAGACAAACACAGAGAGTCACATCAAATCACAGCTAATCTCCGTTTCATACAGGGAGAATTCACTACGCAGTGACAGAAATGCCATCTTTTTTCATTCACTGAACAGTAACACGCTGTAAAATGATGCCATTTCTGTCACTATGACTATCTACTGGCTACACTTGAAAAACAGAAGCCCACACAGTTACTAAAGCTTGTGAGAAATATACATCAGTTAGGAGCTGCAGTGAGATCTCTAGGGCAGGGTAGGGGCTCTAACTGTTGTGCAGTAAACAGGCACATACGGAGACACAGAGGTGAAACTCTCTGTTTAGTGACAGAAACGGCATCTTTTTTCATTCAGAAGACAGCATCACACTGTTAAATGATGCAATTTCTGTCACTGTGATTATCTATTGGTTACCTTGCAAAAACAAAAGCCTGAACAGTTACTGCAGCTCGTGGGACACAACTATATAAGTTAGGAGCTGCAGCAAGACCTCTGAGGCAGGGAAGGGGCTCTAACTGTTACGCAGTAGATACAGGCAGACACGGGACCCAGGTGTGAAATGTAACATGCTGAGACAGAAATAGCATCTTTTTTTCATTCTCCTCAGCAGTTTCTGCCACAATGTTTATGGTCAGGCTGCTTTACAAGAGGAAATACATCAATTATACTTGGTGCAGCATGGTGGAGTGATCTGGTAGGCATGAGCTGCAGTATGAGCGATGCATGGGCAGTCGCATAAATGCAGATGAAAACCATGAGCCAGCACACAATGCTACCTGTCTGCTACATATTTGCTGCTCGTGATAGTCTCATGCATTGGAGGAGCCTGCAAGGTATCGCAGCAGGCGGGGCTTTATCTTGGGGCATGGCCTGGACACCTGGACAACAATATGGACCCAGGTAGGACTGCCCAGAAGGGGCGGGGGGGTAGGGTTCCCAGGGGGAAGGGAGCTTGCGGCCAGGGACAGGGAGGAGCTGAGCCCTTAAGAGGGGTTGCACAGGAGGAATTCTTCCTCATTCCTCCTTGTCCCAGGTCGCAAGCAGAAGAAGAAGAAGAAGAAGGCAGCCAGGAGCAGCACCAACAGCAAACCAGAGGTTAGGGCTTGGACTGGGCCTGTAGGCCGCATGGCCTGGAGGGGGCCCAGGATTAGGGCCTAGGTCTGGGATACCTCGCAGGCCCCTTCAGCTGCTCAGCTGTAGGAAAAGAAAGCAAATTGTTATTGTGAGGTATTACTGTCAAAGTTCACTGGACTACCACTTCTAGAAACAAAGAGGATTCATGTGCTGCGTAGTTACTGTACCCATACCTGGGTGCAAAGCTTGGTGTTTCTGGAGTTAGCAAGGAAGCTGATCTTTCCTGTGCTTGGGTACTTGAGAATGGGTGTGCCGAGTGAAGGGACCTAGCTGGGTCCAGGGGCCGCATAACTAGTTGGTGGGGACCTGAGGGTTGTCCCCCCCTCCGATAACCACCTTTAACATTGGAGGGCCTGGGAATGAGCAAGCACTCCCGGGCATTCACAGGTCACTGTTGCTCATTCTCCTTTAAAATCAAGTCTCTTCCCTGAGCTTAGACCACCTCGTGACCATGCATTTGGCCTACAGGGCCATTCTGGCCAGAAACCCGGTGTGTTTGGTCCCCTCCCCGCACATACCATGGACACCTCAATCTGAGGTAGGGCTTACCTGGGACGCAGCAACGGAGTTCCTCTGGGGGCAGTCCTGGAGCTGAGCAGCCTCGCCGGGTCCCCCATCATGAGCCAGGTGTCGCTGCAGTCCTTCTTGTGCCTTCTCCTCTTGGGGAGGAGTATCAGCTGATATTGGGGCACGTGCTGGCATCGCACAGTGGTATCCATCTGGAACGCATCACCCCAATTATGGGTGCTTAATAATGCAGCACCCTGGTAACCCTCCCACTCCCAGTGGGGCTCGCCGGGGCGGACTGTAGATCTGTGTGGCCTGGCGGTGGCAGGGGTTCATGCCTTGGAGAATTTATTCGGACAGGCACCTGGGGTCTGGGCCATGCATCTAGGCTGGCATGCAGATGTTCTTCTCTGCACGTGGGGGAAGCAGTACGCTGAGGGGACGAGGAACCAAGAGGCCATTCAGCGTTCATGCAGGCACACGCGAGCGGTGGCTGCCATCTTAGGAATGGCCCAGGGTGGTCACCGTACAGCCCAAGTGGTGAAAAGCACACATGCGCGAGGCCGGTGCTGTCACGCATACGCATTAGGGTGGCAGCTGCCATCTTGGTAATGGCACAGAGTGGCCGCCGCACAGTGGGGGAGCACAGCTGGTAATAATTTAGGGGAAGTAAAGTAACAACCTGGCTCTGTCTGTGGCATCTGAAGTAGATATCAAAGGAAAATGAAGTTAGAATCATAGGGCCTGCCAAATAATTTATTAGGCAATTGCAATTTAGTACCAGGAAATGTATAAGTGAGTATTGCTGTTGGGAGTTTTCATTTACAGACGCAGGAGACTGGCTTCTTAGAGGTTTACAACAGTACAGAACCACTGCTGAGTGCACAGGGGGAGCCAGTTTAGGACAGCAATTTAAGGCTCTAGAACGCAAACGCTGGAGATCTGGGTTTGAATCCTACGGCCCCCCTTTGCGTGCGGTGTGACCCTCAGCGAGGTACTTGACTTCCTGGTGCGCCTGGGTTGCCCCAGTAAACAAGCATAGTGCGTCTCTCAAAACAAAAAAAACGGTGTCAAGAAGTTTCCACGGTCAATGACCCATGTTGTGTGTGGCAGCATAAGCTTAAGCATCAGCAAGGGGAGAGTGGCCGTGATTTTGTTTGATTGCAGAGTACGAGCGGAATATTGCAAAGATGAATGGAGACCTGGAACAGCAGCTGGCTGCCCTCGTCCGAGGCAAGGGTAAGGCATGGTGGGAGGTGCTGTTCAGGGAGCAGGGAGAAGGGGGGGAGCAGGTCCTTCGGAGCTGCTGCCCCCGCCAGAACCCGAGAACCCAGAAGAGGCCAACCCAGGGAAGCAGCCGGTAATCCTGGCATCGCTGACCCTGCCGGCTGAACCTGTGACTCTGGCGGGGGAGCTGGGCACGACAGGGCAAAAGCCAGAGAAGACGAGGCCCAAGCCGGACGAGATGATGGAGCACCTTCCTCCTCCTCAGAAAAAGCCATTAAGGAAGAGGGTCAATCAAGGAGCAGTAGCAGCGGACCAAATACCGGGTCTGCTTGAGTTAGATCAGCTGTCAGCTGATGAGCTGAGGGCTCTGCTTAAGGAGCGGGGGTGCCCCAAAAGGAAAAGGAGGCGTCAGCAGAAGCAGGGCAGGGAGTGGGATGCCATGGAAAAGGTGCTGCTAGGGCAAGGGACAGAAATGGCAGCAGCTCCCATAAGCCTGGGCATGCCGGGGGACCTTCCACAGGGCCAGCCGGCACCGCCGCAGGCGAGCTTGCAGAGTCCCAAGCAATTGGGGCATGGTCAGCCCACCCTGCCACAAGCGAGCTACCTGACAGGGAGTAAAAGGCCATGGGTCCCACATCAGATAGCCCTCTGTGGTTGGGTCAATCAGCTGGTGGCAGGGCTTGGAGGTAATACCCCCATGGGTGGGGAGAGGCTGGCATATGGCCTCCGGCAGGCAACCTGGGCCAATCAGGGGTGGAGTAGAAGCTTGACCGGCTGCTGGAATTACTGGCGGAGCAGAATAGGGCTCAGCCAGGAGCGGTCCAAGTGGCCACAGCCGTAGCAGGTATCGGGGACGCTGGAGCTGGTGTGGCATTGGCACCACCACCAATGCCAAGGCAGCAAGGGGTAGTGAGCTTCCTGTTCCTGGCAGAACCTATTGGGTCCCACTTGTCACACAAGGTGAGGCAATAAATAATCAACGGAGAATACATTGACATCGTTACCCTTCTGAATTGGCCGAAAGAGCCTGAAAAAGAAAAAAAGGACAAGGAGGGGGATGACTGGGTCGAATAGAAGCAGAAAGTAACTGTGCGGTGGACATGGGAGAACTGGGCCACAGGCTTTACAATTTATGTGGGGATCCTCACCCAGGGCAGCCCAGGGAAAACTGACGGGCTGTGGGTATACTTTAATAGAATAATGACCATGCACGCTAGTAAGCCAGGTGGGGGATGGTTAGAATATTATGAGGAGTACTGGAGGAGAAAGCAGATGGACACAGCATGATCATGGGCGATCTTGGACCTCCCGCTGTTGTGGACGATTGACTTAGGGGAAGGGGTTCAACATACAGACAGCGGTTTTCCAGTGAGGCACCCACCATTGCCTAAGAAAGGCTATCAAGGGGGATAATGGGGGAAAAGGGTGTTGTTTCAGCTACAACCAGGGTTCATGCAAGACCGAGCATTTTAGATACAAGCACGAGTGCATGGCGTGCGGGAAACCACACTTGTTTCAACAGTGTGGGAAGGCAACAGATGCAGGGACAGGGAAAGCCAACAATTTCCCTCCCTTTCAGAAAGGAGGGAGAAAGGCTGCCAACACTGGTCAAGGCTGAAAATATTGAGGGGTGGTTGGTCAACTACCCAGACAGGATGGCCGCTCGCTCGTTGGCAGAAGGGGTCAGAGAGGGGTTTCAGATCCCGTATCAAGGCCCAAGGAGGGCATACGAGGCCGACAACCTCCGTTCTGCCAAGGAGCAACCGGAGGTCATGTGGGGGCAAGTTACGGAAGGAGTTGGTTGTGGGTCGGATCAGCGGCCCCTTCACCTCCCCTTCTGGCCCACGCCTCAGGGTGTCTCCCATCGGCCTAGTCCCCAAAAAAGGTGCCAGGTGAGTTCCGCATGATACACCACCTGTCGTACCCAGAAGCGGATTCAGTCGACGCCTTCATTGACCCAGTCGACACCGCGGTGTATTACACATCGTTCAAAAGTGCAGTGGAGGTTGCGCGACAGGCGGGCCAAGGGGCACTGCTTGGAAAGGCTGATACAGAATCAGCATTCCACCTGTTGCCGGTGTACCCGGCAGATAGGGAGCTATTGGGCATGAAGTTCGACAGGTACTACTACGTAGACAACTGCATGCCCATGGGGTGTGCGGTGGCGTGTACGGTTTTTGAGCAATTCAGCATATTTCTGCACTGGGTCATGGCACAAAAAGTCAAAGTCGACTACATGGTACACTATTTGGATGACTTTCCATTTGTGGGGAAGGCCATGTCAAGGCAATGCGCACATATCATGGCAGCATTCCATGAGGTGTGCGCTGAGCTGGGTGTACCACTGGCCCAGGACAAGACGGAGGGGCCATGCACAAGGCTTTCTTTCCTGGGGATCGAAACAGACATGAGCGAGCAGGTGTTCCGGCTCCCCCAAGACAAGCTGGTGGCCTTGCGCACCCGGCTGGACTCGGTAATGAGGGCACGTAAAGTCACATTAAGGGAGTTTCAGTAACTGGTGGGCCACCTCAACTTCACCTGCTGGGTAATGCCCATGGGCAGGACCTTCATGAGGCGCCTGGTGGGTGCTGGGGCGAGTTGTACAAAACCACACCATAGAATCTGGGTCACAGCGGCAATGTGGGAGGACCTAGGCATTTGGCGGACATTTCTGCAATGCTTCAATGGGGTATCGATGTGGCCAGTTCCAGTGTCCAGCGAGGAATTGGAACTCTTCACAGATGCCTCCGGGGTCTGGGCTTTGGGGCTTACTTGCAAGGTAAATAGTGTGCAGGGCAGCGGCCTCCAGAGTGGATCAGGAAAGGTATTACGAGGCAGATAATGGTGATGGGATTCTTCCTCATTGTCATGGCATTGGTGATCTGGGGGGATGTGCTGAGAAACAAGCACATCACATTCAGGTCTGACAATACCGGAGTGGTGTATGCAATCAACAAACAATTGGAGGGCAAGGGCCCGATGGACAACCTCATGCGGGTGTTTGTCCTCAAGTGTCTGATGTTGAATATTACCTTTAAGGCAGTGCACGTAACAGCTGTTGAAAATGGCATCCCTGACGCGCTTTCTCGTTTACAGTGGCAGAAGTTCTAAGAATTGGCACCAGCAGCAGACTGACAGCCCAGGGAAGTCCAGCCGTTCTTATGGGAGCTGATAACCCAGAGGCCTGGGAGTTGATAGAGAATGTCCTAGCACCTAGGATGTAAATAGCGTATCAGAGAGAGGTCAACAGTTTTCTGGAAGTGCAATACGTATGAGGGTGGGCAGTGACATGGCCGATCCCAGTGGGACAGCTGTGCGAATAAGTAATAATCAAATAATGGGCGGGGGCCGCCCGGGCAACAGTCAAGCAGTACATGGCTGGCATTGCCTGGTTTCAGAAAGTCAGGGGCTTCTCCAACTCCAGAAGGGCATCTGCCCTCTGGAAGATGCTGAGAGATTGGGCGCGGGCAGCCCCGCGTAGCACGGACAACAGACACCCTATCAGCCCAACCATATTCAAGCAGATCTGGGACGAGTTGCCTAAGGTATGCTCATCCCCTGATGAGACAAGGCTGTACCAAACTGCGTACTTGGTAGCATTTTTCGGGCATTCCGGGTGTCCAAGCTCATGCAGCCCAGCAAGACTACTGGGAAACCATTAGTGCTGTCAGAGCCTGACACAGAGGTCACAACATCAGGAGTATTTGTTCACATCTGAAAGAGCAAGAAGGACCAGCTTGCCCATGGGCGGTAGTGCCAACTAGCAGCACCCCACAGGCTCCAGTGGGAGGTGGGTGCATGGGTACAGGATTATACAACTCACCACCCGGCAAGGGGGGTGTCATCTTCTGTCATGGGGGTGGGGTCCCCCTAACAGTGTACCAGTTTAGGTACATGTTGCAGAAGACCTTGCGACAGCTGGGCGTCCCTGCAGGACATTACAACACGCACTCCTTTAGAATTGGCGCCGCATCGCATGCCAGGGCGGAGGGCTTATCAGATAGGACAATACAGACATTGGGTTGATGGAAGTCACAGGCTTTTGAAAGGTACACAAAACCACGCATGTTATAACTCTCTCTCTTACTTTGTTTGGACAGGTGTTGTGGCCCGAGCAGAGCAGATCTGGAGTTGTGGCCACTCATACATCCATTGGGTGGCCCTCAGGGCAAGGCAGTATCCCGGAGGAAGAAACCTGTTCCTAGCACCCAAAAGGGCAAAGGTGCAGTGTTTGGGATGGCGTGGGATGCGATGGAATGAGTTAATGGCAACATTGCAAGAAAATGCCCATGAGAAGCTGCAGCCTAGTGTTTTAGTTATTCATTTGGGGGGAAATGATCTAGGTGTGATACATGTGAGAGAGCTTAAGGAGAGGGTCAGGCAGGACCTGGTAAGAATGATGCAATGGTAGCCCCAGGTGCATATAATTTGGTCTGATATGGTGCAGTGACAGCAATGGTGGCATGCCCAGAACATTAGGGCAATAGAGAAGGGTGCCGGCTGCGGAACGCAACCATGAGACCAATTATGGACTCTGTGGGTGGGTCCCTTGCAAAGCACCTGAAAGTGTCCGTAAAAAAAGCCTGATCTGTATAGAAGTGATGGTGTGCATCTCTCAGAGAAAGGATTAGACCTGTTTTTGAATGACATACAACGGGCAGTAGGGAGAGCACCAGCGTGAGGTGCTTGTGGAGGGTGAGTTGGTGAGAACTCACCTCGTGGCGGCTTGGTAGTCTTGGAATGCTGTGGAGGGGATAAAAGGGGATCACATGTCTTGACCAGCCAGATCTCCCTGAGGCTGACAGGAGGGTGGGCCTGACAGATGGAGTCTGGAGGGCACCGTCTTTGGGCAGCGTCCCGCGGCATGGTGGATCCTTTGACAGGGGAGGAGCTAGCCACAGCCCGGTCACAGAGCAGTCCCTCATGCCCAGGAGGTTGTTGCCCTCACAGGGTCCTGGTTGATGGAAAGTTGTCTCTCCCCTGGAAGGGAGGGTCGACCATTGATGATGTAGGCTTCATGGGGAGCTAGATTCCTTCCAAGGCTACCTAACTGCGCACATCACGCTGAAGCAAATAGAAACATAGAATTTGACGGCAGATAAGGACCACTTGGCCCACCCAGTCAGCCCATTTCCCTACCTACTGGATAAGCTGAAGATCCTAGTTAACCAGCAGCCTACTTCTTCCTACCCCAACCCCCTAGAATGGCCTTATGACTGTCCCATGCATGCTTGAATTCCACCACTGTTTTTGACTCCACAACCTCCTCCGGAAGGCGGCTCCATGCCATCCACAACCCTCTCTGTGAAAAAATACTTCCTTAAATTACCTCTGAGCTGCCCCCCCATCTTCAAATTGTGCCCTTGTTCTTGCACACCTCTTTTCTTGAAAGATGCCACCCTCTATGACTGTTGATTCCGTTGAGGACTTGAAAGTTTCTATCATGTCCCCCTCGCATCCTTTCCTCGAGGCTATACATATTAAGCTCCTTTAGTCTCTCTTCATATGTCTTCGGTGCAGACCCTGCACCATTTTAGTTGCCCTCCTCTGGACAGCTTTCATCCTGTCTATGTCTTTATGGAGATTGGGTCTCCAGAACTGCACGCAGTACTCAGATGGGGTCTGACCAGCTGTCTGTCTGGAGGATAATAACTTCCTGTTTTCTACTGGTGATGCCTCTCCTATGCATCCCAGTATCCCCCAGCCCTCCTTGCTGCCCTCTCACATTGCTTGCCCATCTTTAGGTCATCTGATAGCAGCTACCCCCAGGTCCCTTTCCATTTTGTTGTTGATAGTATCTCACCCCGATTGTGTACTCTTCCCTGGGTTTTTGTTTCCAGGTGCATTACCTTACACTTCCAGCATTGAATCTAAGCTGCCATACATTTGACCATTCCTCTAACCTTGCCAAGTACCTTCTCATCCTTTCCATCCCACCTTGTGCATCAACTCTGTTGCAGATCTTTGTGTCATTTGCAAAGAGACATACTTTTCCTTCAGACCCTCTGCAATGTACACTTATAAAGACATTGAAGAGGACCGGTTCTAATACTGAACCCTGCGGCACCCCACTAGTAACCCCCTTCTTCAGAGTGGACTCCATTTACTGCCTCTCTGTGTCCTATTCTCCAGCCAATTCTTCACCCAGGCTGTCATCTTGGGACCCACTCCCAGGCTGGCTAACTTGTATATTAGTTTTTGTGTGGGACTGTGTCAAATGCCTTGCTAAAGTCTAGGTAGGCCATGTCCACAGCCCCTGATCTACTACTTTGGTCACCCAGTCAAAGAAATCTATCAGATTCATCTGGCATGACCTTCCTGCTGTGAATCCATGCTGCCTTGGGTCCCTGTGCCCCACTGGCCTCTAGATACTAGAGCAATTCTTTCCTTCAGAAGTGATTCCATCATTTTCCCTATCACTGAGGTTAAACTAACAGGTCTGTAGTTTCCTGCTTCTGCCTTGCTCCCACTTTTGTGAGGGGAATCACATCTGCCCTCCTCAGTCCTACAGGTACCCCCCATCCTCCCATGATTTGTTAAAGAGGGTAGTCAGTGGTGTCACTAGTTCTACCTTAGTTCTTTTAAATTCTGGGATGAATCCCATCAGGCCCCATTGCTTTGTCCACCTTCAGTTTAAGAGTTCTTTCATAACCCTTTCTTCTGTAAATGGGCTGGTATCAACTTCTGTATCCAGAGTGTTTCTACTGTTTGTTTTAGGTACCTTCCCTCTTCATTTAGTAAATACTGAGCAAAAATATTTGTTTAGTTTCTCTGCCTTTTACAGGCTCCCTCTGCCCACCCTCCCTCCCTTTATTAAGCACTCTTTCTCTCCCTCCCTCGTCCCTATGCTCCCTGATGTACCTATAAAGGTTTTATCCCCTTCTTAACTGGGTTGGCTATCTTTTCCTCGGTTTGGGCCTTTGCTGTTCTGACTGCCTTCCCAGCTTCCTTTTGCTTTAACTGATACAGTTATCTGTCCTGCTCCTTCTGTGATTCCTTGTACTTCCTGAATGCTTTCTTTTCTTGAACCTTCACTGCCCTTCCTTTGAGAACCATAGTGGTTTCTTACATCATTTTGTTTTGTTTATTTGCTTCACACAAGGCTCATTACCTCTGTGATGGCAGTTTTATTATTCCCCATTGTTCTTCCACCCCTCCTTCCTGCCCATTTGCTACTGCATTCATAGGCACTCACCCATTTGGCAAAGTCAGCCCTCTAAAGTCCAGTACTTTGCCTTTGTATGGCGTGACTCTATGCAGTGTTTATTGTGAACCATACTGTTCGATGGTCGCTAGTTCCCAGATGGCTACCCACTTCTACATCTGTGATCCTCTCTCCATCTCCATTTAGAGAACCAGGTCTAAGACTGCTCCTCTCGAGTGGGCTCCAATACTAGTTGCTCAGGCATGCCCCGTAAGGCATCTAGAATAACCCCACTCTTCAAAGTGGCTGCTGCAACTGCACTCCAGTTAACATCTGGCATATTCAGATCACCCATCAGCAATATCTCCTTTTTCTGCCATTCTAAGTATACTTTCTATCATTTCCTTGTCCATTTCCTCCCCTGAGAAGAGTCTGTCCTAACCCCTATGCGGATTGTGGTGCCATTGCCTGCTCAAATTTACCCACAGTGCTTCTTCTCTCTCCCTGTTTACCCTTTTGTTCTGTTGCTTTGATTCATTCCCTTATGTAAAGAGCTACTCCTCCTCCTCTTTTACCCTCCCTGTCCCTCCTGTAGATGGTGTATCCTGGTATGTTTATATCTCAGTCATGGTTTTGTGTGTACCATGTTTCTGTGACTGCCACGATATCCAGATGTTCCTCCTCCATCAAGGCCACTAATTCAGGAAGCTTGTTACCCAGACTACGGGCATTGGTACTCATTGCTCTCCATTTTTTGATGGCTTTACCTTCTGTTGCAGCATCCCCCACTGACCTTTCTACCTTGGTCTTTTTCTCATTTAGTACCTGTTTTGTATATATGATCATTGGTTTTATCAATAAACACATGGCTGTGGCCATTTCTCCAAAGCTCGTTGTTGTGTCAGTTTGTTCAGGTGAATAAGACAAAAGACAAAGCAGGATGAAACTTGCTGTAACATGACAGAAATGGCATCTCTTTGCACTAATCTCACAATGACAGCATGTAAAATGCTGCCGTTCCTGTCACACTAATTGCTGTCTCTCACATAACAGGGAGAAACGTGCAGTTCTGTGACAGAAACGGCATCTCTTTGTGCTAATCTCAAAATGACAGTGTGTGAAATGCTGATGTTTCTGTCACACTAATTGCTGCTACCCAGCCATATAAACTGACATACCCAGTCTACTGTTACTGCAACTCTAGTGAGCGAATGGGTAGGTACAGTACAAGCTGCAGGAGGACACTGTATTGAGTGAGGCATGGGTACAGAACTGCAAATGAAAACCTAGAAACAGCAAATATCTCTGCCTGTGAAATAGGTTTTCACAGTCTGTGCCAGTGTCATAAATGGCTGGCTAATGCTGCAGTCTCAGTCAGAAGTGAGACAATGTTCTGTGTAAGAAATGGTATCTCTTCATTCATCTCACAATATATTGGTATCTAATGTTGCCATTTCTGTTACACTGATTACTGTCAGCCAACAGCTTGTGCGAGTGATCTTATAGGTGTGAGCTGCAGTACAAGGTGTTACTGAGTGTGGCACTACAACCAGCATACAAACAACTGCATTAACAGTTAGAGCCCCTTCCCCACCTCAGACATCTTACTGTAGCTTCTAACTAATAGATACGTCCCACGAACTGCAGTACCTGTTTGGGCTTCTGTTTTTGCACTGTAGCCAGCAGATAATCATAGTGACGGAAATGGCATCATTTAATAGTGTGACACCATTTTCCGAATGAAAAAAGATACAGTTTCTGTCACTGCAGAGTTTCACCTCTGTATCACATATATTTGGCTGTGATTTGCTGTGACATCCTGTGTGTGTTTGCATTTCAGTTAGAGCCCCTTCTCTGCCTCAGGGGTCTTACTGCAGCTCCTATTAATAGATATATCCCACGAGCTACAGTAACTGTTTGGGTTTCTGCTTTTGCAACATAGCCAGTAGATAATCATAGTAACAGAAACAGCATCATTTAAGTGTGTGAGACTGTTCTCCAAATGAAAAAAGATGCCGTTTCTGTCACAGCATATCACATTTCGCCTCAGATGTATTATTCCATCTCCTAACATACAGATTTAGTCTTTGCCATATTGGTCCTTGTAAGAACAGATCCAGAAGCAAATGATTTGATACCTTTTATTGAACCAACACAGATGTAACAAAAAGAACAGTTAATCTTCCGACGAAGGACTTGTTGGTCCGAAAGTTAAAGCACCTTGTTCTTTTTGTTGCATCTATGTTGGTCCAATAAAAGGTATCAAATTATTTGCTTCTGGATCCATCTCCCAACTAACAAATATGTCCCAGGAGCTGCAGTACCTGCTTGTAGTTATGTTTTTCCAAGGTAGCCAGTAGACAATCACAGTGACAGAAATCAATCAATCAATCTTTATTTTATACTGGAAAGGTATGTGAGCAAAAATGCTAATTTTCACACACGTCCAGTTAACAGGATAATTTAAAAAAGTGGATACATAGTACAAAAATAAACAATCATGACATCATAAAAAATTACAGAGTACAATACTAAGTAGGTAAAATACATCCTACCGAGAGGAGAGGTAAAGTACAAAATGAAGTTTATAATATGGGGTGGAAAGGTTGAGGGTAGGGGGAGAAAAAACACACAAGGTCGAGGAAAAGGGTTACGAAGACAAAAAAGTGAAGCAGGCGAGAGAAACAAATGGCATCATTTAGGTACAGTATACAACTGTTCTTGAAATGAAAAAAGATGTGGTTTCTGTCACAACATATCACATTCCACATCTGTGTGTGCCTGTATTTACTGCATAACAGTTAGAGCCCCTACCCTGCCTTAGAGGTCTTACTGCACCCCCTAACAAACAAATATATCCTAGGAGTTGCAGTAACTGTTTGGAGCTTTTGTTTTTGCTCTGTAGCCAGTAAATAATCAGAGTGACAGAAACAGCATCGTTTAATAGTGTGATACTATTCTCTGAGTGAAAGAAAAGATGCCGTTTCTGTCACTTCATAGTTAATTTTACCTCCGTATCACAGATATTAGCTGTAATTTGATGCGACTCTCTGTGCGTGTCTGCATTTAGTCAGAGCCCCTTCCCTGCCTTAGATGTCTTACTGCAGCTCCTAATAGATGTATCCCACAAACCGCAGTAACTGTTTAGGCTTCTATTTTTGAACTATAGCCTGCTATCATAGTGACAGAAAATCCATAATTTTACTGTGAGACATACTTAGATAAATGAAAAAAAAAAACGTTTCTGTCACTGAAGAACACGTCTCGCTTCTGACTCTGTTGAAGTAGGCATTCTTGTGATGAGACTGTCACTTGCAGAAAAATCATACCGAAAAGCAGCTTTCTGCACTGGAGCATGGTTTACACTTAGCTTGTCCACAGGTGTGTCTCTCTCAGGTGAGAATGCACTTGCTCATTCTCGGACACTGCCTGGTGTCACTATTGCTATGGGGACAATCAACGAGTTTGTCTTAGCTGTTGCTTACAGGTAACCACCTCTTGAACATTTAAATGTAATATACTGATTAAAAGGTTTTTTTTGTTTGTTTGTTTTTTTAATGGAAAGTTATAGGAAGCCATAATGGAAAATTATAGGAAGTCATAATTCACACCACTTTGTCATTTTATAAATAAATGTTTAATCCTGTTTAAAAAAAACAACAAAGTAATTATATCTAACAGTCTCCCTTTCAGCTGCTTGAATTCCTCATGGTGCCGGTTTCTTAAATTCTACTCTGTCTCACTTTTCTTCTGCAAAGTAATGGCAAATGGTCCTTCGTAATTGTTGTGGTTATCTGTTTTGCAGGACAAAGATTTTATCAGAAACAAAGCTAAAAACCTCAGCCAAATCACAAACACTTGGTAAAATGCTGAGGAATGAAGTCCCAGTCACTGCAGTGGACAATTCGAAAACATCACTTCACAAAAACTGGATACCAGCTAACAAAACCATACCACCTCTGGGATCCCAATGTGGCATATATCCTGCACACACCAAACTGAAAAAAAAAAAAAGTTTGGGTCTCAACAACAAGCATCAAACTTCGATTGGTGCCTAAAAATGCAGTTGACATCAGCCCAATTCAGTTATACAAAATTTCCGCAAAATCTGACTGTCCGGAACTTCCTTTTGTTTTTTAACAACAGAAGACATTTTGAATGAAAACAAGCTGAGTGCCTTATATTAGGTCAGTTCTAGCTGTTTTTCCTGCCTTGAAGTCAGATTCCTATGCTTTTTTTTTTTGCTGCTATCTGCCCTTCCTCTGCCCTAACCCCAACTGCCTACCTTGTTCCCTGATCACCATGCCCCTGCAGATACCCCGTGGCTTACACCCCCAGGGTGGGGCCATGATGCTGAACCGGCCCATCTATAACAGCAGAAGATGTTGGCAGACCACCTACATTGCTTTCCCTGGCTTTCTCCCAGGGCGGGGTTTGGGTCAGTGGTACCATGGGGCCAAAATAGGGAAGCAGGGAACCATGGAGGCCAAGCAGTAGGGCAGACTTCATCCTCGGCAGACCGCTATTTTTGTGGATGCTGCCCCAGTGGTGGGGATATGCAATGGCATCCAGCGTCTGCCCCCCCCAAAACATACCAGCACCTGGTCGCCGCAGAAGTCCCTCTGCCTCCGCTAAGGGTTCGTCGAGCACTGGCACTCTACCCATCCCTCCCCCAAGAGAAGGAGAGCTGTCCGTAGGATGGTCAATCCTTTCTCCCCCGGCCGGCCCTCCAACTCCCAGGTCCGTTCCTGAACCTGGGTCGTCGGCGTCACAAGCAGAAATCCAGCCACTGCACCGGTGGGCCAGCCTTCAGATTCCTATCCTTGTGACATCAGAATAATTTCAGAGGCAGCAAGGTGTGATATCACAGCAGAGGATTATGACCAGCAGGAACAGATGAAGGACACAGGGCAAAGAGCCTGATTTCCTGCAAATTTCTCTAGCAATAAAGAATGCAGTGTCCTGAAATTTAACATTTTGGCGAATGTTATGAAATTTTAGTCCTACTGTGGACAACGGTTCAGTGTTTTGCAGAAAACTAAAAACTCACTTTAAGCTTGGATGTGTGTCTATAACTGTGTATAGTTAATGATGTGCGGCACGAGGAGAGGAGAAGGTGGACCTTTAGTCCATTCTGCCATCACAGTACTATGTTACTGTTTTTTAAGCTTATTTCATTTTCTTCTTCCTGTTCTGATGTACTGTAAGTGTGGCTTGTTATGCCAGATGTGCAGACTATATAAACTCATTTGGTGTTGGTTGAGAAGTAGGAGGACAGCGTACTTGCACCCTCTATCAGAGCTGTCACTAACTGGGATCAGCCAATAAAAGATACAGACTATCCTCAAACCTGTCTGCACTGCTGCTTGTATGAGCAAACAGGGGCCATGAAGCTAGACGATGGAACCTGACATGAAGAGAAATAACAGTACACTGTATTTTGCATCTCAACCTCTCCCTCTCCCTTCATTCCTGGCCCTGTGCCTCAGCAGCATTGATACAGGTGGTGGGGGATTGTCCGCACAGACTGAAAACACATACAGTGATTCGGTCACCACTACAACTGTGGCTCAGTAGAGAAGGACTGGATCACCTCCGCAATGCATCCCATATTCACAATAATCCACAGGGAGCAGCAGATCAGCAGCTCTGCACTGCTCAAAGAAGTGCAGGAAGGTACTGTATGTGTAAGCGGGTCTAGTAATTTAAAATAAGAATGGTAATATCATTAAAGGGAATGTCCCTTTAGCCTTTTATTCTGTTTACCTGTGTATTTTGTAGAAATTATCAGTGAGTGCCTCTATTGTACCCTCCTAATTTCATCAGGATTAAAATGTAAATGAAGTTACCTTTTTTTTTTCCACTTTCTATTTTCTCCTCCTTACCCCCGCCCTGGAGCTATGCTTCTTTGGGAGACTCCTAAGTGCCTCCCCCCGCGACTGACCTACCTGAATCCCGAGGGTTCCCCCATGGAGCCATGGTTATACCACCCAGGCAGGTACGGGGCGGGGCCCAGACACCCCGATATCTTCTTGTCTTGTCGGGTCCCCTGGTGGTCAGGCAGGTAGTCGCAATCAGGGTTGCCATTGGAGCTCCTTCTACCTGTGCTCCGGTGGAGCTTTTCCTGTTTTTCTCTCTGTGTGGTGTGTGCCCTGACATCAAGGCATTACGCCGATGTCCACCACACAGCTCCCCATTGGTTTGTTCTACCAGCTTGCTGTACCTCGGGTCTCCATCCGGGATCAGACAAGCCGCGGAGCCTGTCCCTCCCTCCACCCTGGAGAAGGCGAGCAGTCCCTAGGATGCTCGAGGCTTCTCCCCCGGCCGGCCCTCCAGCGACCTGAGTCCGCTCCCGAACCCGGGTCGCCTGCGCCTCAAGCCGAAATCCAACCGCTGCACAGACGGGCCGACTGTAAATGAAGTTACTTAAGTTTGATGTGAAAATCTGCTTCACTCCATTGCAAAGGTCATGACCCAACTCATGTAAGGCATCCCAGCATTTTATGATGTTTTATTGCTAAAGCCTGCAGTAGTTATACTGCATCAGTCAATGCTGCTGCTGTCCTCTGCAGTCCCTATGTTCTTGACTTATGTGGGCCATAAACTTTACAAGGTATAGCAAGTGCCCTGCTTTTTTGTAGTTTAAAGTGTATCTGCGTTAGAAAAAAAAAAAAACATGCTTTGAGAATATAGGGACATGACAAGACTTGTAACAGAACTGACTGAGATTATAACTTCTGCTGGCTTGTGCAGGTACACATTATCAACTCCCATGATGCTTTGCATGAGTGAGTTCATGACCTTTGCAATGGAGTAAAATAGGTTTTCACACCAGGGCAGAAAAGACTGAAGCAACCTCATTTATATTTAAAGGAAAGCCATCATTATTACCCGCTCTCGCCTCAGCAAAGCTTACCCTCCAGTTAAGCTTTTTAATGTATGTTACAGCGTTTTCTTCACGTATGGCAACATACATAAAAACTGTAAATCTACCAAGCGAGGAAGTATAGCAGATGTAGGGGGCTCCATTATCTGTAAAGGTGCGGCAACACACCGCTCGCTTCAATATAAAATGTATACTTCCACCATAGTTCCAGGTTTCGGATTTTTACAAGTTAAAATAGTATATGTTGTGGCGCGAGAAAAACGCTGCAACATACATTAAAACCTTATCCGGAGGGTAAGCTTTGCCGGAGCAGGTAATAATGACGGCTTTCCTTTAAATTAGGATACAATTAAGGGGGATGCAAGAGAGGGAATCAATGTTCATGCCTACAAACTACACAGGTAAACAGAAAATAGGCTGAGGGGGACTTTCCCTTTAAAATCTGCATACTTGGGTCACAGATGCACCAAATGCCACACAGGTGAATTACATTCACTAATAAAGACAAAAAACACAAATCATCATTAAATTTACAATAACATCAGTATCTGAAAGGTTATATTTACAAGCTAAAAAGCCAAAAGAACCTCAACACAAATGCACTGAAGCAAGGGTTACCCAAAAAGGGCACTGGCAACAAAGCAATGTTTCAGAGAAATACAAAATCACACATACCCTATAATGCAAGGCATCATAGGATGCATACGCAAGTAACCATGAAAATTTAGCACTATGCATTCCTGCCTAAAGGGATACTGTCATCTCTCTTAGCCCTTAAATTATCCCTAGTTTAAAAAAAAATACATTATATGACTGATCACATTCTGCGGAATTTGCTGATGTAGCTTTCTGGTTTGATTCCGATTCCTTTTTTCTTTCTAAAGTGAAAAAAAACCTTCCCACCATACTGGTGTTACTGCACATAAAAAGTATTTGTTTACAGTTCTTGATCAACTCCCACTGCATCTCTCCTGAACTTGGGAACACCCCTAACACAGTTTAGCCAATCCAGATGCAATGTGGAACAGAGGAGAGGAGACTATTGCATCATGAGTGGCTGCACTGTGCGTGTGTGTTCCTAACAGTCAGGAAGTATGCAATGTGAGTAGATCAAGTATTTGAAACAAAATAAGGTTGGTATAATTACACCATCAACATGCATTTCAGTTCTACTAAAAAAGAAAGCAGATAAAAGAACCACCAACATCAATGAATTTTAGAGAAGGCACGCAATCATAAAATGTGGGTTTTCAACTAGAAATAGTATGATACAAAAAGGGTTGCTAATGCCCTTTAAAGCAGAACCAGCCTAAATTTAATAGTGATTTACATATATATCCACTGAACTGCATATACATCCCACGATGCTTTGCATTATGGGGGCATGTCACTGTGTGATTCAGTATTTACAATGCTGCCTTAAAGAAACAGCTGGTACCAAAATATCAGACACGCAAAATACATTAGGTGAACCCTGTGTCATGGACTATTCAGTAACCAAAAAAAAAAAAAAAAGGTTCATACTTTAAAACTACTCTATTTATATAATCTCACTGCAGACAGTGGCTTATTTTGTGACCTTGAGTAAGTCACTTAGGGACCTGTCCATGGAACAGTTTCTTCCACTGCTTGCAAATCAGGGACATAGCTTTAAAAAAATCAGGGACAAAAGATCAAAATCACTAAGGACACTTCTTACAAAATGAAAACATCAGCTGAAAAAGCCTTGTCTATTTTGTAGCTTAGTGGGAAAGGTATTTTCTAAGGGAGACTTCAACTATAACATTAACGTCTGAAAATATGTTATGCCTCATTATACAATGGCAAGAAAAAAATACAGGGCTCTGATTGGTCAGTCTGGCACTGGACCCGTGATGTTATCCCAGCATAACATCACAGATCAAGTTCCACCACACAGAAGACTGCATGAAGTGTTAAAAGAATCAGTTCACTGGCTACGATCGAGTTGCCCATACTTGACATGCCTGCTACCCAGTTCCCCAGTACTTCCCATTTAAAGAAAGAAAAAAAAAGTAAATCCTCCCCACCACAGTGCCAAACAAACAAAAACACATATATTACTTCCCAACTGAACAGTTCCAGCATATTCCCTTCATAAATACAAAAAGTAAAGCAGTCAGCGCGATCGGCGTCATGTTCCCAATTCCCAGTCGGCTGCCGATTTCAGTGATTCTGCTCATAAGCAGATACACAGTGGTTTCAACTTACAAAACTATTCACTTAAAAAAAAAAAAGAAAAGAAATTGGAATGAAGTCGAAAATCAAACTAAATTAAAGACCGTTCTCGGCTTCTCGGTCTGCTCAGGTGACAGCGGAGACTAACAGCGCATGTCCACTAAAAGAGCCACACAAGCCGTGCTCACTTAACAACTGTCAGTCGGGCTGAAAGCAAGAAATGTCTTCTTTTTTGGTAAATGAACTGTGCTGTGCCGTTTTCACTGCCATAACTCAATACAGCTTTATGACACACAACCGAGGAGTCCAAGGGAGCACAGTTTCAAAACTTACTGCACAGTGGTTGGCTTCACAAACCCCTCACTTCAGCACATGCAGATATAAGGACCAAAGCAGGGACATGAAACACAAAGCTGCATAACTGAAAAACACAGGCAAAGGGATCAAAACTACAGACTACTGACACGGCACACAGGAATGTTTGGGGGTGGGAAGTTGACACACAGAAGCACGGACAAAGACAGACCGATAGACAGAGGGCAAGTGTATAGCACCAGCACCACCTGCTGAATGAAATAAAAACTAGGGACCCTTTTCTGAATAAGAATACTTCCCCTATGGAACACTGGGAAAAATGAAACATTTTAAACATATTTTTCCCATTTTCTTTTCTTTTTTTAATAAATGAGCCATTGTATATTAGGAATAATGCACTACAGGGTGTGTGTCCTGCTGGGATAACTTCACTTTTTGGGGGTGTTGGATGCACTTGGCTGCGGCCTTGTGCCAAACCACCTGAGGCGTAACGTTATCCCAGCACGACACACACCCTGTTGTGCATTATTCCTTTATTAAATCAGATCCCTACTCTTCTGTGACAGAAATGACAAATTTGGGGGGGGGGGGCAGAAAAACATTTTAAGGCAAATAAGGGACAGTTGAGAGATATGTGCAGACTTTGCCTATGGCAAAAATCCTTTGTGGATACGGCCATAACCTGCCTGTGCTAAGGAAAGGAATAGAATTTGGGTTTATACCTCATCTTTCATACACACTGTACCCCAAAGCCCTTTTTAATCCATAAAACCGGTTGTAGATGCCATTAGGCATGCACAGGGAAACAGAAGGAGGTGAAGGAAAGCTCCTGAGGTTAGGTACAAAGAAAGAAAGAGAGAGACAGAGAGAGAGAGAGAGAGAGAGGGGAGAGAGGCAAACTAAGAGTTTGATGTTCACTGCAGGACTTCATAGCCCGCTACCTTGTGTCGGTGATGGTCTGTCTTTGCCAACATTACAAAATGTCATACTGTCCTGAAAGGAATTGTAACTTTGGCCTAACTGCTGTCCAGGCAATCCCTTTCCACGGTCCGCCTCCTCCACCCTTGCGCTCCGACATTTAGTGACGTCTCACCAGGGAGAGTGTGGGGATGCACCCCATACAAGCCTATGGGGCTCGTTTTCAAAACTTTTTACAGCTCTTTAAGTAACCTTTGATAAAAAATGAAAGCCAACACTCAGCTAATAGGGACCCTATTAGTTGAGTGGTGGCTTTCATTTTTTTATCAAAGGTTGCTTAAACTGCTGTAAAAATGTTTTGAAAATGAACTCCATAGACTTGTATGGGGCGCGTCCTTGTTCTCTCCCCAGTGAAACATCACTAAACAGTGGAGTGCGGGGGCAGAGCAGACGAACCGGGAAGTGGAAAGGGATCAGCTGGCCAGCACTTCGGCCACAGTTACGATCCCTTCAGGACAGTATGAAATTTTATAATTTGGGCTGAGACAAGACTATCGCCTCCACAAGGAAACAGGCTATGAAGCCCAAAACTGGTTTTAAATAACTCACACCCTCACTTTAAGCACAAGGAGACCTCACTCCCCATCCCAACCAAAAAACTGAAAAGCTCAACAGTGCATCAGGATTTTGTGTTGGGTGAGGGGACAGTGAAAGTTCATAATGTTCAGGAACTCCTGAGCCAGTTCATCAAATTAGTTCACCCTCAGACAGCTAGACCCTCCTTCATTTCAACATACTCAAGTGCAGACTGACAGCGAAGGGAAGGCTATCCTGTTTAAAAGTAGGTCAGTTTCTAATTAAAAAAAAAATTCAAAAGCCAGCTCTGTGGCAAGTAGGAGTGTAGCCCTGTTTTGGAATACTGGCAACCTGGATTCACGCCCCAAGCCCAGGACAAGCGCGGCAGAGGTAGGAAGGGAGGGTAAATACACAAGGAGGCATGGAAAGGATGAGAAGGGACTTGGCAAGGTTGGAGGAATGGTCAGAAGTATGGCAGCTAGGATTCAATGCAAAGAAGTGCAAAATAATGCACCTGGGAAACAAAAACCCAGGGGAAGATTACACAATGGGGGGAGGTAGTAACAAAACAAAAATGGAAAGGGACCTGGGGGTAATCATATTAGATGACCTTAAGGTTAGCAAGCAATGTGAGAAGGCAGTAGGGAGAGCTGGGGTGTACTGGGATGCATAGGGAGAGGCATCACCAGCAGAAAACAGGAAGTTGTTATCCCTCAGTACAGACAGTTGGTGAGACCCCATCTGGAGTACTGCATCCAATTCTGGAGACCCCATCTCCGCAAGAATAGAGGCAATCCAGAGGAGGGCAACTAGAATGGTGCAGGGTCTGCAAGAGAAGCCATACGAGGAGAGACTAAAAGAGCTTAATATGTATACCCTTGAGGAAAGGAGGGAGAGGGGGGACATGATAGAAATGTTTAAGTACCTCAGTGGAATCAACAAAGTCCAAGAGGGTAGCATCTTTCAGAAAAAGAGACATGCAAGAACAAGGGGACACAATTTAAAGATGGGGGGGCGGTTCAGGGGCAATGTGAGGAAGTACTTTTTCACAGAGAGGGTAGTCGATGCATGAAACAGCCTTCCTGAGGAGGCTGTGGGGTCCAAAACTGTGGGAGAATTCAAGAATACATGGGACAGACATAAGGCAATTCTTGTGGGAGGTAGGAAGAAATAGGCTGTTGGTTAACTAGGATCTGCGGCTTATCCTGTAGGTAGGGAAATGGGCAGACTAGGTGGGCCAAGCGGTCCTTATCTGCTGTCAAAGTCTATGTTTCTATGTAAAGGAGCATCCACACAGATGGTCGCTTTCTGGAAAGAAAGTCTGTGCACGCTGCTCTAGGTGGTTGCCCAGCAAATGTGAACTTGGCCACACACTGCCATGAACCCCTGGTCATGTGTGCCCATGTTGAAGGTGGGTGGAAGGCAGGGAGAAATTTGGAAAATGCCCATCTGAGCACACCTGATGAGGGCTCACTGTGCCTCCCAAGCCACCCAACCTCTCTGCCCACCTATCCTACAACCTCCAGTCGCTCTTCTATCTAGTGGCAGGAGGGTGGACCCTGTCAGGGGTAACTGAGTGATGGAGATCCCGGAGAGGCTGGAGGAGTGAGCTAGCAGTGAGAGATTAGTCTGGTGGGCAGCAAGAGTATTTCTGGGTCTGGAAGAATAGCATGCAATGGGTCAAAAAGGAGAAAAAACTATTTTTTTTTATTAAAAAAATGGTAAATTACCTAATTAGGTTTTTATTTAGAAATGTGTTAACTGGGTGGGGAAGCACTGGGCTACATGGCATTTTACAGGCTTCACCTGGGCATACCTCTCAACCTTTTGTCCCCCAAATGTGGAACATTGCCTGTCAGAATGTGGAACAAATGGCTAAAATGTGGAACACTTAATCAAATCTTTACCTAAGAAGCTCAAAACACTGTTAAAATGTTGCATTTATGTTCAGAAAGTCTGTTGCTAATTGAATAATATATATTTTGCATCATTTACTGTGGATTGTGTGCTTTAAAATGTTAACACTGAATGTGGGACAAGTCCTCACAATGTGGAACATGGAGCTTTTGTGAAGTAAAATGAGGAACATTCCTCGTAATGTGGTACAGTTGAGAGGTATGCACCTGGGTACAGATACAAACAGACATAAATACAAATCCAGTTTACAAACTTGACATGATTTTTGTAATACACTGCATACATTACAGGACAAAGTGTTAAACGCTGTACACACAGAGTTGTTAGGTCATGCTAAAAATAACTACATTTATCATCTGTAAAATATTTTCTTTGTAGTTAGTTTCAAAATTATCAATAATGACTGTTTGAGGTTAATGACTGCTGTTTGACAGTATGATTTATTTTTAATAAGTTAAAAATTTACAGGATAGGTTCCATGAGATGCAAGTCGCATTTACAGAACGTTGCATCGGCAGTGGTGATATTTACCGGAGGCCGCTGCGGGAGGTGCTGGAGCTACATCCGCAGCCACATTGAGGAGGGAGGCATCGGGGCTGCATCGTCAGCTGAAGAAAGCACTGGGGGCACCGGATTGGACTTCCCGGCAACTGCAGTCGGTAGCAGGCCAGGATTAGAGGAGCTGTGTGAGGAGGGCACCGGAGAGGACTTCTCGGTGGCTGCAGTTGGCAGCAGGCCAGGGTTTGAGGGAGCTTCTGTGCTGGTGGACCAATCAGAAGAGAGGGTGCCAAATTCAAATAGCGGCTGGGCTGTATAAGTCTGGCCCAGCCACCTCACTAGGGAAGGAACTGTAATTGTGTCCCACACCAACCACCCCGGCCCCGACCTCTATTAAATGGTCTGTGGGGGTGGATCCTTGGGGGAGGGCACAATGTGATTGACTGTGACTGAGCAATAAGTAGCTTGGATTTGTTGCAGGATTGAGGGGGACGGGCATAAGACTAATATATTGTGTTGCTGGATATTGTGTGTGGGGTTCATATTGTTCACACCCAAAATGAGGAGGGGCTTGGAGGAAACCAGATCAGGCATTTTTGGAAGGGTGATTGGGTGTACGGGGTGTGGGGCAGCCATAATATTAAACTGGGCATGGAGGTTCGGAGGGTGCCCAGTGTTTTCAACTGGAAGGTTTTAGAGAAGAGATCAAAGGGATCAGAAGGCAGCTGGAAGGGGGGAGGGGCGAGGGATGGGGAGACACGGTGGGATACGCATCAAGTGTAAGTAGACGTGGTCAGTGTCTAATTGGCATACCTCAGGGGGCTTGTGGACAAGGCAGAAAGAATTTATCCCAGAGGTTGGGTGGATCATATGGCTACTCTGGAGGTGTAGGGGGCAGAACAAGCAACGTACAGGAAGCATGTCATAGAGAGGGGGCAGCTCAGAGGGAGCAGATGAGGGAGGGGGAGTTAGGAGTGAGCAAAACGGGGGCAAGCATCAAGCTTACAAACCTTTTCACCATACTATACCTGGGAGATGAAGTGGAGGAAGATGGTGGGAGGGGGGAACAAGTGGCCAAAGAGGGTTTAGTCAGTAGGCAGAGGGGAGGTGACAGAGGAGGAGCCTGAACCAAAGGAAAGGGGGGGGCACGAGCCTAGGTTGGAGGGAAATGTGATAGATTGGGGAGGGCACTGAGTGAGGACAGGGTGGAAGGAGGTAGGACTGGGGACAGGCCGGTGACCAGATTGGGGAATTCAATCAATGAGGAAGGGGGGGGGGGTAGAGAGTTCTCTAGTCAGGTCAGATTCCAGACATATCACTAGGTGAGGTGGAGAATAGGGTAGTGAGAAATACAGCAGATGGGGTGGGAGGTGCAGGTCCAAAGGAGGAGGGGGAAGCAGTGGGAGGTTACTTGGGTGGGGAATTGGAGGATTATAGCTCAAAAAGGGAGATGGGGAGGGAACTGGGGGGGCGAGCTCTGGCCACCCAGGAGATTGGGGAAGGTGAGGAGTACACTGGCAGATGCAGGTAGAAGGAGTATGGTAGGGCTCGCATACGAGGGTGATCCCACGGATGATTGGGGGGGGAAACAAGCAGGGGGTCGTTGACAGAAGGAGGAGCCTGGATGATACTAAACGGGCTAATAAGGACCTTGAGGCTGATGGGAGAGGTAGAAGCAAGCAAGGGTTCGATGATAGAAGGAAGAGTCTGGAAGGAATAAAGCCGGCTAATAGAGTTGGGGGTGGGGTGAAGGTGATATTGCTGGAGGATTCCATGACCAGGGGTATTCATGGGGAGGGGGAGAAATTCCACCTATACTTGTTGGCATTGGATTGCGGGGGATCCCCAGACTTCCCAGTACATTTGGGGACAAATGATTTAGAAGGGAATAGCAAGCTAGAAGTACAGGCTAGATTCTGGGAGCTGGCAAGGGTTTGTCACTCTATAGGAAGCAAACTTTCTTTCTCTGAGATTCTGCCGGTACCAAGGGCAACTGGTGAGACCAAGCTAAAACTTAGAGGTGAACAAGTGGCTCAGGGACTGGTGTAGGGCAGAGGGGTATGGGCTGGTAGGTGACTGGGGGGATACTTGGGAGGATAAGGGGCTATATGCCAGGGGTAGGTTACACCTCAGCATGGAGGGAAGGGAGATCTTGAAATTAAAACTTGCTGGATTTATAAGTGAGAGGTGGGGTTTAAACTTGTAAAGGGGAGTAAAATAAAAAGACTTCAGGTGGGCTGTTTGAGGGTCCAGGTCTAGGGCACGTGAGGAGTGGGAGGGACTATGTTGAAAATCCCAGGAAAACTGGGCAGAAAAGGGACTGCGCAGGGTTGGGGGGACTGGAGAGAGGGAAGAAGTCGGGGTGGAAGACAGTCCTGATCAATGCCAGGAGTATGAGCAATAAAATGCCCAAGCTCCAGGCTATGTTGGCTGAGGGAACAGCGGATATGGCAGCAATTACAGAGACGTGGACCACTCAGAGAAATGACTGGGACCTAAACTTAGAAGGCTACAAGATATTCAGGAAGATAGAGGTGGGGGGTTGCACTGATAGTCAGAAATGACATAATGGTTAGTGGAGTGGAGTGGAGGAGGCTGGGGGGTGGAGGCGATTTGGATAACCCTGCAAATGAGGGGAGGGAAGAAATTGAAGATAGGAGTGGTATACAGGCCCCCTGCAATACAGGAGGCTCTGGAGGATAAGTTGGTTGAGAACATCAAGGGTCACTGTGACCTTGGAAAGGTTAGGGTGGTGGTCATGGGTGATCTTAATATGCTGGGGGCGGACTGGGACACCATGAGATCCTCTGTAACCAGGGAACAGAGACTGATGGATGTCTTTCAGGATGCCTTCCTGGTCCAACAGGTGGGGGAACCTACTAGAAAGGGGCGGATATTGGACCTTGTATTAGCGGACAGTGAACAAATAAGAGGCCTGGAGGTGTGCAGTCTACTGGCGGGTGGTGACCATGCCATGGTTTGGTTCCTGCTGTATCTGGGGGGAGGAAAACTGCACTCATACAGTAGTGGTTGATTTCAGGGGAGCGGATTACTTGGGTATGGGTAGAATTCTGAGGGAGAGGTTGGACATGATTAGGCCGGATATGGATGCTGGAAGCTTGTGGGAGATCATTAAAAGGGTGCAAGAGGCTACTAGATCCTGTACTAAAGTAAGGTGTAAGCATGGTGGAACCAGCAAGCCATGTTGGTGGACCAGGGAGGTGCAGGAAGTGGTGAGGGATAAAAAGGCTGCATACGCATGTTTCAAACATTCTGTGAGGATAAGGAGCGGCGGAGTATGAACTATTGGCCAGAAAGGTCACCAGAGTGGTGAGGGTGCCAAGGCAGGGATGGAGAAAACCTGGCTAGGGATATCCGGAGAGGGTTCTATAGATACATAAGAGAGAAGAAAGAGAGGACACAGATCAACAGGATTAAGATTGTGGGGGATGGGCTCAGGAAGCAGGAGGAACAGGCAGAGGTGCTAAACGAGTACTTTGCCTCAATCTTTGCAGAGGGTGACAAGGGATCCCTACAGCCTAATGGGAGAGATGAGGAACCAGCAAAAGCGAGAGGTCGGTCTCAGTCTGAGACCAGAGGATGGAAAGAGGCTAGGGTAAAGGCTGGGCCAGACCAAGGAGTAGTAGGAAGGTTGCATGAGGGAGTGGATTGAGGGGGAGAAATCACAGTGGATAGCGTGAGGGAGGCACTTCGGAAACTAAAAACTGATAAGGTGCTGGGGCCAGAAGGACTACATCCGAGGGTTATGAAGGAACTGGCGGAGGTGCTGGCAGCTCCACTGGCTGCACTCTAACACCTCTCTGCAGATGGGATGGGTGCCACAGGACTGGAGGGTGGCCTATGTAGTGCCTATATATAAGCGGGGTTCCAGGGAGGAGATGGGGAATTATAGGCCTGCCAGTCTGTCTGTGGTAGGCAAGGTAATGGAGGACTTTATCAAGGAGAAGCTTGGGAGGTAGTTGGAAAGGTTAGGACACCAGGATGATAAACAATATGGCTTCATCCCGGGGAGATTGTGTCAGACCAACCTCATAGAGTTTTATGATTGGGTGACGGGGGCCTTGGGTAGACATAGGCTGGTGAATGTCCTATACCTAGATTTCAGCAAGGCGTTTGATTCAGTGCCCCATAATGGACTGATGGCAAAAATGGGGGAGATGGGGGTGGGAAGACAGGAGCTAAATTGGGTTGAAAATTGGCTTCCGGGGCATTTACAGAGGGTAATGGTGGGTGAAATACTATCCTTCCCCAGGAAGGTAATCAGTGGGGTCCCTCAAGGCTCAGTATTGGGGCCACTCTTGTTTAATGCCTACGTCTCAGATATAGGGAGGGGGGTTAGGAATAGGTTGAGTCTCTTTGCGGATGATTCAAAACTGGGAGCACTGGTGGATTTTGAAGAAGCGAGGGAGACAGTCCAGGGGGATCTGGATACCCTGGAGGAGTGGTCAAGGAGGTGGGGACTGAAAATTAATTCCGGGAAATGTAAGGTACTTCATTTGGGGGTCAAAAACCCAGGCCATGTACACACCCGGGGTGGGGGGTCACACTGCATGCCACATTGGAAGAAAGGGATTTAGGGGTGGTGGCAGATGTCAAAATGAATAACTCTGAAAACTGTAGAAGGAATGCAGCCAAAGCAAACAGGATACTGGGTTGCATAGCCAGGGGAATTACGACCGGAAGGAGGGAAGTGATCCTCCCTCTATATAATGCCTTGGTCAGGCCGCAGCTCGAGTACTGTGTACAGTTCTGGAGACCTCATCTGAAGAAGGACATAGCACTGCTGGAGAGGTTCCAGAGGAGAGTGACCAGGATGATTCAGGGCATAGAGGGGAGGCCTTATGAGGAGAGACTGGAAGAGCTTGGGCTTTACTCATTGGAGGAGAGGAGGGATAGGGGAGAAATAATAGAGGTTTTCAAGTATGTAAAGGGAATAACCATGAGTGGAACCAAGCAGCTGTTTAGGCTAAAGAAGGGGGGGGGAAACAACCAGGGGCCATTAGTGGAAGCTTGAGGGGGGAAATTACAGGAGGAAGTGTAGGAAGCATTTTTTCACTGAGAGGGTGGTGGAGCCATGGAATGCGCTGCCCAGGAGGCTGGTGGAGGAGGGCACAGTGGAGGGCTTCAAGAAGGGGTGGGATAGGTACAAGGGGAAACTGAATCTAGAGAAGACCCTCTTGGGGGCTGTGGGATGGTGGTGAGGCGAGCGGCCACTAGGTTGCTGGCTTTCGAGCAGACAAGACGGACCATTTGGCCTATTCTGCTGGCTTTTAGTATATTAGTATGTTAACATCCAGAGTCATAATACAAAATAGACAAATAACAGTGAGTATACAATTCAAGTAAACAAAACAAATGCAAAAGGACTGAGAGTTTAACATACTTGTTTTTACAACATTTAAAAAAAAAAAATCACTGAACTAGTACAGTGTCTATACTGTGGTTCAAGCCCATTCCATGAACAAGGGCTTTAAGGGAAAAAGTGGACCTACCATAGTGAGAAGTATATTTTGGTAAAAGATAGCCACAGTGTTGAACTTCATGTAAACCATACCTGTAAACTGGGGTTGGTTTCTGGATGGTTTCCATTTACCTTTTACTTATTTAAACATTACCAGGATGAATCTCAGTTTTATCTTCTCAAATACTATCTACTTTTCTTCCGTCAACTTATTCTACATACTGTATTATGACTTTGAATAAACCTTCCTCTGCACCATACACACATCCCCACAAAATCGGTTTTCTTGCAATCCCACACTTTGGGTTCCTTCCCCTAGTATGTACAGTATCCTTATTAACACTTCAGACAAATTCAGTTACGATCACCAGACCCCAGATGCTCTTCAACTCTGACTTTATTTACCATGCCTCACTAGATTCCTAGGATTAGGCGTAGAAATGAGAAATTCCTTCATACTTGCTGTAATTTCCTTTTCTGTTAGCTCCAACATTGTCAGTGGGGAATTAATACATACAGGTAATGTGCTCCTCCACCGTTGCTCAACCCTCGCAGCAAAGGCCCCCAGTTTTCTACAGTTCTCCAAAATGCGGTGTGTGCCATAGAAATTGAAGCAAGTCACAGAATTTGGGGCTGGCCTCAGAAATTACATGGAACTGCACTAGTAAATTAGACAGAGACTGCTCCCACTCCTTTCTGCCATTACCCTGCCTGCTTGTAGCTTTATAAGAATTGAAATTCACCTCAACCATCTCAGCCCCTCATGCCCTCCCAACTCAGTCCTGAGAACCCCGAGTCACTTTATTTTTTTATACTGGCACCTTTTTTTGGTCAAAGTCTCCATAGTGATCCACTGCTTTTCCTATCACTGCTAGGGTATAGGAATACTTGTTTCTTATACCGGTAGTGCTGCATTCTGGGCCTACACAAAGCTACAATGGGGCATAAATCCAACATTTGGGCCCAACAGCAATTTGAAGAGGTTAAGGATCATCCTACAATGTTGTACCTAAAAAAGGGTGCCATTAAAAAAAAAAAAAATCTGTGACTCGAGGAGACTCTGGGTGGAATGAGTTTTGAACTTAAGATGCACAGGATGGGTTTTTCTTATTGTATGAGGGGGCAGAGTAATGTCTCAGAGAAGACCTTAGAATACTTTTAAGGGAGGAAGAGGTGGATGAACCATGTACAGTGTTGAACTGGGTAATGACATCAATTTAAAACTACAAGGCCATTCAATGGCACTCACATGGTTGGTTAGGAAGGTGATGGGGCTGAGATGGGCAGGGGTGGGCTTTACCTGTTTTAATACCAATAGCGGGGAAAGTGTTGGAGGGCAGGCAATCTGCAATCCTTGTAGGGTTAAGCACAACAGGAGGCTGTGGATAAGGCTGGGAGGTTGCCAACCTGGCAGGTCAGCTCTGGTAGCTGGAGGAGAAAAATAAGTCTTAAAAAAGAACGCAAAGGGGCAGCTAAGTAAACAAAATAGTTGGGGCAGGAAAAGAATGAACGAATGCTGGATAGACTGCAGACATTAAATTGATGAAGCGAAAGTAAAAAATAAAAAGTGAAAAGCCGAAGATTACTTATGCGAAATGTGGAAACTAAATAAGGGAATAGAGAAATCATTTTCACACTCCGGGACAATATTATATTGGTATTGGTACAAAATACAAAGGTGGATGAGGGATGTGTGGGCAAGACAGAGTTCATACTCACTGCATTACAACTAAACATGTTGCTGAAGGGCAAGTAGATTTACTCAAAAAGCACCAATGCAGCTTCAAAGTTTTTTTTAAAAAAGCACAAACAGCTTGACCTTTCAGTACAATAGTCAAAGTACAGTAATAAAAAATATTTGAGGATGGGACTTACTTAAGTGAATGGCTCAAATGCTGGCTCCTTGGAACTTATAACCCTATGTCTCACTGTCCTCGGCAGGCCCTGCATCGCTTAAAAACAATCAGTTTACAATAAGCCAGGGTACCACTGTAGTTTGTCTCCCTGGGTCAACACTCCCCCTTAATATTGGCTAAAGTGTCAACTGTTTCCTAATGCTATACTCCAGAAATAAAGGAGAGAGGTACTGCCGCTTCAGTAACCCAAACAAACGACCAGCCTTCTGCATCTGCTTCCCAAACGGCCTGTACTATACACAAAAGCAGTCCCTGATTGACTGTGTCCCTCTCAATACCCCCAGGAAGGGAGCTGCTGAAACTGACAGGATTCCAATGACATACGCTTAATAGCGTGACTGCCAAAAAAGAGGTGCCGCTGTGTGAGCCACAAGTAGTAATGCTCTGTTCTGTGGCAATGTTCAGACATCACGCACATGCTCAGCATCATGACGTTGGGGTGTGGGTCGCTCAAATGCGCCTTCTCATGACCCACGAGCTGAAGAGGGAGTGAATCCCAAAGCAGTGCGTAAAAGCATACACTGCAAGAGGCAGTAACAGGCCAGGAGGGAGAAAACTCCAGAAAAAGGACACGAATGAGTCACATTGCCAAACAGCGTGGACTTGATGGTCTGATGAGTAAGATAACCACAGGGGAAAAAAATAAACACAGAATACCCTTGAACAAGCAAATTATCCTGTGAAAAAAAATGAAGACAGAAAAAAATTGTTAAAACACACTCTCCCACAACATCTACCCCTGAAAAAACAGAAAGAGTACCAACAGTCGCCCAAGGCACACAGTGATCTACAAAGTCCATTAAAACAAGTAAAACACAAACTCCTTTGGACACAGCAGACTACCATACCTACACAAAGGCACAAGCAGGTGGGACGTGACGAAAACATGCTAAAATGGAAAGAGCATCTGTCCAAATCCCTTATGAAAAAAAAAAAAAAGGTTTATTTATCTGAGGCACTAGGCTATAAACACTTTATATTTACATATATGTACTTAATGACGGTTTCTTGAACGCTAAACTGGGTTTATATGTCACAATATAACTCGTATGTCAAACTGGAACCAAATGTAATATGCCAAAATATAACTTATAGATTAAATTGTACCAAATGTAACCTCCTTGGTAAAAACAGGACAACTCTGTAAAGAGGGCTAAATCTCAAAAAATAAAGATTTTATCTATCTACCTATCTATCTAGCTTATCAGACCTACCAATAGATACCCTACAAATGGCAAGTGGTACCCTTTCAGGCACTGTAGGAACCAGAATGGAAGTTAGCTTGCAGGTTAGTCAATTCAAAAGCCAATGCTTGACAGGCACAATTTCTAAATTTCGGGGTGCTTCCTGAGACCTGGTAGCCCCAATCTGCCCAGGAGTTGCCCAATCCAAACATTAAGTAGAAAAAAATACCAGTCTTTCATAGAGCTCTGTTCTGTGCAAGCACCTATTCAGTGGTACAGTTGAAACTGCATCTGAAATGTTCATATCTTCAGGGTTCTATGCTGGGCACAGTTTTGGACTGTACCACTATGCCACTGGGGAGCACATTACCCATATGTATTAATTCCCCTTCGACAACTTGAAGCAATACAGACTAACCTATGAGAATGTTGGCAGTTTGAAAGAAGAAATGTTATCAGACTTACCTTTTTTTATTTTGTTCTACTGTTGTCACCAGATTAGTGTAATAACCTGCTGGGCAATTACTTCATCCAGCTAGGAAGAGTGCAACACTCACAAAGCTACTACATCACAACAAAACCCTCCCTGCTTTAACATCCCACAAGTACCCAGTTTGCTTTACTGCCACACAGTATAAGGAAAATTAATGCAACGTACTGTGTTAACTTTTTTCAGTTGTTAGAATATTATCGTTTTACATAGCAATATGCATTTCACCCTGCTTTGATCAACCTTAGTATAATATAAAGGAATTTAATGATATAACGGGATATAATCACCCAACTACAAATGGAAAAGTCAGTCACTGAAAACTGAGTGATACAAATACAGTACTGTAATTAAATTTAGTCCAATACACCTACAAAATGGAGAGTGCCACAGGTTAAGTGTATAATAACATATCCTTAGGGATAAAACTAATTGGAATATACTAGCTCTTTAATTACTTAATTCTCTGTTTTATCATTCTGTTTTTTTATTGTTGAACTCTTGTACAGCACTTTGAGATGCCTACATGGACTGCACTTTATAAAAGCAACTGACTGATGGATTGATTAAACATGAGAAAATTTCTAAAAATAATATGCAGACTCAGTACAATAAACAAAGCCTGTACAGTAGAAGCCGCTTAAGCGGGACGGCTGGGTAGAAAGCTAAATGTCCCACTTAAGTGGCCATCCCAGATAAACGGAGTTAGCGATCTGGGCTTGTGGAACTGGAAATCAGACTTGCTCAGAGATGACTCCCCTACTCCTGGTCTCCTTTATTCCCTTACTCAGATAATCTTTGAACAATAATGATGCTGCCTCAGTTGCATATGAGAATGATGAGGCAAAGGCATGTTGAGCAGTCGTCGATGCGGCACTTCTGGGGGGCTGAAAGAAGGAACTTGGTGTGAAGGTTTGTGAAGGACCAGCATCGGTATGGCAGAAGAAGTCTGTGATGCTTTTTACAAAAAAAAAAAAAAATGCTTTCTGTCACAGTGTGTGCCTGTATGGAGCGTTTGATGTCAAACAGCTGCTCCCAATCGATGTACGGCTCCAGGCGCCAGTCTCACTTAACTTCAGTGGCAGCAGAGGATAGAGAGTGGTTCCAGCTGTTGAGAGCTTCCAACACTCCCACTCTGTCAGCCAAGATCAGTGTTAGTGGCTCAGTAGGTAGCACACTCGCCTCTGAGGCCAGGAGATCAGAGAGCTGTGGGTTCAGTTCCCACATCTGGCACTTGGGTTAATATCCCAGTACTGACACTATAGTGCAGCATGAGAGGGGTGCCGCACTTCTGAGGTGCTGTCTTTCGGATGAGACGTTAAACCGAGGTCCCATCTGCCTGGATTGGTGGTAGTTCAGGTGGATGTTAAAGATCCCATGGCACTTATCGAAAAGAGCAGGGGAATTTCCCCGGTGTCCTGGCCAAATTTCCCTCATTCACTAAAAATACCACCAACAGCTTAATCTGGTTCACGTTCAGTTGGCATTCATCTGTATCCCCCTCCCCCGGGTCGTGCCTGAAAATAGGCAGGATTTGTCTAGTGCACTTACCCGGTCAACAAACTAAGTAAAGATATAGCTCCAGGCTCCAGTCTGACTTAATTTCAGCCGCAACGAGCAGCTCCGGCTTTTGAGAGTTTCCAGCAGCTGCTCCCAACCGAGGTACGGCTCCAGGCTCCAGTCTGACTTGATTTCAAATTCTCTGTCAGCCAAAAACATGGCAGGCAGAAACTTTGTTGAAATCAGGCAGAACACTGTAGGTCTACCAGCGATGATCATCAAAAGACCAGCTATGTGAAACAGGCACAATAGCAGGTGATTTTTAAGTTGCTCACTGTAATTAGATGAGCCATTATCAGGTGCTTATTGATCCAGGAAAAGGTCTGGGGAAAGGTCAAAATCATTGAAAACTGTCTCACTTAAGTGGCTTTATGCAAATCTGGTGTCCCACTTAAACGTTTACAGTGCAATGCACGTTATATTAAACAAAATCAGTTCCATGGCAAGCGTCCGCTTAAGTGGGTGTTCTGCTTATCCACGTCCCATCTAAGTGGCCTGTACTGTATTATTACATCTCTGTACATAAGGGCACCGTAGAGGAAGGTGCAAAGGTGCATCATCATATCGCGTTGTTACCTGTGTTATCTCGAGGGTGAGCAGCGCTGTCTTAGAAGATGTCACCTGGCACGGAGCTTATCACAGTTTTTATGAGTCCTGAGGTATTTAAACACTTTCACGAATATTGTGCTTGCAGGGGAGATTGGAGTACTGAAGCTCTAATCTGTGCAGCGGTGGCTGCCTAATTTTTGCCAGTAGCTCTCCTTTAAAGCAACAAAATAACCCACTCCTTGCAGTGAAACCACACCCAACTAGTGCATCTTACCAGCTGCAACCTAATCTCTGCCACATATATAATTTATGGTAATGCCCTAAAGCCAGCCTCTTAAAGACACAGCACCAAATTACATCATTACTGCACTGCTAAACAAAAAAACAGGTTACTCAACTGTAACAGTAGTTCTAGAAGTGGTATATGATGTTCATCCACACTACTGGCAGTTGCCTTTCCCATTAAGAATTGCCGGAAACATCTATATAAGTGTGGGTGGTCCCAGTATCCTCAGTATCCCCTGCCAGATTCAGCTCATAAAGCGAGGACTGAGGGGAAGCCGAGGTACCAAAGGAGTCCCAACCCATAGTCACTGGACCAGAATTTGCTCTCTTAGAGAAGGGGGGGACAGAGGGTGGGAATCAATCTACTGCAAGAGACACTCCTCAAAGATCTACTGTTACTGTAAGTTTTTACGTAACTGTACTATCTTCCACGGAGTGGTCTCTTGCAGTAGGTAATACTTTTGGAATGATTCCCAAGTAGTAAAGCCCACGTGGGAGAACAGTTATGATGAGAGACCTTGTAGGACTGTATAGCCAAAGGCCGCCCTACGTCATGAGGCAATATCCAGATTGTAGTGCCTTGTGAATGTATGAATTGTGGACCAGGTAGGTGCATTGCAGATATCTGAAATGGAGGCTTCTTTAAAGCAAGCCACAGTAGTGGCCATAGCTCTAGTGGAAGGGGCTTGGACAGGTCCAGGTAAAGGCTTGTTGGATTTTGTGTAACAAAATGTAATACAATTTGTCAACCAGGATGAGTTTGATGTTGTTTCTCATCGATGACTGCTGTTTTCAGAAGTTGTTCTAGCTGCTGCATGCGAGCTGAAGGCAGCAAAAACATGAACTAAGGATACCAGGGACCACCCACACTTATATAGGAATCAGGAAGCTGATATCTGTAGGTGGTCCCTGGAAAAGACTGCTAGAAGGGCTGCCGTGCGCCACACTGACCTCTGCTGGACACCCAAAAGTATTACCTACTGCAAGAGACCACTCCGTGGAAGATCTACTGTTATAGGTGAGTAACCTATTTTTCTAGGGATGTTCCCTCCACACTTCTGGCAGACTCCGGGAGGAGGCAGGCAAGGCACACACCCCCTACTTAAGGAACAGAGATTGGAGAACTGAGGCCCCAAAACCTGCATCCCGGCATGACCCCAGGTCGACATGGTAGTGGGAAATGAAGGTGTGTGCTGCCCTCCAGTTAGCAGCCCAGCAGATTTCCTGGATAGGGACATCCCTGGAAGCAGCCACCCAGGCAGCCATATGACAGCTGGAATGAGCCTTTAGCCCTCCTGGAGGCTCCCTACCCACCAACCTATAGCAGAGGTCGATGCAGGATACAATCCACCTATCAATCATCCACTTGGCTGCCGGTCTGACAGGTGCTGCTTCAGCATAGGTGACACATAGCTGGCGAACCTCCCCCCAAACTCCAGCTGTGCACTCCTTACAGTAGACAAGCACTCGATGCAGGTCCAAAGTATGATTGGTGAAGTATACTGGGAGATTAATCACCTGATTAAGGTGAAACTATGACACAACCTTCGGGATGAACTTCGGGTTGGGGTGAAGGACAACCTTGTCCCTGTGGAAGACCAGGTAAGGAGACTCCACTGAATGAGCCTGGAGCTCACTGATCCTTCTGGCTGACGTGGCAACCACCAGGAAGGTGGTCTTCCATGACAGGTGAGACATGTCACACCTGTGCACTGGTTTGAATGGCTTGTCCATGAGCTTTGCCAAAACCAGCAACAAGTCCCACGGTGGTGGTGGTTCACGCACTGGAGGGGAAATGTGTTCATGGCCTCTGAAAAAGCACCAGACCACCTTCTCCTGTGCCACCCACTGCTGACCAGTCCACACCCAGTAAGCAGAGATGGCTGCAAGGTGCACCTTAAGGGTCGTTGACCGAAGGCCCAACTTACAGAGGTACCACAGGTAATCAAGGATGCTAGCCACCAGACAGGACAAGGGGTCCAGTCCCCTGCTCTGGCACCAAATGGAGAATCTCTTCCTCTTGAAGGCATAGCATTTCCTGGTTGACTCCTTCTACGATGCCTCCACAACACAGAGGACATCTTTGGAGAGACCCAAAGCCTGGAACTCTAGCCGTTCAGGAACCAGGCTGTCAGATGCAGGGGTTGAAGGTCCAGATGGAGTACCTTCCCCTGATCGATGGAAAGCAGGTCCAGGTAGAGAGGAAGATGTCTTGGGAGCCTGCTGTTGAAACTGAGGAGATAGGGGTACCAGAACTGGCATGGCCAGTCCGGAGCCACCAGGATCACCAGTGCCTTATCCCTCCTGGCCTTGAGCAGCACCTTGTGGATCAAGGGGAGTGAAGGGAAGGCATAGAAGAGGCCTGTGGTCCAGGGTCTTGGGAAGGCATCCCCAGCAATGTTCTCTGCTGAGGGGGACAGGCACAAAACAGCCTCAGCTTTGCGTTCTCCTTGGAGGTGAGCAGGTCCACCTGAGAGGTGCCCCACTGACAGAACAGACTGTATACTACCTCTGGGTGGAGAGACCACTCATGAGACACCTTGCTCACATGGCTGAGAGTGTCCGCCAGCTGGTTGGAGGCCCCTGCACATGGATGGCTAGGAGATCAGCCTCCAGGCTGCGCACAAGGGTCAAAATGCAGAGAGCTTCCCTGCACAGAGGCAAGGAGTGCATCCCACCCTGATACTGAGGTAGTACATGGTCGTGGTGTTGTCCATCTGGACCTGGACGACCTGACCCCAGATGTGCTGAGCAAATGCAGCCAGCACCAGCTGAACTACTTGGAGCTCCAGCAGGTTGATGTGTCATCGGGACTCCTCAGAGGTCCAGAGCCTGTGGACTCTGTGTTCCCCCAGGTGAGCACCCCAGCCCATGAGAGAGGCATTGGTCATTAGGATGACTTTCAGCTCTGGGCAAACAAACGGGATCCCTTCCCGCAGATGCTCTGGGACTAAACACCACGGGACGACATTCCACATACACTGGGGTCACAGTGACCAGCTGGTCGAAGTGACCCCTGTGAGAAGACCATTGGCTGGCCAGCTCCACTTGCAGAGAGCGCATTCTCCAGCGGGCCCATCGGACCATGCTGGTGCAGGCTGCCATGTATTCCAGCAGGCGCAGGGAGCAATTGCCCAACCCGAAATGATCAAGCAAAGGAGGAGAGAGCCTCTGCCCTGTCCACCGGGAGCCAGGCTCTGGCTCTGCGACAGTCGAGCTCTGCTTTTTATGCCAGTGCTAAAAACATTACAGAAGTAAATGAAAAACTTTCACTCGACTTTCAAAGGATTCAGCAATGGCTATTTAGCCACAAACTGCTGCTGAATGTCTCTAAGACTCAAGCCATGCTATTTAGTACAAATGCCAAGCTCAAACTCTATCAACCCACTTTCAAAGTTACTACCTTAAATGGCTCTTACGTTGATGTTGTACCCTCATTTAAATACCTTGGTCTCACACTTGATCCAACTCTCTCTTTTGATCTCCACATTCAACAAACCTGCAAGCTGACCAACATAAAACTAGGTATGGCCTATCGTACCTGCTATATGCTCACACCTTCAGCAAGGCTTGCCATTGCCCGTGGCATACTCCTTCTGTCACTCACCTATGGAGTTGTAGTGTATGCCTCTGTGAGCAAAACTATTCTCAGAAAGTGGGATGTCACCTACAATAATATCTGTAGGTATGTGTCCTCATCACATCGGTTGAAACATCGCTGCCTACTATACTCAGAACTCGGATGGCTTTCTTCGACTGCATCTAGAGACTTTGCGCTTGGTTTGGTCATAGATAAAGTCACTCGTAACCAAACGGCTAAACCCCTGGTGGATCTAGTCCTCATCCAGCCATCTAAAACGGTCTTCGTTCGACTACTAATGCCCCTGTGCTTATTCCTCGGCACCACTCTACTAAAGGTGCTAGCGCTTTCTCCTGTTATGCCCCCTATCACTGGAATTCCCTCCCACTAGCTATAAGGTCAGTACCTTCCCATGCCTCCTTCAAGAAATTGCTTCGTGTCCATCTTGCTGACTCCTGTTCATGCTCCTGTTTCAAACCACCCTAGTCCATTATCTCTCCCTTGATCCATGCACCCTCTCACCTCAAGTATGCACTTTACTCGCCTCCATATATCTACTTGCACCCTTAATTTTACCAAATTCCTTTCCTCCTATTTCTCTACTATCTATCTAATACTTTTCCATCTGTCCTCTTGTGCTGTATCTCTCCCTAATCATATACTAGCTTTACTCTATCCTCTATGTATAATTATATTTTGTGGGTTTTTTGGTTTGTGTATTATATAATTTTCTCTACCTGGGTAACTGATTAATTGGTTTATTTACTGCACTTGCTCTCTTATTCACTCCATGTTATTGCCTATGTAATTTGTATCCATGTTGCTTTCTGACTACTTTGCATTATTACTGTCCATGATTTTACCTTATTGTATTTAAATGTTCTGTATTTGTTTTTACTTCTGTTGTTCAAAATGTTAATTCAACTGTATTGTATCTGTAAACTCCTGGCTCATGCCTGAAAATAGTCATTGCTATGGCTAGTGCACCTTACCTGGTCAACAAAAACAAATAAATAAATAAATGGACCACCTGCGAAGGTACGAGTTCCGACATGGCCTCGTTGACCAGGCCGCCAAGTTTGACGCAGGTCTGGAGGGCCAGGTCCCTTGACCGCTCCACCTCTTGCCTGGAGGGACCCGTTATCAGCCAGTCATCCAGGTACAGGTAAACCCAGACTCCTTGGTGCCTCAGTAAGCTGCCATCACTGCAATGCACTTGGTGAAGACCCTGGGGGCCAAGGACAGGCCGAATGGCATGACCTGGAACTCGTAGAGGGTTCCCTCCGCTTGGAAGCAGAGGAACCTTCAGTGTGATGGATGGATCGGGACATGAAAGAATGCATCCTGAAGATCCAGGGAGTAAAACCACGTCTTCCTCTAGAGATCATAAGATCTGAGACAAAGTTACCATCCTGAAGGTGCACGACTTGAGAAACTTGTTCAGGTTGTGCAGATCTTGAATGGGGCAGCAGTCCCCCATCCGTTTTGGAATCAGGTGTACCTGGAGACAAACCCTGGGTGTACCGGAGGATCCGCGACAGGAACCACGACCTCCTTGTGAAGGAGCTGGGCTATGTTGTCTCTGAGAGCTGACAGAACGTCTGTTGATAGGAAGTCCTCCTGTGGGGTGCGGGCTCGGCAAGGAGGGTACTGCTCGAATTCCAGAGGCAGATCCTGACCCACCACCTCGAGGACCCACCTGTCCATGGTGACAGCAGACCAGGCGGAAAGGAAATGGTGAAGTCGGAACCCCACGGGAGGATCCAGGGGAGGTGTGATGGGCATGAGGGAAGCATCCCTCATCCCATCACTGGGCAGGCCTGGAGGAGGGGGAGGGTCTGACTGAGGAGCCACCAGAGCCTCTCCCCCCAGGCTTATGGACAAGAGAGGCCACGGACTTCGGCCAAGGTCAACAGGCCTGGGCCTGCTGACCAGCCTGAGGTTGGGCTACTTTAGCCGCAAGAGTAGAGGTGGACCGAAAGGGCTTCCTTTTCTGTTGCTGCTGCTTGGAGCCCTTGGGGTCCTTTTGGGCAGATATCATAGAGTCCAAGTTGGCATTGGACTTCTCGATGCGGGTGAGGTGGCCCTCAACTCCAGGCTCCAACAAGACAGTACACAGCAAAAGAACATCTGCCAGCTTGTGCTGAGTGTCTGCTATGAAGGTCGGAATCCTCAGCCAAGCCCTGCAGTGCATAGTCACTGTGGCCACCATGAAGTGGCCACAGGAGTCCCCAATGTCCATGGCTTTCTGGACCTGCTGCTTAGCCACAGCCTGGCCCTGGTCCCGGACCTGTTTGACCATGGTCTGCAGGTCTGCTGGCAGATGAGGAAGCATCTCATCCAGGATGCCCAGCAAGGCATGAGAGAAGCGGGCCATAAGGAGGCGAAGATCAAGTGAGGAGAAGCCACCTGGAGGGATGCAGACCTATACTGGTGCGATGGTCTACATCTGTCCAGGGGGGGAACCAGGATCCTAGGTGAGAGGTTTAAATGCTTCATTGGCAAGCATTTAAACTAGCCAAGGGGGGGGCACTGAAAAGAAGCAGGGAAATCCGAGCCTCCCCCCACAAAACATGGTGATTAGTGAGGTAAACACCAAGGTACAGAAGTTAGGAGCAGAACAGATTTAAATGTAAAAAAAGGCAAAGGCAGTAAGGACAGAAATGGGGCTAAAAGGGGTAAGGCTATCAAAAAGTGGAGGGTGATGAGTACCAATGCCCGTAGTCTGTGTAACAAGCTCCCTGAACTAGTGGCCTTGATGGAAGAGGGTTGCCTGGATATTGTGGCAGTCACAGAAACATGGTACACAGAGAACCATGACTGGGATGTCAACATACCAGGATACACAATCTACAGGAGGGACAGGAAGGGTAAAAGAGGAGGAGAACTCTCTATGTAAGGAAGGGATCAAAGCAACAGAACTAAAGAGTAAACAGGAACAGATGAGGCACTTTGGGTCACCCTGGAGACAGGAAATGGCACCACAATCCGCATGGGGAGGGAATGGACAAGGAAATGATAGAAGGCTTTCTTAGAATGGCAAGGGGAGATATTGTTGATGAGGGACCTGAATATGCCAGATGTTAACTGAGCACCTTTGCTGCAGGCACATCCAAGAGCAGGTCATTCTTGATGTCCTACAGGGGCATGCATCAGACAGCTAGTATCGAACCCACCTGGAAGGAGCAATCTTAGACCTGGTACTTTCAAATGGGGATGGAGAAAGAATCTCAGATTTAAGTAGGTAGCCATCTGGGAACAAGCGACCACCAAACAGTGTGGTTCACGATAAACACAGCCATACAATCAAGCCATACAAAAGCAAGAGTACTAGACTTTAGGAGGGTTGACTTTGGGAAAATGAGAGAGTGCCTCAGAAAAGCACTAGCAAACAGGCAAGAAGGAGGGGTGGAGGAACAATGGGAGTGATCAAACAGCCATCACAGAGGCAACAAGCCTTTGTGTAAACAAATCAATAAAACACAACGAAGGAAAAACGCCATGGTTCACAAAAGAGGTGGCAGGAAGGTTAAGGAGAAAAGGACAGCATTCAGGAAATATAAGGAAACACAGAAGAAGCAGGACAGAGAACTTTATCAGCTAAAGCAGAAAGAGCTGGGAAGGCAGTCAGAATAGCAAAGGCCCAAACCGAGGAAAGGATAGCCAATTCTGTTAAGAAGGGGATAAGACCATTTATAGGTACATTAGGGAGGCGAAGAAAGACCAAAGGAGGGATACTGAAGCTTAATAAAGGGAGGAATGTGGGTAGAGGTGACAGTGAAAAGCAGAGATACTGAACGAATATTTCTGCTCAGTATTCACAAAGGAAGAGGAGGGGGAGTTACCTAAACCAAACAAGAGAAACACTCTGAAGACGGGGGTCGATACCAGTCCATTTACAGAAGAAAGGGTTCTGAAAGAACTAATAAAATTGAAGGTGGACAAAGCAATGGGGCCTGATGGGATCCACCCAAGAATTCTAAAAGAACTAAGGGCAGAACTAGTGACATCGCTGACTACTCTCTTTAACAAATCATGGGAGGATGGGGTGGTACCCGAGGACTGGAGGAGGGCAGATGTGATTCCTCTTCACAAAAGTGGGAGCAGGACAGAGGCAGGAAACTACAGACCAGTTAGTTTGACCTCAGTGGTAGGGAAAATGATGGAATCACTTCTGAAGGAAAGAATTGTTGAGTACCTAGAGGCCAGTGGGGCATAGGACCCAAGGCAGCATGGATTCACGATGGGAAGGTCATGTCAGACGAATCTAATAGATTTCTTTGACTGGGTGACCAAAGTAGTAGACGAGGGAGGGGCTGTGGACATGGTCTACCTAGATTTTAGCAAGGCATTTGATACAGTCCCACACAAAAGATTAATAAACAAGATAGCCAGCCTTGGAATGGGTCCCAAGGTGGTAGACTGGATAAAAAATTGGCTAGACAACAGGACACAAAGGGTAGTAGTAAATGGAGTACACAGTGAAGAAAGGAGGGTTACTAGCGGGGTACTGCAGGGTTCAGTACTGGGGCCGGTCCTTTTTAATGTCTTTTAAGTGACATTGCAGAGGAACTGGAAGGAAAAGTATGTCTCTTTGCAGATGACACAAAGATCTGCAACAGGGTTGATACACAAGATGGAGTGGAAAGGATGAGAAGTGACTTGGCAAGGTTGGAGGAATGGTCAAATGTATGGCAGCTCAGATTCAATGCAAAGAAGTGCAAGGTAATGCACATGGGAAACAAAAACCCAGGGGAAGCGTACACAATGCGGGGTGAGATACTGACAACAGTAAAAATAGAAAGGGACCTGGGGTAATTATATCAGATGACCTAAAGGTGGGCAAGCAATGTGAGAAGGCAGTAAGGAAGGCTGGGGGATACTGGGATGCATAGGAAGAGGCATCAATAGTAGAAAACAGGAAGTTGTTATCCCTCTGTACAGACAGTTGGTGAGACCCCATCTGGAGTACTGTACAGTTCTGGAGACCTCATCTCCGCAAAGACATAGATAGAGTGGAGGCTGTCCAGAGGAGGGCAATCAAAATGGTGCAGGGTCTGCACCAGAAGACATATGAAGAAAGACTAAAGGAGCTTAATATGTATACTCTTGAGGAAAGAAGGGAGAGAGGGGACATGATAGAAACTTTCAAGTACCTCAAGGGAATTAACAAAGTCCAAGAGGGTATCATCTTCCAGAAAAAGAGATGTGCAAGAACAAGGGGGCACAATTTGAAGATAGAGGGGATGGCTCAGGGGTAATGTGAGGAAGTATTTTTTCACAGAGAGGGTTGTGGATGCATGGAACAGCCTCCCTGAGGAGGTCGTGGAGTCAAGAACAGTGGGGGACTTCAAGAATGCATGGGACAGGCATAAGGCAGTCCTAGGGGCGGGTAAGAGGAAGTAAGCTGTTGCTTAACTAGGATCTGCAGCTTATGTGTTAGGTAGGAAAATGGGCAGACTAGGTGGGCTAAGCGGTCCTTATCTGCCGTCAAATTCTATGTTTCTATGAGAAGGCAGCACAGACTTTTTTAACCATGTCGTCCAATTTCTTGGACTCTGTCAGGTGGCCTGTTGACATCCCCACTGTTGCTGGAGTGCCTAAACACAGAATTGGCCAACAGCCCCTTGGCCGAGGGGTGTTCTGTGAATCCCAAGACGGAACCGGTAGGTACTTCATACTTGCAGGCCATCTGGGAGGAGGGCGCAGGGCAGGAAGCGGGGCGCTGCCAAAGTTTCAGGGCAGGGCCAAGAATGGTCTCTGCCACTGGAAGGCCTCCATAGGAGTATCCCCCTGGTCTAGGATCTTGGTCAGTGGGTAACGAGCCTGTTTCTGGAGGGGCTTCATTTTCATACCCATGGACTCAGAGATCAGACGGAGAAGGCCAATAAAGGAGGAAAGACCTTCATCTGTCAAGAGATCCCCCACCGACTCCATGTTGACAGGATGGGAGTGCAGGGAGGACCCCCACCCGATTCCGAGGAGTCATGAAAGAGGGGTTGACCACCCGAGTCCCCACTGATCCTCAGCAAACAGTCACGGGTGACTGTGACAGACAGCCTTTGGGGCAGTCCCTTGGTCGGACGAGACTCCTTGGTCAGAACGCTGACTGGCGGCTGTTTAGGCAGCGGCTCCACCAGAATCAGTGGAGGTGCCGGGGTCAGCTGAGCTGGGACTGACTTGGTTGGCTCCTTAGGCGGAGAAGGCATTGACCTGTCGGATGAAAGCCAAGTGATGGCTAGCACAGTAGCTGGAGCCGGCTTCGCGCTGGTGAGCACCAACTGTTGCCACGTGATCCTCGCAGTGTTGATGCAACTTGCGCCGAAGCCTCTCCTCAACTTAAGAGGATGAGAATGAAGAATAGCAGCGGGGCCACTTTCCGTGGTGTCGACAGCGGGAGCGCCGATGTTGGCAGGAGCTGCTCGACCCATGGGAAGAAGACCTCGATTGTCGAAGGGACCGTCAGTGGGGCTTGGAGGGAGTTGGCGAACACCGAGGCTCCTCCAGGTCTGGGTCATCAACCAGAGGCGGCAGGTCAGCGGACTGATCCTTCCCAGTGGTCTGGGTCAAGACAGGAGTCTTGGATAAGGAAGTGTCGGCCTCTTCAGTTAACAACTGGTTGACCGGTTTGAGAAAAATCTCAGGCGGAAGATCAACCAGTGTCTCAGTCAACTGACTCGGTGGGGTTACCATGGAGCCGGTGGCCTGGGCCAAGGATTCGACCGAAGCTGGATCTGGAGAAGTGCAGGAATCTGAAGCTCTCGACCAAGAGTGCTCCCGATCCCATGAATGTCCACGAGACTGTTTTTTGGACTTTGGACTCTTTCTGCGACTTGGATTTGTGCCTGGGAGGATCCCAGACCGAGGGTCGGCAAGGACTGGCACAGTTCTTTAAAGGATCTCGTGAAAGTCAAACCCAGCTGGAACGGCAGTAAGGCAGCCACCAAAGAGGAGTGGGAAGCGGCCTGGGCCGCAGCCTCCTGAAATGACACAAGTTGTTCAGTGGACCCCACAGCTGCGGATACCACCCAGCAGGCATTATTAGATTTGACTGGTGGGTTCCGTTCACTCAGTCGGCCTAACTTGAGTCGGGTGAGACAGTCCTCAAGAATGGTAGGATGGAAAGTATGACAAATGTCACAGCCTTGGGGAGCGTGCTTGTGCCCCAGGCAATAGATGCACATGGCGTGCGGATCTGTTTGTGACATCTGCTGCCCGCAAGGGCACTGACGGAACACGGGAGCAAGCTTGTTGTCCATCGTGGTCTCGATCAATGATCAAGCCTGGAGACAATGTTTTTTGAAATGTTTTGGAAGTAAATCCAGAGATTTATCAGCAAAGGGCCTACTCAGTGCGAAAGCGGTAAGGAGTGAACCTGCTTCTTCCAGCAGAAAGGAAGATCTGGCGTCATGGGGCAGAGCCGAGGGAGTTACCACCTGAGTGGGTGAGAGGAGCCATCTTGAAAAACATTTCTGGCAAGTCTTAAAGGGAAAGGCAACTGCCAGAAGTGTGGATAGAACATCATATCCACGCCCCTAGAAACTAATATTCTGTAAGTGGAATAAAGCGTAGAGAACATGCTATGTCAATGTATCTTGGTGGCAGGGCCAGCCTCACCCATTCTGGGCCCCTGTGCAGCTCCCTGCCGGGCCCCACTACTCCATTCCCTGTGCCCCCCCACATCCATCATTTACACCTAACTAATCCTTCACAGAATGGGTGGTGGACAAGTGGAACACCCTGCCAGCGGAAACGGTGGGCGTGGGGGCTGAAACAAACATGGGATTTAACAATGCATGGGATAGACATAAGGGAATTCTGTAGATCAGGGGTAAGGGGCAACACACTTCTAGGAAAACAAAGTGAACTTACAAGCTCAAATGGGCAGACTAGGTGGGCCATAGGCCCTTATCTGCCGACAGTGTCTATGTATCTATGTAACCCTCCTGTCCTGTATTAATAAAGCAGTACCAGGTCTACTAGTTTAATCAGCATCTTTTAATTAGTGCCACTGACTGCACTGAATTATTTGACTTCATCACTGGAAATTAATTTGACTGAGCCTGGAGCAAGAATTTAACTACTTAAGTATAGTACTACTACCGTATTCATTTCTGTAAGGACAGGGACATCATCACTGGACACACACACACCTCCGATAATCCGATTTGCAATCAAGTTTAACAACTTAATTTTTCTGGAGGTGTGAGTGAGAGAGAATAGAGAGGATTATCATGGGGCACCAGTAAGTTTGCCATCTGTCAGGTTTTTTACCTGGTGATCAGGTTTTCAGGGTCGCTATCAGGAAATCCAGTTTTGCTCTGTGCTGGTCAGGTTTTTGAGCCATTTTGAGTGCTCACATACTTTTGAAACAGATGTCATAGCATTCATTGTTTCAGCTACATGTTCCGATTACAAACAAGTTCTCTTGTCAATATAGCCCTTTATTTGTGAAAGCAGTCAACCTGGGAGGCGTAAAGTATGGCCATTAACACCATTAGCAGTTACTTAAACTAATCTTTTCCACTGCATCTCAAAGTGGCATTGCAGCAAAGCTGCCCACACCATGTATTTATTTATTTATTGCCACATCGGAATTACAACCCTTTGAGTCAGGGACTCATTTCCAAAGGCTCCACGTCAGAATACAGAGTACGTCAAATTCATACAGCTTCTATACAAGAGATATTAGCAGACAAAAAAACAGTACAGTGCACTAAGTATACTAACAATACAGTAACAGAGCCAGTTGTCCTCCACTTTCATTTGCTGGTAAACAGTTTCATCTCTAACAAAATGTAGGCATTTTTAAATGTTTTAAATTATTTTTTCCCTTCAAGAAAAAGTATGGGCCCCCAAGGTGCAGGGGCACAGCTTGCACCTAGCTAAGGCCGGCCGTGCTTGGTGGGGCCAAAGTCCTGAGCCTGAACTCATCATTTGGTACATTAACTGTTTGATTAGAGTGGAGCCCCTTTGTGTAAATCGCAATATTTTTCCCGCTGCATAGTAATGAGAGGCTTTGTTTTCTCCACTACATAGGCCCCCCCCCCCCCAAGCTCACTGCCGACCACGGCAGGCACTTGGGACAAACAAGCAACACAAGCAGCTCACCTGAAGAAGCCGAATTTCCAGCCTGATTACTTTCGAGGTAAAGAGAGCCTCTTCTGTTTGTCTGGACGCCTGCAGGGGGGTGCTAGCCCGACGACGCTTCGTGTCGTCTGCCCTCCCGCCCCAACCACCCACCCAGGGGCGGCGGTCAATTTGAGCCACCCCGTGACATCACATCCTGTGACATCATGTCCTGTTGCCCAGAACCTATCTCCCCACTTTCCCATTTGCAGGTTATACCTGCTGCCCACTAGAGGGACCTATGCTCCCTCGCTACTTCCTACTCCTATGTGTACAGTACTACTTCCCTTGGATCATGCCCACCACAATGTATTGGTCCTGCCTCATGCTCTGCCTGTGCCTATCTCTACTAGCAGTGCACCTGCCCACTTACCCATCTGCTACTCCGCACTGTGCCCTAGCACCCCTCCCTCCCCATGCTCCTGAGCCTGCTCTCATGCCCCTTGGGACCTGTGTGTGTCTCGGTCCTCCCTGCCTTCCCCCTAGCCTCCTCCTCGCTTCAGGCACATTTGGGTGTCTTCTTATTCTTACTTTCCCTTCCTGTACCACCCTGCCCACCCCCTGCTCCCTTAAACTCCCCCCCCCATGTCAATCGTAGGAAAACCTTTCACCATCTCCCGGCCAGGGTGTTAGTCATGCTACTACTCCTGTCAGGGAACATTCATCTGAACCCTGGCCCCCTTCCCAGGAGCTCCCTGACTAGCACCGCAGGACTATACATGGTCTCCATGAATATCTGTAGCCTCCTAAAAAAGTTTGACTTACTACAATGCCTGGTCACATCGATTAACCCTGATGCCATCGCTCTGGTTGAGACTTGGCTGTCAAAATCCTCCCCTGACTCCCTAGTCTCCCTTCCTGGTTTCACCCTCTTCCGGTCTGACCGTGCTGGGAGACGGGGTGGCGGCTGCGTTATTTATGTCAAGGAATCTCCCGTACCAGCCCTGCCTGCTCCCATCCTTGACCCAGGGCCCAGGCTCTACGCTGAAACTAACCCCTGACCCTTTAAAGGGACTCCTTTATCTGACTACTGCATACGTGCCCCCAGGGACCAAAGCAGGCCATTGCCTCTCTTACAGAATACCTTCCTCACTACCTCCTTCCGCTGACCAAATTCTGTGTGTGACTTAAATGTCAACTGGCTCAGCCCTCCCTCTCTACCCATGACTCCCTTTCTGCAATAGACTTAATGCAACTAGTTACTCACCCTACTAGGACTAACCCCCAAAAGGCTACAGTACCTGCTTGATGTGGTACTCAGCTACGCCCTAATCGGATCCAATGTACAAGTCCTCCCGGACTCTCCAGCGATCACTCCCCATTCTATTCCACTGGTCATCCTCAGTCCCCAAACCCACAGCACAGTCCACATGCAGCGCCCAATACCTGGTGGACTGATAAAACTTACGGAACTTCTGTCCCAAATTGACTGGTCTCCTATTCAGGCAACTCCCTGCATTGACACAGCCCTCTCCTTCTTTACCCAGACTTTTAATAATGCCGTGATATCTTTTGCCCCAATGTCGACTCCAATCGCTCTAAAAGGCAGAATGCCCTCGGTAACCCCAGCTTTGATCCACCAACTCAAACATAGGGACAACCTATGGCACTGGTACATATTGAGACTGGCAGCCCAGTGACAGGCAGTCATATGCTGTCACCAAACAAGTGCACTCGGGCCATCAGAAAGGCCAAGTCTGAGCACCATCGGTCCTCACTCACTGCCTCATGGGGGAACCCCAGAACCTTCTGGGATAACATTAAACAGTTAAATGGGAGTGCACACTCCCCCACCCTCCCAGATCAACATTAATGGCGTGATCTCCTCAGACCCAGCCCTTATAGCCAACCACCTCAACACCTCATTCACTGACCTTAGCTCTATCCTCCCTACTAATTTTTTTGACCCTCCTCCCCCAGCGCCTGCCGTAAATCTTTCTCGCCCCTATTTTCTCCTCTGCCATGTTTCTGCCCAAGAACTTAGGCCGCACCTTGTCACTGCCCTCAAGAGTAATAGTATGGGCAGTGACACCCTGGATCCGTGTATCCTTAGGCTGGTCTTAGACACAGTCCTTACCCCGATCACGTGCCTCATCAACCACTCTCTTTGCCTGGGGAAGGTTCCAACTGCCTGGAAAATCGCCACTGTCACCCCTGTCTTTAAAGATGGTGATAGGTCTGTGGCTGGAAACTATCGGCCAATCTCCATTCTCTCTCCTTTCTCCAAGGCCTTGGAAAAAGTGGTGGCCTCTCAAATCTCTGACTACCTCTCCACCTACAATGTCCTCTGTCCTGAGCAGCATGGTTTCCGAGTGGGCCACAGTACCAGCACAGCCCTCCTAGAGTTCTCCAACTTTCTCCACTCCTCCTTAGACACTGGTCTCTGGCTGGTGCTGTCTTCATAGACTCTCTAAAGCTTCGACACTGTCTCCCACCCTCCTTCTTGATGCCCTTAGTCTCTGGTTTTGCTGCTGGGCCTGTCTCCTGGTGCACCAGTTATCTGTCTGACGCTCACAGCGTGTAAAATTAATGGGACCTACTCAGACATCTGTTCCATCTTTCTGGGTTCCCCAGGGCTCCATCCTGGGCCCCTTACTCTTCTCCCTTTACCTTAACACCCTTCCACACTCTTGCTCTGGAAACATACTATTGTATGCTGATGATGCGGTCATCTTTGCCTCAAGTCGTAACCCTATTGCCCTCCAGGACTCACTGCAGAGGTCCTTCACCGAAGTCGAGGGCTGGTTCATGGAACATAGACTGGTGATAAATCTTAAAAAACCAAAAACCATGTTCTTCACTCATCCTCAAACAAGTCCTGCAACTTCAAACTCCTCATTCACTCTGGGTCCTCCTTCCTACTTAACAAGTTTGTTCCTATAAATACCTAGGGATCCATTTTGACCCCTCTCTCTCCTTCCATGGACACACCGCTGCCCTAGCCACTGCCACTAATATCTTACATCGGTATAAACACTGCCTCCCCCCGGAGGCTCTTCGACTTGCAGTCACCTCCTCTATCCTGTCCCTAGTGGACTATGGACTGCCGGTGTATGGTGCTGCTGATCAGACCACGCTCCATAAAATTTGCACTATTCTGAATAAGGCCTGCAGGTTAATTACTGGGGCGCCTAGGCCAACACACACCTGTCCTACTGTCGCTAAAGTGCTGGTTTGAGTCTTGATGGCGCCTCAAATATCTGACCTGTACCCTTACAAAAGGACCTCCATTCCTCCCGCCAGGACTGACCACCACCATCCACGCTCTGTCCCACTAGTTCATACGGACCTCTGGGAAAACCTCTCTTGTTATCTCTAGAGCTAGGACCTCTCACGGCCAAAGAACCTTCAGCTTTAGGCCCCCTCCCCGGTTCAACACGTCCCTCCATCTCCGAGCTCCAACTATATCGCGCTGTAAAACATCCTTACGGAACCACCTTGTTAACACCCGAAGCTGTAATTGCCACTAGTCAAAGCCGTACTCAATACTTATGACAAAGCTTACTACTAAGCTGCTTAAGGACAACCTAACTCTGGTATTGTTTGCATCAATCCTACCTGTACCAGCTTGTTTGGATCTATGTACTTATTGCTGTCTTAAGATACTGTGTTATACTGTTATACTGTGTATTTTCGTTTGTCTTACTGTGACAAGGTACCTTTGTAAATGAGCCTATGGCTCAAAGGTTTTCCAAACTGCTGTCTAAATAAAATAAAATAAATAACATAACATAATTCCTTAATCCATTATTTCTAAAGGGTTTTAAAGCCCTAGCGTACCTGTCCCTAGATTTACATTTAGGTCGGATTATAGGGATGTATCAACAAAGCAGCTCCTAAGATCATCCTGACATAACTAGACCCCCTATACTACTCTTTTTAGCCTTTGTCCAAAACTGTCCTCTCTGCACTCACAACTGCTTCCTCTGTTCTGAGCTCTTTTTGTCCTCCCTTGAAAGCAGATGCCTTCTCCACTCTGCCACACTTGTATCTCAATTCTTGCTCTCTGTCCTCCCCCACTTCATCTCTTCTCTTTTACCTCATGCTTCCCTCTCTCCCTCCAACTCATCTACCTATTTGCCCAGAAGCTCTAACTCCTGGTCTTTCAAAACTCACCTTTTCAAAACTTCTGCTCGTTGGGCATCCTCTTCTTTCAGACTCCCCATCTTTGGAACACCCATACACACCCTACTCTCCCCCTCCTCCCCTTTCCACCTGAAAGCCTCACTCTCCATGAGTTTTCGGTTCATACCTGCTCCTGTACTCAGCCTCCACTTCTTCCTCAGGGTCATATGCCTACCACCTCTCTCTCCTGCTAAGTTCCCCCATCTCATCCAACAGAGGACCGCACTCGGAAACTACTTGCTGCTGTTAATTTGTTTTTTTATTTCGCACACAAAGTGAATATTCGCCAACAGCTCCAACAATTTGATGGGAAGCCCCCAAATGCCCTGACGTTTTGTTCATGAGAGCTTTGTCAGGGGGCACCAAGTGGTTTTCTTGTGCGGTTATTTGTTGGATCTGGTCTGGACATAGCCTGGGCGGCACTCCTTGGATCTGCACCCTCTCCCCGTCCCCATATCTTGCTGAAGTGCAGAAACACTCCTTTGGTGAGTAAGTTCCCTCATCTGCCTGCTCATATCTCTTGCACTTCATTCCTGGTCTCTGTGGGTGGTTTACAGAGTGGCATACCCTGGTTTGTGCTCTACAACTGTTTTTATGTACTGCACTTTTGTATCATTTTGTACCTGTGCCACTTTTGTGCCTACATTTTCTGTATTTGTACTGTGGTATATTACCAGCTTTGTATCTCTGCCTAACCTGTATATCTCTGTATATTGCCTATTTTGCATTCTGTTTGTCAGCTGTGTTCTAGTGCTGTTTATCTGCCTAATTTGTATTTCAGTAAATGTTATCTCATTCTCCCTTTCCCCAGGTTGCACCTGGAAACAAGCTCTCTGGCTCAGTGTGCTTTTTCTGGCCAACATTTCTAAATACATTAATTTAAAGCTGCATATGCTGGACCTGCTGGATAGTGAGATACATTTTATTGGACCACCATATGCACTGTACACAAATATTCTACTACACAAGCTGTTGGGGCCCACATAAATCCTATCGTCTGGTTACTGTGTGCTACTACATCTTACATTGGACTTGTGTGGCCCCAAAAGCTTGTGTACTGTAACATTTTTGTATAAAACACACATATATATTACATATATGAATTCTTTGCAAAAAAACTGTGTTAATGCACCAGTTAGGGTTCACAATGAACTTAATGAAACAAAAGTAGGGAAATGTGGTGTGAGGGTTTCCAGCCTTAACTACTCACCCCCCTCCATCAAGCACCAAAAGGAAAAATTCATTAGGGTTTTGGGTCTCCCGAGTCTTGGCGAATCAGTAGTGGGGTCTTAACTTGGGGTTATCCACCCCAATGCTCGCCCCTTCCCCTGAGCAAACAAGGTTAAACATGATCTCTTTTCTTTACAAAGGGCCCACAGGGTACTGTGCAAAGAATGCTACAACAGATTTTTTTGGCAGCATGAAGCAAGACATACTTCTCTACCTCTGAAGAGTATATCACTATGAGGCACTGGCTTGGAGCTGTACCTTTGTGCCGATAGGAGGCTATAGGCTTGGGGAGGGTGAGCATTAGGGTTGACAACCCCAAGGAAGACCCCACCACGGATTTGCCAATACTCCAGAGACCTAAATCCCTTATGTTTTTCATTTCCCTACTTTGTGCGCTTCACGTTCTTCAACCCTAATGTCTGCAATAATGTAGTTTTTTTTGCAATTAATATAGCTATGTATGTCTATATACACACACACACACACACACACACACATCACACACACACGTTCCAGTAAAGAAGTTGAACAATCCAACTCCAGTTTTTCAAGGACTAACATGACTACAATGGTTCCTTCCTTCAAGGTTGCATAGAGAACAATTGTGATGGATTTCTCAAAACATCACATTCAAGCAGTGGAGTAAAATGCTCTTAAGTTTCTGCAAACTGGAAACTGTTTATCAAGGTTGATAAACCTTGAATGCCTTAACTGTTTCGATTTGCTTGCTGTTTGTAATAATGGTCACTGCTTTGCTAAATAAAATGATCAGCAGCTCTGGGAGTGGAAGGCTCTATGACAGTTGCAAGAAGGTCTGGTATACATCTTCCCCCGACCCATCCTCCCACTGGCCCCCCATACCCAGAAGCTTAATGATTCAAATAAAAGTGCCCCAGTTCCCTGTCCCCCACCTTCAAAAGCAAGTTCCCACCCACCTCTACCACTCCCTCCTCTCCATCACAGAACCCCCTCCCTTTACCACCCTCGTCAGCAAATACCGCCTCCTCCCCCAAACCCATTTCCACAACAGAACCAGTTAGAAAAAGAAAACATGCCCCAGAGCATATGCATCCTCATTGTTCAAAGACTCTGATCACAATGAATGGTGAGTGACATCTATTATTGTAGAAATACCTGATGAGTTGGTTATCAGTCAGATATTACTGCTATTACAGACGTCAAATTCATTGGAAGGAGGGATGTGGGGGGCAAGCGGGAGGGGACGGATGGGGGATGATTGAGAAAAAAATATGGCATGAGGGAGAGGCAGGTTAAACATAAAACAAAGGGCGGGGTGGATTTGTCTATAAAACAAAATCTGGTCAGATCCACCACGGCTGCATAATGAAGTTAGTGGAGTTGTGTGGAATTGTTACAGAGATATGGAGAAACAACACAATGACTTGTAAGTAGTAAGATTTGTTCTAGTATCTGTTCTAAGGTAGGCATATTCATTTTTAAGAAAATATATGGAGGTGTACATTTTAATGGAAGGAATAGGAAGCTTACAAATAAGAACCCCAGAGCAAATGCCACTGATGTATGTGTTATCCCAGATGATTTTGGCCACACAGCCAAATTTTAAAGAAAACACAATTGCACATACCCCAATAATGCAAAGCATCAAATGAAATGCATGCAAATCCCCATGATGGTACAGAAGGTGGCAGTACATGAAAAAGTAATGGCTGGCATATGTTTAGCCTTGGGATTATTTACAGGTTGTTTTTTTTTTTGTTTGTTTTAAGACAAGCAGGGTTTTTGTCCATGAGGTGATACAAGTTATATTTAAGCAATGTGTTGATGTCAGGAAGTCAGGTGTAATGATGATGGACTGTTAGAGAAATAGTGATATTAACTTTCAGAGAGGGTCGCTTTTGATAAGGGCAAGGTATTTATGCTTGTGATAATGGGAATATTAGGATAGTATGAGGTTTATGCAGAAGGGGAGTACAAATATGCACAGTTTCATAAGTATGTGCTCAGAGTGCAGGCAAATGTGATATGCAGGTTTGTTTTAGAAATAGGTAAAAATAGCAATACATGCAATTGATAGAAACATAGATAATTACATAGACATATATATATATATATACAAATATATCGAGAGAGACAGACAGAGAGACGCAGACAGACAGGCAGAATAGGAATGGCAGTGAAGTACTGAAGTGACGCCAACCCCATCCCGCAGACATGGACAGGCATTGGGGTATGCCTTTGGGTCATTGCCCATAACGCTCACGCCATTTCACCTCATCCTACCCTGCAGACACAGACAAGAGTCGAGGTGAGCCTTGGGGTTTTCAAACTTTACACTCACCCCATTCCATAAGGAAATACGCCAAAATGGGTACAGTATAAGAGAATGGAGTGAACTCTGGGGCTGAAGAGTCAAAGGCACACCTCGATACCTATCACTGGCTGCAGGATGGGGATGGGGGTGGAGTGCCATAAGCATTATTGTTGACAATCCCAAGTCATACCCCTGATGCCTGTCAGTCCCTACAGGGCAGGGTGTTATGGTCAGAAACTCTAATGCCCTGGGCGTTTCTTGGTATTTTCACTCCAAGTTTTCAGCATGGTTTTTTTGTGACCCCATCGCATGAACAGTGACACTATCAGTTCATTAGCTGAAAGGAGATTTTGCACAGTGACTGTGCCATTTGGCACCACAGGTGCAAAAACACATTTTTAACAGGATGTAAAATATGACAGCTGTACATTTCTTGCTTCAGTAACTGCTCAGCACATCTGCCGCATGACCTGCTTATTGACATTTTACATCTGCTATGCAATGTACTGTTGCTATGGCTGTAAGGCTGAGAGGGACCTGGGGGTGGTGGTGGATGCCAAGATGAACAACTCTGAGACTTGTAGGAGGGCAGTGGCCAAGGCCAACAGGATGCTGGGATGCATCACTAGGGGGATCACTCCAGAAGGAGGGAAGTGATACTCCCTCTGTATAACTGCTTGGTGAGGCTGTACCTCGAGTACTGCATGCAGTTTTGGAGGTCACACTTAAAGAGGGACACTGAACTCCTGGAGAGGGTTCAGAGGAGGGCAACCAAATTTATCTGGGGCTTGGGGGAAAGAACCTATGGGGAGAGGCTTGAAGAGCTAAATATGTACACATTGGAAGAGAGAAGGGACGAGGGGGGACATGATAGAGGTCTTCAAGTACATGAACGGGGTAAATAGGGGAGGTGCAGTTACGGTGCTCCGAAGGAAGAAGGGGGGGCAACTAGAAGGCATAGGTGGAAGCTGGAGGGGGAGGAGACTCAGGGGAGAAAGGAGGAGGAGGTGCTACTTCACTGAGAGGGTGGTAGAACCATGGAATGCGCTGCCCAGGGGGCTGGTGGAGGCAGAGACTGTGGAGGGGTTCAAGAAGGGGTGGGACAGGTACAGGAGAAGGGTTGTGGAAGCAAAGTCCAATGAAGCGGGAATACCCTGGACTGGGCAGGGAGAAGCCCAAGAGGGTGGGGGGGGCAGCAAGGTCAGCTCCCAGGGTGGGGGCTGACCAAATGAGCAAACACGAAAGACCACTAGGCCTATTCTGCTGGCATTTTACTATGCTTACTACACCAAGATCATGAACCATGAAACAGATGACTGCCATAACTAGGGAGGCAGTACAGCACAGAGGTTTAAGGCTCTGAGCTGCAAATCTGGAGATGTGGGTTTGAATCCTACAGCTCCCACTTGCATACTGGGTGACCCTGAGCAAATCACTTAACTTCCATGTGCTCCCAGGTTGCCCCTATAAACAAGTTTTCAGCTTAGTGTGCCACTCCTGGTTAAACAATTGAAAGAAAAAAGCAAAATATATTATTTTTCTTGCTTTATTTTGCTACTACAAGCTTTGACTAATACATCCATCCTTGTATATAGCTTAGGTGTCTGTGACCTAGGCAGAACTACACTTAAAATCTCACACATAAATAAATAAATCATCAGAATAGCATTTATTTTAGTAGTATCTCCTTCCTTTTCAGGTGCCCATGACACTTTGTATATATATTTATATCTTTTAACTTCAAAGCACGAAACCTATTCAAATGCAAAAAACATAAGACTTTCTTCTCTTCACACACTACTATTAAACTTTAGATCCTAGAATGGCCAAGAAACAGTTCAGACTTCACTCTTGCATGCCACCGTCATGCCCACTTCTCATGCAAACAATCAATCAATTACGGAAACCCTTTTGTTTCTATGCTATGCACTCTTACATCAGAGAGACATAAATCTTACAGAACTGCTAAAAAAACAAATTTATCAAGACTGGATTTCTGAATTAAAACCTGTTGTTTACAGTACCTATGTAAATAATAGTTTACTGGCTGCAAACGATGCTACAGACATGATATTACAACATTTCTGTTTTACATGGAAAACATCCATATAATAAACTTGTCATACAGGATTTGTGACCTTCTGTCTGCATGTATCTGACAAAGGAAAAGACACCTGTTTGATTCTTTTTTTTATTTTATTCTTACGCCCAACTTGCCCATACTGTAAGAGCCAAATATTGACATGCTTGGAGTTAAAAAAAGTAAAAATTAAAAAATCATGATGTCTGTGTGTGTGTGTCAGGGGTGGATATGCTTAGATGCAGTTTCAGGCACTCCTTAATTACATCCCCATACAGCTCTGATAGTTTTTCCAACATGATAGATCCACCTCATGCCCCTCCAAAAAAAAGGTGGGGGTGGATCTTTAGGAGCTTCACAGGTGGAGGTGGGGGTGGATCTTACAAAAAACTAATGCTGCCTCCCACTAGTCAGGTTCCAAAAATCATGATGTCTGTGTGTGTGTGTGTCAGGGGTGGATATGCTTAGATGCAGTTTCAGGCATTCCTTAATTACATCCCCATGCAGCTCTGATAGTTAGTTTTTCCAACATGTTAGATCCACCTCATGCCCCTCCAAAAAAAAGGTGGGGGTGGATCTTTAGGAGCTTCTCAGATGGAGGTGGGGGGTGGATCTCACTCCTCGCAAGAAACTAATGCTGCCTCCCACTAGTCAGGTTCCAGTTCTTGTACTTCCCATTTAAGAAAGAAAATAGTGCCCTGCAACCATAGACTAACATGAAAGCGTATTTATTTGAGGGCCGAAAACATTTCCTGAAGGAGGGTAAGGCGGAGGAGACTATTTACACCTTCAGTCAGTTCCACGGACAAAAAACATGACATCACTCCTTTTGTACATGCAAAATGTTTGCAGGCTCCGCCTACTGCAGCTGTAAAAATGAAAACTTAGTGTCTAGTACTTAGCTGCTCAGGGAGGTACATAAAGTATGCACTTCGTGAAGTCAGGAAACTTGACAAAGTATTTTGCCAAGCAAATCTTCCTGACTTTGCATATCTCTACTTAGTACTGTTGTGAAAAGTCAGTATCTCATGCCTAGCATTCTGTACTACACAAACTGTAACATAATGAAAATTTAAAATTACTGGTTCCATGAAAAGTACTTTATAGAACATTGCCCATAGAAGGAAAGCAATACAAAACACAGGTTTTCACATTACTGTTTATTCAGAAACAATAAAAAATGGACCATTAGATGAGACGAGTATTAGTTCTGCAAATAGCAGCATTGCAAACAGCTGCAAATTGGCACGCATTTCCTGTTCCTTTAATTGCGTTGCTGGAACCTGGCAAATCACTTTAGAGTTTCTCGTTTCACTACCAACATGAAAAATGTCAACCTTTTTTTAAACAACAATCAGATGAAATTGTTTGTCATCCCAGGAAAGAGACAATTAGCTACATTTTGAAGTTTAGATGCAGAAGATTTACTTCATTCAGTGAAATTACCAGAGTTAAAGTCTTAGCTAAATTATCTAAGAAGTCTCTGGAATTCTGTCTTTTGTCAGACTAGGAATGAGAGAGGTTTAACTTTAGAAGGTGTGCTGCACCAAGTAGGATTAGAAATGTTTACCATGGTGGGCTGTTAAAAAACTCTCCAATCACAGTACATACCTGTGTAACCCCTAGATGGCGCTATCCCAGGGGCTACTACCCCTGCCTGATTTGCCACTAACAGGTTGAGGGGCCTGGATCCAATGGCGGGTGCCTCCACCCAGAGGTCAGGGTTTGCAATAGTTAAACTAACTTGGTCACAGCCCTCTGGGACACTGCAACCCCCCTTTCTTCCCACTAGTGGCCCACACAATATATCAGAATTACCTTCACAGTATACACTTACCCCAGGTCTGGTTCCGGCACTGGGACCTCCTGTGAAATGAGATACAGTGCAACAATCACAGTACAGTACTTTAACATAGACAAATACCTCAGGCAGTATAACTTTGCTGAAACAAGCAGCTCTGATTTATTTAGGGGATATAACAAGGACAGGGAAATCAGGTTAATTAGCTTATCACTCTAATAATCTACCTATGGCTCTGTGCACAGGCCTATCCCTATCAGTTACTGTCCCTGGGTACCCAAGCCCTAGTGGCTAGTCCAAACCATGGCAGCTGGTGGGGCCCTTTCACACAGAGAAAGGAGAATTAAACAGTCAGCAGTACAGTAATTCCATTTGGATTTAATGTGGCAATTCAACAGGAGCAACCCTGAATTAGTACTCACGACCTCCAAATAAGATAGGGTCCTTCAATGTCAGCAGGGCTCACTTGAGGTACACAAACCTCTTCACACATCCATATAAAAGAAAGTACTATACCAGGCAGGCTGCATCTGTATCCGATCGCAATTACTGCACAATACCGGAGAACACACAGCAGATTCAGTTCCTGACAGACCGAGTGCAATTTTCAGCAATTCTTCCAGTCTTCTACAGGGTGAGCCTGGTTTCTACTCTTCAGAGATCCTTTGATTCTTTTCACAGGAATTGGATTCAGTCCTAACAAGCTGTTACACAAGCTGCAGGACCGAACTCTGGGCCTTACACCGTTTTTTGACTAAACTGCACACTGAAAAGCACAGGGCTCCTTCCTTCTTCACTGCCAAAGCTCAACTGAACTCCAACTGACGAAACGGGCACTTCCTTTGAGTTCCTCCCAGTTCTTGACTGGATTGGCTGTCACTCACAATAGACTGCTGCTGTTGGTCCAAAAGGCACTGAAGTCTAAACTACATCTCCCAGAGTCACTGCCCATACAATCCTCTTGTGGCTGGCTCAGATTATGAGTCAAGTTCTGATTCGTCAAGGCATCATTTTAGAGCTAGCTTACCCCACACTGATTGGTCCAGTTCAGCAGTTCAAAACTAGAATGGGGAACTAGACAGACACTGTTCTGACTGCAAAAGAAAGCAGGTTAGACAAACTGTAATTTCATTATCACTCTAAATAATTTCTGGCAAACAGTTACATCTTTCAGATAGGTTCCCTTTGCACTCCTAGTGACTGCAAAAATGGAGTGAATTGGCAGCAGTTCGAGTGGTACTCAGAGAAGCACACAGTCCCCCCATACAAACTAATTATGTCTGCAAGCAGACAGCTCTTAAAGAGACAGTACCAGAGGCTCTAAAAACACTCACTGATAAATGGCTTAAATGCCAAACACCATTCAGGCTTGGAGCATTCAAGCAAGCTCCTGGAAGTCTTTTGGGAACCCCCATTTGCAGAGGGGTTACACCCTTCCTGGCCTGGGAAAGCTTGACGTCCGCTACAAGCAAGTACCCATAAGTTTCAACTGCAACCATATACATTTGCATTAGAGCATATGTAATCATCAGTCAATATATCATTTTACCAAGAACACATTTCTGAAACATTGCAGTACGTCACTCTTTACACAGTATTACATACACATTGTACCATAACTCAAGTTATTACCTCTTGTACATGAAACCTGAAGAGAGGGGCCCTTCCTATCAGTTACCTTGGGGCTGGATGGGGCAAGGTCACCATACTTAGAGACAACACAAGTAACTTGAGTTAGCACCTGATGCTCAGTTTGGGCAATGAGCTCGAGGACACATACACTCCTTTATGGACAACATTGAGAGGCAAGTCCACAGGCCTCCCAAGTGAATCATAACTGAGGTGTACCACAGGCTTTACAGCTCCCACCAGTCTTTCTAGGGGAACTGTTATAGTCTCTGCACTCTGAGCCTCATTTTCAGCATTGTCCTCACTTGTCAGAGGAGTCTCCATGGGGGTAGAGAGGCTAGAACTTGGGGCACTTTCAGCTCCAGGAGTTACAGTTTCTGAGTCCACAACATTTGGCTCGCATGGAGAGCTTTGGACACTGGCAGTGGACTGTCAGGGCACTCAAAATACTCTTCTTGTTCGGGTGTATCACCAGTCTGCCCCAATCTATCATTTTCCTCCCTGAAAGCTCAAACAGTTCAACCATGCACAATGATTCCATTTCATCTGATCTGATGCTTTGCACTTCACTTTCTGGGAGCATTGGCTCCAGGGATGAAGCTGGGGCTTAGACAGTCCAGAAGGCCCAGCTTTGTCTCCAGTATTGACTAGGGATTGCCCGAAACAATTGACTCAGTTCGTAAGAAGGATAGTATTCAAAGTCACTCTCACTTTCTTCCGATATGGACTGACAGTCATGCTCAACTGGGACTTGTGGAGGGAACACTTTAACTTTGCTTCTGTAGGTGCAGACTTTCTTGATCTTTTCTTAGCAGCAGCTCTAGTCACTGGTCCAGAGGGGCATCTTCTAGGGGCTCAGACTCAATTAAGATTTGTCCAATGGGCAGTAAATGATTTCTATGCATTGTTTTTACATCTTTGAATTATTCTCAGGCCTTACTTTGTACACTGGCAGATCATCTAGTTTGCCCACTACAATGTGAGGGAGATGGTGCCATCTGTCAGCAATCTTGTGCTTACCCATGCAGTCCCAGATTTCTTAGCAATACCCGATCTCCTCCTGGAGTTCCTGTTTTTCACCTTTTATCATACCTTTCTTTGTTGGCCAGATTTCTTTGGCAGCCATGGTTTGAGCCAGTTAGTACGCATGAGTTAGCTGGGCCTTTAACTTTGCACATACTGTAAATAGTTGTCAGCTTGAACCCATCAGGAGACCCCAAAACACACATCTACTGTTAGTGAGCTTCTCTTCCAAACATGACTGTAGTATGGGGAGAATCCAGTGGCATCACTTTGGTGCAGTTATAAGCATGTACCAAGGTGCTAATTTGTTGGCTCCATCTAGGCTTGTCTTTGGGTGCAGGGTGCCTAGCATATCTAGCAAAGTGCGGTTGAAACGTTCAGGCTGTGGGTCCCCTGGGGGTGGTAAGGAGTGGTTCTGGACTTTCGCCTCCCCACAGAGAAAGCATCTCTTTGATCAGACAGACTCTCAAAGTCTCTCCTTGATCAGAATGGATTCTTTGTGGAGCCCCATAGTGAACAAAAAGTTTTCTACAAGTACTTTGGCTACAGTGGATGCTTTCTGGTCTTTGGTGGGAAAGCTTGGGCATATCTCTGGAAATGGTCAGTGACCACCAGCACATGTTCACTGATATTTCTTTGATCTGACTCCAAACTTAGAAAATCAATACAGACCAACTCATGGGTGCACTGGTAGTTATATTAACAAGGGGAGCCTCCTCTGGAGCAAAGCTTTCCTCTGTAAGTAGCGACTACAAGTTCGAATGTGTTGCTCCACATCAGCCCCCATCTTAGGCCAATAGAATCTGGATCTCACCAAGTCAAGTGTTCTGTCTATACCAAGGTGCCCCATGTGGTTGTGCAAGGACCTCAATACTGAGTCTCGAAAGGCAGTGGGCAGCACTAGTTGTTGTTTGTCTACTTGTTCCCCTCTGTCTACTGTTTCTCTGTATAACAGTTTATTGATCAGTTTCAACTTAGGACCTTCTTTGTATAACAGTGCAGTTCTCAAATCAGTGGAGCGTAATTTGGACACATCTTTTCCTGCATAGAGGGCTTCTAAAGCTGCTTTTGATCATGGGATCGCGGGATTGACCCGCCTGAATACTGTCATTGTCCAGCTGGAGGCAGTGCACCAATGTCTATTGCAGAAAAGTGGCAATAAGCAGCAGGTATGCAATTCTCAGAGGCTCCCAAGCAATCCACCATGCAGTCCACTGCGTCCAGTGGACATTTGTTCCTCCCTGTCAAACTTCCGGCAGAGTGCCCGAATGTCAGGTTCTGCCAGTCGGACCCAATCATTCTGGGGAACAGGCCTCCGGGAGAGCATCAGCATCTATGTGGTTCAGACCTGCTCGGTATTCGAGCATAGTCATATGTAGATAATGCAGAAAGCCACTATGGCCAGTGGCATCCAACAGCTGAGGTCTGCACATAGGTCAAAGGATTATTGTCAGTTTTACTAGTATTTTAGCCCCATACAAGTACTCATGGAATTGGTCAACAATAGCCCACTTCAAAGCTAGGAACTCTAACTTATGTACAGGATAGTTCTTTTAGGATGGGGTCAGGCTTCTACTGGCAAAGGCCACTGGTCTCAGGCCATTCTGGTGCTCTTGGTACAACACAGCCCCCAACCCTTGCAAGCTAGCATCAGGTGTGTGCAGGGCGTAAGGTTTTCTTGGATCGGCATAGGCCAGCACTGGAGCATGGGTAAGTTGATATATGATCTCATGAAAAGCAGTCTCACAATCAGAGTCCAGCGGGCCCCAAATACTTCACTCGGATGAAAATACACTCTTTCAGTCTTGAGGATGCTGACTTTTGGTATTTTTGTGGGTTGGGGATACCCTTAGGTAAAGTTAAGTAAAGGCGGATCACTCTTGAATAGTCCTTGATGGAGCTGATAATAACCACAGAATCCCAGGAATCTTTGCAGTTCTTTTAGATTTTGGGCTGTGGCCAGGTGGTCAAGGCCTCAACTTTACTTGGGTGAGTCTCTATTCCCTCGGTGGATACTATGTCCCTCATACTTTACTGATGTTTGAAAAAATTGACACTTATCAATGGACAGTTTAAGGCCAAAATCCTCCAGTCGGTCCAATACCTAAATAATCTGCTCTCATGTTCCTCCAGTGAGCTGCCAAACACAATAACATCATCTAGGTATACCAGACACTCTAGTAAGTTCATGTCCCCCTGCACGCTCCATCAATCGTTGAAAAGTGGCTGGGGCACCTGAAATCCTTGAGGCATCCTCATGAATTCATAGAAGTAGCCGGACAGATAAAGGCTGTCTTTTCACGGTCCTCTGGGGCCATCGGGATCTGATAGTACCCCTGGGAGATCCAGCACAGAGAACCACTTGCTCCCGTTTAGGCAGTCAAGCATCCAGAATGCGGGGCATTGTGTACTGATCAGGGATAGTCCGCCGGTTTTAGGTGCGATAAATCCACACATCCTTACTGTTCCATTCTTTTCCTCACTACCACAATGGGGGAAGCATAAGGGCTTCTGGATTCTTGTATTACACCAGCAGCTAACATTCTCTTGCAGATGCCGTCTCACATCATCTATGTCAGCAGGTGCCAGGCGTCGAGACCTCTCACGAAATGGTCTTCGTCATGCAAGCGGATATTGTGCTCAGCTCCTTGCCGCATCCTACATCCCATTCCTTTAAAGAAAACACCTGGTCTCTCTGGGCAAGCTTCTCACCGATCTTCACTTTCCATTCAGCTGGCAGCGAAGTGCCGAAATCAAACAAGTCAGGCGTTACTCTGTCATTCTTCCTTGAACTCTTGCTGCTGGGTAGCACTGCAGTGTCTGCACAATGCACATTAGCCAGGATGCAACCTCTGTTTACTCGAATGTCTCTTTCAGACACATTATGAACTTGGACCATTACCCTTCTGGCATAAGCATGGGCTCTAGCGGGCAAAATACTAGGCTTGACCAGCAGTCCCTCTGGCAATTTTCCATCGCCTGGTGCATCCAACATTAATATTTTATTCTTAACATCCTTTCAATCTACGGACCTCTCCTGTAAGGTACACTGGGCATTTGGCGCCAGGATCAGAGACTCAGGATCCTTCTTCCATACAATTCCGACCGGTTCCTCTGGTTCTGTTTTCCAGCATCTCTCTGTGCCTCATAGGCCTTCTTAATTAAAGCAGAACTCTTAAAGCTCTACTAGTCTTTGACCCTGTTTTCATAACACAACTGTGCCAGCCTTCGAACATATGAGCATTTGTTCCAATCAACAAAGGGACACCATCATACAGTCCAGTGGGGGACACACTAAGGCTAGGGTCTCTACTTGTTCGGCCACTCCAGCCAATGGAGGTGGGGAAAGACAGCCAAATTCGGATATACCCGAATAGGGTAGGCCTTCTCACTTAACCCCATACATGCAGTCCTTCTAATGGTTGTAAGGGTACGTCTGACAAATGCTTCTGATACCAATCTTGAACATAATTGTCACTTGGAGCCACTGTCTAATATAGCTCTTGTAGACCTCCGTTCACTTTACAGTGGTCTCCATGGAGGGACCCACTATTCTGGACCAGTCTGGAGAGCGTGGTAGGGGGCCTGGGCAACTGACTCCACACAAAGGGCGTGAATTAGCATTTTTGGTGCCCTCACTGGGATCATGTCAGTGCACCTCTTAACCACTGATTTCTTCTCGAAGCTCTCCTTGTAGCCTATATGCAACTTTGTCAGTGTCTTTTGGGGACTGGCATTCCCTTTCATGTGCCCATCTTTCCCACAATTATAGCAAAACATACTTTCTGGAGTTTGAGCTGGCGAGGCGCCACACTGGGAGCCAGGGCGGGGTATACTAACTGAAACCTTGGTGCCATCTCTGTCTGCGGCGTGATAAGCATTTGGAGACATCTCGTCAGTTTCTCCACTTCCATGGTCAAGGAATCGAGTTCGGAGCTGTTATCAGCAGGAGATACATGGGTGGTACCCCCACCCCATAACAGATGCAGTCGGATATAGGTCAGGGCCCGTACTTGCAGGCGTGGCCTTCATAAAGGGACTGTTTTGAATTCGGATCTCTCTCAACAGTTCGCCCCATTGTGACATATCTTTTTCCTTGTCAGAGCACTCATTGACTGCCAACCTGCCCCTGACTTACACTTGATGGGTCACCCTCAGTCACTCGGTCGTAGCCGCAGCTATTGGTGCAGGTCCTCCCGAGGTCGTCTTTTCTCAACTCCTCGAATTTCTCTCATTAACTCATCATAGGAGGGTGGGGATTCCAGTCGATCTGCCAGGTGTAACTGAAGCAACAGCAGTTCTGAGAAGGGGCAGACTTAGGATCCTGTCCAGCCTGGTTCGGTCCAGTTCAATCGCTGGCAAACTACCTTTTCTGAGGCATTCTTGCAACAATTTTCCAGCCGAGATACATACACAGACAACAACTCCCCTTGGTACTGTTGTGCATCTCTTACTCTCCACCATAGGTCCTCATCAGAATCTGGGCTCCCATACACATTCTCCAAGGCCTCAAGATAGAGCCTGTGCAGTCGCTTCAGGGTTACTGGCCCGTTTGCACGGATGGTAGCCAGGGCAGGACCTGGGAGGCTCTCACTAACCCTCTTTCGCTTCTCACCTTCCGAGCATGCCATTCTAGCACTTGGGGCAACATAGTCTATCCAGGTCTCCCAGTCATCCTCCCTTGGGGGTGGGAGGGTGCCAGAAAGATCCTCAACCTTCGGTAGAGTCGTGACTAATGGCAGGTGCAGAAATAGGAGTCTGCATTGGTTCAGCCACCATTACGGGCACTGGAGCAGGAGAGGGTGTTGGGGAGGAACACCCCAGGTGGCAAGAATAGTTTCTTCAAGTCCTCCACAGTTTTCCCTCTCCAGCAACCATTCAGCAAATTTCTCCTCAAAAGTTTCAGATAGTGGTGGGGCTGATTCCCCAGGTCTTACTGTCCTTAGTTATCACTCTCAAGCAGTGAGGGCTCCTCTGGGGTAATGGTCTGTGGCACTTTGGAGCTATCTATGGGATCCTTAAACTCTACTAGGGCCAGGAAAGTGTGGGTGAGCAGATTAGCATGCCGACCCACCACCACAGGGTTTTGTAAACCTTCCACCTTGGAAAGTACTCCTGCACAGTGTCCGTATTGATACCCAGGGGATGTCCAGGATAAGCATAGCATTTTGGGTCGATCTCTCCCAGTACACACTCCACCAGCGGTGCACAGCCACTTCTGTCGAGGTACCCATTTTTCTTAACAGTGGTTAAGTAAATATGGCCACTAGGACACACAATCCCAGCGGTGAGCCTCCAGATGTAACCCCTAGATGGGCTATCCCAGGGCTACTACCCTGCCTGATTTGCCACTAACAGGTTGAGGGGCCTGGATCCAATCGCGGTGCCTCCACCCAGAGGTCAGGGTTTGCAATAGTTAAACTAACTTGGTCACAGCCCTCTGGGACACTGCAACCCCCTTTCTTCCCACTAGTGGCCCACACAATATATCAGAATTACCTTCACAGTATACACTTACCCCAGGTCTGGTTCCGGCACTGGGACCTCCTGTGAAATGAGATACAGTGCAACAATCACAGTACAGTACTTTAACATAGACAAATACCTCAGGCAGTATAACTTTGCTGAAACAAGCAGCTCTGATTTATTTAGGGATATAACAAGGACGGGGGAAATCAGGTTAATTAGCTTATCACTCTAATAATCTACCTATGGCTCTGTGCACAGGCCTATCCCTATCAGTTACTGTCCCTGGGTACCCAAGCCCTAGTGGCTAGTCCAAACCGTGGCAGCTGGTAGGGCCCTTTCACACAGAGAAAAGGAGAATTAAACAGTCAGCAGTACAGTAATTCCATTTGGATTTAATGTGGCAATTCAACAGGAGCAACCCTGAATTAGTACTCCGACCTCCAAATAAGATAGGGTCCTTCAATGTCAGCAGGGCTCACTTGAGGTACAAACCTCTTCACACATCCATATAAAGAAAGTACTATACCAGGCAGGCTGCATCTGTATCCCGATCGTAATTACTGCACAATACCGGAGAACACACAGCAGATTCAGTTCCTGACAGACCGAGTGCAATTTTCAGCAATTCTTCCAGTCTTCTACAGGGTGAGCCTGGTTTCTACTCTTCAGAGATCCTTTGATTCTTTTCACAGGACGGATTCAGTCCTAACAAGCTGTTACACAAGCTGCAGACGAACTCTGGGCCTTACACGTTTTGACTAAAACTGCACACTGAAAAAGCACAGGGCTCCTTCCTTCTTCACTGCCAAAGCTCAACTGAACTCCAACTGACGAAACCGGGCACTTCCTTTGAGTTCCTCCCAGTTCTTGACTGGATTGGCTGTCACTCACAATAGACTGCTGCTGTTGGTCCAAAAAGGCACTGAAGTCTAAACTACATCTCCCAGAGTCACTGCCCATACAATCCTCTTGTGGCTGGCTCAGATTATGAGTCCAAGTTCTGATTCGTCCAAGGCATCATTTTAGAGCTAGCTTACCCCACACTGATTGGTCCAGTTCAGCAGTTCAAAACTAGAATGGGGAACTAGACAGACACTGTTCTGACTGCAAAAGAAAGCAGGTTAGACAAACTGTAATTTCATTATCACTCTAAATAATTTCTGGCAAACAGTTACATCTTTCAGATAGGTTCCCTTTGCACTCCTAGTGACTGCAAAAATGGAGTGAATTGGCAGCAGTTCGAGTGGTACTCAGAGAAGCACACAGTCCCCCATACAAACTAATTATGTCTGCAAGCAGACAGCTCTTAAAGAGACAGTACCAGAGGCTCTAAAAACACTCACTGATAAATGGCTTAAATGCCAAACACCATTCAGGCTTGGAGCATTCAAGCAAGCTCCTGGAAGTCTTTTGGGAACCCCCATTTGCAGGGGGGTTACACCTGCATAGTACATATCTGAGAAGTCTATGGAATTACGACTATTGTCAAACTTTGCATAATAGAGGTTTAACTTTCTAACGCATGCTGCATCAATCAGAAAATACTCACCAAGGTGGGCTGCTTAAAAATCTCCAATCACAGTACGACACACAGCACATTTTCAAGCAGTCTCTGGAATTCTGACTACTGTCAGATTCGGAATGACAGAGATTTAAGATTATAAGGCATACTGCAACAAGTGGAAAATGTTGAACATGATGGGCTGTTAAAATCTCTAATTACCATACATACTTCAGATATAAATGACCAGTAAATCATCAAGAACAGGAAGAGTCCTCTGGCAGGTACAACCACAACTGGCACCACATAAAAACAAAACAAGCACAGAAAGTGATCCAACATACTGCTCGTTAAAGTAAATACTGATTTATGATGTGCTGCTAGCACGCCGTATGCTTCTTTTATATTTTGCCAACAGAGAAATTTCACTTGACTCAACCAATATGCATCATACCATCTGCAGGACCATTTATTAGTCGTTCAAACACTAATTTAGTCTCCAATAGTGTCCCAAAAACAAATGCTGTCATAAAAGTTAGAATTTATATTTTCTCCAAAAGCAGCAACTAAGCAGAAGACAATGTTCAGTAATATGCAAAATGGCTCTCATTTTCAACATCACACAGGCACTATTAATATTTACACGCACATCAGCGACATATGTGAATGGTTACAGACCAAGGTGCGTCTTTTTGCAGACACTAAACTTTGCAGTAAGTGTGATAGCACAAAGGGTGTAAGGAATATGAAAGGGTATGTAGAAAGACTGGAAAAATAGTATAGCATATGGCAGCAGAATTTCTACGCCAAGAGATATAACTTTCTGCACAATGGTAACAGGAATCCGAAAACCGAATACTGGATCAATGGTGTTAATGTGCCATGGCCAACAAAATGCTGGGGTGCACTGCTACGGGGATCACCTCTAGGAGGGAGGAAGTAATCCTTCCACTGTAAAAGTCATTAGTGAGGCCTCGCTTGGAGTACTGTGTACAATACTGGCACCCCTACTTAAAGAAGGGCATCAAGCTTTTGGAGGGGGTCCAGAGGCGGGTGACTAAGAAGATCACGGGGATGGGAGAGAAACCCTATGAGGACAGGTTGAGGGACCTCAATATGTACTCCCTGGAGGATAGAAGGGACAGAGGTGATATGACTGAGACCTTTAAGTACTTGAAGGGCATACATAGAGTTAGTACTAAGGGTATGTTTAGGTTGAAGAGGGAGAGGATCACAAGAGGGCATACTCTGAAACTAGAGGGGGGTAGGTACAGGAGGGAGATGAGGAAGAACTATTTCATGGAGAGGGTGGTAGCAGCATGGAATGCACTGCCAGAGGAGGTGATCTCTCTGAAACCAGTGCGGAGTTTTAAAAGAGGAAGGGATAGGGTCCAAGGTGGAACACAAGTCGAGGGGGGCCAGAGTGGGGAACTCAGTTTGGGGTAACAATAGGAGTGGATGGGCAAGGGGGCAGCAGCAGTTGTCTAAACTGTGAGCTTCAAAACTAAGCAGACATGATAGACAGTAAGGCCTGTATCTGCTGGCATTTTGATATATTTCTATGTGGAGCAATCCAGGGAAGAAAGAGGAATTATAGTTTCCTTACCAGTAATTACGGCTGTGTATAGGCTTCATTCATAGGCTGTCAAATAGTATAACATAGAAACATAAACAATGTCAGCAGAAAAGGAAAACTTGGCCCATCCAGTCTGCTCCAAAGATTTCTTACCTATTTCACCTCCTCTGCAGACCCTAACTGGTCATCAGGGTCCTCCCCCACTAGCTGTAAACAGGATGAAATAGTCTGAGAGACGTCTGTGGACATGCCTGTTTTCAGACTACCCTGGTTCAACATTCTATCCAAGTCTATAGCCTAAAAACACTGAGAAACACTACAATAAACAACAACACTTATTAACCAAATAAGTAAAAGGACTATATGCCATGATACAGGACTGAAGATACCACAGGGAAACTACAGCACTGAAAACTGGGAGGGCCTGACTGCCTATGAACAGTGCCAACATGCAGCGGGTATTATCAGTAAGGAAAATATAATTCCCCTTTTTGTGTAGGCTCCTACAGACAGTCAGATGGTATAGTGCTAATAAGTAGTCCCTAACTGGAAGGGTTAGTGCTGTACCACCACGTTCAGCACTCTCCTGCCAAATGCAGCACTGGCAGAGCTGAGCACATCAAGGCAGTAATGACTGGAAAACATGTGGACGGAAACCCGTGTAGCTGCCCTACAAATGTCTTCTTCCAGAAATGCCAAAGTGATCTACATAAGATGCAGCCATATCCTTCCTGGAATGAACTCTGACCCTGGATGGAGCACATAGGCCCAGAGAAGTGTAAGCCAGTCTTGATACTAGCACAGTGTCATTTGGCGAAGGCATGCTTGGCCAGAACGGACCCTTTCTCCCAAGGACCGAGGAGAACAAAGACAAGTCTATGTTGCAAAGCAGCTTGGTGCACTTGAGGTAAATTCTGAGGGCTATCCACATGTCTAGGGAATGCAGCTTCTCTTTCTTGGGGTTCCGGCAAAGGGATAGCAAAGCTATTTCCTGGTTTCTATGGAAGTTGGAAACTGTCTTGGGGAGAAAGGAGGGCACAATTCTAAGGACAACTTTATCCTGTATGGCTCCTTGCGAGATAGAACTTGAATCTTACTAATCCTCTAGGCCATGCAGATGGCCATAAGGAAAAGAACAATAAGGGGAGAGGAACAATAGGGATACCTCATGAAGGGATTTGAAAAGAGGCTCCATTAGTGCTTCCAGGACCACATGAAACCTCCAGGATGGAGGAATCTGCATGCATCGAAGTGTGGAAGGCTTTCGGGTACGGAACAACACATCAGGATGAGATCCTAGGGAATGCAACCCAGTAGGGCACCTGATGACTGTGAGGGCCACCAATTGTACCTTCAAGGAGCTAACGAGCAACCCTTTGTCTTAACCTTGCTGTAGAAATCCCAAGACACTGGACAAAGACAGAGAACACCGGAAGTGGAATCTATCCCTGACCTTCCTGGAGGTCTTGTTCGTAGAGAGTTTCTGGGTGTGCATCATGGTGTGGATGAGTCTTGCAAAGAATTTTGCCTTCACAGAATGTCTGTGCTTAGGAGTCATGCCTAAAGGTGGAACTTGTGAGGCTCCAAATGTCAATCCAACCACTGATGAAGAAAGTCCAGTCTGTTTGTCTGAGGGAGTGGCTCATTTAGTGCCATGTGCATCAGTTCCAAGTACCAGGCTCTTCAGCTGTCCGGCAGAATGCAAAGTGTTCAGCCATCTTGGTGCAATGAGGAGCAGAGTTTAGTTCTTTTTACAGTTGCCTTAGAACCTGTGGTATTATTGGCCATGGCAGAAACACGTACAGGTAAGGTGTCCAGCCAAGCCAGGGAGAAGCAGTCAATTCCCAATGATTGGTTGTCCCAGTACCTTGTGAAGTACCTGGGGAGCTTTGTGTTGGAACTGGTTGCCATCAGACCCAGAATCGCATTTTACCAGCACCTGCAAATGCTGTTGAAAGCATCCCGGTTTAGCTTATACTTCCCTGGATGGAGTGTCTGACAATTCAGTCAGTCAGCCTGACAGTTGAGAGTACCTGCCAGGTGAATGAACGGTACCTTCCACCCAGCCGAGTAGCTTGTATGCCACGGCCATCGTCCCTCTGCATTTTGTTCCTCCTTGATGTCTGACATACAATAATGTCACCAAACTGTATGACCTCACTAGGACATGCTGATTCTTGAATCTACTTCCGAAGGTAGGCAGTACCCTGGATACCACCCCCATTTTCAGAATATCGATGAAAAGCTTTTTCTCTGTGAAGCTCCAAGTACAATGAGCTGATGCCATGCCTAGCATTGCTCCCCAGCCCGACAGGCTGGCATCCATCAGAAAGGTGAGGCATTGCACATTCCTGATAGTCTGTGAGTCAGGTTCATGTGCACTGTACAACACTTGAGAAATTATCTCACTGTGGGCATCAGAGGGACTTTGGTCAACAGGGCCTGTGACTGAGGATTCCAGAGTCTAAGTAAGTGGAGTTCAAGGGGCAAGAGTGAAGTGTAGCCAACTGTAACAATTAGATGCTTGCCGCCATCAGGCCAAACACATGTAGGATTGTCCATGCAGCTTCTGCTGGCCTGTGTCTGAGCTATTCTCAGGCCTGTGAAACAGACTGCACTCTGTCCTCCTTAAGGGACAATGTGGCATTTCCTGTACTGAACTCTTCCCCCAGATGCTAAATGTGCTGAGTCGGAGGTATCATGTTCTTGCTGTGGTTAATTAACTAGCCTTGGTACTGTAGCATCATGGTGACCTTGGTAGCCAAAAACTGAGCAGTGGGGGGAGGAGGGGTGTTCCCCTGTGACCAGTCCTCTAGATATGGGTGAACATGTGTAACTTTCTCCCTGAGGTGCTCTGCCAGCACCACCACCACAACACTGATGAACACTCTTGCTGCAGTTTATAAGGCTGAACAGTAGAGCTCTGTACTGTGATGATGTGACGGATGTGCATCCTGTATATCCAGAGATTCCAGGAAGTGTCCTGGGTACACTACCACTATAGCGGACAAAAGCATTTCTATTGTGAAGTGTGCATATTTGATCCTTCTGTTAAGGCATTTGTGATAGAGTCCAGCATTGAAAATGAAAGTTACGTACTTATCATAACTGTTGACCTTCCAGAATATGTTCATCACTGATTACCACTTATGAGTCATGGGCCAGAGGCACCAGGACCTCACGGGAGCAAAGCTTTGGCCAGAGGGCTGGCAAACAGCTACTGGGCTGAGCGTCTGCACACCCCAGCATAGTACCATGTGCTGCCCAATAACCGTGTCGGCTCCCTTACCAACCACAGTTCTGTTCACCAGGAGAGAGAAACAAAAGTGGGAAAAAAATGAGACAGGGCTTAGAGAGTCCCAAGCCCAAAGGGACAGGGAAAAGGACATAGGAAACAAAGAAACAACAAAATAAAACCCAACTACTAGACACAGAGGAAAAGGCACACTAAGTGGCACAGAGATGTAGCTGGATAGAGAGCAAGAGGCTCAACATCACTAGACCAGAAATCAGGGTGGGGGGTAGTGATATGAGGGTAGCAGACCTGTAAAGATACAACTCAGGCAGTTAAGGGGTTACGCAAAAGTTTGGGACCCCTTGTAAATGAGATGGCACAAATGTGCCCAACAGCAGAAAAGTTGCAAATGACACCTGATAAGCAAACAGCATGATATCAGAAGGGAACATTTTTTTTTTTAAACCAGTCAGGATATACCCACCCCTTCAATGGGGTAGTGGGGCAGGGGAAAAAAAATCTGGTGCTTGCAGAATTGTAGGGCTGCTCAGCCCTAAGGAACAGAGATGTACTCATCTCCCTAGTTATCCCTGAGCCTGCTAGGTTTGACAACAACCAACCAAGATTAAGAAAATTTTTTATGGCACAGCCAGAAGAAAACCACAGCAGAAAACTGACCTGCTTTTCCTGCAACAACAGGGAGTTTACCCTGCGTGAAGGTTAATTTAGTTTTGATCCAACCTAGTGCGCTCAGCACACATCCACAGGCAGGGCTACATACGAACATACAAACATTCCAAGAAGCCAGCAGAATAAGGCCACTTGGTTTATGTAGTCTGCTCGTATTGCAGGGTCCTCAGCTAATGCTACTGACCCTGTCCCTCCCAGTCCTCCCTTCCTTTCCATCTGCCCCCCCACCCCAAACTTTCCCCTTATGCCTATTCCAGTCTCTCTTTTTCTTTTTTTCTATTCAAGTTTATTGAAACATTTGGGTACAATACAATAATATTACTTTCACATTTATTTTTTTTTTTTTTAATAGTCAGTCATCACACTGTCCAGCAACAAATTACAAACCATACAGTATATTACACTTACAATCTCTGTACACGTACATCATTCCAGCCTCTCTTGAAGCTGCTCACCATCTTCATCGAAACCACTTCCACCGGCAGCGCATTCCAACTGACCAGCACCCTCTCCATGAAGAAGTGCTTCACAACCTCCCTTCTCAGTCCCCAGCTTTAGACCATGTCCCTCATGGTTTGGCTGCCACTTAGCTTGAGGAGACCCTCCTTATTCACTCTATTTATCCCTTTCAAGTATTTAGAGTCTCTCTCTCTCTCCCTCCTCTCCTCCAGTGAGTACATATTCAGGGCCCTCAAACTCTTTTCATGTGTTTTACCCTGTTGATCTGCATTCATCTTAGTTGCTCTCCTCTGGATCATCTCCAGCAGGTTGATGTCTGATGAACAGAACTGAGGTTGGTAAGAGAGCTGACACAGTTATTGGGCAGCACATGGTAACACGTTGGGGTGTACATCTAAAATATGGAGTAAGATACTGGTGTGGGAACCAGTATTGTACTCCATACTCTAGATGTGGCCTCACCAGCGACCTGTACAAGAGCAGAATAACCTCCTTCTGCCTACTGCCAATTGCTCTGGTTATACACCCCAGCATCTTGTTTCCCCTTGCTGCTGCTATTTTGCACTGTGTGGAGGGCTTCAGGTCACTAATGATCATCACTCCCACATCTTTCTCCACCTCTGCTGCTGCTACCCGGACTTCCCTCAACCCCCCCAGGTAGCACTCCGTCCTTGGATTTCTGGCTCTGATGTGCATAACTCTGCATTTCTTGGCATTAAAGCCAAGCTGCCAAATCCCAGACCACCTCTCTAGTTTACTGAGGTCTTGTATCCCTTCTGCTGCGTCCACCCTCCCACAGAGTTTGATGTCATCCGTGAATAGGCACATTTTGCCCTTAATGCCATCCCTAATGTCACTGAAGACACTGAACAACACCTGCCCCAGCACCAAGCCCTGTGGGACACCACTGGTGACTTCCCTGGTGCTAGATAACTCTCTCCCCACCACTACCCTCTGGGTCCTGTCCTTCAGCCAGCTTTCTACCCACCTAATCGTCTTTTCCCCAACCCTGAGAGCTGCCAACTTCTTGATCAACCTCTTCTGGGGTATAGAGTCAAAGGCCTTGCTGAAGTCCAGATAAAAGATGTCCAATGCCTAACCCTTGTTCACTGACTTAAGTGACCCAGTCAAAGAAGCCAATCAGATTCATTTGACACAATCTCCCTCCCATAAACCTGTGCTGCCTCTTATCCTGGAGACCATTCTCCTCTAGCTACCCTACCAACTTTTCCTTAAGAATAGTCTCCATGAGCTTGCACACGATTGAGGTCAGACTGACCGGCCTGTAATTTCACGGGTCATTCCTGGGACTACTCTTATGAAGGGGCACCACATATGCCATTCTCCAATCCTGTGGTATCACACTCGACTCCAGGGAACCACTGAACAGGCCCACCAACGTCCACACGCTCCCTTGCCAGCTCTCTCAGTACCGCTGCGTGTATGCCATCTGGGCCTGGTGATTTGTCCACCTTCAGTGCTAGAAGCTCCTCCCTTACTTTATCCTCCTTTTTGGGGGGTTGGTATGGAGCCCTAAAGGGGGCCCTCATCCTAGATTTTTTATCATCTTTCTTTTATTTTCTTTTGGTGGGATGGGCACCCTAAAGAGGGTTGCAAACCTCTTTTTGAAAACAAGAGGCTGCCCCACAGGGAGGGCAGCAACTGAAAGAGGTATACCACTAGAGGTGCCAGCTAGCAATACAAGGGTGAGCTCCCCAGAGGCTCTGGCTCTGCGAGAGTGGGGGATGGTAATCAGTTGTGGTAATCAATGATGAAGGTAGTCTGGAAGATCAACAGGTATGGTAATCTTTTCCAAGAATCAATCTTCACCACTGATTCCCACTTACGGGTCAGAGTACCAAACTTTCTTTTTTCTTAGGGTGGAGCTGGCTAACCCTATGGGTAAGAAATACCCTCTAGCAGACAATTTTCCTAAAAGCTTTTTCTTAGGACCCGTCCACACTACACTGCTCTGGCCCGGTAACGGATGCAATCCATTACGGCCGGGGAGCGGTGCAATGCGGCCACACCTCAGTGGTGTCCGTTACTGGACCAGCACTGCCGGTCCACACATCGGGAGCCGGGTGACCGTTACGGCAGCGCCCGATCCCACAATGCAGCTCGCGCTTCCGTCCCGGTAGACCGTTACCGGTCCAGACTACCGCCGTAACGCTACATAACGGCGGGATCGTTTTCATACCATTGTAGAAACCACCTCATATGTGGTTTCAACAACGGTTACGAAAACGCCTCCTGTAACGTTACAGGTGTAAACGCAAACCATTGTGGTAATGGTTTGGGCACTCTGTAACGTTACAGAGGCGTAGTGTGGACAGGGCCTAAGATGCAATTGATTTAATTCTTCCCAGTAGCTACTTAGTTTTCGATAGGATATTTTACCTTCAGACTAGGGGCACTGCCGTGGGGACCACCATGGTGGGGCCCTCCTATGCCAATCTTTTTTTGGCTTGGTGGGAGCGGGCTATGGTGCTTGACCCTGGCAGGAACCCCTTTCTCCCCCACATTCATCTATGGGGTCGCTACCTGGATGATATATTATTAATATGGACAGGAGATGTAACTACTGCTTCATCCTTTGTTGGTTTTTTGAACAGAAATGATTTTGGACTTCAGTTTACTTCCACTATGGAAATGAATTCCATTTCCTTTTTGCATTTAAGATTTAGTGGTCAGGATGGGTAACCTATTCAATCTGAAACCTACAAGAAACCAACTTCTGGGAATACAATTTTGCATGCTAAGAGTTCCCACCCTGCCCACTTAAAAAAATGCTATCCCCTATGGATAATCTGTCCGCCTCAGGCGTAACTGCTCCTCCTTGGTGGATTTTGAAAGACAGGTAGCACATCTTAAGAAACACTTTCTGCAGAGGGGCTATAGTGTGGAAATCCTCACTGTCACTCAGCAGGACCAGAAATCTGAACAGACAGAGTTTACTCTGTCCAAAGCCAAAGGAGAAACAAGAGAATCAACCGGTTACATTCATTACAGAATACAGCAGGGTAACTCCCAATATATCAGGCATTATTAAACATTTTGGGCAGTTCTTCAGGAGGACCAAGTGATAAGCAAAGCTCTGGGTGACAGTCCAAGGGTGATGCATAGGAAAGGGAGACATGGGGGATATTCTGACTCATAGTCTTTATGAAAAACCTGCAAAGGACATTCGTCCAGCCTGATGCCCCCCAAATCTACAGGAAATTTGTGCTGTGCCAGGTGCAATGTGTGCTGCTACTGCATACAGAAGAGGTTATTTGTTCATCCCATTTCAAACAAAAAGGTGGCGTTTATTACACACCCAACTCAGTGTTTACGCACAGAGGTTCTTTGTCTTTTAAATAGTTTTTTATTTTAATGGGTTCACCACAATATATCCCAGGCACACTGCCTTAGGGGTAGCTGGTCCATTCCACTGGGGTGTCAAACAGACGAGGCATACTGATGAGTCCTGGTAGGATGAAACACGTGTCTATGTCTTCTGTTAGCACCCTTTGCAAACTGTGTGAGAGGCCTTTCGGCACCATGCAATTCTGCTTAAAGTTGGACCAGCATAACATTCTGTGGTGATTTGCATATGCAGCCCATGATGCTTTGCATTGTGGGGGCATGTGTGATTTTGTATTTTCTTGAATCTTGGCTTCCCAGCCAAATGCCCTTTTGGGTAACCCTTGCCTCAGTGTTTACGCACAGAGGTTCTTTGTCTTATGTGGTTTATGTTGTGAAATGTACATGTCCAATGTTGTATACAGGATGTACAGAGACCTCTAAAAGAAAGAATCCAAGAACATATTCGTGCCATTTCAAAAACTGAACCCGACACCCCTGTTACAGTACACTTTATGACCTGCCACAGTGGAAATACTGCGGATTTTAAATGTTTGGGTTTGGAACATGTAGAAGCAAACAAAAGAGGTGGGGACAGACTAAACACATTGTTGCAGGAGGAGTCAAAATGGATCTATACTCTGAAAGCCTTATCCCCACAGGGTTTGAATGAATGCTTGGATATTACCCCTTTCCTGTGATTCTTTGGATTTCTGTATTTTTTAATATATATATTTTTTTTAATTTTTGACCTCTTCCTAGAATACGGTTTTATGACATTAACTGTACAATTTTATGACCATGCATATACTATAAGCATCTCTACGCCCCCCCTTTTTTTACCCCTCACTAATTTGTTTTGTGACTGCCTTTATTCTGTACATTTGTGTCTTTTACACTTAAATCATATTTTGGGCAGTTACCTCTTCTTATGGGGTTGTGAAATATTACAGGCTATTAAATTATCTTTAAATTATGCTAGTACTGGCTCTGTTATTGCCAGATTGAGCCTTTAATTTTAGGCAAGCAACACTTGATAATCTCCCTCTATTGGTGTTGTGATGGCAACCCCCGTTTTGTTCATTTGTGTATTTCACACTTTGAACTTTTTACTTTTGGGCATTTAAATCATAAACTGGAGAAACTGATATGGCAAGTCTCTCTTTTTCAGATTTCATCTTAGTTCACTTTGCTACTGCTCAGTCTGGCAATATGACAGAATTTTTGTACTGGGGGTTTTGGGAGGGATGTTACAATAAAATATTTATATTATTATTTCAGTAATTGTGCGTTAACTGGTACTCATATATATTCTCATGAAGGTTTTTAAGCTATTTCAAGTGATTGACTTGCCTATGATATTACTGATTTTGATATTGAATGTTGTTGTCTAACAGAGTTCTCTTTTTCACTAATAGTGCCTTTGACCTTTAGCATTCATAGTTGACCTCCTAGTGTTAACTCTGTAGCTTAATAAGATATAGTTACTGCTTTTTTCACCTTGGGAATTATTTGTTTCTTATTTATCACTGAAGGTGTCTGTTTGTTTTGGTGTTTATATAAAATATAAGAATTGCAAATTCATGTCTGTACCTTTACGAATTCAAAATAAAATGAGACCCTTTGCACCAGAACCCGGCCCCCTGAGGAAGTGTCCCAGAGAGGACATGAAGCACTGGGGTAGTGTGCTGCGTGTTCCTGTTTTACACATGTAGATTTTCTGTGTTATTTTGTGATTCATTTATTTGGCTCTGAGTGCTTTCCTTTTGTGTGTCTTTTCAGTTTATTGCTGTGATAGGACCCGCTTGTTCTGTGAGCACGGGTCTACTTGTGCTTTTTTATTTCCTTTTTTCTTATGGTGGAGCTAGCTCACCCCATGGGTAAGAAATACCCTCAGCCCTCTGTGTGGAGGAACACCTGAGGGTGGGGGCTTCTCACAAGTCTGGTGAGACCAGAGACTGGTCAAGGCCAGGTGGGGAATCCCGTGGCACAGGGGCAGGAGGTTCCCCCAACAGTTCCTGCCTGACCCCAGGGGAGAAGTGAGCCCCTTAGAAATGCAAGCTGAGTACCATCTTGTGCTGGGCTAAAGATGCCAGTCAAGACAGTCAAAGCTATGTCATCTGCCAAATGCAGACTGCTGTTCCCACCAGTCTGGAGGCAACCTTGCTGGCATAAGATGATGTCCTTGCTTGGTGCCGCGCTATCTACAGATCCCAGGTGGAAAGGCTGATGACTTTTAAACTTTTTATTTATCAGATTTATGCAAATGACAAAGCAAGTACACAGCAATCAGTGCGGTAAGAAGACCATAAGCACAATCTGTTCAGAGGTATAAACATTACAGCAAATGAAATAATATAAGTAAAGATAACAGACTGTCACATGAACGTTGACCCTCAGCCCCAGATCAGTTAATACTGTAGGAATTATTAGTCCAGCCAAGTGAGTTCAGTTCATGGAATTTCTCACTCTCGCCTGTAACTGAAACAAGTAAGTCAGTATCAGTGGTGCCGGAACGGTTTGAAAAGTGGTAGGGCCAAGGACACAATGGGTAAATTTTCCACTATTAAATATACTACCATGATAGCAAAAAGTGATAGGGCCACTTATGAAAGTGGTAGGGCCATGGCCCTAGTGCCCACCCCGCTCCGCACCTATGGTCAGTATACCAAAACTCCTCATTCCTTGCAGCAGCACTAGCAATAGGATGGGCTAAGAATACATACTACAAAGCAGGATATAATACAGATAACCTAGCCTCAGCTAAGTTATCTCTTAACTGGCACACAAAGGTACCTATATATTGATATGGTGCAGGAAACAGAAGTTTTAAATTAGAAAATCATCTGTCCACAAACTGATTCATGCACACCTGCACACTTTTCTTAAGGCCCATACAAACATATGAAGAATGCCAGCAGATACTGGCCTGATGATCTATCTAGTCTGCTCGAGTGTGCAGCTAGCAGTCTCGTTACACTGCAGCTGCTTCCCCCCTCTCCTACCTGCATATCCAATTTCATGCCCGTACTAGCTGTTACCCTTCCCCCCAGTGCCTCATTGGCGACCTTCCCCCTGACTTTGTCCCTTCCCCTCTTCAAACTGCCCATCTTTAAGGATACCACCTTCTCAGGCGGTGTGTTCCACCCTGTCACCACTCTCTCTGTGAAACAGTGCTTTCTCATTTTCCTTCTGAATCTACGACCCTCCAACTTTAGATTGTGACCCCTAGTGTCCCTCCCTCTCCCTAATGTTAAAATTCTCTCTGTACCATCTTTATTTATACCATTCATATATTTGAAGGTTTCTATCATGTCTCATCTATACTTCCATTCCTCCAGGGAACACATGCTGAGCTCCCTTAGTCTCTCCTCGTAGGATTTGTCCTCCATACCAAGGATTGTCCTGATTACTCTGCGTTGGACCCCCCCTCCAGCAGTTTAACATCTTTCTTTAAGTAGGGGCACCAGAACTGCATGCAGTACTCCAGGCGCAGCCTCACCAATGACCTGTACAGTGGCAGGATGACCTCCCCTCTCCTGGAAGTCATTCCTCTGGCAATACACCCCAGCATCTTATTAGCCTTAGCTGACACTTTTCTGCATTGAACTGAATGGTTCATTTGCAATATTATCACCCCAGGATCTTTTCCCTCCTCTGTGGGGAAAAACTGTACCCCCCACCAAAGTTGGTAATGATTCCTTGAGTTTCTTGCTCCCAAGCGCATGACTTTGCACTTCTTTGCGTTGAACCCAGCTGCCATGTTTCTGATCAGTGCTCGAGTCTAGCCAGATCTTCCTGCAGTCCCTGCTGTCGTCGAGGCACAGGTCAGGAAGCACAGGAAAACCAGGAGCAGTTGCAGAATTCACCAAAGATATTTATTTACACTAGGCAGTAACATAAAAAAATAAACTTGTTCAGTATAACTATTTACAAAGGCCAAAAAACAAGAAAAAGTCCATCTGAGTTTTTCTTCAATCTCTGTGTCCATCCTCCAAGCAACTGCAGCTCAGCTCTCTTCTAAGTCATTCCAACCCCCACTCTTAACAAGCATTCTGTTCTTGCAGGTGCAAGGCAAGAACACAGTGTGCCTGAGCTGAGGCCCCCTTTTCCACAGCTCTTCGGCAAAAGGCTTAAACATTTGCACTCAGGTAACTTCCCGAGTTTCCAATAGCTTTTTGCAATCATCTCAAACCACCATTATATACATTTCAAAAATGAACACTATATATTTTCTAAACAAAAGGGATCCCAATATCAGTTACATTTCCACATAATGATTTGCATATATTTTTATATCAGCAGCTATGCGAGGGAGAAAGAGACAGACTGCAAGGGAAGACAGAGACAGTGAGAGACAAAGAACTGCAAGACTGTTGGGGTGATCAAGTCCTAGGTCTCAGAGGAAAATTTAGTTGTGCAACCAGACAGACAAGAAACAGGAAAGGAATAGAACAGAAAGGATCCCTGCATTCAAATTCTGATCTGTTATAAGTGCAAAGTCAGTTTCTAGCAAATAAAACTTAAGAGACTCCATGGACCACTTTGCTGCTAAACATTCCTTTTCAATGGTGGAGCACCTTTTCTCTCTGTCATGCAACTTCTTACTCATGTACAGAATAGGATGCTCCATCCCATCTATAGTTTGACTCAGGACTGCACCTAGGCCTACCTCTGATGCATCTGTTTGTAACAAAAATGGTTTCTCAAAGTCTTGGCTTCTTAAAACGGGCTGAACATAAGGCAGCTTTAATGGCTTGAAAAGCTTCATCACACTCTCGAGTCCATTTCACATTATTTGGGTACCGTTTATTTGTGAGTTCAGTGAGGGGAGTAGCTAACTCAGCAAAGTTGGGAAAAAATCTCCGATAATAACCTGCCAGCCCTAAAAGTGACCTGACATGTTTCTTTGTTTTAGGGACAGGGCTGTTAACTACAGTTTCTATTTTAGAAGCCTCTGGCTTAACTTCTCCATTTACCAAAACATAGCCCAAATATCTGGTTTCCTGCATGCCAATGCACATTTGGTAGGATTAATAGTCAGACCAGCATTTTTGATAGCTTGGATAACTGCTTGTAGGTGTTCCAGGTGGCTTTTCCAGGTCTGGACTATACACCACGACCTCATCCACTGCTGGATGTAGCTGGCACACCATGTAAACCAAAGGGCATGGTGGTGAACTGTTAAGACTCCAACAAGAGTGGCAAATGCAGTTTTATCTCTGGATTCTTTAGCTAAAGGTATTTGCCAGTAACCCTTGGTGAGATCGAGGGTACTGATATACTTTGCACTCCCCAGTCTGTCAACCAAATCATCTATTCTGGGTATAGGATAACTGTCAAATTCTGACACTTGATTACGTTTCCTAAAATCAAGGCAGATTCCAACACCCCCTTCCTTTTTGTTTTCAGTTACCATTGGAGATGACCAAGTACTCCTCGACTCCTCTATGATACCCAATTCTTTCATTTTTTTTGTATTCCCTTAACCACGTCAGCTCTTAACTGCTCTGGTAACCTGTATGTCTTTTGCCTAACAGAACGAGCAATCCTTGTCACTATTACATGCCCGACCCCTTTTGCTTGGCCTAGTACTCTGGTAAAAGTACTGTTAAATGTCTTTAGCACTTTACCTATGTCTGCAGTTTGTTCTGATGTTAAGGAAATATTCACCTTTACAGCATCAGCATTTACAGTTTGTTCCAGTCTATCATAAGCTGCATCACTATCTTGCTTATCGGTTTCCGGTAAAACTAGCAAAGAAGCTTTCGGCATTTTTTCAACCCATTTCTTGAGGAGGTTAGCATGGCATATTTTAGTAGGATTTTTCCTGTCAGGGGTCTCAATCTCACAGTTAATGGTGCCAGGAAGTCTAAGCACTCTATAAGACCTTGCCACTTCATTAAGTTTATTTTCTGTTGCGGGTAACAGTAGCAAAACCTTTTCACCTGGTTCAAAACCGTTTTCTTTTACCCCATGGTCATAATATACCTTCTGCTGGTTTGGGGCCTCTTCCTGATTATTATGGAAAATTTCAACATATTTTGCAAGCTTCTTTCTTAGGGTATACATATAAGACGTTATCGATTGTTTCTGAGTAGGGTTATCGTCCCACATTTCTTTTATCACATCCAGTGGCCCTCTTGGCTACCTACCATACAGCATTTTAAATGCTGAAAACCCTGTTGATGCCTGTTTCACTTCTCTGTAAGCAAAAAGTATGTAAGGTAAGAATTGGTCCCAATCTTTTCCTTCCCCTTTTACAAACCTTTTTAACATGTGTTTTAGAGTTTGGTTAAAATGCTCAACAAGACCGTCTGTCTGAGGGTGATAGGAGGAGATTCTTATGGCAGTGATACCTAGTAGTCTGTACAGCTCCTTAAGTAATGCAGCACCAAAATTACTACCCTGATCAGTAATAATTTCTTCAGGTATGCCCACTCTGCTGAAAATATTTGCAAGCTTTGCTGCCACTTTTGAAGCCGACACAGTACGTATTGGAACTGCTTCTGGGTATCGAGTAGCACAGTCGCATACTACCAAGATAAATCTATTACCCTTTTTACTTTTGTCTAAAGGACCACCCGCATTCATTGGCATTCTCTCAAAAGGCACATCTATCAAGGGTAGGGGCACCTTGTCTTTTCTAGTGACTGGGGCTACTTTCTGACACTCAGCACAGGAATTACAATAGGTAGCAACATCTTCATGAATTCCAGGCCAGTAAAATCTAGACAGCAATCTGGCAAGGGTGCAATCCCTCCCTGAGTGACCAGCCATAGGACTATTGTGCTGTCTGTAACAACTCTGTTCTACTTCTGCAGTATAATCAATTGTTATGTCTTTTCCTGTGTCTGACGTTTAACCCAAACTCTGTACAGTAACCCATTACATTTTTTAAACACTGATCCACCCTGTTTTGGTTTCACCACCAGCTGCTTAAAACAACCCTAGAGAGAAATATTGTTAGCTTGTTCTGAAAGAAAATCACAATCGGTTATCAGTTTAGCTTCAGCATTTTCATATGTTAACCCCTTATGTCCATTAGTCTTTTGTTGCCACAGATTCTTCAAGCATCGTCTTTCTTTCCTGGACTTCCGGATCTTGGAGCTGTGCTCAAACAAGTCCAAATCAAAATCGCTGAAAGGAAAAGTGTCCTCACGATCTGAGATTTTCTTTCCCTGAGCTTGTGTGACTACAGCTCCTGAAACATCAGGATTTACTCCCTCCTTGATTAACTCAGTAAATCCTGGAAAGTCATTTCCAATAATCACAGGTACAGATAACTTAGGTACTACCCCCACTTTCATTTGGTGTGACACACCCTTAATGGTCAGAGTAACTTGGGTGGTGGGATAGTATTGCGTATCCCCGTGGATGCAGATGACACCACTACCTGGTCCTTTTGCACAGTGTTTTCCCAGCACTTCAACATGCAGTAGGGTCCATCTGCTTCCCGAATCAATGAGTCCCTTCACAGTCTTAACCCACACCTTCACATCTGTTAAATACTTGCCCCAATTTGCCAAGGACAAATCTGTTCCAGTGCTACTATCACTACAGCAGTTTCTTGCAATATGGCCAGACTTATTACAGGTACAGCAAATAACGTCTTTGGGCCCAGATTTGTTATCCCCACCGGAATTCTTATCAGGCTTGGAGTTTAAAAGGGAAAAAGAGTGTCTTAACGGTACCTGACTGTTACCTCGCTGCTGTCGCACCTGTCTGGCCATTTGGTAGTCCTCAGCCAAAGAAACAAGCCTTTTCCTCACTCTCTGGTCAGTGTTCCTTTACCCAAAGCTGCACATCTGTAGGCAGGATGTTGATGAATTGCTCCATGGCAAATGTGTCGATCTGTGGGAATGTTTTGCCCTCTGGTTGGAGCCATTTTTGCAGGAGTTCTCCGAGTCGGGTGAAGGCTTCTCAAGGACTGTCGACCGAGTTGTACCTCAGAGATTGAAATCTCTGCCTGTAGGTCTCTCCGGAGATGTCATACCTTTTCAGGATTTCACTTTTCACCAGGTCATAGTTTTCTGACTGTGCAATGTCCATATTGCTATAGGCAAGTTGGGCTTTCCATGGACTGCTTGGCCCACCTAGTCTGCCCAGATGTTCCATGCCTATTCTGTCTCTGCAAACCCCACCTGGCCTCTGGTGACCCTCCTCCATCTCTGCCTATTTACCAACATACCCCTATGCCTATCCCATGCATGCCTGAAGTTCCCCTCCACTATTTTTATCCCAAAAGACTCCCCCATACCATGTACACCCTGTCAGGTACTTGTAGGTCTCTATCATGTCCCCCCTTCCCCTCCTTTCCTCCCGGGTTTACATGTTAAAAATCACTTAGTCTCTTCTTGTACAGCTTCTCGTGCAACTCCTACAGCATTTTGGTTTCCCTCCTCTGGACTGCTTCTACCCTATGTCCTTTCTGAGATGTTGCCTCCAGAAATGGACACAGTACTCCAGGTGGGTCTCCAGTGACCTATACAGTGGTAACATCACCTCCCTCCTCCTTCTGGCGATACCCCTATCTGTACACCCCAGCATCCCACTGGATCGGTCTACTACCTTGTCATACTACTCAGCCACTTGGAGATCAGATATTACAACCGCAAAGTCTCGTTTCCTGTTTAGTGACTCAGTACATCCACCCCCCAACTTTATACTCAGTTCCTGGGTTTCTATGTCATAGGTCCATGACTTTGCACTTGTTGGCATGGAACCCAGCTGCCATGCCCTTGACCTTCTGCAATGTCAGGTATGAAGACTCTGAAGTAGACCAGTCCCAGCACTGAGCCCTGTGGCACCCTGCTGGTAACTCTAGCCTCATTAGAGTGGGTGCCATTTACCACCACCCTCTGTCATCTATCTATTAGCCATTTTTTAACCAGTTTACTACTTTGGCTTCCACTCCAGAGCTGTAAACCTATGGATTCAGCTTTGAAGCCAACAATTTTCACCACTTATTATGCACGAGACCCAGAGCAAATAAACTTACTCCATAATTAACATTTCTCCCTAATCAACCTGTGTGCTGTTAGAATCTCCCTAAGTAGCATGCTTTTTTTTTTCTCAATTGTCTTTATCCTCCTGTGGCGGGTTCAATACATTGTCCGCCAAGCCTACCGAGCTCAGGGTCCTTCAGGGAATTTTGGCACAATGCGCACCCTGGCAGATCTACAGAGTTGGTCCGGAAGCATCATCCTCATCGGCCCCCACTTTTTCCTACATTACTCCTGTGAGCCTGATACCAGAGAACCCCAGAGGTGGTGGCGCATGCGCGTGGAGGCGCACATGCACACTGCAGCTCCAGTGCCAAGTCTCTTCCGCCCTCCCCATCAACCTAGCGTCGGCACTTCTCAGAGTGGCACCATCCCTCCAGCCTCCACCAGGGGGCGGCCATGCTCCAAGAGAGCTGAAGAACTCCTCCCGAGGCAGAGTGCTGCCAGCCAGCAGCATGCTCACATCCTCACCCTCTCCCTCCGGCCTCCATCGACCCTGGCTCGTTCCCAAACCCAGGTCACCAGCGTGACGCAAGGTGCGGCGTCCAGTGCCTCAACTCTCAGTGCCACCGGCCAGCTTTGTGCAGCATGCTTAATAGCAGTAGTTCTCAACTTCCTCCATCGAACCAAAAACGCCGTAATTTTTTTTTTTTTTTTTTTTTTTAAGTTTTCCAACTTACTCTTCTCAAACTCTGTTACCTGGCGGTGCGTGCATGCAGGCACCAAGTACGTGAAATGAGTCACTTTACCCCAACTCCGCCGAACCTCAAGTGCAAAACCACAACCAGAATCCAGAAAAATGACTAAGTCACAATGGTGGCAAAATAGAAGTTCTACTGGTGTGGCCTATCAACCTGAGACAACAGTCCAACATTTGTCTCCCTGATGTAGTCTGTCTACAGCATTGTCTGGACTGCCTCCAGACTGGAGGCTTACCAACTCACTTATCTATATGCAGTGCCTCACATGACAGAGGCACAACATGTGGCCAAATGAGACAATCACAGAAGTAGTGGGAGAGTACAAGATCAGTAGGATCATGGGAAATGTAAAAAAAAAAAACACTAGCGCCCTCGCGGCTTACTCATGCCATTTCAGCTGTGGCTACAATTATATCAGGCTCACGTAGTAACTGGTTATGCTAACTAATGACTTGAGCAAGTCAGTAAAAATACTGTAAGATTGAATAACTGGCCCAAGTGAGCAAACTTCAGCACATAACTGCCTGAGTACATTTAATCTGTTTATTTGAAAATTGGTGACCAAGAAAGGTGAACTAAGCCACAGCTTGCAAGTTTCCAGGCATGACCCAGGGAAGCAGGGGAACGGGGGAGAATGAATATTGTAGGCTTTCCCTTGCTGGTGTCAGGTGCAGGCACCAGTGATGTAATGTTAGAACTTTCTGTAGCAGCATAAGCCCCACTGGAATGTTGCCACTGGAGCATTACAGAAAGGCAGTTGTTTCAGAGCCCTGCGAGAGGAGAGGCTGGTGGCTTTTCTCTTAGTCTTGTCAGACCTGTTCCTTCCTGAAGACGGACATTTTGTGTCAGAAGTGAAGTGGCAGAGGCCTTGAAATCAGATTCCCCCACACAGGGAATTAGGAAAGACAAGAGAGAAATGTGAAGGTTCTATGAGTAACACTTAAGAGCCTGTGTAAAGAATTTAGAGATACCCTGTCTCTTTGTGAGAGGGATAAACAACTTTATTTATTTATTTATTTATAGGTTTTACCAGGAAAGCATGCTGAGCAACATGCTTGATTCCAGATGCGACCAGGGGGCCGAGACCCAAATATTAAGCATGAAATTAATAAACAGACAGTACAAAATGAGAAACAAAGGCTTGCACCTTAAACAATTGGCAGAAAATTTCAGACAGGGGTAGAATACATACAGTGTAATGAATCGGAGGGTAGTGTACTTTACAATACATTTAGGTTATAACAACATGATATTAAAATTGTTAATGCTAATTTGAAGACCATGACACAAATGGGATCAACAATTTCATCAAAAGAGGAGGAAATTTCCTAAGGAGAAGAGCCTATCAGGGATGCCAAGGTGCCAAAAGGTGCCCACCCCAAACAGGGCTGGCAGAGGAATCTGCCTTCTGGTGAACTCCAGGGGTTTTAAAGATCTTTTGGAGCTTCACTACTTGGATCTCCAACAAGCCTGCCTGGATAGAGGGCAGAGAGTCACAAGGAAAGAGGACAGGAGAAGAGTACAGAGTGTACATTTTAGACTGCATGTAGAAGAGTGGAAGAAACACAAATGTTTTGCATGTAAATATTCTGCTTTTAGGAAAGCTGGCTGACAGTTTGGATCTATGAATGTAATAAATATGCCTACTGCTCAAAGCTACTTTTGGGATAGACATTCCAATATGATGCTTCTTCCTTATTCACTCTGACTCTCTTTGTTGGCACCCTGGCTGTTAGTGCTTGTATTATGTTTTATGGTCTCTCTGTTGTAACTGAACCGTGTTTATTGTTCTTACTGTATACTGGAAATACTCTTATGTATTTTTTTTTAACTACTCACTGGTGTATTATGTCTTTTCACTATACAGTATCCCTGAACCTTGTGCATCTGTACACTGTAAATGCTCATGTGTTCCTCATCTCTGATCATGTACTGTATACGCCATCTGGATGGCCCAGGTCATACCTGATAACCGGGTAGGTACACTGGCCCCAGGGACCATTATCAAATAAATTATTTACTAGTGGCTGTGTCAAAAAGGTGCCCCCCCAGTTCCCTAGCTGTGGTCCCAGACCACAAAAATTATCTTTGAACCCTGGACTTACTACCACTCAGAGGTGTAGGGTTCCCAAACACCCTGCCAGTGGGGGTTAGGATATACCTTAAAAACATAATGAGACCCCTAACAAAAGTAGACAGAAAAATGAAAATAAAAGTCAAACAGGTGAGTGAAATAACTAAGAAAAGACTTTACAAAATGGCACAGAGCAAGAGAGGGTTGCAGTGGGGGTGATGAAAGCAGAGGCAAAACTAGAATCACATTTTTAAATGTATATTGGTTTGAGGAGGTGTCTTCTTTTTTTACAATTCAGAGACTACAAACACCCATTTTGGCTTAAACCCTATACAGCTGGTACTTATCAATAAGTTAACATGACTTGGATGTGACAAAAAGGTCTACTAGAGAACACAGCATATTCAAAGGTCAGCTTACATTAGGGTCTGACCGAAGACTGAAGTATGTTAACCGTACAGTAGACACCATCTTCTAAACAGTTACTAAACGCAGATAAAATAATTATAACCTTCACATGTACTGTATACACCAATTCAGGTAGATCCCAAGCACATGACTCTTTGAACACTCAGGAGTGTTCCATAGCACAGACATTAGTCTTTGTTTTCGGAGTCATGTTAAACTGTACAATTTAACCAAATTCCATTGCATCAGAGCTAAAGTACTTTGAATGATGTATAATCCTGATGCAAAGTAGACAGACGAAAATAATGATCTTATCTAACAGAGTTTATGAACTGTACAATACAATACAGAAATGCCTTTTGATGCTGTGCTCTGGATAACACAGACTTCATAAGTCTAGGGTCCAGATCTCCTTATAGATAGCTAATTTCTCTTCTGCTGCCACTGAGATGTTTTCACTTTGCAAACCAACTGATCTGTCTAGAACTGAAAGACTTCCCTTTATTTTGGTTGTTGGATAAAAAAACATGATAACGGAACATAACCTAGCTAAAGCAACACAAAGGGGGTCCTCTGAGATCACACTGCCTGGCCGGCCTTCATTGCCTTCTACTAAACTGAGAAAGATTTAGGATTTTTAGTGACTGTTTAATTAGCTCAGTTTAGATTAGAAAATACTTGCTCCCCACAAGGCACTGACATTTGACTCCACAACATCCAGCCCCCTCATCCATGCTTTCAGTCAGAAGCATGAATGAACTGTCCAGGTGTTGTGGGTCAGGGTTATAATGACCGGAAGAAGTATTTTCATAACTAAATTTATCTAAGCAGTTTCAAAATTAAACAGTCTCTAAAAACGTAACTGAATATTATGATTCGGCATGCAGCAGCCAAGGCAAGGCATGTAACTCTGAGCCACAGAGAAGGGTGCTGAAGAAGCTAGAGCACCTAGGTGCAGGGAAGGACTCCGCTGGATGGTAGGTAATGAGGTAGGGCGAGAAAGCAGAAGGCAGTGGTAAACTGGGTTAAACCCGGGGGGAGACAAGTCACAAGTGGGGTGCCACAGGGTTCAGTCCTGGGTCCTTCTCTTTTTAATATGTTCAGCAGCAACACAGAAGGAGGATTTCAGGGCAAGAGGTATCCTTTCATGGATGACAGTAAGCTCTCTGGCATGGATGGACAGCAAGGAGAGGGTAAGGGAGCTGAACTGTTGAAGAGGGACCTGCAAAGGTTGGAGAGGTAGTCAAAAGTTTGGCAGTTCAAGTTCAAAGCCAAAAAGTGCAAAGATATGCACATTGGGAACAGGAACCCCAGGACAGAATATTGGATGGCAGAAGTTAATCTGGATACTACTACTGAAAAAAAGGACCTAGGAGTTATCGTAAGTGACTCCCTTAAATAATCTAGCCAATGTAACAAGGCCCAAAGCAAGGCAACCAGAATGCTGAGGTGTACTGGGAGGGAATTTGATACCAATAGAAAGGAGGTATTACTGCCTCCATATAGATCACTGATAAGACCACACCCGGTATACTGTGCTCAGTTCTGGAGCCCTCACTTGAGGAAAGTCAGGAATAGGCTGAAGACAGTGCAGTGTAGAGTAACAAAAATGATTCATCACCTGCAGGACAGATCCAACGAGGATGAGTTTAGGGCACTGAACATATACTAGCCGGAGGCCGGAAGGGAGATATGATAAACACCTTCACATTCCAGAAAGGAATAAACGAGGTAAACTGCAATGAACAATTTGACAGGAATACTGAATCTACACTAAGGGGCATGGGTAGAAGGTGGTGGGAGGGAAATTCAGAAAGGACATGAGGAAGTTCTTTTGTATGGAGAGAATGACTTGAGCCGTGGAACAGTGCCAACTGAGGGGGAGGACACCAAGCCCGTTAATGGCTTCAAACACAGTTGGGACGGAGTTCAGGGCTTAACAGCCACCCATGGGGGTAGCAGTAAGGTAGGGAAAATGGGGGCAGGTAGCACAGGCATAATCCCCATATGGACATTCTGTCTTGGGGGAGGACGGGGTATTACGAGTAGACTAGATGGACCAATGGTCTTTTTCTGCCATCAACTTCTATGTTTCTATTCTAACAGTCCCCCATAGCAGGGCTAGCTCTGACTTTTTATTTTTTTGTCAATATCTTTGTCAAAATAGTTTTTTTTTCACACCATGTGTTACTTTAAGATTTAAAAATACAAGTTAAAATACTATCTCAAAACAGTGTCTTCTTTTAGGCAGGAAACATTAGCTTGCAATGTTTTCCAGTACATGACCGAATGGCTTTCTAAAGAAGAAAAGTCATGAACAAATATGTACAAAAAAAAAACTACCAGAATATAGAGACATATTTGAGCAAGGTGGACTTTTATACCACATCATAGTGTCGATCTCTTTTTCAGAGAAAAAAAAGGATGAAAAAGAAACTGAGTGCATGCTGCTGAAGCTTAGCAGACCCTGTCATCAGAACAACTTATAATGTCTTATTATACACATATTTTTGGCATAGGTACAGAATTGGAGAAAAAGCTTTGAGAATAGGGCCCTTAGCAAAGTTCCACAATTCTTGTATCTTATTTTCCATCATTGTCGGATAGCTAGATGCATTTTATTGGACCAAATACTGTGCAAAGTTGTTACAGTGAAAAACAAAAGATGAGTGCACGCCTATGGGCTAATGAAAGTGTGCTACACTTCCATGCTGGTGACAAGTTCAGGAGTGAATTCAGGAACCAGCGTGTAGGCGGTCAGAATGGAGGAAGCACACTGTCAAAAGCAGCAGTTCCAGCTTGGTGAGGAGAAGTGGCACGTTCTGGCACCATAGCAGCTCCTGCTGGTAGGGTAGGGAGCTTGCTCTACTGGAAACAGCATGCAGCGTGAGTCCGAGGTGCGCACGTGTGAACACACACCGACCCACATCCACACACATGTACACACATACATGCTGAACGTGCTGCCTGGAGTTAGGGACCAAGTATGAAGAAAAAACAATGACTTGCACAAGATGATGGTCTGCACCCCCTAGGGCCTGCAGCACCAACCACAGCACCCACCTCCACAGCATCCAGATCACCAGATGGATCAACGAAGGGGATACGATACCCTAAAGGCCCTCCCATGGGGGAAGCCATGGTTGACACAGGACAGAGTAAGCAGATGGAGAAGGTGGATTGCAGGGCAGATCAGATTGGGATAGGTTGGAAAAGGAGTATAAACATGTAAATAAAAACAAAAAGAGGGTCTGCTTACAGGGATCACAGTGCTAAATGTAAAATAAAGGCTAGCAGAATAAGAAACCGGGCACACGTGCACAAAAGAACGGACGCACATCTGGTACAGAAAAATGCTGACTTTATCATGTTGAAAAACAATATAAAAACAGCTGGGTATACAAGTTAAGAAACAACTATACACAGAGAGATGACAGTTTGAGTCCCGCTCATTGGTTTATCTAGTGTAAGTCCCCCTGATGTTGACGACTTTATATAGTTTCTAAATAACACCATCGTATCACATCTGTCACACAGTAAAGGACAATCTCTATTAGATACTCACTGACAGTAAATGAAATGTGCCAGCGCAAACACAATATAAAAATAAGTAAAACTGTATAATACAGTCTACTGATAAGACTCAAATGAACACAGAGGATGTCCATTTTAACCCTCAATTATCAGACGATTCTTATGTGTTTCGATAGATTGTACCTTGTTATTGCTGGTTGTTGCTTAAGCCTTTGCACAGTTGTTTTTGCAGTTTTTCAGCTGACTCTTGCAGAATTAATTCAGTTCTTTCTGGTCTGAGTGTTACGTTTCTCATTTGGCAAATATGTTACAGAGTAACAGTACACAAACTTTTGGGCCCACACAAGTCCCTTTGTCAGTTCATAAATTCTGGGTTGTGACTGGATGTTCTGTGGTTATGAACCACTTACAAAATGGGTACAGGACAAAAGACACATTCTGTATACTACACTGTTTAAAAAGCATCACCTGACCGTTCATTAAATCCCTAGAAATGCACACTTGGTTCCCCTCCTTAACTATTCTACCTAGCAAAAGCCTTCTACTCTCCTTACATATCACTACATCCTCATCTAGGTTTCTTTCTGAATTAATTTCTTTTCACCCCTTTTATAACGCACTCCAAGGTGTGTGTTTCTTGGAAATTAATGCACGTCACAAGTGGCTGAAGGCACTCAGCTGTAGCCACCTGTGGTGTGCATTAATTCCCAAGAAATGCTAACCCTGTTGTGGGTTACTGCTTACTCATTTGACTGTCATTAAACTTGATAAAACCATTCAGTATTAAGACAAATCTAATTTTCAAAGGATAAACACAGCTAGTAGTATTCTGTTATCCGAATGCATTTAAACAGTATCAAGACTACCAACTTTTTAAAATGTGCACCCATTAAGTTTTCACCCCCACCTCCATGGTAGGGTATGTTACTGACATACTTGCTATTTTAGGCAGCTGACAGGCTGACCACCTTTCTACAACTCAAAACTTAATAATTTTAAGTTACGTCTGCACAAGGCCTTTCTGGAGAACTATTTTTGTGTGTTAATAGTAGTTAACTAAAGTGAGCTACTAACGTAAGTCATGAAAAGGATGAAGACAACACTTATTAGTATTAAAATTGTTTCCCCTCAAGTGGTTAAGTCAAGTAATAGCAAATGGAGTCCACTCTGAAGAAAAGGGGGGGTTACTAGTGGGGTACCGCAGGGTTCAGTATTAGGACCGGTCCTCTTCAATGTCTTTATAAGCGACATTGCAGAGGGACTGGAAGGAAAAGTACGTCTCTTTGCAGATGACACAAAGATCTGCAACAGAGTTGATGCACAAGGTGGGGTGGAAAGGATAAGAAGGGACTTGGCAAGGTTAGAGGAATGGTCAAATGTATGGCAGCTTAGATTCAATGCTAAGGAAGCAAGGTAATGCACCTGGGAAACAAAAACCCAGGGAAGAGTACACAATGGGGGTGAGATACTAACAACAACAAAATGGAAAGGGACCTTGGGTAGTCATATCAGATGGCCTAAAGGTGGGCAAGCAATGTGAGAGGGCAGCAAGGAGGGCTGGGGGGATACTGGGATGCACAGGGAGAGGCATCACCAGTAGAAAACAGGAAGTTATTATTTCTCTGTACAGACAGTTGGTGAGACCCCATCTGGAGTACTGCGTGCAGTTCTGGAGACCCAATCTCCGCAAAGACATAGACAGGATGGAAGCTGTCCAGAGGAGGGCAACTAAAATGGTGCAGGGTCTGCACCGGAAGACATATGAAGAGAGACTTAAGGAGCTTAATATGTATAGCCTCGAGGAAAGGAGGAAGAGGGGGGACATGATAGAAACTTTCAAGTACCTCAAGGAATCAACAAAGTCCAAGAGGGTAGCATCTTTCAAAAAATAGGTGTGCAAGAACAAGGGGCACAATTTGAAGATGGGGGCGGCTCAGAGGTAATTTAAGGAAGTATTTTTCACAGAGAGGGTTGTGGATGCATGGAACGGCCTTCCGGAGGAGGTTGTGGAGTCAAAAACAGTGGTGGAATTCAAGCATGCATGGGACAGTCATAACGCAATTCTAGGGGTTGGGGGTAGGAAGAAGTAGGCTGCTGGTTAACTAGGATCTGCAGCTTATCCATTAGGTAGGGAATTGGGCAGACTGGGTGGGCCAAGCAGTCCTTATCTGCCCTCAAATTCTGTTTCTATGCTGCCAAGGGGCCCCCATGTTTTCATTCAGAGCACTGGATGTTTTTTCAACCCCGCAATACTTCCTTCCCAACATAATAATAAAAACAAAGTCACTGGTCATGAATACAGCATTAGTTAAAGTACCAGGGAGCAACATGAACAGAAGATGGGAAAGGAAACTAAAAGAATAATAAAATTGCTCATGAAACAAAAAGGGACAAAAATTATGGAAAAAGTAAGGAAAAACTCTCTCTCGCCTCTGACACACAACCTTTCACATTTTTATATGCAGTAACATAGCAATTTAAGGTCAGAAAGTATATTAAGTCTATCAAGTCCGCCCCATCTTGCTTTACAAGCAGGGACCAACGTGTATGTTGTGTACACATTTATAGGTATTTCCTCGCTTATCCTACCACCTAGGGTACCCTTCAATTCACTGGGTAAGCAGAAATATTTTACCTTGATAGCCCGTACTGTACCATCTTCATGCCCACTATTCCCACTGAAGGCTGTCCCACAGAATCTCCAACCTCTGAGAAGAAGGGCTTCCTACTGTTACCCTCGAATTTACCTCCTTTGAGCTTTAATAAGTCCTTTTTCTGGGGAACCACTAAATTAAGAAGTGAATCTAGCATTACCAGAGTACTCGGACTCTAACCTACAGGAGCACAACTGTTGTTCTGCCATTTGAGTAATATATCCTACTGCTCGTCAGATTTTTTTAATTTAGTAATTAGAACCAGAATGCACGGGCTCAGCCTGTTTTGTGTTTGCTGCTGCAGTTTATAAACTGCAAGTTTTCTGTCTAGACAAGTTTAACCAATGACTCAAGTAAGGCGGAACACATTCTGATGAAAGATACATTTACTGCTGTGGTAGGCTGACACACAACGCTCAGTGGTGTGATATTTATGTATGATGCATGCAGTTAGGCACTTGTGCTTCTAAGACTGACAACAAGTTGGGCATTCAAACTATTTCTAAAGAAACTACTTACAAACTAAGCATTTACTGTCCAAAGACCTGTTTATCAGAACTTGGTGTAACCCCCCCTACAAATGTGAGTTCCCAAAAGTCTTCCTTGGGCTTGCCTAAATGCCCACTGCCAGGCTGGCGTTCTGTGTCCTCAACAATTTAAAAGCGTTTAAAAAGTGAGTGCCCTGTTAACCTCCGTGCCTGTCTTTTAAGAGCTGCCTATTTCACAGAATATAATTAATCTGGGTAGGGGCCTAGTGTTTCAGGCTAGAGTCGTGCCCGGGCTGCAGTGTTTTTGCTTCGTTCTGCCATCGCTAATTGCACAGAGGGAGCTTTATCAGAAACTGTGATTGTTTGCTGGTTATCTGCTCTAGTAATAACAACAATGTAGTCTGTCTAGCCTGCCTTCTTCTGCAGCATGGACTTTCTGTTAATTACCACCATCTTGGTTCTAGACTGCCGGTTTGAACCAATCAGTACCTTTGGGGACCCTAAAATGGAGTCTGTCCCCAGAGGTCTTGTGGGAGTGAATTTCTGTAGAAATTGTAGTTTTTTTTTTTTGTTTTTTTTTTGACTTTTGGCACCTAAATGGCCCTGGAGGGGGAGCCTTTGCTTTGACAGACAGTTGGATCAGCCAACCAAACCCTTTTGGATCTAAAGAAAGTCCCAGTGCTGCCTGCAGCACAGTGTTCATTCTTAAAGTTAGAGTTGAAAGACTGAACAGCTCAAGTGATTCGAGCAGCTGTTCCTGCGTGGTGCGCACAGGAAATCGGTGGGAAGGCTGTGTTTGGCCTGCCTGCTACCATCTTCATAAGAGAAGAGAAGAGACCTTGAGCCTGATAACGGACTTCTTCCGAATTTGCAACTTTTTCGATCGGATCCTGATTTGTGACAAGTTGAATCCTCCTGAAGTGGACTGAAGATTTGCCTTGCTGCGATCAGCCTGTCAGGACTTGAGATAGCCGCAGAGCATACAGTTTGCACAGAGACACTGAACTGCAACCAGACTGTCATCCGAATGGTGGCATTTATCTTGCTTTTACTATAAGTGCGCTGAATGCTGATGGTGGGCCGTGATTTGGCTCCCCACTGCTTGAATACTTCACGCTTACTGGAAGTTGTATCCAGCACTTAGCGGACTGTCTCCAAAACTGTTCACCCAGTCTGGGCCTTGCCACCTCGGCCCAGACAGCTGCTCACGCCGCAGAGAAACAACTGACGAGAAACCCGCCTAAGGATTCGGCTCCCTGCTTAACACCAATGAACATGATCGGCACCACGGTGCTTAGTGTGGGCCCTGCTTCTCCTGGCAATCCAGCACTTCATCCTGAGGTCTCCATTTCATCCGTCCTGCATCCTGTACTAGGTAGCGTGAGTAAACACCAGGGTAGCTCCCTGCAACAAAGCTCAAATCAAAGTGTGTCAACTGATTTAATTGTTGTTACTAATCATTTTAGGACTGAGCCATCCGGCTCCGGATTACAAATTGTGGGTTAAAGTGCATGCATGTTTTCTTTCCATCAGGGCCCCAACTGGCTGCAACACCAGCCTAAACTGAGCAACGCTTCAGGCTAGTCGTAGTTCCAACTGGGTACCCAGAGTGTGTGTGACTGTGTTACAGGGACCTTTGAGTGCATGCCTTATAACCTGACTTATTCAGATCTTGAATCAACCACTAGATTTTGCCCCTTCCTTGTTACTGCCCCCTTCAATAAAACAGATCTAAATCATTTTGCATTTAAACTGGTTGTGGTGCACCTCTGTACAAACAGCACTGAAGTACTGTTGGTTATCTTGCTAAATCTTATTTTACAGGGGGTCTCCAGGGATGAGCCAGCTGAACCAGCCCTGGTGGTAAGAGCAACAAGTGTGGGTTTAAAACTGTTGTCAGGGGCAAATTGCAATTTTCTATTCTATGAACCATTTAGGTCACTAGAGGGAAAAGAGGGGGGGTAACAGTGTCCCGGAGGGCTGTACCTCGGTCAGCTATGCTACCACAAACCCTGTCCTCCGGGTGGAGGCACCCGTTTCTAGTACCCAGGCCCCTCAACCTGCATCTGGTCATGCAGGCAGGGGTAGTATCCCTTCGGATAGCACCACCTAGACGTTACACCAGCTTTAACAATTCAATATTATCTTGTGTCACTTTATAACGTTCTCTACTCAAAAACTGCAGCACATTTTTAACCAGTGTTTCTGAATCCCTAAACCCATATATCATTATGGCCCACAAAAAGTAGGGAACACTTGCTCATCAAAAATCATTGACGAGCTTAAAAAAATAATGTCATTCGTTGAAAATAAAGTGAAAAATCTAACCAATGCTATATACACGCAATAAGCAAAAAGACCATGCACAAGGAGTTCCCAAGATGGGGAAAGTGTGTAGGACCACTTCAAGAAGAAAAACAGTCTAAAAAGTGGTGTTGTAGGCACTACACGCCACCCATATTGCATAAAGAATCCGCTGAAAATAACAACTCAAATCTGTGTCTTTCAATAAGGCTACTTGGCGTAAGCCAGCAGACTTCTTGTAGACATTCAAGACTAGGTCCATCAGAGGGAAGACAGAAAATTACCCAGTGACTGATGCACTACTTTTAAGTCTGCATCCACCATTGCCTGCCTGCCAAAGGGTATCCCCACAGAGACCACATGAAAGAAAGACTTATATGCAAACTCTCTGGGTGGGACGCAGCAAAGTAAAACTCCTCTGGTGAGGCTGGTGTGAAGTCAGAAACTTTGCACTATGCATAGTGGGGAGAGGTTTTCCGGACTTCAGCCAAGTTTGCCACGCAAAGTTCTGTTATTTTTAAAAATACTGCAGTCACATAAAATACCTATCTCCCATTAGCCTAGTCCATTACAACTAAACAATGTTGCTATCACCTTGCCAAATTACAGACAGTATCCTTTACATTTTGGGATGAGTGAAGGGGAAGGATGGTGAGGTGCCGGGGGCAAATGGGGTAGGGCTATAATTCCATACTGGGTTGGTGGGGCATGCAGGGTTAGAGGACTCAGTGGGGTGAAGGCAGGGAGGGGACATGGGTGCTCTGATGGTGAGGGGAAGGGGGGTTTACACCAATCAACATGGCTGGTGAGAGAGGCTGAAGTACATAACGACCTGGGTGCGGGAGGACTTATTATGCAACAAGGAGGTTTTTTTTGTAAGACATAACTATATTTATATATATATATATATAGTGGCACTTACCCACTGAGAAATTATGCGTAGTGGCACTTCAGCGAAGTACTTCTATGCCTGATCTTTGCTGGGCAAAGTAGGCAGTTCACCTGTCAAAGAACTGCATGAAGTGCCACTATACGTGGTGTAAAGTCAGTAAACTTTGCATAGAGTTTTGTGAAACAAAGTTTCCAGATGTTGTACATCTCTAAACAGGAGAGAGTGTTGGGCAGTGGAGAGTATAGACAGAGCCAACAGTGGAGGTGGTGGCATGGGAAGGCATGCAGTAAACACTGTATGTGATAAAGTCAGTCAGCTTAGTGAAAGTTGCAAGCGAACTGTTGGTGAAGTGCCAAACTTCATGCTACAAGTATCTCTGGCAAAGTTGGCACTAATTTGCAAAGTTCAATTTCTTTTAATTTCCTCTTAAAAAAAAAACAACTCACCCAAGCCAGCCCAAAGGTGAAGAGGGCTAAGAAGCCTTGCATGTCTTCCCTTTTCCCATGCCAGCAACCCGAGTTCAGGAATGGACTCAGGTCACTGGGGGGTTGGCCAGGGCAGGAGAGGATGGAGCATCTGAGGGACTGCTCTCCTCTTCTGGTGGGTGGGTGGCTGCCAACTCCGCTGTGTGACTGCCACCAGGTGCAGGATTTGTAGTAGGATGGCCAAGAGGGACACATTTGGGTGGGTGCTGCGGGGCTTCTGAGAAGTATGTGTGCCTCCACACATGCACTCCAATGTGTGTACCTGAGCACTGGGGAAAGAACGAAAATGGAAAATGGGAGGACAGGATAAATGAAGCCCTGCCCAGCTCCCTGTAGCCAGCTTCATCAGGCCATGACTGGAGACCTCTGTGTTTGTGGTCTATGGTGAGCCCTCCCCCTCCTAGCCCCACCACGGGGGGAAATCCACAGGATACTGTAACCGGGTACCACTGGTGTGAAAGCCAACTACAGGAAATAGGGACAGGGCTGAGAAGCCACCCATCTGACCGGTGATAGAAACACCTGAATGGAAAAAAAATAATTACCCATCCATCCATCACTCCAGGAAAAAGGATTTTGAGCTGTCCCAGTGGTGTGGAGGGCTGAGGTGCCTTACTTGGTGCCATGCCTGCAACCTGGGTTCGGTGACAGACTAAGGTTGCTGGGGATCAGCCAGAACAGGAGAGGATTGAGTGTCTGCAGATGACCCTCCTCTCCCAGGGGTGGGGGAACCTACTACACCAGTCTAACACTGCCACTAACTGGAGACGTGGTGGTAGAGCAGCGGAAGCACTACAACACTGGGGTTGCCAGCAGCTGGCATGTGGTACGGGTGCGCTTCCACGTGCACGTATGTCTGTGTCATTGCACACTGTCAGGCCAAGGGAGGAAAATCAGAAGTCGGAGCTGTACATCAGGAAGCCTCGCTCACTTGCTCCAGCCGCACCATTGCCCTGGGACCCTGCTGAAAGCTTACTGGGGGAGGCAGACCTTCCTGGCCTTCTTACTGGGGCGGAGGCAATCCATGGGAGCCTTCAAGGCAGGTGAGCACTGGTGGCAGATGGTGACCAGTCAGAGAGGTGAGCAGGGGCTGAGAGCAAGACCAGCTCCCCGGGGGGAAAAAAAATGATCTCACGAAAAGGGACGGTAACCAGCACAGACTCTCCTCTCACCACCTCGGCCAGCCACAGTCCTTACTGAATGGGAGGAACATTTGCATATAGTAATCAGTTGCGTTTACTATTAGCACACGCTACCTAAAGTTCATTCAGAAGGGGTAGGCAAGGTGGTGAAGGGAGGGCCTGTGCTGGTCTCAGTCCCTCTTTTACAATGATACCCTTTTTCTTGGGGAAGCATGGGAGGGGTTGAAGAGTGAAGGGTGGAAGGCTGCTGCCATGTGTGGATGGGAGGGACATGTCTAATTTGGAAATGGTAGCTGGGGGAGAAGGTTACGATTGGGTGTTCCAAGTGGGCTGGAGGGGTCCTTTCTTGCCAGGGCTGGTGGTGATGGGGGAGGGTGGTATGGGGTTCTTCAAGAGGATGGGAGGAAGAATTGGCCCAGTGGCGTGGAGGTTTGAGGCGCTATGCACCTTACCTCCTGCCACGCTGGCAACCCAAGTTTGGGAACAAGCTTGGGTTGCCATGGTATAGCTGGGGAGGAGGGGATTGAGCATCCGCCAGAAAGCTCTCCTCTCCTGCAGTAGGGAGGCATGCTGTCTCAGCCATTTGCTGCCACTGGCAGAGGCCGTATGGCAACACCAGAAGTCCAAATGGCATAAAAGGGAGGGGCCATGGTTCTGCAGTGTGTGTGCACCTCAACGCACACATGCTTATGTGCTGCCATGGCTGGGGACTAAGGGGAGAAAATGAAAAAGGGTTGGTGCAGACTTCATGAAGCCCTACCCACTTACCCAATCCCTGCACCACAACCTGGACCATCTAAACCACTTCTGGATGACAGTCACCAGGTGGGGGGAGGATTGCCCTCCTCCTCTTCCTGGCCCCGCCACCGGAGGGAGCTGGGCAGAAGAGACAGAGACACAACTGAGAAGACTGCTTGCATCAACTATGGGAGAAAAACCTCTATGGAAAAAGAAAAAGAAAAAGTGGGTGGGAGGAAAGGAAGTTTTTTTTGTTTGTAATAAAAACAAAGTACAACATGACCAAACTGTGAACTGAACCCAGGAGTACCTCAGAATACCGTTCCGGGATGATATACAGTACCTCTGGCCTGGGTTCAGTTCTTAGGTCACACTACTTCTTTCTATTAACATTTGAGTATCCTTTTTACATTATCTATGATCTATTAATAAGGTACTCCCATTACTTGCCACTAAAAACAGGGGCTGGGTATATCCAGCTGCTGGGAGGGAGGCAACAGAGAGTGGAGTCCCACACAGGAATAGATAACTTCCACCCCCCTTCAGACACACATATACAGTTCCAAATCATGCACAGACACACACACACACACACACACAACTGTCTGCACTATCCACTGGCTGGCCATCCCTCCAGTGCCACTGCAGACCAGAATAACTGTAGTGGTTTCCAGGGCCAGACCCTGGTTGGCAGGGTGAGTCATGAAGTGGAACCCAATGCAGGAAGGTATAACACCCACTCACACACACCAAGAGCAACCTGCCTCCCTCTCATACTAACAGAAACACAAACACCTCAGATTTTAGAAAGGCACCAGATGAATTGTTACCTTTAAATTCAGCTATGGATTTCCTGGGTTCACAGGGAAAAATCTGTTGAAAATGTGCAGAAAACCAAGCTTTATCCTAATACTGTGAGTACTGGCACTCCCTCTTTTTGATAGCGAAAATAATTTTTGTATGCAAAAAGGGGGCAAAAAAAAATAGGGGGTAACAAGCACAGTACTAACAAAATCTGGAAGGCCATATGTGCAAATGCTAGAAGTCCAGGAGATAAGGTTCCAGACTAAGAGGCCATCATGGCAGAGGCCAGCCATGATACTGTAGGCATTATCGAGCCATGGTTCACTGAAACCCATGACTGGAACATGTCCATACCAGGCTATACTCTGTTCAGAAAGACAAGGTAGGAAGGAAAGGAAGGGGTGTGGTAATTTATGTGAGGGAAGGAATAAAAGCAACAGAAATTCAAGGAATATGACCGGGGGGGAGGGGCAGAGGTGCTGTGGGTCACCCTGTAGATGAGGAACAGAGCCAGTATTCGAACTGATGTGATCTACAGACCTCTGGCAGAGGGGGAAGAGTTAGACAAGGTACTGCTGGAAGCCACTAGCAAAATGGCAGAAAAGCGGGAGATGTTGCTGGTGGGGGGACTTTAATCTGCTGGATGTAGACTGAAGCCTCCCAGCTGCAGCTTCAGCTAGAAGCAGAGACATCCTGGACTCACTGCTGACAGCGTTCCTCAGGCAACTAGTCTCTGAACCCACTCATGATGGTGCTGTACTGGACTTGGTACCCACTAACAGGGATACAGTGTTACAGACATCAAGGTGGGAGGCCACCTGGGGACCAGTGATCACCAGACAGTGTGGTTCAGTGTAAAGATGACTGCGGAATCAAACCACACAAGGCGAAGGTCCTGGACTTCAGAAGGACAGATTTTATAAAGATGGGTGGATGACCTGGCAGGGGGGGCTGACCTGGGTGGGGTGGAGGAACAGGAGGTGAAGCTAAAAGTGGACACAGTGAAGGCAACAAACCTTTATGTCAAGCAAGTGAGCAACAGGAAAAAGAGACTGCTATGGTTCAGAGAGGTAACTGAAGATGTAAAGGCTAAAACGACAGAAACAGAAATTGCCAGCAGATAAGGACCGCTAGGCCCAACCACTCTGCCAACAGGCCCTATACATTGTATGTGGCCACTGACCCTATGTGATCAATGGCTTGTCATCACTCCCTCCCTTCCCCTCTCAGGCTTCCCTTGTGCCTGTCCCAAGCATGCTTTAACCCCTCCACTATGCTTGCCCCCACTACCTCCTGTGGCAGACTATTCCATGTGTCAACTACCCTTTCTGTGTAGAAAAATTTCCTCACATTACCTCTTAATCTACCCCCTCCCAATTTCATATTGTGCCCCCTTGTTCTAGTACTTTTTCTGCATTGGAAAAGCTCCCCCACCTTGTTTATGCCCTTGAGGTACTTGAAAGTTTCAATCATGTCCCTCTGCTGTCTCCTCTCCTCCAGTGAGTACATATTGAGGTCCCTTAGTCTCTCCTCATATGTTTTGTGGTGTAAGCCCTGCACCATCTTTGTTGCCCTTCTCTGGATAATCTCCACCTTATCTATGTCCTTGCACAGATGTTTTATACAATGGCATCACCACTTCCTGCCTCCTGCTAGTGACACCCCTGCCTATGCACCCCAGCATGCCACTGGTCCTCCCTGCCGCCTTTGTACACTGCTTTGATACCATAAGGTCATCAGAGATGATAACCCCTAGGTCCCTTTCCTCTTTGGTTGCAGTCAGCCCCCCAAAACCTGTAGCTCTCCCAGGGTTCTCTCTAGTCAGGTGCATTATTTTGCACTTTTTTACACAGAACCTCAGCATTTAGAAGATACATGGAAATGCAGACAGAGGAGGATAGGGAAGTGTATCAGGAGAAGCACAGACAGAAGCAGGGAAAGCAGTAAGACGCAAACTGAAGAAAGAACAGCCCAAGTGGTAACAAAAGGGGACAAGGCATTTTTTAGGTATGTAAGCAAACACAGGAAGACCAGGGGAGGGACTGTAAGGTTAAAAAGGGAAGGGGCGCATGCTTCTCATGAAAACGAGGGACATGGACATTCAGAATGAGGGACAATGGCTCTCATACTGATGGACACATCCTCACACATGGAGATACAAACTCAGAATCTTGTGGAAACAACTGTGTTTACCACTACAATGTTTATTTTTGATTCAGCATCCTAGAATATTATGAATTTCTACTTTAAAGTCATTTAGTTTAGTTGCCGTATTGGTCCGTGTAAGAACAGATCCAGATGCAAATGGTTTGATGTTACAAAAAGAACAAAGTGCCAAAGCTTTCGGACCAACCAAGTCCTTCCTCAGAAGCTTGGTTGGTTTGAAAGCTTAGGCACGTTGTTCTTTTTGTAACATCTAAGTTGGTCCAATAAAAGGCATCAAACCATTTGCTTCTGGATCTGCTTTAAAGTCTAAATTAAAGCAAGTTCTTTGTGTAGGAAGCACCTTTTCCATGGGGTGTGGATGAGGGATAGAGCAATTTGAGAAGTAAAATGAGGGATGCCCCTTATAATCATGGGCAGTTGAGAGGCATGGGGTGAGGGGGGGACTGTGCAGAAAGGGACCAGAAAAGGCAGACATCCTGAACAAATACTTCTGCTCAGTGTTGACGGAGGAAGTAGAAGGGGAGGGTGACAGCAGTCCTTTTTCGGAGGAGAGAGTCCTGAAGGGACTCGATAATCTGAAAGTGAACAAAGCAATGGGGCCAGACAGGGTGCATCCAAGAGTACGAAGGAAGCTCAAGGAGGTACTGGCTGCACCTCTGACAATCCTATTTAACAGCTCACTGGAAACAGGAGTGGTTCCAGAGGACTGGAGGAGGGCACATGTAGTCCCACTTCACAAAAGTGGTAGCAGGGAGGAGGCTGGCAATTATATGCCAGTCAGCCTGAAATCGGTGGTTGGAAAGTTAATAGAATCACTTCTGAAGGTAAGGACTGTGGTATATCTTGTACCCAGTGGATTACAACACCTGAGGCAGCATGGATTCTCTGGGGTGTGGTCATATCAAATGAATCTGGCAGATTTCTTCAACTGGGTTACCAAGGAATTAGATCAAGGTGGAGCACTAGAAATGGCCTACCTAGATTTCAGTAAGGTTTTCAACACCATTCCACACTGGAGACTAATAAACAGGCTGGGTAGCATAGGAGTGGGTCGAAAGATGATAAACTAGGTAAGAATTTGGTTAGGGGATAGGCAACAGAGGGTGGTGGTAAATGGAGTACACAACGAGGAAGGAAGGGTGACTAGTGGGGTGCCTCAATAATCAGTGCTGGGACCAGTCTTCTTTAATGTCTTTACAAGTTACATTGCAGGGGCACTGAAAGGGAAGGTCTGCCTCTTTGAAGATGACACCAAAATCTGCAATAGGGTGGATACTCTTGGGGGAGGTGGTGGTAAGAATGAGCAGAGATCTGAGGAAACTCGAGCAGTGGTCAAGGGTATGGGAGCTGTGCTTTTATGTGAAAAACTGCAAAATAATGTACCTAGGGCACAGAAACTCAGGGGTGGACTACAAAATGGGTGGAGTGTTACTGATGTCCACCAAGTAGGAAAGAGACCTGGAAGTAATCATACCAGATGACCTAAAGGTGGCCAGACAGTGCGATGGCTTACTGGGATGCTGGTATACTTAGGGAGAGGTATCACCAGCAGAAAGAGGGAGGTGGTGTTGCCCCTGTATAGACTGCTGGTAAGACCCCTCACCCCACCTAGAGTACAGCGTCCAGTTCTGGAGACCACATTTCCGGAAGGACACATACAAAGTGGTGGCGGTCCAGAATGGGGCAACTAAAATGGTGCAGGGTTTATATTAGAAGCCCTATGAGGAGAGACTTAAGGACCCGAATATGTAAACCCTGGAAGGGGTGGGGGTTGGGGGTTATGGCAGAGACCTTTAAATACCTCACAGGTGTAAATAACACACAGTAGGGAAGTATTTTTCAGAATAAAAGATGCTCAAGAATAAGGGGACATGCTATAAAGCTGGAGGATCATAGACTCAGGAAACGTGAGGAAGTACTTCTTCACAGACAGAGTGGTGGATTCCTGGAACAGCCTTCCGGCGAAGGTCGTGGGGAGAAAACAGTGGTGGGGTTCAAGAATGCATGGCATAGGCATAAGGGAATCTTACTAGAAAAGAAGGGGGAGGGATAAAAAGCCAGTGCTCAGTTAGGGTCTGCAGTGATGCTTTAGGTAGGGGAAAAATGGGCAGACTGGGTGGGCCAAGCAGTCCTTATCTGACGTCAAATTCTGTTTCTAATGTTCTATGTTTCTATTTTTGAAATTCTTGAAACTGTTCTCAAGTTATCGTTCCAGGTTTGAATATTTATGCATTTTACTGCTATCTGCCAGCAAGAAACACAATGTAACAACATGATACCCTTGCCTTCGGGAATTTCTGTGATAAGCTTTTTGCATGCCATATTTAATAGAAATCATTACTAAAAGCTTTATATCCTAGACATCAGAGATTTTCCACTTTAGTTGTGTCAACAAAAAAAAGGATAAGGTAAACTTGTAAGCAAGCACAAAAAAACAGACTAATCTGGGACTTTTATGTGCTAATTTATGTCAGAATCTCATGGAGTAGGATAATCAGTTTCAGATATCTCAAGAGGGACAAGAGACAAATTCTGTTCATCTTCCAGAATTGTGGACTCTCCTAAGCAAAAGCAAGGGAAGCTGTTATTCAAATGCAACACAGTCAACACTTTTTACAAAATCCATAGTGTAGCATAAATCCAATGCCTGTCCACTCTATTAGCTCCACAAGGACTATCATCAGATTAAAAACATACCATGGATATTTGAATATTTAAACAATGCTGAACGATTCAGCTATTCTGGATCTTTTTCATGGATGTATCCATAATGGCCTAATCACCTACAGTGTTAACATACCAAGCTGTGAACCCAGCAACTCCGTAATTCTAGGTTTGAAACCCACAACCACCACTTGCATACAGTGTGGCCCTGAGCAAATCACTTAACCTCCCTGAGCTTCTGTGATGCACCTGGAAATGCACTATAGCTCAGCGTGCTTTTCCAGCCTAAAATTCTGAAATAAAATGAATGAAACAATAAACTTGATGGACCCAAACATCTTCTTCTGCCCTTACTTTCTATGTTTCTCTGTTTCCTCTTTAGAAGATTAAAGAAATCTTTCAACTGGGGACTGGCCCGTCAGTGCAGCGGTAGCTCTACCATTTGCGGGGCCAGTGACTGGAGGTCAGCAGTGACCTCGGGAGCCGGAAGGCAGGACGGAGGGGGGATGAGGACTGTCCATCCCATGGACTGCTCTCCTCCTCTGGGGAGGTTTGGAAGAGCTCGGTGCATGACTGACCCCCTGTTGGAAGCCAGGGGAGAGGCAGCCTGAGCTTTAAGAGGTGCGGGGAGATGTGGCAGATGTCGGCGCATGCGCACATTGATGTCAGTGCACACCACGTCTCCCAAGGGGAGAAAAAGGAAAAAGTGTCCTGGTCGCACTGGATGACTGCCAGCTTCCACAGGCTCTGCACCCGACAGCCAGGCACCTCCCAGAATCTGGATCTGGTTCCTGTAGGTCAAGGGGACTCCCCACCACCCTGCCACAGAGTGCAAGCTATGGGAGAATACGAGAGAGGTGAGCTCTGGGGGAGTCGGGGTGACAGGGTTGGGACGACCTGCAAGAATGAGGGCTGACTGGGACAGGGAAGCACAAATAGATTTAAAATAAAAAAAAAAAAAGAGAGTCATGTGATGGCTGTCTGAGACAGAACTGCTTGCCTTCGTCGCTCCTCGCTTCCCCCGCAAAGAAAACCCAACTTTTTCAACCCTCACGTCTGGATTGTAGCTGAACCTTACACTCTTACCTGAAGGAGTCCTGCTGCACACGATATTGCACCCGGAGCATGGAAATTGAAATGAAAAAGACACCACCGCGCCACTCACCCCCTCAGATGCCGGAAAAAGACAAGGCTATGAAGAAGCCTACACAACAAGCTTCTGGCTTGCATAAGCCCCAAGCCAGCAATATGGCATTGTTAGAGAAGCGCCTTCTCATGATAATGCAGCCCATGCAGGAGACCATCTCTGCAATTTTGGCAGATCTCCAACAGATCTGCTCCTCGGTTGACTCTCTCTCTCCATCAGGGTCGGTGATTCTGAAGCTAGACTTACCTCCCTAGAAAAAATGGACAGGGAGAACAGACGGTTAGGTGTGTTTGCAGGACTCTACAAATATGAGGCAAAGGCTCAAGAAGCTAGAAAAGAAATTAGAGGACTTGGAGGGATGCAGTCGGCACAATAATTTGCTTATCATTGGACTACCAGAGAGAGAAGGCAATAATCCAATACAATTTATTCAAAAATGTTGCGAAAAAATCATTGGGCCCCTCGCCTAACAGCACTACGTATGTCATCGAGCGGGCCCATCGCTCGCTGTGCCGCCGCCCCCTTCCCCCCACCTCCTGGATCTCCCCCTCGGCCCAAGATTTTTAAACTCTTAAACTTTCAAGATAAGAAGCACATTTTGGCAAAAATTAAAGAAATTCAGGAGCTACAATGGGAGGGATATAAGCTGCGGATCTCCCAAGATCTCCCACAGTCAGTACAAACCAAGAGACAGGAACTTCACCCAACTGTCTCCAAGTTGACTGCAGCTGGGAAGCCGTTTAGAGTCAGATACCCCCGCAGTGCTGCAAGTCAAACATGCTGATCAATGGCTCTCATGTGACACTCCGGAGCAAGCTGCAATGGAACTCAAGATTCTTCTACCAGACCTGTTTAAGTGAAGGTTCCCTTCTGACCTAATGTGGCATTCACCTTATTGATGGTGCAGTGAGTAAGCAGTGAAGTTTAATTGTCGCCTTTGATTTCTGTGACTTTAATATCCCTCTTTTTGGACTTGATCTGATAACTGGGGTACAGATCACTTACCCCTCCTCATCACAAATCTGGCTGGGTAGGACTAACACTTCATTACAGATCCAGTTGTCCTGGCTTAGTAACCCCCTGAAACATCGAGTGATGGGCCTACCTAATTGCTATCGTGGACCAGGCCTACATGCTAGCTCTCGCCCTCAATCAGCTGGACAAGTCTAATCCGACCTTTCTGGGACAACTGCGGGCTCACACCCCAGCCGGGCCAAGATATGGATTTTCTTTTTTGCTGAGGGGCATCCAAGGATCGGCATTAACGCACTTTTCTTTTGGGAACTCCCAACTCCCGTTTGTGAGACCAGGCAATAATAGCCATGAGGACATCTACCACTTTGACTCTGATCTGGCCAATATACCCAGAGTGTTATTAGTTGAAAGTTCCTGGACTGGAACAGTAATGTTTTATTTTTTAGATGAATTTCAGTTTAGAGGGACTCTCACTCAAGAGTATATACTGACTAACTGCCCTAACTAAAGGGCTCCTGTTTTAATTTTCTTAGGTAGGCGTACCAACTGCATCAGGAGGTTCCCTGATTCTGAACAATCATTTTAATTGAGGTTTATTTTAGTATTTACCTAATTGTTGCATTACTTTGCACACTAACTTATTTGTGAGAGTGGGGGAGGGAGACAGGGGGTCAAGATTGTGGGGTCTCTTAGAAAAGCCTTTAAAAATCACTTGTCGAAGTGTTGTAGGTAGTGCAGTTTGTTAGAACCGGGGTAAGATAGTTTAAATCTGTGTTTTAATGTTATTGGCTTTGTTGGGGTTATTGTTGGGGGGGGGAGGGAGTATGGCAGGTATTGGGTCTCTATGGGGTACTGTCAACTGCTTTGTATACAACTGGAACTTCGTTGCTGGAGTTGGGGTGGGGGCAAGTGCCACAGTTCCATGGTTCCCCAGTCCCTTTTTCCTGTAACATGGGAAAGCATGTGGTTACTACTAACATGGTCTTTCAGCCATCATTTTTCTTTCTAGATGGGAGGTCCTTATACATTTGTTAGTTGGAATATTATGGGGGCCCAAGACGGGCATAAGAGGCTGGTAATGCTACACCATTTCCAGCACCTTACAGTAGGGATAGCCTATCTACAACAGACACACTTTCGTAGGGAAGATGTCTCTCTCTTCAGCAGAAGTTGGGTAGGGCAGGTTTTTGGCTCTGGTACCTCCCAGAGGCGAGGAGGAACTGCAATATTAATTGCTAAAACGGTCCCTTTTAAAATGACACATGAATGGTGGGACCCAAGTGGGTGCTATACTCTTCTCCAAAGCACCTTAGAATCCTACCCAATCATTTTAGATTCCATATATATGGCCCAAATACGGATTCCCCTCAATTTGTTACCCACTTATCAATGCTACTTGCCTCGGATCCCCCACATGAACTGTTCTGGGAGGAGACTGGAACTTAGTTAACCAGACTGACCTAGATCAATCAGATCATAGGAGAGTGGGGTTAACTCCAGCTCAACGGGCTCTGAAAGATCTCATGAAGGGCACTGTGACTATAGATGTTAGGCATACTTTAAATATTACAGAACGTCAATATAGTTATCCCCCCCCCACAAAGTATGTTATCCCGGATAGATTATTTTCTCTTCAGTTATTTTTGTCTCCCGAGTATTCTGGATGCAACCATACACACTAGAGTATTGTCTGATCACTCCCCAATCAGTATTTCCTATCTGTTGGGCCCTGGTGTCCGATGAGACTGTATATGGCGCCTTAATACCCAACTCTTACAAACTCCCTCTTCCCTGACCCATATTCAGGACTTTATCGTCTTTTTCCTAGAGGCCAAAAAGGGTTCTGTGAATAGAGTAGACATCATCTGGGTGACCCTTAAGTGTGCCCTTTGCAGGGAGTTCATACACCTCGCAGCGACCCGGACCCATAAAACTCGGGAACAATTAGATACACTGCTAAGTGAAATCAGTCAATTGAAACACTCTCTTAACCGCTCTTTCCACGATTCAGAATGGGCCAAACTACACCACTTGCAATCACAATTTGCGGATCTTATGGCACAAATAGCAGAACTTGCCTTACACCGTACTAAACTAAAATACCTAGAGTCCGGGGAACGAGCCAGCAAGCTTTTAGCTCTTAGGTTAAGGCAAGCAGAGGCCACAGGGTTCATACCAGGTTTGCAACCATCCGTGGAAGAAACGGTGGTCACAGACCCCAAGGAATTAGCCTCTATTTTAGGGAGATACTTCCAAGGGCTCTACTCGGTGGACAAAGAATCCAGTTTCTCTGACCACGCTATGGCAGCTTATTTAAACTTCATCACTCTTCCCATTTTATCCCCCTCCTCTACCGAACACCAATCGTGTTATGTAAAGTGCAACAAGCCATCAAACAACTCTCTTTAGATAAGGCCCCTGGACCAGATGGCCTCTCCAATAACCTATATAAATCCTGTCTTTCCCACCTAGCCCCTCTGTTAGTTGAGGTTTTCAACTCCTGGTTTGAAGACAGCATGGAAGATCCCACCTTCCTGGAAACCCTGATCATGCTCATCCCTAAACCAGGCAAGGATCCCCTATACCCCCAGAATTACCACCCTATTTCACTGCTGAATTCAGATGTGAAAATCTTAGCTAAAACTTTGGCCAATCGCCTTGCTCCAGTCATGGGGGAGGCTACTGGCCATGAGCAAGTGGGCTTTATGTCAGAGAATCATATGAGAAAACTGATTCACCATATTTCGGCATCCAGGGGGTCTAGGGTACCTGCGGCCCTGGTCTCCCTCGATACCAAAAAGGTGTTTGACCGGGTATCTTGGGATTTCCTCTTCACCTCTCTCCGCCGTTTTGGCATTTCCATCAATTTCATTAAATCGGTCCAAATTTTGAATTCTTCCCCTACAGCTCGGGTTTGGTGCAATAGCTCTTTCTAAACCCTTCCCTCTCTAACATGGCACCCGACAAGGTTGTCCACTTCCCTCCTATTATTTAACTATTATATGGAACCATTGATACGTAAATTAATCAATTCCCCTGCTCTGACAGGTATTCAAATAGAAGAAAAAAAAAATACACTCTTTCAGCTTATGCTCATGATCTACTACTACATTTAGAAGATCCACAAGTTACTATCCCCATCCTTTTGGTGGAATTAGGTGATTTCTCCAAAGTGTCCTTTTATAAACTAAACCTCTCCAAGACAAAGATTTTCCCCCTGAACAGTCGGATTGTTAGGGCTGACCTTAGTGATCTGGGTCTCTCCTGGAGCCCAAATTATTAGCTGGGTATCTCCACTATGGTCAAAGAAAACTTTACCAAACTGTTACAAACTTTAAAGTTGGATCTGGACAGATGGGATAGGATTCTTGTCTCCCTTTGGGGGCAGATCAGTATTATCAAAATGAACGTCCTACCCCGTTTACTATACTCGATGAGCATGCTGGGTTTCTTTTTCCCCAAAACATGGTTTTCTCGACTTCAGAGCATGCTCAACACATTCTTGTGGAAGAACAAAGTGGTCCAAAGGGCTTATGGTAAGCTTGCTGCTCCCTACGAGTTGGCCTAGCTCTTTCTTCCTTCTTCACTTATTATGGAGCCCAGCATATCAGCAAGTTAGCACTCTGGGTGAACAGGGCGGTTCCACAGGGTTCCAATTCTTACACCCCCATTTGGCTAGAAATTGAAAGATCTCTGGCGAACAAATCTCGCTGCTCTTTAACCTCCCTTGTATACCTGCTCCCCTCTCAACTTACCCGGCCTTTGAGGAATTCGCCAATGGGATGGTCACTCAAGGCTTTGCATCAAGTTCAAGCCCATCTATCGCAGAATTGGCACAGGTTGTTTGAGCAACCTATCATAGGTAACCCCCATTTTCAGACACGTCATCACCCTGTCCCACCATCCTTCTGGCCTTCCCTGAGGACATGTACACTGTCCACCTTTCTTCATGAAGAAGAAATGATTCCCTTTCCCACTCTCTAATTCCAACTACAGCTCCCCAATAAAGATTCATTTAAATCCCTACAAGTTAGGAATGCAATTCTCTCCTTTTTAGGACACAAGCCTTGGCCCCCCTCACCCAGGGAAGATCTAGCCTCTGTTTTTTGAACTGTGGACCAGTCACATGCAGTCTCTAAAGTTTATAAGCACTTGCAATCTCCAGATCCACATCTCTCTTCTGGCATCTGTTACTACTGGGTTCAGGAAGTGTCCATCCCTGCAGAAGTAGCTTTCTGGAAGAAAGCCTGGCATTCTGTCTATAAATTTGTTAAACAAGACAGTCTCCAGCTGATCCAGTTCAATATTATGCAGCACAATCTATACTATACCCCGATAAAACTACATAGAGTAGGTAAGCTCCCCTCCCCTTTGTGTTCCCACTGTGGAGACACCCCTGGGTCCCTGTACACCCGTTATGGAGCTGTCCCAAGTCCCAAGTTTTTTGGAATTCCATCAAGCGGGGTACTTGATCTGCTTTTGGGTCTGGAACCCCTCTTCACCCCAGAGAGCTGCCTCCTAACCTTATTTCCCCCGGGACGCACAGAATAAGGAAAGCCCATCTTACCTTGGTCGCTTCCACAGCAAAGTTAATTATGCTGAGGCATCAGATAGAGGATTCTCTCCCCTCAGTGTTGGAATGGTACCGTGAAGCACTGCTTGCAATTCAATTGGAGAAGCATATAGCTCGCATGCAACATAGGCCTCAGGCTTTCCAGACCACTTGGGAGCCCCTTTTTACTTTGCTTTTCCTATGGAAACCATAAACTGATTACCTCTCTTACTGAAATCTCAATACCCTTCCTTCTTGTTGATTTCTGGTGCAGGCACTAAGATGGGAAGGAGAGAGGATGGTGATTTGAGGAGGGTGGGGGGTTGTTCGTGCAATTGTTTGTTTATGTTATGTATGTATATGCAGCCTACTGTCGTCTTCTAATCATGTCTTGTACTATGTGCTGCTTAAAAACGAATAAACAGAATTCTTGCAACTCTAAATCAGTGGCTGAATACGAGGACCACTATTGCAGATCTTCAAATGAATGGTGGAACATAACATACAGTCACTATTCAACAATCAGTAATTAGTTTTTAATTAAGCAATAAACCACGACAGTGTGTTGGTGATGCTGGTTTTACCCATGCCTGGCATGGTTCAGTCACAAGGCCGCAGGCCGAGTGACTAAAACTCATCAGTCGTAGGTAAAACCAGCATCACCAACACCCTGGAGTGGTTTATTGCAATTATACAATGTTCCCCTTGATTTTTTTGTAACAAAAATTAAAAGAAAAATAGATTTTTTTCCACTTGTAATCATTTTTATTACATTTGTCATTCCATACAAAAATAGTTCCTGTTGATAGGTAGAATAATGTTACCCCCATTACTCATCCCTCTCGTTTGAGAGGAGAGACAGCCAGAAAAGGGTTTTACTGTAAAAAATGTAAATGCAACACTTTTCACTACCTTAACAGTTAGCAAATAATTATGACGGGGAGAAAGTGTATGTTAATAAGAAATGAGGGCTAAAAGTTGTGTAAATCAGCACAGAAAAGCGGAGACGTGAAACCGGACATGCATGCGCTTATGCATATTCATAAGCACATGCACGACTGTACGGCTCTGCTTTTCAGGAGTGATTTATACAACTTCTAGTCCTCGTTTCTTATTGTGATATATTGTCTTCAATTCAGGATTGCTAGTAATGTTAAAATATATGTTTAGGTGACCAGTGATGTTGGGTGGCATGGACTAGCTCATGCTGTGCTTTCAGTTGAGGGAAAAAAATGCTGAAGACAAGTAGCGCTGAGCGTGTAGGAGTGAGGTACAGAGACAGCAGAGACGAAGCCAACACGCACAGTAAATTAAAGGTAGTGATTTTACTGCCTAACTCTGGGGTACGACCATTTATTTTTTTTTTTTTTTTGTACTCAAACTGCAGTTGCCGGTAATGTGGTGGGACAAGATGGCGGCATTTGAAAGTTAGAACGGGGATCGGATTTTGAGGGAAAAAGATGCTGAAGACAAGTAGCGGTGAGTGTGTAGGAGCGAGGTACAGAGACAGCAGAGATGAAGCCAACACGCACAGTAAATTAAAAGTAGTGATTTTACTGCCTAACTCTGGGGTACTACCATTTATTTTATTTTTTTTTTGTACTCAAACTGCGGTTGCTGGTAATGTGGTGGGACAAGATGGCAGCATTTGAAAGTTAAAACGGGGATCGGATTGTTTTCTTTTTAGGGGGCTCGAGCCTTAGCACAGCTGGCACTTCTTCCTGTTGGTAATGTTAAAATTTACAACAGGCTCAGGGTGCCAACTGACCAATGAAACTAAAGGATTTTTACTACCCATTGTATAATCTTCTTTACCAGCACCTAACAAAAAAATACACACACACACAAATCCACTAAACCCCAAACAATATTCAGTACAGCTGTTTGTTTCCTTGTCTTACCCAAGGGGCACTTATTCACCTGAGTACTGAGTTTGGCGGGGGGGTGCTAGCCCCAGCACTCAGTCCATAACAAAAAAACAGTCTCCCCACTCCTAGATCCAATAGCATGCCTGAAGAAGGGCCTGCTATTCGGCTCAGAAGCAGTTTTTTCTGTCTCAGTAAAACAAGGCAAAAAATGCCATTTGTATGTTTCTTGCATGCATGTGCAAGAAACATAGTGCCATCACCCGAGTTTTCGGAGGTGTGGCAGCCCTCTTCCAATTCAGTCAATGTGTTTGTAGGTGCGGCCACAGTTCTTCAATCAACACTGCAGCTGTCTATGACAGCAGTTGAAAATGCAGTGCCGTACAGCTGAAAGGGGGAGCTACGCTTCAGTGAGCAGCGATAAGATATCGCCTGCTCATGCGCGCCCCCCACACACACGCACGCATACTGCGCGCCTGCGCCCCCACACACTACACTGAATGCCTAAATAAGAACAGACGCGTTTAAACAGACAGCAGCCTACAGTAAATCAAGTACTCCAGATAGGAATGCTTACTGTTCAGCAACAGACATATGGTTTAGTACAGATACTTTAAAAACCTGCAGATGTGTAAAGTGAGTATGCCTGCCGTGACTACATCCCTGCCAATGAAAAACAATTTCAACATGTTTCTACTACTGTTGAAACCTACGGGCTGGGGAGATCAGACGTCAGTGGGCGGGTGACACAGTGCCCTGTTGCTTGCAAAGCCCCGCCTACAACTCCAACCAGCGAGGTTGACAGCCGTTCGGCCAGGAGCTCCTCCTCCTGCTAGGGATACCTAGAATTCCAGCCCAGTGTGCTGGGGCAACCGGAAGCATGTGGGTGGTCTAAGGTCTAAACTTTTAAAAACAAAGAAAATTCACAGTTCATTAACAGGCGTAACTTTCCTTTTTTTAATGCTGTGTACTCGCTTTCATACACTGTATAACTTGTCTCACAGAACCCATGTCACTGTGACTCTGCACAAGACAGGAAAAAAATCTCGCCCTCTGTAGCGAGCTACAAAGTCCATACTTCACTGTTTGTAATAGTTTGCAGAGATCACAAGAATGAGCTCACTCAGCAGATCCGAGCTGCAGAAATGGAAAGCGGAGCCCATGAGTTCCTTTCATTAGACTACTTTAAAAATCTGTATAAAGATTACGGATATGGTGGGGGGAGTAGAAGGCATCAGAGAATAGGAATTCAGGAGAATTAAAGGTATGACAGCATGTTCATTTGTATCAAAACAGAAAGCAATGTGCTAGTGCTCTAGTACTAGTACTTGCTGCCAATTCCAAATCTTTCTCTGGTTCTTGGTAATACAGCCCAGGCGTCTTGTCAAATGTCTGATTTAAGGTGCCGTCAACTGCAAATAATGCGGTGTGTTTGCTGTTTTATGACAAATGGTTTCTGTAGAAATGTCAGCTAAATTGGTAGCAGGTACTACACAGAGCATATAGCAAAGGGCACGTATTTTGTACTGTGTTGCTCTGGCATGTCCAAGAAGTCGGAAACTGAAATAAGTTTGAGAGAGACTTCAGAACAAGGATAAATGACTAAAACATGTAATGGACAGTTTTGTTACTACAGTGTGTGGTGTGTGGCTGGTAGCAAGGGACATGCTAACGTACACTTACCTGTCAGCCATCTCACGATATGAGGGCCAGTCTCATAATGTATACCCCCACCCACCCCATCTCACATTCTACACTGACATTTTTCGGCTCCAGTGCGCCCCAAAAGAGAGTACAGGGTGCCACGCTGGGAGCCCATCCCAGCATGGCAACAGATAGAATGCTGACGGGGTGCCTAATCCCCATCGGCCCACGCCCCCAAACAGTTATCCTTGTGCCACGCTAGAGCCCACCCCAGCGTGGTAAACGCCCCGTGTTGTCCAACTTTAAAAAAAAAAAAAACTGAAAGAAAAAACCTTCCCTCTCTGAGTGTCTGACCCCCTCCCCACCCATGCCCACCCTCTGCACACCCTGCCTCCCCACCCCACCTCACTCCCATACTTGCCTCCGGAGTCCGGCGCAATGATCATCGGTGGATCGGGAACATGTCTGCACTCTTCAAAGCCAACTGCGAATTGAGGAAATGTCGGTAAGCTGTATAATGGCATAAATAGTTTTTTTTCAACTTTAATGCATATCTCAGGCATTTTTTGGAATTTTAGCATCAACTTTTCAACATGGGGTTTTTGGGACCCTTTCTCATGAATTCTCTCACTGTCATGGCGTTAATCAGGCCTGAAGGGTGATTTCGCAGTCACTGGGCGAAATCACCTTTCGGGACTGATTAACAAAGTGACAGTGTCAGAGTTCATGAGGTAGGCCCCCAAAAACCCTATGCTGAAAATTTGGTGAAAAAATTCCCCAAAATGACTGTTTTACGAGCATGCATTGCGCTGTTCCTAAGCATGCTCATAAGTTTGTGAATTTTCAATATGTTCACTCAATCAATCAATCAAATCAGTCAAAATCTTTATCCAGGTGGGCACCATTGAGCAGGGCTCATTTGCAAGATGGACCTGGTCATACAAAAATCATAGTACAGTAACATGGTAAAACATAATGTAATAATATACAAAGAAGAAAAATATACATATGTACATCAACATTTGAGTGAGAGGGCCTTTACAACAGATAGGCTCGTAACTGGGTACAGCCGGAATGTTCACTTAAAAGGAGAGAGAAAGGCAAGAAGAGGGATACCAGCTTAGGAAGAAATGACGGGGTTGGAAGAAGTTAACTGGTATACTTCAGGGAAGGGGGTGGAACTTGGCCATGGCTAAAGAAAGGCAGAGAAGCCGGTATTCTGGTAGGGAGAGAGAGGCAGGGGCAGAGGCAGGGCAGGAGGCAGGATGGGCAGGAGGGAAACTGGGAAAATAGGTGAGCTAGCGATGTGGGAAACATTTGCAGGATTCCTTCATGGAGCGGTCATAGAGCGACTTGAAAATATTCAGGCTAACAGGACAGCTCAGCTTCAAGTTTTTTTGCATATTGTTCCACAAAGAAGGCAACGAGAAACTTATGGCAGCTCTGCGGAAACGAGATTTGGCCTTAGGCAATTGCAAGGCAATTAGGGAATAGCTCCTTAGAGCACAGGTACCTATCACACTCAGGGGAATACAATCAGAGAAGTATAGGGGGAGCTTGTTGGTAACTGCTCTGAAAGCCCATAGAGCGGCATTTCTATTTCTCCTATAATGAAGGGAAGTCCAGCCCACCGCAGTGTACAAGGAGCAATGGTGTGTGGAAAGTGGAAGGCCCTTTATGAACCGGATTGCTCTGTGGTATAGGGTGTCGAACTTAGCCAGGGCAGAGGCAGTACAATGGCTATAGAGAAGGTCCACGTAATCTTTTAATGAAAGGAACGTGGCTTGAACCAACCGCTGCTTGGCATCCCTAGTAAGGAAGTGGTTAATTCTGTTGAATAGTACTAGTCTTTGTCGTAGTTTCTTCTGTAGTTCTTCGAGATGTTCAGAGAAGGAGAGTTTGTGATCGAGCCATACACCCAGATATTCAGCACTGACAAATGCTTGTCATTTCCAGAAATGCATAAAGCTTTAAAGCATGGGCAATTATTTCCATCTTGTACTCTGCACGTTTTACTAAGCAGTGTACATTGATAAATTGCGTACTATTAGCAGTTTTAGCAAAGCTTCTGGAATTCAAAATAAATTCTGAGCAAAACATTTATGTTCCTTACTTAGTAACATAGGACAGAAAAAAGCCTACTGGCCCATTCAATCTGTCCAGTCCTACCCATAGCATGATGTGACTGCTCAAGTAGTCATTCACTCCCCCTCCCCCAAGGTTTTGAGTCTATTGATATTCTTGCAATACTGAGAACAGGTACAGACTAACAGGCACACTAGCTGTCTGTACCTGGTCTCTGTATGTCACAGAGGTACACGGGCTCCAAACCAGAGCTGTTCAGCAATCTTAGGCTAGGACAAGCCTATGGAGACACCCTGGCTGCTCCCCGCCTGGCATGTCATTACGGGGACAGCCGCGGGTGCTTGTGGGCTCGATGGGGAGGGTTTTCAGACCTAAAATGCAGGCAGGAGGGTGCAGGATCAACCAGATATGAATTAAAATAAAATAATAACCTGTAAGTGCAACATTTACTTCTATTTTTGCATTTGCTAATTGGGCCCCGCTTCACACGCAGGTGGGGCCCGCTGGCACACAGACGTTTCCCTTTAATGTACAGACTGTTTAGTTTAATGCTTAGTGCTAGCTTGTAATTAAATGACTCCTTAGAGCACAGCTAAACATATTAAGAGGTTTGCTGCTGATCCCTTTCTTGCATCAACTTACATCTAGACTGGGTATTAGATAAGTGAGGGGTGGGGGGTGAGGTGAACCTAATCTAGGATCAACTTATTTTGTCAGGTTAATTATTAATAGAAAGTAGCTGGTGGGTAGTGACAACTGTCACTTCTCTCACAACTGTGGTAAATGTATTGTTAAACTAATGTTGGAGCTCACATTGCATGTGAGTGGGGAGAATTAGAGGCACACAAAAATTAGGGAATAGGTGAAACATTCTACTGTATCTAGGGTAGGAGTATAAAAGGGTTTGAAGTAAGTAAGGGTCACACATAATTTGGGAATAGGTGTAATACCCTATCTTGGATAGGGGCAAAAAATGGTTTGGAGCAAGCAAGTAAGCAAAAACAGGCAGGGTATTAAATACATTTGCTGGGAGTGGTGCAATGCAGTGGCAGTGGGGGCAGCAGTTTTCAGGGAAACTTTCTGGAGACTGCGGCGTTGCCCCATCTGTGTGCACCTCTCTGAGCTGAGGAAGGAGACTGCTAGACTCCATGCTGAGCCGGCCAGGATTTGGGGGATCACTTCCTCCACCCAGGACCCACCAAGTCCGCCATGCTGCATCAAAGGGTGCCAAGGAGGAGGAGTGGCTAGACTATGGTGGGCTCAGGAAGGGTGTGGGTGGTGGGGCACAGGCACATCCCCCCTATAGTACCACTACACAGTTCCTACACTGGACTGGCAGAGCAGGAACGTCACAGGGAGGCACCCATAGTAATGACAAGGGAGGATGTGGGGGGACCTCCATAATGGAGTCCCCAGGGAGGGTGGCAGAGGACCCCAGAGGAGGAGGAGGAAGCAACTCCTGATGGGGGACTCCATTGTGAGGGGGATAGATCTGGGGGCAGAAAGGGAGAGGGAGGTTAGGTGCCTGCCCGGTGCCACAGCTCAGAGGGATGGAAAGTAGATCCTGAGGATCGCTGGGGCAGCAGGATGGGAGGGAGGGAGAGAGAGATGGATGTCACTGTCCACCTAGGGACTAATGACCTGGCTAGGGATGAGGTTAGGATAGTGTAGGAAGAGTTCAGGGAGTTGGGGATGAGTCTTAGGCAGGTAGCACTCAGTGACCTTTACTGAGGTACTGCCTGTCTACGACAGGGGTGTGGATAGGATAATCCATACCAGGAGCTTCAATTAATGGTTGAAGGAGTGGTGCAGTGGGGAGGGATTTGACTACACTGGGGACTGGGGTCCCACCTAGAGAGATAAGGCCAATACAAGGGAGATGGCCTGCATCCATTCAGGAGGGGAACACAAGTCCTCAGTGAGTGGTTTAAATGTTACATAGGCGAGCATTTAAACTAGCCAAAGGGGGTGGTGGAAGGAAGCATGGAGACATAAACTGCCCCCCCCAGCAAGCTGAAGTAGTCAGTAGGGAGAACCATACAGGAAGCAAATCCCCAAGGGCTCCTGATAACAAGAAAAACAAAATGGTAGGAATGAATAGGTATGGAAATTAGGGAAGAGAGGGTAAGGAAAGAGGGAAAGGGGGGTTGACAAGCAGTATGGTAGCAGAATTTGGAAGATCAGGTGTGCTAACACTCGAAGTCTGGGAAATAAGATCCTGAACCCAGTGGCCATTATGACCGAGGCTGACTTGGACATTGCAGCCATTACAGAGTCACAATGCAATGAGAAACATGACTGAGACATAGCCATACCAGGCTACACTTTATTCAGGAAGGACAGGGTGGTAAAAAGGGGGAGGAGTGGCTTTTTATGTGAGGGATAGTATAAAAGCAACAGAGATACAGGGAGGGAAGGAGGAACTGTGGGTCACCCTAGAGATAGGGAATGGAGCTGCTATTCACACTGGCAAGATGGCAAATAAGGGGGAGGTGCTGCTGGTGGGGGACTTCAGTCTGCTGGATGTGGAGTGGAGTATCCAGGCTGCAGCTTCAGCTAGGAGCAGGGACTTACTGGACTCACTGCAGGGGACTTTCCTCAGGCAACTAGTAAGTGAGCCCACTTGTGAGGGAGCAATATTGGACCTTGCAGTCACCAATGGACACAGTGTTGAAGACATCACAGTGTGTGGCCACCTGGGGACCAGTGATCACCGTACGGTGTTGTTCAATATTTGGGGGGGATAAGAGAGACAGAGGTAGTGGTAAATGGAGTTGACTCTGAGGAAGGGAGGGTGACGAGCAGGGTGCCACAAGGATCAGTACTGGGACCAGTCATCTTTAATGTCTTTATTAGCGACATTGCAGAGGAATTAGAAGAGAAGGTATGCCTTTTTGCGGAAGACACTAAGATCTGTAATAAGGCAGATACTCGGCGGGGGGGGGGTCCAGGAAAACTTGAGGAGTGGTCAAGAGTGTGGCAACTGAATTTCAACGTGGAAAACTGCAAAATCATGTACTGGGGGTGCAGAAACAAAGGGGCAAGGTATAAAATGGGGGAGTGGTACTGACGACCACCAAACAGGAAAGAGACCTAGGGGGTAATAATATCTGATGATCTGAGACCTCACCTAGAGTGCTGTGTCCGGTTCTGAAGACCACATATCAGGAAGGACATAGAGTAGAGGCGATCCAGAGGACAGCAACTAAAATGGTGAAGAGTCTGCATCAAAAGCCCTATGAGGAGAGACTGAAGGACCGCAATATGTAACATAGAAACATAGAAACTGTCAGCAAATAAGGACCGCTAGGCCCATCCAGTCTGCCCGTACACCCTGTCTGTACACCCTGGAGAAAAGGGGGGGGAGAGAGAGAGAGAGAGAGAGAGGGGATATGATAGAGGCTTTCAAATACCTCATGGGTATAAATGAGGTTCAAGAAGAAAGCATTTTTCAGAGCAAAAGATGATCAAGAACTAGGGGCCATGCTAGGAAGCTAAAAGAGGGCAGACTCGAGGGAGATGTAAGAAAGTACTTCTTCACAGAAAGAGTGGTGGATTCTGGAACAGCCTCCCAGAGGAGGTGGTAGGGTCAAAAACTGTAATGGGATTCAAGAAGGCATGGCATATGCACAAGAGAACCTTGTGGTGGTGGTGGTAAAGCTGGAGATCAAGTAAGGTCTGTGGTATTATAGTAGGTAGGAAAAATGGGCAGACTGGGTGGGCCAAGCAGTCCCTATCTACCGTCAAATTCTACATTTCTATAAGAACGGAGACAGAAACGAACCACACAAAGGCAAAGGTCCAGGACTTCAAGAGGGCCAATTTTACAAAGCTGGGGAAATGCCTTAGGGATGTCCTGGCAGGGGGAGAGGACTTTGGTGAAGTGGTGGAACAATGGGTGAAACTAAAAGCAGAGATAGTGGAAGCAACACAACTCTGCATCAGGCAAGTAAGCAAAAGCAAGAGGAAAAGCGGACCATTATGGTTCTCAAAAGAGGTGGCCAGGAAGAAAAGGACAAAAAAGTTAGCATTCAGGAGGTATAAGGAGACACAGAGAAAGGAGGATAGGGAGGTGTATCAGGAGAAGCAGAGGGAGGCAGGGAAAGCAGTCAGGAGCACAAAGGTGCAAACAGAGGTAAAAACAGTACAGGCAGTAAAGAAAGGGGACAAGACATTTTTCAGGTATGTAAGCGAAAGGAGAAAGAACAGAGGAGGGACTGTAAGGCTAAGGAGGGAAGGGGACAAGGAAAAAGCAGACATCCTGAACAAATACTTTTGTTCAGTGTTCATGGAAGAAAGGGAAAGAGAGGGACCACAGATAAATGTCGGAGGCATTGAAGGGAGGGAGGTGGATACTAGTCCATTTACAGAGGAAAGAGCACTAAAGGCACTTGCAAATCTGAAAGTGACAAGGCAATGGGGCCAGATAGGGTACATCCAAGGAATATTGAGGGAGCTCAGAGTGGTGCTGGCTGCACCTGTGACAGTCCTGTTCAACCACTCATTGGAGATGGAAGTGGTCCTGGTGGACTGAAGGAGGGCAGATGTAGTCCCACTTCACAAAAGTGATAACAGGGCCGGCCTGGTGGCACTGAAGGTTGAGGCGCTGGACGCCACACCTCACACCACGCCGGTGGCCCAGGTTCGGGAAGAAGCCCAGGTTGCTGGGGGTCAGCAGGGGAGGGAGAGGATCGAGCGTCCGGAGGACAGCTCTCCTCTGCCGGGAGGGACAGGGGTCTCTATTCTGCGCTCGGCTGATCTCTGGCAGAAGCCGGAGATACAGCAAGTGCCAGAGAAGCATAGCGAAGGGGTGGGGAGTGGCAGACGTCGGTGAGGCCTTGACGTCAGGGCACAGGCCACTCCCAGAGAAAAAGGGAAATAACCCCTTCATCTCCGGCGGAGATGGAGAACTGGAGCTAGCCCACAATTTCGGGCCGCCCTCCTGGCATCCTCCCGACTGTCGCCGCCAGAGAATTCCGGGATGTTGCAGCCCACCCCGTCCCCACCCAGGGGGCAAGCTGAGGCTACATGGGCGATGGAGGATTGACCAGATAGGAGCAAACCATAGTGGGATGACTCCTAGGTACTCCCGAGGAGACTGGAGTTGAGGCGAGAGAGGAGGGAAAAAGAGAAAGTACAAAAAAAAAGTGATAGCAGGGAAGAGGCTGGCAATTACAGGCCTGACTTCAGTGGTGGGGATTGGGGAAATTAATGAACTCACTACTGAAGGAAAGGATTGTGGAATATCTTGAATCCAACGGCTTACAAGATCCGAGGCAGCACAGATTCACTGGGGGTAGGGCACGTCAAACAAATCTGATAGATTTCTTTGACTGGATGACAAGGGGAATTAGATCTGGGTGGAGTGGTGGATGTGACCTACCTAGATTTCAGCAAGGCCTTCGACACCGTTCCACATAGGAAACTAGTACACAAGCTGGGCAGCCTAGGAATGGGTCCAAAGGTGGTAAACCGGGTAAGAAATTGGTTGGGGGATAGGCAACAGAGGATGGTGGTAAATGGAGTTCACTCTGAGGAAGGAAAGGTGACCAGTGGGATGCCACAAGGATTCAGTACTAGGACCGGTCTTCTTTAATGTCTTTATTAGTGACATTGCAGAGAGGCTAGTGGGGAAGGTATGACTTTTTTCGGATGACACTAAGATCTGCAATAGGGTGGGCACTCCAGAGGGGGTGGAAAAAATTAACAGAGATCTAGGAAAGCTTGAGGAGTGGTCAAAGGTGTGGCAACTAAGTTCCAATGCAAAGAAGTGCAAAATCATGTACTTTGGGTGCAGAAATCCAGGGGCAGAGTACAAAATGAGGGGAGTGGTAATAGCAACCACCAAATAGGAAAGAGACCTGGGGGTAATCATATCTGATGACCTAAAGGTTGCCAAACAGTGTGACAAGGCAGTGGGAGAGCCAGTGGGATGCTAGGGTGCACAGGGAGGGGTATCACCAGCAGAAAGAGGGAGGTGGTGATACCGCTGTATAAATCAGCGGTGAGCCCTCACCTAGAGTACTATATCCAGTTCTGGAGACCACATCTACAGAAGAACATACAGTGTAGAGGTGGTCCAGAGGAGGGCAACTAAAATGGTGCAGAATCTGCATCAAAAGCCCTTTGAGGACAGACTGAATAACCTCAACATTTACACCCAGGAGGAAAGTAGGAGGGGGGGTTATGATAGAGACTCAAATACCTCACAGGTATAAAGAAGGTTCAATAGGGAAGCCATTTTCAGAAAAAAAAGATGCTCAAGATCGAGGGGTCATCCTATGAATCTGGAGGGTGGTAGGCTCAGAGGAGATGTAAGGAAGTACTTCTTCACAGAAAGTGTGGTGGATGCCTGGAACATGATCCCAGCAAAGGTGGTGGGAGCAAAAACTGTAGTAGGATTCAAGAGGACATGGGATAAGCATAAGAGAACCGTAGTGATAAAGAATAGGTGGTGGAGGGGGAGTCAGAGAGTTGAGTAGGGTCTGTTGTGGTACAGTAGGTAAGGAAAATGGGCAGACTGGGTAGGCCAAATGGTCCTTATGTGCCGGCAAACTCTATGTTTCTATGTTTCTACTGGTCACCGGTGTGTACATGTTGAAGTCCTCAAGCTACTCCATGTAGGACTTATTTTGCTGCCTTCCTCTGCACCTCCTCCGCCCTACCCCTGTCCTTTTTCCAACTGCAGACTACAAAACTGCACACAGTACTCCACATGTAGCTGTGCCACAGATCTGTATGGGGGCACAGTCACCTCCTTTCTGCTGCTGTTCCCCCAGCCTATGCACCCCGGCATCCTATTTGCCTTCCCCACTGCTCTTTTGCACTGTGCTGATTGTTCCAAGCGCCTCTCATCTGCTATTACTTCTAACACTACATCTCCCATACTTTATTCCATCTTTTGGTACCTGACCCCTATGTGCATAACTCTGCACTTTTCTGAATTAAATTTTAGTCACTAGACCCTTGCCTATTTCAGCAGTCTCTTCAGATCTTCTTTCAGTGTCCTGACCCTTTGTCATTGCCTATTCTACCTCAGATTTTTGTGTCATCTGCAAATAGGCTTATTTTTCCTTGGATACCTTCTCCAAGGTCACAAGAAAGATGCTGAAAAGGCCTAAGACTGATCCTTGGAGAACTCCACTGGTGACTTCTCTTACCTCTACAAATTTTCCACTTAAGATTATTTTCTTAAGTTCTCTTACCCAGCCAGTTCCTGGTCCATCCTGTAATCTTGTCCCTGCCCCAAGGTCCTCAAAATTCTTAACCATTCTAAGAAATGAGGCAGATTTGAAGGCTTTGCTAGTGTCTAGGTACAATATGTACACTGCCTATCCTTTGTCTGCCGCCTTTGTGACCCAGTCAATGGCAGTTTTATATACTGTATATGGCACCCAATCCCTGAGGCTCTGAGTACCTTACAATAAAATGAATAAAACAATAATTGAATAAAACTGAAAACAATTAACAATCAAAGAAACAGGCTATAGCATAGATTAAAAAAATTAGTTTCCAGGAATTTTTCAAAAACAGCCAGTGAAGGAGCCTCTCTCACTTCTCGGGGCAGGGCGTTTCTTTAAACAGGATCTGGGAATGTGAGAAGATCTGCCTCTACTGACCAGAGGGCACAACCAGAAGAGTATGGAATCAGGAGGTCTTTCAGGTAGCCCAGCCCCAGACTGTGTAGAGCCTTGTATGTCAACAAGCCAACCCTGAAGATGATGCATCACCTGACCATAAGCCAGTGGAGAACACAGAGAACCGAGGTGATATGCTCGGATCAAGATGTCCCAGCAACCAGCCGAGCTGCCACATTCTGAACCAGCTGCAGGTAGTGCATCAGCCTCGTGGATAGCCCCAAGTAAAACGCATTGCAGTAATCCAGCCTAGATAACACCAAGGTGTGCACTAGTGCTGCTAGGTCAGTCGGTTCAAGATAAGGCTTAATCCAAGGAATCTTACGAAGATGATAGTAGCCACTCCAGACAACAGCCAACACCTGGAATTCCAGAGTCAACTTCGAGTCCACAATGACCTCCAGATTTTTTACCCTATCTTAAGCATGGAGGGTCAAACCATCAAACAATGGAAAGGTTATGCCACCAATTGCTGCCACAGAACCAGACCGGCCAGGCTCCACCAGTAACACCTCGGTCTTCGATGGATTGAGCCTAAGCCAGCTAGTGGCTATCCAGTCCTGGATTTCTTTAAGGCACTCGCTCATTTTCAAGACAGCTGTCCAGTCGTCAGGGGCACAACGCACATACAGCTGAGTGTCATCAGCACAGCAATGAAATGCAAAGTAGTAGCATCCAATGAGCTCCTCCAGTAGCAACATGTACAGAGCGAATAACACAGGAGCCAGAATCACACCCCACCCCCCAAGGCAAACCACAGCAGAGCACAGCACTGCCTTATCTAAAGAAGCCAAGTGCCACCTGCTGCATCCTGCCGGTTATGTAGGACTCAAACCACCACAACACGGTGTCCGAGAATGCCACACAGTGCCTAAGGTGAGCCAGCAGCACCCCATGATCCATGGTGTCAAATGTTAATGAAAGGCCTAGAAGGACGAGGATAGAATGTTGTCCACTATCCCTTGCTAAAAGGAGATCATGGTGTACCCAGACTAAGGCAGTTTCCATACTATGGTGAGGCCGGAAGTCAGACTGGAATGGCTCATAGATACTGTACCTCTCTAGGTGCTGCTCTAGTTGCAGCGCCACCACCTTTTCAACCAACTTCCCAAGACAAGGAAGATTTGAGACGTGTCTGTAGTTGAAGAGATCATCAGGGTCCAAGGAAGCCTTCACCACTGCCTTTTTTAGGGCAGAAGGAAAGACACCCTCTAGAAGGGAACACCAGGTGATCTCTACCACAATTGGACCGAGCAAGTCCCAGCACTCTGAAAGAAGTCTAGTCATCCCAGGGTCCAATGCACAGAAGGTGGGTCGCAAACTAGAGGCCACCCATAAGATGTCATCCAATGAAACTGGCTCACACCTAGCCCACAAAGATGGAGAGCCTACGGCCTGCAAGGAATGGACACTGTCAGCCAATGACAGGCTGCTCAGAGAGATCCCAGCCCGGATAGAGAACACCTTGTCTAAAAAGAGACGGCTCAATTCCTCACATTTTTCATGAGAAAAGGCCTTAAAAGACTGCAGACAGACTGGGTTAAGTAGTCTGTTGATAGTGTTGAAAAGCTGAGCCGGCAATCACCTGTGACAGGAATGCTGTCTTTTTCAGGACAATTGCCGACTGATACTTTTGAGAGTGAATTCTCAGCACCAGTTTGTTCTCCTCTGAGCAGGACCTCCACCCCTTAGTCTTCAGCCACCTCAGATCCGCATCATACCAGGGCAACCTGAGGTTTGAAGTCAAGGGATGTACAAGGGCCAGTGCTAGGGAGTCAAAAGCAGAAGAGACGTCTACATTATAATCCTCCACAGTTGCCTCAACTCCCATCCCACTAGCTGTCTGCATGCTTAAGATGTCAAGTACTGCTAGGATGCTCTGAGGCTCCAGATGTTTAAAAAGAGCAGAACTGGACCATCTCCATACCGGGGGTTAAACAGGGAGCCCCACAGAGGAACACGACAACAAGATGATCCAACCAAACGACTGGGTCAACCTTGACATTACTAATGTCAAGACCTATTGAGAAGACTAGATCCAAGGCATGGCCATGCTGATGGGTCCTGGTGGCAACTGCATGCATGAAGCCCAGGGATGACATCACCTGGAGGAACGGCATACCAAAAGGAGATGTTTCATCCTTGACACAGGCATTGAAATCATCCAGAACCAACAGCTTGGGCGACTCTAAAACCTGGTTGGCCATGAAAGTCTCCAGTTCCTGCAGGAATTCATGCTCACAACTGGGAGGATGGTAAATGAGCACAATCCTACAATTTGTGCCCGGTCCACCTTTTACGGCCATGCATTCAAATTATCTAGTCTGTCCCAAGGGGAATGCTGTCAGTTGCAGAGTGGATCTAAAACAGATGCTGCCCCACCCCCACTTCGCTCCTACATTGGGCAGTGCACCATGGAAAAACCTGGAGGAACAGATGACTCGAGCACAGGACCAGAGTCATCCACCAACCAGGTCTCCATAATACATACCAGGTCTGGCGAGGAATCCACAATAAAGGCCTTAATTATGGCTGTTTTATTCCTGAGAGACCTGGCATTACAAAGAACTACCCTAAGGGGAGAAGCTGAGTCAGCTGGTCCATGAGCCAGCTGTTGTGGTAAAAGCTCAGGAGCTTGAGGAAAAGGGGTAAGGCAGGGAAGGCCTCTTTCCAAATACCGTCTATTCCCCAGGTGCCTCCTGCATGCCACACTCCTGATCCTACCCTCAAAGTCCACCTGCAGAGCAGATATGCATTGTGAGCAGTGCCCCCAGAGGACTCCAACCTCCTACAAAGGTTGACCACAGCTGCAGGCAAGGTACAAGGGGACCTCCCAAAGGGACGACACTATTGTAGCTGCTCTGCTGCATAGACAAAATAAGGCCTGGCCAAACACACAAGGAAAGCACCTCAGCATTAAAATAAATAAAAATTAAACAATCCACCCTCTTCCACCCAACACCCAAACTAACCCTTAAAACCACAGAAGTAACTAGGTGAAGCAGACGCAGGTGGGCTGTTTCCTACTCCCCCTTCCCAGGGGGGGGACCTTATTGGTGGGGTGTGAGGAAGGAGTTACGTGCGACCAATTGTTGGGCCCTCTTGTTTCGGCCCTTGGCTTTTTCTTCAGTGTTATTATATATACTTTTGTCTTAATATCCCCGACTATTTGGGGAACAGTTTACAGGTCATTATTTTTCAATAGGCAGCAGCCCTAAAGAGGTTTTTTCAATATTTGTTCTCTAGCGCTTCAGTTACTTTAAGGGCGAACCACAGACGATTAATTAATGGGTTGAGTTTAGTTATGAATTTTTTCTGTTATCTCTGTTTTGGTAATGTTTTATATGTGTCACGCTGCTGTGAACGTATACGAAATAAAACTGAGTTTAAAAAAAAAAAAAAGTAACCCAACATTTACACAAGATTCATACATTAGACAATAGTAATGCCTAGGCATTCACACCCAGATACACTCCAGTATGAAACTATCTAAAATCAAGACAATAGCTGGATAAGAAACAGTAAACTACCAGTTGATAATATAGTCCTTTACGTACAAGGCAAGGTGAAACGATGATGAGAAAGAAGTGTCTCAGATTTGTCTGACACAACCTCCACGTGGTGAATCCATGCTGTTTTCTTGTCCTGGCACCCAGAAACTCCACTATCCTCTCTTTAATAATGGATTCAAGTAATACATTAGAACATTATCTTAGTAGTTAAAGCTTCTAGAAACATCCACCATGCTTTTTATTTAGCTTATTTTAACAAGGATGAACCCCATTAAGATGTTTGCCTCTGTTTCTCCGTTTAAAAAGAAAAGGCAGTAGGTGAAGGCAACGACAGTTCCAGAGCTGTAAGACTATTATCAAGAAGTCTCCAGAACTCCCTTTCAGGCTGCTAGAGATTTAAGTTCCATATAAGCATTTTGCGTTTCTGCTTTATTACTGCTCTACAATAATGAGACTTGGCAGACTGGAACTGCTGTTGGCTGGACTGCACTGACCCTGCACAATGCAACAGACATAACATGACTATCTGATGCCAAAAAACAATCTATTCTTTTCCATGGAAAAATCTCAAACCGACCATATAAGGGAACACACCAACACCCCAGTTCATTACGTCCTTTCTAGTAAAAAACAGGAATTTGTCTACTTTTTCCAAAGTCCAAAGGAAAAATCTGCCAGACCTGGAAAATATCCCTAAGGGCTTAGCAGGTACTCGTTTAGCAGTCTGAGATTGTTAATGAATATGTTGTAAAAGTAACTGTGGTTTCCTGAAGGGATGGCAAGTAACAATTGTGTTACTGTTCTTGGTGAAATTTATAATGGACCTTAATCCTCCTCTTTTTTTTTTTTTTTTGTTTCTGTCCGAGATCTTGCTTCCTTACTGGTAGCTGAAGTTTATTTCCACCATAAATTACAACATTTTACTGATTCATGGCAACAAAAGCATGACTCATAGTATGATAATCAAACGCTAATAAGTAGCAGAACTAGTTATTAAAAATGTCCATTTTGTCAATTGTTGGGTCAGTCAAGCTCTACAACTAATAAACCCTTAATCCTTTCTTACAGTTTTCTCTTTATTATTCCTGTCAGTTTTGCACGGATGCTGGCCAGAAGCGTCATGGACATGGGGTGGTACCATTCTCTAACTGATTATTTTTGTCTTGTGTTAATGGCACCAACTGCCCCTTCCTTTGCCTGCTAAGGATTCACAGCAGCAAGCTATGTAAACAAAGTTAAAGAAACAGGAAATGGTATGGGGCCGAAATATTTCCTGTGGATCCACAAAACATTATGAATTTCCTGAAAATCAAGGGACATAACAGTCAGAAAAAAGGCCACATAAAGTATCGCAAGTGAACTCAAGACTATTAAACCACCAGACAATGCAAAAATCTGGAATATGTTGAACACTTCCTGGATACCAAGAATCTTCAAAAATAAAAATCCAGTTGACAAATATTAATATAACCGCTTTAAGAGATTTGCTGTCCTGCTCCCTGGCATCATCATTCCTGTGACTGAACCTGCTTACCTATGCATTTTCTACCCATCTGGATATGCTACAGGATTCCTTCAGCCAGTCTCCAGATATCTGATGGAGCTTTCCTTGAACAAAGTTGTGCTCAATCCTTCATGATGGTGGGGGGAAGGCATCATCCAAAACACCTAGCAGCCCTTTTCTCAGTTTCTCCCAGAATCCCACATACCTTTCCTCATAGGAGACCCCCACAGTACAACACCCTACAAGTGGATGGACACAGCATAAGGGATACAAGAGGATCTGGAAAAACTAGAGAGGTGGTCTGGGATTTGGCAGCTTGGCTTCAATGCAAAGAAATGCAAAGTTATGCACGTTGGAGTTGAGCGTGATGATAACTAGTAACCTGAAGCACTCCATGCACCATAGGAAAGTAGCACCAAAGTCAAATAAAATGTTGGGTTGCACTGCCAGAGACAGCAGCAGAGGAGGTAATATTGCCCTTGTACAGGTCATTAGTAAGGCCAGATCTGGAATACAGTGTACAGTAATGGTGCCCATACTTTAAAAAGGACATTAACCTGCTGGAGACAGTCCAAAGGAGGGCAACAAAGATGACTGTGGGCCAGCAGGGTAGGATGTATGAGGACAGGTTGGAGGTCCTGAACATGTACTCCCTGGAGGAGAGGAGAGGGAGCATGATTGAGACCTTCAAGTATTTGAAAGGAATAAATAGGGTGGATAAGAAGAGTCTCTTCAAGCTTAGTGAAAACCGAAACATGAGGGAACACAGTCTCAAGTCGGAGGGGGGAGGTTTAGGAGAGAGGCCAAGAGGCACTTCTTCACGGTGAGGGTGGTGGCAGGCTAGAATGAGCTTTTCCGAAGAGAAGATTTTGTTGAAGATGATGGACAGCGTCAAGAGAATCTGGGACAGAGTACAGAGGAAAATAAGGGTCAAGGAAGGGGTGGATAGAGGGGAAGGGCAGACTGGGGAGGGCAGGGTCAGTAGCTTAAGCTTAGGACCCTGCAATACAAGCAGACTAAATGCACCCAAAGCCTTACTCTGCTGGCTTCTTCGTATGTTCTTATGTATGTTCATATCTGCCTGCAGCTTACTTACTGGAAAGACTTCTCTCCCAGTGATTAATGCAGGACTTTGTGTATGTCAGATTTGGGTGCCAGACAGGGGAGCACATTTGCACCACTAAATCGCCCCACCACCAACTGCGATTGAAAACAGAGCCTCTATATTAAGAACACTATATGTAATGAGCAGTAATTATCCTTCATTTATTTTGCACTGTCAGCACTTGTCTTAATTTTTCAGGACTATCTTGGTGCAGTACCATGAGTATATTTTATCAGTTTTTGGTCCCTCCCACTAAAAATATTCCAACATGCCTGCCATTCTTCCTGAAACCAGAGTAGCATAAATCAGTTAGCTGGTAGTCAGTCTTGCTAATAACTTTCAAAATCTGCTAGACAAATCAATATTTTTAGTGGTCAGCCTTTTTAAGTGTTCAAAAATCACCTTGGGCAAAGGTAGCCAGTTGGCTGATAACTTTCAAAATCTGACAGCCAAACAAATTTTTAGTAGCCATATCAGCTACCTAATTGGTCCCCAATCTCGCCTGAAACAGTTCTCTAGTATCTTCTCCCAGCAATATTCGTGCCTGGGAAAACTCTGTCGACCAGAATCCTACTTTTTCATAGTGCCCCCAGCTGACAACTGGGTCAACACACTTCAATGCTGCCACCAGTATGCTGTGTATTTACCACTGAGCGGTTCCCTTCGCTATACCTTCAAGTGCTTGCTCACACACTGCTAAGACTCCAGACATTGAAACACAGTTTACTTCAGGCACTCTTAAATATGCTCTTTTGTGTTCCAGGTACCTTTCTACACATACACCATGCTTCATGATCTCAACAGCTTTGTCACCAACCTGTTATGGTGCTTGAAGATTTGAAGCCTGAAGCTTTACCACACTGGAGTCTGATCCTGTAAGCTCTCAAAAGCTAAGCAGTGTTCGGCCTGGTGAGTAATAGGATGAGAGGCCTCAAATTAACACTAGGGGCTGCACGAAATGGCGTTGGTAGCTCTGCAGGGGGTACTCACCCCTTGGTAAGATGTAACCATACCAATTAATTCAAGATGCTGTTTTGGGGGACGCAGTACTATAAGAGGTGCCATTTTTCAGATGAGATGATACATACGAGGTTCCTTTGCCTATACTAGTGGCTCTCCAGAAAAGGGATGGATATTTTCCACATTTTCATGATCAAATTTGACCATTTCCAAATCCACTGACAAAGTATCCTGGTTTAATCGATAATTACTGCCTGTATACCTCTCAACCCCCCCACCCCTTTCCGAAATGAGGCTGAAAATGTACAGTTACGTAAGAACTTACAGTAGATCTTCGAGAGGATCTCTTGCAGCAGGCCATAACCAACAGGACTCAACCGTCAGGTGCTAGGACCACAAGGAATCCTTTCTAGCTAGCAGTATACCAGAGGGGACCACTCACCTCCGACGTCGGCATCTGACATCAACTCATCCTATATAAGGCAGGCAGCCCCCAAGCCCTCCTCAGTTCTTCCACTGGAGACAAGAAGCAGAATTCCGGAAGGTGGGAACTGAGGAGAATGCAGAGTTATCCCTGTAGTAAAGGAAAAAGCAGAAGGTGCACCCCAATGGAAGGGGAACGAAACACAGAGACAGATAAGGGGGAAGGAGGGCCTGCTGCAGGAGATCCTCTTGAAAATCTACTGTTACGGTTAAGTTCTTACGTAATTGTACTTTGTTACTTCGAGGGCATCTCTTGTATCAAGCCACCACTGGTAGGACTGAGTCCCAGGCAGTTCTCATCGCACAGGCAGGCAGGATAGAAGGCTGGCAGGCTGTGATGACAGCCGATGAGAGATGGCCTTGGAGAACTGCCAGGCCAAAACTGGCATGCCTCCTAGAGGCAATGTCCAGATTGTAGTGCTTGGTACAAGGTGTGGACAGTACTCTAGGTGGCTGCAGCACAAATGTCAGCAGCAAACACATTGTAAAAACAAACTACTGAGGTGGCCATGCCTCTTGTGGAATGGCCTTTGACAGCCCCAAGAAGATCCTTACCATACTTATGGTAACAGTAAACAATACAATTTGCCAACCACTTAGACAAACACTGTTTGGAAACTGGGGAGCACTCTCTCCCTGAGGCAAATAAAACAAACAACTGACTGGACTTATGAGAGTCCTTATTTCGGTGTGTATAGTATCTCAAAATTCTGTGTACATCCAAGGTATGAAGCAATGGCCTCCACCTGATTAGAATGCTCCAAGAAATAAACAGGTAGGTGGATGGACTGATTTAAAGTAAACTCTGACACCATCTAGCAAGAAACAAGGATTGGTACGCAAAGACACCCTGTCTTTGTGGAAAACTAAGACTCCTTACGTATGAGGACCTGAGGCTCTGAAATCCTTCAGCAGAAGTAATGGCAAACAAAAACAATACTTTACTCAACAGAAAGCGTAGCTCACAAGACATGGCCAGTTCAAAAGGAGGCAATGCAAGCTTTTCTAACACAAAATTAAGGTCCTAAGGTGGAACAGGATTCCAAATTGGGGATTTCAAGTGCAGAATTCCACACAAAAAAGTGTGGACATATCAAGCTGGGCCACTGTGCACCTGTCCACAGGTACATGGTATGCAGAGAGGGCAGAAGGATTTACCTTAGTAGAAGAGTATCTTAAATCCACGTCCAAGAGGGACAGGAGGTACTCCAGCACTTGATTCACCAGGCAGGTGAAGGGATCCAACTGGTGCGAAGCAGACCATAGAGCAAAGTGCATCCATTTCATAGAATAGGTTGCCTGGGTGGAGGGCTTCCTGGTCGCCACCAACACATCGGCCACCCTGGTGGAAACCCCAAATCTAGCTAAGCCTATGTCTTCAGGAGCCATGCATTGAGATGAAGTGACTTGAGGTCCGGATGGACTAGGGTGCCCTGGTCCAGGGAGAGCAAGCTGATGCACAGAGGCAGGGGGAGCGAAGGTTCCATTACCAGTTGCTGCAGCAGGGGAGACCAGATCTGGCAAGGCCTGAAGGGGGCAATGAAAATCATAGTTACCCCTTCCATCTGGAGTTTGATTAGAACCCGCTGAAGAAGCAGGAAGGCATACAGAAACCTCCCTGTCCTGGAAAGGAACAATGCGTCTTGCCAGAAACCCGGGCCCAGGATCTAATGAGCAGAAATGCGGCAGTTTTTCGTGGAGTGGGAATGCAAAAAGGTCCAACTTGGGCCAACCCCATCTGTCAGAGGTGTCTTCTGCCACTGAGGTCAGAAATTCCCACTCTTGAGCCCTGGACCACGAGTGGCTTAAGAGTGTTTGCCAGGATGTTTTGGACACCGGGAATATGGGTGGCTGAGAGCTATAGGCCGTGCTCAATGGCCCAATACCAGACCCTCAATGCTTCCCTACATAGGGGGTAGGAGTGAGTCTCCCCCCCCCGCTTGTTTATATAATAAACAACGCACATATTGTCTGTCTGAACTAAGAGTGGACCCGGGGAGAGCAGAGTCTGGAAGGTCTGAAGGGCATACAAGACAGCCTGTATCTCCAGAATATTGATGTGGCGATCTTGCTCAAACTCGGACCAAGTCCCCTGGGTCTGGTGACTGTAAGAACGCATATGGGCACCCAAACTGAGGCTCGAAGCATCAGTCATGAAAATCTGCTGAAGGGCAGTGAAAGCCACACCCTGAAACAGGTTGCTGGGCTCCTGCCACCACAGACGTACCTTCTTGACCAGGCCTGACACCAGCACAAGCTGATCCAGGGGGTCTACCCACTGGTCCCATTGCACCTGAAGGGTCCACTGAGGGATCCTCATACGTAACCTAGCTAAGGGAACGGTCACAATGGTTGTGGCCATAAGCCCCGTAAGCTTGAGGAAGTCCCTTGCCTGAACGTGGCTGGTTGTGAAGCAGGAGGCGGGCCTGAGTCATGAGTTGCTCTGCCTTGTCCAGAGGCAAAAAAGGCCTTGCCCTGAGTCATGTTCAGGACAGCCGCTATGTAAAGGAGGTGCTGGCAGGGGTTAAGGAAGGACTTGAGCAAATTGATGGTAATACCCAGGGACTGGAACAGGCTGCAAGTACCTTCCAGAGTGCAAGAGACAGTCCCTGGATGGGGCCACCAGGAGACAGTCATCCAGGTAGGGGAAAAACATAAAATCCCTGTCTCCTCAAGGCTGCAGCCACCACCCCCAGGTACTTGGTAAACACCATGGGGGCCGAGGAAAGGCCAAAGGGCAGGGCCCAAAACTGGTAGTGCTCCCCCCATGAACTGGAGATGGAGGAAATGTCTGTGGGCCATGAAAACTTTGACGTGTGCAAATAAGCATCCTGCATATCCAAAGAACGCAGCCAGTCCCCCTGGTGGAACAGAGGAAGTAAACCCTGCAGAGTGACCATCCTGAAACATCTGTACTCTATGTATAAAGTTGAGATTGCTTAGGTCCAGGATGGGGCGGAGGTTCCCTGTTTTCTTGGGAAGCAGGAAGAAATGGGAGTAGTATCCCCAACCTTGTTGGGTGGGAGGGACAGGCTCTATGGCCTTCTTTTGCAGCAAGGCTTGAATTTTGGCCTGTACGAGAGGAATGTGGTTTGGGGGGATATGCGGACACCATTAGCGGATGTGTGGGGGGCCACTCCAAAATCTTTTGAGTGTAACCATGCTCTATGAGCTGAAGCACCCAGCTGTCTGTCATAATGGTCCTCCATCGGTCTACTTGGAGGGAGAAGTGACTCCGGACCGCCACCTCCAGAAGCCCTATTGGGAGAGGGCAAGTAGTCAGGAGGTGGGGGCAGCCCCTGACTGGGCTGTGGAGGCACCTCTTGTGACCTGGGGAGGGGTGGAGGAAGGCACAGGCAAGGCTGCCCTTGGATTACACATGACCTGGACCTTAGGAGGTGCTCTTGACTTCCTCTTGGAGGAGCGATGAAAAGGTACCCTATGATCCAATTTTCAGCCAGGTGTGGTACATAGAATGGACCAACTTTTGTGCCCTCCCGATTTTTGGATCTCAGAGATAATATCCTTGCCATCGCCCCCAAACAGCTTGGACACGCAGAAAGGGGCATCCAGAGAACTGGACTGAACAAATCAGGGGCAAAACCAAAGATCCAGAGCCAGACAAAGTGCCGCAGATCAATGTCTGCCACCTCCTGTCCAAAGGCGTCCACTGCATCGTACCCCGCCCGTAGAATGTGGGTACCGACATCGGACCCCATCTTCAGGGCCTAAAGAGTCTGCTGTTTAGAGTGGTCAAGAAGCACGAAGCTGGGCACACACTAATGCCAGGAACCGGATACCACTCATAGAATTAGAGGTGCTTAAATCCTTTTATTTTCGTCAACCTCTCCTTCACCATCAAAAGACATGAACAGGCAAACCTCAACGTTTCGCGCAGGTGCACTGCGCTTTGTCAAGAGAATGAGGAAACGTACAAACCATTCCACTTAAACAGTGATCAAAATAATTTATAGGTGTGGTACATAATTAAATGAACAACTCGCACAATTACAATAAAAAGCTATATAACCAGCACAACATTTTAATCTGTGCTGAAACCAGTGCTTTCAAAGCACTCTGCTTAGCGAATTTTAATTCAGCAACCTTAGTATTTAATACAGTCACTGATATTGTGTATAACAAAACACACTATAAATAGGGATGTAACTCAATTTTACCATTGAGGCCTGGGAAACTCATTGCCTACATTTTAAAAATCCAAAAGTTTTCTCTGCTAGATAAAAGACCATTTAAGTCCCTTCCCCTTGGGCCAAGTTTAACTTTCTCAATACCCATGAACAGCCATGTATGTTCCAATGGGTTTCACATGGCATGGGTATGTTTTGCTGTGGCATAATCCAGATTGTTATTAGCCACTACTCGTATGCGTTCCCCCACCCGTTCATTACATTTCCGCTTAGTGCGTCCTATGTGGTATGCCCTACATCTGCTGGACGCAAGATACTGTAAACAATATTACAACTGTCACAGTTGATTAAATCATTAATAAAAAGCTGTTTTCCATTTGAGGGGTTCAAAAATGTCTTTGTTGCATTTACATTCAAACAGTATTTACATCTATGACACTTATGACATCCCTTAGGTGAAGGTGGCAGCCAGTTAGTACTGCATTACAGAATAGGGACAGGCTGAATTTTGTTACCACATTTAGCGTAGATTCGAGTAAAATTCAAAATATCATTAGGAGACACTGGTCCACACTACAAACAAAGCCAAAGCTGGAAAGATATGTGTCTCAAACACTGAGAATGGTGTATAAAAGGTCTACAAATCTGGGAGATAGACTTACACATAGTTACCAGCCATTGGCTTCAGTAACATAGAGGCAATCTGCTATTAAGCAAGTCATTTCTGAGCCCTCTATTCTCTGCCCCCTCCCCCCAAAAAAAACTCCAGATCTGCATGTAGTGCCTCTAGTAGATCAGCCTACAGGAAGAAGCAATGTTAACTGGCTGCCACCTTTACCTAAGGGATTTCAATTGTAATATTGTTTATCTTGCGTCCCGCAAATGTGGAGCATACCACATAGGACGCACTAAGCAGAAATGTAATGAACGGGTGGGAGAACACATACGAGCAGTGGCTAATAAAAATCTGGATTATGCCACAGCACAACATACCCATGCCATGCGAAACCCATTGGAACATACATGGCTGTTCACGGGTGTGATGCTTGGCCAGCTGGTTATGACTGTTCTATGATATTTGTAATATACAAATGTAGTGTGTGATTGTCTCCATAAGACCAGCTGGGCTACGGGTGCTTCCCCCCAAGGTTCTTCTTCCCCAAGTTTTAGTGGAAATAACAGGATATATTAACCTGAAACCAGGAGGTAATTAAAAGACTAGAGAGAGACTTAATTAAGGGTCTCCTGTTTCTGACTTAATTAGAACTGACCCAGCTACCAGGATATAGGGCTCAGAACTTTTATGACATCTTCGAGGAAAAACATGTTCCTACCATGGTGCTAAAGTTATAAAAAAACTTTCATGTGCCTTGGGAACAGGAGCTGTTCAAGATCAGAGAACATGTTAATTTAGGAGTCATATTTGGGAAATGAGGTTTTGCTGACGTCACCTTATTTAATATACTTCCTGATAGGTCATCCTGTTTGGATATTTTTTTATATTCTAAAAGAAGGACCTAGATAACATCATGGAAGGGGTTTGTGAGAGAGACAGTTTAAACTGAATACTGAGGCTGAACTCAGTGACATTTACTTTTTGGGCTCTTAAGAAACAAGATCTCTAACTTAGGCACTTAGAGGTAATGCATTAGATAGAAAAGATCTAGATGTACTTTGGTAGGAGTTTGTAGTTTTTCTTTATGTGATTGCATGCTTTGTGATATACTGTTCTATGTTTACATTTTACATATTTTTATTCATTTTTAAGTACACCTTTCATTTGAAAAGACTGCTTGGGTGCGTCTTCGGAGTTCCTTTTTGCATGTGCTGTATATGTGGTTAAGTTGAAAGCTGTTCTGAAGGGCTTGATGGTGTTACCAAACTGAAAAAAGGTAAGAATACACCTAAGGTCTTTTATAGAGTTTTAAGCGTTCATTTTGGATACCTGGTTAGGCGCCCTTAGGCGAAAGATATCTGGCATCCCCCCCGAACAGCAGATTATCTGAGCCTGTACATTTGGGTACGCTAGCATAAGGTTCACAGTTTGAATCCCCCCTAGAACTTGAGACCAAAGGTGATTCAGACCCACAAGCAGACAGGAGGGTTACCCTGTCTGTTACCTGTTCACAATATTGCGCTCGGAGGTTGGCACTGTGGGAGCAGAGGGCCTGACATGCTTAACACGCGCGTGTCTTAGCGCCCGTCTTCGCGCACAGAATTGTGCACGCCCTGCACACCCGCTTGCCCTGCTCACTGTAACAGTAGGTTAAGAAAGGGACGTGACCCGGAAGTGGTCACGAAGGTCACGGTGCCCCTTTACACAAAATATTAAATTCCTGGTTTTTAAACTGCACGACTTCCACTCATGACAGACAAACAAGGAATTAGGGGTGAGAATGCTGAATCACACACAAATAGGCAGAGTAGTATCTGGCAGCACTAGAGAAAAGCTTCAAAGAAGCAGAAGCAGAACAATAGAAACGAGTGAATTAAATAGCAGTCACGTGACCCGGAAGTGGTCACGAAGGTCACGGTGCCCCTTTACACAAAATATTAAATTCCCTGGTTTTTAAACTGCACGACCTCCACTCATGCGTGGAGCTGGTGAAGTAATATTTTAAAATGTAGCCCCCACTAAAAAAAAGCAACTTGCTCACTAAACTGTAGTTCTCGTGTAAAGACCCAAGAAACTACACTTCGTCTTCCTGCTCCCACCGGGAGACGTCAGCAGGGCTCAATAACAAAGTAAAAACAGACAAACAAGGAATTAGGGGTGAGAATGCTGAATCACACACAAATAGGCAGAGTAGTATCTGGCAGCACTAGAGAAAAGCTTCAAAACATCGGGGGGGCCACCAGAGGGGGAGCATCGCATTGGCGAAGGTAAACGGCCACATGGCGATGCCTGGGGTCCTGCTACTCAGTCTCCCACCCCATCATAGACTGGATATGTATCATTATATCCATAAGGGTGGGGTCATCCGGTGGAGACTTGGAGACATTAGGGGGCTCACCTTCATCTCTCGAGGAGACCCCTTCCAGTGAGGAGGACTCAGAACTGGCTTCATCATGCAAAGCAAAGTCCTCAGCCCCACTATCGCCAGGGTGAGGATCAGCCAGTAGAATGGGGGTGCCAGCTTCCGTATGTGTAGGAGGAGCGCTGGGTGGCAGTCGAGCAGGGGCCATAGAAGTGGTGCCCCTAGGAGGCCCCTGGGGCTGGGAAGGCTGGAACAGGCCTGGATGAGGGGCCTCTGACTGCATAAATGCCCCAAAGCACCAATATCAGGTCTTGGTAATCCATGGACACCGGAATGGGACCCCCAGGCACTGGGTAGTTGTAAAGCAGCTGGGGTCCAACCAGTGCAGGATACAGGTAGGCCGCACCGGTCCTGTGGGAGCCAGATATGGGTGGGCCAGCGCCAGACCCCCAGGTGTCAGAGTGGGATAACCCAGGCTGCAGTTTGGCAGGCATGGGTAGAGGTGCAAGTGTCGGTCCCCTTGACTGCGGTAGTGGGAGGCCGGGCTTGAGTGCCCCTGGCATTGGCAGAGGGAGAGAGGGCGAAGGCCCTGTCAGCATCAGGGGTGCGGCAGATGTCAGACCTGCGAGTTGCGAAGTACAGGAGCCGGCCAGCGGGCATCAGCCTGGGAGACCCAGGGCAGAATGCACTGGCGTCTGATGAGAAGAGACCAGTGCTGGAGAAGAGAGCCCTGCCAGCAATGGCTGAGGGAACCAGGCCCAGTGAGATGCTAGTACCCAGCAATGCCTGCCGCTGCAACTGAAGGGTAGGCCCAACGGAGGTCCTGGAAACCAAGACTAGTGTTGGAGGTGCAGGTGCCGGAGTGGCAGTGGGAGAACTTGATCCAGCAGCACCCACGCCAACTAGAGGAGCTGTAGTCAAGCCTCCTGCAGAAGAGCCCACTGAAAACAAGGGCTGGAAAAGTAGGGGCTGTGGGGCAGGGACAGACGTAACCTGTCCTGAGGAGCTGCCACCAGTCACAGAGATCCGAGTGAGTGGTGGACCACCGGCAGTCCTGAGAGACATAGGACATGCTGGGCCCCAGAGGCTGGCACCCATGGGAGGAAGAACTTGAAATGGTCGACGGAGGAGCTTAGTGCGGTGACCACTAGTGGGAGGAAGACCGGGATGATTCCAGTTTTTGTCCTGGTGTTTGTGCTTCCCTGATGACTTATCCTTTGACTTGGATGAGGAAGAGACCTAAGACTGGGGCCGGGGAAGCGGAGGAGCTTCAGGCCTGTACCTCCTGTTCCATTTGGGCAATCATCTGCTCAAGATTGTGACTCTTAAGCGTCCTCTGATGTCATCTTATGGTGGCCAGATTAAACTTCTGGCAGGCCTCGCAGGCCTGAACATCATGGTCAGGGCCTAGACAGAAGAGGCAAGCAGAATGGCCTTCCTTATCCGGGATCTGTTTGCCACTGGCACACTTAGTGGAGCGTTCGGAAGTTGAAGAACACCGAGAAGACATAAAAGAAGGAGTGGACACTGAAAAATGTAAATGTTTACTCAACTAAAGAAAAAGAGTGCGGTTATAAAACGCGGGAAAACTGGTGATTGATTATAGCTGCCGTGGAGTCCATGGTCTAACGTGCACTGGTTGATGGCGGGAAAGAACTAAGGAGGGCTTGGGGGACGCCTGCCTTATATAGGATAGGATAGGCTGACGTCAAAGGTGGAAAACCCCCTTTGGTACACTGCTAGCTAGAAAGGTTTCCATGTGGTCCTTGTGCCTGACGGCTGAACACTACCAGTGACTGTCTGCTGCAAGAGATACCCTCGAGGTAAGATCAGGAAATACTTCCTAGCCCTCCTTTCGCAGTCAACAACCCAATCCTTGCGTTCTGTTATTTAAATATTATTTTAGAATGTCATTGTGCTTTTGTACATTTGCTTTTTGAAGTTCACTGCGTGTGCACAGCAATTTTCTTGCTACAAGAGTGGTTTTTGAAGGGTGTGACAATGTCTTTCCAAGGCACAATGGTCTGCAAGGGGCGAGACAGTGCCACACCAATTATCAGCCAGGCTGACTGTGACACCATTTTGCTTTGATGGTCGGAAACTTTGTCTACTTCAAAGGAAAAAGCTGAACCAATCATATGTCGGTTTTTCCTTTGATCTGCAGGACACCGGCCAGCAAACAGCAGTTCAGTGTCCTGATCAGCCTGGCTGACTTCACCCACTTTCGGTATGCTTGAACTCCCTCCTCATGACCCCACCGATCCCCTGAAGACCTCTCAAGTGTCCCAATTTGCCCAGGACATCCCAATTTCCGTCCGTCTGTCCCGCCATCCTGAATTCCCTGGCCTTTGAACTGATTAGTGTGCCATGCAGTCCATGCCGACTCCAATTTATTAAATAAAATAAAAACAAATTTGGCTGCTCAATTATGCACTGCAGACCTTAGCAAGAGGAGTGCTTTCCCCGCATTCTCTATATGAGAACAGCAGGATTTTCTTGACTTCTGCAGCCATAGCTGAAGCTGTACTGCCGGCTCCAGATTCAGCATTGAGCCACCCTTTTCCCTGGTGTTTACTGGCACTCCCCCACCCTCTGATCACAGTCCCTGGTGTCTTGTGGCACCCCCCACTCTCCAATTGTTATCCCTAGTGTATTATGGTACCCCCAAGCCTCCAATCGCCGTCCCTCATCCTCCACCCCCCACCCTGTAGTCCATTTTTTTTTTTTTTTTTATATTACCAGTATTGGGGTGCCCAATCCCCATGTCAGCTTTACAAGACCTTCCCCCAGTAGTGTGGGACACAGAGCAGCCCACCTCCACTGTCCCAAATTATTTATTTTAACTACTATCCTGTGAAAAAAGAAAACAGTCCCCCAATGTCTTTTTTTTTGTTTTGTTTACCTGAAAAAGGGAAATGGTTCCTCGTCATCCCCGCCATCCCCTCCCCCATCCCGACCCTCCCACTGAGCACCCACCATCCCACACCCCCCTTACCATATACTTGCCACCTGAGGTCATAGGATGCCACCTTCTGTGGACCGGGACATGTCTGCACTTTTCAAAGCCGAACTGTGAACTGAGGAATAAAGGTAAGTCCCATATAATGTATTTCAATGGAATTTTTAATTTATGTTGATATCTTTGACATTTTTTTTTTCACTAAAATTTGCAACATGGCCCTTCTGGGACCTCACCTCATCTACACTGTCACTGTCATTTCGTTAATCAGGCCCAGAATGTGATTTTGCAGTTGCTGCATGAAATCACCTTTTGGGATCAAATAAATTTTCACCACCAGTGTTCATGAGGTGGGGTCCCAAAAAGATCATGTTAAAAATCTGGTGAAAAAATTCAAAAAACAATGCCGAGTTGCATGCATTAGTTGAAATTTTTCTATGCATGCGCATAACTTTGGTAATTTTCAATATTTTGACTCCAAATTTTCAACATAGCCATTGCTCATTGTTCATCATCTCATGAACAGTACAGCTGACATTTTTCACACCCTTTCTGAAACATGTTTTCACACCTCTGGCGCAGAATGGCATTTTGGCACAGATTTGAACATTTTCACCTACGGGTTTATGAGGTGGGGTCATAAGAAGACTATATTGAAGATTTGGAGTCAAAATATGAAAAAATGCCAAAGTTATGGCCATTCATTGCAATTTCGCTACATCCGCTCGTAACTTCAGAAATGTTAAATATTTTGATGCCGGAATTTCAACATAGCCTTCTTATTACCCCACCTCATGTATGTCACAGCTGTCATTTTTTAAATCCTGGCCAAAATGTGTTTCCACACCTGTGATGCGGAATGGCACTGCAGTTGTGCAGAATTACATTTTGGCAAGGACTGGTAAATGTTCTGTACCAGGTACATGAGGTAGTGTCATAATGTGACTATGCTAACAATTTGTTCACTGTTGTCCTATAAATGGAAGCGCAGGGCCCAAAGGACCCTGTGCTGCCAAAGCTACATACTGTACATATACGCATTTACGGAGGCATGGGAGCGTAGGGAAGTGCATGTTTGTTTTAAAGCCACTTCTGCAACAAAAACAGAGGTCCCCCCCCCCTTGCTCCCAGGCCCCTGAATCACCTAATCTGGGTCCAGAGAAACAAGGAGGGAAGTTTTTAAAGCGATAAAAGCATGATAAACAAGCCAGCCAGGCTGCTGGGAACTAGGTCCTCCCACCGTACAATAGCAATACCAATAGCGAATGTTCGGCATTGACAAATGCTTGTTATTTAAAAGGACTCTGTCAACCCCCTTAGTCCTCAAAGTGTCCCTAGTTTAAAAAACAAATGTTATGATTGTTCACATTTTGTAGAGACTGCTGATGTAGCTGGTAGTTTGATTTTTTTTTTTAAGACTGCCCACCATACTGGTGTTACCAAACAAAAACATGTTTGTTTACATTCCTTGATCAACTCTCAGTGCATCTTTCCTGGACTTAGGAACACTCCCAACACAGTCTAGCAACTCATTATGCAGTGGGAGCAGAGAAGACTATAGCATCATGAGTGACTGCACTGTTTGGGAGTGTTTCTAATGTTCAAGAAGTATGGAATAAGAATAGATCAAGGATTTGAAACAAAACAAGGTGGGGTATAACTATACATTAGGATGCATTTCAGTTCTACTAAACAAGGAGGCAAATAATACAGTCAGCAATTCAATTCAATTCACTTTATTTACCTAGTAAGAACACTGGGCCAAGGCCCTTTTTCAGGATCAACCCGGAGCTTCATACACAAAGAAGCTAAGATGTCATACAATTACAAACATTAACAAAATACATTGATAATAATACAATGTAATAGCGTGAATGAATTCTATAGAAGGTATGCAATCATAAAATGCAGGTTTTTAACTAGAAATAATATGATGCAATAATGGTTGACAGTGTCTCTTTAATCAGTACTGTATCTTGCGGTTTTGTATTTCTTTGCTTTTTGCATTTTTGTTTTGACCTATTTGTTAATGTTATACATACAAACATACGAAGAAGCCAGCAGAAGAAGGCCATTTTGTCCATCAAGTCTGCTCATATTGTAGGGTCCACAGCTTGAGCTACTGTCCCTGCCCTCCCTCCATCTCTCCCCATGATCCTTACTTTCTCCCCATGCCTATCCTAGCCTCTCTTAAAGCTGCCCACTGTCTTCAATGAGATGACCTCTTCCGACAGTGCATTTCAAGTGTCCCCACCTCTCTGTCAAGAAGTGCTTCCTGACTTCCCTCCTAAACCTCCCCTCTCCAGCTTAAGACTGTGCCCCCTCGTGTTATGGTTGTCACTCAGCTTAAAGAGATTCTCCTCATCAACCTTATTTATCCCTTTCAAGTACTTGAAGGCCCCAATCATGTCCCCCCCCCCTCCTGTCTTTCAGGGAGTATATGTTCAGTGCTCTCAACCTCTTCTCATATACCTTACCCTGCTGACCAGCTATCATTTTTGCAGCCCTCCTCTGGACCTTCTTCAGCAGGTTAATGTCCTTTTTGAGGTGTGGGTACCAGTGCCGAATGTCACACTCTAGATGCGGCCTTACCAGTGACCTGTACAAGGGCAGTGTAGCCTCCTCTCTCCTGCTACTGATCCCCCTAGATATGCATCCCAGCATCTTATTTGCCTTTGCTGCTTTCTTGCACTGCGTGGAGTGCTTCAGGTCACTAGTGATCATCAATCCCAGGTCCTTCTCCTCCTCTGATACAGATACTCGGACTCCACCCAGGTAGTGTCCTGGGATTCTTGGCTCCAATATGCATAACTTTGCATTTTTTGGCATTGAAGCCAAGCTGCCAGATCTTGGACCACCTTCCCAGCTTTTCCAGATCTTCCTGTAGGTCCTGTATCCCAGCAGCTGTTTCCACTCTCCCGCAGAGCTTGGTGTCGTCCGTGAAGAGGTACATTTTGTCCTTAATGTCATCCCCAATGTCATTGATGAAGACATTAAACAACACCGAGCCCTGCGGGATACCACTGGTTACCTCTCTGGTGCCAGATAACTCCCCCTCCCACCCTCTGGTTTCTGTCCCTCAGACAGTTTTCCATCCATCTGGCCATCTTTTTCCCCAACCCCAGGATTCACCAACTTCCTGATCAACCTTTTGTGGGCACAGAGTCAAAGACCTTGCTGAAATCAAGATAGAGAATGTCTACCACTTGGCCACTGTCTACTGTCTTAGTGACGCAGTCAAAGAAGTCAATCAGATTCATTTGACACGATGACCGCCCCCCCAATGAACCCATGCTGCCACGCATCCTGGAAACCATGCTCCTGTAGATATTCCACCAACCTTTCCTTTAGTATGGTCTCCATGAGCTTGCCCACAATGGAGGTCAGACGGACTGGTCTGTAATTCCTGGGGTCATCCTTGAGACCACTTTTGTGGAGGGGCACATGTGCTGTTCTCCAGTCCTACGGTACCACACCTGACTCTAGTGAACTATTAAACAGGTCTGCCAGTGGCCCTGCCAGCTCCACAGCCAGTTTCTTTAGTAATCTTGAATGTACTCTGTGCAGGCCTGGTGATTTGTCCACCTTCAATGCCAGCAGCCCCTCTCTCACTCTATCCTCCTCGATTACTACATCTGTGTTCCCCTTCCCCCTGCTCCTCTTTTCCCTCCTGAAGTTATTTTGTCTATTTGCCCCCACCCTCCCCCCAGATGCTCTAAGAAACGAGCTGTTACCAGCTCAGTTTGTGTTTCCTGGTAAAACCTTTTAAATAAATGAAGAAATATCCATAGGTCCCATAGGTAGTTAATGAGCATTAGAGGCAATCTGCCCATAATTTGCTTGTCCTTTCCTCAAAGGTTATATCCAGTAATTTTGGCCATGTTACAGTAACTGTCCAGGTTTCTCTTAAAGTCCTCCATACTCTTACTACCCACCATGTTTAAAGGGATGTTGTTCCATATGGATACTAGTCTTTATAAGAACCACAAATTTCATTTTGTCGTGTTGTTTACATCACTGTTAAGCTGTAGCATGTGAGCTCGTGTGTCATGTTGTGTATTTCTAGTTTCTGAGGCTAGATTGTCCCACAAATCCTGGCTAGTAAAGGCCCAATAAACTAAGCATAAGTCCCCCCCCTTAGCCTGCGGTATTCCAGGGTATGTAAGCCCACTGCATTTAATCGCTCCTTATACCCAAGTATCCTCATACCTGTAATCATTTTAGTGGCCCTACACTGTACTCCTTCCAAGTCTCTAATCTCAGATTTATTGTACGGTAAACAAAACTGTGCACAGTAGTCCGTACATGGCCTAACCAATGAAGTATAGTGGCAGAATAACCCTTTTACCTCTGCTATTGTATGTCTCCTAATACATGACATGATACCATTAGTTTTCTTAACTGTGGACTGATAATGCCTTTTAAAGCTTAAGTCATTAACTATGGTAACTCCCAGATCTCTCTCTTCTGTGGTTTCCTTTAATACCTGGCCATTTAGGACATATTGCATTTTCCGATTATTTTTACCAAAGTACATCACCGAACACTTCTCAACACTGAAGTCTAATTTATGCATCTGATCCCATAGATCTAGCCTATTCAGTTCACTCGGAAGGAATTCAATATCCACTATATTCTGTGCCACCGAGCCAATTTTCAAGTCATCCGCAAACTTAGATAGCCATATACCTTCACTGCATTCAATCGACACATCACAGACGTTGAATAAACATGGTCCTAAAACTGACCCTTGAGGAACCACACAAGTAACTAGTGCCCACTTTGACTGTACACCGTGTAATAACACCCTTTCCTCTCTATCTTACAACAGCACAATCCATGCTATTACCCCATTATTACTTTTTTTTTAATCATGCCATTTTCTCTCCCTGAGCAGTCACTGACCTGCCTATCTCCAGCCACCGCTCCAGTTCCACCTCAGATCCTGAAGTCTGCACGCCCAGCTGGCATATGCAGCTCTGCCTTTGAGAGGGGCACAACCCATTGCCCCAGCGCCAGATGAGGAACCATTAACGGCACTCGCCATCCAGGCATCTTCGACCAGTGGAGAGCAGCTATCAAGCTGCTTCGGCCTGTACTGCTCCATTTTCCAATTTTCTGTCCCCGGGGGTGCGAACGTGCAATGATGTCCAGGCACGTACACGCTGACGTCTGTCGCACCCCCCTGTATCTGTACCTGCTCTAGAAGTGCCCCCGATCATCACCAGGGGCCGCTGCAGAGCGATGGTGCCCTGGATCCCTCCTTGGGGATAGGAGAGTGGTCCATCGGATGCTCAATCCTATCCTCCCCCCACCAATCCCGGACGTCCCGGGTTCACGTCCAAACTCGAGTCGCCAGCATGGTGCAAGGTGTGGCGTGCAGTGCCTCAATCCTCAGCGCCAACAGGCTGGCTCCATTATTACTTTTTAATTCACATAGTGTATTTATGAGTTCTGCATGGGGCAACGATTCGAATGCCTTACTAAAATCTAGAAATATCACATCCACAGGTTTTCCATTGTCCATTGCTTTACTAACTTTATTGAAAAAAATCATCAGGTTGGTCTGGCATGATCTCCCTTTATAAATCCTTGTTGTGCGTGGTCCATCAGATTATTTGTATTAATGAAATCTTCGATTTCTTCTTTCACTACCCTCGCTAATACTTTCCCTAACACAGATGTCAAGTTCACTGGCCTGTAATTGTTACATTGTGACTTGTCTCCTTTTTTATATAAAGGAATTACTGTTGCCTTCCTCCAGCTCACCACTACATCTCTGTTATTTAGTGATGTTTGAAAGATTTTTGTGATTGGGCCAAGTATATCATCCACTAATTATTTGATAAATCTTGGGTGCAGACCATCCAGGCCAGGTGTTTTATTAGGGTCTAATTGTTTCAGCCTTGCAACTATATCTGTTTCCAGAATGATAATTCTTGCACTCAGTTCTAGATTTAAACTTGAGTTTAGGGTATTAACTTTATTGCTAAAAACTGCAAAAAAAGTGTTTAACATTTCCACCATCTGCTTGTCATCTGTAACCAAATTCCCAGATATATCCATAAGCACTCCAACTTGCACACAGCCTCCTCTCCTATAATTTATGTGACTACAGAAGGACTTGTAGTTGTCTTTAACCTTTGTCACAAGTCTAAGCTCCTGTTTCCTTTTTTTCTTTTCTTATCATCCTCTGACAATTGTTTTATCCCTGTACACCTGCCATTTTTCATACATATTTAGTTTCCTAGCTCTCATGTAAGCTTTTTTTTTCTTCACTAGGGATTTCACGGTTTAAAACCATCCTGGTATCCTACCTTTACTATTATATTTTATCTGTTCTGGCACATACTTGTCCATCAGATAGTTTAGTTTTCTCATTACACTTCCCACATCTCATTCAGACTCTTGTTATCCAAATCTGACTTCCAGTCCCACTATTTAAGTTCTTCTCTCATACCATTAAAATCACCACTATTAAGACATTTTATTTTTGTGTTTCCATTTACCTTGCATGTTTAATCCTTAATAGCGAACATAATAATGTCATGATCACTGTCTCCTAAAGGTTCTAAAACCCTACAGTTGGTTGTTTGATCGTTCAGGCTATCAAGACCAAGACCAATATGTTATTGCCCCTAGTACCTGTTGTCACATACTGTTCAAAACTGAGTCAGTTAATAACTTCATTGAAGTTCTGTCCAGTTGTAGTTCCTTCCCTTACATACCATTTTTATACCTGGCATATTAAAATCACCTGGTAAAATTATTCTGTCTTCTGAAATTAGTTTTTTGAGCACACCAATCATTTTATTATTCAAATCCATTTCCTGCGTAGGTAGTCTGTACATCACACCTATGATCATTTTTTTTCCAGTTTTTGGAATTAGTTTAATCCATGGATGTTCAAGGGCACCCACATCCTCACTCTCAATAGTTATTTTCTCTGCTTTATATCATTGGATATGTAAACTGTCACTCCTCTTCTGTCCTTCCTATCCTTACTAAATAGTGTATAACCCTGAGTCTCTCTATTCCAGTGAACTGTATATTTCCACCAGATCTCAGTTATAGAACACAGATGCACCCTTTCCTTATTTAATATAATTTCTAATTCACATTTTTTCTTAACCAGGCTTCTAGCATTGGTGAGTAACACCTTCCAATTGTTTCCTACTTTTCTTATGGGAATACTTGTATTTATTTTGTGCACTGTTCCAGTTGACGATACTCCTCCCCCTTTCCCCTCCGCATTTAGTTCAAATATTTCCAAATGCTTCCATTTAATCTATTTCCTAGAACTCTTGAGCCATCTTTATTCAGGTGCAACCCATCTTTCCCATAAATTCTGACATCCCCATGAAATCTGTCCCAATTTCTTTGAAAAAGGATTTCCTCCCTTCCACATCACTTCCTCAACCATTCATTTAGATTCCTGAAATCCTTATATTTTTTTTGTTGCCCACTCTAGGTACCAGGAGGATTTCTGACACTATTATTTCATTTTTATTGTTTACCCTGGAAAGCACACTGAGCACAGTGCTCTGTTTCAAGTGCGACCATCATTAACAAACATGATGAAGTACATACAACAATAAACGAGAGTCAGGATAAATTACAAAAAGATGTAGACAAGTTCATCTAAAACACAGACAGATGGGGAAAAGACAAGTAACACAGTTCATAGGAGCAGATACAGAGTAATTGATGAGGGGTTGAGGGGAAGCCAACAGCTGGAGGTCAGTGACAGTAACAAACATATTTGTCAAGGAGATATTGTCTGATGAAGTTCTTAAATAGAGACAGGTAAGGACATAGTGTCAAAGGTGGGGGAAGGCTATTGAAGAGTTTGGTACCCTTGTAGGAGAGGGAAAGCTGCCCTTGTGTTGTGTTATGGTGGGAAACTGAGAAAGCAATGTACGGTGTATGTCGGGTGGCCCTTGCATTTATGGGCAGCTGAAACAGAGAAGTGATGCTTAAAGGCAGACAGGCCCAGTGGATTTTGTGGAAAAAAGTGAGGATTTTACAGTCAAACCTATCTTTGAGTGAGAGCCAGTTCACTGCCTTGTAAAGGTCACAGTGATGAGTCCGTCTGGGAAGGGCCATGATGAACTGAATAATGTTATGATAAGTAGTCCTTAGCTTGTTGAGAATTTTCTGAGAAGGGGAGGAGGAGTACGCCAAAGAGCCACAGTCAATTAAAGGTAGCAAGAGACTTTTAGCTAAGAGGGCCCTAGTTTCAAGGATAAGGTATTGTTTAATATGGTAGAACGTGCCTAGCCTCTGATGAACCTTTTTGATAAGCTGGCAGATGTGAACTTCGTAAGTGAGGCGACAATCAAGGAAGATGCCAAGGTATCTGAACTCTGAGACTCTCTCGATATGGTTGGCATTACTGTCACTAAGAGAACACAAAATCAGTGGCTTTTCTGTTACCTGAAAAGACCATCGATTTTTTTTTTTTTTTAGCATTAAGAATAAGACCAAGGGCAGAGAACCAAGAGTGGAGCTTTCTGAAATCATGCTACAGTTTGTTTTCCGGAGGGAAGTGGGACACTGATCTTTGCAGAGAAGAGCGGTGGCAGCAGCGTAAAGAATAAGCTCTGTATGACGGCATATATCTGGGATGGAATTGACAACCAGCAAAAATAGAACGGGCCCGAGAATGGATCCCTGAAGAACCCCCGTATCTGATGGGACAGACATCTGAGAGAGACCTTCCAATCATTGTTTTGTGTGACCTGTCGCACAAGTAGTAACAGTAGCACTATTAACTTGCATCTTGTGTTTTTTACTACCATGCCCACATCTTCAAAGTCTCTTTGTATATCTAGCTCCCTCCTTCTGCCTATGTCATATATTCCAACATGTAATACTACTATTGGTTCAATGGCTCCATTCAACAGTCTGTGTATATTATTTTTAATGTCCATAATTTTTGCTCCTGACAGGGAACTTAACTGTTGTTTCTTTCCTTCCTCTACGTATAACTTTATCTGTGAACTTAAGTATCGATTCACTATATCTCAAATATTCCTTTGCAAAATCAGATTTTTGGTGTCCATATCTACTCATTTTGATGGCATGCCCTTTTTAAAGATGGCCAGCAGTGTGTTGAAAAGGTTTAAGCCGTTATGGCCTTACCAGAGATGGCTTCAGGAAGCAGACACAGTACTCTGTGCTTTCTTTAAACTGCCCCTCTCAAGATGGCCACTGTCAGGGGTTAGACGGTCAATTCTTCCCACGTAATACTGGTGCCCAAACAAAGATGGCTGCTACTACCATGAGGCTGTCTATGGTGCTGTGTGTGTGCTCAACATGTTGATTCCCACCATGCTCGTCATCCTACTCTGAGTAAAACGGTGGGTTCCTTTTTGGTAAGTAAAACAGTTTGGGATATTTTATTGTCTTGTTTTTGATGTGTGCTCTGTCTGTCTGCAGGCTCCTATGGAGCTCTTTTTATTTATTTATTGATTTAGTTTTATGTGCCACATAGTCTCAGTTGAGAAGCTGTCATCCGTTAGTTTACAAATTTGTCCTTGGTGCCTTGCTTGGGCTCCTCTTACTCCTTTCACTGATTTTTTATTGCCCTGCTGCGTAGTATGGCAGAGTAGTGAGCAGAGGCTTCATGCGGCACTGCGGAGTGATCCTGCTATGCAGCTGACTGCTGCATTTTTGCAGAGTGGATGCTGCTGTAAGTTGGCAGGGGGGTCAGAACTGGAGTAGAGCTGAGCAGTGCAGTGAGGAAGGCACAGTGGGAGTCTGTAAGGTGCTAGGGTGGAGCGCTGACTGGAGTGGAGCTGCGGTCAGTGAGGCAGCACAGTCCAACCGGGCAGGTTCCAGCCTGTGTATGAGGCAGTATGGAGGTGTCAAAGTGGAACCTCAGTTTCAGGCAGTTCTATGAGCCGGTATTAGAAGTCCATGCAGTGTGGGGGTGTGGCTAGCCATCAAGTTGAGCAGCAGCATTTCAGTGACGCTCCTGCAAGCAGACTACAATATTACCTAAAATAATGCCATAAACTGCAGATGTCTGGAAAACAGTGATAGATTCCAGGAGATATTCATCTTCAGAACACTCTGATGCTAAACTTGACAGGTTTAATATGGGAAACCCAAGAAAGACAGCAGCACAGCAGCAGGGCACCCAGAATTTCTTCCACTCAAACTGAGCTGCAGCTTCCAGAGCCCCCTCAACTCGAGCGGGCTTACTGGGTCACTCTACAGAGGGCAGTGGCAAGGACTAAGCACCCCACAGCTATCTTGCACTATTTCATGCTGGTGAAAGACAAAGATCAGGTTTTCCTTGCAGCAAAAAGAGCTTCAGTATGCGTGGATGGACACGAGGTGCTGTTTCTTTCAGGACTAGCCCTATGTGATGATGATGCAGCAGTGTAAGGTGTTCAATGTAGTGAAGAAGGAGCTACACCAATGGAGAATTTTATTTGTTTTACTGCCGCCTGCTCGTCTTCACCTACCTATTCATAACAAGCCTTACTATTTTTGGAACCTGAGGGGGTGGTAAATTGCTTAAAAAGCTGGATAAATATGGGTCTGCTTCTTGGGACTGTGAGGCAACTGCTGAACCAGAGGATGAAAATGACTCGGAGAATATGGACACTTAAGTGGACATATACTGTTTAAACCTATATTGTTTAGCCATATGGAATGTTTCTCCCACTGTTTCCACTCACATCCGACCCGGTTTTCTGCTATAGCTGAGCTTGTTTATAAATGTGTAAGTGTATGCAATACCACAGGTAGAGGGGGGTTGAAGTGAGTACATTTTATTTCTATTTCAGTATTATAAAGGCACATCCAGTATTCAATAGCTTGAAAAGGAGTGACTGTTAATATTGGGACACTGACATGCCCAGTTATTCAATATGAAGGAGACAGAGAAATACTACTTTGTGCCTTTTCCATAGATGGACAGACTTTCTATGATGCACATTAGAGAGGTGCTCAAGAGACATATTCAAGCTGCAAACCCTCTGACTGTGGGGGGTGGGCTCTTTATTTCTATTCATTGCCATGAATAACCACTCTCCGCTGGAGTTCTCAGGATCTGATTCTGCACTCCAGGCGATAAGCATGGGCCTGTTGCCATCTTTCAGCTCCCACCCCCACCCCCACTACTGGACTCCTGCGTGCTTTCATGCCCCTTGCTGCTGAGCTATTCTGTGCTGCCATTTTCCACCAACCAGCTGGAACATGGGTGGAAAATCCTCAAAACAGCACAGTTTTCAAACGCACTCAACTGGTGGTCTTCAGCCACTCTCCAGCTGCTGTTCTTGGGACCTGATTCTGCATTCCAGGGGTCGAGCATGGGCCAGTCGTCATCTTTCAGCTTTCCCTCTCCCTCCCCCCTGCTACTAGACTCCTGCCTGCCTTCAAGCCCCTTGCTGCTCAGCTATTCTGTGCTGCCATTTTCCACCTATCGGGTGGAACTTGGGAGGAGCCTCCTCAACAAACTGTGACTTTCAAATACACTCAAGTGCCATATTCAGTTATTCTCCAGCTGCTGTTCTCGGGACCTGATTCTGCACTCCAGGAATCGAGTGTGGGACAGTCGCCATCTTTCAGCTCCCCCTGCTACTGGACTACTGCCTGCTTTCAAGACCCTTGCTGCTGAGCTTTTTGTACTGCCATTTTCCACCAGTTGGGTGGATCATGGACGACGCCTCCTCAACACACTGAGACTTTGAAATGCGCTCAACTGTCAGCTTCAGCCACTCTCCAGCTGCTGTTCTTGTGACCTAATTCTGCACTCCAGAAGTTCAGCATGGGCCAATCGCCATCTTGCAGCTCTCCCTGTCCCCAGCTACTGGACTCCTGCCTGCTTTCAAGCCCCTTGCTGCTTAGCTATTTTGTGCTGCTGTTTTCTACCGATCAGGTGACTCATGGCTGGAGCCTCCACTCCCTTTTCAGCTGCATACCAATAATGGCCATTTGATCTGTGGACTCCATGCGAAGTACCAAGCGCAAAGGACATCGTCCTTGAGGAGTCTCTGAAGTCAGCTGTTCAGCCAACCACGCTGCTCCTCCAGTCTGCCTCCTGTACCCTCTGCTGCTATACTCTACTTGACTGTAAGTACTGCTTACTCCTCCCACTATGAGCACTCCTTTACCACCCAGATGCTAATATCTGCTGCAGTGACTATCGTTTAAGGCTGTTGGGCTTACTCGATTGCCAGTTAACTAGTTCATTCATCTTGACTTAACCCGCTCTCTGGTAATTTACAAAGTCCACTATCTCTGCGACTCCTAGATACACTGTACCTGGGTATACCACTTATCTGCACTCTCATTTGCTTTAATTATGTACAGTACCTAGTTAATTCTGTTAATTGGGAACTCAACTGTAAACTGAAATGCTAACTCCTTACTGCAATAGCCAGAGTTCAGTACTAACCTGCCTACTCTTATTATCTCTGCATTGCTGGCTGGTTAGTTAGTCAGTCTCCTATTCTGTGGCTTGCTGCCTTTAGTTCAAATTAACAACTCTTGCTGACTCCTATATAGATCCAATATGGGTGCACCCAGTTTCTGCACTATTTACCAATTTTTAATTTACTGTTTAAGCAGTTGTCTGTGTTATGTACTGTACATCCTGAAGTACTTCTCCCAGCAATTCTTGGCACTAATTCATCTTAGCTAGTAATCTGTTTGAGTACATCTGTTTTGCTGCACGCCCCTACCTGTTATTTGTCCCATATTTCAGTTTTATACAAGGACTGTTACTAGGCAACTGCAATTTTATATTTCTTGCTTAATATTCATTCATAATCCTAGATTCTGCATTGTATAACTGATGGCTACTGCATACCACCTCCTGGCCACAATTTATCTTTCCTTCATCTACCTTATCCCCTATCCCTCCCCTGCCCCCTCCTCCTCCGTTCCCTATCCCACACATCTCCTCTCCATTTTCCTCTCCACCCATCTAGCCCTCACTTGCCCCATTTACCCTCCTCCCTTTCTATCCACCCTGGTTTTCTCTCTTCCTCATCTCTTAACCTGCAGTTGCTCCACCGTGTTCTCTTCCCCTCCCATCTGCCCCCCGCTCTAAGAAGTGGAAATCCCAATTCATCCTCTTACTCCTGTTCCTACTACTTCTCCTGTCTGGGGACACATAATCCAACCCTGGACTCTCTCTCCCTTGTTCCCCACCTCCCCAGCTGCCAAATGCCTGAGTATTTTTCATTTCAGTCCTCTGAGCCTTCTTCCAAAACTCAACCTCCTGCCTGTTTGGATTTCAAGACACTCTCCTGACATCCTCTGTATCTTGGAATCCTGGCTTTCAGGATCCCAAACTCTAGCCTGTCCCATCCTGACCATAATCTGTTCAGGCAGAACAGGGGAATACATATGTGTGTATGTGTGTGTGGTGGTGGGGGGGGGTTGCCATCTATGCCTGTCAGAGCATCTCTTGCACAGTGGTTATGAGAGAGGTCATATCTTCCTCCCAGGAATTTCTCCCTGTCAAGCTATGATGCCCCTCCTCTGTGCCCATCTTAATTGGGATCTCCTATGCCTCACCAAGAATATCATCCACCTGCCTGGTTGATTCACACTCTACTATCACCTCACAGTCCTCTGATGGCAAACTCACTCTGTTGGAGAATTCAAAGTCAGTTGGCTCTCCCTAGCCACCAAGCCAACCACCCATAGTGTTGAGTCCCTTAAGCTCATGCAGATCATCACCAAACCCATTTGGCTCAAACCACTCCCACTGCCATATCCTTCTGAACTGGGTTATCTCTCCCCCCAGTACTGTTGCAGCAGGAATTTTGCTGGACGCATTCAGTGACCACTGCATGACATTATGCATCAGGAATATTTTGCTCCCCTAAATACATATGGACTAGATCCCTCCAGTTGCTCAATACCATTGTTCTCTTGAGTGCCCTGGTGTTGTAGATTGGACAGCCTGATACTGATAATGTCCTTTCTGTTTCACTCTACATTCTCCTCTGTCTGAGACAAGCATGCCCCACTCAGAAAATCCTTGGTCAAAGTTCACCAACACCCCTAGATTACTCCTGATGTCACTAATCTATACAAGTTCAGAGATCTTGCCTGGGCAAGTTACAAATTAACTCACTCTCTTACTGACCTCCTAAATTACAGGACCATCAGAAACTCCTGCATAAAGGCTGTCTGTGCTACAGAATCACAATATTTCGAGGCCAACCTTCAGAACAACCTTAATGCCCTCTCAGAGCCCTTCCCTTCAGTCCACCCCTCCTGTCCTTCAAGTGAATGGTTCACCAGTATCTAACCCCTCCTCTGCTGCTGCTCACTTCAATGAAGTTTTCACTATTTGTACTCTCCCTTCTGCTAACCCTCCAGCCTCCTCTACTCCTCCTCCTCCTCCTTCTCCTCATGATGGCCCTTCACTCCCTCAACCTACTCAAATTCAGCCCTGACAGTCTGTATCCCAAACTATTCTATAATCTCTGCTTCTGCAGCTGCATCTACTTTGACTCACTTACTCGCTTCTCCTTCTCCCTCAGTCCTGGACGTTGACCAGAGTTCTTCCACTCCACAAAAGGAGGGACCCTTCCTCCCTTGGTAACTTCCAGCCAGTCTCTCTCATCCCTTCTTTTGCTAAGCTGCCTGAGAAACTTGTCTACACCAGACTCTCCAAGTTCCCATCCTCCACCAATTCCATCTCCCTGTTCCAGTCTGGCTGCTTGAACACCATCAAGCCACTGTTTCTTCCCTGCTAGGTGTAACTGATTCTATCTTCTTAATGATGGATCAGTGTCACCTCAGACCTTCCATCTTCATTGATCCAGCCAAGGCCTTTGACTGGGGTTTCCCACTCACTCCTTCTGGATAAGCCGAGTTCTGCTGGCTTCTAAACTCCTACGGTTGGCTGGTTCTATTCTGGGCCATCAAAAGTCAGTACAGGTTGGTAGCACCTGGTCTCCTCCTCTTCCCATCCAGGCGAAAGTCCCACAGGGCTCCATCCTGGGTCCCGTTCTTTTCTTCATCTTCCTTAATAACCTCCCCCTGGCCTGTGCCAACTTGCACATTCACATGTATGCAAATGGTAAAGTCATCTGCCCCTCCCATCCCTCCACCTCAGACATGGAACATCTGCTCCAGCAAGACTTCCACCATGATCTGCACTGGTTCCAATCAAACCAGCTCTGGATCAACACAAAAAATTGTGTCCATGACCTTTGGCACCAGCCAGAAATTGGCCAGACTACCTACTCGTCGATCTTCACCATCTTTAATGGAAACTCTCTAGAAGTGGTGCAATCCTTCAAGTACCCTGATTTGTCATTATACAGCAAACTTGATGTCTCTGCCCACATTGACGCCATCTATGCAAAATTTTACTCTAAACTTGGTGCCTTATGCTGCAATAAATATGCCTGTCTCTGCAGGTTCACTGTGAGCATGTTAGTGAAATGGTGCTCCTAGTCTTTGACTATGTGGATGTGGTCTATGGCACAACCACTCTGCTTCCCTGGCCAGAGAGGATACTCTCTCTAACTCCTTCTGCCACTTTGCAACCAACTCCCCTTTTCATACTCATCATTGCTCACTATACATCTACTTATCCATTCTTCCTCTACCTTCACATTGCCAAATCCATTGTATCTTATTCATTGCCAAATTCTGGTTTGGGTCCCTTGCCTCTTACTTTTTATCCCTCCTCTCTCTTATCCCCCTGCCTCCTGTTCCCTCTGCTCCAGGGATCCTCGCACATTCTCTATTCCTCATCCTTTCTCCTCTGATGGGCAATCAGCCTTTTCATTCTACTACAATCAGTTTGGAACCAACTCCTGTCTTCTCTCTGCTTCATTGCCTCCCTGCCTCTCTCAAGCACCAACTGAAATTCCTTTCCTTCCCCCAGCTCCTGTTTCCCCGTCCCTGACTGCTCCCCTTGCAACTGCCTCATACCTAAGTGTAAGTGTTGCTGAAGCACTCATTTGTTGCTGATGCCTTGTTTGCTTATTCTGTACTTATTTTTGCATTTACTCCTGTATTAAAGAGGGACTCCTGCCAAAAGTACTACACTGCAGAATTAGAATAAGCACACCCCCAATAAATTGCATACCAAAAATTAGGTGTCTATGTTACTTCATTTTAAAGTTATGAGCTATTTTGCAAACCTGATTTCACAACCTATTCCCTGAAGAAGGGACCTGTGTGGCCCCGAAAGCTTGTGTATAATTCCATCTTTGTACAAGACACTGGTTGGTCCAATAAAAGGTATCAAACCTTCCGTCTACAACCTATTCAAAAAAGCCAGTTGCAGCGAAGAGTCACTGATGATGTAATCTCCTGAACTCACACTCTAGTCCTCCATGTCAGCAACCTTACATGACCTGCTTCTTCAAAGTTTAAGAAACTGTTGCTATAGCAATCCTTAAAAAAAAAATAATAATAAATAACATACGGTTGGCTGCAGTGCTTGTATTTCCAGAATGTTCATATGCATGGCACTGTACTTTAGAACATGTCAGAAGGTGGTTCTGGAATGCAGCACTAAACCAAGGCATAGAATTTCAAAGTGGTGCACATTCTAAAATTGGGGGACATGCAATCTCAGAATGTGACAGGGATTTGCCATCTCAAAATGTGATGGGACAATCAGTCTTGGAATGCGACAGGGACAGACATCAAGGACTTTGGTGAGGAATGGCAATTTCAGAATATATTAGGGATGCATGCTGTTGGAATGTGACAGAACACACCATTTATTCTGAAATTGCTCGTCTCTGCCACATTTCAGAACTGTACACACCCACTACATTTCGAAATTGTGTATCACATCCACACCACATTCCAACATTGTGAGTCGCAGCCACATTCTAAAATTATGCATCCCTGCTACATTCTGAAATTCCATATCCCTTCCCCATTCCCAAATTGTGCATCCCTGCCACATTCTGAAATGGCGCATCCCCTCCAAATTCCATAATTGCACATACCCAAGTTGTGTTTCAATGCCATGTTCCAAAATTGTCACTGCCACATTCCCAAATTGTGTGTCACGCTGCATTGCGAAATTATGCATCGCCACCACATTTGAGAACTGGGCATCACCTCCACATTCCAAAACTATGTGTTGCCACCACAGTCCAAAACTATGCGTCATCACCACATTCGGAAGCTGTTCAACACCACCACATTCCGAAACTGTACATCACCACTACATTCTGAAATTGTGCGTCGACTACACAATCCGAAATTGTGTGTCACCGCCACATTCCAATATTGTGCATCACCGCCATATTTAAAAATTGTGTGTCATCGCCACATTTCAAAATTGTGCATCACAGCCATATTCCAAAATTGTGCGTCACCGCTGCATTCTGAACACTGCCACATTCCGAAACTGTATGTCACCACCGCATTCCAAAACTGCGTCACTGCAATATTCTAAAATTGTACGTCACCGTCGCATTCTGAAACTATGTTTTAATGCCAGATTCGGAAATTGTACATTCCCACCACTTTCCAAAATTGTGCGTCACAGCCACATTCCAGAAATGTGCAACACAACCACATTTTAAAATTGTGCGTAACTGCTGCACTCCTAAATTGTGCATCACCACCTGATTCCAAACCTGTGCGTCACCACCACATTCTGAAACTGTGCGCCACCACATCATTCTGAAATTGTGCATCACTGCTGCATTCCGAAGTTGTGCATCATTGCTCCATTCCAAATCTGTACATCACCACTACATTCCGAACCTGTGCATCACTGCCGCATTCCAAAATTGTGCATCACCACTGCATTACGAAATTGCTCATCACCACCGCATTCTGAAATTGTGTCACCACTGTATTCTGAAATTGTGCATCACACTGACACATTCCGAACTTGTATACCACCACCACATTCTTCACTGAAACTGGCTTTTTTGAACAGGCAGTGAATTAAGGATTACAAAATTACTTGTAACTTTTAAACAAAGTAACTTACAGATCTGATTTTTGGCGTGAGCCTGTTAAGGATATGCTGATCTAAATTCTGAATTTATTGATGCCAAAAATTTGGGCCTCAGTCCCTTTTAAACTATGTTTCTGAATGCACCTTATTGTAACTGCAAAACTGTGCCTTGTGCTGTGTATTTTGTATCCTATACTCTCTTCCTCCAGGTCGCACCTGGTAATGAGCTTTGGCTCAGTGTGCCTTTCCTACTCACCAATTTTCACATAAATAACATTGCTGAAATAGGTTTGCTGGCTCCGTGGCACTGAGCGATGGAGCACTGCTCTGGCACACCGGTGATCCGGGTTCGCACCCCAAACCCGAATATCAGGAGTGGAGGCTGGCAAGGAGGGAGTCAGAGCATCCCTTGGATGCATCCCTCCCAATGGGTGGGTTGTGGCATTCCGTTACTAGAGCAGCTCTTGGCAGTGGTCTAGCGGAGGCGTTGTTGGCAGCATGGCTGACCACATGATGACGAACGTCCCCCACCCCAGGATGCCACTGCAGACGCATGCATGTGGGAGGTGGGTGGGGCCCCAGAAAAACAGAAAATTGCTGCCTCAGTCAACCAGATGACGAATGCCATGTCCGCCACACCACAGTCCCTCCAGGCACACCGCTCCTGTCCCTCTCATTCTGGAGGGGTCAGAGCCTGTTACTTCTCTCCCCCTCGGGGAGGGCCCCCTCCCCCGGCAGGGATAAGTTGGAACCCTCCGGACGCAGGTACAGTGCGGCAATCAGGTGTCAGGAGCTGGCAATGGAAGGGTGAGACTGGCGGGCACTAGGGACAGTGTGCGGACTGAAGGAGTGGCAGGCTGAGGGGACAGGCAGGGAACAAAATCAGAACTCTGCTGCAGGGTTTTCAATCCTGTACTGTTTAGGGGACCGTCAGGAGCACTCACCAGGTTATATTTAAGATTCAATGTTTGGTATCCTTTATCAGTTTCTGCAGCTTAACTGCTGCACATGTTAATGCAGGGGCTTGGGGTCTGAATACTGACCCAAGAGAAATGCCTGTGTTTACTGGGTATTATTAGGCTAACGGGCTTAGCCAGTTACAAATTACTCTCTGAGAAACTACTGAATTAATCAATCTAGTATTTAATGGCATATTAGCTTACTGATCGACTGTACTGTGTTTTTCTGTAACAGTGTTTTGCAATTGGGAATCCCCCAAATCTGTTATCAAAGGTAGGCAGTGCAATGGCCAATCTGACACTGTATTACTGTGCTCTTTTTTGTCTGGGGCACATTTAGCAGAGAAACTTAAGAAATGGCAAGGGCCAGGTCCTAACAAAGTGGTACAAGTAGCAGAATATACACACTGTGTGTGTGTGTTCAAAGAAAGTTAAAACATGCTTACCTTACCTACAGCAGAAAGAAATCTCCAAATGATTTAGTGACACAACAGTGTGATATCACTCCACCTAGCTAAACTGTGCAAAGTGCTAACAGAGGCGACAAATCACATCCGAGAAAATACAAAGCAAATTCACGCCCAGCACTCTGAGAAAGGCTTTATCCTGAAACCTCAGCATCTATGTATGTACCCACGTGCCAACATGCTGCTCTTTTGGCCACCTGGTTGGGTATTCGAATGTGAGCACCAGTACTGGTGCCGGTGCTGAATTTTCTTTGTATTTTCTCTGATGTGTTTCATCGCCTCTATTAACTCTTTGTACTTTTTAGCTACGTGGAGTGGTATCACATCGTTATGTCACTAATAAATTTGGAGATTTCTTTGTGCTGTAGGTTAGCGTGTTTTAACTTTCTTTGAACACACACAGTGTGTATATTCCATTATTGTGTCACTTTGTTAGGACTTGGTCCTTGCTATTACGTACCCCTACCTGCCTGTTATGGTGCCCCACAGATTGCCCCCTGTGGTGGTGGTGGCGCTTCCCAACATTCCCTAGGCCTCAGGAAAAGTTTAGCTCAGATGTATTTAGCAGAGAAGCCCAGTGGGCAGTGCAGGGCCTGCAGGAGGACGCTGCTTCATGCTGCCTCAGCCAGCAGCCTTTTCTGTGTTCTGTCCCCATCCCATGCACGCTTTCAGGGGCATGGGCTGCAGTGACGTGAGCAGACAGGCATACTCACATCCCAGCCAAGAAGCGCCCGCTAAACGGAGCTACACTTGCACTGCCAGCTGCAGTTACCAAGGTGGTGGCAGCACAGCAGAGCACACATCCCTTCCTCCCTCCCTAGTGGAGGAGGAGAGCATCCTCAATCCTCCTCCCCCAGCAGGCCCCCTGCTGTATTACTGTGTTCTGTCTGCACTGTATATAGTATTACCCAAATATTTGTAATTTTTTCTTTTTTATAAATACTGCAAAAAAAAATTACAAACAAAAGAAGTCCATGCAGTGCAGGTAATGCAGCAGCAGGGCACCACAACAAGTGGAAGTCTTGTGCTGGTGGTGGTGAGAGGGGATTCCAGAGGGATGACAGGAATTACCTTGGAGACAGTGGCTGACTGGTGCAACAATTTGCTAAGGAACGTTCTCTGTGCTAAGTCAGTAAAAGAGTTCAAACAAGAGGAAGGCACCACTGTGATGCTGAAATGTAAATGAAGAATGTGCGACAGTCAGCAGAAAAAAGTTTGTTTAAAAGTCTTAATTGATGCTACCGCTTGAGTGGACCGCAATAGCCAGCTTTGAAAAAACAAAGCATTTTCGAGTTTCTTCTGGACTGTCTGCTGAGATGTGACGCATGGTTTTGCTGCTGCACCTTATTTCAAAATTGACAGGCTCAACTAATTACCATGCAGAAAAGTGGAAAGTCTGTTCTCTGAAGTGCTGACCTTCTGCTACGGCAAGTGTGTGTTCTAGAATTTTTAAAGTATTTATGGGCTAATGTTTTAAATTTTATATGTGATGAAGTAAATTATAAAAAAACTGGGAAGACTTTGTATTAATCAGGCTTTAATGTATGCTAATTGTGCTCGATCTATCAGCAGCAGTTTTGTTTCAACAAGACATCATGCATATGATGCCCAATCATAGGCAAAATTCCCTGCTTAGTGACAGAAAAAGTTGTTGCCGCACGTGATAATGTTCTTCAGAACAACTAATATAGCAAAGTAAAACCTGCATAACAGCAATAATTTGCCAAGATTCAATTTCAGTTTTGAACTATCTGGAACCCATTAACTTTGGTAAATTTTCTAAAGGGCCACCCAGTAATAAAATACTGAATAATTTGTATCTGCTGTCCTGCTTGTGATAATTTTTATTGCTACCTCAGTTTCAGATGTCACTGTAATGACTTCCACATTCTGATCAAAATGTAAATTGAAGCCATATGTGAAGGATGTTCCCATGTCATCCCAACTACATATAAAGACTTGCTTATTTGGATAACTTCTTTAAAACACACCATGTTCCTTGTACATTAAAGTCACAGAATCAGCTGCCGTTTATGTTCAAACTGAGCCCAGATGTACCTACCACTCTGTGAATTTTAAAAGGTGTAATAATGTATCATTATCACTGGAGAGTGGATTAAATTGCCATGTAATACTTAATGGGACAATAACTCACTCAGTTAATCTGCTGTACGAAAACCTGTCTAAAACAACATTCTTCAGATACTTGTTTAAAAATGTAAGCATATTTTAAAGCATCCCAACAGGATTTTAATACCAAAAAAAAAGAGAAGAAACTTCACCTTGGGGGTTATCACTTCCAAGGTATTTAAATCCTTTTTTACATGATACTTTAATTCATTATTAATGTATGTATGTAGTTTGTTTTTGTTGTCAAAAAGAGGGCTAAGAAACACTTCCTGTTTTAAGCCTGCCCCCCCACCCCACGGGGGGAGGATATAGATGCAAACTGACTGATACTGAACAAGGGTAACCTGTTGTTTTTTCAGTAGATGGGGGAAATTTGGCAAAGGTTTAAATGTCCGCCTGAACCCCCACCAGCACAGGCAGAAGGGACTACAGTGTAACATCTCATCAACACCACCTCCGATAACAACAGTGTTCCCCAAACACACCATGCAGAGACATCAGTACAGTTACTTTTAACCAAAGGGTGAGTTTTAGTCAAAGCTGTCACAGTGACAGAAAAAAGTATTCACTGTTTCTCGACTTGAGTAGTGAATTATTATACACCAGCTGTTCTTAGAAGATATATACAGTGTGGTGGTCAAGTGATGACTTCCAAAATACTGTGGTGGTCTAGCGAGAACTCCCACAATACTAGTAATAATTACTATTATTAGTAGTGTATCATGCTATATTTGGTTACAGGTTGGATTACAGAAATCGATCAACTACAAAAACTGCAATTTTCAGGCCCTCACACACACATACACTGAATAACTTCTGCTGCATCAAAAAAAAAATCAGATTTGAACCATATACACAAAATACGTTTTCTTTGTTCTTTTTTCCCCATCTTTATTCTTTTCTCTCCCTCACTCACTCACTGTCCCCACTGAAAACAGTTTCATCAGATAACTGGTGTTATTTTAGCTGCTGAGCTACCAAATATCTACAAAATATATGTTTGAAATTTCATAGTGTTGTACTTAAAGCAGAGAACAGTTCAACAAAGCTTCAGTACTTTTACAAGTAGACAATCTGATTTACAATGGATTTCTTTAAACACCGATTTACTAATCTGATTATCCAATGTAGCTGTATGTAGCAGTTAAGTTTTTTATTGAAAATCCAATGAATAAAAATCTGGGGGCTAATACTGGAAAAGGGGCACAGGCTGAGTGAAAAGGTTTACGCTGCATTTGCCCTTGCCCTTGACCCTGAGGATGCTATACTCAGCCAGTTGGCGCACCAGCGCTATCTGACTGAATACAGCGGCATGTCAGAGCAGCACTAAGTTGAGTAGCGCTACCCCCTGACATAGATCTTGGAAATGCAGGGAACACTGCCCCCAGACCCCCAGTGCGATATTCAGCCAGCACCATGCAATGAACCTATTGAGATGCAAGGCACTAAGGTGCTATATGCATGCCATTATAGACTCATTGCATGTGGCTGATGGCTTGAGTTTAGCATCCTGCAACCGCCCCACCCACTCCAATCGCCTGTCCCTGTACAGGAGCACCCATTCTCTGGTGTCCAGTGTTCCCCCCATCCTCCCCGCCAATCCCCGGCACCATTAAAAAGAAATCAGACTGCGGTGTCCAGTGGTCCACCAACCCTCCAATCCCCGATCCTGTTAAAAATAAACCATCCTCTGGTGTCCGCTGGTCCACCCACCCTTCAATTGCTGCAAGAAGATTTTAATTCTGTTCTACCGAAACGCGGCAAAGATCCGACCAAAGTGTCTAATTACAGACCTACTTCCTTATTAAATGTTGATTTGAAAATTTTGGCTAAGGCTTTGGCCCTTCGGCTGCAGCAGGTCTGGTCTCTTCTGGACAGTTCTGAGCAAGTTGGTTTTATGACTGAGCGTTCCTCAGCCGATCACTTGCGGAAACTCCAGCATCTCATCTCTGGGTCCAGGGAAGCCATGACCCCAGCGATCTTGGCCTCCCCGGACATGGAAAATGCATTTGATAGGGTTTCCTGGCCGTATCTTTTTCAGACACTTGAATACTTTGGTTTGCCTGAGACTTTTCTTCACTGGGTGAAACTGTTATACTCTCCTCCCACGGCACAGGTTCAATGTAATCAGGTTCTTAAGTCCCCCTTCTTCCCCTTGTAATGGAACACGTCAGGGTTGCCCTCTCTCCCCCTTTTTATTTAATTTATATTCTAAGCCATTAATCTGGCACATCGATTTCAATCCCTCGATTCAGGGTGTGGTTATTGGATCCCGGCAATACAAAATATTGGCGTATACCGATGATATTCTTTTACATTTAATTAACCGTTACCTCCCTGTCACATGTCCTGGAGGAAATCCACCTTTTCAGATCAGTCTCCTTTTACAAGTTTAATGTTGAGAAAACCTTGGTATTACTATTAAATATTCATGTTAGGAAGGGTAATTTCAAGGCTATGCGCCTCAGTTGGACGTCTGCAACTGCAGCTTACTTGGGTATTTAACTTACTTTTTCCACTACCAAACTGATTCGTAGTAATTTTACTGAACCCCTCTGGAACATTAAAGTTGATCTTGATAGGTGGGCCTTGTTGCCCCTATCTTTATGAGGCCGGATTAGTATTCTTTTTTGTGTGTATATATGTGTGTGTGTACTTTATTTATTCTCCCTGGGACCTCGGGCATCCTTCGGGAGTACCCTCTCAGCTGCTGCCTCTCACTCCCAGCCTGAACCCTCGCTTCTCCCAGGCTCTCCCCCCGAAAGACTCTGGCAGGTTCAGCCCCAGGGATCACCCTTGGGGGTGGGCCGCCCCTCCGTGGCAGCTCTTTCTGACAATTAGAGGGACCTACCTCATCGCCGGGTCGGCTGTGGGAGTCTTGGGTGTGCTGGGCCGGCATCTCGGATGTGGGTGCACTCCTGGGGTCTCTGTCATCTAGGGTTTCAGAGGTTTTTTCAGGTTGTTTCTCCCCTACAGAGTGCAGACATGCAATGGCGTTCCTGGTGAGGAGCACCGACGCCTGCCGTTGCTCCGCCCCACAGCATCCACTTTGTGCCACAAGTTCCACACAGCCCCCGGTCACCACCAGGAGCCACTCTGGAGCAGCACTATCCCCAAGTCCCTCCCCGGGAAGGGAGAGCATTCCTCCAGATGTTTAATCCCTTCCCTCCTCTGCCGATCCCCGGCGGCCTGAGCTCGTTCCCAAACCCAGGTCACCGGCGTGGCCCGAGTTGTGGTGTCCAGCACTTCAACCCTCAGCTCCACCGGGCTGTCCAGATTAGTATTCTTAATTTGACCGACCATCCTCCCTAAGATACTTTATCTTATGAACATGTTGGCAATCAAACTTCCATATTGATGGTTTCAGGACCTCCATGCCATGCAGCCCACTTTTCTTTGGAAGGACCGTAAGCCAAGGCTTCGCTATCTCAAATTGGCAGCCCCCAAACACCTAGGGGGCCTCAACACACCCAATTTTTGGAGGTATTTTCATGCCACCCAGGGAGTGAAGTATTTCCGCTGGAATCTTGGGGACACGGGGCACTCTCCCCTTACATTCCCCTTTGGTGGCTTATCGAGTGAGATTTAGCTTTACAGTACACAATTACATTACAAGCCCTCCCTTACTTGAACCTGGCTCAGCTACCTAGATCTTTGAGGTATATGCCAGTTGGCATTTCCAGAACAAATTACTGCTTGTTACTCTGCTATCTTAAAACAACTCTTACAACCCCCTGGAATCAACCTCTTTGGTTAAACCCCAACTTTCAATTAGTGGGCAAATCACTCATTAACCTGCACTGGCAAGCCAAAGGTATATCGGCAGCCTTTCAGTTAATCAGTGGTTCCCAGTGGATCCCTTTTGCAGAACGGCTACAAACCTAAGCCCTGGACAATAGTGTTTTTTTTTTTTTTTTATTATCAACTTCAACATTTGCTCTCCTCTAAACTGGGCAGACCTGTTCCAGCAACAGACTCCTCCCAGCATTGGTAACCCTCAGCGCACTGACCCTGGAAAGACATGCCACATCTCAGCTTTATCAGGTCTTCTCCCAGATTTGGACTTACTGACATGGCTCAGTTTCGAAATATTGGTTCGAGGCCCTTGGTTGGGCACCCGATGATACTCAGTTAACCGAGCTGTGGTGGATTATTCATCATTATATTAAGTTCAGTGGATACAGGTATACCCAGTTTAAATTATACATGCAATTTACTCTATACCCCAGAAATTGTTTAAGAGGGGACATTTGGATTCTCCATTATGTACCCAATGTCAATAGGCTTAGAGCTCCTTATAGTATATTCATCGGGACTGCTGCAAGGTTCAACCCCTACGGCAAAAAGTTGAGAATGTGTTGGATCCAAGTTTTGGCTTTACGGATGTTGTTACAAGGCAAAATTGTATTTTGGGGTCGGGCATGCAGTATCTACAGGGCCCTGGGCGGTTCCATTTTATGTTGATTACCATGGTTGTTAAAAAGGTTATATTGCAACATTGGTTGGACCAGCAAGCTCCAACTTTTTCAGAATGATATACGGAGATGCTTTAAATTTTTGCACAGAGTGCATGCCTGCCTATTTATTCACAATGCTGGGGCCCTGTGGAAGCCTGGCTGTCCACTTTACTTTTGTGACTGGTATGCTTTGCTCCTCTTGTCTCTCTTTTCTTATCTTTTGTTTTTACAGGTAATGTGATTTGGTATCTACTTCCCCTATGATTTTGTGTTTTTGAGAGGGAAGGGGGTGGGGGGCTGATAGGTAATACACCTTGATATATTGTATCTTTTACATGTTTTATGGTTTGCATTTGTATTGTTATGCTTAAATTTACAAAGTTTCTTCAATTTAAAAAAAAAAACCTTCTCCCTGCACTCGCAGTATTGGAAGAGTATTGATGGCATGGAAGTCATGCAAAGGGGAAGAGAAGAAACTTTGTTATATAGAAAAGGTTATGCCAATGGGGTTTCTGCAGCAGGTCCAAAGAGGCTAATCAACGGCAGGAAAAATACTGAGGAGAGGTACAGCCGCCCACAGTTATATACACACTGATGCATGACATCAATGTGGGCAACCCCAGCTTGGCAAAAGTTTCCGTGCGATCCTAATCCCTGACAGCTGTCATATCAAAGGTGTGATTTAAGGGAAGAGATACCCTCAAAGAAAGATCCTGGGGTTCCTAGCACACTTCCTTTCTCTGGTATTACATATCCTGCAACTAGGAGTAATCAAGATGACAATCAGATGTTTTTTGGTGTAGTAGTAGCCACTGCTAAGCAACATACCATCCTGGGTTCGGTTCCTAGTTGGTCACATTATATCTTTCTCACTACTATTTAAATTGCTTAACAGTGGCTAACACTGTACCAAAAAACATCTAATTGTCATGTTGATTATTCCTAGTTGCAAGATATGCAATACCTAAGAAATGTGGATCCGGAATCCCAGGTCCAACCACGTGAACCTGCAACTCAGTGGTTAGAGCACTGTAGTGATATTCCAGAAGCCTGGGTTCAATTCCCAGTAGGTCACTTTATTTCTTTCTCTCTACAATTTGTGACTTAAATTGCTTAGCAGTGGCTAATACTGTACCAAAAAACATCTAATTGTCATCTTGATTATTCCTAGTTGCAGGTTATGTAATACCAGAGAAAGGAAGTGTGCCAAGAACTCCAGGTCCAACCATATGAGCCTGTAGCTCAGTGGTTAGAGCACCAGGACAGTATTCTGGTGGCCTGGGTTCAATTCCCAGTAGGTTACATTATTTCTTTCTCACTACAATTTGAGATTTAAATTGCTTAGCAGTGGCTAATAGTGCTCCAAAAACATCTAATTGTCATGTGCAAAATCTGATATCTATAAATTCATTCTGTTGGGAGGAATCTGCTCTGATAAATTTATCATACCATCTAACTACCACATATCTTCATCAAGAGGTTAGACATGTCACAGTCACTATCCTCAACCTATGAACCAATCAAAGATCAGCTTTTACAATGCCGACATCACAACAGTCATGTACTGACTGAAGCCAGCTGCTGAATTCAAACAGAAATCATTTAACCGTCATATAAAATACTGATTTAAAAGCAGTTTCTACAGTACACACACACTCGCTCCTTGTATTATCATTCAGTGGCTGGCCAAGGTGGTCGGCAGAGGGGATATGCCGACAGCTGTCACAGGGAGAGTGCTGCCAGCTGGGGTAAGTGGGCGGGGGGCCACGGAGGGATCGGAGTGGGTGGGATGAATTTGTGATGGGGGGGCCACTAAACACTAGATATTATAGTAATACACTAATTGGAGGCCTCTAAATGGTGACTGGGGGTTCTACTAGACACCAGGGATCAGTTTAGTAAACAATTCAAGGGCATGGAACAGTGAATGGGGTAGGGAGACCACTGGAAGCCCGGGGAAGGTTTAATTAGTTCAGGAGCACAGAACGGTGATCAGGATGGGGGATCACTAGCCATCAAGCATCAGTTTAATAAACAATTTTACGGGCACAGAATGGCAATCAGGGGGCAGGGGTCTGGCACAGCTCCACACGGTGCCCCCACATAGTCATGCACAATCAGCACATTGTGTGGGGCTTCTAAGATGCATGTAATGTCATATGTGTTTACTAATATGCCAGCAGCTGACTACAGCTCACAGGGGCAATGGTGTTATCCTGTTTGGGATCCCCATTTGCTGCGGTGGGCTGTATTCTTGCAGGGGGGCCGTGTTAGCACCAGACACTATCACCGTGCTAGCACAGCCCCTTATTCAGGCAGGTAGCATGCTCTGGTCAGGGTGCACTGCCTGTTTAAATGTGGCCCCCATACTGGCCGTGTGCTATTTCACATACACTGCTAATGGGTGTGTGCCACAACTGGCTGGCACTGAATTGGGGCCCTAGGTCAGTAAGTAAGAGACAAAGTGTCCATGGGAACTTGCAACAGAAACCGAGCTGATCCTAATATCAAAATGATAGAGACTTTCAAATACCTCAGGGGTATAAACAGAGTACAAGAGGGAAGCATTTTTCAGAAAAAAAAGATGCTCAAGAACAAGGGGACATGCTGTGAAGCTGAGGGGTGTAGATTCAGGGGAAAAGTTAGAAAGTACTGCTTCACAAAAAGAGTGGTGGATGCCTGGAATATACTTCCAGCAGAGGTGATTGAAGCAAAAACCATAGTGGGTTTCAAGAATGCATGAGATAAACATAAATGAATTTTATTACTTTAGAATGGGGGGCAAAGTCGGAGACCAAGAAGGGTCTGCAGTATTACATGAGGTAGGGAAAATGGGCAGACTGGGTGGGCCAAGTGGCCCTTATCTGCCGACAATTTCTATGTAATTCTGTGTAACACTAGCAAGGGCAATTCGGAGTCAGCAGGATAACAGAGGTATGTTCTCACCAAGTCTTAGGCATAGCTTTACCAGAGGAAATGGTGGGAAAGTATAGAGAGACTCCACTGACCAGGCTACAGACAAACCATATGTTGCCACTGTTCGAATTAGTACCTAGCTAAGAATGGAATAAAAAGTTATGTCCACTGAATAGGTGGGAGAAAGAATATTTTCTTTCTCTCCTGTTCCATATACTCAGACCTGGGGCTCAAACACAGAACAGGGGGCAACTTCCAATTCTCAAGGAATGTAAAAAGATGGATCTGTGGAATGCCCCATTTTGTAAACATTCAGCTCATTATCATCTAGTGGAGAGACCTTTTATGCGGGATGTCCCCTAGCCAGCTAAGACAGTCTACTAGTTTGTTTTTCATACGAACATACGACAGTGCCAGCAGAATTAGGCCTCAAGGTCTATCTCGTCTACTCGAAAACGCAGCTCACAGTTCAGACAACTGCTGCTGCCCCCCCCACCCCATCCTTCCCAACAAATGTTCCTTCCTTGAGTTCACCACCCTGGACAATTCTCTCCCTACTTATACCTTGCCCATGAACCATGATCTCTACATTTAAGAACTTAAAAAAAGAATGCTGTGTTACCATGTGGGGCTACAATAAAACAAATGGACTGGATTGCATGCATGAAGAAAATAGAAAATAAACCAATCAACATGGGCCATCATCAAACAAACCCTCAGAGCGCTGGACAACTTGCGCATCACCAGAGCCTCTCTGCAAAGCACAGACAAACGTGATCACACCCAGAGGCATGCTACAGCATGAGGAACACTATAAAAGAATTGATACAATTTTCATTGCAAATCAATAGTTTAATGACCAGACTATGAGCTTTAGAACTTGCTTAAAGACTGAGCAGAATTTTCCTGGATGAATGGGGAAATTTAATTCATAGTCAGTATAATTTCCTTTCCTGTTAGCTCCAACGTTGTCAATGCTTAGCCAGGAAAACTGGTGATCTTGAGGTGCTTTCGTACAGCTAGCCTTACCTTACAATGCACAATGACAAGGTCGTTTTTGAGGACAGTGCCATCTCTTGTTACCTAGGTTCTCCCAGCTTTTCACGTAAACCAGGAAGTGTGTCTTCTGTCCTTCTGCCCGAAGCCAGCAATCCAAAGAAAAAATTATTTTATAAATTGGTTTTACACAGGGCAGTTGAGACCTACTTAAAGAGAACAAAGGAATTCAGAAAGTCAGAAAGTCTTTTTGCTCAGTTTGGAGTGGCAGAAAGCAGCCAAAAGGTATTGAAGGCCACCTTAAGCAGGTGGGCAAGGCCCTGCATTGCAAAGACAAAGAAAGGTTCCAATTCTGATCACAGCACGTTTCATCACTGCAGCATCCTGGGTGGAGAGAGCAGAGGCTTTAGGGTCAGTTAGATCTCTGCAAAGTGGCTAAGTAGTTTTGGCATTAATACATGAACAAATCACTACACACTTGATGCCAAGAGCTCTGTTAATGCGGCCTTCAGGCGAAAAGTACTGCATGTGGTGGTTATAGTTGAATCCAGTAGCTACTCTTATGAGTAATACTATGGGATTATATTCTTACCTGCTGTAACTCAGATGGGTACTGCTTTTGAGAACCCATCTATACTAAATATCCTTCCCTGTTGACAACACAGAGCAATACAGAAAGAGGAAACTTCATCCATACTATTGTAATTTCCTTTTCTGTGAGCTACAATGTTGTTAATGTAGCTGTTGGCTCCTCTGGAGAATACTGTCCAAGATCTATACATACAGGTATCGCAGTATATAAATTTATGATTGGAATAAAGAGTCAAAAGGCTGTCCGACTGAGTCTTCTGAAGTTATGGTTGTTTGGGGATCCTGTATGGGTTTGCATCTATTTGTTATTAGACTCAACTTGTGATTGATTTAACAAAACATGTGTTATTTTTATTACCTCACTAATGCCCCAGTTACCTCAGTTCCCACATCCTGGAAACACTCTACAGTTATCCCTCTCCCCAAAGGTGGCGATTTCACAACCCCAGGGAACTATCAACCTATCTCTTTACTTCCAATCCTTGCAAAGCTCCAAGAATGTACTGTCCTCACTCAGCTTGCCCCTTACCTTGATTCTTCCTCATTTTTCACTCCTTTCCAGTCTGGATTCTGCAAGTCTCATTCCTCCACCACCACCTCCCTGAAACAGCTCATTGATTCCATACTCACCAATATGGATCAGGGACGCTTCACATCCACTATATTTGCTGACCTGGCGAAAGTGTTCGACACAGTTTCCAACTCTCTCCTGCCCCAAAAACTCACAACTGCGGGGCTAACCACCTCAGCCACAGCTTGGTTTCATTCCTATCTATCAGAAGATCTCAGTCGGTGAGGATCGCCTCCTCCCTCTCCCCTCCCCATCAACACTGGTGTCTCTCAGGACTCTGCCCTTGACCCTATTCCATTTTCAATTTTCCTTTACGATCTTCCTACTGCCTGCGTCTCATCCCAAATAGACACGTATGCGGAAGACACAGCCCTCTTTACATCTACAGTAGTACTTCTTCTGATGCGGAGGCTAGACTTCAGCATGATTTCAATAAGATCCAGCTATGGTTCCAGGCTAACCAGCTGTTCCTAAACACCAAAAAGACAATCTGCATGTCCTTTGGCACTAGACAGGGGCTATGTAAACTCCAATCTTCTCCTGTCTTCCACACCCTGGCTGGTACATCTTTTGAAAATGTAATTTCCTTTCGATATCTTGGGGTCTGGCTTGACCCTCAGCTGGACTTTTAAATTTTTATGTAGATGCTATCACAAGAACCACCCAAGCTTGGTGCTCTATAAGAACAAGGACTGCATTCCACGAGAGCCCTGGCAGAGGGCACCAGCAGAAATGATCCTCCCACCTTTGACTATGCTGACATAGTCTACAGTGCCATGCCTAAAACTACACTACTGTGACTGCCCAACTTAACCTTGTTTCTCCACTTCCGTTTCTGCTCTAGTTGTCCCCACTGGATTCTACCCTCACATCTTGGTATACCCAATGCTGCACTTTTCACCCTCTCGCCACCCTTCCTACATTACTTCTCCCTACCCTCTTCCCTCTCCCTATGACTCTGGCACTTCTTATCTGTTGTCTATTTTCTCTGACAAATGCTGCTGGCTGCCTTGTTACAATGCTACCCTTGAACTGTATTAATCTGTACTCTGTATGCAATGTCCACATTGTTGTAATGCCTGTCTTGATGTTCCCCATAATTTGTATTTCTCTGACGTGGAACCTTTGTAAAAGAGCCATGGCTCAAAGGTATTTGTAATCCTAGACTTGATAAATAAATAAAAATAAACACTGGCTAGGCTGGACATCCTCTTCAACTCCTTTTGCTGCTTTATTCTATCCTGCCCCACCTCGCACTCATCTCTGTGACCTATATAAAGCTCTATCTCTCCCTTTCTTGGAGTCCAGACGTCGATCCCATACTGCCACTTTCATGGCAAAATTCTGGACTGGAAACCTCCCCTCCTATTTATACTCCTCCATCTCCGCCTCCTCCCTATGCACCTACCCCCTCCACAACTCTGACCTAAGATCCTTTGCTATTCCCCACCAAGCTACCACTACTGGCCAATCCGCCTTCTCCTTCCGTTGTCCTCAACTGTGGAATGCTCTTCCCCCTTCCATCCGCAATGCCACTTCACACTCCTCTCTCTCCTCCCTACTACGTGTCTACACAACCCCTACCTGCTCCTGCCAAATCCTTCCGGCCTCACTTCGCACACTGCCTCATCTCCCCTCTTAATCTATACCCTCACGCTCTGGCTTACCTAAGCCTCTGCTCTGACTAGTTTGCCACCCTACACAATACTCATTTACCTGGGATCCCAAGGGCTGACCTTAACAAGGCTGCTCCAGTTTGGCATGCTTCTGTTACCCTAAGCTATCTCTTAGCATTCTCGACTACTGTACTTTGTAAGTTGTCTCAGTATGCGCACCTACATATACCATGTACCTATTCTGCCTGCATTTATTTTTTTTGTATTTATTTTTGTTGCAACTGCTGTGTAAAGTTGTTGTAATATTTATAAATGTATGCCTGTTATGTTTATCTACTCTCACTGTATGTATGTGACATTGTACTTTCACTACTCCCATTCCTCTTCCCCCCAGGATGTACCTGGAAATGAGCAGTTCTGCTCAGTGTGCATGCCTGGTGAAATGCTTGAACAAATAAATAAATTTAAGAAGCCTCTGGGCACAAGCATTTTGAAAGAACCGAAGATTGAATGGCTTGTATGGTAATCCTGCCATCCAAAATAAAGTAGGCCTGCATTTTTTCATATCTATCTCTGTGGGCATATATTGTTTGTGAGAACTCATCCGGGTATGTGTATATTGTTGTACTGATACATTTTTGGGAACCGCGTGGAGACATGTGAATTGGAGCAACTGCTGCCTTTGGAATGTTCATGCACCAGGTTTCTATGCTGAGGTCACAGCTTTGGGCTGTACCACTATTCCCAGTAGGGGAACATATTACCCATATGTAATAAATACCCTTCCTCACTGATGTCACAGGGCAATACAGAAACTATATGCTGATTGTACCTTTCTTTTGACTAAGGCCCCTTCCCCCAAGGAAGCCACGACACAGTTAAAAGTTGATTTCACCAGTCTTCAAAAATAGCTAATAGTCAATAAACTCAAAATCAACTTTAATAAAACAAACTCAGTGAAGTATGTTGGACTCCACATAAGTTTCAAAACAGCAACTGGACCAAGTGCCAGCTTCAAACAACTAAGGGTACTCCTACTGCCCCAGCAGAGAATTATAAGTATTTAGGGGTACAGCTGCACCCCCATTTAAAATTCAATTTCCACAGACAGTCTGTGACAGGGTCTCTCAGAAAAGGGGGATGCTGAAGCAATATCATTTCAATCTTTGTTCCAACACAAGGAAAAAAAATTGTTTTAGTACACCTTACTTTGTTTAACTGATTACGGATCACTAATGTATCGCACCACTAACGGCACAGATCTTTTGAAACTAGACAGATGCTATCTTAAGATTGCAAGATTAGCCCTGTGCTACTCTGGCCCCTAGACTGAAGCACAACACTGTCTCTACTAATGGATCTGGGATGAGTCCCTTCTGTCTACCAGGAAAGATTTGTAATCATTAAATTATTTTTTTACATTTTCTGCCATCACTGTGTATGGGACTATGAATTAAATATACTGCGCTTTATTGTATTTTATCAAAACATACACAAAACAAACACAAGAATACAATGTGGTCCACATTCAGAGTACTGTGACTTCACTGGTTAAACAAGAATATCGTGGCACGAAGTACCAAATTAGTACATTGTACAGGAATCAAAACACCATAGTTTACTGGTCCTGTGGTGTGGACCAGTGCTACACATTCCAGCAATAGTTCACCTATAGCTTGTCATGGATCCAGTCATGTTACAGGTATTTGTGGGTTCCTAACTGCAAAAAGACATGGAGCTTTTCCCAGTTTTTTTCTGATAGCCTTTCAGCTTGTTTAAGCTGGCTATAGACTTTTCAGCTCTAAGGGTACACATGAGTTCTGCATGCCATTCATGATAGCTTGGCGTGTCCTGGTCCATCCAGTGGTATAAAAGTACCTTCTTAACACAAGCTGCCATCAGGGTAGTATATTTTTGTGCCCCAATCTGTTGTCATATTCACATAAAAATACAGATTTTAGTGGAAAAGATTCCTCTAACCCCAATAGAGAATCTAGTGTCTCTCTGATTGCCATCCATAACGGTTGTGCTTGGGACAGTGCCATAATATGTGTAGGAGGGTTCCTGTAGTCTCCCCACATCTGAAGCATGCGTCTGTGGGAAGCTTGTGCATTCTATGCAGTCTTACCAAGGTGAAATACATATTGTTTTATTTATTTATTTTATTTATTTGTTCTAGGATTACAAATACCTTTGAGCCGAGGCTCTTTTACAAAGGTTCCACGTCATTGGTACAATTGAGACAAACATAAGCAAAGATAACAGTTTATAAAATAAAAAAAAAACACACAGTCTTGTAGACGAAAAAGAACAATATGGTGAAACTTTGGGGGAAGGGAAGGAGGAAGGTGAAATCAGGAGACTAAGTGGATGGGAGAAAAGGGAGGTAGGTGGAGGGGGACAGAGAGCGGAGAGGTGGAAGGCGGGTAAGAATAGGGTAGTGCAGCCGGGTAGCATTTGGCATGGGCAAGCAGGGGAGGTGAAGATGGGGGGGGGGGTGCGCTGGCAAAGTGCAGGAGTAGATGTGGATCCAAAAGGGCATCTTCAGCTATGGAACCAAAGAACTTTTAACTGCATCAGTCTGTATGCATCAAATTTTATGTGCTTATAGAGATCTTTCCAGATCTGGCCCCAACTGTAATCACCCTGAGTTTTAGGCATGGCAGCTAACCATTACTGGGCAGATCTATCTACTTTGTTTATGATGAGGTCATAAATACCCTGATTGTGATTAGAGACTGGATGTGGTAATAGCGCCCAGTTATCTAATGGCAAAATTAACTTTCCATAGTTAGATGTCCATGACTGAACTCTAAAACCCTTGGCTAGGACCTGTGTGACCTGAAGAAAGTGGAAAACTGTGGTGTTTGGTACCTGACACCGCTGCTTAAATGTGGAAAAGCTTATAAGTCTATTTTCAAAAGTAAGATGCTCCACCCAGTTCGGTCCATAGGGATGAAGTTATGGGTTTCCCACCTTAATGGAAGTTGGGGTTCCTTACTAGAGGCTGCAATGTGTCAACTTGTCGGTTGTAGTTTAATTAGCCTGAACAGCTGGTTATGTGCTTTTACAGAGTATGTTAAAGCAGTACCTTTTAGGCTCTTGGGAAAGGTTTCAGCGTATGTAAAGATAAGTGATTTGGGGAGTATTGCTACTTTCGTGCACAAGGCCTGTTCCATTTGCAGCCAAAGAGAGATATAATCTATTTCTTGAGTTGGGGGAGGACCCCTGAGCCACTGCAGGTATTTATGGCAGTTAGTAGCCATATAAAATATGTAACGGTTTGGGAGTTTAAGTCCGCCCAGGAGTTTAGGAGCTGCTAGTTTGTGATAGACTCTGCGTACTGCCTTCCCTGCCCATATCAATCTGCATATCAGACTGCAAGATGTTGAACCATTTCCTGGGAACTGTGGCATTTCTCATACTTAGGAAATAAAGGACCCTAGATAGTAAATTCATTTTAATGAGATTCATTTTGCACCACAGTGTGAGGGGCAAGTGGGCCCACCTGCCCGTGTCTAGCTTCAGTTGTTACAGCAGTGGGTCTAGGTTGTGGGCATCCACAGCCCCCACTTGCACAATGTGACACCCTGAGCAAGTCACAACTTCCCTGTGCTCCCAGGTTGCACCTGTAAACAAGCTTTCAGCTTAGTGTGTCTCACCTGGTTAAACAATTGGGGGGAAAAAATCCTATATTTGGGTCATTTGGTGACCAACATCCCCAGGTGTTTCAACTTGTCTGCTTGCCATCCAAGAGTCAGTTCAGTAATTTCATGTTTGGTTACCATGTACTTCAATGGCATGATTTACATCTTATCCAAACTGCATTTGTAATTAGAGATGGGTAATTCCATGAAATGTGGGTATCAATGTGCCAAATACTTTGTGCATTCATTAAAAAAAAAAAAAAAAAAAAAAACAGTAGCCACTGCAGTTATAATCAGTGAATTTAAAAGGTGGCCACAAACACAGATATATTACATAATTTAAGAAACCCAGATGAACCCATTTTATTTTCTTCAATGTCCAGCTCTAAAATGCCACAGATTTTTCTCACCAAAATGTGACATGCAAAACCACAGTATGTTCAACTGCTTCTATACATACTTTATTTTAGTTGCAGATCAATACATTTATTTTGAAATGTGCCTCTGGTGTTGTCTTTTGTTAATGAAGACATATTCATCCAGGTTTTAAGTGCACATAAAACTTCTGGTTCACTCAAAGTTTTATGTGGTGCGTGCAGCTGTGGTGTCCCAGCAAAATATATTTTTTTCATGTTCCCCAAAATGTCAGCAAAAGCATCCAGGTTTTTTTTTTTTTTTTTTTTTTTTGAGTGTTAGATTTTCTTCGGGGATTGGATCTTACAGGAGCTGCAGGACTCTGGTGAGAGTGGGGTCCAGGCAGTGCTTTTTTTTTTTTTAACTTAGTTGTTTGGTGCCCATTGTTATGCGTGCAACACTGTGGTGTCCACTGTTACATGTGCAATGTTGTTTGGTGTCGACTGTTACATGAGCAACGTCTAAGGTGCTTGTTCTCAAGTCTCTGATATGGAGTTATCCAACAACATGGTCCCATTTTCACTCTTGGATCATAGTGCCTTAAAAAGGTTAGTAAAATAAAGAAAATGTTTTTTTTCCAACTTAAGCAGCTGTGTGGTGTCCACTGTTGCATATGCAACATGGGAAGGTGTCTTTCTCAAATCTATATTCAGGAGTTATCTCACAATCTGGCCCCTTTTTCACTCTTAGGTCACAGTGTCCTTACAAGCTTATCAAAAATTGATCTATGGTAATTTGAAAAAAAAAAATGGCTTCATGTCACACTTCAGTAACCCCTTTTCATGGACATACCAATATATCACCAAAGTCTGCATTCTCCTAAGGGGTAGGAGTCAGGGATATGCTGGGTCTTGTTATATGAAGTAAGAAGTTATTTGTGTAGACTGAAAGTTGACAAACAAATGGTGTAGACTGAAAATTTGCATTGAATGCCTAAAATTTCTATACCTGATATTTTGGGGGTCTGTTTAATTTTCAGCATCAGGGGTTCCATGAATAGGTTAAAAAGCAAAGGTAACAGAGCACATCCCTGCCTTGTACACGTGTGCAGCCTAACAGTGTCACAGTATACTCTGTTACAACATACTCTGAGCTGTAGGACATGTACAGAACAGCTTCACCCATTTTGTATACTCATCTAGGATATTACACTGTGACAGTACCTGGAATAAGTAGTTCCATGAGACCCAGTCGAATGCTTTCTCTTCATCCAGGGAGGCCAGGACCACTGGGATGTCTGGCTCTCCAGATGCAGAGATAAGAATGGCTAGTTTTTGAAGGTGGTGAGATGAGACCCTACTTGGCATGAACCCTACCGGTTCACATGCTATCCTCAGTTTAGCCTATTAGCCAAAACCTTGGCAAGGATTTTAATGTCTGTTTTTAAAAGAGAAACTAGTCTGTAGTTACCCAAAACCATGTGGTCCTTGCCTGACTTGGGGATTAATTTGACCGATGCACCCATAAGGCCCTGCTCTGTAATGCCTTTGGCATGCATATGCCTTAACACATCTAGGAATAGGGAGCCAGTTCTTCCTGGAGACATTTGTAGAAAATGGGTGAAAATCCACCCAGTCCAGTCCAAAAGCCTTGTCAGGGTTTAGGTCTTTAATTGCTTGGTAGATTTTGTCCAAAACAACTTTAGCACAAAATAATACTCTTGCTTTTTTAAATTTGGAGATGGGTATGGTACTTAGATAATCCCTTATTTCTTTTTTTTGAACTTTATGTTTATTAGTTTAAAACAAACATACAGTCTGTACACAAGCATTGCATTACAAAAATAGTAGAATTAAAAACCATGAGGACGCCACTCCTCTCTGTATACACAAAATTAAAGTCTGTCAATGCTTTAAGATACGTCATTCAGGGAGGATATTAGGCATTTCTACATTTAAATTTCCATTTTAGCTGCAATAATAGCCCATGAGATGCGTGGTTTTAACTCCAATGTGAACTGGTAACAAATAAATTCACCCCAACCCTCTTCCTCCACCAGGATGGGAGGAATCTACCATGCCCAAAACAATAGTTAAGGCACACATTGTACCATAACACAAAAACTTTCCCTCAGAGCCCTGCAAAAGATTAATGCAAATGCTGTTTTTCTTAAACTTTAGCAAATATGTATCTTCCTGGCATAAACAAACCATAAAACTTTAAATCCTTTAAATTTCCTATAGTAGGCAAGAAACCTTTACAAACCACAATCCTCAATAGGGTTAAATAAGAAGTATCTCTAACTTATTTCAACCATGAGCTTAAAATAGCTATGTGTTGTTAAACTTATACCAGGGCAATCAGTGGAATTCAAGTATCAGTTCAGTGTCTCTAGTCCAGAGTTTTGCCCCGACATGGCACACCAACCCAACTGACCTTATCAAAGGAGTTAAACTTTGAAATCCTTAGGCTTCATCATCATCTTCAGATAAAGAGACCTCTTTCTCTACTGGTCTGGGTCTAGGAACTGCATGGCATTGCGCCCGCTTAAGCACTTCAGCCGGTTTTGCGAATATGAACACCTTGCCCCGATGAGTGATTCTGAGTCGAGCGGGGAATATTAAACCATGCTGTATACCTGTCTCCTTAAGCAAGGCCCGGGTCCCATCGAATCTCTTTCTCCACTGACACGTCGCGTACCCAATATCAGGAAACATCCGAATCTGCTCTCCATCCTGTAGAAGGCACTTATTTTGCCTTGCCAGTGCCAGAAGGTAGTCCCGGAAACCAATGCTGTCTGTTACGGCCACCACTGCACGAGGAGCCTCTGGATTATCTGGTCTGCCCCTAGGAGTTACCCGGTAGGCCTTTTGAAGTCGGTGAGCTCTTTCAGTGGCCCCTTCTCCCAATTGTTGTATCAGCCAATCTCGGAGGAATAGAAGCAAGTGCTCCCCCTCGCATCCTTCCGGGAGGCCCAGTATTTGTATGTTGGAGGCCCTTGCCTGATTCTCCAATGTCTCTAAACACGACTTGAGGTGGGTATTCTCCTTTATTATTGTGGATACTGCACCTATCGCCACGTCTGCCCATTTAGATGCTTCTGCCAAGGCTCCCTGAACAGACTATCATTGCCTCCATTCCTGCCACGCGATTATTTAGAGCATTAAACTTGTCTGAAAAGCTGCCAACTGATGCCATTATTATATTTAATTTAGCTCTCAAAGTTTGGAGCATTTCTTCAGTAGTTATGTCTCCTTGTTCTCCGGGATGACCTTGAAGAGACCTCGTGACATACTGTCTGGCAGAGGATTTCGATTGGGCTCCCTTGCCTGAGCTCTTATCTTTGCGTGGATTACCCATTTCAATTTTTGGTTTGTTAGCCACTGATAGCCAGCTATGTAAGCAGATCTCTAAGAGAAGGCTGCCATCTTGCTCGGGCTCCACCGCGCCTTCCAAAATATTTTGTCTTAATCCCTTATTTCTGCCTCTGCGACAGGGTGTCCAGCTTCACTGTGTAAGTGCTGATAAAACATTTTAAATTCTTTTGGAATCTCCTGGGGACAGTTATTCAATCAGGCTGTTCAGGAAAGTACAGTTACATAACAACTTACCATAACAGCAGATCTAAGAGGGGATCTCTTGCAGCAGGCCACACCTATGGAACTATAGCCACCAGGCACTAGGACCACAGGGAAAACTTTCTAGCTAGCAACCTACCAGGGGGCCACCCACCCCGATGTCAGGTGTCAACATCACCCTATGCTATAACAGTGGACACCCCCTGTGCCTTCCTCAGTTCTCCCACCGGAGTCCATACGCAGAAGGGTCCTACAGAGGAACAGAGGAGGGTGGTGCCACAGATTCTTGTCTAGGAAAGGTTAGAGAGGAGAAGCAGACAGAGGAGAGCCTCAGAGACTCAGGAGGAAGGGATGCATGGCCTGCTGCAAGCGATCCTCTCGCAGATCTACTGTTATGATAAATTCTTATGTAACTGTGCTATCTGATTTCAGGGATATCTCTTGCAGCATGCCACACCTATGGAATAAATCCCAAGCAGTTTCTGACATCAAGAAATACAGTCTGGGTGGTAGGAAACCAAGACCTAAGAAAGTAGGCCCTGTAGAACAGCCAAGCTGAAACTGGCCCTACACCTAGAGGTAATGTCCAGACTGTAGTGCTTAGTAAAGGAGTGGACAGTACTCCAAGTGGTGGCAGCCTCACAAATCTCTGTAGCTGACACATTCCTGAAAAAGGCAATAAAAGTGGTCATGCCTCTGGTGGAATGGCCACAGACAGTGCCCAGAAGTTCTTTGCCATACTTTCTGTAGCAATAAGTGATGCAGTTGGCCAACCAGTTGGACAAGAACTGTTTTGAAACATGGACACCCCCTTTCCCGGGCGAAGGAAATGAACAACTGTTTGGACTTCCTACAGTTCTTCGTACGATGGGGTATAGTAACGTAGAATTCTATGCACATCTAAAGTAGGAAGCAATGCTTCCCCTGGATTGGCATGCTCAGTGTAACAAACTGGAAGGTGGATGGATTGGTTTAAAGTGAATTTAGACACAAACTTAGGAAGAAACTTAGGGTCAGTTTGCAAAGACACCCTGTCTTTGTGGAATCTCAAATAAGGCTGCTACCACATGAGTACCTGCAGCTCTGAAAATTCTTTGAGCGGAAGTAATAGCAACTAAAAATAACGCTTTCCATGACAGAAAGCGCAGCTTGCATGTCATGGCTGGCTCAAAAGGAGCCAAAGTAAGCTCTTCTAACATAAAATTCAAGTCCTGGCCTGGATTGCAGATAGAAGGCTTCAGGTGAAGAATGCTTCTCAGAAATGTACGGGGCACTGCCAGCTGTGCCGCTGCATGTCCCTCAATAGGCAGCACACGGAAGGCAGAGATGGCAGATATGTGCACTTTAAGAGAGGAGTACTTCAGACTAGACTCTGAAAGGGACAGCAAGTACTCCAGAATCTGATTCACTGGACAAGTAAAGGGATCCAGCTGACATGAGGCAGCTCACAGTGCAAAACACTTCCACGTCACAGAATAAGTGACCTTAGTGGAAGGCTTCCTAGCCACCACCAGGACATTAGCAACCTTGGATGACACCCCGAACCAAGCCATGATATGTCCTCAGGAGCCAGGCATGAAGATGCAGGGATGTGAGATCCAAATGGACTAGTGTGCCCCAGTTCTGGGAGAGCAAGCTGTTGCACAGAGGAAGAGGAAAGTACAGTTTAGTACTTACCGTAATAGTAGATATTCAAGAGGATCTCTTGCAGTAAGCCATACACTTGAGTGACCACCAGAGGGTGTTCTCATCAATGGTAGCTTTCACCAGCAGTGCTGAATGGGGGTCACCCACCACAGTGACATCACATCATGCATATGTATAAATAGGTGGGTGGCCCCTAGTAGCCTGAGCTCTCGGCCAGTGACCAGCTTGTGGAGCAGGACACTGAGGGGAACCGAGGAGGCTGGAGGCATCGCCCAACAGGATGAAGAGGACGGAAGATGACAGCTCTCCCAAAAAAGGAGGGTAAAGGAGGGCAGGAACATGACCTGCTGCAAGAGATCCACTAGAAGATCTACTGTTACAGTAAGTATGCAACTGTACTATTGACTTTGAGGGTATCTCCTGCAGCAGGTTACACACTTGGGATAATTCCAAGCAGTTAAACAGGGAGGGCGAGCAAGACAGGAGGCCTTAGCCAGCCCGGTGGTGCTGAGGGTTGAGGCATTGGACACTACACCTCGTGCCACGCCGGTGAGCCGGGTTCAGTGATGGACTCAGGGAGCCAAAGGTCGGCAGGGAAGGGAGAGGATGGAGTGTCCAGAGGACAGCTCTCTTCTTCCTGGGGAGGGATCCAGGGTAGCTCAATGTCCTGGCTGCCCCCGATGGACATCGAGGGCACTGCAGGAACACCAGACAAAAAGACATAAGGGGCGGAGTGCTGCAGACATCAGCAGAGCAGCCATGCACAGGCATCACTGCAAGCTGCACTCCCAGAGGAGACTACTTAAGAAAAATCCCTGTCGTCGGGTATAGGCGATGGTACCTCACCCCGCTGAGCCACATTCCAGTTCCAGGCTCCTCTCTCCATCGGGCTGACCGCCGGCAGGCACATTGGATTCAAGATAGAGTGCTCTGGGCAGATAGGGTGGCCCCACCTCGGGGGGTGCAGAGCCGGGGGGAGGGGGGTGGAGTGAGAGAGAGCTTCAGGTAGGAGGTAGAGCTCATGGGTGCAGAGGATGCCCGAGAGAGTTCCCAGTAAGATGGAGCAAAAAAAGAGTTGACAAAAAAAAGAAAGACAGGAGGCCTTGCAGGATGGCATGGCCAAAGGAAGAGTGGTGTCTGGAGGTCAAATTAAGACTATAATGTCTGCTAAATGCATGAACAGTAGACCACATGGCAACGTCACAGATATTGGTGAAGGAGATGCACTTAAACAGGCAGCAGAGATAGACAGAGCCCTGTTGGAGTGGGCGTGCACAGCTCTGGGAAGGGGCCTGTTGTATTTATTGTAGCAACAGGGGATACAATGGGCTAATCAATTAGAAAAGGTTTGCTTCATGACAGAGTGAACTTCCCTGTCAGTAGTGAAAGCAACAAAAAGTTGCTTGGATTTACAAAAAGGGTTGATACAAGCAAGGTAATAATGTAGGATGCAGTGTATAGTCAGAGTGTGCAGCAGAGCAGAGATTTTCCTGGGTTGGAATGGTCTGGGTAGAGGAGAGGCAAGTTAATGGATTGGTTGAGCGTAAAGTCCGAAACTACCTTTGGAAGGAATGTGGGATTGGTACAGACAGAGACTTCCTGTTTATGAAAGACCAGGTAGGGTTCATAGTACATTAGGGCCTGGAGCTTGGAAATGCACCAAGACGATGTGACAGCCACCAGGAAAAGGGCCTTCCAGGACAAGAAGCGCATGTCACAGGTAGCTGCCAGATCAAATAGTTCAAGGGTCAATTTTTCTAAGATGAAGTTGAGGTCCCACGGTGGAACAGGATTCCAGACAGGAGGCTTGAGATGGAGAATGCCCTTGAGAAACATCTTGGCGACCTGCTGGTCCCCAATAGGTTCTTGGAAAGCTGAGACTGTGGCTAGATGAACTTTGATGGAAGAGTAGCTTAAGCCCTGAGTGGAGAGGGTGGAAAGATACTCCAGGATCATAGGTAATGGGCAGGAGTAGGGATTCAAGCCCTTGTCAGCCATCCAGATGGTAAAATGTCACCATTTGGCAGCATACGTATTTTTTGGTGGAGGCCTTCCTAGAAGCCAGAAGAATGGTGGCCACAGAGGCAGAGACATGTTGCTGCACTATAAAGACATCCTTAGGAGCCAAGCATGAAGGTGCAGGGACTGGAGATCGGGATGAAGCAGGGTTCCCCAGTTCTGCAGGAGGAGATCCAGTTGGAGAGGCAGGGAAAGAGGATCAGTGACCTACAGTTGCTGGAAGAGGGGAAACCAGATCTGCCATGGACAAAAGGGGGGTGATAAGAATCAGGGATGCTGGATCCAGCTGGAGTTTGAGTAGGAGAAGAGGAACTGGTGGGAAGGCATATAACAATTGCCCGTGCCAAGAGAGGGACAGGGCATCCAGGGAGTGGTCCTGTTAGTATGGAATGATGGAGCAGTAACAGGGAAGTTGGTGATTGTCCAGAGAAGTGAATAAATCAATGTCTGGAATGCCTTACAGAAAGCATATGTCTTGGAGAACGGGACATCGCCAAGATCCATTTGTGGCCCTGTGTGTGGCGGCTGAGGTGATCTGCAAGGATGTTCTGGGCTCCAGGAATGTGTACTGCCACTAGATGAGCATAGAGAGCTACAGCCTGTTGCCAGACTTTCATGGCTTCTTGGCACAGAGCTCATGATTTCATGCTCCCTTGTTTGTTGATGTAATATACAACACAGGTATTGTCCATTTGGACTACCAGAGGTCCTGGAACAAGGGAGAGTTGGACGGCCTGAAGAACCAGACAGATGGCCCGCATTTCCAAAAGGTTTACGTGTAGAGATGTGGTGTCTGGACCAAAGAGTCCTTGTGTTTGATGTGGACAGAGATGAGCGCCCGGTTGAGGGTGGAGGCATCCATGGTGAGGGTCTGGGTTGGGGGGGTAGAGAAAAGGGCATGCCGAGCTGCAGATGTGTCAGATTCAGCCACCATGAGAGGACCTGCCGGAGTGCAGGGGTCACACAGAGTCGTCGAAGTCCTCTGTCTTTTGGAGCCATTGTCAGCTCAGGGCCCACTGTAGTGGCCGCATGTGTAAGCAAGCATATGGCATGGTGGCAAAGGCCGCAGCAATGTGACCAAGAAGGCACATGTACTGGCGCAGTGAGCCACTGAGCCACTCGACAGTACCATGCTAGGGAGATGAGCATTTGGTACCTGTCTTCCAGCAGAAAGGCCCGGCCTCGGGCAGTATCAAGACAGAGCCAATGTACTGGAGGTGTTGGGATGGTTCCATGTGGGACTTGGCAACATTTAACAGTGATGCTGACATCCCAGAAGAGCTCGAGGGTGCATGCAAGGGAGTATAGCAACCCTTCTTGAGACAATGCTTTGATAAGCCAGTCATCCAGGTATGGGAACACACAGTGGCCCTGGCAACGAAGGGCAGCAGCCACGAGTGCCAGCCACTTTGTGAAGACCAGTGGTGCTGAAGATAGGCCAACAGGTAGAGTGCACGGAATTGGTAGTGGAAGCCCAAGAGCTGGAACTGGAGGTACTAGCAATGGGCCAGATGAATCTTGATATGAAGGTAAGCGTCCTTCATAATGAGGACGCAAAGCCAGTCCCTTTGATTTAGAAGGGGCAAGATTGTCATTGAGGTGGCCACGCGAAATCATTTGTACTGGATGTACCAGTTAAGGTCTCTGAGGTCCAATGCAGGGCAAAGATCGCCCATGCATTTCGGCACGAGAAAGAAATGGGAGTAGAAGCCCTTGCTCAGATCACTGGAAAGCACAGGCTGGATTGCCTGTTTCTGAATTAAAGAAAGGAGTTCCTCCAGTAGCACAGGAATGTGGTCCAGAGGATAGGACAAGAGCTAAGGCGGGTGTGGAGGGGGGGGGTTATAGTCAGTTCTAACGTATGGCCCATACGAATAAACTGTAGGACCCATTCGTCTGTGGTGATCCATTTCCAGGCCTCCAAATATAGTGAGAAACAGCCACTCACTGCCTCCAAGGCCAGCAGAGGAGGGCAGGGGAGTCTGGCTAAGGAGTCAAAAGGATGGAGGGGCGGCCCGTGCACCTTTGGGGGCAGAGGGATGGCCAAGAAGTTGGGGCTGTTGACAGCCTTTCATGGCCTGATGAGCTATACCCCATTGGTGGGACACCCTCTGAAACTGGAAGGACTGATAGAGCCTGCGCTGCGAGGTAGGCTGAGAAGTATAGTACATGTTGTGTACCGCATGAAGCATTCGGCCCAAGCCCTGTAAATCATTTAGAATAGCTTCTGTGTCTAAACCAAATAGTTTGTACCAGTTAAAGGGAGCATTCATGATGGTCTGTTGCACATATGGGGTAAATCCAGAACCCGCAGCCAGGCATGGCGGCAAAGGGTAATACCCATGGCTGATGTACAGAGAGGGGTATCCACAGCATCATAACCTGCACAGAGGAGATGCCTAGACAGACTAGTACCCGTCTTGAGGCAGCCATCAGTTGGTCCTTTTCAGTGGACAGGAGAAGCTTGGCAGCCATGGCCACAGCATCAGTCTACAGGGTTTTTTGATACTAAGTTTAGCATATGCCCCATATAATTGAGGATATGCATAACAAGAGTGGATGGGGTGTAAATCTTTTTCCCTATCAGATCCAGTTTTCTTGATTCTCTGTCAGAAGGCAAAGAACTCAACTGCTTAGGGCACTTGGTCTGATCATTGGTAGCACTGATGACCATCATATCAGCCTGTGGAGCACAGGCGAAAAAGGGGTGGTCAGTGGGAGCCTGATAAAGGTGGTCCGCCTTCTTAGGAACTGGAGGGACCATGGAAGGGCGGTGCCAGGCCACAAAAATTGCATCTTGGTAGGCCTGTATGAGGGGAGGAACCACAATAGCTGGGTCCTCGGGCAAGTCCAGATAATCTGCCAAATTCTGGCGGTGCCTGTCCTGATCAGTGGTGGACAGCCCCATGACCTGTTGCAATTGGGCCATAACATCCATGAAACTAGGGTCATCAGGAGGAGAGCAAGGGGAACAGAGTCCTAGATCCTCGCCCACTAAGGACAAAGCACAGGAACTAGAAGGGGTGCGCACCCCATCAGAATCAGTTAAATCCTCATCTTCTAGCTCCTCAGAATCTTCCAGATCTCCTTCCCCCAGTGGCTGAAAAGAGGATGGAGGCAGAGGCTCCGGGCACACCTGCTTGCGAAGCGAGGGCAAGGGAAAGGAGGAAGGTGGTGGAGGAGGTTGTTGCATGGCTTTCAAAACCTCTAAAACAGTTTGGAATACAGAGGCTACGGCGACAGCAGGAGTCGCCAATGAGGGCATAGCAGGTAGTGGTGGTGCTCCTGTAGACCCCAGGCTAGAGGGGGGCAGAACAAAGGGTTTGGGCTTGGGCTGCAATTGGAGCCGAGAACCCAAAGAGCCGAGAACCCGAAGCGTGAGCAGCCATGTGTGATTCCTGACCCACTGAAAGAAACAGGCATGGATAGCAGCAGTAAAGAGGGTAACGCTATCAGAGTAAACCCTTGATCCATGCTGTAGGATCATTTAGTAGGGGTTGAAAAAGGTGATGCTGACGAATGCCTAAAGGCTGTAGTTGTCAATGTAGAACCTGAGCCCATGCTGAAGGGTTGGGTCGTCAACCGAAGAATGAGTAGTAATCGACGAAGGGGCCTGAATAGTAGTCAAGACAGACAAGGCCTGCGTCAGAGTCATTGATGTGATGACCGGAAAAGTTGACATCGATGGAGGAGTAGTTTGGTCAACACGGGAGGTATCCATACTCTGGGCCAGGGCTGTGAGGACCATTTGTGTCTTCTGGATCAAAGTAGGAGAACCCTAAGCCATTGATGAGTGCTCAGAAGTGGAAGCCATCAATGGGTAAGGGTGCTTACTATGTGCAGTGGAGGCCTTGTCCTTGTCTCGGTGCTTGTGCTTCGATGAATGATGCTTGGATTGAGAGGTCTGGGAGCTTGCTGACAGTGGCCAAGACGAGGAGCAGGACTGCACTTTCTTCTTGAGGAGAGCTACCTTCTGCTCCATGAGGTAGGATTCTGATTCCTGGAGTCATTGATGATGAGTAGTTTGGTTAAATCCTGGGCAATGAGCACAAGAGCAGACATGGCCCATCCCCTAGACAGCGGACTCAGAGAGAATAGTTATCGTAATGGTAAATCTTTCTTCCACAGTGACACTTGTGCAAAAGAGAGTCGGAACTAGACTTAGGGAAAAAATAAATCTTATCTTTCCTCGTTGATAATAGCGTCGACACACTAGTGGTGAAAGCAGCACATGATCCAAGCTGGGAGATGGCAGGAAAAGAACTGAGGCTGCTAGGGGCCACCCACCAATTTATATATATGCATGACGTGACATCACTATGGACGGCCCCCATCCAACAATACAAGAGATACCCTCAAAGATCCGAAGGTTCCACCATCAGCTGCTGCAGTAGGGGGAACCAGATCTGATGAGGCCTGAAGGGGGCGATGAGGATCATTGTGGCCCCTTCCCATCTGGAGCTTGATGAGAACCCTCTGAAGCAGGGGGAAGTGAGGAAATGCACACAGAAACCTCCCCTTCCAAGGGAGGGACAACATGTCTTGCCAGAAAACTACAGACCCTGGATCAAGCAAGCAAAAAAGTGGCAGTTTGGCATTGAGTGGGAACACAGAAAGGTCCAACTCTGGATAACCCCACTTGTCGAACAGGTCTTCTACGATTGAGGTCTGCAGCTCCCACTCATGCATCTTTGACTATGACCAATTTAGGGCATCCGCCGAGACATTTTGCACACCTGGGACATGGACAACCATCAGCTTGAGACCGTGATCCAGAGCACAATACCAGACTCTCATTGTTTCCTGGCAAAGGGGGTACAAGTGAATGCCCCCTGCTTGTTGATGTAGTGGACTACACTGATGTTGTCTGTCTGCACTAGCAGAATACCTGGGGATTGGTGAGTCTGGAAGGCCAGCAAGGCATAAATGATGGCCTGTATCTCCATGACATTGATGTGGAAAGAGGATTCCAACTGGGACCATGTCCCCTGCATTTGGTGGGGCCCCAGATGAGCTTCCCACCTGAAGAATCTGTCATGATAATTTGCTGAGGGGAAGGAAGGAATGAGGAAAGAAACCCCTCTTAGCAGATTACTGGGTTCCATCCACCAAAGCAGAACCCTTTTTCCCTGAGGAGGAGACCAGGACTTGTTGTTCTAGGTCATCTGTCCGCTGGTCCCACTGGAGCCAGAGTGTCCACTGGGGCACCCTCATGTGCAGTGCGGCTAGAGGCACTGTAGCTATCGCCACTGCCATCAAGCCGAGAAGCCGAAGGAAGGTTCTGGCTGAAACATAATGGCTGTTGTACAACAGATGGGCCTGGACTATCAGGCACTTGGCCTTATCCTGGGGCAGGAAGGCCATGCTATGGACTGGTGGCATTGGCATGGAATCAAAACTGACTTGGGCAAGTTAACAATTATCCCCAGATCCTGGAATAAGTGGGCAGTTAGTGACAGGGTCTGAAGCAGGCAATCTCTGGACTGGGCCTTGATGAGACAGTCGTCCAGGTAGGGAAAGACAAAGGGCTAGGAGGCACTTGGTAAATACCCGAGGGGTTGAGGACAAATCAAAGGGCAAGGCCCTGAACTGCAAACATTCCCCCTGGAATACAAACTTCAAGTACTGCCCGTGGGATGTGTGTATTTTGATATGCAGGTACGTATCCTTCATATCGAGAGATCAAATCAAATCTCCCTGGTGCAGAAGGGGCAACAGACCCTGAAGTGTCACCATCCGGAACTTTTTGTACTGGATGAACATAGAGTTTTCTCGGAGGTCAAGGATACACCTGAGATCCTCTGTGCATTTGGGAACCAGGAAAAACTGAGCGTAAAACACTCTACCTGGCTGATCCACAGGGATGGGGCTCCACTGTTCTCTTTTGCAGCAGGGAGTGGATTTCCTCCCAAAGCACTGGTATGTGGTCAGGAGGGTAAAAGGACTGAACTAGAGTTTTTTCTGGGGGCCATTCTAGAAGTTCTAGAGTGCGATCATGCTCTATGAACTGAAGTACCCAACCGTCATTGGTCATCTCCCCCCACCTGTCCAGGTGAAGGGAGAATAGACCCCCAACAACTGCCTTCCAATCTGTCGGGGGGGACAAGGAGTCAGCTAGAGGTAGAGGAGGCTGCAATGGCGACAGCACCAGCACCTCTGGGAGCCTTGCCAGCTGTGACAGCAAGGGTGGGCAGAGAGACGGACCCCCGACACTTGCTCTGCAGTCTAGAGAGGGGTCTGAACTTGTTGGTCGTCTGACAAAAGGGCAAACACTGGCCACTCTTAGCCTGAGTGTGGTACATGGAGCGGACCAACCTGAGTGCATGTCCAGAGCCTGTATAGCATCAAGGATATGTTGGATATCGGCTCCAAACAATTTCTAATCTCTGAAGGCAGCATTCAGGATAAATAACTGAACATCCTGGGTGAACCTCGACACCCTAAGCCAGGAGTTCCGCTGCAGGCAGACGCCGGCTACTGCCGCCCTGGCTGAAGAATTGACAGTGTTGTAGGTCAAGTGAAGGAGATGCAGACCGACGTCAGCCCCCAACTGAAGGGACTGCAGGAGCTGCTGCTTTCTCTGATCATCGGGAAGGGCACTGGCCAATTCATAGGCTTGTTCCAAACGAAGGTTGAGGAACTGAACCATATGGGCCATGTAGTTCAAAACCCTGATGGCCACGGTGGCCGAGGCCAGGGTCCTCTTGCCCAGTAAGTCCAACCTTTGGGATTCTTTGTCCAGGGGGAGTGAATTTAAGTGTTTTGGCCTTTTGGTGCAATCATGGGCAGCGCTAATTACCACCAAGTCAACCTGCGCCTGCTCAGTTAAGAATGGCTTCCCATTGGAGCACAGTAAAGTTTGCCTGCCTTCCTGGGCATAGCAGGGACCAGGTTAGGGAGGTGCCAGGCTGCCATGGTGGCAACCTCAAAGGGTTCAATCACAGAAGGAACCACCAAGGGAGTAGTATCAGGTAGGCACAGGTATGTGGCCAACTGACATCTGTTGGGGTACTGTTCCTCAGTATCAAACCTCATCACCACCTGCATCTGGCGGAGAACCCCCATGAACAACAGGTCTTCTGGAGGGGATCATGGAATATATTTTTAATGGTCTCCACCCTGTCCAACAAGACTGCGGAGGTAAGAAGGGGTAGCCCCCCCATAGTCTTCACCCCTTCCCCTCATCTTCATCAGGGAGTTGAAGGTCCGGGCGATATTCATCCCCTTCTCCCAATGGTCTGGAGGGATAGCGGGGGTCCAGTCACTGAGGGACCAATGTGGGCCCACTGGAGTAGTGGGAGCAGGAGCCGGTGCCGGGGGTGCCCTAGGGACTGGGTCTGGCAGGGGCGCTAGGCAGGCCTGCATAAAGTCCTATAGGGAAGAAAGCAAAGAGGGGAAGTCCACTGTGACTGACATCAGGTAGCTAGGCGGCACCAACTGGGGGGGGTAGGCCACAGAGGAGCAGCCAGAGACATCGGCCAGATCGGCCTAGACCCTGGGAGGAGTTCTCGGCCTGAATCTCCCTATGGGATGGCGAAGAGGGCCAGAAGGTGGCCTGGGGTGACGTCAGAGAAGGGAGTGGTTCCAGGGCTGGAGAGGCTGATGTTGCACTAACGAATGACGGTCAGGTAGACGCAGAAGAACCCAAGGCCGCTAAGCTCTACTGGTCAAAGACAGCCAGCAGAGCCTCCTGACTGTGAACCCACCAAAAACAAGGGCCAAAACAGCAGGGGATTGGGGGGGGCCAGCCCCTAAGGACCTCTGCCTACCAATGTAAGGTTGGCTGAATGTGCTGCCAATGGTAGCCTTGCAGATGAAAGGTGTGCCAAGCAGACGTTGCCACCCCCACCGCAGTCATTACACAATGTGGGAAGCGGGATGGAGTGGACCAGTGCTTAGTGCAGTCCTTATCCCTGTGTTTGCCTGAGGTTTTATCCCAAGACTTTGATGACTGGGAGCCCAAGGATAGGGACGGGAAGACTGAGGAACTCTTGGCCTGCAACTCCTTCTCCATGCTGGCGACTTTTTTTTTTTTTTAAGATACTTTTTTTCTCCTTGGCCATACCTGTCTGCTCCCTTCTACTGGCAACCCACTGGGATTCCGGCCGCTATCTGCACTCCTGCACTCCTAATTGAGGATCGCCCTATCCCCTGCGGCTTACCCCCTTCAGCGGGGTGGTGGGGAGCCCCCAACTCCTCATCCCAAATGGATCCAGATCAGGTGCACCCTCTTGGAACTGGAGATCTTCTGAACGGCCATCAAGCCGCTCAACAAGGATGCCATTTTTCCGTGTTCACTTTCCCCTTGAAGCTGGGGGCGTGCAATGACGCTAAGCGAAGGGGAGCGTGCATGCATCCGCAAGTGCTCCCACCAGGCTTCTGTTGCCAGCTCCTCCCCAAGAAACTGCAGTGCTCTGTCCCCCAACCTCCGCCAGGGGGTGAACAGGTGCCGACAGTAGAAGATCCCCCCTCCCGAAGAAGGAGAGCAGTCCATCGGATGCTCAATCCTTCTCCGCCCCTGCCGACCTCCGATGACCTGTGCTCATTCCCGAACTCGGGTCGCCGGTGAGGAGCGAGGTAAGGCATCCAGCACCTCAGCCCTCAGTGCCACTGGGCCGGCGTGACTTTTTGTTAAAGTAGAAAGTTCTCAAAGGTCCACTGGTGCCAGTGACGGGTTGCCTTGTTGAAGCGCAGCAGATGGAACAGGCATCGACGTTGTGGTGTGGACTTAGGCAGAGAGCACAGGCAGAATGGTTGTCTTTCTCCGGGAGTTGCATTCCACAGGTGCACTTAGTCATCCGATCGAAGGACAAAGAAGGCTGAAAAGACAAATGAAAAGGGAAAAAAAAACACCGAAAAGTGATGATAAAAAACTGAGGTGAGAAAAGGAAAGTGAAGTGAAGGTATTGGCAGTTGACTGATGCTGCGGTGAACAGAGAGATCCACGTGCGTTGGTCAACAGCGGGAAAAGAACTGAGAAGGGTGGGGGAGCTGCCCACTCATAGCACAGGATGATGTCGGCGACTGACGATGGGGTGGGCAGCCACCTGGTAGACTACTAGCTAGAAAGTTTTCCCTGTGGTCCTAGAGCCTGCCAGCTATAGTTTTATAGGTGTGACTTGCTGCAAGAGATATCCCTGTAGTCAGATCTTTTAGACCCTGTATTGTGCGAGAGGCCTCCTGCTGGCAAATACCATTAATACCACTAAGGCCATTCATTTCCCAGCCATTTCGTCCTAGTCAAAGTATTCGACCCTGGCTCTACAGATGGCTAGTCCGGCTGAGTCTCTATTGATCTTTGCGTATGTAGCTCTGAGGGTGTTTTACTTCTATCCAGATTTTCTTCAGGTTTAGCTCATGAAAGTGTTTTTTTTTTTCCTATAATTCAGATTTTAGTAAGCAACTCCTAATGTAACCCCTTTGTTACCCGGGGTTACTAGAATCCCAGTAAGACCTAGTGGTAGGCAGGGAAGGCAGCTTGTGAAACTCCAGTTAAATGGGTTTCACACTGTCTCACTCTGTCCTCAGTTACAACTGAAACTGGAGAGATGACATCATTATATAGAATTGTTACAGCTGCATGAGCCACATTTGGAACTTTCAGCTCAGAGAATTCTTAGAACTTTGGGATTCAAAGAGAGAGTCAGTTTTGAGTTTTGTCCTTGAGCAAGAAGGAAGCATCAGTCTGTAGTTTGAGTTTTGCCTCCACACAGAAGGAAGTTTTTCTGTGTTTCACCATTTATAAAGTGGTGGAGACCGTCCCCTCGGTCTCAGTGCCCCTCCCTCCGGGGGTGGGGTAGGAAAAAGGTCTCTGTGGGCTCAGGGCAATCCTTCACCCACCAAGGAAAGAAGCTGCCTGATTTTGTGTTGGCTGTTCTACAATACAGCAAAGGTTAAAGGACTAGCCTGTGGGGCCCTGCAACGATTGGGTGAGTGTTTGGCTCCAGTGTAAGGGGCAAACAACTGTTTTTCAGTCAGGAAATGTTATTGGGGACTGCTGTTTGGGAGGACTATATACACTAGGACGAACAAATGGAGCAGTCAGTTTAAAGTTTAAATGGATTTAGAGTTTGCAGTAGAGGGGTCAGTTCATCCACCATGCAATCTACATGTTACAGTCCTAAAGTTTCTGTGTGTTCAGAGAAATGGCCGGGTATGGGCTGTGGGAGCTGGAGGTGGATAAATCCCCATCTTTAGTAACCAGGTCCACCTCTACGGATTTCTTCTGTGTTTTTGCTACTTGCCTCATGCGCTTGGCCAGTGATGGGGTGGGTACCCAGACGTGGGTCGCAACTTGAAAAATCTCTCTAGGAGTCTCAGACTCTAAATGGTGTGGGGAGCCACAGGATGGGAACATTACTCCTTTTTGGATGGGAGTCTCCCTGTTTGATGGGAGTTTCGATTTGGAAGTACGAAAATAAAATCTATCTAGGAGTCGCAGACTTCAAGTGGTGTGGGGAGCCACAGTTTGGAAGCCTCCTTGTTTGATGGCATGTCTTTCCAAGTAGAGTTTGGGTCCATTCGCCAAGTGGACCGTCAGTCGAGTGGCCGGCAGGGGAGCCGGGCCAGTCGGGCTGTGTATCCAATGCGCATGCAAAGTCCGGGCTGAGTGCCTGGTGGGTCCAAAGCCAGACAACTATTGTATTGTGTTCATTCCTCAAATGGACCGCTGTGTTTAACCTCTAATCTGCATTACAGTTACGTAGCCCTTTGGGGGACCATACAGAGTTTTGTTTATGTTCAGTGAGTTAATAAATAAAGCCACACTGAAAAATCCCAATTCTGGATCTGGACATTACAGTTATTGCTTCCTGTAGTTGGATTTACTTGGGTGCCCCTGTGCAGAGTAGTCAAACCTAGGTCTCTTGTGCCAGGTAACCTCATCCTTCCCCGAACCCGTAGATACACATATGTATAGCCATGTTACAAAAATGGACATATGGGTTACACTAAGGTTTCTTTTCATTAGTTTTTTTTTCCCTTCTAGATGTCAGCCAGATCAATTCTCCCGGACTGCACACTTAAATGCCATTCAGAAAGTGTCGACATTGGCTACTATGCGTTGATTACTTGCAATAAAAACAGCAATGTATTTTTGAATTTGTTCAATATTTAATTTGTTCAATAAATTGAGGATCTTTCAGGACTTGGTTGCTTAGCCACCATTTTCATTCTTGAGGAGGTGGACAGAGTGTCTGTAAGGAGAGGGCAATGGGAGGTGGTCTGAAATGACATGTGCCTGTATCTGACAAGTTTGGAGACCTTGCAGATTTTCTTTACTCGCTAAGTAACCTAACCTAGACAGGAAGTGGTGGGCATGTGAATAGAAGGCGTACACCTTGGTATCTGGATATAACGTGCCATGGGTCCACAAGACCCAGAGTGCATGATAGGTCTTTTATGGCACACTGTGCTGAGGACAGTCTTCTGTGCTCCCGGTCTGTGCTGTACTGAATCTCTGTCTAAGTCCTGCTCTTGGTCTACATTGCAGTCCCCAGCATGAATTATGAGATATTGTGCACGTGGCACAAGTAATCTAATCAGCTCCATGAAGAAACCAGGGTCATCAGTGTTTGGCACAGAAATGAACCCTAAGACAATATGTCTCTCCAAGTACACCCTTCAGCAGGCTATATCTGGCCTGAGGGTCCACAATTTCTTCTATAAATTTTATAGACCTAGCTATTATAATGGCAAATCCCTTTGTATTCTTAATCACCCTCTGCTCCAAAGGACTGTCCTACACAGCCTCTACTTAGCAGCAAATATGGACTATAATTTCTTCAAATGCTGTAGCATTTTGAAACTTTTTTCCCCTAGTTTGTGTACCCTTTACATTCCATGTAAAAAAAAAAAAAAAAAAAAAAAACTTACTGGGTTACTCATTTGCAAGGACAGAGATCCTCAGGTGCTTGGTCTGTATCAGTAAGATGCTCCTGACCCATACTAGTGTTTCAATGGTGTGTGCTTTGAACTGCCCCCCAACAAGAACAATACACAGCTCTACAAACAAACTTGTCCAAAGACGCATAACAACAACTGTGAATGACTGCAATACAACAAAACACTTGGGGAAAAAAGTACAGTTACGTAAGAACTTACTGTAGTAGTAGATCTTCGAGAAGAGTTGTTGCAGCAGGCTATTACCATAAGGATGATGCCGCCAGGCACTAGGACCCCACGGAAAACGTTTAGCTAGCAGTCTTCAGCGGGACCATCCCCGCCCAATGTCGGCCTGTCCCGACATCAGCCAATGGTATAACGGGGGTGGTCCCCAGCCCCACCTCAGTTCTCCCATTAGAGATCCGGCCTTAAATGGGCACTGTCAGCCCTGACCCCTTGTTTTTTGCAGAATTACATCAGTGTGCCTCTATGCACACACTGATAACCTATGATGCACAGAATATCCATAGATATACTTTACAGCAGTATTCTTACTAGTATTTGTTATTTTCAAGAATTTCCACTTTCCTTTGGGTCTGTCTGTAAGTACCCTGTCCCACAGAAGCATAAGGTACCCAAGATTGCGCATCTGACGCTGAACTCCGGCACGAACCCTGATTTTACACATGCCCACGATGACAAGTTAAATACAGCATGCATCTTCTATTGCTGTACTAGACCTGCCTGTTTTAAATGAAACTGAGCACTGGGAAAGTTAAAAAAAAAAAAAAAGCTTTTAAAAGCAGTCGCCGAAATCTCACACGTGCGAAAGCGTGTGCTTCATCCCGCTTTCACGATGTCACTGACTGAGCCTGGGACAAAAGGCGCTCTGCTCTTTCTGGGGCTTTGCCCTGTACAGTATCCAGAATCACCCCAATATACTGCAGTTTCTGACTGGGTCATGGGGACGACTTTGTCAAGTTCAGGTTAACTCCCAGCTCTCTGAAGAGGGTAAAGTTGTCTTCTAGAGTGTGGAGCAGTTGGGCCCTTGTGAGTGCTGTCAGAAGCCAATCGTCTAGGTAAGGAAAGACGTAGTGGCCTTGTCTCCTCAGGGCCGCAGCAACCACTGCTAGGCACTTGGTAAGCAAGCAAGCACATTTTTATTTATATAAGGCGCCCTTCCAAAGCTCAGGGCACCTTTACACTTATAACATTAAAATCACCATACTTCATAAAACATGTAAAACACACTAAAACAATCATATCAGTTTGAACTCAAAAAATCCCTGAAAAGGCCTGGTTAAACAAGTATGTCTTCAGACAATTTTTAAAACCATCTATGGTCTGGCTATCTTGTATCTGGCAAGGTAGAGAATTCCACAGGGTAGGAGCCACAAAGGCAAAAGATCTTCCTCCCGATGTTTTAAGGGATACCCTGGGAATCTCTAGCAATCTCTCACCAGAGGAGCGGAGCGAGTGGGAGGGACAGTAAGGGTGCAGGAGCTCTTTCAGGTAGTAGGGACCTTGCTCGTGTAGGACCTTATAGGTCAGCAAAGTGACCTTGACGGTAATCCGCCACTATATTGGCAACCAGTGCAAATCACGCAGCACAGGTGTAATATGACTAGACCTAGAAGCTCCAGTCAGCAACCTGGCCATCGCGTTCTGCACTAGTTGCAATCGGCAGATATCTACCACCATAGCCCTTGGTAGAGGACGTTGCAATAATCAAGACGACTGGTGACAAAGCCGTGGATGGTCAGAAGATCGTCGGGCGGAACCAGGTGCTTCACTTAGGCTATGTTCATAAGATGGTAGTCAGAAGAATTGACTACAGCCAAAACCTGCACCCTCAGGGTCAGGCCTTCGTCAAAAACAACGCGCAGGTTCCGCACCTGGTGGGAGGCAATAAGCGGGATTCCACCAAGACTTAATCCTGACGGTTTTCCCACCCATGTCTCTATCATCCTATAACCAGGGTCCACAACCAATACCTCAGTTTTTTCCGAGTTCAAGCAAAGCCAATTAGCACTCATCCAATTCTGAATCTCCAGTAGGCAGTTGTCAAACACCGCAACGGTATCTAATTCCTGATCGGGTACAAAGGACATGTACAGTTGAGAATCATTAGCATAGCAATGAAAATTCAACCTGTACAGCCTTATAATGTCCCTGATGGAAAGCGATACACCTCGACGAATAACATGAGGGACAGCACCAAGCCCTGTGGAACCCCGCAGGGTAGTCCATGAGGGGCAGAGGAATGAATTCCCGACACCATTCTCTAAAACCTACCCTCAAGGAAGGATTTAAACCAGTTGTGGACTACCCCCCTCAGTCCACAAAAAAAAAAAACACAGGCACTCGAGCAGCACCCCAGGATCCAGTGTCAAATGCTGCTGAGGGATCAAGGAGAACCAAGATCGAACAGGCTCTCCGATCTCTCGCTGTCAGGAGATCATTGAGTACCCTCACCAGGGCCGTTTCAGTGCTATGCCTTTTCCTGAAGCCAGATTGGAGAGGGTCATAGATACTGTGGCTGGTCAAATGATCCTCCAGTTTCAGTGCACCACCTTCTCAATAACTTTCCCAACAAAGGGTAAGTTCGAGATTGGCCTGTAGTTAGCTGGGCAGTCGGGGTCAAGGGAGTTTTGTTTTTTTACAAGGGGGCGAACTACTGCCTCCTTTAAGGGATCTGGGAAAATCCTTCTCTCCAATGAAACTCCCACTATCCCAGCAAGGATCAAGCACGACTTCTACACACCCCACTCAGTAGGCGTGTAGGGCCCCGGATCCAAACTACAATAGGTTGGCCGCAGAGTCTGGATGATCTTCACTATATCTACGACTACTGGTTGGCTAAAAGTGGACCAGGTCAACTTGGTATTAGTACCACCCGGTTGATTAATGCAAGGACCAATGGGAAGGCACTGGCTGATGTTATTTCTGATGGAGGACACCTTATCAGAAAAGAACTGTGCAAAGTTCTCACACTGTTTTTGTGATAATGCTCGACCAGAGTGGAGACAGACTGGATTGCACAGCCTGTCCACAGTCCGGAAGAGCTGGGCTAATCTGTTCCTTGCTGTAGCAATTTCCCTGGACAGGAATTCTGCCTTCTTATAGGAAATAGCTGATTGACAGACTTCATAATGGTCCATCAATCTAAGTCTGTCCACCTCCAGGCAAGTTTTCCACCAGTGTCTTTCCAACCTTAGCCCCTGCCTCTTTAATTCACGGATCTCCCCATTAAACCATGGGGCACCCGGATGAGAGGTAAAAGGGCGAACACGAGAAGGAGCAATGATATCTAGTGCCTCAGTAACAGCCCTATTATAGGCTGACATAAGAGGCCTTGGATCAGTGCTATCCCCTGGAATTCCCGTGTGGTCCAGTACCGCCATTAGGCCTTCTGAGGTAACTCCTCTTAAAGGGCGGAACTGTACCAACTCCCTTGGGGCAGGCCTATTTCAGGGGGCTGAAAAACTGAATCTTAGGATATGATGGTCAGACCATCCGACGGGCTCCACCTCCATATCGGAGGTCTCCATCCCCAGGTGAAACATCAAGTCCAATGAGTGTCCTTTCTCATGGGTTGCAGCGGAAATAACCCGTGTTAAGCCCAATGAGTCCATCAGTTGGAGGAGGTTTTGTCCAAACAGCGAGAGTTCATCGTCTGCCCAGGCATTGAAATCTCCCAATATATGCCATCTGGGAGACTCAAATACCTTGTCAGCGATGAAATCCACCACCTCCTTCAGGAAATCCTTCCCATCACCTGGTGGACAGTAAATAAGAAGGATCCTGTAGCCAACACCTGCACCCATTATACACTCAAAGGCATTGGTAGCCTCAGCTGGGACCTCTAAGATACCCAGTTCCTGTCTAAAACAGACAGCAACCCCTCCCCCTGATCCACTCTCGGGCGGTGAATCACCAAGAACCCGGCTGGAATTGCAGACTCCAAAACTGAACCAGCACTTCCATCCAGCCAGGTCTCGGTGATGCATGCCAGGTCTGCAGATGCCACAAGACCGGCAATAACTGCTGTTTTATTTTTCAGAGACCTGGCATTACTTAACACTGTCGGAAAGGGACTAGAATCCAGGGATGGCCCCACTTCCTGCCTGACAGAATCAGAGCCCTTGGGTATGGGCACAAGACAGGGAAAACCTCGCTCCTGTGCCCATTTCGCACCAGGGCATCAACTGGTCCTCACTGTCCCAACCCGTCCAGCCCCCTCCCATCCCCCTCGAGAGTTCCAGGATCTCCTATTCCATCTGACCCTAGGAGCCAAGGACAGGCCGAATGGCAGGGCCCGGAACTGGTAATTATGCCCTTGGAAGAGGAAGTGCAGGCATCTTCTGTGAGGCTGGAACACCAGGATGTGAAGATATGCATCCTGCATGTCCAGAGAGCAGAGCCAATCCCCTTGGTGAAGGAGAGGAATTAGGCCTTGAAGGGTGACCATTCTGAACCGCGTGTACTCGATGTAATTGTTCAGATGGCTTAGGTCCAGAATGGGCCTCAGACCCTCGGTCTTTTTGGGTACAAGGAAAAAGTGGGAGTAGAATCACTGACCTCTTTGACTTGGGGGAACTGGCTCTATGACCCGCTTTTGAAGGAGCGCCTGAATTTCCCCTTCTATGAGGGCGATGCGAGACTGAGGGTAGTAGAAGGACTATCTGGGGGCGTCTCCAAAAACTCCAGCATATGGCCTCTCTCTGTGATCTGAAGTACCTATTGATCGACCGTGATTTTGCTCCAGCCCTCAAGGAAGGAGAAGCAACCCTCCACTGCCTCTCCCAGAGACTCTGTTGGGGGAGGGGGGGTCTGCCAGCGAGTCAGGCTGTGGCTCCAGGGGTTGGCAGAGCAGCCTGGGAAGGTCTGCTGGCTCTGGAGGCCAAGGAACCTGGGGTCTGGGAGGCAGGCTTATATTTAAAGCCTCCTTTCTGCTGTTGCTCAGCTCAGGCTGTTGGCCTGACGATTTGCAAAAAGGCTGTTTTCAAAATGACTTCTGAGCCTTTTCAGTAATTAGACCAGGCCATGTGGTAAGATTGTTGCACCTGCAACGTCCTTCCTGTTGTTTGATACAGGCTTCCAGCCTGCTAACTTTACGGCACAATGCTGTTAGCTCTGGTTCATCCCATCTTCCAGAGAACTGACAGTGGGTTCAGTGTCTCCTACCTGCCTGGCTTGGCCCTCGAAGGCTGGTTTAAAGGACATGAAGTCACTGAATAGATAGACAATGGCTTCCTTGATGAAGCCCAGTTCTTTAAAGAACCTGTGAAGAAAGTCTCTATTGTTGCATGGGTTCGGTGGTGAAAGAGGGGCGTCACTTATTCTGTGCCACATAGATGTCTGAAAGTGCTCTGTTAGTGGTGGTGGCATGGCAATGATGCCACGGTTTGGAGGGCTGCTTGTCATTTTGCTCTGTCTGTCATTTAGATTGGCTGCTCCTGCAGGTTAGTTGAGACTGTAAACTGGTCGAAGCTGATCAAAGTCCTTTCCGATGAAAATCACTGTGGCTGCTTGCTTTTTTAAGTAAATTTATTAGACAGTACTGTGGCACTTGATCTGCCCACATCCTCCTAGCAGGGTGGCATCTGACTGTTAAAAGTTCTATTTAACGGGCTGCCAAATGGGCACATCATGCTTTCACGTCAGCATTGCTGGTTGGAGAGCTGACTCTAGAGTCAGCACTTAGACAACTGGGCTGGAAGACTGCACTATTGATGGCAGTGTGTCCGCGCTGAGGGAGGAAGAATGCATGATCTGGTGCAGCAGTTGCCCCCGTTGGTAGTTCAAGGTGATTGTTCTCCCAGTAATCGTACGCTGCTCACTACAGAGTGCACATATTTGCTGGTGTGCCATCTTGGAGATCCAGGGGAGAAAAGGAGGAGAAATACAGCCAGCCACAATAGGATGAAAGACCAGCACCCTGCAGGCCCACACCGCTGAATATGGCAATCTCTCACAGCAACTATAGAAACCCTGGAAGTGAAGAGAAAGGCCCATGTTTGGGGGCGGGGGCACAGAGATTATGGTAAGTACTGGAGATGTGAGGTGTTGGGGTTGGGGGTGCTGCCCTGAAAGGGGCAGGCTGGTGAAGAAGGATACACAAATGAACTAAAAAAATTCTATTTAAACGTGCTGAGATGGTTCGTTGCCACATATCATCTTAGTTGACTACTTTACGCAGTCCTTTTTTGCTCAGAGCAGTTCCTGGTCGGGGACTGTTCCTACACAAAGATGGGACTTGATATGGTCAAATGACCCTTGCTTACACTGCTGCTACCTCCTAGAATAAGTTATAGGACTACATCAGACAGTCAAGTTCTTTAACTGCGTTTGATATAGCTATATAATAAAGCTTTTTTTATCCTTTGTAACTGTACAAGATTATACTGTAAAGTTAAATGTGCTTTTATTTAGTAATGTAACATATGCACAGTACATGGCTATAGAAGCGCATACTCTAAGTAAGTCATGGTTTTCAAGTTGACTAGAGAGGCTGGTGGCATTCTGGGCCCTGCCAATTGATTTTGGTTACTCCTACTGGTGTTCAAACCTTAATGCTGTACTTGTTTGAAGTAAAGACATAATAGGGGACTGTGTGTTACAAGGATGTAATACCATCGAGAGGTTCCCATGTCCCCAGAACCTCATGATGGTAGAACACCTGAGTAAGGAACAGTCCCAATGTTGGAATTACAGGAGGGCTTGCCAGGACTCAGCCCCAGTAGCTCTGAAGAGCACCCGGTAGCTCACACATCACTGCCATTGACTTATAATGGGAAGGGGGGCTCAATTTAAAGACAGGACCCTTACGGGTTCCCTATCTCCAAAAGTTCATACAGTGTAATTCCAACACTGAACAGTTCCCTATATGTTATTTTTTTTTTGCAATATATGGATCCTATAGAAATGAGTGCGGCTCTGAATACTTATGCCGCTACCTTGCAAAAATGACCACCAGACTACTGCGCTCAACACACAGTCGCTCTAACCTGTCTGTCTCCCCCCACCCCCCCATTCACGGTCCTCACTGCTGTCCTTTCACAGTCACTCTGGTCGTCAAGTTCACTAGCCAGAGGTACCCATTTGTTGTTTTCAGAGCTGCACAGTGAAGGCAGGATCAACCAGATAATACTTTGAATGTTAAAACAACAATAGCAAAAAAAAAAAGAGAACAACTAGAAATCAGTCTCGCTAAGCGAGAAACAGCTGCCATTTTTTCGAATCTGTTCTGCCCTCAGACACACAAAAAGTGGCCAACCATAAGCCACACTTAGAACATCAATCAATACATAGGGTCTGTAGCAAGCACACTAGGCACCATGGCAACCAGCTCTACAGTTCATGCACAGCAGAAGAAACAGCAGTGTTTCTGTGATACTATCATCGCTCAGAGCTGCAAAGGACAGTATTACAGGATCTGAACAACAGTAATATGGCACAGAAACTATACTATTATCACATTTGTGCTGTACTATTATGGGGATTTTTTTAGATGCTTTAGTATGGTATTATTTTGACGTATTCAAATATCAGACAATGATAAATGCATAAAACTAAGTACCGCTGTACTTTTTTGCTTTTATTATGCAGTTCCTGAAGTATAATATGTGGTATAAAAGGGATCAGGGTAACAAATACGAGCATATCTAGAGTGGGGGAGGGACAGTAACGTGGCACCAAAGGGTTCAGGCTTACAACTTTTATTTTCCTAGCTACACCACTGTATATGTAACTATAACCCAAGGGAATGTTCTTGAAAATGAGCTACTCTCAAAAATCCCCTACCGTGTATAAAAATCAATAAAACTTGATCTGATTTGAAATCCAATTCAGTTCCCAATGAAAAGGGAATTTCAGTTCTTACTCATTCCAATTCAGTGAGATCTGATGCAACTAGCACAACGTATACTGGGGTTCTCAAAGCAACTTGGGATCCAGTAAAAGCCCAAGAGGCTTAATATGCTTAATGTCGCAGTAAAGGAAACTGTTGATTATCTTGGAAGAATACAAGGACAAAATGGGAAAGAGATGTGTAACCACCCAGTCCCCTGGGGTTACTAGAATCCCATTAGTACTAGTGTTAGGCAGGTAGGAAAGGCAGCTGGTAAGGAGCTCATTTAGGGGCTGCTTACACAATGACATCATTGTTTACTCAGCCGGCTTGAGTGGGGGTGATTATGTCATTTAGAACTCTCGCAGCAGCATAACCATTTTTGAGTCAGTTGCTAAGGGGAAGTTTAGAATGTTCAGTTTTAGTCTGAGTTTGGAAGTCGGAGTGGCAGGAGGTCTACCAGTTGGGGCTCTGTCACAGAGAGCCCTGTGTTTCTCACCCTAGTTTGGATTAAATCTCCAGTTGCCAATGAAGTGGTGGAGAATTTTTTCAGCAGGATTCCTTGATTTTCAATCCAGGGAAGTGAGAATAACCACCAGTTCAGTGAATCCAAGGGGCAACCCTCTGAAGGTCCTAGAGTGTGTACAGCTGCCTTTGAGAAGGACTTTGTGTGAGATTTTCTGACAAGCTACCATGGAAAAAGAATGCTTTCTGGTTCTTTCCATGCCTAAAGGAAAGAGCAACAGATTTGTGAGTACAGATTTATTTTATTTAGTTTTTGTTGACCGGGTAATTGCACTAGCCATAAAATAACTATTTTCAGGCACGACCCAGGAAAGTGAAACATGTAACAGCGAGAAACAATGTGGTGATAAATAAGTACGGTCATACAAAAATAGAGAAACAGTACAGCAGTGCTACAAAAAATAAATTAATTTTGAGTACACATTAAGGAAGTAAAACAGACAAAGTAGCATAATGGCAACAATGTAGCATAAAGACAATAACAGTAATAAATAAGCAGAGGCAGCACTGTACATGATAAATGCAGAAACAGAGGGCATACCCTGGAGGAGAGAAAGTGTACAGGAGAGTAAGGAGTTTAGGTAGTGTCAAAGCAAGTGCAAGTATCAGCAAGGTGAAGATAGCGTTTATATTCAGTTTTAAAACTGTGGTGAGTGCAGTAACTGTCCTCGTTAGAGAGTTGGCTGAGGTGTGTACCCAAGATACTGTAAGGCTAGATCACACCTGTCAGGACCCCTCATACACTTCGGTGTCAATTTCAAGTTTCAAGTTTGAGTCTGTAGCAATTTAGTGGGGACTGGAGGCTCATTTGGTATAACCCTGAAGGACTGGCAGAGACTGTCGGTTGGGGAAAAGGGTGTGAAGAACACCACCTGGAGTCTACAAGGCAGGGCTAACTGGTTCGTTGATGGGTGCCAGGTTTCTCTGGGCAAAGGCCATTGCCGCAGCAGGATATTACGAGTGTGTGGTTCAATCCACAAGCATACACTCTTGGGAAAAAGAAGATGTTCTGAGTGTGTGGCAACAGTCCACAAGCATACACTCTTGGAGAATGGAAATGTCTGGGTGTGTGGTTCAATACACGTGCATACACCATGGGAAAAGGAAAAGTAATGTTTTTGTAGAGAACTGTACTGCCTAGCAAAGAGTGTCTGGAAAAGGAATGCACTTGTTTGCCTTGACCAACGTTGCACTGTGGGTCCATTTGTGCTTTAGTAACATCTGTGAATAAAGACATACTGCACAATCCCTGCTGCTGCATTGGACAATCTGATCATTGTTTCAGTGTGGAATTAATGGGGCACCCTCAGCTGTTAAGTCTAGCATATGCCGAGCATCCTCTTCCCTGGACCTGGCTGTTTTTACAAAGGTTAATTTGGGCAACTATACCCCAACCCCCTTCCTTTAGATAATGAGCCTGGTATACACTCTAAAGCTAGGAGTGGTACCAGTCTGTGTATCTCTGCCAAAAGTAAATGGTATGCCATTTGTGGGTACTAGTTCTATTAATGCGGGGTGCCAACTTGTCAAAAGAGGCATGGGGGGTTACAGATGTTTACTGTGGTAAGGAGAAAGAAGAGCCATTATCAACAGGAGAGGAGTATCAGCAGCTGTTCGGCTGGTACTGCTTTATTCTAGTGCCGCCATACTGTGTGGGTTGGTGGGGTAACCCCTCGCAGTCTTCATCACTGCTGAATGTACAGGGAGAGCACTTTAGATATGTCACACCTCAGAAGGAGTCTCTTGTTTGCACTTTGTCTCTCTTATATCATTGATGGCTTCTGTTAGGCATACTGTGTACCTGGAAAAACCTATCAGTAATATAAGAGAGACAAAGTGCAAACCACCAATTATGTCTGAGGGGTAACATTTACGGTCTCATCAGAAGATAAGCTGCTAATAAAAAGAGGCAAAGCCAGTGAAAAGGAATCACCCAGCTTATTAGTATGTCTATTTTTTTTTCATTCTACAGTATTCCATCTTTTTTAAGTTAACCAGAAATTTAAACGAATTACTGTACTTTCCGAACTGCTAAAAGTATTTCAAGCCACTAGAATGTGATCTGTATTGGATTTCGAATATGTTATATATCATATTTTATATATATACATACACACTAACGAGAAAACAATTTGACTGGGTATACCCTACACGCACACACACCCCCCACAGTATCATCCCTCAATGTGCACCCAGCACTGGCCTTCCCAGAAACACTTTTTTATTATCTTTTTGACTGGCCAATTTCAACTTTTACACTCAAGTGTGGCAGTGGAATCTCTACACATGCAATGCAAGTACAACTTACAGTATATTAGGTCTCTGTAGAAGGCATCTCATGTTTCCTCACAACAATGTATTTTGAAAATGTTTTTTTTCCAAACAGCTGACAAATGTTCTTTAGACTTTGGTCATTTAAAAAAAAATAGATTTTTTTTAGATACCGATTAGTTTCAATTATGCAATATCTGAATTTTCTCCCAACCCTGCAGCTCTCCCCCTGTCTGCATACCAGCTCCTTCTGTCTTCCATCAAGTCTGACATTTACAAGCTGTGATACAGCGCACCCTCCTCCACTTCTCTAACTTCATTAACAGCCTGAGGAGCATGTTTCTGAGACAAGATTCCAACCACTCTACCCCCCCCACAAGAAAAAAAACACAGTTATTTGCAAATTTAAAGGCGCTTAATGCTCTGAAGAGTTTCAAGATAACAATGCCACTCTGAAGGTGTGATATAAAGAATATAATTGCTTCAAACCCAGTGCTGATACTTGCCAGTTAAGGCAAACAGATAGCTGTATGACAGTAAACCTATTTATGCGCTGACCCATGCTCCTAACAGCAAATGTGTTAGCACCGCTTTTGATCAAATGTGCCAGATCACACTGATCTGTCCCTTTTATAACCTCTAGCAATTTAAAGGAACAATAACATTTTAACACTAACTACAAATAGCTATAGTCAGAGAACAGAGCTGTGAACTTGGCAACCCAGGGTTGAGTCCCACAACCCCCACTTACTGTGTGACCTTGAGCACTCACTTAACCTCCTTATGCCTATCTGTAATTTTTCTCTAATGTACAGTTTCTCTGTGATGCATGAATCTTAATATGGGCATAAAATGGCAGCTGCTGTACATTCTCTCCCTTCTATCTTTAGAACTGCAAAACATTTTAGGATATAGTTGTATGGAAGTTAAATAGGATCTGCAGAATATCCTCTAGGTAGGGAAATGGGCAGACTAGGTGGGCCAAGTCCTTATCTGCCGTCAAAGTCTATGTTTCTATGTTCTATGTTTCTATGAAGGAAGCCTTTATATAAAACCAAAGCCCTTTCCTTTCCTAACACCCACCACAACATTACTAAAAGGGTGTAAACCAAAACACAGAATGTGATCATTTTCTTGTTTGCTTTTTAATTTATTTTGTGACTATCCCCTTCAGACTTTAAAGGACTCTACAACCCCCAATAAACACTTACAGAGAACTTTTTAACTTGAACTGGGAAATTGACGCCCCAGAGTGAATAATTTAATTTTGTTTCTTTTTTTCTTACTTTTTCACTTTTTGCTAAAGAAATGCAAATACAATGTATTCCTGCAAACAAGAACCTACAGTACAGCTGATTGACTGCATTGCTTTTGCATGGGGTCCACCACATAAACATATGGTCAAAAACCGTGCTGTCAAAAAGCCCATACCTGTGCAGTCACAAACCGTGCTAATACAAATAAACTCTAAACCATACACACTGCTCTGACTGCATGGTTTTCGACTACGCATTTATTTTTTTTTGAGGTATTGATGGTATCCATTTGCATGGTGACAAATACAGTGCTGCAATTGCTTTACACGAAACAAAAATATAAGAAAAAAAATGTCACTTTCTTCTGATGATCAGACAATCACATTCAAGCCTACGCATTTTCAGAAAAATAAAACGTAGGTGAAATTCATAAGCTTTTGGTACATGTGGGTGGGAGTAAAGACCTTTTGGATAGGTTTGGGGAAGTAGGTAGGAGACGAGGCAAAAAAAATATGGGGTGCATTTCAGCCACATTGACAAAGACCTTTTAGACCCTAGCGCTCGCCCAGGAGAGACTTGAATAGTGAGTTGCGTTCAGGCAAGGACTCGTACTGCTGCTCACCCTGTTACTGTGTGTGGCGTCTATGCTATGAGAATAAGCAGCTGCGATATAAGGAGGTAAAGGAATCTGGTTTCCTGTAGCACCTTTCATACATACTGTATTCCATAATGATTAACCGCTCTATGAACATTTGCAGCAGCCATTATGTGCACCCAGGAATGTTAATAAAAGCTCAGGAAGGTTAAGCAGAGGGAAAGCAGGAGGAGCTTAAAAAGGGCATATTCATGCCCAGTAGCCATCATAATTTGAAAGCCCCTTATGAAATGGGCATCAGAATTTAGACCTGCTGATTGGTCCATACCTGTGTGATATTCTGTCTAACGCACAGGAAAAAGGACCAGCAGCGCCCTGTGGTCACTGATTCTAGTAAAGATGCCAGTTAGAATGTTGGCAAACTGAAAATCAGCCATCTTCTTTTCACCAACTGCCAGTGACATGCCAGGTTGTATTTTCAGTATGCCAACAAAAAAATGCAATAAATAGATCTGACCTGCTGCTCACATTTCATCAGTCTGTGAAATCCATGGATGTAGCATGAAGTGAAAAGTTGCGATGTCTCTCACAGCCCACCCGCTCGGTAATGTATAAAAAAAAAAAAAATCAGAACAGCTGCGATCTCTCCACCAGCCCGGCCACTTGCTCCTTAAGATCCATGTTTGAATTTAATAAAAAAACAAAGGTACAGCCGCGATGTCTCTCGCAGCCTGCCTGCTCATTCATCTATTAAAAAAAAAAAACGGAACAACCGTGATCTCACTAACGCTCACTGAATGTCTGTACCTGCCTGCCTGCGTGCTCGCTCTGTCTCTCTACCAGCCCGCTCACTCTTAAAATTGTAAATGTAAATTACACATATAAAAAAAAAGCCAAACAGCTGGATTTTAATTGTTTTTTTTTCCCTCGTCTCCATACAGCATGGGGGGGGTGAATACCTAAAGTACAGAAGCCTTTCTGGGACAACATTCCTTCAGTGCAAAAAAAAAAAAAAACAAGACTCTTAGGCGGAGGAACTATTTTATTAAAAGTGATACCAACATAGGTGTTTTTTCCTAATTTAAATTGGAAATTTAACCTACTAAATGCGGTTTCACTAAAGAAATCCATTTCATAAATGCAATAAGCCCCTCCAGGGTGTGCGTTAGACATTTTAACACACGGCTAGGAGGCTGGACGCACTCGGCCGGTGGCCTCGTGCCTCCCGCCTCCCTAGCCGTGTGTTAAATGTCACTACCTGAGCTTGCTACAAAAGCTCTTTCAATTGAGGTATTGGACTCACCTGCAGCTGGAAGCACTCCAGAGATATAGATGATGAAGTATGTAAAACATTTATACGACACAGAAGGAGGAAAGGAGAGAGAACTTGCCTGCCAGAACGTGCGCCTGGATTTTTACGCCCGCCCACACCCTCTTTGATTAAATGGTCTTTGGGAACGCCCCCTACATACCAATTGGGTAAGAGAGGCACTGTAACACAGGATCACCAACCAGGACCTGGGAGGAGGAAGAGCACAGCAAAGGGGAGGTCTCAGAGAGCACACTGAGGCAGGACTACAGGAGAAGCTTACTGAAGGTGCTGTAGATATAAGTGTGATGGAGGAATGACGGCGGTTGCAGGAGCAGGCAAAGGCAACAGGTGGACCAGACAGGAGGGCTTACCCGGCGGCTGCAAATCGGCAGCAGGCCAGGGCAGGAGCAGGGTCTGCTGGGAGGAAACAAGATACAGGATGGAGAGGGCCAATCGGGAAGCAGGGTGCCAGGTTTAAAAGCACCCCTGCCCCACATCACCACAGAGGAGCTGTGTTCACCTGGAGGAGCTATTGGAACCCACCCCCGACCTCTATTAAATAGCCGGTGGGGGAGGAATCTGGAGATAGGAGTGGCCTGCCTATAAAGGGGGCTGTGGCCAGGGACAAACTACAGTGGAGGTTAGACTTGTGGCCTGGGACAAATTACAGTGGATGCTGGACTTGTGGCCTGGGACAACTTACAGTGGATGTTGGATAAGTTGGGTGGGGGTCTATTTTTAAATCCTATATGGCATGCTGAGAGGAGGCTTGTGTGGGTGTTGGCATTGGTAGAACTAGAGAACCGCTTGTAGCTCGGACTACTAGGTAAACCGGAGAAGTTGTTTTGGACAAAACGGTCAGCTAGGATGATGGGACCACAGGTCACTAGAGCAGGTATCTTTGGGAGGGTGCTTGGGTGCGCAGGGTGTGATGCGGCCATGATACTGAACTGGGCTTGGAGGTTGCCTGGTTTGCCACCAGCTGGCACAGCTTAGGGAGGAGGTTGGCGAAATCAGGAGGCAGATGAGAGCTTGGAGGGGAGAGGGGGTTCTAGGGGACCCTGGCAGATGGAGCCCAAAAGGTGGACATTTCCACAGCAGTAGGAAGGAGACTGGGGGTGTCCAGAGGAAACCAAGAGGGGTGGTAGGGAGGGGGGCATTGGGAGATGGGCTAAGGCTCACAAATTGTTTCAACCCTCTACGCCCATTGGTAGAAGATGGGAGTGGGAGGAAGGAGGATGTTGATGATGATGATGTTGCTGGTGAAGCTGAGGGAGAGACGGATAGGAAGAATGAAGGAGCGAGAGGCAGGGATTAAAAATGGGGAACAATGGGGGGGACCCGGACAGGAAGGGGGAAGAGGAGTGGGGGGAGACGAAAAAGGAAGATCAGGTGAACAGGAAGGAAGCTGAGGGTACGGAACAGGGGGGCACAACAGGCAGGAAGTTGCAGGATGTAAATGGGATGATAGCGAGCAGGAAGCAAAGCAGACAAATGGATAGGGTGGATGGATTAGTCAGGAGTGGGGACAGAGATACAGAGAAGGATACTGGGGTGGGGAGGATGAAGAGGGCCAGGACACGAGTAGAGGGGGTGACCAAGGACAATAGAAAAGGGGATACCTTCAACACCCAGACTGTGGGAGGTGCGAGGAGTCAGTTGGGGGGAGAGACCGGATGAAGGGATGATGAGGGGCATGTAAAGAGAGGGAACCCGAGGGATGAGCATGTAGGTAACGGGGGAGGCTGGAGTACTGCTGTTGGGGGACTCCATGATCAGAGGCATCCAGTGGGAGGGGCAGGAGGAGGGTAAAACTGGTCTGATCAGAACCAAATGCCACCCAGGTCTGACAGTGCACAAGGCCAAGCATGAGTTGTATTCACTGGCAAGGAAATGCGGGGGGAACCGTGGGCATATTACTGCACTTGGGGACGAATGACATAAATGGAAATAGTGAATTAGAAATTCAGGCAAGGTTCCAGGAGTTGGTCAGGGTAAGCCTTTCCATAGGCTGTAAGATCTTTTCAGAAATCCTGCTGGTACCAAGGGCTAGTGGGGAAAACAAGAAGATTAAGGAGACAAATCAGTGGTTTAGGAAGTGGTGTAGGGAACTGGGGTATGGCCTGGTGGGGGACGGGAGAGACCTGGGAGGATAAGTGGCTGTGTACTAGGGACAGGCTCCACCTTAATTTGGAGGGGAAGGAAATCCTAAAGATCAAACTAGATAGGTTCATCAATGAAAGGTGGGGTTTAAACTTGTGAAGGGGGAGGGATCAAAAAAGGGGCAGTGCCAACAGGTATGATAAAAGAGGGACAAGGTCTCCACTCCTCTAGGGGGATAGGGCGATGTGGAACTTGATCACCAGGTAGGGTGCAGGAGCTGATAAATGGGAGCTCAAGGGGGGGGGAAGAGGAGGGAGAAGGGGTGAAGGGTGGTCCTGATAAATGCCAGGAGCTTAGGAAACAAGATGCCTGAGCTCTAGGCAATGCTAGCTGAGGGGGTGGTGGATGTCACAGCAGTCACTGAGACCTGGGTCACCCAAGGGCCCGAGTGGAACCTAAATCTGGAGGGCTACACTATGTTCAGAAAAGATGGGGAGGGGGGAGGTGCAGCACTGTTAGTCAGAAATGGCATTGGTATTGGACGAGTAGAGGAGGTGGGGGAAACGTGAAGGCTATTTGGGTCACCCTGCTGAAACAGGGGAGTATGAGATTAAAGGTCGGAGTGGTATTCAGACCACCTGCACTGGCGGAGGCTCTGGAAGAAAGTTTGGAGGCAAATCTCGAGGAACACTGCAGTTTAGGAAAGGGAAGGGTGGTGGTAATGGGGTACCTCAACATACCAGGAACAGACTGAGGGACTATGTCGTCACCAGTGGCCAGGGAACAGAGGCTGCTGGATGTCTTCTAGGACGCGTTCCAGACACAGCAGGTGGGTGAGCCAACTAGGGAGGCCCAGACACTGTACGTGGTCCTGGCGGACAGTGATCAGATTACGGGCCTAGAGCTGAGGGACCAGTTGGCGGGGAGTGATCATGCCACAGTCTGGTTCTTCCTGGACCTGAGGGGGAGGAAAGCCAAACAAGGACGGCAATAACCGACTTTAGGGGTGCAGACTTCAGGGAGATGGGAAGGATACTTAAAGATCATTTGGACAAGATAAAGCCGGATATGGATGCTGATAGCAGGTGGGAGATCATTAGGAGGGGAATACAGGAGGTTACCAGATCCTGCACAATGGAAAGGTGCAAGTTCGGTAAGGCCAGAAAACCCTGCTGGTGGACCTGGGAGGTTTAGGAGATGGTGAGGGACAAGAAGGCGCTTCAAGCACTCGAGGAGTGAAAGGGATCAGGGGGAGTATGAGCTGACAGCCAAGAGAGTCACCAGGGTGGTGAGAGCAGCTAAGGTGAATAAGAAGCAGTCCATGGCCAGGGGGATCTGGAGAGGGGACAAGGGGTTCTTTAGATACATAGGGGAAAAAAGGAAAGTAAGGGACCAGATCAGCAGGATAAGGATAGGGGAGGGTTGGGCACAGGTGGCAGGGGAACAGGCAGAGGTCCTAAATGAGTACTTTGCATCAGTTTTTACCAGGGGGATGGAGGGGTTATGTCTTGCGGGGGGAGCGGGGGCAAACTGGAGGAAGGGATGGGACCGGTAGAGATCGGGGCCCTGACGAGTCTGGGGAAAGGGAGTGGCCACCACAGACAGGTGGGGTGCCAGCAGTACAGAGTGCAAAGGGGGAGGAGGTGGAGGCCGAAATCCCGGTAGAGAGTGTAAGGGAAGCCCTCAGGTCTCTTCGGACGGAGAAAGCACCTGGGCCAGATGAGATGCATCCCAGCGTGCTGAGAGAACTGGAGGATGTCCTGGCAGTCCCCCTGGTGGAGCTCTTCAAAATCTCTCTGAGGACTGGATGGGTGCCCCAAGACTGGAGGGTGGCCCACGTCATGCCGATCCACAAGGAGGGGATCAAGGGAGGAGGTGGGAAATTACAGGCCCATTAACCTGACATCAGTGGTTGGCAAGGTGATGGAGGATATCATCAAGGAAAGGCTAGGGGGGTTACTGGAGCAAAATGGGTATGAGGACGATAGGCAATATGGCTTTGTCCCAAGAAGATTGTGTCAGACCAGCCTTGTGGAGTTCTATGACTGGGTTAAGAGGGTCCTGGACTGGGGTAGGCCAGTGGACGTCCTCTTTCTAGACTTCAGCAAGGCGTTTGATTCGGTACCCCATAAGGGCCTGCTGGCTAAACTGACAGAAATGGGGATACGGAGACAGTTGTTAAGATGGATAGGAAATTGGCTGTCTGAGCGTGCTCAGAGGATGGTGGTTGAGGGGCTAGGCTCACCCCCAAGGTGGTTTACTAGTGGGGTGCCCCAGGGGTCAGTGCTGGGGCCACTCCTGTTCAACGCCTATGTCTCAGACATAAGGAAGGAAATCAGGAGTGAAATTAGTCTCTTTGCAGATGACTCAAAGCTGGGCGCAGTGGTGGATGAGGAGGAGGGGAGGGTGGCCTTACAGGAGGACCTGGAGGCTCTGGAAAAGTGGTCAGGAAAATGGAAACTAAAATTCAATGCAGGGAAGTGCAAGGCTCTGCGCCTGGGAGTCAGAAATCCAGGCCAAGGTATTCCCTGGGAGGAGACACGATTCAAGTCACGGAGGGTGAGAGGCACCTGGGGGTAGTAGTAGATGTCAAAATGAACAACTCATAGACCTGTAGGAGGGCAGCAGCAAGGGCAAATAGGATGCTGGGATGCAGCGCCAGGGAAATTACCTCCAGAAAGGCAGAAGTGATCCTACCGCTGTATAACTGCTTGGCTAGGCCACACCTCAAGTATTGTGTGCAGTTTTGGAGAACACATTTAAAGAGAGACGTTACACTCCTAGAGAGGGTCCAAAGGAGGGCAATCAAAATTATCTGGGGCCTGGGTGAGAGGACCTATGGGGAGAGGCTCAGGGAGCTCGACATGTACGCCCTGGAGGAGAGGAGGGGCGGGAGGACATGATAGAGGTCTTTAAGTATATAAAAGGGATCAATGGGGGGGGCCCAGTCAGGGTGCTCCAAAGGAAGGAGGAGGGGGCAATGGGAGGGAATGGGTGTAAGCTGGAAGGAGGCAGGCTCAGAGGGGAGAGGAGGAGGTGTTATTTCACTGAAAGGATGGTGGAGCCATGGAATGCGCTGCCCAGGGAGCTGGTAGAGGCAGAGACTGTGGATGGGTTTAAGACAGGACAGGTACAGGGGGAGGGTAAACCTGACCAGGTCCAATGCAGGTGGCAGATCTGGGACTGGGGACAATATAACCAGGGCCCCTAGTGCTCTGCGGTAGAACTTTCTGATTTCTGCAGCAGCATTTTTTGTTTTCTGTGGCATGATTTATTAATTTCTCTGGCAGAACGCAGTCCTGCCATTGGTTACATATGATGTGATGTCATCAATGACATCATATGCCGCACATAGAGGAAGGGCTTCAGGATAAACACGATGGGAAAGAAAGCCTGACACTATGGAAAAACAGTATATTTGAATAAAAATTCACCAAAAACAGTGAATTCTGTGGCACTATATACATTCTGCGGCATGATGCAAATTCTGCGGAAAATTCCGCAACCGCAGAATCGCAGAATTCCAGAGGCCTTGAGTATAACCCAAGGGAGAAGGGAGGACACCAATATCGGCCCTTAGTGTGGGTGCTAAAAATCAAGCAGACTCGAAAGACCTATTCTGCTGGCATTTTAGTATGTTAATACTACATTATAGTCATTTTTAGAACACTGTGATGTCATCAAGGAGCAAGCTGTGTTTAACTACAAGTAGTTTAGCACAGATTGTTCCTCGATGACATCATAATGTTCTACAAAAGGCTGCAAAGTAGTAAAAAGTACTGAACACAATCATATGAACATATGAAAAATGGAAGCAGAATAGGCCAAATGGTCCGTCACATCTGCTCGTGTTCTGCTCACATTACAATAGCTACAGCTTCACCCCCTACCTTTACACATCCCACGCCTTTAGGTGTCTCCCCCCACCCGCCCTCAATTTCCATCTGTGTCTCTGGAGCACTTTCAGCTACAGGTGAGCAAAACGCCTAATTTGAAAGAGCTTTTCACTGGCTTTCCAACTATGTCGCCCACTGTATATGAAAGTTTCCCTTTAAGCACAAGGAGGTTGAGTGACTTGCCTAACTTCACACAGAAAGTGGCAGGAGAGGGATTCTAAACAAACTCCACAGAGGTCTAAAGATGTTCTCATAAAAGTAATCAGAACATAGGTTTGGAGGATCATTCTGCAGCCAATAGATACACACACAAAATAAAAAAGGTTCAACTCCTGTTTTATATGTATTGTTTCATATTACTGTATTTTCTTCCATCAGTCAACAGACGGTTAACGTTTCGTGGCAGTATATGCCACTTCATCAGAGCAAAAAACTGTGGTCACCTATCTCATCTTGAATCAATCATGACAACTTTCCACTGTTATCAGGCTATCTTAGATCAATAGTTTCCTTATAAAAGGTGAGCCAACTTAGGCCCACTGTATTCTGCGACTGTTTTGACTCCTTAATCTTTTTTGACTTTTTTAATGTTTCCAATGTGCAGCTGAAAGCGGCAGGCCTCTGAGCTTATCTGAAGGTCATTGGCCAAGATAGTATAAGTGCTTGTAGAATGAACCATACTAAATTAGAGAGCCAACTTCTTGGATATTTCATAAGGCACAGTGTATAAAAGAGTTTTTAAATTACTCTGTATGAAACCAGTTACTGCCAAGTGTATCCTTGAGTGTTCAGTATGAAAGATTTATGTCTTATTGGCTTGCAGTGTCCAAATTACCCTACTGGAGCTAAGACAGTTATGGCTAACCCATCTCCTATATCTGCAAGCTCTGCCCCCACTCTCAAAGTAACAATTGGCTGTTTTCAACCCTAAAACATCTACACAGATGTATCTGGAGTAACAGGCTGGCGCATTTTTAATTTTTTATAGTTATTTATTTATTTGTTAACCAGGTGAATGCAGTGCTGTCTGGAAACATTTTCAGAATGACCACAGCCATCAAGACGGCACATAATTGTGAACAGCATGATTGCAAAACAGCGAACAGTGAGCGCACATATATGACAAGAATTATACCCTGGAATGACAGCATTAATTAACCCTGACAGGAACTGCACAAGTCATCGCCCGAAGAAGGACTAAACGCCCTCTACTCTTTAAACAGCACCAGATCCAGCCCAAACGGCATCTATGCCAAGCTTCTACACATTTCAGCACCAGCTACAGCAGTTCCTCTCACACACCTACTAAATGTGTCTTTTGAGTCTGATAAGGTCCCCCTGACATGGAAATCAGCCTGTGTCATCCCTCTCTACAAGGGTGGCGACCCCTCATTCCTCAGAAACTACCGTCCCAACTCCCTCCTCCCCTCTGTTGCCAAGCTGCAAGAGTCTCTCGTCAAGACCAGACTAACTGACTTTCTCAGCTCCACAAATTACCTCTCCCCATACTAATCTCAGTTCAGGAAGCACCACTCAACAATATCTTCCCTCCTCCGCGTCACTGGACATATCCAATCTGCCTCTGACCAAGGCCAGCTAACTACTGCTATTTTTGTTGATTTGGCTAAGGCCTTCTATTCTGTCTCCCATCCCCGGATTCTCGACAAACTCATGGGAGCCAGACTCGCCCACCGCCCCCCGGGTACAGTGGTTAGAATCCTACCTCAACAATAGGAAACAGTCAGTCAGGATTGCAAACTCCACGTCACCCCTCCCCCAATCCTTGCTGGTGTTCCCCAAGGGTCGATCCTAGGCCCAATTTTATTCTCCCTTTTCATCAATGATCTCCCCGCAGTCTGTACAAGGTCCCATATACATATGTATGCAGATGACACTATACTTTTTGCATCCCGCCCTGTTCTAATTATGTCCACTCTCTACTACAACACAACTACAACTACATGCAGTCTTGGTTTTGTGCAAACAATCTCAAAATAAATGCCTCCAAAACTGTTTCCATGACCTTCGGGTCAGCCCAAAAACTGGCAAGAATACCCAGCCCCCCCTGTAATCACCACCCTGAATGGAAACACACTAAACACAGTCTCTTCCTATAAATACCTAGGAGTACGGTTAGACCCCCTGCTAAACTACTCAACCCACAATGATGCCATCACTTCGAAGCTCCGCCTGAAGCTTGGTCTTCTTTACAGAAACCATGACTCCCTCCCACTACCTGTTAGATGCACATTGCTAACAAAAATGATCACTCCCATCTTTGATTACGCAAACATTGTGTACAACACCACTGTCTCCACCTCGCTATCCAGGCTGGACTCCTTATTCCACATTTTTTGCCGTTTTGCAACAAATTCCCCTTTCAGAACACACCACTGCACGCTCCTTTCCTCACTTGGGTTAGCACCCCTCTCCCATCGTCGTTTTTTGCCATTCCGTTTCTTTTATTTCAAAATTTTGGTTTGACCTACTGCCCCCCTACCTGGCCGAGAAACTAACCCCTGCAGCCTTTTCACCCTACTTGCTGTGCTCTAGGGACTCCTGCTCCTTCTCCCTCCCCAAACCATCCTCATCAGCTGACAAATCTGCCTTCTCCTACCTATGGAACCAGCTTCCCTAGCCCCTCAGAAACTCACCCTCGCACAACTCCATTAAATCTCAACTTTGTCAACTCCCCTTCCCCACCTGCTGCAACTGCAACTAGTCTGCCTTTAGCCAAATGAACATGGTTTAAACTTCAAAACCTCTGTACTGTATATTATTGTATTCAAGCAACTGATTGTAAATAACTATTTATGCAACAGGTGTCTGAATAAATCTGCACTGATAAATCCATTTATCTGTGCTACTATGTGGATAAATAAGGGATATGCGTGGGGCGCCTGTGGGATAACCAAGTTATTTGTACAGTAGCCTGTGACCTAAGTAACACGGTGAAGCCGAAGCCATGAGTGAAGTTCTGAGAGGTCTGAGCTCTAAACTAACAGATATACAAGCATCTACCTCTTATTATGCAACCAGTTTTAGGGTTCATTTTGTTATATTATTTTTTTCTGAAGTTTCTGTCCAAGTTTTTTTCTCTGTGCCTGGTTGCTGTGTTTGGTTTGCAGGGTTGCTGTGCTGAGAAAGAGGAAAAAATGGCTTTTCTTGTTAAGAGTGTTTTCATTTAAAATGTGGTTCTGGTTTTTTTGGGGGGGGTTGGTTAGGGTGTGCAGTTTGTGAGTCTTTGGAACTGTGATAGCTTGGGTTGTAAAGAGCACTGTGAGAAGGTGAAAGTGAAACTGGGAGGCAGTACTGCTGAGCAGGCAGCACAGGTGGTGGTGGTTAGTGATATAGTCACTGTGTGGATAAATGGGTGATGATGTAATCACTATGTGGATAACTTGAAGTTATCCACGTAGTGATTACATCACCACCAATTTATCCACACAGAGACTCAGATAACTGAAGTTATGTGTCAGTTTTTATCCTGACACCTGTTGCATAAATGTGTTTATCCACATAGTAACTACATCATCACCCATTTATCCACACAGTAACTACATCACTAACTACCACCACCTGTGCTGCCTGCTTACCAGCACTGTCTCCCAGTTTCACTTTCACCTCCTCACAGTGCTCTTTAAACCCAAGCTATCACAGTCCCAAACACTCACAAAATGTACACCTTAACCAAATGCTCCCCCCCAAAAAACTGGAACCACATTTTAAATGAAAACACTCTTAAGAAAAAAAAGCCATTTTCCTCTTTCCAGCACAACAATCTCAAACTACAACACAACAACCAGCCTGAAAAAAAACAACTAAAAATGACAAACCAGAGGCAAAAATCCTGTTGCATAAATCAAATATCTTGAGGTGCCTGTGGGATAACAAAATTATTTGTTCAGTTGCCAATGACCACTCGTGAGGTTACTCGAGGTCACAGGCAACTGTGCAAATAACTTTGTTATCTCACAGGCACCCCCTGCATATCCCTTATATATGCAACTGAATATAAATAACTCCTTTGTACAAAATTATGTGATTGTATGTAATGTTCTCATGTATCTATTCTATGTATGTATACTGTTGTAACTCCCTCCCCCTCACCCCTGAGTCACACCTGGAAACGAGCCTCGGCTCAGTGTGCTTTTCCCGGTTATCAAATGTTTAAATAAATTAAAAAAAAAAAAGTCAACAACCAATAAATACAGAAATATCATTTAGGGTGAAGGTGGTCTAATCACATAAAAAAGGCAAGGACCTCTTATTTCCACTGCTGCTAGAAATATTAGACACTAAGGGCCAGAGATTTAAACCTTTGCGCCTAGCGTAAATCCGTAGCGCTGGAATAGTGCTGGATTTGCGCGAGGCTGCAATATTGAAAAGCCCTATTAGCACCAGCACTGTGTGGTAGCACTGATCTAATAGGTAATGGTATGCAGGAGCATGGACAGGAGAGTGCCCATGAATACCAGCAGTTTGGCATATTCAAATGTATAGCGCCGCGCTAGAAGCATTAGCGCGACCTGTAGCATGGCACTAGATACCTCCGGGAAAAAGCTGGCGGTAATGTGGCGGTGCCCCTTCCCGCTTGATTCCTGACCCCCGTTCCATGTAAAAGATTAGCCGTAGCCCTGGTAGTCTAGTGGACCCCGGCCCCCCCAACACGAATCCCAACCCCGGTTCATGTAAAATATTAGACCTATCCCTAGTAGTCTAGTGGCCCCACCACCACCCAGCCGGAATCCCGACCCCCGTCTCCGGTCACAAGCGATTTCCCTGGTAGTCTGGTGGTCCCCCACCTCCTGCATGAATCCCGACCCGTTTGCTTTTAATTTATGAGTAATTTCCATGTTAGTCTTATGGTCCCCCACCCCTGCATGAATCCTGACCCGTTTGCTTTTAAATTATGAGTAATTTTCATGGTAGTCTAATGGTCCCCCCCCCCTGCATGAATCCGACCAGTTTGCTTTTAAATTATGAGTAATATCCCTGGTAGTCTAGTGGTCCCACCCCGCATGAATCCCGACACGTTTGCTTTTAAATATGAGTAATTTCCATGGTAGTCTAGTGGTTCCCCACCCTGCATGAATTCTGACCCATTTGCTTTTAAATTATGAGTAATTTCCCTGGTAGTCCTAGTGGTCCCCCCACCCTGCATGAATCCCAACCTGTTTACTTTTAAATTATGAGTAATTCCCACAGTAGTCTAGTGGTCCCCACCCCTCTGTCAGAATCCGACCCTGTCTGCGGTCAAGAACAGATTTCCCAGTGGTCTAGTGGTCCCCCACCCAGTTGCACACCTCCCAGTGCCCCGACACGGCGTCACTGGAGCTGGCGACCAGCTCGACCTTCTTTCTCACCACAGCCACCCACCGACTGCGGTGTTCAGGAGTGCCATTGTATTGAATAGGCGCCAGAGGATGCAGTGTTGGGGGCACCTGGGAAGTCAGCATCTGGGTGGGAGACCACTAGACTACCGGAAATCTATTCATTGACCGTGGATGGAGGTAAAGGATTCATGCAGGGTGGGGAACCTGAACTACCAGGTAATTTTCTCATAATTTAAAAGCAAATGGGTCGGGATTTGTGGAAGGTGGGGACCACTAGATTACCAGGAAATCTATTCATTGACCGTGGATGGGAGTCGGGATTCATGCAGGGGTGGGGACCACTAGACTACCAGAGAAATTACTCATAATTTAAAAGCAAGGGGACAGGATTCATTTGGAGACCACTAGACTACCATGGTATTTACTCATAATTTAAAAGCAAATGGGTCAGGATTCATGCAGTGGGGGGGACCACTAGACTACCAGGAAATCTATTCATTGACCGTGGATGGGAGTGAGGATTCATGCAGGGGTGGAGAACCCTAGACTACCAGGTAATTTTCTCATAATTTAAAAGCAAATGGGTGAGTTCGTGCAGGGGTGGGGGACCACTAGATTACCAGGAAATTACTCATAATTTAAAAGCAAGCGGGTCGGGATTGATGCAGTGGGGGTGGGGACCATAGACTACCAGAGAAATTACTCAATTTAAAGCAAAGGGGACAGGATTCATGCGGGAGACCACTAGACTACCATGGTATTTACTCATAATTTAAAAGCAAATGGGTCAGGATTCATGCAGTGGGGGGACCACTAGACTACCAGGAAATCTATTCATTGACCGTGGATGGGAGTCGGGATTCATGCAGGGGTTGGGGGAACCCCTAGACTACCAGGTAATTTTCTCATAATTTAAAAGCAAATGGGTCGGGATTCGTGCAGGGGGTGGGGGGACCACTAGATTACCAGGGAAATTACTCATAATTTAAAAGCAAACGGGTCGGGATTCGTGCAGTGGGGTGGGGGACCACTAGACTACCAGAGAAATTACTCATAATTTAAAAGCAAAGGGGACAGGATTCATGCGGGGAGAGAGAGAGACCACTAGACTACCATGGTGTTTACATAATTTAAAAGCAAATGGGTCAGGATTCATGCAGTGGGGTGGGGACCACTAGACTACCAGGAAATTACTCAATTTAAAAGCAAAGGGGTTGGGATTCATGCGCGGGGTGGACCACTAGACTACCAGGAAATTACTCATAATTTAAAAGCAAGCGGGTGGGATTCGTGCAGGAGGGTGGGGGACCACTACACTACCAGGTAATTTACTCAGAATTTAAAAGCAAATGGGTCGGGATTAGTGCAGGGGGTGGGGGACCACTAGATTACCAGGGAAATTACTCATAATTTAAAAGCAAACAGGTAGGGATTCGTGCAGTGGGGCGGGGGACCACCAGACTACCATGGAGATTACTCTTCATTCTATTGTGAATGGGTCAGGAGCATACCTCTCAACTGTCCCTGATTTTCAGGGACATCCCTGAATCTGCCTCAAAATATTACTCTGTCCCTCCTCACAGTTGTGTTTCCTTGGTCAGACAGTGGAAATTGTAAGCACAGAGTAATGTCAAGCATTACAGTTACAGACTTGTTCTTCTTTAGCAAATGTATTTTGCACTAAGCCCCATATTCTACCAGCTGTCTAGGTGGATGTCTCTACTGTTGAAGATGTGTCCCTGATTTTGGTCCTTTGTCCCTGATTCAGGAGGCAAGGGGTTGTGAGGTGTATGTATGCGCCGACTGTGCCTGGCAGCACACAGTTCTTGGTGCTTCTGGCCTGTACTTCTATTCCGACCAACAGGGGATGCTGTGGGTATGCCTTGACCTGCAGCGTCCAGCCTGTACTTCCATTCCGACCAAACGGGGGGAGCTTTGTGCTCCATGCAGTAGCACTGGGCAAACTGCATGGTAATGTATGCTGAACAGCACTTAAATGAGATGTAAATATACCTGTTTGCCCACGGATTACCTAAGTAGGCTCATTTGCATGGGAGCTTTGAATATAGCTCCAGTTTGCACCGGGCTAATGTGTTAGCACTGTGCAATCAGGTTAGCCCCAGGCAAACCTCACTTCAGCATAGTGAGACATCTCTGTGCAGTCACACACAATGTTCTCCCCACCTGCAACACTGGCTTGCAACTGAGTCTAATGAGCTGCAGCTGCAGTGTGCACTTGCTTGTTGCTATATTCAGTGCTGTCTTAATCCCGGGCAATTTTTGCCCTGCACTCCTAGCCCTGTTGGCCCGGCTTCCTTTGGTTGCTATATTCAGCTGGTTTTGCACCGGGCTATTTCCTTTTCAATATAGCTTGTTTTTTTGCTCCGGGCTAAGTTTGTCCACTGGGCAGTGCTAATTTAGTCCCGGGGCAAAGTTTTGAATATCTGGCCCTAAATCTCTTTGAAACAGAAAAACGGGCAATAATGTTTTATTAATTTTTTTTCCCCATAATTTATAAAAAACATTATTTCTAGAAGAACAGTCTAGCTGGCTGAATTTACTTGTTCAAGTGATACAGGCCCTGAACCTGCAGCTGGAATTATTTACTGAGTTTTTCTAGTAAAATGAGACCAGTCATCAACTATTAGTTAAAAATATATGTTCAACTGAATTCAAGAAGATGGGAAGGTCATTTCACGGGTCATGCTTAACTTCTCCATGGGGTGATTTGTGGCAATGTTTTTGAATGCACCACGAAGGGCTTCGTTACTTCTGAAACATGGAATAATGATTATGGAAACAATATTCAGCCCTAGGGCCAGTAAATATATCACACTCAAGTGTACAGAAATTGATTCAGTGCATTTCAATTAAGTTTCCCTTAGCCACAGACTGGTAAGACTTATTTTGCAGGTCCAGTGCAACAATTTTCAGATATCCAAAAAAAAAAAAAAAAAAAAGAGATCAAGATATTTACGGCATCACGGATAGGTGAAACCCTTCATCAAGTCAGGGTCACCTGTGCAGGAGATAGCGGATGTTTCAACATGCTGGTGCATGTCTTCTTCCACCCCCATCTCTACAGGCTCACTCATAATGAATACTAGAGGCTGTAAATAGCATCACAGACACAAGTTTCTGTCTCCATCATTCAATACAAGAGAGCATAGGGCTCCAGACACCCCATCCCCCCCCACCATAAATATTTATGACACAGGCTTACAGCAGGCCTGTAGAGACAGGAGCGCGCTAGCTCTGAAGAAGGTATACATTACACTAGGATGTTGAAACATCAGCTGTTTCCTGCAGATGCGTGAATTTTGCAGGGCCCCTCCCCAATTTGGCTGACTGGTTTAACCTATCTGTGATGCAGCAAATGCCTTGAGTGTGGCATATTTATACTGCCCTATGGTCTGGTTTCTAGAACATGTCCTAATACTGCACCTTAGATTGTTATTTTAGTAAAATGCAGGCATCAATAAGCCCCTAATTTGTCCAGTTGGAATATGATTATTTTTCTCCCACCCCCACCTCAACTGTCTGTGCCACCATGGCTGTACTTGTCCTACAGCTGGAAGGCCAGGAAAATTATGGTCTTCCTAACCAACACCAATGCCACTTCGTGGTCGTCCAGCAAAGAGATGTACAAATGCAACGGTAGGGTCCTATATAGATAACTGAGAGGGGACCTTAGGAGAAAGGCAGAAATTTCATGAGATTTTCTGATTTCCAGACAAAAACTCACAGCTGGCACCAGCAGAACTGCTGCACAAAATTCCCCCAAACTGTAGCTTTTTGGGACATACGAACATGCAAGCAGATAAAGGCCTTATGATCTAACTTGTCTCCTCAACTGTGCAGATCCTCCCTGTGTCTACAGTGGGACCTGTCTCCCCAAATCCCCCATGACCCCCTCAGTTCCTCCCTCCCCCTCAGCAACTTTCCCCTTCATTCTGTCCTATCCTCTCTAGCAGCTATCCACAGTTTTCAGAGAGACCACTTCCTCTAGCAACTCGCTCCACTTGGCCACCACTCTCTCGATGAAAAGTGACTCCTCATATCCCTCTTGAATCTTCCCCCTACCACCTCAAGGCTACATCCCCTAGTGGACTTGTTCCCACTAAAAGTGAAGAGGTCCTCCGTATTCGCCCTATTAATACCTTTTAGGTATTTGAAGATCACAATCATATCCCACCCTTCTGTCCTCAAGGGAGCACATGTTGAGACCCTTGAGCCTCTCCTTGTAAGTTCATATCTTGGATTACAACCTTTGAGCTAAGAGCTCATTTACAAAGGTTCTGTCTCACTGAATATATACAAAACAGAGTAAAAAAACACATAATGTACAGTGAAAGCTAGCTTATAACAGCAGTTGTAGATGGACTAAACAAATTCATTAACAACTAAACTAGGTAGTGGAAAGTGAGGACAGGTGGAGGGAGAGGAGGCAGGTTCTTGGAGGAGGGATAAGGGGTACTAGTGGGGAGAACTAGCTCCCTTTGTCAAGAAGAGATAGAAATTGGGAAGGGGTGAGGATGACCAATGGAAAAGGATGTAAGTTAGGTATGGAGGTATTGAGAAAAGTGGAGCTAGGGTAGGTGCAGTAGAAGAGTCAGCGGTGGGGTGGGGGTAAATGTTGGAGAGGTACAAGGAGGAGCAGAGGGGGCAACAGAAGCAGAAATGGCATGCGAAAGGTGAGGAAGACGGTAGCAAGGGGGGGGCAAAGAGTCATAAGAAAGGGTAAGGAGGATATAGTAGGTTGAAGGAGAAAGATGGGTTAGCTAGAAGATCAGTGATGAAGTCTAGTAGAGGGAAATATCAGAAAGGAATCATTACCCAGTCAGACACATGCTGACTGTTATTGGGTGCATGAGCATTTCATATGACTAGAAAGGTGTGCTCGAAGTTTAGATTTGAATGGCCCAATTTTCGGTTCAGCCAGGTCATCACTTAGGAGGGAGTTTAGCCAGTTTGGGGCACGATATGCAAAGGATCACTGACCCTGAGAAGTGCGATGGAAAGGAACCTTGAAGGAGTTGTTATATGACCCACGAGTAAGCCTAGTAGGTGCAGGAGGGCACAGTAAAGCTTATAACCCAGGAGGGGCTAGGCCTAGAGCTGCCGTCTTGGCAAGGAGACATTGTAGGTAACAGGTGCGGTTTTCCAGGCTCAGCCTGCCCATGACAGAATAAAGCCTGAAGGTGTGGGTTAGGCGAGGGGCGCCCAGTAGGAGCTTGCAAGCTTTGTTAAGTGTTAGGACTATTCTTTTTATGGCTGTGTCGTTGACTGAACTGTAGGCAATGAGTCCATAATCTAAAACCGAGAAAACAGAACTATTTATGGTTAGTTTGAAGACTTCAGAGGTGAGGCAGGGTCTGTGCTTATACAACTGGCCTAGCTTCCTATTAGTTGACCAGAAAACCTGATCTATATGTTGAGAGTAAGATAAGGAGTAGACTAGGGTAACCCAGAGATATCTGAATGTGCGAACCAACTTTAGCATATCATTTTGTTTGTTTCGGATTGATAGTTTGAATGTTTTATGTTTGTCGTGAGTACAGACGAACAGCATTGTTTTAGTCTTCGTGTAGTTAAGTAGCAGTCTAGAGTGAATGAACCAGTCTTCTGCAAGTTTGAAATTACTCTGTAGACATTGTTCGAGTGTGTCTCGGTGGCTAGTAAAGAGGATGGTGGCATCGGCATATAGGAGGATTTTATCCAGGCATTCTTGTGGGAGGGGGTTTAGGAAAAGACTAAATATCAGTTGTCCCAATATGGAACCTTGGGGGCCACCGGTGTTTACACTTAGACTGTCAGAGAGTGTTGTTCCAATTTTAACTTGTTGAACCCTACCTAAGTATTGTCCTGCTGATCGTAGATCACATTGGTCGCCCTTCTTTTGACTGTCTACAGCGAGTTGGCATTCTTCTTAAGATAAGGGCCTTAATACTGCACACTGTACTCTAGGTGAGGTCCTAAAAGTGACCTGTATGGGGGCAGTATGACATCCGCCTTTCTGCTGGTGATCCAGCAGGCTATGCAACCCAGCATCCAATCTGCTTTTGTTGCTGCTCTCCTGCAGTGTGCCGATTGCTTCAGGTCACTCTTGATGATAATCCCCGGGTCCTATTCTTCCTCAGACTTGCTAACCTGCACACCACCCACCAGTATTTGCCTCTGGGCTCCTTATACCTAAGTGCATAATTTTGCACTTTTCAGCACTGAACCCCAGCTGCCAAATGCCAGACTACTTCTCTAACGGTTCTACCATGCTGAAACGACAACAGTGGTGTAGAAGTTAAGCATGGCAAGATCCCCAATGTCTACAGGTGAAATTTCACCTGTCAGACGTGTGTTTTCTAACGGTGTGCCCCCGCACTCCCTTAAGATATCTAACTGTGAGTCGGAGTTGTTTTAGGGGGCAAAAGATGGAGAAAGGCGAAATTTCACCCTCGGATCCCTCACAGCGACAATCTCAAAACCTGTCGACACTGTTGCTGTGAGTGATTTTGCAGTTGTGCGTTCGCTATGCGAACAGAACCTAGTCAGGTCCTCGCTTAGCTCCTGTCTCCTCCACTCCATGTCCACCTCCTACAGAACTTTGTGTTGTCTGCAAACAGGCAGATTTTACCCCTGATCCCATCCGATATGTGACTGACGAAGATGCAGAACACCACCGGACTGAGCACCAAGCCCTGTGGGACCCTACTGGTCACTGCCCTAGCTTCTGACATTTTCCCCCAGGCCACCACATTTTGGCTTCTGTCCTTGAACCAGTTTTTGACCCACCTAACAAGCTACCCCTCCACGCCCAGATACTATAGCTTCCTGACCAAACTCACATGAGGTACAGAGTCAGAGGCCTTGCTGAATTCCAGATACAGGACATCAACTGCGTGGCCCTTGTCTACTGTCTTGGTCACCCCGTTGAAAAAGTCAATCAGATTCAGGGCTCCAGATAAGGTCTGTACATGGCTGTGACAGGGTTGAATAAAAGCCCTGTCTTATTTGTTATGCAGAAAGAGTTAAACGCAAGGATCTGTTCTATCCTTTCCTTTTCTTTTGTCTCTCTGGTTACGCAACCAAATGTTCTCCAAAGACCTAGGAATTGATCATTCTAATGGTCTCCCAATTCTCCTCGTCTCTTTATCTCTCTGCCTTCACTTGTTATTTCTTTTTTTTTTTAAACTTAAATTTTATTATTTTTTCTCTTATACATTAACATAATACAGTAAGAGTGAAACATTTCAGGTACACAAAGACAATCAAGCTTCATCAGAATTAATACAGCAGTGCATGAAAATAATAAGATCTGGGAGCAATAAATCCATTGACAGAGAAGCCCATACCATTGAGGATTCATCTGGAACACATATTGGATAGTCTTAGATCCATCTGGGCACCAATGTAGGAGGGTAACTGTTAAAGCTGCAGATAATGATCCCAATATACCTGCCTCCCTCACAGTGCTACTAATATACTCTATGAGTAGGCATATAATGGTACAAAAAGGAGATCCAGCAGTGTAGCATACAGGACCCACTTCCTTCACTTTATTTCGAATGAGGCATCAGGATTTAAGCCCCGGAAGAGAGGTGTTCTAAGGTATAGAGCTCCCTCATTATCCCCAACCAATCAAAGAGCATAGGAGGGTTATATTTACCGCATAAATGTGTAATAACCTTCTTGGCTGCTAAAATATAAGTTACCAGGAGGGATCTCTTCTGAATCTGAAGCCCCTCAGATGGGACTGTAATCAACACCAGTGAAGCAGTGAGGACTGCCTCCACCCCTACTAACTCCCCCAAAGCTAAGGCTATGTCTCGCCAGTAGGCTTTAAGCTTCGGGCATGCCCAGAAAATATGAAAATGACCTGCCCTCATTTCCCCACATTCTCTCCAACACTTCCCATGTGGTTCTCCTGTAATTTTAGCCACCTTAGCTGGGGTGTTAAAGAATCTATTTCTTGTTTTCCAGGAGAACTCTCTCCAATAAGGTGCAAGGGGTACCCTCATAGAAAGCTGTGTGTATTTATGCCAATCCTCCTCCAAGACTGAGACTTCCAGTTCTCTATTCCAAGCCTCTAATATTGAAAGGGTGGACTCTAACGAAAGTTCCTGTAGTCCCTCATATATTTTGCCTATGAAGTGCGGCATTGACTATCCATTCAAAGTTGCAATAAAAAGGTATAATATCTTAGGGAGAGGATTGGGCAAAACACTTCTGCTGAGGGTATTTAACCCTTATGACATGTCTTTTCTCTTCCTGTATAAAAATAAATGGTTTTACTACTTTTTTTTTTTACTACCCCTCTGCATTAAAAGGGTGCTAAGGAGCTGGTATACCTGATGATCTATCTGTTGTATTCCATATGTTTTCTGTAAGTTAGAAAATGAGAGAATGCCCTTGGGTTCCAGCAACTGAACAAGAATTTCAGGCCTCTGCTACTCCACTGGTCTAGAATCTGTATTGAGTGTGGTGGTAAGTGAACTATTTCTGACTTAATAAGTTTAAGGAAATATGCTACTGTCTGAAATTCCCTCGAAGTGCATAACCCTGTCCTAGGCAGAGCACGCACCTTGTAGGTAATGGGAAGCCCCTGGGAAAGAAGGGGTCTTGAAATATATTGCCAGAGAAATATCTTGAATCTGGTTGAGAGCTAACTCCAGGGTCTTCAAGGTAGAATATATCTTGGGTTGCTCCAGTGCATAATTCTAACTAGTTTAGTGGCCTGTTCATATTTAAACAAGTTAGGGAGGGCCAAGCCTCCTTGTTCCTTGGGAAGCTGTAGAATAGTCCATCTAATTCGAGGCCTCTTTCCCTCCCAAACAAACCTTGCCAGGGTGCGATTTCAGAAGGCATAATAGCTTGGCGGAGGAGACACTGGAATAGTTTGAAATAAATAGAGCAATATGGGGAGAACATTCATTCTAATAAGATCTATATTTGAGTAAAAAGGAAGGTGAAGTTGAGACCATTCGTGGATATTCCTTTCTATCTGTAAGGTAAGCGGCTCGTAGTTAAGCATAACAACATTATGAACGTTCAAGGGGAGGGTAACCCCCAAATACTTAATTTTGGTACTCCACCATCTAAATTGGAACCGGAGTTTTATAATATTAGAGGGAGTATAATGGAAAAGTAGTACCTCCGTCTTTGTCGGATTTATTTTATACCCTGATATCTGGGCAAAATTGTCCAGAATATCCCATAAAGCTGGGAGGGATCTATCCGGTTCCTGCAGGGTAAGCATAATATCATCTGCGTATAGCACCAATCTCCAGTCCCTCCCACCTACATCAATGCCCAGGAGAGTCTGGGAGTCCCGGATTGCCTGTGCCAGGGGCTTAATATAGAGAGCAAAGAGGAATGGTGAGAGAGGACAGCCCTGCCATATGCCTCTCTCTAGGAGAATCGGGGAAGATATTTCCCCATTGAGACTGGTGTATGCTTTAGGAGAAGTGCACAGCCCCTTTAACCAATGAATCAATTCTTTAGGGAAGCCATATGATGACAGAACCTCACAGAGGAATCCCCAACAGACTCTGTCAAAGGCCTTGTAAGCATTTAAACTTAGCAGTATAGAAGGGGGGAGGGCTCATTGACATGTACTCCATCAGGGGAATTATACGTTGAACATTATCAGCAGTTTGTCTCAATCTCAAAAACCCAGCTTTGTCTGTATGAACCAGTGCTGGAAGGATATCCTCCAGTCTCCGAGCCCAGATGGATATATGGAGCTTATAGTCGCAATTAAGAACTGAGATGGGTCTATATGAATCTGCTGTTAAAGGATCCTTCCCAGGTTTCAAAATTGCAGATATAACAGCATACGTCCAGGAAGCTGGAGGAGGGACGCCCTCCTGGATCTCTAAGAAGACTCATCTAAGGGGCTGTAATAATATAGCTGAAAAGGCTTTGTACCATTCTGCTACAAAGCCATCCGGCCCTGGAGTTTTCAGTGCCTTAGCTTTGCCTGTTGCTGACTGTATTTCAGTAATTGTTATGGGACTTACCAAAAATGTTTGCTGCGTACCAAAAATGTTTGTTGCTCCTCAGTTAATATAGGGAGAGTCAAATGGGACAGGAAGTTCCTAATGTTTAAAAGTGAGGGAGGGAGGTTGTTGTTCCGCGTATAAGTTTTTATAGCAAGATTGAAAAACTTTCAGGATTTCCATACGACGGTGAAGTACTGCCCCTATACTTAAATCCCTAATTTTAGTTACAGCTGCTGTATGTTTAAAGTGCCTAATTCTTTTAGCTAGGTTTCTCGCCCCCCCGAGGCCCCCTCTCATAGTAAAACCTTTTAGTATACATGAGGGCCGCCTGAACCTTGTAATCTAGTATTTTCTATATTTCAGTTTGCACCTCCCTAAGTTCCTGACGGAGAACCCTCTCTCTCCCAGCACCCCTGGCTTGCAATTCAGCTAAGAGCCCTAATAAAGTTCTGTATCAAGCTTCTTTTTTTTTATTTTTATAAGTCGAATATGCAATTATTTCCCCTCTTTTCACTGCCTTTAAAGTATCCCATATTAAAACATGAGGGGTGTCAGGGGTTAAATTCTCCTGCATGATTTGAGGAATCCGTGCTTCCATCTTATCTTTAAAAACCTGGTCTTGTAAGAGAGAGATGTTTAATCTTCATAGGGTGGATTTCAGAGTTGCTCCCATATTTATTTTTAACAGAAGGGGTGCATGGTCAGATAAGAATCATGCCCATATAGAAATATCCTGTATTCTGTCTAAGAACTCCGTGGAGGTAAAAATATAATCTAATTTAGAAAATGTATGGTGGCGGGCAGAGTAGAAAGTTTAGCCTTCCAGTGTAGCGAAGAAATGGCGCCAGCCATCTGTCAGCCCCACCCTAGGGAGCTGAGCTCATAGAAGTTTTTGTATTGGAGGGCTCCTATGAGCTTGGGGATGGGAAGAGTCCCTCTGAGGATTCAGTGTGATATTAAAGTCTCCCCAGTTAGCAGATGTCCCTTTTGAATGTCCAGTAATTTATTTAGAAACCTACGTAGGAGAGCTGGGGGGGCCCCTGGTGGAAAGTATACATTGGCTAATGTAACATCTTACTCAGACAGGCGACCCTGGACTATAACAAAGTATCCATCTACATCAAGGTATTCCTGTTCCTTAACAAATACGGCAGCACAGGGGATCAGAATAGCTACTCCTCGACGTTTCCCAGTTCTACTGGCTGAGGATGAAACCCTATAGTTACAACCCACTGCCAGTTTGGCATGCTCTAGCTGGGACAGATGTGTCTCTTGTAGATATATCAAATACGCGGCCCCCTGTCAGCGCAGATATTGGTGGAGCCTTGACCTTTTAACAGGATCATTGATGCCATTTACAGTAAGAGAAAGCAGTTTAACCATTTCTACAGCCATGGACAGTTATTATAACAGTGTGCTCACCTATGAATATCCCAGAGTTTGCGGATAAACAGGCCCCAATCCTCTCTTACCCAGCACAAAAGGGCATATGCTAATCTATCCGTCCGCCCAGTTACATGAATGGGTTTCCCTGGAAGTAGCATGTTTTCAGTTGTTAGCACATATAAAGTGCTGCACCTTCCGCAAACAGTTTCCCCCGTGTCCTGTAAAATAATAACCCTTCCCTTGTTTATATATCTGCACATGCCGTTGTATGTCTCACTATGCTGGAATTGAACAACAATTTCAATAAAAACATGAACAATCAACCAAAACAGTTGCATTAACAAGTAACTGATAGAACTATATACAGTAGCTTTGAGACAGCAAATCAACCATGCTGCTAACTGGACTTTCAACTGTGGGGCGGAGTAAGATCTACTCCCTATATCCACAAGGAGGACTGCACAGTTTTGTGTACTCCTTAATGGCAAAGGTAGTCCCAACACTCGAGTGTTTGGGGCCTCCAGAGAACCTAAAAAGAAAGGAGAGAAAAATTAACATAAAAAAACTTATGGGGAGGAGACTCCGCATTGGAGAGCTGTAATCATCTAGTCTCTTCCTCTGCCCCGGCTGCCAAAGGACTTAAAAAAAGAATTGCATGTAACCACCTTTGCAATATAAACATAAAGGAGGAGGAAAGGAGTGGAGGGAAAAAAGATGCCCCTCCAGGTCCCAACCCTCCATCCGCTACTATTTCCACACCCCATGTAAATTAAATTCCGAGATAAAACTCAGCAACCAGTTCACAGATATTAGCATCTAATAAGATAAACTGTTAAGTGCCCATATAAAATATAGGTCAGTTCCATCATAATTTGGATGCAGTCCCAGTATTATCAGCCTTTAAGGGGTCCAAAATATACCCCTGTAGGAATTATGGAGGGGGGGGAGAGAGGGAGATGTCACCTCCTTAAACCAGTCGGCAAATGACTCCAAGCTAGTCCAATATAGAGAATCTGCTCAGGGTCTAGAGCTGAAACTGGGGTGAGGTGAGGTGAATTAAGTACCCTAAATAGGGTTATCCCCCCACCCAGACCCACTAACCTGTGGAAATCAGGTACATTATAAGATCCTTCAAGTGTCTGCAGTTGGAACATCTCTTCGGCAAACCGCCAGGGCCTTCCAGACAGTTGTGATATCTTGCTGCTTGTCTATAAACTTGGGGGTAACAGTCTGCCATCTTGGGGGGGCATGACTGGGAACTGCCAGTTCCAGGGGTCTTATCCAGGAATCGCAGCCCCAGCTTAGTCAGTTCCATACGGGCATCCTGAGCAGTTGTGAATTCCTTCCTTCCAGATGGTAGCTGGACAACCAAACGAGCAGGATAAGGTGTTGTGAACTTATACCCAGCAGTTTTAAGTGTTGGTAGTAATGGCAGGTAAGCTCTCCTTAAGCGCATCATTTTAGGTGCATAATCATGGTCAAAATAGATACGCGTTTGACCGTAAAATGGCTTTTGTTTCCTCCATGCCATTAGGAGTATCTGCTCTTTTGTAGCATAACTATTAAATCGGAGCACAATCGAGCATGGTGGGGCATTCTGGCCTATGGGCTTCGGGGCCAGAGCCCGGTGGACATGCTCCA